>CM061142.1:754679958-755988264 GCA_030789695.1 Scilla litardierei | reverse complement strand
AAATTTAAAAGGCCTAAAAGAAAACTGAAAGCACTCAATAAAAGAAATAGAAAAGGACTCGAAAACTAATTGTTTAA
The DNA here is from genome assembly GCA_030789695.1 of Scilla litardierei. Classification (NCBI taxonomy): domain Eukaryota; kingdom Viridiplantae; phylum Streptophyta; class Magnoliopsida; order Asparagales; family Asparagaceae; genus Scilla; species Scilla litardierei. The sequence goes on along the minus strand of CM061142.1, from coordinate 755,988,187 downwards.
ATCGACTCAAACTTGTAAAAATATCCGAATCAAATTCTAATTTCTTCTTTTCTTCCATCAGGAGTATTCTTAGAGTATGATTTGTTCCAATTTTCAAAAGAATTTTCACTCGCTTCATGTTCGTTCCAAATCAAATCCGACTTCATCTGAAGCTTATGAGTTGATTTGTTTAAGGTTTATTAAATTGGGATATAAGTCAGACCCAATTCAAAGGATCAAATCATACCCAACCCGATTTCAACTGCCTTAGGAATCCAACTCTGAGTTTGATCCGTTAAGGCATCAGATCTGACTTGGCCATTTTCTTTAGCCAATCCAACCAGATTCGAATCCCAATCGCAACCGAATTGTAGAGTTAACTCAGACCCGCGCCTAACTCAGATTTGAAGCTATTTTGTGTTTCTGAGCCATTTTATGCTCAGTTTCAAGCCGTTTGAAACCAGATTCAAATTGTTAAGTATTTTGGGTAATTTTGAAGTTGATTTTCAAGATTGTTGCATTTTTTTAATGGGCCATTACATGGATCATCGCCACAAAGGTTCTTATCATCGTCTTACTTGGTTTAGTGTAATAAAGTCTTAATTATTTCTATATTTCAAGGATACTCTATCGTGAAGATCATGAATGTTAGGAATTTCTATTGGAAGGATCATTTTCTGCCTATAACTTGGTAGACAGAGAGAGTTGGTATGCTAGACAGAAGTTAGCTTGAAAGCTTGTTCTTGGTGGTTAGATTACGACTAAAATTGTACACGTTGGTGACTAATAAAGGTTGAGCTTCAACATTGATACCTTTGCAATTGTCCTTTGCCTCCACTATACTCTAATTCAAATATTGAAACCTATCGCAAAAATGATAAGATAGTCAGCAAACTATTGCAAGAAATAAAGAAAGGCTGTGATTATGAAAGAAGATTCCCCATTCAGTGCTACAGCTAGCGGCTGAGATTGTGCCTATGTTGATGTCACAGTGCGAGCTTAAGCCTGAGCCCAAGCTCGAGCCAGAACAAAACTTAGGACGAAAGGTAGCTTGAGTCATGTCTGAAGCCCAAGCCCAAGCCTAAAAATAAAGCCATCTTTAAAGACATAATCAAGGGCAAAGTCTAAATCGATATCCAATGTAATGCTCATGTTTGAGCCATTGTCTGAATCGCTAAACTTGAGGTAGATTATATAAATTTTATTATTTCAGTTCAACCACTACATATGAACCAACAAGTATTGTGTATTTTTCTATATCTATTTTAATCGATGTTGGTTTGTCACACCCAACATGGTTGCCTGAATTTCTTCATATAACGCTACTTCAAAACTCGACATTGAGTTTTCTCCAACTGGGAGAGATTTGATATGGAACGAACATGGAGCACGTGCAAATGCCTTTGGAAATTGGAGTAAATCTTACTCCAAGGAGGACTCGTTATTGAAGAAAAAAATTAAAATTTGATCATGACTTTATTTAGGACTTTGATTCGATTTAGACTTTTAGTTTAGTCCTTCTGTATTTTTATTGAGTCTTTTCAATGTTTCTCTGTCTTCTGATTTTTTAAGGAAGAATTGTTTATTTTGTTTTATTTTATTTTAAAGTTCGAGTCCTGTTAGGAGTTTGAGTATGTGTCTAAATAGAACTTTATTTCATTGAACTATTTATTATGAAATATTTAATAAGAACATTAAGCTTGTAAACTCTGTAGTTTGCAATCTGTTGAATTTTTGTTCATGCGAAGTTCGAGAATGGGCGATCATGTTTTCTGGGTATGATGTTTAAATGAATCTTCTTCATGAGAGGTGTTGAAGTTGGATATCTATCCGATTTTTGGGATAAGAGGCCTACAACCTTATCTTTATCCTTTATTCTATAAACCCTAATTTAGTTCTTTCCTAATCCCACTATAAATCTTATATGTCAATTCCTTTCGCCTTCGCGTTGTCCATCTCAACCCATCTTGAAACTACTTCGTTTGAGCAGGCATAACAATATAGTTTTTCAATTATTCATCCCTCAAAGGATGCTAGTTATGGTTTTCTAGGTTAATAAAAATTCTTATATACTTAAATCCATCTTATCACATATTTAATATGAGACGATTCCCTCAGAATTTGGGATGTTATATACCCCCCTAATTTAGGGTATTACATCCTCACCATACTAACCCTCACTCGGCAATGTTGGATTTTACAGATGAGCTCCATAGACTTTCAAGATGGGTCATGAATCCAAGAGGTGACCCTTACTATACTGTTGAATGACGTGACCGGTGACACTGCTTAGCGTAGCACTTAGCTCCATGTGGTAGTTAGTTCCCTCACCTTTGGTTGGTAAAGGGGTCCAATCCTCGTGGCATGGCACTCTATTCAATGTAACTTTATGTGGCGTCTAGTTGCAGCAGTTTCAACTGGTAGGTGACTCATAAATTTAAAGGCGACCGCATCACATTCCTGTGTGGTATGTCAATTTGCTTTGTCTAGCATATGCTCCATTTGATACGTTTTCCACATTTTGGACCGATGTAAGGATCTGATACCATTCGTAATGCCCTAATCTAGAACATCATATACGGTTACCCATCTAATTATTGGTTCTGCCCGATCACTTGGATTAACAAAGTTTTTCTACGGTCAGCAATTAATTATTGGATTCATTGAGCTTCTTACATACGAGAGATGCTTTTATCACATATGAGATTTAAGACTATTCCTTCTGGTCTAAGGTGATATAACTACAAACTCACATCCAAGACATTCTAAAATATTTTTCGCTTAACCAAGCTGGTTCTAAGTGGCATGTCTCTGAGTCTGCTTTAAATGTGTCATGACTATGAATTTGACCCTTAATTTATATAGTTCAGAGATGGGTACTCAATAATGCTTAATTTAGAGCATTTTTATTTGAATCATTTAGCAGTTCATTTCACTGTGGGAGGTAATGTGCTTAAATCTTCCTATCCACCATGGCAATGAGATTTATGTATCGAAATGTAGGGTTGTGTGATGCGATCCGAATGTACCAAAGGAGGGAGATAAGGTTCGAGGGAGTTGCGACAAAGCAAGGGGCCGAGTGGGGGTTGATCCAGAGCGTTTTAGTAATTTTAAGTTATAGAGGCAATTTGGTAATTTCTCTAATTCTGGAAAAAACATGGATTAATATTGGATGCGGCTAGGGTTAGGGGCTATGTTGATTACAATGAAAGAAACCTTTTAGGAGTTGATTAGAACCCTAGTCATTGTAGATTTAGGCTTTGATATCAAATCTAAAGATATGAGAGCGATATCCTCTCGAAAGAGTTCCACTATCATGTTACATATATTCCAAATCCAATAAAAATCTCACCTTTTATCCCAAATCTTCTACAAGGCCCTAATTTTACTTTTATTTCTCTTGTGGATCATATCAAATTGGTATCAGAATGCTCGATCTTAGCATCAATGGCAGTGACAACGAAAAAGATTGAAGCTTTAGAAGACATATACGAGAGGGAAAATTGAAGAAATCGATGGAGGAGATAAGAAATTCAATGGCATCCCTCAAATCCGGGATGAGGGAGTCGATTGAGGGGATCAAATCTATGATGATGGCGTTCAATGCGAGGATGGAGTCTTTCATTTAAATCCTACGCAACAAATCTCGCAATGATTTTTTGGATCCAAATGCGGCAAAAAATTCAGATCTGGACCACAATCTAGATTTGAGGCGAAAGGTGAAATCTTTGGAGAAAGGGAAGGAGAAAATGGAAGAATTTGTTGGGATCCATATAGATGGTAGACGAACATTAGAGGGAGATTAGTATTTTTCAAAAATAATGCTTAATTAAAAATTTAGCTCCTCTAGTTGTGCTTAAGTCTCCTCAGAAAATTGACGATGCTCCCTAAAACAAGGAACCGTGTTTTTTCAATTTGTTAGGCCAAAGTAGTCAACTACTGTACTAGCGATATTCGACTCTCCAAACAATGGTAGTTGACTCCTTTTAGATACAGAGAAAAATCCATTTTTTCCAATAGAAAGTAGTCGACTTCTATAGAGAAAGTAGTCGACTCCTTTTCAAATATATGTGAATATATCATAAAAGAGTTCTAAAAACAATCCAAATCTTTTCAAAATGTTTTCAAAATATTTTTGGAAGTTTAAAATGTTATTTTAAATATATCTAAGCGTGTGTAGCTTAAACCCTAAGGCAATACAAATGATCAAAGTACAAGACTAAATATACATCAAAATTACCCACTTTTGGCTTCTTGATGTACTTTGAATTCTTCAAATCCATGCCTTAGATTCTTTAGCTCCTTTTGCCTTGGTTGAGTTTCCACACTTCATCTTGATTAAACTTTGGTTGTCTTTGACTTCAGTAGCATGTGATCAAGCTGCCACACTTCATTTTGATCCTTCATAGCTTTGATGACATTTCTCTTTTTCATTGCTTTGAACTTCATTTTTGATATAGTCATTAACTCCTACACATTTGATAATTGTCATTAGTATCCATCATTTGTTTAATCATCATCAAAATTATATTAGGGGTGTTTTAATAACTAACAGAATTCGTGGAGTTAATCTTCTCCAAGGAAGAAGTGGAGTCTGAGGAAGCGGAGGACGACAACAAGGAGGGCGGCACTCTTCCACAACAACACCAGGGTCCTAGGGGCCTCGCCAGACGAAGGCGGAGCCCGACGAGACTGCCATGAGCCTCGCGGCTTCTTGGCGGCCCGCTAGGACCCGTGAGCCCTGGCTGGGCCACCCGGTGCCTCGCGCCCCCCCTGGCGGCCCACCAGGGCCTCGACTACCTACAGATGAATCATCAGGGGCCACACGACCCCTAGCAGACCGTCTGAAGCTTGGGGATTAGTGGAGGGCCCGACGGGGCACCGATGATGACATGGAGAACCTCCGCAGCCCCCGCGGCCTTGATTATACAGGAGAGACCTGTACAGTGAGTTCTGGACTACGAGGAGCTTGACAAGTAGCGTGATGATGCTCGCGATTATGCGGATGATGGAAGAGGGTTCAACTGAGGAGATGCCGGATTAGAGAACGATGATGGAGAAGAGGGAGGCAGATTGAGAGACTTTGATGCGCTACAGGGCTCGCACCAGCAGTACTATTATTACCAGTACCGAGGGAGAGCAGCAAAAGGAAGTTTCAACACAGATAGAAGGGTCAGAAAATTGCAGATGTCGATATTTGAAGGAGAAGACCTTTATGGATGGATCTACAAGACGGAGAGTTACTTTGAGGTGACACGTCTTACTGAAGCAGAGAAACTGAGGACGGTTGGGATATGTTTGGAGGGTAAATCCTTATCCTAATAACGATGTAGAGAGCAGAGACGGCTTGCGAGTTCATGGAAAGAATTTAAGTACCGTCTGCTTCACAGATTTCACGACACTCTTGGAGTGACCTTTATGAGCAGCTATTTGTCCTTAGGCAGGAGAGGACCGTCATGGAGTACACCAAGAAGTTTGAGATGCTATCAGTCCGCGTTCAGGGATTGTCAGAGGAGTCCTTGGAAGAGAGTATCATAAAGGGTCTCAAAGCAAATATCCGTGCTGAGCTACACATACAGAGATCGAGGGGCATACTGGACACAATGGAGCTGGCCCAGATGATAGAGGACCGGCTCGTGGAAGAGCGGCGGGCTAAGGGGGTTGATGATTGATGTACCTTTCCGCACTAATGCTACAATAGAGATACATAAATCTCGTACTACCTGCATCCAAACGAGCCATGAGAGAAACATTAAGTCTCGAGTTGACAGCATGTTCAAGCGTCTTACTGAGGCTGAGTTCCAAAATAAACACAAGTAGGAAATATGCTTTCGATTGGACGAGAAGTTCACGTCAGGACATCATTACCAGGACCGTGCTGTCCAGGTCTTGATGGTCGAAGACGATGAATGCATAACCGCTTGAGAAGAAGAACTAGGAGGGGACGATCACATCTGTTTGGAGTAGCATGCCTCATGGACTTCATGACACCACCTTGAGGACAAGTTGGTCCTTTGGGGACAGAGTAATGATGCGATCCGGACATACCAAATGAGGAGAAGGCTCGAGAGAGTTGCGGCAAAGTAAGGAGCTGATCATGGGGTGTTTTAGTAATTTTAGGTTTTAGGAGCAGTTTGGTAATTTCTATAATTCTCGGAAAAATAAGGATTGATAATGGATGACGGCTAGGGTAAGGGGCTATGTTGATTATTGTGAAAGAAACCTTTTAGGAGTTTGATTAAAATCATAGTCCTTAGAGATTTAGGCTGTGTTTTCGAATGTAAAGGTAAGAGAGCGGGATCCTCTCGAAATAGGTCCACCATCTTGTTATCTATATTCCAAATCCAATAAAAATCTCACCTTTTAAACCAAATTTTCTACAAAATCCTAATTTTACTTTTATTTCTCTTGCGGATCGCATCATTGTGCAATCTTATGCATACTGAAGTTTATGATGCATAGATATTACCATTGGTTTTTTAGATATTCATTGTGATATCTGTGTAATGTAGGAGGACCGTCTAAGATTATGCTACAAGAAATCTCCTATGTCGAGAGTTCCCTTTTCCCACCATAAGGGTTTCTTTTCCCCATTACAAGTTTTTTGCCCCAATATGGCCAGTGCCTCCTTTTTTTGGGCGCATCCTGTCGTGTCCATGTTCTTTAATAGGAAGGAAATGATGCGAGACAAGCCGCCGTGCATATTGAACCTAAAGGTACAACGGTCCTTTTTCTTTAAGGTCAATATAGAGGTTATGCCCTGCAAGCCATTAGAGAATGCCATTGGCACACATGATATACCAATGACATATAGACTCATATAACAGAAAGGTTTATACATAACATGAGGTTTAGTACAAGAAACTGAAAACATACTGAAAACATACTGCTTAGGCCATCGGCTTTACAAAATATCTCGTACATCATTGAAATGAAAAATAAACCAAAGATCTATCTGCTAGAACTCTGCACCATGCTTAGAGGGCTCCTAGTCCTTTGAACTATGCTCATATGGTAACTCTTCCTACACCTAATGGCAGCAAAAGCAACCGCTAAGTGTATGTTGTAGGTTCATAACAACAAGAAAAACACGTGAGATCGCATATAAAATAAATATATAAATTAAAACACAATAGCAAGAGTAATATCATATGAACACCTTTAGGATTAATATCATATAAACACCAGCATGAGAAATATCATTTAAACTAAACATGTCAGCCCTGTGCCACCTCTTGAGTATATGATTCAATCGAAATCACAAAGGTGTGGATTGATAGAAACCTCTTAGTAATATCATATGGAAACAAGTAACATGTCAATGCATGACATGCCAATAGTGAGAAATGTTAAGTATCTACATGACAATACATGTGGAATTCATGCTTTTATGTCTAGTCCTGTGATTCATTCTTGACTCTTGAGGACATAATATGCGATATATAAACTCACCCATGCTAATGAGGTGCTCACCCATGCTAGATATAGTGAAGTACAATAACATGAACAGTCAATCTAGGTTATTAATAACATGAGTTATCCCATTCGTTTGTATCTAATGCAAACCAAGATAGTCAAGTGTGATGTATATGAATAACGGTGTACGGTGTTATGTTTAGTTTCAAGTTTAGTAACATGTCAATTCTCATACGGTAGCATTCATAGTATGTATGTCTGAGGCAGTATTCCGTGTAGTATCACATGTATATGTATGTAATGAGTGTAATGTCAGTGGTAATGATGATGTATGTACGCAGACAAACATCTTAATGTAATTATATATAAAGATTGATATTTGTATGATTTGCATTGTCCATACGAGCACATATCATGATGTCAATTCTTGTAATCAAGGTTCATGCCTATTCTATAAGGGATAGTAAGCATAAACTTCATATCAATATGAGAATTAAGTAATATCCAAGTGAAGGAGCCCATTAGATCAGTAAATTATATTAGCAATGACAAATTGGCTCAAGACTAGACTACAAAATTATCATCAAATCTAAATTATAATCATCTATGCACTCTCATACATGCCCCACAATTAGTTTCATATGTTTGTCAGTTTAATTACCAATGTCAAGATTTTTCAAATCAATGTCATCATAGAAAATAAGATTTTCGTCCTCAAGTATCACATAACCAAATCCGAATACCAACAATGCTCAGAAAGGCTAAATGCCCACTGGGTTCAAGGGTGGAATCCCTTTCGTAATATTCACTAAGAGGGTGCGAAACTAGGCTAGAAACACAGGCCAAATCCACACAACGAATGGCCGTAGCAACCCCAAGGCCCACACGAGCAATTATACATCGGAGGCCTACACAAGGATATGGCCACAACAAATAACAGGACACACACAAGGGTTAGGCCACAAGGAAACAAGGCCCATGCAAGACATGGGCCAATACAGCAAGGCAGAGGCATGCACATGGTTTAGCAACAAAGAGTAGGACCCATATGTGAATGGTTGCAAAGCATATGTGACAAAGACCAACAAGCCCCATTAGAACAAATGCCAACACACATGGACAAGACCAACAAGCACAAGAGACCAGCAAATACATAGCCAACAAGCAGAGCTGTTGCCACGGAAGGCATCAAGCAGTGCTGCAAGTCAGAGGGCCAGCAAGCAGTGGACCGTAGTATAAAGGAAGCAAGCAGAGGGCCAACAAGTGACAACAAGCACAAAATCTCACTTATCAAGAAGCCAAAACCCAAAGCTTGCTCAGTCAATCATCATGGCAAGAGGGAAAATCCTAACCCTAATCACGGTTGAATGGGAAAGAACCACTGCCAAATTCACGGTCTAAGCAGGGTGAACCTCAAACCAACATCCGAAATAACCCAAACATTTTAACAAGGAAATGGTTGAGTTTGTCGTGGCAGTATAATTAGTTAATCGGGGTCTAACTGTCACCAGAGTCGAAGAAGCCCATCGATCTTGCTGGAGATCTCGCTACCCTACCGAGCTTTCATTCCTGCGGTTGCCTCACGAGTTAGGTTGCGATTGTAGGAGGTGATCGGGGGTCTGAGAGAGAGAGAGAATGTGGCTCCAGTGAACAGAAGAGAGGGTAGAGAGCTCCGAAAGCCACTGTTCCGTTTTTAGGGCTTCGTGTGGAGAAATAAATAGTGCCTGAGAGAGACGTGTGGCGGTGAGAGATGGCGTGGCGACACTGTTGCCCATGCTGTTGTACAACGATGAGGCATTGTAAGGATTTGTGGTGGTCGAAGAGGGGAAGTCAGTGATGCGACGGAAGAGAGCATTACCTGAAAAAGAAACAGAATTGCTATCTACACCGAATTTTCGGTGTAGAGATGGAACAGGTTTCCCAAGTAGGTAAAAAAATAACAAATCACATGTCAAATCTCTCTCTCTCTGTCTCTCTCTTTCTTTTCCACTTTGAGGGTAATGTCACCTCCCTGCACCGAGCGTTTCGGTGCAGGGAGTCGTTCTCAAAAGAAAAAGAGACAGAAAGTGGGAGGAGAGAGAGCGGTGTGATTTTTATTTAAAATGGGTCGGGTCGGGTTTGGTTATAGGTGGTTACGGGTTTTGTTAACGGGTTTGAGAGGAAAATAATGAAATAATTAAAGAAAAATTGTAGAAAAATTCCCAATTTTTTAGAAATTATTATTATTGTTACTACTAATTTTAGGCCATTACATATCCCTTCCACTTGTATGTTTCCTCCTCCACAATATCAGTGTACTAGCTTAGCTTAAAAAAGTGAAAAAAATCCAAAACGAAATTTTAAAATTCCACTGAACAATAACCAACATTTAAAATGTTTTCCATCTGATTCTCAAGGGATTATTTAGTTGGAATATGGTAATAAAAGCAAATGCAATTTCGTGCAATTATACAATTCATTGATTTATTCCAAAATTTTAAAGCATGTTGCTGCTTTAATTCTGTAGAATCATAAACGCAAAACTTCATTTAGAAAGAGAGGGCATGACTGGAGGGATTTATCATGAATCTGGAGAGGAAATGAACAAGATTTTAAATGGGATTGGTAGGGCAAGCATGCTGCTTGAATGGCCGATGCAGTTGTTAGGAGTTAATTTTATTTGTATGTCCCATTAGAGTTGCCTGCGATAGATGGTGAATTTTAAAACCACGTCTATTTTTGATACATGTATCTGATTATATTATTGAGATTGTAATTTAACTAAATTATATGTTAAATCGGTCTTTATTAAATTTAGCAAAATTCAATTGCGTTATACATACATACCATCCATTTTATTTCTCGTATTACTAAGCATGTCTCCTTTTCATGGATTCTTCAGTTTACGGGTTGATTCTTACTTGAATCTTTTTCAGGAATGATGAGAGTATATGCTATCTTCCTAATTTTTGGACCACAAGTGCAATTTCCATAAATATTGAGTTTATGAAGAATTTTAGAATTTTTTAGAAAAAGATTTATTTGTCAATCATAAACAAACAGGTTGAGAAAACAAGCCGTACCCATGAATAGTTCCATGAAACATGTTGAAAATGTAATTAGTTAGAAATCCATTGGCATAACACAAGTCACTGAAAACTCTCAAGTTTATGCTCACTCTTCTAATGCTTGTCTAACTTTAATGACGAAAACATTGCACTACCGCTGATGAAGAAAGGAGTAGATTAACAGTAAAAAGGATGTGGTGCAATTGTTAAAATTTCCAAATATTCTCAGTTCATGAAAGAACTTAAGAAAACCTATCCTAGTGGTGGAGGGCACCTAAAACAGGAGAGATGAAGCAAATGTAGGAGTAACTGAGGTAAATCATATGTTGATGATGCAGGGATGTGTGAACTCTTTCCAATGGGTTGCGGAGAGAGACAAAGAAGCGGGCTTACCATGTGAGATGAACATACAGAGAATCGCAAGCCATAAGTTCCTTTTTAGATAGAGGGTCTATTCTTGCAGAACCATGGGCCTTAATATGGAAAGATGATTGATGCCAAGAATCTAATCACTAATTTCTATCAATGACTTAGATCTACTCTAGACAACAACCACAAATTGGTGATGTATATGGGTGAAGTGTTCCCAGGGTGACTCCTTGTATAATTATTTAAGGAGTCGGGTTACACTCACACCATAAAGTAACACTATGGTATATGTTCTCCGTTCATCTTGATTTCCAGCTTTAGTATGGCTGTGCATGAAAACCATGTGATGTAGACGTTTTTTACTGTTTGGCAAATGAAATCTTTTGTTCATTTATTAAGAAACCGTTCATTTTGTAACCACTTAACACAAGATTTAAAAATACAAAGCATATGAGTACATGTAGACCATGATGAAGGGTGTGGATCTTTCATGTGGTTGCTCCATGGTGAGATATGTGGTAACTCATGGATAGTTATTTAACGAGTCACCATAGGGACTCTTTACCCCACATGCGTGCATGCAAGCATGTGCTTTGAGTAGATATGTTTAAATTCTATTTTCCATGTCTTTATTTCACTGATGCTCTTGTTTTCTTTATCTTGATGCGCAGATTTGGTACATGGGTGAATTTTCCCATATATCCACAGAATTTGACAATGTAAGCTCAAATTGCTTCTGGTTCTTCTTTCAGTTTCACTTGAGTTATCATATAGATGGTACTGATATCTATCATTCCATTGCCTTTTGAAATGTTTATTCTTGTTTAACACTAGAATGACTAGGATGGCAATGCCACATATTTCATATTGTAGAATCAGTATTATGATAAATCATCATCTAACCCTTTTTCCATCAAAACATTTTGTGTGTGAAGATTTTGACAGTTTTTAACTGGCCATTGACCATATGTCAACCCCTCTTATCTAGTGTCAAATATGAACAAAGAAACCATGGAAACGAGAGGAACATGCTGGAATTCTAAAAGACCAGTCAGCGTCCTCCAAAAGCTAAGCGCCAAACAAATAGCATGCACATAGTGGGCTCTATAAGTTGGGCACTAATATGCCTACTTGCACCTTCCCGGAAATGTGGTCGTGCTTTACAATTTAATATGGAAGCCCCCCCAGCCCTTCATCTGTTACGAATCCGAATACTGAATTCCTATCGATAGTGATGCTGGGGGGGGGGGGGGGGGTTCTAGATGCAGCTACTATGTCTATTGAATCGACTCATTAAGCTGAAACTAATTTTTTCTCACTCTATTCTTGTTCATCCTGTAGTATGACACATGACATTCTGAAATTAATTTTTTCTTTTCAGATATCCTGTGAAATTTAGGGGTTTCAGAGAGGGTTTGTGTTTAAATTGAGTAGTAAGGGCTATTTAATGAGGTAGATGGTTAGGGTTTTGCTAAACGAAAAACAAAGGATAAACTACAAAAAAAAGAAAGAAAAGAGGAATGTGATGAGATCATCACATATCAATGAAGACGTCGCAAGAAGGATTGCGGAATGAAGAACTAGGCTGGGGGCATTTTTGTGATATTTTGGGTACTTTTGCAATGTTTGGGTTGTGGAGGTGGTTTTGTGTAATTTTGGCTTGGGGCTACCCTTATATGTTGGGGAGAGTCTTTTCATTGTCCCTCGTGCAAAACTTGAATGTTTATTCCTAGTTTAGAAGAGTAGAACCCTAAATCTAGTGAGAGTAAGCTTGTACTCTTAGATTCAAGTTTGGAGAGTTGGATTCTCTCAAGAAGTCGCTATCTTGTATTTCTCTTGAAGTTCTTCTTTTATCTTTCTCAAACCCTAGCTTTCTCATCAAATTGGTATCAGAGCAAAGATCTACCATGACCAACACAAGATCCATGAAGAAGAAGGATGCCCTAGATGAGAAAGTTGGAGAACTTGAAGCAACCCTAAAGGAATCCATCAAAGAGCTACAACAAAAAAATGATGAAAGGATCTCATCCTTGGAGAACATGTTCAAATCGTTCATGGAAGCTCAAGCAAACCAGCGAATTGAGAAGGAGAAGCCCAATAGCGAAGAGATCCTGGAAAATTCTTTAGATCTGAGTCGAAAGGAGCAGTCTTTGGACAAGGGAAAGCGAAAACTGGTGTTCGTGGAGGACGTGCCACCGGAAGATGACGAGGATGAACAAGAATGTGGGCGTTTCCCCCTTTTCCCGCTTGGGAAGGAGTATCGACAGCCCACATGGGTGCCAAACCTTCCAAACCCTATTTGGGGGGGGGGCTAGCACAGGGCGTATCGGGCCCTCTTTTGCTTCCGCGCACTCGTCGGACACCGACGAAGGTCCGGTGACCCACCAGGGGGTTCGTCGGATCACGACGAACAATTGGGCGGCTGGCGAGCCCTCAGCGACTGGTTGGGGGCTTGCGAGCCCCGATCAGAAGCTTGGGGCCTCGCGAGCCCCTAGCGACCACCTGGGGCCTTGCGAGCCCCCAGGAGGGCAATGGAGGGGGCGTTGGCCCCCTGACGATTGTGCAGGGGCATCAATGGCCCCCGGCCCAGCCGTATCACGACGACGGAGCTCCCCCGCCATTCTAGCAGGGCAGAGCCCCTTTTTCGTAGCCGCAGGATGGGGTTGATTCGGCTTGGCGGCAACCTCGGCTGCCTTCCAGGGAGGTGGCGGGTTATTCTTAGGACCTCCAAGGTCCGATGTGTCATACATAGGTGACATTGGGGCCCGACGACCTTCCAGGGTGGTCGATGAACAGTTTCGGAATTTTGGGGGACATGAAGGGAACCTGTGGGGCGCGGCTGGCTATGAAGGAGGGCTAGGGGGACCGTGGGGAGCTGGAGGATCCCACAAAATGCTTTTCAGCAATTTCACTATGGTCAACCTAGGCCGAGAGCGGAGTAAGGGGTGAGTGGACCCGAAAACAAGGTGCGGAAGATCAAGATGCCGGTTTTCAACGGGGAGGACCCCACGGATGGGTCTCACATGCGGAGCGGTACTTTGAGGCCTATCAGAAGGGGACATGGAGAAGGTGCAAGCATTGGGTGTGTACTTGAAGGGGAAGGCGTTGTCTTTTAGTATTTATATAGGCAACAATGTCGGCCGATACAATCGTGGGAGGAGTTCACCCATTGCATGTTGCATCGTTTTAGGGACACTCAGTACGTCGGTCTGCACGAGCAGCTCTTGATGCTACGATAGATGAGCACGGTGATGGAGTATCGAAAGAGGTTTGGGGCACTCTCTGGCTGTATAGGAGGGATGATGACTGAAGAGACCTTGGTGGGAGTTTTATGAAAGGGCTGAAGATGGAGATTCGAGGAGAGCTGCGGGTGCAAAGGCCGAGTGGACTGCTGGAGATGATGGATCTCGCTTAGATAGTGGATGACAGATTAGAAGCGGATCAGCGAGCCAAGAGAGCTTGGAGTGGGTCCGCTTTTCGGGGAGCGACATCCCCAGGAGTGCAGCAGGCCCCTGCAGGGGGCCCTAGGCAGGAGGTGCTCAGGTCAGCAGGAGAAGAGCAGTGTTCCACCGCCTAGTGGGCAGTTTCGGTGCATGACTGAGGATGAGATACAGAACAAGAGGGCGAAGGGGCTGTGTTTTAGGTGTGATGAGAATTATGCCCCAGGCCACCGCAGTCGAGATCGTACGCTTTAGGTGCTGTTAGTAGAGGATGATGAGGAAGTGGAGGAGCTGAGTGAGGAAGAGGTGGAGCAGGAACCATCTCATTTAGACGTGTCGGAGGTGTCACTCAACTCCGTAGTGGGATTCACTTCGAACCACATTATGAAGTTGATCGAGAGGATTTCAGAGCAGGATGTGGTGGTGCTGATTGATAGTGGGGCCACCCACAATTTCATTTCCAAGCGGGTCGTGGAGCAGCATGGGTTACAGTTGGATGATGAGCACTGGACAGGTTGAGCGGAGTAAGGGAGTATGCAGAGGTGTGGTTTTCACCCTCCCGGAGATACATGTGGTGGAAGATTTCTTATCGCTCGACCTTATAAGCACTGACGTGATTCTAGTCATGAAGTGGCTGCAGTCATTGGGGGAAACGAAGACCAACTGGAAATTGCTGAGGATGGAGTTCAGGCACGGATGGAGGGCGGTGACACTTTAGGGGATCTCAGTTTGTGCAGATCCAGGGTCCCTTGAAGACCATGGCGAGTGCTTTTCAGTCCAGGGGGAGTATTTTTGGTGGAGCTACAGGGCCTGGCGGTGGATGAGGCTGAGCATGAGCAGGAGCATGGCATACTATGGGAACCACAGCAGGTTCTATCACAATTTGAGGGAGTTTTCCAGACACCTCACGGGCTTCCTCCTCCACGAACCATGAGCATGCCATTGTGCTGCATGAGGGTGTCGCCCCTATCAGTGTAGGTCCTTACCGCTATCCACAGGTGCAGAAAGGGGAGACTGAGAGGATGGTGGATGTGATGATTCATATATGGGTGATACAGCTGAGTGTGAGTCCTTTCTCGGTCCCGGTGTTAGTAAAGAAGAAGGTCGGCGGCTGGAGATTTTTCATCGATTATCGGGTATTAAATAAGGAGACGGTGTCAGATAAATTTTCCATTTCCGTGATCGACGAGCTGCTAGATGAGTTGCATGGTGCGGGATTCTTCTCGAAAATTGATTTGAAGTCAGGATATCATCAGATTCGGATAAAAGTTGAGGATGTGGCGAAGACTGCTTTCAGGATACACGAGGGCCACTATGAGTTTCTGGTCATGCCATTTGGGTTGACTAATGCCCAGGCCATGTTACAGGCATTGATGAATAATGTGTTTTGACCATACCTGAGGAAGTTTATTTTGGTGTTCTTCAATGACATCTTGGTTTACAGCCGAACGATGGAGTCACATGTAGAGCATTTGGCGACTGTGCTGAGGGAGTTGTAGAAGCATCAGTTGTTTGCCAACCGAAAGAAGTGCATGTTCAACCAGCGGAGTGTGGAGTACTTGGGCCATATTGTTTCTGCGAAGGGCATGGCAGCGGATGATTCGAAGATAACAGCCATGGTGAAGTGGCTGCTACCCACTACTCTGCGGGCTTTGCGGGGATTCTTGAGATTGATGGGCTACTACCTGAAGTTCGTCAAGGGGTACAACACCATTGCGTGGCCATTGACTGAGCAGCTGAAGAAGGACAATTTTCACTGGAACGAGGATGCCACTCGATCTTTTGGGGCCCTAAAAGGGGCCATGACTAGCGTACCTATTCTTGCACTTCCGAATTTATCACGACCATTTTGGTAGAGACGGATGTGTCAGGCTATGGCTTGGGCGCGGTGTTGATGCATGAGGGCAGACATGTGGCGTATTTTACCTATATGTGTTGTCGGCACGGGCTGGCTCAAGCCAGTTTATGAGCGCGAGCTGATGGCTATTGTATTGACGGTGCAGAAATGGCGACCATATTTCCTTGGCAGGCGATTCATAGCGAGGACAGACCAGAGGAGTCTCAAATACCTTTTGGAGCAGAGGATGGTCACAGAGAAGTATCAGAAGTGGTTGACAAAGTTGCTAGGCTATCACATTGAGATCCAGTACAGGCTGGAAATGGAGAACAAGACGGTAGATGCACTATCATGGAGGGAGGTTGATTCGCACTTGTTGGCTTTGTAAGCATCCATTTTGCTAGATTGGGAGCCCTCTGTTGCAGGAGATTGAGGATGATGAGGGGCTAGCCAAGATTCGAGCGTCACTGTTATAGGATCACGCAGCACACCCCGGATACTCGGTAGATGGACATCATTGATGCGGACGCACCCTACGAGGCGGGCACGGGTCCAAGCGGGTCCCAAGGCGGATGTGTCACTTACTATCGGAGGCGTCGAAGGGCGGATTAGTCTTTTTCTTATGATATTTTATTCCTAGGTTTTCTCTATTTATATCTAGGGTTAGCCGTCATGAGAGTTATGCTTATTGTGTGAGAAACATCGTAAGTGTCTTTTGTGAGGGATTTAGACTTTGATCCGTTCATCAAAGTTAGGAGAGCGAGTTCCTCTCGAAAGGGCTCAAGTTATCTTGCTATTAGTAGTTGCTTTCTTCCCAAAAATCCAATAAAAATCCCATCTTTCCCTATTTTTATTCCTTTTTGTCGCTGATTTTCCATTGATACGATCCAAATCGTATCAAATTGGTATCAGAGCAATAGATCCAATGGCGGAAGGCACCCGATTCAAGACGGAGATGGAGGCGCTGCGAAAGGAGATCCGGGAAGAGGTTAGTAAAAAGGTGGGGGCTTTGGAGGTCACGGTCGAGATGCTTTCAAATTCCCAAAAGGAGATGGAGGTTCGCTTGATGAAGAAGCACGAGGAGTCGGACGCCACTCAAGTTCAGATCTTGAAAATTCTTCAAAAACTTGAGGGGAAAGGGAAGCAAGTGGAGATCGGAGGGGAAGAATCCGCGGCGGAGAATCATCTTACTAAGGTGGATGATCCAAAGTTGATGGCGAATACATCCGGGGCACCTCCGGGAACCAAAATTACGAAAGAGAGGGTAGATCTAGGGTTCCGGGAGGAGTCGTGGGTGGAGGACGTGCAACGAGAGCGGCGGCGGCGCGAAGGAGACCCCCTAGGGTTTCTTGCGGAGGCAAGGGGACGCGACGGACAAGGCGGAGGCTTCCCGGAAGATAGGGAGAGCGGCGGCTGGGGGGGGAAACCCTAATCCCCCCCGCGCGGCCCGCTAGGACCCCGCGAGGGCTCGGGGGGCCTCACGGCCCACCCCCGAGCCCGCGCGGGGGCCCAGGACGGCTGGGCGGGCTCGCGCGAAGCCCAGGAGGGGTCGCGCGGTCCGCCTGGGCCACACCTGGGCCTCGCCGAGTCCCAGGGAGGCCACGCGGCTTTCCCTGGGGCCGGTTGGGCCCCGGCGAGTGATATTGGGGCCCGGGGGGCCCAGTAAACCCCCCGGGTCAGTTTTTCGGCCCCCCGAGCACCGATCAGGGCCCCGCAAGAGGCTACCGCGGGATTTTTGGAGCTACAGAGGAGGAGCGTCAGAGGTGGCCCATGGAGGAGTATGCAGAAAATTTTGGGGGCCCGCGAGGGTTTCCCGAGGAGACCTACGGCAGGGGCAGGACCGAGTACGGAGGCCACGGAGCTCAGGGAGGAGGACACCGACCATGCACCCAGACAGGAGGATGGAGAAGTTGAAGATGCCCATTTTTGAGGGGACCGACCCCGACGGGTGGATAGTGCGGGCGGAGCGGTATTTTCAGGTGATGCGGATCTCAGAGCGGGAAGTATTGGAGAACATCATCTGCTATCTGGAGGGACAGACGCTGAGTTGGTACCGCTGGAGGATGTCCCGAGCCCCTTTTCGGACTTGGGAGGAGTTGTCCGCTTTCCTACTTGACCGCTTCCAGGCCAAACCGGGGGCGAATTTCTACGAGCAGTTGCTTGGACTGCGGCAGGAGGGGACGGTGTTGGACTTCCTGGGGAAGTTCGAGGTGCTGGCAGGCAGGGTGAAGGGGGTGTCGGAAGACGTATTTTTGGGGGCATTTATGCGAGGGCTGAAGCCCTCGATACGGGCCGAGCTATGGATGCAGAGTCCCAGGGACCTGGAGCATGTGATTCGGCTGGCATTGCGGGCGGAGGAGAAGCAGGCGGAGGAGCGGAAGATCAGAGGGACTTGGGGGGCACCACAGCAGAGGGTCCCACCTACAGCCGCCGCCGCCCCGAGACTACCACCGGCCGTTTCGGCCGGAGCGGGGGAGAAGACCGGAGCAGCGCGTCCTGCGGGACAAGGGCGGAGGATGACCGAGGCTGAGGTACGAGACAGGAGGGCCAGGGGGTTGTGCTTCCGTTGCGACGAGAAGTTCACCCCGGGCCATCGGTGTGCGAGCCGGTTGCTGCAGATCACTATCGAGCCGGACGATGAGGAGTACATCGACCCAGAGGAGGCCGAGGAGGAGGTCGTCCCCGTAGAGCAGCCGGTGGAGCTGGAGCAGGCGCAGGTGTCCCTCAACTCCGTGATGGGGTTCACACAGAACTCCACCATGAAGTTGGTGGGACAGGTCGGAGAGACAGCAGTTACGGTTTTGATTGATAGTGGAGCCACCCACAATTTTGTGTCCCTGCGAGTGGTGGAGCTGCTGGGGTTGCAGATGTCCGGTGGGAGATTCACCGTACAGTTGGGGGATGGACGGTGCGAGGAGAGTACGGGGCTATGCCGAGGCCTCTTCTTAGTCATTCAGGGGGTGCAGATCGTTCAGGATTTTTTACCGTTCGAGTTGGGGAAGGTCGACTTCATCTTGGGAGTCCAGTGGTTGAAGACATTGGGGACCACGATGACCAACTGGAAACGGTTGAGGATGGAGTTCAAGAATGGCGAGCAGACGGTGGTGCTTCAGGGAGACCCGAGCCTGTGCTATGCCATGGTAGCTTTCAGTGCCATGACTCGGGCTATTCGACGGGCAGGGCAGGGGTACTTGGTGGAGTTTCAGGGGATGACCACAGAGGCGGAGCCCGAACCCGAGGAGGAGCCACCAGAGGTGCAGTCGGTGTTGGAGCAGTTCGCAGAGGTGTTTGAGATGCCACATGGGTTACCTCCACCCCGGGACCACGAGCATGCGATAGTACTGAGGGATGGCGCACCTCCCGTCAGTGTTCGGCCTTACCGGTATCCCCACGTGCAGAAGGATGAGATCGAGCGGCAGGTCAGAGAGATGTTGCTAGCAGGAGTGATCCAGCCCAGCGTCAGCCCCTTCTCGAGCCCAGTTTTGTTAGTGAAGAAGAAGGACGGGAGCTGGCGTTTTTGTGTGGATTACAGAGCCCTGAATAAGGAAACTGTGCCCGACAAGTTTCCTATTCCGGTGATAGATGAGTTGCTCGACGAGCTGCATGGGGCGAGGGTGTTTTCGAAGGTGGATCTAAAGTCTGGGTATCATCAGATCCGGATGCGAGCAGAGGACATCCCGAAGACGGCGTTCCGTACACACGAAGGCCACTACGAGTTCTTGGTGATGCCGTTTGGATTGACAAACGCCCCGTCTACTTTTCAGGCTTTGATGAACAAGGTGTTCCGTCCTTACCTACGACGGTTCATCCTTGTGTTCTTTAACGACATCTTGGTCTATAGCCGCACATTGGAGGAGCACATGGGGCATCTGGAGGTGGTTTTCAGGGAGTTGCAGGGGCACCAGTTATTCGCCAATCGGAAGAAGTGCTCGTTCGGGAGGAGTCAGATCGAGTACTTGGGGCACATTGTCTCAGGCGACGGGGGGTAGCAGCAGACCGGGCAAAGATTGTGGCGATGTTAGAGTGGCCTCTACCACAGACACTGCGGGCATTGCGGGGTTTCTTGGGATTGACGGGATATTACCGCAAGTTTGTGAAGGGATACAACACCATTGCCTGGCCACTGACGGAGCAGCTGAAGGACAGTTTTCGGTGGGGGGAAGAGGCGACTAAGGCTTTCGAAGCCTTGAAGACGGCGATGTCGACAGCGCCGGTCCTTGCCCTACCAGACTTTAGCCAGCCATTCGTAGTGGAGACGGATGCTTCGGGATATGGTCTTGGGGCGGTGCTGATGCAGGAGGGGCGGCCGGTGGCATACTTCAGCCAGGTGTTGACCACGAGGGAGAGGCTGAAGTCAGTGTACGAGAGGGAGTTAATGGCTATAGTCTTCTCCATTCAGAAATGGTGACCATATCTGCTGGGACGGACTTTTGTGGTGCGGACAGATCAGCGAGCATTGAAGTATCTGTTAGAGCAGAGGTTGGTGGCAGAGGAGCACCAGAAGTTACTGTCGAAGCTGGTGGGATTTCGGTTCGATATTGAGTACCGACCGGGGCTGGAAAATAAGGCGGCGGATGCATTGTCTCGGCGGGATGAGGGGAGCCAGCTGCAGGCGATATCGATACCCGAGTGGAGAGGATTGGACCAGTTGTCACAGGAGGCGGAGGCAGACCCGGAGCTGCAGCAGATCAGAGAGAGCTTACATGGGGGTGGTGACGGGGTGCCAGGTTACACGCTAGAGGGGGGAAGGTTACTCTACCAGGGGAGGTTGGTGATTCCGCGGGGGTCTGCATCGATTCCGACTCTTTTTCAGGAGTTCCATGGGTCGGCGATCGGAGGGCATTCGGGCGTGCAACAGACGTATATGCGGATGGCTCGGGAAGTATACTGGACGGGAATGCGGAAGGACATCGCACGATTGGTGGCGGCTTGTGACGTCTGCCAACGTCACAAGTACATGGCGATGGCCCCGGCAGGACTGCTACAGCCGTTGGCATTGCCCGAGCAGGTGTGGGAGGAGGTGTCCATGGACTTCATAGACGGGTTGCCGCGTTCGGAGGGGTTCACCGTGATCTTGGTTGTGGTTGACCGGCTGAGCAAGTATGCTC
Organism: Scilla litardierei; assembly: GCA_030789695.1. Lineage (NCBI taxonomy): Eukaryota > Viridiplantae > Streptophyta > Magnoliopsida > Asparagales > Asparagaceae > Scilla > Scilla litardierei. The sequence goes on along the minus strand of CM061142.1, from coordinate 755,966,991 downwards.
ACTTTATCCCCTTGAAGCATCCTTACACAGCGGTTTCGGTGGCGGGGGTTTTCGTGCGGGAGGTGGTGCGGCTGCACGGGTTTCCGAAGTCTATAGTGTCCGACCGGGACAAGGTTTTCACCAGTCACTTCTGGGAGGAGTTGTTTCGAGTTCGGGGGACAGTGCTGAAGCGGAGCACCGCCTACCATCCGCAGACGGACGGTCAGACCGAGGTGGTCAACAGGAGTGTCGAGACCTAACTCAGATGTTTTGTTTCGGAGACACCCCGACAGTGGGCAAGATGGTTGGCGTGGGCGGAGTATTGGTACAATACCTCTTTCCACTCGGCTGCAGGGACGACACCTTTCCGGATATTGTACGGACGAGACCCTCCTTCTTTGGTTTACTATGGGCACCGAGCGACACCGGTGTCACATGTGGAGGAGCAGATGGAGGAGAGGGATATGATGCTGGAGGAGCTGCGGAGGCACCTGACACGAGCACAGCAGGTGATGAAGGCCAAGGCAGACGGACATCGGCGAGATGTGACTTTTCAGGTAGGGGACATGGTCTACCTGAAGCTTCGACCTTACAGGCAGCGGTCTTTGGCCCACAGGAGGAACGAGAAGCTTGCGGCCCGTTACTATGGGCCTTTTGAGGTGGAGACTCGGATTGGAGAGGTGGCTTACAGGTTGAAGCTGCCGCCAGGGACAGGGATACACCCGGTGTTTCATGTTTCCCAGTTACGTCAGGCGATTGGCGAGCATGCTACATCCTCCACACTTCCTCCTACGCTCACAGATGCTATGGAAGTGATGCTCGAGCCAGTTGATGTCCGGGCGGTGCGGAGAGGTCCGGGGCGACGTCGGGAGGTCCTCATTTACTGGCAGGGTCTACCAGAGTGTGATGCGACATGGGAGCAGTATGAGGCGATACAGGAGCAGTACCCTGATTTCCACCTTGAGGACAAGGTGGCTCTTTTAGGGGCGGGTATTGATGCGGACGCACCCTACGAGGCGGGCATGGGTCCAAGCGGGTCCCAAGGCGGATGTGTCACTTACTATCGGAGGCGTCGAAGGGCGGATTAGTCTTTTTCTTATGATATTTTATTCCTAGGTTTTCTCTATTTATATCTAGGGTTAGCCGTCATGAGAGTTATGCTTATTGTGTGAGAAACATCGTAAGTGTCTTTTGTGAGGGATTTAGACTTTGATCCGTTCATCAAAGTTAGGAGAGCGAGTTCCTCTCGAAAGGGCTCAAGTTATCTTGCTATTAGTAGTTGCTTTCTTCCCAAAAATCCAATAAAAATCCCATCTTTCCCTATTTTTATTCCTTTTTGTCGCTGATTTTCCATTGATACGATCCAAATCGTATCATCTCTTGTACACGGGGTGTTTGGTGGTACCGCGAGGTTCGGTTCATATTTCGAGGTTGTTGCAGGAGTTTCATGAGAGTGCAGTTGGTGGCAACTCTGGGGTCCTGAAGACCTACCAACGCTTGGCTAGGGAGCTTTTTTGGGAGGGGATGAGGAAGGATGTGGCAGATATGGTGGAGAAGTGCGACATATGCCAGAAGCACAAGTATTTATCGACAGCTCCTGGGGTTTGCTGCAGCCTCTTTTGTTGCCTGGCCAAGTTTCGGAGGATGTGATCGTGGATTTCATTGACGGCTTGCTGAAATCAGAGGGGTACTCGGTCATCATGGTGGTGGGTGGATAGGCTGAGCAAGTATGCACACTTTGTGGGATTACGACATCCATACACTGCAGTGACCGTGATGACGACCTTCATCAGGGAGATAATACTTCTTCATGGGATTCCGAGTTCTATTGTGACGGATCAGGATAAGGTCTTTCTTAGCACATTCGGAAAGGAGTTGTTCCGGACGTTGGGGACAGTTTCGAAGAGTTGTACCGCTTACCATCCCCAGACGAACGGGCAAACAGAGGTTGTCAACCGGACCCTTGAGACATATTTGTGGTGTTTTGTCTCGGAGTCGCCGAAGCAATGGGTGAGGTGGATTGCATGGGCAGAATATTGGTACAACACATCGTTCCGCACCTCTACCCAGACCACTCCCTTCTGGGTCCTATACGGGCGGGATCCCCCGCATCTTATTCACTATGGTCACTGCTCTACCCCAGGTTTCCAGGTGGATCAGTATCTAGAGGAGATGGACCACACATTAGAGGAGTTGAGATGACATTTGACGATGACACAACAGCTTATGAAGAGCCGAGTAGATGAACACAGGCGAGGCGTGCAGTTCGAGCTGGGGGACATGGTGTATCTAAAGCTGCGGCCTTATCGATAACGATCCCTGGCACATAGGCGGAACTAGAAGCTCTTGCACCGTTACTTCGGGCCGTACGAGATTGAGGCCAGGGTTGTCTAGGTGGCTTATAGGCTAAGGTTACTACCAAATTCAGCTATCCATCCTGTTTTTCATGTGTCGCAGCTCCGTCAGGCCATTGGGGATCATACCGTGTCTTCGTCACTACCATCGACACTCGCGGATGACATGGAGGTGCTGCTTGAGCCGGCAGAGCTGAAGGATATTCGCCAGGGGAGCACAGGGGCACGGGAGGCGCTGATTAGGTGGACAGACCTTTTGGATCATAAGACATCTTGGGAGCCTTATGATGTGATTGCGCAGCGTTTCCCAGACTTCCACCTTGAGGACAATGTGGTTCTTTTGGGGGAGTAATGATGAGATTATCACATATCAACGAAGGTGGCGCAAGAAGGATTGCGGGATGAAGAACTAGGCCGGGGGGCATTTTTGTGATATTTTGGGTATTTTTGCAATGTTTGGGTTGTGGAGGGGATTTTGTGTAATTTTGGCTTGGGGTTGCTCTTATATGTTGGGGATGGTCTTTTCATTGTCTCTCATGCAAAACTTGAGTGTTTATTCCTAGTTTAGAAGAGTAGAACCCTAGATCTAGTGGGAGTAAGCTTGGACTCTTAGATTCAAGCTTCGAGAGTTGGCGTCCTCTCAAAAGAAGTCTCTATCTTGTATTTCTCTTGAAGTTCTATAAAAAATATCTTCTTTTATCTTCCCCAAACCCTAGCTTTCTCATCAGAATGCTTCAAGCCTTTTTGGTAAGGGCTTCTCATCACTATCCAGCATCACACCTAGATCGACATTTTACCTTGTGATGCAACACACGTCATAGAAACAATGCAGGAAAAAAAAACCTTAATTATTCAGCCGGAAACCCTAATAATATTTATAGGGCCCATTCATCTATTTGTAAAATAAAAACCCTTTGATTAATTCAGATGGAAACCCTAATAATATTTAGTGGGTCATATTTGAGCAAACTTACTCCTGACATACAGAGGGTTTATAAAACTTATAAAAACATTCTAAAAAGAATCACAGAAGTAAAATAGAACACCTAAAGCCAAAATCTAATCATAACATCAAACGACTAAAGTTCAAACTTTAACTCAAACATGTCTTACCCAAAAAAAAATCCATTTTGCTGTAGTAAAATTTCCGATTTTTTTCCCTCTATGTGTGTCTAGAATACACATGATCCCTACCAGCATGTGTGTGTGAAAGATCACTTGTTTGTCCAATCTTGGTTCCAAATAAACCAAACAGTTATATCTCATTACTTGTGCTCTGGTCTTTGTTTCCATCCTAGACAAGTTGTTTAATGCAAGGAACACCCCATTTTGTTTCTAATGAGTATGAAACATTGTCTTTATGTTATTTCCCTTTGTTTATTTGTGTTTTGATATCTACAGGTTGTTTCAGTAGTCCTGGAGAACCATGAAGGTCCCAAAAAGAAATCAGAAGACACTACCCAGAACAATGATGTCCCTGAAAAACAAGAACTCCTTAAAGCCGATGATCTTGAATCTTCTTCCCTTTTAATTACAAGAATTCCAACTTGGAAAGAAATTGTAAACAACAAAGGAGAAGTGAACATGACTGCGTATGACTGGCCTTTTATACTTAATTACTTCTAGATCACTTCATAGAAATTATACTCGTTCTCCTTAACTTTAGTTTCTCTGAACAGGGATGAAGCCAAGAGTCCCCATATTTGGTCCAGGGTTTGTGTGCACAACATGGCCAGTCTAGCCAAGGAGGCTACGACTGTAAGGCGGGTTTTGGAGTCTCTTTTCCGCTATTTTGATAATAACAATTCATGGTCACCTCAGGACGGGCTTGCTCTTTTTGTCTTATTGGACATGCAGTTAGTAATGGAGCAGTCTGGTACATACATTTTTATATTCAACTACTATAATATCTAAATGTAGAACTTCTTTTTGGTTGAATTGATTATTTCACTTCTTATGGCACAGGGCAGAATACACATTTCCTACTATCTTTATTGGTTAAGCATCTCGACCGTAAGGCTGTCACAAAACAGCATGAGATGCAGCTTAATATTGTCAAAATTACCACCAACCTCGCCGAGCAATCAAAATCTCCAACTTCAACAGCAATAATTGGTGCCATGACTGACCTTGTTAAGCTTTTGCGGAAAACCATGCATAGCGCAGTTGGTAATGAAGAGTCAACGGATGAATCAATCGCTAAATTTAGAACAGCCGTAGATGAGTGCCTTGTTCAGTTATCTAAAAAGGTTCTTCCTAATGCATTCTATGCATACCATAATTTCATTTTAATAATTGAAAGTTCTTTTGACCATCCTTTGTTCCCAGGTAGATGCCATCTCGAGTGTTCTTTATCATGCCTTAATATTTTAATGCACAAAACTACATCTTTTGTAACTAGGAATACATCTTTTGTAACTTTCTCTCCTGTGGTACCAGCAGTAATGATGATTGATAAGAGATCTGTTGGGTTTTCAATCAGGTTGGTGATGCGGGCCCGGTTCTTGATATGATGGCTATGATGCTGGAGAACATTTCAACCACAGTATCCATCTGTAGGTCAACAATTTCAGCAGTTTATCGGACAGCTCAGATTATTGCATCATTACCAAATATGTCATATCAGAATAAGGTCAGCTATACATTTCTATTTATTTTGTAGCATTTAGCATTTATTAATATTTTTTTGAGAATTATTCAACCTACAGTGACACATTCCAGGCTTTCCCTGAAGCGCTTTTTCACCATTTGCTCCTAGCAATGGTGCATCCAGATCACGAAACACGTGTTGGGGCACATCGGATCTTTTCGGTTGTTCTTGTTCCTTCTTCCGTATGTCCTCTTTCTTGCTCTGGCACTCCGGAATTACCCAATACATATGATCTTCGAAGGACACTCTCAAGGACTACATCCGTCTTTTCATCTTCAGCTGCTATCTTCCAGAAGTTAAGAAGGGACAAGACCTCTTTTAGAGAAAGCGAAGGCAGCAATGGTCAAAAAATTCAAAAACTACAGTCCTCGAAAAGTCGATTTTTTAGCATGAAAAGGCTGCAGTCATCAAAAAGTCGAATTAATAGTATGCGAGGCCATCCATTACCTTCGATTTCAGAAAAAAATTCTTCAGATATGGAAGAGGTGGTACATACACTAAATCTTTTTCTACTTCTAAATTATGCTCACACAGTTCGGAAGGTTTATTATATTACTTTTCAATGCAGTTCTACATCTTGACCTTTTACCTTGCAATAAATGCAGGACTCTGTTGCCCTTAGGCTAAGCGACTGTCAGATTTCGCTTCTACTTTCATCTATATGGGTGCAGGCCATATCCCCTGAAAATACCCCTGAAAATTATGAAGCAATTGCACATACTTATTGTCTGGCATTGGTATTCTCTCAAGCTAAGGTAGAAAAAGAAAAAAATATTTTTCTAAAACGATTGATTTTTTGCCACTTCATATTCCTGCTCGAAGTATTTCATTGTTAGGCCGAACTGTCCTTAATTTCTATTTTATCGGAAGTTATACATGGGTTTTATGAATTTCTCTGCATCAAAAGGTGTAATTTCATGCAACATATTGAAACAAAAGATTTTATTATACTTCATCATTTTCATTGGTTGAGGTTCCATGATTTTCTATATGTCATGTACAAAATTGCATGGATAATGGCAGAATACATGAATCCGTACTTTTGAGAACTTGCAAGTTAATTTAGCTAATCAATTATTGACCAATTCTACAATGAATGGCGTAAATTTTACATAAAGCTTTTCTGAAAATCACACATCTGGGACTAGCTAACACTTGTTTATTTTAAAAAAGGTATAAGATCTGGTTTATAGTATCTAACTTCAATTTGAGACAATGCTTTAATTTTGGATTGCCTGAATCGTAAGCATGATCATCTGATAGCATACATGTTTTAGATCATTTTCATCTGGAACATCTTTATATAATTTAACCTTGGAACATTGATGTAAGATTCAGGTTCATGTTTCGGAAACTTGTCTACCCACCTGAAAACAGTTTAATAGCCAAAGGTAAAAGTTCTTGTACCCTTTTGCTAAACCTGCTTCATGAACAGTAAGTGTTGCATACCATGGATACCCTTGTGTTCCAAGCCTAGTCATAGACTTTGCAGTGTGGACAATCTGTACGAACATGTCTTGCTTAAGTTATGTAGTTGTTTCAAGTTGTAGATGGTTTAACCAATCATCTGATATCCCGTTGGAAGTAAGAAGCCAGAAAGGTATATGCTTCAAGTCTGTAGAAGATATAACTGGCTGATTTCTGCATCTTCTTGTTCAGGTTCTAGCAGATGGTCGATATTAACAGCTAGACTATTGTAGCAATGGAAAACTTTACAATGATGAAATTACTATGAGTTTGGTTATTTGATCTATGAACCACTATATTTGTCAGGTTGGGGATATGACCATTTCACATCGCAGTTGATGGGCTATTTGGGGGATTAGTGAATGACTTATGTAATGGTTACTAATTTGTGTAGCTAGTGACGGTCCGTAATCGGCATTTAATCAAGTTTTTTAAGTATGAATGCTTGAGAATTGCTGGTGTTTTAGATGAGAGCTTATGTACTAGGATTCCATTTGAGTCTTGGCCATGAAAAGGTTAGTGGGTATGGAGGGTGTCGCCTTTGGCAAATAGATTTGCTCTTAGAAATAGCGGAATATCATGACCACATCCATCAATGGACTAGCCCAATATGGGGTGAACCGTGAAAACTGCTTGAGTCTTGTTAGGCTTTTACTTATATTTCTTTCTGCAATATCGTCATTTTATGTTTTGTGGGAAGGATCCAATCAGCATGCAACATGTCATTGCTGCTCTTTTGTCAAATGACATTAGGACTTGTTTGCTACTTGTCGGATTGGTATGGTTGGTAGAACTGATATGGATTGTGATGTTTTGGTATGGGAATGGTAAAAATCAAGTTACACTGAGATTGTTGATTGCACACTGCCAGATGTTCGTCATGTCCCTGATGTATGAACGAGTGAAATTTCTTTTGTTGCTTTGGACCCTAAAGGATGCTGATACCAAAGGATGGACACGAAATGTCAGTGTTATCAACAGAAAGAAGGTTGGGAATATGGTTTGAAATACTGACCAATACTGATACACGTTGGTCATATTTTGTCATAGTTAAAACATGCCGATCCAAGACGATTACAGCCAAAACATGCAGATGCTGTTAATAACTGGCTAATAACGTTTAATTCAAGAGTATACATGGGTTTGAAGTACCAACAATTGATTTGATGGCGTTGTACGAATGGAAACTCCCATGAATAGAAACATTTTGATTGAACATTGACTTACTCTACATAACAGTCAAAAGATCCATCATTTAACATTGACGATCAAAATTTTTGAAGCCAATAATCCCAACTGTCAAAGTTCAAAATCGTTCCCTCTAGATCTATATAGAAATACTATGGAAATTACCAACTAGCTAGTGATACAGTAGAATGGTTGGATGGATTAATCCATTAATTAATGCGTAAACCATGCCATGTTGAATTAATCTAGTTTTCTCAATAAACTTTTATTATTATATTATTTTTAATCCATAAGTTGTGTATTAACTGAAATATTACATTAGGTCAAATATGTTGCATACTGTAACTCCTATGTTACCATTAGAACCACTGGGCAAATTCAATGATTACCTAAAGACTAAATAAAAATTTTTGTTGTTGAAAATTTCAACTTCTCTAGTCATTCATGTACGATTAATAATTCGGATGCCATACCCAAGGGGAAATATGTTCTACATCAACTATTACATTGTACATATTTTTGTGGATAATTAAACTAATCTTAACAATAATTTATAAAGAAGCATGCCAAGATTAACAATCAGATAATTTTTCAGGCAACTTATACTGATAATCTGATACTTCTGATCCAAAACCACAGAAATTTCAAATACCGATATCGATAGCATTAAATCCTGATACATCAACTGATATAAATATTATTATTATCGAAGAACAACTTCTATTTGATTTCATTTTGGTGGTCGATCTCCTAGCGTCTTGTTATTGGAATGGCCTAATACCATATGTATATTTGTGAAACTTGAAGAGTTTGGTTCTGTTTCAATGAAAAGGGGGATGGTGTTTCATTTCACCCACTCAAAACCAATCCAAAAAGGCTGTTATGTAACGGTAGCTTGCCGATTTTTCGAACCTTGATTTTGATTACCGTATCCGTATGTGATTCTATCAACCATCATGGAGAACGTGTCAAGAATTTCAACTTTTGGTACTTTAACATTGGATATTCTCATGTATTGGTTGTTATTGGTTTGTACGATGTTGGGTGGATCATATCAGCATGCGTGAAATCCAAAACAATATAAGTGTTTCCTCTCGGCATAAGCCGATTTTCAAACTAAGGTTCTAGAGGAAGTAGAATGCCCCACAACTTGATGCAATATACAATGTCATTACTCAGGAGCTCAACAAAAGAAAGATGGTGCTTTGGGAAGATATAAGAGAGGTTCTTTTATGTTGGTCGGTCCAATTTGGGGTTGACTTGTCAAAATTGGATGATCATTCATTTCTCAGCTTGGGCTTAGTTTGAGAAGGGTATTAGAGATAGTTTGAGAAGAGATTGAAGGCTCAACTAGTTTGATGAACCTACTCTAACGGGGAATGAAAACTGGAAAAGGCCAAGTGCAGGATTTCGTACAAGAATTAAGGACAATGCTGCAAGGTAAAGCAAGACAACATGATGGTTGGTAAATCATAGTTGCAGCTCTGAGCAAGGAACATATGGCAGAAGGAAGACTTATGCTAGCTAAGTACAGCTTGGGAACCCTAAGAAATTTTGGAAAAAGAAGATATATGATGTACCATTGTACACATAATCATTTGTATGTGTATATATTTAGGTAAATACATGATGCTACTGTAATTTTCTTAAAATTCCACACAAAGATAAAATTTGCTAATGTGCTCATCGTCATTGACAAAATGTTTATCAAGATTTTGTGGAGCCTTATTAATTTGGAATTCTGTTCATTGACCAAGGATTTTTTCTGAAAAATTCCTAGATGTATGATAGTGATGATGATGGTTCACTACAATATATGCAGTTTCTCCCATCTATGCTTATGTTGATCACCCTCGCCTTTCAGATGGCTACAGGACAAGGGGCTTTCTTCTGTTTTCTGATTCCTCAACATTTATTACAAATTCATATCAGAAAAGTTAAAAACTTATTACTATTAACTGATACTATCCTTCTCCTTTTTTGGCGATGTTGCAGATCTCGATGCATGAGTCTCTAACTAGAAGTTTCCAGCTCGCATTTTCTTTGAGAAGCCTTTCACTTGAGCGAGACGGTAAGCTTTCTTTTTTTGTATTGGATCTAGCTGTATATATACCACCATGCATCACTTATAGATCAATGCAGAAAGAGTCTGCAACTCCATGCCAGAGCTACAGTAGATGTTACATGTCCATTCTGACGTGCTAGTTAGTTTTATGTTGCTAGTTAATCATGATGTAAAAATCAGCAAATTCCTTTGAATGCCTTACCTGGATGAGATGGTACCTTGTAAAACAAAGTGGCAAAACTTTGACGGCAAGAAACCCAATCATCACCAGTTGACAACTAAGTGTAACCCCAACTGCTTATAGGTACTCAGCAAATTCTCGGCCACATGAAAACCAAGGGCTTTTGAGATTAGTAAATCATATATGGGTCATTTGATATATAGGTTCAGTTTAGTGTTATAAGTTTTCTAGCTTAGTTCAAGAGTGTAAACAGAGATTTAAACTAAAGAAAATATGTAAATAGTTTTGGAGACTCCTTGATTGTTCCTCTTTCTATTCCTCTTTGTGAGTTAGGAAGAAAAAGGAGAATGTTTTTATATTTAACAGTTAATAAAGAATAACCGATACACCAACAGCAGTTATATTGGTACATATGTTTCATTAAATATGATCACTGCTCCACGGCCCTTACTTGGGGTAAATCCTGGGTTTGCTCGTCTTGTTGCTATCAAATATTTTAATTTTGTATCCTTATGTTGGTATCATTGTTTTGACAACTTTTCTTGTTTAACTTCAAGGGAATGATATTGCCATTGTAAACTAACTAAGGCTCAACTTTTTATTCGGTCACATGTGCATTAATCCTGTGATAAACCACTGGTCAAGGGAACTTAAGGAAATATAAAAATTTGTCATAAAGCCTAGAGACCAATTGACCAGTTGAAGATTAGGACAATCTGCCCACTGGCAATAATTTACGTTTCTACAAGGAATCAAGTATAAATGAAAATTAAGTGGTTAAGAACTTCTTTTCTATGCACAGTCCGAATAATCTGTCTGATGCCGTCGTAATGCTATCACTCGGTTTTAAGATAAAGGTTCAAGAAGTGTGGGTTGGTGCGACAAAGAGTTCTCACAAAGCTTACTGTCATTATCGATCTCATAGAAAGATAGAGAATCTGCCATGTAGCTAAATCTGCCCATTCCCATTCCCGTCTCCAAGCAACATAACATAGAACAATCTCATATCCCCTTGAGAGCATCTATATTCCTATCTTTAATGGTTTCAGGTACATGGATTCTTATCGTCATTAAGCGTAGTTCTTTTGTTATATAGTATTGTAGCTTCAAAAGTCAATTACTTTTATGGTAAAAATTTGGTAAATAGAGTATGATTATTGGGATATCATTGATATGCCACTGTTACTGACAAAAGATGTTTCCATGGATTCCACATATTTATAGGTTCATTGCCACCGTCCCGCCGCCGTTCTCTCTTTACATTGTCGACATCTATGTTGGTGTTCTCTTCGAGAGCTTTCAACATTGCAGCACTTATTCCAATTGTTAAGACACCACTTTTTAATGAAAAAGCGGTATGACCTTAGCTTGATGTCTTACAGTTACTTTAGTAAACTTCTTTTCTTCCTGAATGTTCTAGTGTGCAACAGGTGCCTTGGTTAAATAATATTTACTATATGAGGGTTCTAACTTTCAGTCGTCTGAGAGATTATCATGCAACTAGCAGCTGTCATCTTGTAATTGTTTTTTTAAATACAACACATTGCCTATGGTTTTAATCGAGATAGTTTAAAACACTTTTTGTTGAACCATAGATATTCTTATCCAGTATATTTACTGCATGGCTGCTTCATTAACAGCCAGCTTATCCAAAGAGGCCATATACCAATTTGAAAGTTTCTGTCTGTAGTTTCATGGAACGATTCAAGTCAAACTTTTATGTCATGCTGCATGCGACAGTCATCCATTCTCCAAATGTCAAGACATGTTAAAGCTTACAACAGAAAATGCTAATATCTAGGTATTTGGATTTAATAGTCAAAATTTCAAACTCCTATATCATCTATTGCCTAGTGGCAACCAGCTTGCTTTCTCCCATCAGTTAAGATTTGTAGAGTCCTAAACTTCACTAATTCTGGTGCAATACACAAGTCATAGTAAGTAGTTTGCTCATTATACATCTGAACTAGGCATGCTTGATTGCTTTGCACTTTAAATCTAATTATATCCTAATATTCAACTTGCTTTCTCCAGGTTGATCCATTTCTTTGTTTGGTTGAGGACAGCAAGCTAAAGGTTGCAAATACCGCATCTAAAAATCCTGTTAAGACGTATGGGTCAAATGAGGATGATAATGCTGCACTACAATCTCTTTTAGAAGTAGAGTTGACAGAGTGCCAGTCAAAAAAATCCTTGGCTTCAATGATTGTGAACAGCTTAACAGATCTGTCGGATGTAATTCCTTCCGTAACTTCTTAAAGCATCTTATGAAAATGGTTCATTTTCTCATCAGTGCCCTTGTTGACTCTTTATATATTTTCAGCTGGAGCAATCTACAATCAGACAACAACTATCAGATGACTTTTTGCCTGATGACTTGTGCCTAAGTGGCCTGCAGTTCAAGGAAACACCGGAACAAATTCAAAGTTCTGATCAAGATATTGTTGCTCAAGTGAAGGTATTTGTCATCTTTTTAATTTCTTCTGCTGCTGCTGCTGCTGCTGCTGCTGCTGCTGGAGTGTTCTCTTGAACTTTCCAATCTGATGGAGATTCTTATTTACAGGATCTCCCTCCACTGATCTCATTTGATGACGATGTCTCTACTGAAGTATCTGAACAACGTGTAGCAGATACACAGCCAGAGTTTCCTACAGATTCATCCCTTCTTCAAGCCATCAATCAACTTCTAGAAGCAGTATGTTCACCCATGTTAATGTGTTTCATATTTTATTTTACGCAAAAGAAATTTGGAAAGGAATACAAGGTCATTTCTAGACTAATACGTTCTATATAATTACATAAATATGCATCTTCTATTTTTTTTCCCGAATTCGAGTTATCTGACCAAGTCTGGTTAGTAAAACATTCTTTCTAAAATGGACTCAGATGTAATGCATAGGGGTGTTTGGATATGGAGTGATTAGGCTGACTAGTTGTGCAACAGTGCATCCTTTATTGTAGTTTCAAGTCACCAAAGTGGTAGAAGTCAACATATTTACACTATTGGATTTGATGCCGCAAATATGAACGATTCTTACACCAATCTACTTGTTAGGTGCTTAGCTTATGTATGCATCGATGCAAAAGTTGCATGCATGCATACACGCATGCACACATACATATAAACTGTGTAACTGACTTATCACATTGCATTACTTGTACTGTAAGAGCTGGACTATATTTCAAACATTATTGCATTCCCAAAATGCTAGATTCACGATTCCACAGACCTTCAATGTTTGATAGAGATGCCGGGGCTCATTTTCCCTGTGCATACTGTATGAAAGATAGATGTTGTATTATACCAAATCCAGAAGCAAATGATCCAGGGATTAGCAGAAAGCATGCTTTCATGTTTAACATTTAAATCTTATCACAAATTGTTCATCATCATGATTTTTTTAAAACATAAATCTGACTTGCTCTCAGTTTCTGTTAGTGTATCATGCCGTTCCTATATGCTGGTTCCTGGTAGAAGTATTATACTGTTTTTCCAAATTTAGTCAGTTTAGAAGGGCAATCATTATCTAGGCGTATCAGATGGTCATTCTTTAAGACGAAGCCAATTTGATACTTGAACAATGTATTTCGACAATTCATTTTTGGATGTACACTCATAATATACTGTGTTACTTCCAATAAAATAATTAAGGTTCACATCCCTCACTATGTCTATTACCATGCCTTACGTCTCTGTTAGTGTTTAGATTTTAAAGGTGATTTATTTTGCTCTGTAACCTATAGTTTATAGTATCTATTATATGTAAGTTTGTTTTTTCTTGTTGTTTATCATTCTTCTTTTACACTAAGCATAAACCAATTATAGGATATATTAGTAAAGATATCACCAAGAATAATAACCACCTGCAATAACACCAGTATATGTATTTGTCTATTGATGTATCCTTGTGCATCATACTTGGTTCTCAAAATTGCTATGTAGCATTGTCTTTGTAATTGTGTAAATCATATAATCATAGTGGAACATCTATAAAGAAAGTTGACCTACCATACATGCTTGCTTTGAGTTATACTCATTATGCCTTTGTATGCATCAATTACCTTTCAGATAAGTCATGGATCCTTCTTCCATCTTAATGATGATACCTTTCCATTTCCAACATCAAACAATTGCACCTTCCTCAATTCTAGATATTTTATTTTTTATTATATTATATGTTTTCTGCTGATCCTTGGACCAATTCAATTGGCAACCTGATTATACATATTTGTGTGCGTGCATGTATAGAATAATGGGTATCATGTCATATCAGTAGAACTTGTTTTATGGTGGTCGAATATTCCACTCTCAACTAGTTATGAAGATCGGCACGGTCCATTTTGATGTTCATGTTCTATAACCAAAATACACCAAAAATCAAGTTGAACCCCATCACCTAAAGAACTTTTAACAAACTTTTAGCATAACAGAAAGTTTCTTCTATTCAATGTTACAGTGGTAATTTGTAATCCAACTGGATCTTTAAGATCCTTGGCATCAGACGTTAAACAAGAACAAGACAACTAACACGAAATGAGAAAGATAACTTAAAAGAAAACAATGGTGTTAACAGATTATTGCTTTTTTCTCCCGTTTTAAGACACTAATCAAACTTTATGTCCGATCAGTTCAGAACTTCAGGTCTCTGCTATGTTCTGAGAAAGAGAAGTGAAAGGATTAAGATGGAAGAATACGAAGGAGAAAGGACTCTCTCAAGGCGGAGGCGGCTGTGCATGGGGCGGCGTCTGGATCTGTGTGTGCGGCTCTGCTCGCTTCTGGATAAGACATCACAGCAGGGGTAGGGTGGGGGCTGGCAATCGAGGCGGTAGGCTAAGAATGGTGTGGGTTAAGGGTAGACTTAGGGTTAGGATTTTGGTTTGGGTTAGGTTGTGAGTCGGAGGAATAAGGAGTTTTGGGGTTGGGTTTGGATTGGGTTGGATTTGAGTTTGGATTTGCATTTTGGTTTTGGGATTTGGTTCAGATGTGGGTGAACTTGGAAAAGCTTGAGGTGGATTTTGGTCAATTTAGTTTAGAATTATAAAAGAGAAAAGAGGAAAGAATTAATATGGTGGTTATAAAGTTGTTGATTACAACACTATGGACCAGTGTTCTGATATCATGCTGAAACAAAAAATAGGCCGCTCCCCCTCCCGGGGTATTTGTGTAGGTTTAGGTAGTTGAGAAAAATAGAATACGATCACAGTTATCATTTGAATCCTACTCATAAAATGGAAAGTGTAATTCTTTATTTCAACACAGGAAACTATAATTCCTTTTTCTAAATTTGAAACTATAAATGCGATACTTGAGCAATAACCATAGTTATCAGACATGTTCATTAGGGTCCTCATCGTTTTGATGTATCTTACTTCATGGGCTAACATTCTTTTGAGTAAATAACTTCGGACTGACCATTGATAATTAGTGCATAAAAGTTAAGCTTAGCATGTAAATGAATTCTTTTTGCAAAGCCTGCCTACAGCACACATTATCATTTGGATATGCATCTGGCTTTTGCCAAATTACATGATTGGGAGATGTGAAGAAAAATAATGACATATCCGAAAGATTAAAAAAGAGAAGAATATAACTTAAAAATTGGATCTCTACCTAATAGCTTAAGCTTTTGGGTCGGAGTGTCTCAATGAAAATTATGTCTTTACCAATTTAACTTACTTTCGGCATCTTGATCATGCTTTAACAATTCTAACATTGTATCATAGCACATGTTCATAGTTTGACACCAAGGTTCTTTATTTGTCACCTGATTCCTCTCGAGTTTGTAGTTCTTGTTCACTTCATCCTCTAATTAGTTTCAAACTCAAACATTAATTTAGCTTGGGTTTGAGAGGGTGTTAATAAAAATAATCATACATGGGAAAGATTATAAAACATAGCAAGCATAAATTAAAAGGTGAGCCTTTACCTAATAGCATAAGCTTTTAGGTTAGAGTGTTTCAATTAAGATTATGCCTTCATCAATTTGACTCGTGTCCCCATGATCTTATTCTAGCAATTCTAACCCTTTATAGAGGGGCACACAATGAATCAAATTGCTGACGTTATAGTTTTATTTGAGACATTCTAACTCAAAAGCTTAAGTAATTAGGTAGATGCTTAACTTTAAATTTATTTCTTTCCATTTTCTATTCTTTCAGATGTGGGACTGTTTTTCTTAATAGGAGCAGCCTAGTAGATATGAATACAAAACACATCTCTCTTTAAGAATATCATGTAGTCTGGCTAGCTCACATGTGGTTTAAGCTGTGGCTGGATATTCTAGCTCTAAACTTGATCAAGATACCATACCCTGCTTAGTTTTCGGGACATGATACTTCCTCAGATATTCTAGCTCTAAACTTGATCAAGATACCATACTTTGCATAGTTTTCGGGACATGATACTTCCTCCAATGAAAACACAAATACTTGTAGTTGATTTGTATCAATTAGACATTTTATCCAATCCGCATCCAAGGATCCCACTTTGTGGTAATGATCAGGATTTGAATGGAAGAGTTTTTGGCTTGAAGCACTCTTCAAATATCACAATTTTTGGATCACAACATCCTAATGATTATTTCATAGTGTAGACATAAATAACTATTGCTCATTGGGTATGTAACATCATGCCGAGTCATCGTGAGGAATTTAGTTTCCCAACGAGTCTCCTGGGAATCCCTGGCAGTTTCCTAAGGAGTCTCATGTATCTCCCTAGATCCTCTAAGGCCACCTTTGACCATGTAACAACTTGGAATTTGGATCCATTAGTATATTTGCAACTTAACACTTCGCACATCGGCTTATGAAAGCATATCTAATACATACTTTCATTGAAAAAGAGATCACATCTTTAAATCTTGCCATCTCAATGCCAAGAAATAACGTAGGGCCTAGATCCTTTGGCTGAAATTTCTATTGCAAAATATGACTTCAAGCCATTTACCCCTTTACCCCTTTACCCCTTTACCCCTTGAGCATCTAACCATAATATCAATCACATGAATAACCAAAATATTAGTCTTTTTTTGATGCCAAGCAAAATGATCGGATGATCCTATTGTAAACAACGAATCCTAAGCTCCTTAACAATTGAATCAAATCTTTAAACCAAGCTTTAAGAGTCTGCATTAAACTATATAATCACTTTTTGAGTCCAGTCTTCCTCTAAGCAACATACCTGTCACGCCCCGCTACCCTAATATGGAAGGCGAGACGTGAGGAGGTCCGCTCAGACGTGGAGCTGTGACGCTGCATTCTGATAAGCGTCTGTAAAAAATTTCAAATAGTAGCAGGTCCTTGCATTGCGACGAAACAACAACAATAATAATGAAGCAGATAAAAGAACATCCACCAACAAAACATCCAACAATTATTTCAAGATCGCAGAAAAGTCACAAAAAGTACAAGTCTGAACAGAAGGCCTAAAGCATGGCCGAAACTAAAGTAAAGAGAGTCACCGGCTGAGACTAAGGGTAGGACCGGAATCCTCGAACTGAACGTCAGCAACATGTCGTCCTCTGCAACTAAATCAGATTCAAAAACTGACATGTGACACTCAAAGAGAAAAGGACACATGTCAGCAAAAGTCTCCCAAAGAAAGCGGAGAACTTTTGTGTAAGGATACAAATAAAATAAAGCGACTAGCAGTTTTAAATATAATGAAATGACATGACATTTAAAGAATGCAACAATTTAAGATGACATGATGATATGCATGCACGTCGTAGCAGAAGCTACGAAAAACACTGTTTTCACGAGTCACGAACATTATCATTTCACGAACATTATTATTTCACGATGTGCACAGGGTTTACGCCTTTTCGCTGAAGTGGATGTACGGGCACACTTCTATACTTAAGTGATCGCTTAACCCTACCCCTACACGTGTATCGAGCGTTGGTTTCCCAACAACACTGTGCTCGCTTCTGGATCACGAGGGAGGAAGTGTTTTTCAATATGACATAGGGTTGTGCCCGCAAAAGCAGGTGCCTAGCCTCAATAGCAATAACATTTGTAGCGTGTGCTACTCAATCACGAAGAACACATGATGCATGACATGACATGGGTTGAGCAGTTAAAGTGTTAATTGAAAATTAAATATGACATGGCAACATGAATGAAAGCAAGTAAAAGTGTCGGATTTAGCTTCGTTGTCAAGCTAGATCAAGTAGGGTATCAGATCTAGTTTCGTTGTTAAACTAGATCAAAAAGGCGTCTAGACAGCTATCATTTCACTGTCTAGTCTCTTTTACGCTAATCAAGCAAGTTGGCCTAAAAACATAGCCTAAAACATTTACTGGCAAGTATCACTTGCCTGCACCACCAAGCTGAAGTCACGTTCAACCGGAGTCCAAATCACCTACGTGATCAGATCGCAGTCCATCTTACATCCCAATTTATTAATCTTGATTAGTGAAACACAACTATCAGAAATTACCAATTTTAGTTGATTAACGGGCAAGTAGTGATTCCTACGGGAAAGATCTTACCTCAACACGACATGAGAGCTTCTCTGACGTCGAGTAGCGACGTCAGAGTTTGGAT
The DNA here is from genome assembly GCA_030789695.1 of Scilla litardierei. Lineage (NCBI taxonomy): Eukaryota > Viridiplantae > Streptophyta > Magnoliopsida > Asparagales > Asparagaceae > Scilla > Scilla litardierei. The sequence goes on along the minus strand of CM061142.1, from coordinate 755,948,560 downwards.
CCGGTAGTGTGATCGGTACGGGACGTCAGATACTCTGAGATAAAACACGTGCACGAATAAGTTTGTGATGGCGAGCTAGAATTATTAGACAAATCCTAAAACGTCTAATGACCCAATTTTAATTAAGTTCTCTGTCCTACGATGGATGTCATAACAATATAATGAACGTTAAACAAACTAGCAGTTTAACTACAACACGCTGCTAGTAGGAAAATATCAGACAATCATAGCTAGCAACTTAGTCTAACACATTAATCAGAAATTGTGTAAACAAGCTATCAGTCCTACGAACAATCTTGTTAACATCAATATATCACGTCCACTAGTTGAACATCGTTCATTAGGGTTACTAGCTAGCAAACACCATATCAATAAGTCCGTTCACCAAGTATTAACGGTTCAAGACTAATAACAAGAGTTGTAAATCGTTTAATCATGAACGTTACTAACCGGAACGAGGGGATGATCCCACGAAGCTTCCGGGAGTCGTCGTGGGTCGTCCACGGCTAGGAGACGGCCGTGCGTCGCTGTGACACGAAGAAATGTCGCTGCGCGCGTCGGGGAGGTTGCTGACGCGGTCAGCGTTTGGGCAGCGCCACGTCAATGCTAGGGCAGTGGCTGTCGTTGATTGTGACGGCGCGGGGAAGGTCGGGGAAGGTCGGGGAAGGGCTGACGACGGTCAGCGATCGTCGGGGAGGGCCGCGGCGACGTTGGACGCTGCCGAGCGCCTGGAAATGCTGCCACGCGCGCTTGGAAGCGGTTAACGGCGGGGCACCGGCGGCGTTGGGCTGTTGTGAGTGCCAGGCGGCGGGATCTGACGGAAGGGAGGTCGGAGGGGGACGACTAATGCGGGCGGTGCCGCCGTGGGGTGCTGCTGCTGCTCGCGCTGCACGCTGCTGCGAAGAGTAGCAGCAGCTGGCGGCTGCGAGGGCGGTTGCCGGCGGGATTACGGCGATCTCCGGCGGAAAAGCGACGGACTAGGTCGGAGGGAGGGGTGAAAACGCGAGGGGGAGGTCGGAGGCTGATGTGTTTGCGCGAAGATGAAAAAATTGCGACGCCTGGGTTTGTTTGCGTGAGTGATAAAGGAGAAACGGCGCTTGGAGATTTTGTTGCGTGAGTTTCTTTTTGCCCTAGGGCTGGCTGCTATTAGTGTTTGTATTGGGGTGCACCTAAGAGGGTTAGGAGAGGAGTGGAATTAAGATGGAGAGGGGTTTTAGGTGGTGAATAGCAGAGAAAGATATTTCCTCATTTGCTAAACACCAAAAGGATTAGGGTAGTTGTGGGTATATGAGAGAGAGAAATTGAGTGGGTAGGGTACGGTTTAGGGGGAAAAATAGGGTGAGACTAGCCTAGGGAAAAAAATAACATATCAAACTTAGGCCTAAACGTTGTTTAAGGGGAAAACTAGTGCACAAGTGGGTCAAACGGTACCCGATATTTATGAGAAAAATACCGGGGCGACCGTGTCGACGAGAGAAACAAAACTAAGAAGACTGATCACAAGTTTGGCGACGAGAGACGAAACTAAAAATAAAAAGGTCTCATGACGAAAGTGAAAATCATGGCGCCTCTTCAAACAAATTTATTTTGTGGGGGAACGACTCGTGAAATGACGTTTCAAAATAATTTCACAAATTAATACTCTTCAAGAGGGTCACAACGGCATATCACACCATAGTGTTCAGATACAAGGAAGGTCCAAAATAAATACGTGTACGAACAAAAGTTCGTGCACGAAGAAAGTACGATCGAAAACCGACCGTAACATCCTACCCACCTTAGATTAAAGTCCGTCCTCGGATTTTCTAACTATAAATATATGTAGTCACTCTAGTAAACTAACCCAGTCATATCACATTATAATTCAAACAAGATATAGTCACTACAAGTGCTTATATATGCACTTGGTAGTCAAGCAATAATACTACCAACATGTATATATTTACACCCATTCTATACTTACATCTATCATAGTCAATCAAATTCATACACGTACTTCAATCATTCATATAATCACGTACATCCTTATATAACTGTTAAACACTTATTACATACCATAGTGCACATACTCACAAACAATTAAATAGTTCACACCAGCAAATACAATCGTAATACTCCACGTATAGATAATTACCTATACACAAAACACACATTGTATACTACTCCCTAATATCTCCTGGTGTACATCTAACACCAACACATCAACACATATAATCACATCATACCATTATCAAATCAGATTTACTATGTCGAATATACATTCACCACTACTATAATTTCACAATTATATAGTCATTCAAATGCACACAAATATTTGACCATATATTCACACCACATACTGTCCTATAACTATATTCAAGGCACACCACACATACCATAGTCATTAATACCTATAACTAAGCACATACTTACCCGTGCACGGTGCACGCCCACACACGCTAACTTATCATTCATACATACCACTCATACCACTCATACCACTATATACTTAGCACAACTACGCACCTAGTTCAGCTAGCACATATACATTCAACACGTAAGTCCTTAATAAATAACTTTACCACGAGACCAATACCTATAACTATACAATGTTATAGCCACCCACAATCATGTGCGTAACACAACCAGACACAACTAATCCTATCACTATACATACCTCATCCATTATTACATTCATAGTACTACACGCAATTTACAGACATATGTAACAATATACTTAGTATACCCACTCAAGCTTGAGTGAGACTCCAAAAACCATATCAAGAAAACTCTATATACATAACACGATATCTATACATATACCAATATCACTCCAATATATATACATCTACCAGCATAACCACATACATACTATAATATCAATCACTATATTTAGTCAGGTCACACCCACATAACTCAATCACTTTACATACCATAATAATATTACAAATATCAGCACACGTATAATTATAATACACTCCCTAATACATGCATTCATCGTATAGTCACATACATGTAATATATATATTCACACCAGAGCCATCTACCTATAATTAGTATACCAACACATCTACTTATCCATTCATAGTTTAAGACATACCATAATCGTGTATACTTCACGGTATACACGCACACGCATAACATTCCGTAGGGCAAGCGATACCAAACAAAATTATAACCCTATTATCATCCGTATATCACCCATATACTCATGCAGTAAATACATAACTACTTACGTCTAAGCACAATACATATCTACGTACGAGCACACACTCACACGTACTAACATATAGGTCATATAATAGGCCTACTCACTTAGCTATGAGTACACCCATTATCATTACCTAACATACACATGACTTACTAGTATACTATTCCAAACATTTACCACATACTCTACTAGCAGATATTCCAATACTAACTCTATTACACATAGACATACCTAACAAGTTATAGCCATCCACACGCTTATATATAAACACTATCATTCATACAACTCCATATACGTCATGAATAACACTGAGTATCTATATATCACACAATAGGCAAACATTAATATACTACAGGGGAGTACACTCATACGTGAGTGATACGCCGAGGTCCACACACACGGGTCCACATACTCTACTTATACATGCACCACAACGACATCGCAATAAAATCAATGGGCTCACTACTATACTAAGGTTGACACAGGCAACGACAAGCACTAGCATCTAAACAATAGAAAGGAAACCGAAACCAAAAGCGTAACGAACAAGATCGAAAAGAGCGAGTTCAGATAAGACGAGGATATGAGATAATTGGTTGGGTGAGAAAAAATATTGCTCTAAATAATTAAATAGGCGAAAGAGAGTCATGTGTAAAATATGATGTCGTATATATCTATTCTTATGAAAATATGTAGGAATATCGAGCAGACCGTAAAATTTGAAAACACGGAAAAAGTTTTTAGGCGAAGAAATAATGAGTAGGGTGAGGCAGTGATCATGTTGTAAACGGAAATATGTTTATACCAAAAATTTTGAAGTATGAGCACGATGAATATAGATCTTCTATATAAAGATATATTGAAGTTCTATTTAGCTTAGGAAAATACTCTAAAAGTATGTACGGTAAGTGAAAAATATAAATAATAATAAACTGAGTAGTATAGAAATAGAAGGAAATGATATATTGAAATATTAAAAAAATGGTAATAAGGTTTTAAAACCGAAATACAGTAGATATAAGTTAGAAATTGGTCTCGAGATTGTAATAAAAATTTACGACCAAGACGACTTCAAAATCTAAGTATTTTAGCTCTACCGAAAGTAAGGAATTTAAATATATAAGAAGGGGTTTTAAAAACAAAATTTAAACTGAGTGAAAACTTTGTAGTAAGGAAAAATCTAAAATAACTTTGGAAGAATCAAGATTGGCAACAGAGAAGATTCGAAAGATTAACGATAATCGTCAGGAAGCGATCACGTGTATTGAGGGCAAAGATTATGATCGCGTGATGAATACGCCTAGGATACGATTTATGAAAAGCTACGATTGGATTCTACGGGCGATAACACAGAAGTGCAATGATTAGGAAAAGATAAAGATCAGTGGTTCTATTCACCGGGCCAACTAGAGGTCAGGAAAACTTAGCGCTAAGGGTCTCTAATAGACTAGACTGTAATAGAGGCCTCAAGGTGGGGTCCTAAGAGTAACATGATTGCGCTCTGCTAGGCCTGAAATTGTTGGACTCAACCTAATGGTTAAAAGAGAAGCTCTAGAAGTCTAATATGGTCAGGGGTGGGTGAGAGACTGCCTAAGCAACTTAAGACAAGTACGACTAACTCTTGACGTAGGTCCTGACTATCAAACTTGCACATCTACCTAAGTCTTCTTACCATCTAAGACAGGGAAACATTCAGATTAGACTTAATCGTGACTCGAATGTTATGAATAATTAATTGGATGTTATTTATCATTCTTGTTGTTCCGATAATTCGCGGATGCAAAGAGGACCTGCATGGGCCACCAACAAAACATGTCACGCCCTGCTTCCCTAATATGGAAGGCGAGACGTGAGGAGGTTCGCTTAGACGTGGAGCTGTGAAGCTGCAGTCTGATAAGCGTCTGTAAAAAAATTTTCAAATGGTAGCAGGTCCTTGCATTGCGACGAAACAACAATAATAATAATGAAGCAGATAAAAGAACATGCACCAACAAAACATCCAACAATTATTTCAATATCGCAGAAAAGTCACAAAAAGTACAAGTATGAACTTAAGGCCTAAAGCATGGCCGAAACTAAAGTAAAGAGAGTCACCGACTGAGACTAAGGGTAGGACCAGAATTCTCGAACTGAACGTCAGCAACCTGTCATCCTCTGCAACTAAATCAGGCTCAAAACCTGACATGTGGCACCCAAATAGAAAATGACACATGTCAGCACATGTCTCCCGAAGAAAGTGGAGAACTTTTGTGCAAGGATACAAATAAAATAAAGCTACTAGCAGTTCTAAATATAATGAAATGACATGACATTTAAAGAATGTAACAATTTAAGATGACATGATGATATGCATGCACGTCGTAGCAGAAGCTACGAAAAACACTGTTTTCACGAGTCACGAACATAATCATTTCACGAACATTATCATTTCACGATGTGCACAGGGTTTACGCCTTTGGCTGAAGTGGCTGTACGGGCACACTTCTACACTCAAGTGATCGCTTAACCCTACCCCTACACGTGTATCGAGCGTTGGTTTCCCAACAACACTGTGCTCGCTACTGGATCACGAGGGAGGAAGTGTTTTTCAATATGGCATAGGGTTGTGCCCGCAAAAGCAGGTGCCTAGCCTCAATAGCAATAACATTTGTAGCGTGTGCTACTCAATCACGAAGAACACATGATGCATGACATGACATGGGTTGAGCAGTTAAAGTGCGTACCGTTAATTGAAAATTAAACATGACATGGCAGCATGAATGCAAGCAAGTAAAAGTGTCGGATCTAGCTTCGTTGTCAAGCTAGATCAAATAGGGTATCAGATCTAGTTTTGTTGTCAAACTAGATCAAACAGGCGTCTAGACAGCTATCATTTCACTGTCTAGTCTCTTTTACGCTAATTAAGCAAGTTGGCGTAAAAACATGGCCTAAAACATTTACTAATAAGTATCACTTGCCTGCACCACCAAGCTGAAGTCACCTTCAACCTGAGTCCAAATTACCTACGTGATCAGATCGCAGCCCAGCCTATATCCCAATTTATTAATCTTGATTAGTAAAAGACAACCATTAAAAATTACCAATTTTAGTTGATTAACAGGCAAGTGGTGATTCCTACGGGACATATCTTACCTCAACACGACGCGAGAGCTACTCTGACGTCGGGTAGCGACGTAGGGGTTGGATCCGGTAGTGTGATCCGTACGGGACGTCAGATACTCTGAGATAAAACACGTGCACGAATAAGTTTGTGATGACGAGCTAGAATTATTAGACAAATCCTAAAACGTCTAATGACCTAATTCTAATTAAGTTCTCTGTCCTACGATGGATGTCATTACAATATAATGAACGTTAAACAAACTAGCAGGTTAACTACAACACGCTGCTAGTAGGAAAATATCCGACAATCATAGCTAGCAACTTAGTCTAACACATTAACCAGGAATTGTGTAAACAAGCTATCAGTCCTACGAACAATCTTGTTAACATTAATATATCACGTCCACTAGTTGAACATCGTTCATTAGGGTTACTAGCTAGCAAACACCATATCAATAAGTCCGCTCACCAAGTATTAACGGTTCAAGACTAATAACAAGAGTTGTAAATCGTTTAATCATGAACGTTACTAACCGTAACGAGGGGATGATCCCACGAAGCTTCCGGGAGTCGTCGTGGATCGTCCACGGCCAGCAGACGGCCGTGCGTCGCTGTGACACGAAGAAAACGTCGCTGCGCGCGTCAGGGAGGCTGCTGACGCGGTCAGCGCTAGGGCAGCGCCGCGTCAACGCTAGGGCAGCGGTTGTCGTTGATCGTGACGGCGCGGGGAAGGTTGGGGAAGGGCTGACGACGGTCAACGATCGTCTGGGAGGACCGCGGCGACATTGGACGCTGCCGAGCGCCTGGAAACGATGCCGTGCGCGCTTGGAAGCTGTTAACGGTGGGGCACCGGCGGCGTTGGGCTACTGTGAGGGCCAGACGGCGGGATCTGACGGAAGGGAGGTCGGAGGGGAACGGTTGACGCGGGCGGCGCTGCTGCCCGCGCTGCACGCTGCTGCGAAGAGCAGCAGCAGCTGGCGGCTGCGAGGGCCGTTGCCGGTGGGATTACGGCGATCTCCGACGGAAAATCGACGGACTAGGTCGGAGGGATGGGTGAAAATGCGAGGGGGTGGTCGGAGGCTGATGTGTTTGCGCGAAGATGAAAAAATTGTGACGCCTGGGTTTGTTTGCGTGAGTGATAAAGGAGAAACGGCGCTTGGAGATTTTGTTGCGTGAGTTTCTATTTGCCCTAGGGCTGGCTGCTTTTAGTGTTTGTATTGGGGTGCACCTAAGAGGGTTAGGAGAGGAGTGGAATTAAGATGGAGAGGGGTTTTATGTGGTGAATAGCAGAGAAAGATATTTCCTCATTTGCTAAACACCAAAAGGATTAGGGTAGTTGTGGGTATATGGGAGAGAGAAAGTGAGAGGGTAGGGTACGGTTTAGGGGAAAAAATAGGGTTAGACTAGCGTAGGGAAAAAATAACATATCAAACTCAGGCCTAAACATTGTTTAAGGGGAAAACTAGTGCACAAGTGGGTCAAACGGTACCCGATATTTATAAGAAAAATAACAGGGCGACCGTGTCGACGAGAGAAACAAAACTAAGAAGACTGATCACAAGTTTGGCGACGAGAGATGAAACTAAAAATAAAAAGGTCTCACGACGAAAGTGAAAATCATGACGCCTCTTCAAACAAAGTTATGTTGTGGGTGAACGACCCGTGAAATGACGTTCCAAAATAATTTCACAAATTAATACTCTTCAAGAGGGTTACAACGGCATATCACACCATCGTGTTCGGATACAAGGAAGGTCCAAAATAAATACGTGTACGAACAAAAGTTCGCGCACGAAGAGAGTACGATCGAAAACCGACCGTGACAATACCCAAGTAGTTGCACCATATAAACCTTTTCATCAAACAATTCATAATGGTATTTTTATGTCCAACTAGTGTAGAAGCTAGTAATTTGTATTTGCAAGTGAGATAGACAAGAGGATCAAGGTTATTTTGTTAAAGCAGAATAATTATCTTGACAATCCATACCAGATGTCTGAGAGCATTTCTTCGCCACCAAACTAGCTGTTAGGTGGGATAGATTTCTAACAGTATCCTCCTATCTTCTTCCCATTTGAAAATGAAACTAGTTCCTATACCCCATCCTACTACATCGCATCCATCTCATCATCTACTGTGGCTTGCCAACCTGGATGAATGCATCTGATGCAAACTTGGGAAAAGGGTGAAAATCAATGGAAATAAAAGCATGATGTCATGATGAAAGACGTGTATAAGATAAGAAACTATTTCTTGGGATGTAAAGTGAAATTCTTTTTACACTGATGAGCAATATGAATATAAAGATCAAATCGTGAGTCAACATCAAATTGACAAGAACTATCATCCAGAAGAATGATAGTACTCTTAGCTGCAGAGTATCAGATATTGAAGTTGGATGGATATTTTACAGAGCTATTATAGACTTGGTGCGCCTTGAAGACACATGTTGGTTCTCTATGATTTAGAGGTAAGGAAGCCAATTTCACATAAAACCATGAATACATGAGAAAATACATGAAATCATCTTTAAATTCAAGCGATGAATCTTTTTTGAAATATGGTGCAACTCAAACAATGTAATACCAGCTGAAATCAAGAATTTATTAGAAGTGAGATAATAGCATTTGTATTCTTCTTAACTCCTAGAGTGTCCAAACAACACGCTAATAGCCTTATGATCCAATTTGCTTTTATATGGATCATTATTATGAGTAATTCAAACACAACAAAAGATCCTAATAGGTAAGGAAAAAGCTAATAATTTGGATGAAACAATGAATATGGAACTTTATCCTCAATAACAATGAAGAACATGTGACTGATAAGGTAATATGATGTGAGCATCGGAACACAATATAAAAATTGGGACGTTCATGTAGATCAACAAAGTTCGTGCAATCTCACGTACCAGTTACATCAGCTACATCATTTTGTAGTAGTATATGATTACACAATATTTGATGAATTATCCCTGAACTAGACAAGATGTCACATCCCGTTTTTATTGTATTTGGAATGCACGCGGCGTACTTAATTCAAAAGGTGGATTTATATAAATGCATGTACATTATATTTTATCCTTTTGATTTAAATACGCTTAGCATGTAATGATTAATCATTATTCATGTTCTCTGTGTAAATTTCTATAACAAGCAACATAAAAAATTTCGAATCCAAAAATATTGCATCTAAGCCTAAAATAAAGGAATTCATATGGAGTTTAATTATTACAACCATACGAAGAGCAACTGGCACTAAGTAAAGGGCTTTATGGCCAGTACAAGTTAAGATTCATAAATTATCTTCAGAACCTAATCTTCAGAAAACACTTCTTTGTGTTAACATGTATCAATGGTTCAGCCTCTATGTACTTGGCCTACGTACTTAGGACATTCATAAAAAAAGAATATCATCATCGAGGATTACTCGGTAGGTTCCCCAAAAATAAATAATTTACTTCTTAAAAAATCATTTTACTAGCTAGCAATTCTAAAAACATAATGTCCACAAGAGATGACAACTATATGCAATGAATAACAATCACGATAATAAACCAAATACCTCTTAATCATGAACTATCAGTAATATATATATTCAAGGTTTTAAATATCGATATTGATATCGTATCCAATTGGTCATATTGAATATCAGATATCGAGGGATAAATCAGGGAGATATGCAAATATCGGGTTGCTCATATCAGACATGATAAATATACAATTACAATATCATAAATATCTATGCTTGTTCATATTATCAAAATATCATCAATAGAATCACAAAAAGTTATGATAAATGTATTAAGTAACTGCTATCATTAATATACGAGTATATAATACTACAAGTCTACAAATTAACAAAATATTAAAACTTAAAATACTGTATAAACATAAAATGAATTACAAGATTAAAAGAAAGAGTGACTTATCCCATATTATGTAATAAGCTCATTCTGGACACGTCTCTTAGACGAATATTTCAGCATATTCAGCTGCTTCCGTATCAGAATCAGAACTATTTGAAAAAGATAACTATGACGAGATCCATGAATCAGAACCTAAAGCTGTCTCATCCTCCAGCATTTGCTTCTTTTCATTCCACTTCCTTGACGATGCGATGAATTTTTCTTTCTTTGAAGTTTTTATTCTTTTACTAGCTCTTGGCGTTGGATCATTCTCCACGACTTCTCCAACTTGCCTCCATGTTAACCTATCTACAGGGAAGACTTCATCATCGTATCAACTGATTTTTGAAACATCCACTCTGCCACCTTGCCCTTAATAATGAAACGAGCAAATATGATATCTGTGTTTTTGCTCTCAAATCTTTGTTTCAGCTAAGCACTGAATTTGACATAGATTAAGTCTTTCAATTTATCAGTACATAGTCTATTTTTTCTCTTCCTGTGAATCTGTTAATGAAAATACAATAACCAATTAGTTATCATGCAAAATATTTATAAGATTAATGGATGATATAAAAGAAAATTTATTTAAAGTTTCATCTCAAAAACACTTCAATTTCTTTCACAACCACTTGAGCTAATGGTTAATCCCAAAATTCACATGGCCATCTTCTTCAATTCAGGCGGCGTGTCAGCATGAAAAACCCACCAATTAACTAAAAATAAAAAACCAAATTTAAATTCCTTTTTAAACTTTAAAAATATCAAAAACTGCTATAATGGGAAGAGAAAATTGATCTTAGTTTTTAGCTATTCTTGGATCAAGTGCATGATTTTTAGATTGCCTTTGTTTTAATTTCCTATCAAAAGATCCGCTTCGATTTTGATACAACGGTAGCTGGAAGCTAATTTTCATTATATCTCAGGATCATTGGCATACATCCTGAGCATATACTCTGTGAAACCATAGCAAAGGCACCATCTCCATCAATAGTCTCCTATCTTAGATTAAAAAAATACAGGTTCAACAAATGGCATGTTATGTGCAAATGATTCTTTAGCTTATCTTCCATTTGTTATCAATTAGAATAGAGATCAGTCTAACTTTTTTACATCATACTTCAAATTAATCGCGATCTCCTTCTTGCATATGTCTAAGTCTCCATACAAACACCCCATTGATGGATTATCGCATCTGTCCTTTGAAGAACGTTGACAATAAGATAAAAAATGTTCAATGCTAGTGTCACGTTCTTCCAGGATGAACGTCTATTTATGATGGTGTATATCTACAAAGGACAAAGTTAATTAAAACATCAATTATTATTTAACTCTTAATTGCGATAATATGCGAACCAAATAACAAATTGAAATTAGATATACGATATTTGATTTTTACCATTGCTTGAGTTGTGCTAGAGAACTTCAACTCCTCCCATTTAGTGGAGTCGACAAAAATCTTTAATTTGAACTTCTCCTCTTACAGGCTTTGCAATGACAAAAATGTTGTAACAAACGGGTAACATCAGGCCTAACAAGATCGTCCACAATCTTCTCTCTCATCATATCAAGCATGATAATGTGGGCATATATGTAAACTGTGACGACCTTTGCATCTAAAATTGCATTGCAGAGATAGCCTTCAGCCTTTTAATATTTTGCAATAAGAGATTCAATGTGTGTGCAACACAGGAAGTCCATAAAATAGAGGGATGCTTCATAGGTAACTTCGCTGCAATCATATTGTTCGATGCATTGTCGGTCACTATTTGCACGACAGATTGTTCTGTCAACTTCTCAACTCAACTGTTACATTCACCATATCATAAATATATTTGACATCATGCACATCATTAGATGCGTCTCAGAATCATAGAACATCGTTCCAGTATAAGCATGAATGACAATGTTTATTATGTTCCTATCACTCCTGTCAGTCTAATAATATGTCATAAGACTACAATCATGCATTCTACATGTCTTTAGAAAAGGTTCCAACTTGTCCTTTGTAACAGTCCAAATTTTCCTCGGGGGTTTTGGGATTTCTCTCTCCATATTTTACTACTAATTATTTAATAATTTTTTCCTCCTTCCTCCTCATTTATTCATTTTTCTTATTTCTTTTCTTCCCTTCAAACAGCCCACAAATCCAAGCCGCAAGCCCCAACAGAGCCCTTTGCCCAGTCTCTATTTCTGTCTCACTTTCTTATTTGCTTTTGCTACTTTTCTTCTCCACTTCTAAAGTCCATAGCCCTAGGCCCAGCCAACCACTATGCTTTTCCCTTAAATCTTTCACCTCACTTCACGCAGCCAAAAGCCGACAAACCAACCCCCTCATTTATCTTTCCTCTAACAGACCGAGCCCAACCACGATGAAAATCTCTCAAGTTTTTCTCCGACTTCCAACCGCAGCCACCATTTGATCTTTCTTCGACGATTTCAAAAAGCTTAGCTGGCGAAGAATTTAGATCGGATTAGGACTCCGAATTCTCAACGTTATCGCGTTATTGAATTACTCCTCTGCCCATCTTCTCTTCTATAAGCGTGGTTAACATTAGGGATTGGTTTCATACAAAAATTTGTGTTCTCTTTAAATTCTTCTGGCTTTAATCGACCGATTCTTAGAGATTTTCGGTTGATTTCTGGGCATTTTCTTGGAGTTTTTCGTGACTTTGGTGAACGGTAGATTCGAATCTTACTAAATTTTCAGTACTTATTTTGATGAAATTTGTTTTATGTTGGGTTCGATTTGGGATTGGAGATGATGATTCATGTGTTGTTGAAGATGGTTCTTCCCTCAGATGACTAACTTTGGCACCCGTTTGTTAGGATCCGGCGACCCTCGCTGTTGTTCAGTGTTCCCTTTGTTTTATGGTACAATTAATTATTTTGGGTTTGCCGTTGGCCGCTTAAGGGAGAAGGACTTGCTGTGGGGTTGTATTTTCCTTTCTGCTGATCTGCTTGGCAGTGGCTGACGCTAGTGTCATGCGTTGTCGAGTTCTGTTGGGGTTTCACAGCCTGTTTTGTGGTTTACTTTCGGGCCGCCGATCTGTCTTTGGGATATTTTAATTGCCGAGCTGTCTGTTTTCTTTGGGCTTGTTCTGGCCGTGACCCCAATATGCTTTCTATTGAGATTTTTTGGGCTTTTGTTATGTTAATAATCATGCATGGGCTGGAGCTTAATGTCTTTGATGTTAAATTATTGTGGGCTTACTGTTGGTTATTTTATTTGCATGTTTACGTATTCGTTTGGTCTGAGCAATCCCCTCTAGGCATGTAGACTGCAATCCATTAGGGTACCAAAGTATAATCTAATCCCAATGCGTCAACTATTCTTATTTTCTTTAATTTATTTTAAAATCGTTGGTTTTAAATTGTTTTCAATATTGTTAGTTTTAATGTGGAATACTGAAATTATTTGTTAAACAAATAATTACCTCTGAAATAGGAGCTCGGTTGTATTGCATGACTGGAATATTGAACTATTATTGTACCAGCTAAATTGCGTTAGTTAAGGGCTATGCGTGATCCTGATATAGTTGTTTATGACTTGATACTTCTACCTGACACATTACATCTACAATTGAAACATCGAATTCTTGCATAGCACTTTAACTACGCAATTTAGGGGCTAGAGACATGGGCACTTCTGAATTGTTAACAAGAATTCTAAAGAACTCCAGACAACTATTATAGAATTTGACACTTGACATAAACTAGAACTAGAACAACTGTACACTTGACACATGACTCACGGGGTTTTGGGAAACTTATAATTGAGAGAGTGCAAGAGCGATTGAAGCCATGATTTCGACTGTATCTGGGAGGTTTCTATTTTATGTCTTCTTATTGTAATGATCCTGAGTGCCCATCCTGTTTCTTTGTTCTTGAACTCGGCCCAGGGTCGCACCTCGTGGTCCAATGTGGACTTCAGATTGTACATCGTGCTTTCAATTATAAGTCACAACACAAACTGTTAAAATGGACTGTTAGTAGAGAAACCATAACCTATTACCTTGTAGATATCTTTATCTGTTGTTAGACTATACATTGCGTGGTACTTCTCAGTTTGTAGCTTTTCAGTTGCATGTATGTTACTTCCTACACGATAAATTAACTGAATGTTTAGTATAGATTTAATGTACTTTACTAGTGGTACAATTTCTGTTGTCTCTGTTAGATGAGGAACATGCTTACGAGGAGGCATTATAGTACGATGGGGTTGAATTTCCAGTGGAGAACACAGAGTTTTGAGCTTCAGGACTTAGTACAAGAGTATTATGCAATCTCATTTATTTATTTTCTTTTAGCCTTTTGTAGTCAAGAGATTGTAGTTTTCTTTTCTGTAGTAGACATTGTACCCTCGTTGAAGGATGAATAGATAAGCATTTTCATTTTATAATATTTCATGTTTTATCTCTGTATTGTATTCACTGGTACCTGCAGGACATGCATATTACTTGAAATTATAACGGCACCCGAACATAGGGCGTTACATTCTTAGGAAAATACTTCCCATCCATCTCATAAGATGTATGACCTTTTAAATTCGGTCCATAATTGCCCACGACCTGCAAGATCTGCCCCAAAAGATGAGTGATCCACCAAAGAGAATGGTAATCATGTCTCAAAAATTTATCGTGTGATCCACTCACACACATTTTCTCTTTCCTTCTTCTTCCAGTGTTCATTAAGGGTAGTTTTCCATTTTCCCTTCTCCTTACCCAGCTGCTACATATTTCTCGTTTTTTGAACGTGCACATCCCTACACATCGGTCCTCTGAACCTTAGATATCCAGGACTTGACTGGCTTCATAGGAGGACCCCCACTTCAACATCCTCATTTTCAATTACCACCGCATCTCTAAGAGATTGAAGCTTTGATTCCTTCACCTCTTCGATGACTGCGTGGCTTGTAATGTGCCAATGTGTTTTAGCTTAACATTCTCTGAAATTTTTGTGCAAAGAGCGACATTTCCTCCCTTTTCTACAAGATGGGTCTTGAAATGGCTAATATCGCCACTTATGACATGCTCACAAAGCTTGCATCTCACTTTATTAGATGCCAACTTCTCCAATGATCCCAAAAATTTGTACCATTGCGTCCGATGATGTCTTGCTAGATGGTCCAGATGACATTTTCAAAATCTATTATCAAAGAGGACAAACATTGAGAAAGTATTAATTGAAATTTAAGATACAAAAACTTTAAAAAATAAAAACATATCATAAATAAATTAAAATATATTATCACTCATTACTTTAAATAATTGTGCGATTTATATGTATATATGTATATATCATATATTTAGAAATTAGAAGACAACGTCTTTATTTGTAGCCCTTATAGTGCCAACCTATATAGTCAATAATTGGTCCTATGCGGTAGCCGGTACCCGGTGCCCTGTAAGGGACAATATTCATTATCTAATATTGGATTTAAGCCAAGATATCCAAATATTGGATTTAAGCCAAGTTATCCAAGTATACAAGTGAATTCATGAACCACGAACCAATCCAAGTGTTATATGTCTGATAAGGCAATATGCTGCCAAGCATGGCCTAATACTTGACTACAAATTTTAATTGGAATTAGCTTCATTTTATAATCATTTATGTATATCTCACGGGATTTTCAGAACAATGTCGTCATCGAAATATTTCTTAAGCCTCAATCCAACAATATTATTCCAAGTCTCAAGTCTTAAGCAAGATTTGAGGTATCGGTATCGCTCTCGGTCTCGGTATCGCTCTCCCGAAAATTTAGGTTTCGGTACCAGTATCGTCCGTTTTGGCGGTTTCGAAAGTGAGTTTCGGTTTGTCCATATCGGTAGTTTCAAAAATTATAAGTTACATGTAACTAACAATGTTAGTTAAAATTTGTTATTAATAAGATAATGGCAAACTAATAAATATAATTTGTAACTTATAACATAATTATGAACAAGATTAGTTAAAAATATGTTATTCACGTTATCCATTTAGCTAAAAACACTCTCGCGTTAGTTACAATATGGCAAACTTGTAAATAATACGTAATATATTTAGACAAATGTAGGGTGTGAATAGCGTGTCAATATCTCACTTTTGGGTTTTTAAGAGTTTTTATTTAATTACACATTCTTTTTTCTCCGCCTTCGACCGATACCGAACGGTATCGGTTGGTATCGACTGGTATCGACCGTTATCGGTCAAAACTGACCGATACCGTTCAGTATCAGCCGATACCGAAACTGACCCCTAGTTTCGGTCTCGTTACCCACCGATACCGAAACGATACGGCCGATACCCAAGGGTATCGGCCGATACCTTAAACCTTGGTCTCAAGTATTAATCCAAAACTATCGGATAAAATCAAAGAAACGACGGCAACCACATTTAAGAAGAAGCGGCTATAGCCGCATATAAGTAGTAGAAGAAGAAGTAGTAGCAGTGGCAGCAGCTGCCTAGAAGAAGAAGAAGAAGAAGAAGAAGAAGCGACAACCGCTACATAAGAGGAGGAGGATGAGAAGAAGAAGAAGCGTCTTGAGCCTGTACTGCAACTAAGAATGAAGAAGAAGGCGAATAAATTCAAGAAGATCGAAGAAGAAAAAATAATTAATGAAAAATTTCCCAAAAAATGAAGAAAACCGAAGAATCAAGTCGAAAAACATTAACCACTTACGTATTCTTTTGATTTTACCTCCAATTTAGGTCGGATGATGAAGAATCAAAAGATTCGAAACACAAAAACCCTAGCTTTCTCGGACGAGCGCAATTAGCGAAGAGAGATTAGAGCTGATCCCAGGATTTTTGCAGAGATTTCAACGTTAATTAGGGTTTTAATTCAAAAAGGTTCGGATCAAATTAATCCAAACCTGTTAAAAATTTACAAACACGATTTCACAGTAAGGGACTTTATCGAGCAATATCGGCCTGATATATTGAGAATATCGGCCGATAAATATGGTTATCATGTTTTTAGCCAAATATTGTGATATCGTGTTGGTTGGGCAATGATATCGATTTATCGCTCGATATTTAAATTACAATGATCAATAAATAAAGTCAACATCTCTGATTATGGTGTTAGAATAATGATAGTCTAACGAATAACTCATGCTCGAGTGTACGATGTGAAATTCCATGTTTTGTTTACTCGGAACAACGATCAATAGGGTCAATAAAATTCCCATACGATGTAGTTTCGAACTAAATCGTAGGTCGTAATCTTTCTGTATGATCCCAGGCCTGGACTGTAAATCACAGGTTGTAACATTCTCCAATAGTTGCCATCTAGATTACAATAATGGTCTTAATCAATAGTCTTAAATCAGTACTTTCCTATACTTATGATTAAGTAACAGTTGTTGGAGACCCTCGTCCCTCACGCATCCTCCATGGTAATGGGTTTTCCATACTCTACATATGTTTCTAATCTAGTTATTATAACTTATCACTCACGTTAAGTACGATATATAGATGTGGTGACACGTATGGTGTCAGATATGATATTCAAGCTCAGTAATCCAATATAGTTATCAGGCACAATAACCTGCACTAAGACAAATGATGGTACACAGTGTAAATACAATATAATACCATGTCAGACAGTGAATACTATGTATATACACATGATACAGTGTCTAATAACAAAATGTGGTGTCTATAGGGTAGGATATAGTGACCAACAGTGAATTATGGTGAATATACAACCTGGTATGGTGTCAATTGAAAAAATATGATGTATATATAGCATGGTATGGTGTTAAACAGTAAAATACAATGAATATACATCTTGATATGGGTTCAAACAACGGAATACGATGCATACATAGCATGGTATAGTGTCCAGTAGTGAAACATGGTGTTTATACAGCTTAGTACCGTGCCAAACAATAAAATAGTAAATACCATGAATATATAACATGGTATAATGACAAATTGCAAAATATGGTGAATATACAGTTTGGTATTGATCAAATAGCGAAATACAATGTGTAAAATCATGGTATAGTCTATAGCAGTGTAATATGGTGTTTCTGCTGCTTAGTACTATGTGAAACAGCAGTATACAGTGAATATATAACAGGGCATGGTGTCGAGCAGCGAAATACAGTGCGTATACATCAAGGCATATTCAGACTTTAGCGTTAAATCTTAAAAATTCTCTTGTGAAATTGACGAAGGAGGCGGCTTTGGCTTCGGGTATCTTCAGCGAAGGAGGTGACTGCTTCGGATGGCTTCGTCGAAGGATGTGGCTACTTTGGGCGTATGAGGCTCTGGTAAGGGCTTTTGTTTTTGTTGTTTTGTTTTTTTGAAGGGGAGGGATCCGTAGAGATGAAGGGAAAAGAAGAAAGAGGCAGCTCAAATGAACACATAGAGATAGATGGTGGAGATGGTTTATTTTAGGGTATTTTTATTTTAGTTAGGATTTAAAGTTTACTTATGTTAATGGGTCGGGTCGGGTAGTTTAGATTAGATTTAGTTGGTTAGGATTTTGATTTGGTGTTTAAAAACAAATTCTCGTTGTTCAATCTAGTTTTAAATACATCCTAAGTTTTGAAATCTAGTTTGAATGTTTACATTTTGAAATTAAAATTAAGATTAATTAGAATTAAGGAAATGTATTATTGGGTTCTAAATAATGGGTTAACGTGTTTAACTTAAAAATATAGAAATAAATCCAAAAATGTATTAAAAAGCAAAAAATTTATTTAGAATAGTTAGAACAATAAAATGTGTTGTTGCTTTCAAAAACATCGAGAACGGGTTAGGACCGATACATAAGAACTCCATAAAATATGAACTAAGAAATTCTTTTGCATTTGTTGTCAAAGGACTAACAAAACACCGAACTAATTCTTTATTTCTGTACAAAAATTCAAAATTATAGAAAAGACATCTGAATGATTTTTCCATTAAATATATCCGGATTACACAAATCATCCATGATCTAAAAACCAAGTTTAACATCATTAGACTTTGTCCTTAAACATCAGAATGAAATAGTTTGAAAGGACTATCAACTGTTCTGTTGACTTTTAATGGATAAGGCATATGATGATGATGCCTACCCAATTGAGATGACTCTCAACCAAAGTGTGATACATGTTCTAACTCGGTAACTAAATTCTTCTAAAAATTTCAAAAGTCGATGACCAAACTGACAATGAAGATCAAACAACAAAGTAAAGCTGGTATAAGCATAGGTGTTAATATCTGATTCATAATAGATGATACGATGCGGGCACGTATGTTTCAAGTATTGCTATCACACTAAATCAAATATGGATTGATATGTTTTTCATATTGTTAGATATGATATCCCATTGCATGATATGATATCGTTCTGATATTAAAATGCAGCAATAATAGAGTTCGGGTGACATTTTTCGTTTGGGGTCGGGGTTTAAATTTGACCTGAC
Source organism: Scilla litardierei (assembly GCA_030789695.1). Taxonomy (NCBI): domain Eukaryota; kingdom Viridiplantae; phylum Streptophyta; class Magnoliopsida; order Asparagales; family Asparagaceae; genus Scilla; species Scilla litardierei. The sequence continues at coordinate 755,928,954 of CM061142.1, read as the reverse complement.
TTAATTATTGGATTTGAAAAACTTTTTTTTGAAGCCATTGCCAACAAGCTTTCCAATCAAAAAAACTTAGATCTAAGTGACTCGACGGTCTCCCAACAATTGTGAAGGTCTTGTAACCCTCATGATGGCTCGCGATCATTCACAACCCATCTTTGAGCCCGTGGCGAAGGTTTTTGATGTTCATCGATATATTTTTATGATGATCCGATCATCTCAAAGGTCACTGCTTCACAGATCAATTTCTAGCTCTTGTTGAAGGTCTTCGAGCAGTTTGACCATCTTTGATCCTCAATTTGGGTTTTTAACATTCTTTGATTTCTTTCTGTTCATCTTGAAGGTCATCAAATCTTCACAGATCAATTCTAAGCTCTCGGTAAGGTATTCGAGCACTTTCAGCTATCTCCCAGCCTCATTTTTGTGTCGTTGAAGTTCTTGAGGACAAACTGAAGATATTCTTATACAGCTGTTGTGAATTTTCAGTTTTTTGCTTGATTGGATTTTTTTGGTTTTTAAATTTAGCCAAATGTGAAAAAAAAATAGTTTTTTGAGTGTTGAAAATTAGAACTGTTGAAAATTGGAAACTGAAATTTGAATGTTGATAAGAGACCGTTGGCCTTTCTTTTGTTTTGTTTTTCTCTATGTTTATGTTTCGAAACAATGAACATTTAGATTTTTACATTTTTATCATACCTCATTGTCTATTACTTCAAACTTTTCTTACATTTCTTGATTGTTTTTGTTTTATATTTAGCTATTTGAGTGATTTGCTTATTTCTGTTTGCAATTTGTTATATATCTTAGGATACAATAAAAGAATACAGTATATGGTATGATTACTCTGGGCATAAGCAACTGGATGTGCATTGGCTTCCAAATGATATAGCTTCCATATTCATCTTGTGCTTGCTGTCCTTTGCGTATCTATCTTTTCAATAGATAACTTTCAGGGAAAAAATTAAGAATGTATTGAACAATTCAAGTAACATGTGAGTATACTAATTGATAACAAATTGAATGGAAGACTTGGAATGTAGTAGACAGAGGATAAAGTCATATGTGCCGTAACATCGGTATTGTGTACACTCTCGACATATGATGTATACTCGTCTGCTAAAGGCACTATGGAAATTGATTGAGTTGAATTCAAACCTAGCAAAATACGTCTGCTCCCGATCATGTGATCAAATGCACCAGAACCAATGATCTTAAGTATTATGAGCTTTGAAATTGAGATACACAGTGAAATTACCTTGTGCTGAAGGGACGCTGGATAAGGATGGTGTAATATGATCAGCCTTAAACTGCTAGACCATTTGGTATCTGCCCAACTCCCCATATAATGGTCACATTTTTGAATCTTGAGGTAACATGCTTCTCTAAAGTGTAAATGATTTGTGCACACTAGGTAGGCTTTCCTTACTATTTTGACCATTTGTATCCCATATGGTCTTCCTCCTTAAAATGATAACAAATCCTTTAATCCCTTGTAATTCTCAAATCCTTCCCTTCAAATCAACCTATACGTCCAAGGTGTCCCCAACCACTACCTCGGTTGTGATTACCTTTATGACACAATGTCCACAATAATCGTCAAATTGGCTCTCCCCCCCTCCACCATCTGCAATGTGTCCATGTTAAACGGTTACATTTGGCTGATTATGTAACCTGCTTTTGGTATGATTCTAAGATTTCTCTAGGAACACACACTGAAGAGAGCGATGCCTCTAACAAGGATTCAATGACAGAATTATCAACAATGTGCAGTTATGCTAGATTGAGGCAAACTACCTAAGAAGATTAATACTGCTAACTTGCTTTTGTATCTTTACATTTGACATGATGAAAACATCTTTGAGCTCATCGTAAATCTTGTTAATTTTTGCATAATGCTGAGATATGCTTTTGCTTTTCTTCTTACTTTGAGACATCTCATGAATAAATTTATATTATTCTTTCCAAAATATAACCATTATGGTACTCGAATCACAATGTTTTGAATCTTATGCTGCATTATATTTAGAATATAGTTTAATATCATTGCATCATCTTGTATTTTGGGAAAATGGTGATTAGCTCCTAAATGAGCTAACCCCTCATATATATAATATCCCTTGAATTGCTTTACACACACACCCTACTACAACTAACACTCAATACTCCCCCTCAAGATGAGCAAAAGATATTTATCATGCCCATCTTGTTACAAGCATCCTCTACTCCTTTAGAGTTTAACCCCTTCGTAAGGCAATCAGCTAATTGCTGTCCAGAGGTAATATAGGAGATCTCCAACTGCTTTTTATCCAGTCTCTCTTTAATGAAGAACCTGTCAATCTCTATGTGCTTCGTTCTATCATGTTGCACTGGGTTGTTGGCAATATTAATTGCTGACTTGTTATCACACAACAACCGCAATGGTCCCTCTCTCAGCAGGTGTAGCTCATGTAGGAGTGATCTCAACCAGATCATCTCACAAGTACTAAGCACCATAGCACGATACTCTGCCTCTGCAGTGGAACGAGCCACCAAATCCTGCTTCTTGCTGCGCCAAGAGACCAAATTGCCCCCAACAAACACACAGTAGCCCGAGGTCGATCTCCTATCATCTAGGCAACTGGCCCAATCTGCATCACAGTAGCCTGTCACATTCATGTGACCATGACTACCAAATAGTATGCCTTTTCCTGGACTATTCTTCAGATACCTCAGTATCCTGAAGACTGCCTCCATATGTCCAGTCCTAGGATCATGCATGTACCTACTTACCACACTGATAGCATAGGCAATGTCAGGTCTAGTGTGGCATAAGTAGATGAGGCGTCCAACAAGTCTCTGGTACCTCTCTTTGTCCACTGGCTCCCCTGATTGTGAATGCAACCTATGATTCTGATCAATAGGGGTAGCTGCTGGACGACACCCCAACATACCAGTCTCAGCCAGAAGATCCAGTGCATACTTCCTCTGTGAGAGAACTATACCCTTCCTGGACCTGGCAATCTCCAGTCCAAGGAAGTATCCCAACTGTCCAAGGTCCTTGACCTCAAATTCTCTCGCCAACCTCACCTTCAAGTGAGAGATTCCCTCTTCATCATCTCCAGTGATAATAATATCATCAACATACACAGCCAAAAGAGCAATCCGCTGTCCTGAATGTCTATAGAATACAGTATGATCACCATTACTCTGCTTGTATCCCATAGTGATGACTGCCCGCCTGAACCTGTCGAACCATGCCCTTGGAGATTGCTTCAGCCCATACAAGGACTTGTCCAGTCTACACACCTTTCCCGTCGTCTGTTGTGTGCCAAAGCCAGGTGGAACCTCCATGTATACCTCCTCCTGTAAGTCTCCATGCAAGAAGGCATTCTTTACATCCAACTGATGCAATTTCCATCCAAAATTCGCTGCACAGGATATCAGTACTCTCACAGTACTCATCTTTGCCACTGGGGCAAATGTCTCATCATAATCAATCCCATAAGTCTGACTGTAGCCCTTGGCAACCAGCCTCGCCTTGTACCTGTCTACCTTCCCTTCTGCAGTTTGCTTTACTGTGAATACCCACTTGCAGCCCACAGCCTTCTTCCCTGCTGGAAGTGAGACAAGTCTCCATGTCTTGTTCTTCTCCAGTGCCTCAAGTTCTTCGAGCATTGCTTTCTTCCACTGGGGATGTTGCTTTGCCACTCGCCAATCACTTGGTATAGGGATAGACTGTAAGGATGCAATGATAGCCCTATATGCAGGTGTAAGAGAAGCGTAGGAGACATGATTAGCAATATCAGTCTCATATCCATACCGTACAGGAGGCCTGCCGGCATTGATACGAGGCTCCCTACGAGATGCAAGTGGAAGATCTAAACTAGAGGAAGGCAAAGAAAGGTTACCATCCGTGGTAGGAGAGGAAGGCAGTAAGGAGGTCGAGACTCGAGCAGGCGTGATAGACTGATCATCCTCGACATGGGGCAGTGGAGCTAGTGGTTCTTCAGTGGGGAAGATGTCTTCTTGTTGTCCTCCATCGCCATGACTATCCTTCTGTCTCCTGCTATATTTCCTGCCGTACAGCCTGTCTTCCTCCTCTTCCACCAAGGTCCTTCCTTCCTCCCTGCTATCAGGACCAGTACCAGTAGCCCTGACAGGGCATGGTATAAGTCCAACCACTACCCTCCTGTCATCAGTCTCCCCCTCTCGACCAACTCCTCCTGTGCTTGGAGAGGCCCCAGTATCAAATACTGATGTAGAATCTGTCAGTCCTCCATAAAACGGTTCAGTCTCCCTGAACGTCACATCCATGCTCACAAACAGCTTTCTTTCTGAGGGACTCCAACATCTGTAGCCTTTCTGATTTGAAGGATACCCAACAAATATACATTTAATTGCCCGAGCATCCAGCTTCCCCACAGAGGGTCTATGATCCCTCACAAAGCATGTGCATCCGAACACTTTTGGTGGAACCACGAAAGTGTTCTTTCCCATAAGAATCTCACATGGAGACTTCATACCAAGGATCCGTGAAGGCATCCTGTTGATAAGATATGTGGCTGTCATCACTGCTTCACTCCACAATATCTTAGGTACATTCATGGTGAGCATGAGTGACCTAGTTACCTCCAACAAGTGTCTATTTTTCCTTTCAGCAACTCCGTTCTGTTGGGGGGTGTTGGGGCAGGTGGTTTGATGAGTTATCCCACTCTCAGATAGGTAAGATGCAAACTCCCTGTTTACATACTCAGTCCCATTATCCGTTCTCAAGACACGGATCCTGGCCTCATACATGTTCCTGACACTTCTATGGAAGTCCTGAAAGCACTTCAGCGCTTCGCCTTTGTTTTTCATCATATAAAGCCATGTCATCCGAGAGTGACAATCTATGAAGGTGATAAACCACCTGAACCCACTCACTGAAGTCACTGGGCAGGGCCCCCAAACATCTGAGTGAATAAGATGAAACTTCTCTACACTCCTCATCCCTACACTAGGATATGACGTCCTAGTGTGTTTCCCAAATTCACATGCATCACATGTCAAATTCATTTCATTCACTCCATTCAAAATATCGGGATACATTTTACTCAAAATATCAAAGGGCAAGTGCCCCAACTGACAATGCAACAAAAGTACATCCCTTTCCTTCTCTCCACCAACTACAGCCAGTGCAGCATCCCCACTAGCTCTGTCAAGATACCACAGTCCATCACGCCTGACGCCAGTCCCAAGCCTCCTCCCAGTCTTCCTTTCCTGCAACACACAATGAGTAGAGTCAAAAGTAATGCTACAGTCGAGATCATCAACAATAGAGCCAACAGATAAGAGGTTGACTGGAAATGATGGGACATGAAGGACAGAAGAGAGGCGTATGGAGGGAGTGCACTGAATAGTACCAGTCCCTCTAATGGGTTGGGATGTGCCATCAGCTGTCTGAACGGTTTCATGAATGGAATGTGGTTTATATGTGGAAAATTGTCTATATGCTCCTGACACATGACTAGATGCACCTGAGTCAATAATCCACTCTATATGATCTCTACATGAAAGGGCTAATCGGTTACCTGAGCCTGTGTGAGCGAAGTGGGCAAAGTTACCGAATGGCGAGGCAATATCCCCAGTCTGGTCTGCATGGCTCTCCGAGCTCTCAGTAGTAGACCTGGACTGTCTCCGCTGCTCTAGGTCTGACGCCTCAGCTGGCGTAGCCTCAATCATCACTGTCTCCTGTCGTCCATCAGCGGTAGCAAAGTTGGCCCGTGGGCCACCACGACCTCGTCCACGGCCTCCACGGCCCCAACGACCTCCTCCTCTGCCTCCAGTGCCACGTCCTCGTCCACTGCCCTTCTGTGGGCAGTTGAAGCTCAGGTGCCCCTTCACCCCACATGTGTAGCACTCTCGATCCTCGCTCACTACTGCCACTGGGGGTACAGCCAGTGCAGCCCGAGTAACCTGAGTACCCTCATCCTTCATAACCCTCAGTCTGGTCTCCTCCTGTGCCATTGCAGCTATGGCCTCCTCCAGGGATGGGATGGAGGATAGGTGACACATACTCGCCCTCCTGGCCTCAAAGTCTCCATTCAGGTTCCTCAGAAAGTGTGTCACACGCCTACGCTCCACCCACTTCCTGTGTATCGCAGCGCTCCTAGGATCAGGCAGATCAATAGGGTCATAGTGGTCCAACTCTGACCACAGCCTTTTCAACTCCGCAGAGTAGGCTAGAATAGACATCTCCCCCTGCTTTAGGGTGTCGACCTTCCCCTGAACCTCCATCATGAGCATCACATTCCCTGCTCCAGAGTACATTTTCTCCACCATACTCCATATCCCCGCAGCACTCTCTATGGCCTCCACCATCCCAGCAATGGGTGGAACCATCGATGTCATCAACCAAGCAGCCACCAGTGAGTTGGTGGTGCTCCAGACTTTCCAATCATCCACATCCTTGTCCAGCGGTTCCTTGCATGAACCCAGAACGACGCCTTCTAACCCCTTTGACCTCAGGATGAGAAGCACCCTCCTGGACCAACTGAGGTAATTCTTCGTCCCTTCCAACTTCACATCATTGGGCATCAATTCCAGCTTCTGCACGGGACGTGAAGGCGTCGATCCACTCGAGGATCCCAACTCCTTCGAAGCAAGCAGCTTCGTTATCTCTCCAATGAAGGCCTTCATGTCAGCGGATGTAAGATTGTCCGCCATCTCTCCTCTCTTCCTCCTTAGATCCGCAGATCTCTCCTCTCTTCCTCCTCAGATCCGCAGATCTACTTCTCCTCTTCTTCTTCTAGGGCATACCCTAACCGTACATCTATGGAGTCCTTCTCATGACTCTACCATAGATCTAGGGTTAGGGTTTTGTAGGTTTTCTTTGTAGCTAGTTAGGGTTTTGTAGGGCTAGAAGAAGACTTGGAAGAGAGGGGATCACGAGGCGAGGAGAGGCAGCAGGATGCGGCGGCGGCGCAACAGCAGCCGGCGGCGGCTAGCGCAGGCGCAGGCGCAGGCGGCGAAGGGGGGGGGGTCCTGCTGCGGGAGAGGGCAGGCGGGGGGGGGGGGGGGGGGTCTTGCTGCGGAGGCGGGAGGTGGAGGCGGGTGGTTCAGGTGGCGGAGGCGGGATTAGGGCAGGCGGGGGAGAGGGATTTTAGGGCTTACGGGTTGATTTAGGGCTAAGGCTCTGATACCATCTTGTATTTTGGGAAAATGGTGATTAGCTCCTAAATGAGCTAACCCCTCATATATATAATATCCCTTGAATTGCTTTACACACACACCCTACTACAACTAACACTCAATACATCATCTCATTCTCACTGATTGTTGTAGGATTAAAAGGATCATTAAAGAGAACTCTTCTTCTCTCCGTCAGATGAAGTCTCTACAATCTCCCTCTACTACATATAAATATATAATTAGGGTTCCAAATATTGGACCGATATCTGTAATATCGAAAAAAAACAAGGTGCAGATACGATATATGAGTTGTTATTTCGGTTTCTGATTTTCAACTAATATCTGTCGTAATTGTAGAATTGAGCCATTATTTCAGACGATATATTAGTTTGAAATATTGGCTGATTTCAGTATTTTTTGGGTTTAAAATTGTTCAAATCAGATACAATTAACATTATATCCGATCCGACCTGATATTAGCAATACTTATAAAGTAGAAAGAGAGGGTGTTTGATAGGATTTTTCTAGAATTTTGATGTAGAAAACTAAGGTTTTGATAGACAAGTGGGATTTTTAGGGTAAAGGTGAGAACTTTAGGGTTAGAAAGAAAGGTTTTAGGGAAAATTTGCTGTTTTATTAATAAATAACTGAAATAAAGAAGAAATACAAGATAGGTTGTGTTCTTTCGAGAGGAACTCTCTCCCAAGCCACTAATTTGAGAGGGGGTCGCGCTCTCCAACAAAAAGAAGGATAATCTCAACCTCTCACAAGTTCTCTTCAATCTTCCACACCCTTCTCTAATCCTCATAGCCCACTATAAATAATAAACTAAATACAAAAAGAACCCTAAAATAGAAAATTACAAAAACAATCTAGAAATCCGAAAATTAAGAAAACATTCCTGATGGGTCAAAATTCTAGATCCATCATTATTCCGTTCTCGAAAAACCACCTTGTTTTCAAGATGGTGTATGAAGTTCGTGTGCCCTCCTTTCTGACTGATGGCGATAGTCCCCTCTTGGATCAAAGGGACATGATTTGTTTTCACCGTCCTCAATGATGCCCAGATAGATGCCACGGTGATCGTCCAGCCTGGTTGAACGTTTTTCGTGCCCAAAACATTGATGCCGATACTCAGGGTGTTGTCCTTGTGCAAACCATGGGCCTTGGGGCCCGCAAAAGTGTCGACGTGTTATGGCGGGACCCGAGGAGCGTCGTCAGGCCACGACGGGCCCAAAAAATGTCGTTAGGCCATGACAGACACTGAAAGACGACGAACAGGCCCTGGCAGGACCGCAAAACTGTGGGCATGCCCAACCTGCCCTAAGGCAAAGGCAGGGCCCTCTTGGGTCTGCTGGCTGGTTGTGGGCCCAGTCGGGCCTGCATGGGGCCCAGCCTGCCCTGCAGCGCTCGTCGAGTCCTGCAGGGGCAGCCTGCGACCCAAAGTGTGAGGTAGGGAGGACGCACCAACCTCGGTTGGTTATCTGGTTGTCCGTCGCCTTCTCAGAGTCCTCATCTTGACCTACGTAAGAGTCGTCGTTGCCATTCGAATCTAGCTTGGCGGCCTTCAAAAGTTCCACTTTTTCTTTGCCGCCACCGCTGCATCTTATTCCTCAACGGCTTTAATCCACTCCCTAAAGAGTTGTTCTGAGGATTTCTTTTCTTTCTTTTCCATCAAAGGTGGCACCTTTTTTCTGGATCAGTACGCGGATTTCTTCCATCTTCAGACAGTAGATCTCATCAATCTCCTTCAACCTTTGCCTCAATAAGGACATGGCCTTCTCCCAATCCGTTATTGATTCTAGAATCGAATGTTCTGATACCACTTGATAAGATTTTCTAATGTTTTGATGTAGAAAGTTAGGGTTTTGGTAGAAAGATGGGATTTTTAGGATAAATGTGGGATCTTTAGGGCCAGAAAGAAAGGTTTTGGGGGAAGTTGCTGTTTTTATTGATAAATAATTGAAATAAAGAAGAAATACAAGATATGTTGAGTTTTTTCGAGAGGAACTCTCTTTCCCAAGCCACCGATTCGAGGGGGCCGCGCTCTCCAATGAAAAGAGGGATAATATCAACCTCTCACAAGTTTTCTCTTCAATCTTTCTCACCTTTCTCTAATTCCCATAGCACATATAAATAGTAAACGGAAAATAACAAATTATAAAACGAATCCTAACACTGAAAATTACGAAAACCCCCCAAAAATCCAAAAAGTACGAAAACGCACTTGATGGGCCAAAATTCCAGATCCATCATTGTTGACCTAATATGCAACCTTAATTTCAGCGAAAAATTTTCGACTCCATCGCTCGTTGATATCTCTTTCTTCATTCTCTCGCTATCTTCTACAATTTCAGTAGTGACAACTCGATCTTTCTTTTCTCAGTCTTGGATCATGATACTCAACCTTTCTTTCATCCTCTCATTCTTCCTCTTCTCGATTTCGGATCAAGTTTGTGATACGATGGGGGTTCGACGAACATGGACGGTGCGTCAAACGTGGACGGTGCTTCGAATGCGGACGATGCGGTGAATATGGACACGATCTCATTTGGAAATAAATTAATACGAGAATCTTGTCATTTAATAGGAGAATAATATTTGGACTTTTTTGGTAATATTTTAAGAGATGGGCTATCTGCACCTCAAAAATGAGGTGCAGAGATGGGATGTTTGCTAAAAATAGCAAAATATGAGAAGAAAGAGGGGAATGAAGTGACCCTGATTTAAATTATTTTTCCTTTTCAAGTTAAAAATCACATCCTGCACCTCAATCTTGAGGTGCAGACAGTCCACCTCTATTTTAAATAGGGATGATAATTTAGTGCTTTTGATTAGTTATCTAATTAGCGAGAGCTTTGTTATAAATAAAGGAGAGTAGAGGGGATGATATGCTTGAATTGTTGAAGAAATCCTTTAGTCAATTTATAGTCAAGTTGATAGATAATTTGTCTTAGGACTTTAGTTGAAGATATTTATCTTGTTATTTTCAGATCTAAAGACCCAATAAAAGTCCTATCTTTATTCTCTTTCCACTCATAAAAATCCCACCTTTCTATAAAAAATCCGACATTTTTTTCACAAAAAGCCCAAATCGCATCAAATTGGTATCAAAGCACGTTGATCCATGGCGGCTACTCCATGGAATGAATCGATTTGTTGAAAGAGAAGCTGGAAAGGTTTGAAAGCAGATTTGAAGACGAGATCCATGGGATCAAGAAGCGCGCGGATGAACATGCAAGTCTCGAGGATCGTTGTTTGCGCAACTTATGGAGCCATGAGATAATTGAATCTCTCCATCCAACAAAATGTGACGGTGACGAAGCAAAGTTTAATGGAGGCGTTTGACAAAAAGTTAGATCTGGAGCAAAAAGCGAAAGTGGCGGCGAAGAATTTAGGTCTGGACGAAAATCCAGATCTAGAGCTAAAGGCGACGCCTTTAGGTAAGGAAGAGAAAAACATTGACGACTTTGACGCGGATCTGCATCCAGACGACGAAAGGGGCGACAGCTAGCCAGATCTGATGCTCACAGACGTCGATGAACTAGATTCGACTCCGACGAAGGACGTCGAGCTACTACCTATGGCGGCGGCCTCCACAATGGCCACGCCAACTCTGGTAGACCACCGGAGGGCCGACCCAACTCCGGCGACCCACCAAAAGGCCGCACCATGTCGAACGAACCCTCAGGCTACAATGATTTCGACGAATGCCCTAACCTTTGAAGCTGGGGTTTTCGAGCGTCTTTGGTGGTGTTGCTGGCGAGATCATCGACCGTCGCGACCACCATTGCCCTCGTCACCTTTAGTCGAACCCAGAGCCACCTTCGTTGCTGCCATCGGACGTCGGAGCCGCCGAAAAACAGCCGCGAGGTTCTTCGCTTGTTGCCGGCGAGGTTTTGGATCACCACCACCCCCATTGAATGCACCCGGCCGTGACAAATACGGGGGACCAAAAATCACCGAAAACCGCCAGCGGAATCATCGTAAAATATCGTCGACGTCGGTGAGCCTCCATCGGCTCGGGATCGGCTCGATCCAGTCAATCACGAGCCGCAGTCTCAAGCCGGTTCCGCTGCGCCGTCGGTCCGAACCGGCTCAGCTCAGCCGCGGCTCGAGCCGATAACAGTGTGACTTCCCATTTTTTTGGTATCTTTGGGCAAATTACGGCTGATTTTCTGCGCAGTTGCAGTATTTTGACGATATCGGGCCCGTTTGGAGTCCAAATTCAGAACGGAAGGGGTCAGGGCGTAGAAGGCTCAGTGGCAGATGCTCTCCCAATCCTGCAGCAACAGTTTAAGGAGTGTGGACCTTGTGGGTGGCCTTTTGATACATGAAGAGGCGATGAGACATGCTCCAACTTGAGAAAAATCGCACTCGTGGACTTCATGCACCACCTTTAGGACAAGATGGTTTTTCGGGGGCGGAGTAATGATATGATGGGGGTTCAATGAACATGGACGGTGCGACGAATGCGGACGATGCTGCGAATATGGACGTGATCTCATTTGGAAATAAATTAATACGAGAATCGTGCTATTTAATGGGAGAATAATATTAGGACTTTATTTGGAAATATTTTAAATAGAGAGGGCGATTTAGTCATTTTGACTAATTATCTAATTAGCGAGAGTTTTGTTATAAATAGTGAGAGTAGATGAGGAGGATATGCTTGAATTGTTGAAGAAATCCTTTGGTTTATTTGTAGTCAATTTGATAGATAATTCGTTTTAGAACTTTAGCTGGAGATTTAGGCTTTGGTCTCGAATTAAAAGATAGGAGTTTGCCTCTTCTCGAATTGAAGTATTTATATTGTCATTTTAGATTTGAAAACCCAATAAAAAATCCTGTCTTTATTCACTCCCCCCACAAAAATCTCACCTTTTCTATAAAAAATCTCACCTTTATTGCACAAAAGCCATAATCGCATCAAATTAATCGCATCAATATGGTGGTTGTCAACAAAACAAAACCACTTTCCTTCATCGTCAGGCCTACAACAATGACGCGAGTCCTCAGTTAGGACGACATTCAATACGTCAAAAAATCTATATTCAATTATTTTCAATTTTTAGGGTTATTTAGTACCGACCCCCTGTGTTTTCTCCATAATTAGTATCACCCCATATGTTTTCAATTATTAGTAAGACCCACCCCTGATGTATCCAATTTGGACTCCCCCGCCCCCTGTTTTGGAGGGGGCGGGGGAGTCCAAATTGGATACATCAGGGGGATCTAACTAATATTTGAAACCAATGGGGTGTTGCTAAATACGGCGAAACCATAGGGGGCCGGTACTAAATAACCCCAATTTTTAATATAACTTGATATACTTTTTCATTGATTTTATGACTTTAATTTGATTTATCAATCCAATTGTGGTGTAGTTGGCGTAAAATGTTTCATTTTAAAAAAATTGATCTTTGATTTTCATTGGGAATTTTATTCTTAATTCAGCTTAGACTACTTATAATAATATTAATAATACTAATAATAATAGTAGTTTTTGTTATGAATGTGGAAGACCTTTGGTCTCCACCCACTATCATCCACCATTAAACCCAATCTTAGTGGGTGTCCCTTGGTTTCCAAGGGACTTGTAACTCTCATGATATATTATATATATGGCTATGGTATTCACCATAGACCTACACCTTCATATCATTCTAACACGTTATTCTGCACACTCTCAAGCTGAGTCGAATTCCTGCCGACGGACGAATCGCGAGGATGCGTATAAGGCTTCCTTCTCCAAACTTCGCTAGATCCGGTGGGTAGGATCTAGAGGTAAATTCTAAGAACCCTTAGATCAACATATTTACGTGCGCATGTTGTTAAATCTGTGAAATCTATTTTCAAAGAGATCTATAGTAATATCTATTGCAAGAAAATCTATTTTTCAATCAAACAATATATATATACACAAATTTACTGTTTTTAATTAATTAATTTTAAAAAAATAAACCGCTCCAAGCCCCCTTCAAGGGGCTGCCGCCCTTCACCGGCGTCGAACCGTCGGACCCACCCTGTTGGGGGGGTTCGAACTACCGGAGCCCATCGGATAGGGGGGATTCGAACCCCCGACTCTCGAACACCCCTTCGATCTGCATTTCCGTCGGAGCGTCGCCCCCCTGTAGGGGGCTTCTTTCCGTTCTGAGAGAGCCGCCCCTCCCTGTCGGAGGGGGGTTCTTCTCGTTTTCTGGAGCGGCTCCCTCCTCCCTGTCGGGGGAGGCATCGATTTGCCGGCCGCCCCCGGTCGAGGGCCTTCAGATCGCCGCCGCCCCCATATTTCGGGGGGCCTCCCGATCGCCGCCCCCCTGTTGGGGGCCTCCCGGAACGAGCGCCGGCCACCCCCTGTCAAGGGGGCTTTTCGAACCGCCAAAGTGCCGGAGCGCTGGCCACCCTCCCGTCGGAGGGGGTTTTCGAATTCTTGGATCGCCGGCCACTTTTCAAAATGTTGGACCCTTCGCACCATCGGGCTTTTCGAACTGCCGGCCACCACTCGAAATCCGCATGACCGACCCGACGGGGCCGCTTGATTCGCTCCTTTTGGATGTCGGAGCCCTGCCCCCCTGTCGGGGGACCTCCTTTCGGTGACGGCCAGCACCTCCCTTCGTGGGGGTTTTCTCTGTGCCGTACGCCCCCCCCAGTCAGGGTGTGGGGTTCGAACCGACAGGGTGCTCCCCCCGTTCGGATGACCCACTGGACCACCCCCCGTCGGCGGTGGTTTCAAATGGTCGCCCACCTCCCAGTCGGAGGGGGGTCTCCTTGTGCGCGGCCCCTGGCTTGATCTGATGATGTCGGCTGCCCCTTCCCACCCTCTCTCCTTACCCCCTAACCCTAGGGCAAGGGGAAGAAGAGGCATCGGCCTCCCCTGATGGGCCAGAAGCCCAGTAATTACCAAATTTGATAAATAAAAACTGAGTATTTTTTGGCAAACGGGTCTGCAGCCCGCTGCCTCTGGCCTGCAGGCTATTTAATTTTAAATTCATAAAATACCCTATTAAACCCTGAAAATTCCAGATAAATCTGGAAAAATCGGAAAAAAATCCGAATAAATTCTGGAAAAATCCAGAAGGTTTATGGAAAATCAGGGTGATGATATTGAGTTTGATTAACTCCTCTCGGAGTATTTGGCGCAAATTAAAAATTTGTTAATGAATTTTATGTGTAATTCATTATTAATCGGTTTATTTAAAATTGGATAAAAATTATTTTACGTTTTAATGATTATAAGGATCCTGAGACCGCTCTGTCGTTAGGTTAGTTATCTAACCTAACGGGTAATGACGTTTTCTCGTGGTCCAAGTAACTTTTAAACGTAAATTTAATATATATTTATCCAATAAAATTGCCTGCGATGTTGAATAAAATGTATTGATTATGCTTGCGATGTTGCATAATTATTTTATTTGAACTGCCTGGAATGTTAAGTAAGACTATGTTGTGGTTTTTGGATCGGCCGTTATTAGTCACCACCATTTATTTTTCCTCGCATTTTATTTTTTCTTTTTGAGTGAAAATGTAGTGAGGAACTAAATTTAAAAGCCAAAGGCCGAAGAAACTTCGCCTGAAGACGGAGGAAAATTGTTAATGTTGGACCCCCAAGGGTTTCCAAATTGTAATTTTAATTTTCTCATTATTCGAAATGTATAAGAGACTTTGGACTTTTATTATTTTTGATGGTGACCGGCCGATCTCCACAACAGTCTTAGTTTTACTACTATGCATGTCTTAATTTTTTGAATAATATTTGATTCATGCTTATTCCATGCTTAGATAAATGGCAAAGATTGCGAGCGCCGATTTTGATGTTCTCGATGCGGCTAGAAAAAATTACTTGGGCTGGCAGCTGGACCTGAAGTTCCATCTGCACTCACAGGGCATAAGTCACACAATTCAGGCTCCAGCTACGGCTGTGACAACTGATGAAGGAACTTCTACTGTTACAGTCTCCGATGTAGAGAAGGTGAAATCCATTATCTATATCAGGAGACATATTGATCGGACACTGAAGGCCGAATATCTAACAGTGGAAGACCCTCATGAACTGTGGACAGCACTTGAGGACAGGTACAAACATCAGAAAGATGTTATCGTCCATCGTGCACGTTATGAGTGGAAAAATCTCCAACTTCAGGACTTCAAGTCCGTAGCTGAGTATAACTCAGCTCTCCATAACATCACCTCACGGCTGAAGTTGTGTGGTGAACAAGTCTCGGAAACCCGAATGCTTGAGAAAACATATACATCCTTCTATGAGAAGGATGCTATTCTCTTGCAACAGTATCGTGAACGCAAGTTCACGAGTTACTCTGATTTACTCTCCTGCCTTCTTATGACAGAGTAGAACAGAGGCCTCCTATTGGCCACTCATAACCTATGCCCTGCTGGCTCTGCTCTTCTTCATGAAACTCACACAGTTTCTTTCCAGAAGATGAAGAACAAGCGCAAATGAAAATTCAATAAGGGGAAAGATGCGAAGAAGCATACTAGAACTCATCCCCAAACAACAATAATGAGGCGAAGAAAAAGAATACATGGAAGATGATTACTTTTGACCAATCGTCTGCTCCCAAGAAAACTTGGAAAGACAAATGCCACAGATGTGGCATAACTGGACATTGGTCCAAGGTCTGTCGTATTCCACGACACCTCCAAGATTTGTATATGGCAAGCCTGAAGCCTTGCGTTGAAACAAATCTAGTGGACATACAGCCTCCAACTCGGTTCAACACCGAGGATTTCGAGAATGACGACCTCCTTGACTTAAAGCTAGTTCAGTCATCTTTTCAGCATTTATCATTAATGTTTTAAATGTATCTTCAATTATGTGCTTTATCTTAATTATGAAACGAATGTAGTTTTACTTTTCATAAAAGTTTTTACATTCTTTTCTAGAGATGCAGTGTGAAAGCCTAGTGGATTATGCCTCCACGCACACGATCCTTCGTGAAAGATGCTTTTTTGAAAGCATCATTAATTATAATGGTCCCGTCACTACAATTTCGGGACTAAATAAAATAATCGAAGATCAGGTGAAGCAATTTTATTGATCCCACACCAAACACAAGTTATAATAAAAGATGCTTTATTTTCTCCAATATCAAACAGAAATCTATTAATTTTCAAGGACATCCATTTAAACGGATATTTCTTGGAAACTGAAGATTTCAAATAGTGTTGCATAATTGTATGTTATTCGTCATAAGAATGGTATTAAAACCATCCTAGAATGTTTTAAAGGACTCCGGTCGGGCCTTTATCAAACATACATCCAACCTATAGAAGCTAATCTGATAGAGCACCGGCAGTGTTCTACATCACCAGAATTCATCCTCTGGCATTATAGACTAGGTCACCTAGGATCAGTAATGATGCACCACATCATAACCCAATCCCGTAGACATAATTTGAAAAACCTGAAGATTCTTCAAAAGGGTGATTTTTCTTGTCCCCCCTGTTATAAGGGTAAATTTAATCACGAGACCATCCCACCTGAAAGTGGGGTTTTGCGTCTCCTGGCTTCTAGAAGAAAATACAAGGAGACAATTGTGGGCCAATTCACCCATCAAGTTCTCCATTTTGGTACTTTATGGTACTGATAGATGCATCTTCATAAAATTATTTTCCATACTAGGCTCACAAAACTAAAGCCTGACGCTTCTGAGACCATTTCTTGGGATACTAAGTCTTTATCACAATATGATCCGCGTACTAATCTCTGTGAAGATGAGATCCTGCAGATCTTTCATATTCAGAATACTTTTACTACAGGACAAATTTACTGATAACCAGAAGATTATCAGATACACGTCCCTGCTGCCAATACGCCAGCTAGGATTGATATCCCTAAAGATGTGTGCAATCCACCGGTAGCAGAATCGGCCGTACCTCAAATAAAGAGAGGACGACCGCCTGGCTCCAAAGATAAATTCCCTCGTAAGAGGAATATACCTGGAGAAATAAAGAATATCCCACCATAGGATGCTGAGCTTGGACCAGTAATCTCTCCCCTCCTTCAGTCCCCCGAAGAGGACAATACATGAGAAATATAATTAAAATTCGTACGTACTGGAGAGGTACTGGACATAAAAAGCATTGTCGACGACGACGACTTCGCGTTTGATATTGCTATTCTCGCCGCTAAATGCGACGATGATATCGATCCACTATCTCTAGCTAAATACAAACGCAAAGATGCTTGGCCAAAGTGGAACGAAGCAATAAAAGTAAAGCTGGACTCACTCTTGAAACACAAAGTCTTTGTACCAATAGTCCACACACTAAAAGGTGTAAAACCTTTGGGATACAAGTGGGTATTCGTAAGGAAAATAAATGAAAATAATCAGATCGTACGCTACTAAGCACGGCTTGTAGCTTAGGGTTTTTCCCAACGACCGAGGATGGATTATGAATATACATATTCCCCGATTATGCTTACGATCACATTCCGATTGATAATAAGCTTAAATAGAAGGCCTAGAAATGCAGCTCATGGACGTTGTTACTGCATATCTAAATGGCAATATAGATAAAAATATCTATATGAACCTTCCAGATGGTTCCAAAATACCAACAGAAATAAAAGATAGACCTCGAAACGTCTATTCTTTTAAAGCTTCAAAGATCATTATATGGTCTTAAACAATCGGGAAAAATGTGTATACCAGACTGCGTGATTTCCTTGTTCAACAAGGTTTCACCAATAATGAAGTCTGCCAGTGTATTTTTATTAAAACCACGAGAACATGATTCGTATTAATAACCGTCTAATTAGACGACTTAAACCTCATCGGATCTCCTGCAGAGATTGATGATATATCTGCAACCTCAAAATAACGTTTGAAATGAAAGACATTGGCAAGACTAAATATAGTCTTGGCTTACAGATAGAAAACCTAAGTGGAGGAATCCTGTTACACCAAATCACATACACAAAGAAATTACTTAAAAATTTCCATATGGATAAATGCCATCCTCTAAGTACACCAATGGTCGTATCTTTGAATGTACATAAAGACCCCTTTCGGCCGCTGGAAGAGGGGGATGAAATATTAGGTCCTGAAGTACCTTAACTTAATGCCTTTGGAGGACTACTATATCTGACAAACTGCACGCGTCCTACTAGCCAGATACAGTTTCAGCGCCCGCAACGCCACTGAAACGGAGTAAAGCAGCTTCTGCGCTACCTCCAAGGGTCAGTTGACCTGGGATTATACTTCCCGAAAGGTGGATCTTCCACTTTGATTAGTTTTTCAGATGCAGGTTACATGTCTGATCCACACACCGAGAAATCACAGACTGGTTTTGTGTTTACTTTCGGTGGCACGTCCATCTCCTGGAAATCTTGTCAAGCAGACCACCGCAGCAGTCTCATCCAACCACTCCGAGCTCCTGGCGATCCTTGAAGCTAGCAAAGAATGTGTCTGGCTTCGTTCAGTCATTCATCGCATTCTTGTGACAACCGGCCTGAAGACAGACGACCTTGAGCCAATCATATTATTTGAAGATAATGCAGCTTGTATAGCTCAACTACAAGCTGGTTACATCAAGGGCGACATGACGAAGCACATTAAGTACGGTAGATTCAGTCTGGACGCACGAGCTACAGGAGCAGAAGCAGATTGAAGTACGGTAGATTCAGTCTTGTAATAATTTAGCTGATCTGTTTACTAAGGCAGTGCCTAGATGTACTTTTAGAAAGCTTGTATAGGGATGTGACAGCTGAAAGACTTACAAGCCTGAAGCTTGTACGGATCAGGGGGAGTCACTTGTGTATTGTACTCTTTTTCCTTAAGCTGTTGGTTTTTTCCCACTGGGGTTTTCCACAGCTAAGGTTTTAACGAGGCAAACACGGTTACTTTGGATCCAGCAGTATCCACCACATATTAGCGTATTGGATCCTGAAAAATTCATATGCTAAGAATGGATGGATGAGGGAGAGTGTTATGAATGGGGGAGACCTTTGGTCTCCACCCACTATCATCCACCATTAAACCCAATCTTAGTGGGTGTCCCTTGGTTTCCAAAAGACTTGTAACTCTCATGATATATTATATATATGGCTATGGTATTCACCATAGACCTACACCTTCATATCATTCTAACAGTTTTGGTTTAATAACTCTTTTAATATATCGTGAATAGAATGCAAAAATTAAGAAAAATATATCCTTTTAGGCATTGGATGACGATGATGGTGCAACTACTTTTGTTTAGAAATTCTATAAGATTTATTTACATGAACAGAGAAAGGAGAACAAAATAGAAAGAAAAAAATATAATATCATATGTATGGTACTTGATTGGGTCGTGATTACTTGCATAAACCGGAATGATTTGCTGATAGATTCTAGGGCCTTTTTGTGGGGAAATAGGGATTTGAGAGGAGAAAATGAGAGGAAAAGAGAAATTTTTTATAGATATCAGATCTGAATCAAAACAAGGTAAGTCCGATTCGAGATGGGGTGATCTCTAGCTTTTTATTCGAGGGAAAAATCTAATCATCCAAAGTAGACACCTTGATCTAGGGTTTACATTCACAAAATAAGCATAAAGGAAACAATTAGGGTCGGTTACACTAATAAACCCCAAAACTACAGATTTGCAAAACGACTCCCCTAATCTTCAAAATTGTATAAAACTCCCAAAAGTCACAAGTTTGCCCCTGAAGCTCCCGCACGCCTCTTCTGCCGATAAGTGATAGTCATATTAGTACTCCTCCTAAAAGAGCCATCTTGTCCTAAAGGTGGAGATCAGGAAACTGCTGGCGGATCATCTCTCGAGATTCCCATGTAGCATCATAATCGTGGAGTCCACGCCACCTGATAAGCACCTCTTGCACCCCCGCTGAACTCTGACGTACACCGTTGACCTCCTGTGGCTCCAGCCGTACTTCCATGTTATCGGTCAAGGTGGGTAGAAGAGTATGGGACAAGGTGTGTTCTCCAATAGCTCGTCGTAACTGGGACACGTGGAACACTGGGTGGATAGAGGACATAGCAGGTAACTGCAGACGATAAGCCACCTTCTCAATCTTAGCCATCACCTCAAAAGGTCCGTAGTAGCGAGCTGCCCAGCTTCTCGTTGCTCCTACGCGTCACTGTCTTCTGTCTGTACGGCCTCAGCTTCATATACATCTTATCACCCACCTCAAAGTGCACATCCCTCATATGCATGTCTTCCTTGGTCTTCATGATCTGCTGTGTCCTCAATAAGTGTCGCTTCAGTTCCTTCAACTGTCTATCCCTCTCCTCCAAATGCTCCTCCACATGAGACACATGGCTCGTACTCCGGCTGTAATGTATCAGAGGGGGAGGGTCGCGTCAGTAAAGAATGCGAAAGGGAGTGCTCTGCGTCGCTGAGTGGTAGGAGGTATTGTACCAGTATTCAGCTTATGCCAACCACTTCGCCCACTGCTTCAGCGACTTTGATACAAAACACCTCAGATAGGTCTCCACGCTCCTGTTTACTACATCTGTCTGGCCATCAGTCTACGGATGGTAAGCTGTGCTCATCCTCAAAGTGGCGCCTTGCACCTTGAATAATTCCTTCCAAAAACTACTCAGGAAGACCTTGCCACGGTTAGATACAATAGAAGCTGGAAAACCGTGCAATCGAACTACATCCTTTATGAAGGCGGTGGCTATCATCATCGTTGTGTATGGGTGTCGCAGGGGAATGAAATGGGCGTACTTGCTGAGGCGGTCTACCACAACAAGTATGACAGTGAAGCCCTTTGACCTCAGCAACCCCTTGAAAAAATCCATGCTAATGTCCTTCCAGACTCTCTCTGGCAAGGCTAATGGCTGAAGTAGTCCTGCAGGGGTCATCGCAAGATATTTGTGACGTTGGCAGACGTCACACTCTGCTACCAGATGGGCGATATCCCTCTTCATCCCCCGTCAATACAACTCCCTTGTCATCCTCCTGTAAGTCTGCTGCATCCCTGAATGACCTCCCACCGAACTGCCATAGAACTCCTGAAAGATTGTCAGTATATGTGAAAATCCCCGCGGTAGCACCAATCACCCCTGATATAAAAGCCTCTGCTCTCTAACAGTGTACTCTGGATGGTCTGTCGATCCATGCTGCAATGCCTCGCATATTGTCCTCAACCCCTCATCAGCCTCTATCTCGCACGCTAGATGCTCCCAGTCTAGCAACTGCCGGAACAGAATTGGCTGCCACCTCTGCTACCTCTTCCCTGTGAGACAAGGCATCGGTTGCCTTGTTCTCCATGCCTAGCTTGTACTGAATCTCGAACTGATAGTGTACCAACTTGGGTAGCCACTTCTGATGCTCTTCTGTAACCAAGCGCTGCTCCAAAAGGACTTCAGGCTCCGCTGATCAGTCCACACCACAAACTTCCTCCCCAACAGATAAGGACGCCACTTCTGAATCGATAACACGATCGCTTTCAACTCGCTCTCATAAACAGACTTTAGCTGGGCTCAGGCTGACAACACCTGACTAAAGAAAGCCACTGGTCGCTGATTCTGCATCAGCACCGCCCCAAGCCCATATCCTGAAAGCCATGACCAGAGCACTGCAGTCTACAAGAGGGGAATTCTTGGTAGAGTTTCAGGGCCTATGAGGATGGAGAGCCAGGGGAGCCAGTGTTAGCACCCGAGTTAGAGGAGTTGTTTGGCCATTTTAGAAAGGTTTTTCAGACCCCACGTTACCCCACGTGGTCTTCCACCGCCACGAGACCATGATCACGCTATTGTCCCGAGGGAGGGAGCTTCCATTATCAGCGTGCACCCTTATCGCTATCCCCAGGTGCAGAAGGACGAGATTGATAGGATGGTGGGGGAGATGTGGCAGGCAGGGATGATACAGCCGAGCGTGAGTCCCTTTTCTAGCCCGGTCTTGCTCGTAAAGACGAGCGGCAAAGGCTGGGATCTCCCTGCAACACTACAGTCTGTCCACCCTCCTGATACTCTAACATGATTAGCCCGCAGTTGGTCTTCATGTTCCCGAGGGTTTGCAACCACCTCATCCCCAGGATGATGTCCGTACTACCCAGTTTCAATGGAAGAAAGTCAGTGACAATCTGAATCACCGGGATCGTCAGGATCAGCCCCTGCATATGCCACTACTCTGCGCCAACTGTCCCGTCCCAAGCACCATGCCAAACCGGCCTATGTCATTGATATCCAGCCTCAGTCTCTCTACCAACCGATGTGAAATGAAGTTGTGGGTAGCCACACTGTCGACCAATACCGTCACCTCCAACTCTACCACATGCCCCAAAAACTTCGTGGTGTGGGTCGTAGTGAACCCCACCACAGAGTTGATGGAAACCTCTGCCAGATCTAAATGTGGGTGCTCCTGATCCTTCTCATCATCCGCCTCCAAATCTAACTCGTCCTCGTCGTCTTCCTCGTCAGCTACTATCAGAATCTGTAGTCTACGGTCTTCGCACCGATGCACAAGAGAAAACTTCTCATCACACTTGAAACACAAACCCTTGGCTCTCTTCTCCTGTATCTCCGCCTCGGTCATCCGACGTACCTGCCCCTGGTCGTGCAGTGTCCTCATTCTCCCTGCTAGCTCTTGTCCCCACGGTTGTTGCTTTTCCTCATGTGACCGCCTTCGGCCCTTCTGTAGGTGATTGCCCTCGAAAGAGGACCTCCCCAAGGCCCGCATGCCTTCATCTACTGGTCCAACCTATCCTCTACAATCCTTACCAAACTCATGCAAGCTCGCATGCTCGTCGGTCCATGTGCCCTCACCTTTGATCTGATAGCAGGCTTCAACCCCTTCATAAAGTTTCTCTCCAGCGACTCTCCTGACACCCCACTGATCTGACTGACCAACATCTCAATTTTCTTGATGTAGTCCCTCATGGCTCTATCCTGCCTCATTGCGTACAACCTCTCAAAAGCAGTGCTCGCCTGTACCTTTACACATCTCTCCATCAAGAGTCTAGTAAACTACTCCTACACGTGGAAAGGCTGGTCCTGCTACGTCCATCGATACACGATAACGCTTCCCCTCCACGCAGACCCCAACGGCCCCAAGCCACTCCTCCGGTATCATCGATACCTCAAAGTATCTCTCAACCTTGTACATCCATGAGTCTGGGTCATCTCCCTCGAAGATATGCATCTTTAGCTTCCTGACCCAGTTTTTCGCAGAAAACCCCCTTGGAGCTCCTCTACCATGCTTGTGCTCATGAATCCGAAAAGGGGGTTGGCGTGGTACACCATACTCATAGCCTCCGTCTCTACCATGCCTCGCGCTGCCTCTCCAATCAGCCCCACCTTCTCCATAACCCCTTCGATCATCCTCGTGGTACCGACCATACTCCTCGAACTCCGCTTCGGGTCCTTGAAGTCCTCAGTCATAGTATTTAGCCTCCAAAGCACCCCCGTGGCCCTCGAACCCCTCGACAAAGCCCCTCAGATGACAAAACCCCTGTTGTGGGTTCGTCAGAAGCCACCGGGGCTGTTGGCGGCCCACATCGGCCGTGTCGTGGCCCGCGCGGCCCGTCGGAAGGCCCGCCTGGCCTGAGCAGGTCGCCGAGGCCATCGCGTGGCCCTGGGGAGTCGCCTGGGCCTCCGGAAGGCCCTGGCAAACTCGCCAAGGTCTCGCGGCCCCCTAGGCGGCTCGCCGAGGGGGCCTCCTTGGCGGGTGGCCTGGGGGCGCAAAGCCCTTCTTATCTCCGATCTGACGCTCCAGCATCCAGATCTCCTCCATAGTGGTCGTAGGGTTCTGGTTGCTCTTCTTCGACTTCGTGCGAGTTGAGATCTTCATCATCCGTCACCTGATCTGCATCTGAAAAAAGCCCTTCGCGATGTGGATCCCACGTCTCCTTTCCATTCACCAAAGCTCGATCCTTTTTCCTCAGATCTAGGGTTTTGGCTTGAAGGGGTTCTCTTTGCTACGCCAAAGCATCAGTCTTCAGATTTGTTTGTCCCAAGGCATTCATGAGTTGAGAAAATCTCCGATCCATGTCGGCCCTTTGTTCTTCCACCGTCTTCGATAGTCCTTGGATGGCGCCATCAACTTTCTCTTCCAACGCCTCTATCTTGTCTTTCGTTCTTTTGTTCGCCATGGATTAACCGCTCTAAGACCAACTTGATAGATTCTAGGGCTTGTTTGTGGGGAAATAGGGAGTTGAGAGGAGAAAATGAGAGGAAAAGAGAAATTTTTTATAGATTTCAGATCTGAATCAAAACAGGGTAAGCCCCGATTCGAGATGTGGAGATCTCCTAGCTTTCTATTCGGGGGAAAAGCCTAATCATCTAAAGTAGACACATTGGTCTAGTGTTTACATTCACAAAATAAGCATGAAGGAAACAATTAGGGCCGGCTACACCTAATAAACCCCAAACTACAGATTTACAAAAAGACCCTCCTAATCTCCAAAATTGCATAAACCCTCAAAAATCACAAGTTTGCCCCTGAAGCTCCTGCACGCCTCCTCCGCTGATAAGTCATAGTCGTATCATTGGCCAATGGATTGGTGTTAGATTCAAGTTTAATGCAACATATTGAGGCAAGTATATACTAAACATATTTTTACGAGTTTATATAATTTATATCTTCTTAGATACATGTATGACATGCACATTATATCTATTTTAGCAACCGATATGACACCCCAATATGTAGTTAATATCTCCGATATCCGCTCTCCGATATCATATTTTTCAAATCGATATGTGACCAATACATGATAATTAGAACAATGCATATTCCATCTAACTTTTTATCAGTAATCTTTCCAAAGATAAACATGAAATAAAAAGCTTCAAGTTAGCAGTTAAAATATTCTTCTCAAGTTGTAGCTCTAAACTACACTAAGATCTACCGACAATTAGAAGATAGAAATATGATCTCCTCCCAAACATGTAAACAGTCAAATCAAACTTGCTCTTTGAGTCCTTTCTACACAACTAACACCCTTCTATGTACCTAGTTACTAATCACAAATGGGTGTAGGCATTGTAGCATTGCTGGCATAAAATTTCAGCACATGACAGCATCTTGATTCAGAAAAAAGCTTCTCTAAAATTTCAGTTAAAACAAAAACAATAGCAAATTCAATCCCCGCCAGCCCGCTCCCTTCTCATCAAGATCTCTCGAACCCCTCTTTCAACATTTTTGTCTCATGGATTCTCTCTCTTGCCTCTTCTTCTCCTCCTCTCGATCCTCACCTACGGTGACCCCATCCACGGCCTCCTCAAAACTGCTGCCTCCCCCTGGCCTCATCCCAAAATCAGTCACCAACTTCACCTTTGATCCATCCACCTTCGTTGTAGAGGCCCACCTCGAAAAGTCCTACTACGCAAAGTGTGATCAACTCTCTTATTTTGATCTGGCGGTGACTGCAGACTTGAGTTAGGGGAATCGAACGGGGTCGATGGGTTAAAACAAGAGGATCTCTTCTGTGTGAGTTTATTCAAGACACCGTCCATTGCAAGTCGGATGGGATTCTCGAATGGGGGAATGGTGGAAAGATTTAATTTAGAGGATTTTTGTTTGGTTTTTTATGGAATTGTGATGATGGGTAATTGGATTTGTTTTTGATCTGGTGGATTTTTGATCGAATTGGATCAATGTATATTTACATTTTTTGACATTAATTGTAATTCATAAAAATGATTTCATTCTTTCCTTTTTTTGAGGAATGGTTTGCTGTGTTTTCTATAGATCTATTTATTCAAGGTTTCTTTCTAATGAGTTTTGGAATCTCTACTTGGATTTTGATTGAGGGAGGTGAAAAGTTGGAATTCTTGAGTGGTGTTGGGATAATATTTATATAAGAATGAGATTTTGATTGGGAAGGTAAAGCTTAAGGAGGATCATGGAGACACTCTATTTATTAAGCATATTCAACTAAAAGAATTTTAGTGGGATGACGTCTTGAGAAGCTACAGAATTAGAGATCGATTATTTATGCTTCTTTGACAATAGGATGTGGTTCTAGTATTTCTTTTT
The DNA here is from genome assembly GCA_030789695.1 of Scilla litardierei. Classification (NCBI taxonomy): domain Eukaryota; kingdom Viridiplantae; phylum Streptophyta; class Magnoliopsida; order Asparagales; family Asparagaceae; genus Scilla; species Scilla litardierei. Next base: position 755,902,857 of record CM061142.1, on the reverse strand, counting down.
CGTTTAGGTGTGAATACTGTTTCAAAAAGAGAGAGATATACGTATCGTTACTCTTATACGTCAATCAAACTGTACCATTTTTCGAAATAGAGATTATGGGGGGAGTATGGAGCCTTCTGTATAGCCTTATGCATTTGTCATTGTGTAAACTATGTTCATAGAAATAGATTTCTTACAAGAAAATAGGAAGAAAAATCGCTGAACATTTTTTACCTCTTTAACCAAACTTCATTAAAAAAGGCGGAACAAATTCCCCGTAGATAAGCATATAATCAAATATAACTATTTTTCACAGATGCAATTTTGGAAGGATATATCCTTACGTTTTCTCAAGGAAACTGATATTTATTTGAGCCCATGCATTACTGCATGCACAAGAAGACTAGTATCAACTAAATAATCATCCAAACCAAACTCAACTTACACCCGATCACCAAATCAACACCAAAAACCCAAATCAAAAGAATTGCCGACTAAACACATTCTTTTTTAAAGATTCAGATGGAGTAGAATATATCAGATACCGGAAGGAACAATGGCAAGAAGAATCAGTATTAGGCAGGAGCAGCAATATATGTGGTGAGTGGTGGTGAGGTTGAAACATCGACAAATCAGGTGAAATAGGTTGGATTGTGACAAAGGCGGCAAAGTGGTCAAATGATGGAGGCCGGGTGGTAACAGTGGTCAAATGATGGAGGCCGGGTGCTCTGGTGTCATGGGCAAGGTGGTGGGAGGTGGCGATGGGAAGCATGGATTGAACCCTGGAACTCTAACACCATGATAATTAGTTAGGGTTAGGGTTAATAGAGTTTAGAGACTGACTAGAAAAAATTGAATGAGATAGATTAGCTCATCTCATCTAATTTATTATAAAAGATTACCATTTCCTTAATGTCATACACCTGTATATTGCTTATCTCATAGTAACGATGCTCTTGCTCCAGAGAGTTGAAATCATGTGTGTTGGCTTGTTTGGTTTAAGGTTTTACTTTGTCATCTGTGGCCCATTTAATTCTAACATTTATTATGCTTTAATTTTTGTGTATTGCCGGAAGCCTTTAAAAGGGCTTCCGGATGGAACACACTAGTATTGTGTTGGAACATATGACATGCACATATTTGTGTGTATGCACCATGCAAGCTGTGATTCAGAGTAAATCTGTTAGGATCTCAAAAATAGTCCCACATCGGAAGTGCAAAAGAAAAAGAAATAGTTTAAGTATTAGAGGGCCTCTCCACCTAATACCAATTGGTTTTGGGTTGGATGCTCAATAATACTTAACAAATGGGGTGTGAGCCCAGTGTTATGGGCCTAGTATGGGATGGGCCCTTAGCAAGGCTATTGTTAGAAGCCTAGTATGTGATGGATTTCTAACAAATGGGCTAGTGTTGGAGGCCTAGTATGGGATAGGTCTCTAACAATTGGTATCAGAGCTAGCCCCATGCTACGACCCACGTTGCGGAAGGGGCGACCTGGGGACGGGACGACCTAAGAGGGGACGACCTGGGTGAGGCCAGAGTGGGCCACTTAGAGTGGGCACCCCAGAGTGGGCCGTCGTGGCGGTGGTTGTCGAAAGTGAAAGGGGCGACTTGGGGAAGGAGCGACCTAAGAGGGGGCGACCTGGGTGAGGCCAGAGTGGGCCACTTAGAGTGGGCACCCCAGAGTGGGCCGCCGTGGACGGCGTTGTCGGAAGCGTGGTGGTATGTTAGGATCTCAAAAATAGTCCCACATCGGAAGTGCAAAAGAAAAAGAAATAGTTTAAGTATTAGAGGGCCTCTCCACCTAATACCAATTGGTTTTGGGTTGGATGCTCAATAATACTTAACAAATGGGGTGTGAGCCCAGTGTTATGGGCCTAGTATGGGATGTGCCCTTAGCAAGGCTATTGTTAGAAGCCTAGTATGAGATGGATTTTTAACAAATGGGCTAGTGTTGGCGGCCTAGTATGGGATAGGTCTCTAACAAAATCATTATAACAATTCCTTTCACATGTGTGTGTGTGTGTGTGCATGTTATCAATTAGTACTTGGTTAAAATTCCTTTCACTGGTTTGTACATACTATCAATTTATCATCTGTTAATGTTTATATACATGGAAATTATGGAAGTGATATCCACTTCTATGGAATGGAGTTGTAGTTACACACACACACACACACACACACCCCCCCCCCCCGGCTATGAGAGGGGGAATGTGATATCCTGTCACATCTATTTAAAAAATATGAAGGAATATCTCTAGGTTGTCTATGACACCTACTTGTCTTTTATTTGTGATCAAAGTTTTATTCTATACAAATACTCCTTGGAGGATATACTCTCTGGTTCTTGTGGTTGACACGTCGTTCCGGCCATATGAATATTATTGTTCTATCGTTTTAATTATAAATGACGACATTTAATCTTTGGGTGAATTATTAACCTTAAAACAAATCATAAGTTTTTGTGTTTTGACTTTTTGGTCAGCATCTGGTCGTGATAATCTTAATCTATCCATAGAGTTTACTGATAGTAGTAAGAGGATTGAGAGATATAGTAACTCTTGATGGCACTGCCGCTGCATCAGAACTCCGACGCTATGATGAGGGTTGAGAGATAAAAAAATGTATTAACACCCTCCCAAAGGCTGAGGGCCAATTTACTGGCTGAAACCTGGGCATGTTTTTTCCACAGTATATATTTTTTGAACTCCGCTTTAGATATACACTCATATGGATTTTAACCTAGGTGATTGGTACCATTTTAAAGTCCCCTACACTACACCAAAACATCAAAGGCTGGATGAGGGCTGAGGGAAATATTTTTATATTTTAACACTAGTAAAATGCATGCATATAATTTTTGAACTAGTTTTATAATTGTACGAAATTTTTATTAATAAAAGTTGAAGCATTTGAAATTTGAGATGTTGCAGGTTGATATCTAATAGTCTTTATTTTCTTATATCCTAATTTGAAAAAGTCTACTTTAACCATAACTCCTCTTTTCTAATTTAGTTATACACTCATTTAGCTATTTGCATACCCTTAGTTGTGTTTGATTCTATAGCAATAAAAAGTTACTAAAGAACAAATAGTTATGGTTGGCTTTAAATATCTTGTGTTGGTTAACGAAATCAATTCATTAATTCATATGACTTAAAAATTGGCCTGTGCAGGATCCGGAAAAGACATGGCCCATTGGAAGATTTTCAGTGTCAACTACCCCTGACGTGCCATACAAAGACATGGCTAGTCACTGTGAGACACTTATGATGATAAAACAACAGAAGATGTCTGCTCTCATGAATGCCCAAGAACAGCAAGACATATTTTCTGCTGTAACAAACGAAGCAAGACAACCTTCAGACATGGTTGAGGACCAGCTCCAAAAGGTACATAACTCTTTTCGATTTTTACATGGAATGATGAGTAGAATCTTCTACAGTGCATAAGATACACATTTTTCACATTACATTGGCAATGCTGCTTCTCCTGCTCTTTTCTGGATATAATAAGTTTCAAATAAGGATTACTGGAAACTCATGTGCTTACTGGAAACTTATCTGCCCTTTAAGCATGGTCACAAATCGGAATCTGGGAATAATTTGGCAACCTTTATTAGTTTGGAGTTAGTAAAACAACTGAAAAATTCTGGAAGCTTCAATAATAGCGTGGTTATGCACGGATGTGTTTTTTGTACATGTTTAAGTAGCTAGTTTGTAGGACTGACATGTAATCAGTTTATTTTTCTTATCTTGAGTAAAAGCTGTTGATACCTTAAACCATAGATCATAACGTTGTTTCATTCATGTTCCTGGCCACTTGATGGGTAGAAAAATAAACTAACAAATGCTTCATTTTTGTTTTTAAATACACCAAAGGGTACAAATCAAAATGAATAGTGTCAGTTGATAATTTGAACAACTTGACATAAAATTTGATAGGTAAGGATTTGAAAGGAAGCCATTATAAAAACATTTCCCACCATAACCACTTAAAAAGGTGGAGCATACAAAGGGATAACCAAAACATGACCCTTCAACTCTATTTTTAATTAAAAAGTAGTCAGGTGTCGAATGAATGATGTATCGAGCTGTTGCATTGGTTAGTTAAAGGGGTGATCTATGAAATTTTATACACGAGCTGATGTCATTTTTATTATATAAGCACTCCTCCCCCCCCACAAAAAAAACAAAAAAAAAACAAAAAAAACAAAAAAAACGCGCCCTGCGAATCTTGAAATATATTTAAAGTTGCCCCTAGACTTCTGGTAGTGTTTCTTTATTTCCTAATCTTTTGTATTTGTACTGATTCTTTCAAGAAATTACAATATAATTATATAAATATGCCAATGGTTTTCTCTGAAAAAGGAGAAAGCAACATTGACATGCTTGCTTATATGCTATTATTGATAGGGAAGCAATTTAGATTAATAACTATAAAATTGTCTCAAATAATTTTTTCAAGTAAAAACATAAATTAGAGTTCCATGAAATCAGGGTTTCAGTCTACTAAAAGCTAATAGCTTAATTCAATTAGGATTCTCAAATAGGTAACTGATCAAACTAAAATGTCACTGAATCCAAGAAGTTCTAACAGTAACTAGAGCTAACCTTTTCCATTCCTCAGAGCATATGATTAAATCTAGTGTGTGTACGTGCATGTAACTGGATATGTAGATAGTGCAGAGGACACTTCCAAACAATACATGGTAAACCATCCAATAGATTATCCACACCGTCATCTTTTCATGCTTTACATTCTACATGGATTATAAATTGTGGTTTATAATCCATCAATAAAATTATTTAATTTTAATTTTATTCTTAAAAATTGTCAAATTATAACCACTTAATGCATGGGGTGGTCTATAATAAATCACATGTTTTCCATATCAAGCATTTGGGTGAATCATGTTAGGGTGAATCATCCATTTGAATTGTCCATGTGCAACTTTTGAATTCAGCATGGCATGTTCCTTTGCGATGTCACCACATCCACCTTCCTTTCCAGTTGTATTTTTATTGAGATTGTGATTTATGTCGCATTAAATGCGGTTGCTGAAAATTGAGGTAGCAATCGCATGTGTGCTGAGGTCATTTACTTGGCATGTGTGTGCCAAGATTTATTTCTTGTGTGCGTGTGTTGCTTGCATGCGTGCGTGTTGTGGGGGCATTTACTTTATGTTGCGTGCAAGTTTATTTCGCACTTGCGTGCATGTTTTGAGGGGCATTTACTTTATGTTGCATGTGCAAGATTTGTGTCATGCAACGCACGCAAGTGGGTTCATGTGTCTGCCCAACATGTGCCTACATTCTCCCCATTTTATTTCATATGTCATCGTATCTTATACTGACTCTGAATGGTTGAACTAAATGATGCATCCATCCTTGAAATTGCAGAGTTCTGGCAATCCTTTCGCTGATCACAACTTCAACTCCAATGCATACCAGTACTCACAACCCAGTGGCAATATGATGATGTGTTCGGCCGAATACCAGTACCAGTACCAATACCAGCCCCAGTGCATCCCGCTACCAGCCGCAAACCCGTTCGACAACTTCCTAAGGGCCGCAGGTTGTTAAACAAATTTGACAGCTGAGAAAGAAAATACGCAAGCTTCCATCAGTTTTTGTGGATATATGTAATCTTGCACATTTTGCATGACCCCAGAATGAACAAAGCTAGTAATACATGTTCCATTGAGTACATCCATGCATATCTATCTTTTATAGAATGCTTATGTCTTCATGATCATAGAGCTATTTTCTTTCTTTCTTTTTTCCTTCATTTTGTTCATTCTTTATTACAGTTGTACGTGTGTGTATCGGTGTATATATATGTCTGAGCAAGTCCCCAAAATAAACAAAGGGAAGTTGCTTTTGTTGATGGTTTCTTGATGTACTTGTGGCAATATGATCCCTCTTGTGGCTTGGGAACAATCTCTGGTCCATTGTAACCATTACTAGTGTTGATGGATCGATGGATTGTTCTCAAGGGAAGTAAATACTGCATTTTGTTTTCTGCGACCAATTGCATCATAATTTTTGACCCGCGGTCTGTTTATTTCCATTGCTCATGTGAGGGGAGTTATCACGCATGCATCAAACCTACACATGGTATCATTATATTGGTCAATTCATCCATGTATTTTATTACTTCCTTGATAAATAGTGTGTGAGAATTCAAGACATATTCCTCCATGTGTCAAAGGTTGAGAAACATTATCCAAGCAATCAGATGAATACCCTTGTTCCTCAAAATGTTCTAAAGGAATTTGTCTTGTTGATGTTAGAAATTAGACTTTTCTCATATGTGTAGAAAGCATTAGGAGGACACTCGCCATCTACATACAAAGACCCATAATGGGTAATTTTTGGTATGGACAATACGATTGTGATCGTGAAAGTAGAAACTATAAGTCTACATGGCTAAGAATTCTAGTCTATTAGAATGGCGAAAGTGGTGCATTTCAAAATTTTAATTCCTAACGTAAATAAAGGAACAATAGAATACATAAATTAATGCTAAAAATAAAGACATACATTCCTGTGAATATTCTTACGTGATAATTGTTCTCCTAAATTCAATAAAGATACTAGATCTCCTCACCAACCAGTACGATAGATGTTTCACCTTGAGATGAAACCTTTCACGATCCATGAGTTCTCCAATATGAAACCAAGCTCAGTATCAAATGATACTAGGATTTGAGAGAAAGAGAAGGTAAGAACTTTTTTTTTATAACTTAGAGAGTCAAATTCTACTTTAAAGCCAAAGCTTTCAGGTTACTCAACTTTCTTCAATTTTTCATGCTCTCAAGACGAAGGGATGGAATCTTTATATAGTGTTGGCATCTCTAGAGTTCTCCAATCAAATTAGTTTTGAGACCAAAAGAAGAATTCCTAATAAACCCCATTATCTTTATGAAGGTTAGTTTAAGTCAAACTCTAACTTTGGCTTGAATCATGATCCAATCATTAGATCTAAACCAACCAACCTAGATCCAAGCCTTAACTAATTTGAATCAAATCTAGATGATGGCTTGTCGGCCATTGGTTGTCGCCAGCTGCTGGTCAGCTGGGCAAACAGTAGCTGGCCAACAGTTGATGGCGGCTGCCATGTGACCAATAGTTGGTTATTTTCCGGTCTTTGGTTGGCCTTCTAATTATCGGTGATGACAAGGCATCGCCGGTGATGGTCCATGTATGGTTTTGAAGGTAGTTTATGTTACTCTTCTTTTAGAATCAAGTGTATGTAACTCTTTACAATTACTTTGTGCTTACTTCACAATGTTTTGTGACGAGTTCATCTCTCTCAGTCAAATAGATCCTAACTTCTATGCTTTCTTGACATATGTATATTGTTAGAATATTGAGTTACCCGTATGTAAATTTTGATTATAAACAAACTACTATGTGTACTAACACATTTGGATGTTGGTATGAGAATGATGAATAAGCATATAATCAAAAAGGTGATCACACAAGGATTTATGGAGCCAAAGCTAAAGAAGGTCTTATTAAGGCTCATGGAGAATTTGAGAGAGTGTTAATCAACTAAGGAGCTCAAACAAGGCCAAAGCTTATGGTAATCAAGAATCAAAGACAAGAAATAAGACTTCATGGACTACATCAATTGTCTCAAGTGTATGTATTTTTGATGTATACCTTTGTCTTGTTATAGATTCATGTACAAGCCTTGCTTTGAAGTTCACACTCACTCGGATATTCTTTAAGTATTTATTTAGCCTGTGACGGTTCTCTATTGGGATGGTAAATTCATGCTGGGTATACTTGGGGATGCAACCAGACATGGTTAGTTCTTTAGCCTAATTAGGCTAAAAGCCTTAATGTAGATGGTAATCGAGCTTACTTGTTAACTTGAGGTACACAAGGAGAATTCTACTATGATTTAGGAAAAGACAAGAGTACCATCGACATATGTCTATACATACGTGCGATGCTACAGAGGAAATTACTCACAATCTAAACCTAGCAACAGCTACCCTATTTTGTCTTCATACATATGGCCTTTGAAAGAGAATGCTAACTTGATCGTTGGGGGGGTTATAGGTCAAACGCTATCCTAACTTCCTCTAGAGTTGGTCATCCTGTGACATGTCTTAGGCTGGGTTCCATGATATATTTTATTGTTTGCAATATCGATACTTCTATTTCTGTGCTGCAACCAGAGTATTTTGGAATGGTTAGCATAAACGATAAACGCCTGAAGTTGAAATGGAGTTCTAAAAAAGGATTAGTCCAATTATTACACACAAGTAAATATCAAGGCTTCACCTATGGACAAATCCGTGGTTGGAGCCTCGATATCCGTGGCTGAAGCATCGATATCCATGGCTGAAGACCTTGGACTTCTAATAATTCTATGGCTAAAGGTCTGTGGCCGATAGTGTGCTGGTTAAAGGTACTTTTGACCGCAGAATATTCTGTGGTCGATTGTTGGCCACAACAATTCGTGGCTGAAGAAAAAACCTTTGGCCACGGAATTATCTGTGGCTGAAGAAATCTATGGCTATAGATCCTTTCAGCCATGGACATCACCGTGGTTGAAGATGAGTTTCAGCCACGAAAGTATCCGTCGCTGAAAGTCCCTATACATGGGATGTGCACCATTGAGCACGTTTTCCGTGGCTAACGGTCAATAGCCACAGACAAATCCATTGCTAAAGACTATTATTGCCACAGGTTTATCTGTGGCTGATTGTCCCCTCTGTTTTTAAAAATCAAAATTGCAGAAATCCCAGTATACAATATAAAGAAATTCACAGATCCATATAATATATATATACAAAAACAGTACATATAATTAACATCAGGCACACACTATATATACAAGATAATTGATCACCACAAATCCACACAGTAAATATACAAAAAAATATAAAACCTCATGTGTAAAAAAATATAAAATGTTCACAAATCTAACAGAATATTAAGCAACACTCACAACTCTCCTTCGGCTCCATCATCTTGGCGTTGACTTGAAGAACCTTCGTCGCCACCATGCCCCTGCTAAAACATAATATGCATTAATTTAAACGATAAAAAATAAATAAAATGAGTTGACATATTGAATTTAATATCATGAAAAAAAAATCCTTAACCTTGACACTAACACAAGCCCATGTCCATGTCCCCAACCCCCACCCCCAACTCGCAAACGCAGTTGCAGTAGATGCAACATCTGCTGCTGCATCTGCAGCTGGGGGTGGGGTTATGGTTAGGTTTTTTGGAAGGGGGTTAGGGTTAAGTGTGAGAAAGGGTTAGAGTTAAGAACAATTGGGTTTTCGCCAACATCAAAAATATGCAAGATTTAAGATATATCATATGTCATGCATATATATCATATATAGCAATATATGATATATATGACATGTATATCCTAAGCCGACCCCTAACCTTAAAGCCAACCACTGCTTATATTTGAAAAACTGTATATATGGAGATTTGTAACGGCCTGAATCCATCAATACGTATTTTATAATATAAATACGTCCAAACATATTTTTTAAAATGATTTTAAATGATTTTAAAATATGTATATACGAATTTTAGGTATATTTATGAAAAACATTTTTTTAAAAAATTATATAATATATTTTTCTATCATCAAAGTTGTTATAACATCTTTTTGTAATTTTAAGTATCATCAAATGTTTATAAATAGGTTATAAGATCTTTTTCTATATAAATATCACTAAAATAGTCATAGTAAATATTTTATTTATAAATATTATCAAATCATTTTAAACTATCATAAATATGATTCTATGATCGGTAACTATCCTCTGTAATTTTTACGTATTTTTCTGAGGCCAAATCGACCTAAAACCCCCAACCCACGACTGATAACACATTTTGGCAAGAAACTCATATTTTTGTAGCTCAAATCTGAAACAGATATTATTTTCATAATCCTCATGACATTACGAACATGTGGTATTTTTTTGGAATTTTTTTGAGTCAAGTGGAATAAGGGATATTTTAATATTAAAATTTTTCAGAGTAAAATGGAAAAGGGATATTTTAATATTAAAATAATAATGTAATACAATTTTTTTACTAATTACGTTTTAACTAATAGACCTTGATAATTACCTTTCCTAATTACCCCTCCCTTGTCGGCAGCAACCCCATGTGATACATGGCTAGTCCTTCGTCAAGCCCCCTCAACCATATATTTAATACACTCATTAATACTAAATTAGTATTTTAATTGATCTAACCCTTATAAATATCCACCCCTCTCTTTCTCTCAACTCACACAGCGGCCAACCCACGCCCTCACCCTTGATATCGTCTTCTTCCTCCCTCCTTCGACTTCTCCCTTCGCTGGAGACACCTCGCTTCGATCGACTACCGTCGCATCGGTTGGGAAAACCTGAAACAATATCAACCAACATCTAAGTGTGCACAACGGAATATATTAAAAATATTGTGTCGTCAACCAAAACAACGCAGAGTTAGGATCTTGGATGATTCATAAGAAGCACAAGGAAAACCACCACACAAACAAGCCAAGCAATCACACAGAGAGACAAGAGTTATACTGGTTCGGCCCAACCTATGGCCTACGTCCAGTCTTCCGTTGTCCCGGCTGCCACTAAATCAGAGATGTTAATTCAGAGAATACACCGACTACAAATCTCCTCTAATACAATATGTATGCCTTCTCGACAAAATAACTCTAGCACTCTAGCAATTACAATATCTCATGCACACACCCAATGGAGAGATCTTACCAGTGTCACTAGAAAAAAGAATACTCCTCTCCTAAAGCTCGTAGTCACCTTCTTCTTGAAGACGCAAGGAAATCTTCACAATTCTTCGTCGTGTATATGTAGCATTAGCCGTTGCTTATGTATCTCTTGGTATTTATATGATAGAAATACTCCCTAGGGTAGAAGAGGGCGTTTTTCATCATGTCCCTCCGATTAAACCCCAATAGAAGTCAACGGTCCAGATTAGAAGCTGAAATCTGGGCGTACTAGGGTTTCTGGGCATTGGCACGGTCGTACCGCATATCAGCACGACCGTGTGCAGAACTGCGACTGAAAACAGAGTGCTGATGATCAATACAGATAGTCAACATGGTCGTGTCACCAACACGAACATTCACTACGGCCGTGTCACTAAATAAACAGAAAGTTGCCTGGTAATATAGATGTCAGCACGGTCATCAGCATGGCCATATCCAAATCTGCAAAAGTCAGCTAATACATCTTCTGACACGCACGGTCGTGCTAAGACATGCACGGCCGTGTCAACCTTCCAGATTCTAAGTTTGAAGCATAAATCAATAGTGTCGTCCCAATGCCGTCGTGAACACCTACAATCTCATCTCCACACAACCCACAAGACACCCCCAACGGCACCCACACTCTTCCCTTCTTCCGACGCACCCTCGGCCGCCAACTACACGATGCCACGCTCATCCGACAAGCTGTTAAGGCCACATCTCTCCTTCAATCGACCGATAGGCCCAAGTTGTGCCACCGTCGTTCGCCCGAGCTTCCCCCGCCTTTCCTGCCCTCTTCGTCGCCTTCCCCGCACCACCACTGTTCGTCGACGCCTCCCCTGAGTTGCTTGAAGCACCTCCATCGAGATCCCCATAGCTTGGGTGTTCCTCTTGGCCACTCGCCCTGCCAGCGCATTTCCCATGCCGCCGTGGGTCGTCGCCTGCCACCGACACCGTTGCCCATCCCTCCACCACAGCAACCCCAGCCGAAGTCCCTCCGCAGGCACCCCCCGCGCGAAGAGAAGAGATAGAGAGAAAGAGAAGAGTATATATACTATTTTATGTATATGCGTATTATACTTAGTATATATATATATATATATATATATATATATATATATTAATATAAGAGAGATGGTAAATAAAATTCATAATAAATTCTATAAGCACCAGAAAAATAAACTGATACCACCCGAAAATCCAGTGTATCGCCATGAACGCATATGCACATGTCTCGTAACTTTCAGGCAAATATTTCTTTCATAATAGATTTTTAAATTTTATTATTATTTATGCCATTTTCACTAAATAAATTATTACCATCAATTTTCATGTAAACTTAGATGTACAAAAATTACATGTAATTCTACTACTTAAGACAAATAATATGACATTGTATGCATAATATTATGACGTATAGTTTTCTCTAAATAAATTATGGAGCATCTTTAGAAATTCATTTTTAAATTCAAAAATTAGTTTTTGGTCATTTAAAAATGAGAAAAATGCTTAACAATTGTTTAAAAATTATGAAAAAATGCATGTTAGACTTAGAAAATTATTTCCTGCTTAGATGGACTCATTTGCTTAGTTTTAAATATTTCTGAATGCATTTTCTTATAGTAACTGCTTAATTTAATAATAATAAAATAGTAAAACAGTTATTATGAGTTGGCGACTTGTTACTCGCCATGAAATTATATTAAACTGTTGCATGAACTCATAAGACACATGGATAGGCCATATGCATATGGTATGATACAATTGTTCGGAAGTGAACAATGTGACCGATGGAACCATTCAGATATGCATACTATCATTAATATAACTTGAATTGTGAATCTGTCACTTACTTGACATATGTGGTTGGGGTAATCTAGTTGTCATAGAGGGCATGAGAGTAACTGGATCCACATTACGACTTTACCTCCACTCACATTAAGTGGAGGACAGTAACTTGACCGTCACCCAAGGGAATGGGTCGGTAAGTAGCACCGCGGAGAGCTTCCGATGGTACTTTTCATTTTATTACATATTATTCCCTCATACATGGACTTGACACTAGTTCAGGTACTAATTAAAGGATTGTTTTCGCCATCCTATCACATGTTATTAATTATTTATACTTTCACATCATATTCGTCATACTCTTGATATGCTCATATTATACTCACATCATGCTCATGTTACCACATCATATTCATAATGCTCTTACTATGCTCATATTGTGATCGTATCATGCTCATATTATACTTTTCATTATGGTCTTTTTATGTGTACTAACATTTCTATTATGGGGAAATGTTTGTCGAGCGACCATCATTGATGGGCATTTCATTTTGTATTGTCTTATGAAATGTCCGTCAGGTCTTGATAGTAATTTTTCTGAGGACCATGTTATAGAGCTATTGCTCAAGGACTACGTTGAGTTCCAATCAATTGAAGACTAAGGCGATTATTGTCACCTTCACATCAGTGCTATTAAGTTGAATAAATATAATTTTTGTTTGAGGTTGTTTTGGCCATGCTAGGCCTATGGTTATATCTTATTTCTGGATGCTTTGGTTTGTAATAATATTATCTATGTTGTATCTTAAGTAACCATGAAAGAACCTACAGTTTTAAATCACAAACGCTTAGTGTGTTTAAACCAAGGAGGACAATAAAAAAATTAACTCCTCCTTGTTTTAAGCACATCGCATGCCCGCTCGTGTCCTTGATTCCGTGTATAATGTGAAGCGGGGTGCGACAAGATTCTGTGGTGGCCTATGCAGGTCATGATCATATAAATACTTTAAGAACAATTATATGACATTAATATCAAAGTTGTCTAGCTAGGATAATTTCTAACCTAATAATCATTGCGGTTGTTTTGCAACATGACAGGTCGATCCACCAACCGAAATGCTAATGTTGTCTCCGACAACGACATTATGGGAGTCATAAGAGAAATGCTGGAAATTCAACACCAACTTATCTAACGTGAGCCTCAACCTGCTCCATGAGGTGAGCTGGAGTTAAAAAATTTCGAGAACGACAAATCTTTGGGAGAAAAGCTCGCTCGAAGATGAAGAATGGGCATGAAGCACCGAGGACAATCTGAGCGCTGTCTGCATCCCTCAAGCAGGATGGGCAGAGGTAGGAAGGCTCCAATTGACCGACAACGCTCGAAGTGGTGGGAGACCGAAGAGAAGCATCTAATAAGGCCTGTTGCATGGGCCATGTTTTGGGAATAATTTGAAGCAAATTATTTTCCTAAGACAGCTAAAAGGGAACTCTAGCAACGCTTCATCAACATCAAAGAGTATTGATGAATATGATACTGAGTTCTTTATGCTCAGTTGATTCGCTTCTCATCTGGTTGACGATCCCAAAGATCATGCTTTCCAGGTCCTTCAAGTGTTAATAAAACATACATGCTTCGATGACCTCTGCCAGCCTAACCAGCTATGAGAAAATACTAGAAGCAGTACGTTACTATGAGGCTGTTGAAAAACTTCATAAAGCAGCCCACGTTGGAGGAAGTGAGCATCCTATGGAACCACCTAGAAACACCCTCTCACTGACGCAAACTACTACTTTTAAGAGGCCTGCTGCTACAATCAACAACTGGCATGCTGCTCATCCGATCAATAATCGACCCCAAATGGTATGCTACCATTGCAACCGACCAGGGCATATCAAGGACTGTCAACTGCTGCTGAACCAATGCTTGATTTACGAAGTGCTTGAACACTGCCAAAGACTGCCCTTAACCTTCCAACAAACACGCCACTTTGATTGTAGGAATATCTGAATCAACACAGCACGTACCACCCTTAGCTCTACAACAGAGGACCTTCCAACAGGGCCAGCCAAACCAGCCCAAGCGCCAAGCATTCACCATGACAACAGAGGAAGCTGAGGATACAGAGCAAATAATCACATGTAACGTCTAAGACATTTCCCTTTACATCGCTTAGACACTCATCGCCATTCCTATAGACTGCTAAGTATACCTTATTATACTCTAGGTATCGTCTTAAAAGCATTTGTTGAGACCTGAGATGTCAAAAAGAACACTAGAGGAGGGTGAATAGTGTTTTCAGCAAATGAAAATATACCTCTAGAAATCTCCATAGGATTAATAAAGACGTACCTAGTATTAATCCTAATTAACACAAAATACTTGCAATAATAAAGATGTGTAGTGGAATGTAAATGCAAGTAAGAGAAATATAGCACAATTCGTAAACACACAAATTTTATCATGGTTCACCCCTCTAGGGCTACGTCCAATCCCCGAACTCCATCGGAATTTAATCCACTATTTTCGGTAAATAGTACAAACCAACTTCCCTCCAATGAGGATTTTCACTTGGCTCACAAACCGAGGACTTTTACAAACACCTTGCCTACAACAAGAGTTTACTCACCACCTAGCCTCCAACTAGGATTTACAAACCCTCACCTACAATGAGGAAATCCCTCTTACTAAAAACCCAAATAAGAGATACTTACAACCTTCTGAAGATTTACAAATACCTATAGCCATTTGTTGAAGCCTATGTGTATGTGATTGCTATAGGAGTGGATTTGATCTCAAAAATGAAAATTTTTTAGAAACTTGAAAGATAAAAAAATTTGGTTTAAATCTCTTTTAAAATATAACTTCAAACAGAGATTAAAACAAGTTTTAATGAAATCACAAAATTCTTATAGCCAATATATATGTGTGTGAATATCGTGGCTAAAAGAAATTGAAATCCTTTTGATCAAATAAAATATTAAGTGTTAAACATAAACTTGATCAAAAAATAACTTGAAATTGATTCTCTAAAATGTTAGCACTTGGGCTTTATTGAGATCAATATTCAAGACTTGATCTTTGAAAGAATATAAGTGAGATAACACAAAGATCACAAATGAAAACGTGAAGTTTGAATCTCTAAAATAAAAGATTTAAGCTTGGAGATCAAATCAAGTTAGCATTAGGCCAATAAAATAAATAGAATTAGCAAAGAGTTTTAAGCACAAAAATTAGAATAAGGCCTAAGAAGACTTTCAACAAAAAATTAGAGAGCTTTGAGAACTTTTGAGCAATATAATGATTTTGAAATGAATAATTTTTTATGTCTAAAACTTCTGAAATCATAGCTATTTATAGAGAAAAAATAGCACAAAATTAGCTCAAAATCTGCTTAAAATCAGCTCAGAAAGTCCTCTTCAATGAATAGTTAATTTAAAATCAAATTTACTTAAAAGCTGAAAGTTGACCCAAATAGCAGGCTATTACCTAGATAGTCGACTATCTACCCAGATACTTGGCTATTTACCAAAATAATCGGCTATTTAAACACCCGAGAGTTCTGGGTAAAAATCTGACTACAAATAGTCGGCATCTGTTTCAGATAATCGGCTATTTCTGAAACTTGAGTTTTTCAACATAAAAATACTTTGAAAATATTTATAATTAATTATAAACTGTTATAAACTCCAAGATGGAAACCAATCTAAGATTAGGAGTAGCCATGGCATAAGCCATGGCTCTCTATATATTCATTCTCATATTGCGGGTTTAGGAGTCCAAGGGACTCCCCACTACAATTAGTGGGGAGTAATGGTGAGATGATGAGGGGAGGGAGGCCAAAGGCCTCCCTCAACTCACAACACTCCCCCTCATCTCTCCATTACCTTGGGTTAAGCATATGAATACTTCATGATTCAGTATGCTAATGGGGTGGATACTTCTGGATCTAGAGCCACTATGGTTGCCTCGTTAAAACCTTAGCTGTGGAAAACCCAGTGGGAAAAACGAGCATCTTAAGGGAAAAGAGTACCCCTTATCTGTACAAGCTTCAGGCTTACAGATTTTCTATGTATCTATATAATCATCTCCTATTCGTCTATACATCCATCATGTTCTGAAAGAAAATACAATCATCACTCATCTATACAAGTTGACTCATCTAGCGGCTATTGAAAAGCAGTGGCGCTCTGGAGTGGAACGCTCTTTGAAATTGGTAGATGACTCCACTAAAGTATTCATTGAATCAGTCTTCATTGTGACTGCAAGGTACTGCTGGACCTGGCTGAGCGTTTTCAAGACTTGATTCTTGGATGATGAGCTTCTCAGAAGATGTAGACTTTGGAAGATGATGTGTAGATCTATAGGAGATGGCTGGCCTTTTTGTGTTTTAGTCATTGTGATGATCTTTAAACCTGCATATGCGATATATATTCCTTGACCCTTGGAAGTTGCGTAGAAGTAGCTTATCCTTGGTTTAGTGGTGCTTACCAGGACAACACTGTATCTGGTTAACAGCTTTACTGCAAACATTCTATCAAAGACACATGCAGTTGGACAGATAAAGAAGTGTAACAAGTACCGACGACGCGTTCCGGCGCTTCGAGGTACCCCTCCGACATGGAGGGTTCCGGCGAATTCGAGAGAAGCCCCCCTCCGATAGGACAAATTCGAGAGATGGTAGATACTATTACCGCTTTAATCACTTCTACCGCTACAAATTCTATTCTTAGCCGCAATGGCCCAAATTCAAGTCTGAATATAAGAGGGTTCTTCTACTCCAATCGTTGTTATCTCCTCAATCAGTGCAATCGGCTACTCATGTCTCAGCTATCACTTTAGGTACTAATACTTTTGTTGTTAGTCCTGATAAATCCTGGACAGTAGACTCAAGAGCCTTCATATGGTAGGTATAAAAGCAAATTTCCTACATTATTATCTGATCTTTCATTTGTCTTTGTTCATACTGCCAACGGTTCCTCTTCATTTGTAAAGTGTAGTGGTATAGTACATGCTACATTTAAGTTATCCTTGGATAATGTGCTTTATTTTAAAATTTCCACTCAGTTTGTTATCTATTAGCCAGCTTATAAAAAGTAAAAACTGATTATAGTCTTTCTATCCATCCTATTATATTTTTAAGGATATGTGGATTAGCATGAGGATTAGTTCAAATTATCACAGGTTTAACTACATGCGCATGTAATAATATTGATCTAGGGATTACTAAGAATTTATCTCTAGATCAAAGATCTAGGGAAGATCGATAAAAATAAAGATCCGTAGAATGAATCCCCAATTCGGGTGCCCCGTGAAAATCGCTGCAAAGGATCGCTGCAACCAAAGATTCCAAAGGATCGATCTTCAATGCGTAGAAATCACCGCAACGGATCGTAGCAACCAAGATTCCTAAGCGCGGTGAGAGTGATTTTAGGGGATAAAAAGAGAAGCTCAAGAACGAGATCTTTCGTGCTGATAACGTGTTATAAACTCCAAGATGGAAACCAATCTAAGATTAGGAGTAGCCATGGCATAAGCCATGGCTCTCTATATATTCATTCTCATATTGGGGGTTTAGGAGTCCAAGGGACTCCCCACTACAATTAGTGGGGAGTAATGGTGAGATGATGAGGGGAGGGAGGCCAAAGGCCTCCCTCAACTCACAACATAAACCAATTTAAAAATTTTTAACACAATTTTAAAATCATTTTAAAATCATTTTTGGAATATCCTACGTGTGTGGGGGCTTTATCAAGAGTTTTGACATTCTAAAACTTACACCAAGCCAAAATTCTAACTCTTCTTTATCTTGGCTTCATTAAGCTTTTGTTCTCCAATGCCCTTGAGAATACTTTGCCCCGTTTGCTCCTAGCTTTCATCTTTTGAAATCCATGCTTCATACTTGTGTGCTTTCTTTGATTTGACTTCATATACTTTATCAACATCACTGTGTGACCATCCATACTTTATCACCTATATTAAAAATGCATTTCCTACACACAAACTCAATGAAAGCATTAGTACCATAATATGTTGCTCATCATTAAAATAACCGCGGGGTGGAGACTCAATATCTAACATTCACCCCCTTTTTGATGATGATAACATATTGCATAAAAATATAAAAACTTTAAAAACTATGCAATGAATGTCATAGTCTCTTGCCCCCCTTTGGCATCATTAAAAAGGTAAAACAAATTAATATCAATTATAGACCCTCCAGGAAAATATTCTTCCATATACATTTATCTCTCTAAGACTCAATATCAACATGAGTATGATGCCAAGAGAAATATATCGGGTGCTAATGAAAAAGTACTTCTTATGCGACAAATACCAAGTGTTAAAAATAATTATTAAATAAAATAAAATGAAATTCAGCACGCAATTAATAATTAATAAACCCGAATGATAAACACAAGCCAAGTAATGACACACAAGACTTGGTAACGTAGTTCGGTGCGCACACCTACATCTGCGATGCCACGTCCAAAAAATCAGAATACTCCACTAAAAATATCAATGAGTACAATCACTAATGTCACGTTTCTATTAGGAGGAACAACCTCCTCCTCAATACAAATCGTAATGGGTTGTCTCTACCAACCCATGGAGTATTCTAAGTAAGCTTCCCTTGCACGCAAGCTCCCCTTGCACAACCGACTAGATCAACTCCCTTGATCTCTACGTGCGTATCCGTCGGCCTCTCTCCCGGAGTTCTTCAAAACTTTATCTGAAGTCGTAACCCTAGCCGTCGAAGCCGCAACCCTTATATATCCCGCTCCCCCTCAATCCGCAGGCCAATAGGAAAACGATGCTCAATCAAATCAAATGCTGATCGGCAGCTCACAAAATCCGAAACTACTTTGGGCAGGTGGTTCTGTGAATCCCAAAGGATCCGATGAATACAATAGCACGTGCAATAATCTCTCTAACCGTCTCAACAATAAAATCGAGAGATTGCAACTTCTAAATATATCTTCAACAATATTCAACCATCAGACTAAACCACAAGGTGTTGCAAATCCCTAAACAAAGCCCACAAGCTTCCATTTACGGCGATCCCATACTTAACATAAATATGACAGTCCCGACACTGCATGTTGAATGTTATGTTGTAACAAAATGTTCAACATTACTTTCAACACAGCCTAGAGCTGAAGCCTCTCTTCTCCAAGATAATTAAGAACAACCAAGATAATTTGGTGCCACTTATGACAGCACAATCATGTACACATGACCTAACAATCTCCCCTTTTGGTATTTAGTGGCATAATATAACAATACCATACAAGAGACTGGAGGAATGACAGAAATAGCAGAAGATTCATAATCATTACTGTTGGTGACCCCACATACAGTCATTATAAAGATCCAACGCCAGAAACTGCCAGTAGCAAGAAAAAGTATCCCCAAACAGCAACATCCAACATCAGCATCCAACATCCACTCAAACAGCAACATCCAACAGCCAACTTCAAAACAAAACAAAATACAATTCTCCCCCTTTGAGTCACTAAAAGCAAGCAACATACCTTATTCGGGTCTATCTCTAGAGGATGCACCTAAGGATTCTGAAGAGACATAAGCGAGTTTGGACTTCAGTGCAGCTAATCTGTCCTTTAGCAAGATTTTGTGAGCCTCAAGCAGAGCTTTTTGACTTTGAAGGAGAAGAAACTGTACATTCTTCACATCATTTTCAAACACCTGAATGTCTCCCAATAGAAGGGATTGAGATTCCTCGGGACAGGGAAAATCAGAGGAAGCATGAACAGATGAAGACTGACAAACATCAGTGGCAGGACCATCAACTGTAGGAGGTGGAGATGAAGGAGAGAACCCAGATATAGGTGAGGTCAACAAGGATATATCATCACATTTGCCCATAACAGACTTGGCTGTATAAAATACGCTATCACATGAGATAGATAATTCAGATGCTGAAAGGAAAACTTTCTGAGCCAGGAGCATCATATTGATGAGACAGGCATGAGGCAAAGAAAAGGCCGGGGCAGATGATTCCGATAGAGATAGTATGTAGTCAAAGATAATTCTCCCTAAATTGAAGGGCTGCTTAGTGCCATCAGAGTATAGAAGTTTGCACATATCCTTTGTAACCACAGAAATATTAGAACTCGGGAGCTAGTTCCTGGTGGTAATCCAATATAGCGAAAAATACTTTGCAGATAGAGACGAAGAAGCAAATGAGGAGGACCTGGGCCAACACTTCAGCTTCCCTGCTATGACAACATTTAAGAATTTGTTCAAATCATCTCCTATGGACTCCCCAAAAGCAGGCAAGGACTGAGGGTAAGACCACTTAAGCAGCTTGTTCAACACTGATGGAGAAAATGAAATAATCTTCCCTCTAACATAACTACTGAATGCCCAACGAGAAGCAGCATCACCAGAGGTCTTGAATAGATTGCAGTAAAACTCTCGTACCAAGACAGGATAGAAGGATTTAAGATATGTGACAGTATAAAATAAACCCAGATCTTTCAGAATGGCAACAAATTGAGTCTTGGCAAAAGAGGGGACATTCAATGATTTCTCAGGAAGAATAGATCTCTCAGAATAGGTTACCCATCTCTTTTTGCAGGATTTATCAAAAAGCAATCTGCTCATAGCATCAGATGTAGTGAATGAAGGGGAACGAGAAGAACTTGACGCAAAAGAAACCTTTGACCTCTTTGAAGGAGAAGAAGAGGCATGACTGGTTGAAGCAGCACGTTTTCTTGAAGCAGATATGGCCTTTCGTGCAGGAGAGGGAAACAAACCATCTTCTAAAGGAGTAGAGTGGGAGACAGGATCCGTTCTATATTGTTCTCCTAGCTCTCCTGTTGCATCAAATGTTGCAACATTTTGTACAACATTACAAGGAGCATCCACTTCTAGTGGTGTACATGAACCATCTACAGTGCCATCTTTAGCAATAGCCTCAACTGGGCTAGGATCAATAGTAGAATGAATTGGTGGCATAATTTCTGCACCATCAACAGATAGAGAGAGAGAGAGTCCTGAGCTCTACCATCTTCAGGAACTTGAGACAGATGAGTCTCAGGAGGGACTTCATCCTTTGCCACCATAAAAGAACCATTCAAAAGAGGACCATCTTCCTCCATGAGGGTACTCTCTCCAAGACAGACATCTTGAGCACAAACACTGATTTCAGAAACACCAATAAGGCCTTCAACGCTCTCAGGATTAGTCTGAACAGCTACATTCACATGCATAGGGGACTGTGAGGGTTGCTCCCCCTCCAGAAGTGGATCATCTTGAACACCATCTTCATTGTATACAACACTACCCTTGGGTTCAACATTCACTGGATTTGAAGAAGCTTCACCATCAATATTTGTTCTAGACTTCTCAGCAGAGATGGATGATTCTGATTCAGAGATCTCCACTACTACTATTTTTGAAATTTTCATAGAAGATCTTCTTGGGTTTCCGGTATGAAGAATGATTTTGTCATCATTAGGCACTTCTACACTTATCAACTTATCGTGAACCTTTTTATGAATAAGCTGGTCAACACGAACTCTAGAAAGATCCAACCAAGAAAGATCCAGTTTATGCCCAGTCCTTCATAGATGCCAGAACCAGTCCTGAACAATGACTGGAAGAGGATAGACTTCTTCCTTATCGGGATCAGAAAACAAGAGTTTCGTCAATAGGGGAATTTCCAAAATTGGGGAAAAAGGCACAACCTCCCAATTCGGTACAGCTGGAGTGTGCATGCCCTTGAAAGACATCAGAGGCGAGGAAAGAGAAGAAATACCAAAAGATGAGGCACGAGCAGTTCGAGAAGCAACTCCCTTTTGCTTGGTCTGAGGAGGAGAGGACGAAGATGCACTCCTTTTGGATGAGGGAGTTTGGCGGGAAGAGCACCGAGGGGTCTGAGAAGATTTCTACTTTTTATCCCGTGCCATTCCAGCGAATGAGGAAGAATTTCACTCGAAAAAATCAAGAACCTTAGCAAGAACACACTGCGAAGCTTGAAATATTTGAGAGAGAAAAGAGCGCTGTGAGGAGGTCAAGAAAATAAGAAACACATATAATGGACCGACAAATAACTCCGGCCCATCCAATAAACAGCCGCCCACTACCCCCTTATGTTGCAACAAGAGGTGCAACATTAAGTGCAACATAACAACCAACATTAGACACGACAAAGCCCAAGAGACTGTCGCAATGCTTCAAATCTGTTAGAGTCTAGGGTTTTGTGAAGATGTCAGCTAATTGGTTAACAGTAGCAACATATTCCATGGTAAGAGATTTCTTCTCTACCAATTCTCTGATGAAATGATGTTGAACGTCTATATGTTTGGTTCTGGAGTGCTGCACAGGATTGTTGAAAATATTGATCGCACTCTGGTTGTCACATAATAGTCAGTATCCACTGCTCCAACCCATAGTCAGTTAGCATTTGCTTCATCCATAGAAGTTGAGTGCAACAACTCCCTGCTGCAATATATTCAGCCTCCGTCGTATATAGAGGGATGGAATTTTGCTTCTTGCTATACCAGGAGGCTAGGTTGTTTCCCACATAAAAACATCCTCATGTAGTACTCTTCCTATCATTTGTATTTTCCGTCCAATCAGCATCACTATAGCCCGAAAGTAAGGTGTTAGTATCCTTGGTATACCATATGCCGTAATCCGCAGTCCCACTGACATACTTGATAATCCTTTTGACAGCTGTGATATGTGACTCTTTAGGGCAGGCTTGATAACGAGCATATACACCTACACTGAAACTTATATCGGGCCTGCTGGCCGTCAGATATAACATGCTCCCTATCATACTTCTGTATAGTATGACTTCCACCGATTTCCCACCATCATCCTTGGAGAGCTTTTCACTGGTGGACATAGAGGTGCGAACTTGTCGAGCATTTTCCAGACCAAACCTCTTAACAAGATTTCTAGCATACTTACTTTGAGAGATGAACAGACCATCACTATGTTGTTTCACCTGAAGTCCAATAAACATGTTTAATTCACCAACCATGCACATATCGAACTCCTTCTGCATGAGGGCAATGAATTCTCGTACCAACAGTTGTGAAGTGGAGCCGAAAACTATATCATCCACATAGACCTGAGCAACATTAACAGCTAACTGGTCCTTTGAAAAAATAATGTCTTGTCGTCTCCCCCTCGTTCATACCCTTTTTGGAGAAGATACTTAGTCACCCTCTCGTACCATGCTCTTGGCACTTGCTTCAGTCCATAGAGATCCTTCTTCAGCCGATAGACATGATTTGGAAGAAATGGATCTTCAAAACCTTTCGGTTGTTCAACATACAATTCTTCATTCAATATCCCATTTAGGAACGCGCTCTTCACATCCATCTTGTGAAGCTTGAAGTTGAGACTGCACGCAATTGCCAGCAGAAGTTTGATAGATTCCAGCCGAGCTACATGTGCAAACGTCTCATCAAAGTCAATCCCCTCAACCTGAATGTCCTTGAGCTACCAGACGAACCTTGTTACAGGTGAGGTTGCCTTTCTCATCAGTTTTATTATTGAATATCCATTTTGTCCCGATGACATTTATCCCTTTGGGTCTCTCAACCAAACACCAGACATCATTACGTTGAAATTGATTCAGTTCTTGCATAGCTAACACCCAGAACTCATCAATAATAGCTTCCTTCACATTTTTAGGTTCAACAGCAGAGAGAAAACATGCATACCCGGCAAGATCACGATAGTTGACTCAGCTTGTGCCTCTTGTCAGGTGGCTGTCATGAACATCACTAATGATCAACTATGGCGGATGATTTCGTATAACCATAGTGATTCCTTCAGAGATTTGAACTTATTCTGCCTCATCCTATGATATCTCGACAGATGTTGTATCCTGTGTTGCAACATTTTGTTCAACATTTCATTGTGGTTGTATCAATTGTTGTAACATTGGATTCAACATGTTCTTCCTCATCTGTGCAGTCTTCCTGAGGCACCCTCCCTTCACTTAAGGCTACCTCTCCCTGATCAAAGTTGTCTACCACTACATTGATTGACTCCATCATGACGTTTGTGCATTGATTTAACACTCTGAAAGCACGATTCGTTGTGGAATATCCAAGAAATATCCCTTTTTCACTCTTAACATCAAACTTCCTCCTTGGAGTACGGTCTTGCAGGATATAACATATGCTTCCAAAAATGTGAAAGTAAGATACATCAAGTTTCCTATCTTTCCAGATTTCATAGGGAGTTTTTTCCGTTCTCAGGCGAAGATAGACTCTATTTATAGTGTAGCATGCAGTGTTAACAGCTTCAACCCATCACTTAACATTGACCTCCCTGGCATTCAGCATCACACGTGCCATTTCTTGAAGGGTGCGGTTTTTCCTTTCAATAACTCCATTTTGTTAAGGGGTCTTTGGAGCCGAAAATTCATGTGCAATACCTTGAGCTTCACAAAAGTCAGAGAAAAAATGGTTCTCAAACTCCTTCCCATGATCACTCCAAATCATGACAATCTTGCCAATGCTATCTCCTTTCTCAACTTGAAGACGAGTACATAGTTTCTTGAAGGCTTCAAACATGTCTGATTTTTCCTTTAGAAAATCTCCCATGCTAGTTTCTGACGTGGGTCCGATCAGATCCATATGTAGCAGCTCCAAATTTTTAGATGTAGTAATTATCTGGATTTGCTTGTGACTCGTCTTCTTTTGCTTTCCAAGTTGGCAAGGTCCACACACCCTCTTTCTTCTTGGTTAGAGTCGGTATGCCACGAACAGCTCCTACTTGAGATATCTTCATCAGGTCTTGAAATTTAGGTGACCTAGTTTTTGATGCCACTGCTCTGAAACATCAGTAGTGACGTTGAAGCACTTGTTAGGTTCTTGGAGAAGATAACAGTAGACCTTTTCCCAGTAAGAATGCATACATCTTCATTATTGAAGACTAGACATTCATCTTTAGTGAAACAGACGAGAAAGCCTTAATCACATAATTGGCTTATGCTAATAAGATTTGCCTTCAAGTCTTCTACATGCATCACATCCTTCAGCTTTAGGGATCCTGTCACATTGAGGTTTCCTTTCCCAACCACCTTACTCATCTGACCATCACCAAAGGTTACATGAACTTTGTTAACAGCCGAATACTCAGTAAGAAGACCCTTATTACCTGTCATGTGTCGGGAGCATCCACTGTCAAAGTACCAAAGATTTTCGAAAAAAGTAAACAATAAAGTGTAAGCCACCATGCTGTACAACTCAGATTTCCTAACCCATTTCTTCGTTGTCCTTTTGATGGGATGTCTAACATTTCTTCCTTCATGCCAGTCCTTCATGCAGCTGAAGCAACTCCAGTCAATGTGCCCTACGTGCCTGCAGTAATCACACACGGGATGCCTGTATGTTGAACTTTTTCTCTGCTTCAACTTCGACTCATGCCCTTTGTCTTGACCCAGTTTTCAAGTTCTTTAGTAGTGTGAACAGGTATTGCCTTGGTAGCATGCAAATAACATCCTCTGTTATATCCTACCCCTGTGCGATCTCCTGAGACTTTCTCCATGTTGAGAATATCATCAAGCTTTGACTTCCCTGTGTTCCACTTGTTGATGATACTCTCTGCCTTCTCAGCTCTGAGGAGAGTTCTCCTGAGGCTGTTGACTCTCCCAGAAAGGTGATACTCGCAAGTGTACGAGGTCGGCAAATAATATACCCGGTAAGTACGGGATCGTATCCACAGAGACGGAATTAATATGCAAATTCACATAAATAGTTAGAGCATGTAAAGAATGGTTGAGGGTTCTTACCACCCTATGGGGGTGAATGATTGTTTGGAGAGTTGGTTTGTCTAAACACCCTAGAGTTAGGGTAATGTCCTAAGGTTAGGATGCAAGGGAGAGAAAGAGTGCGGGTGTCGAGGATATCGGTAGGATTATTCAATTGCTCTGCTAAGTATTAATTCCATGATAACTCGATCGCTCATCCATGTCAAGGTATGAGGATCGGGAAATAACTCAATTAAGCACATATGGGGTGCACCAAAAGTAATTGCTAACTGGGTTCTTCCCCTAATTGAAGCTCATGAATCACTCTCACACCCATTTCAAGGTATGTGAGAGTAGTGCATATAGGTTGTGGTGCAAAGTGCACAGCCACCGTTCTGCGGCCCTTGCAGGTAATGCACGATTCGATAGATAGGTCACAACCCAATTAGCAATTTGAATTGATGGATGAATTAAACTTCTAAATTACGAAATATAGATTGAATGGGTCTTGCATTCATTTCAAGATATGCAATACCCATTTGTACATATATGCAACAATTACGAAGCACTACCGTTCTTCGGCTCCTCCATGTATAGTATCAAACCCAATTACTCATAAGTTTAATTCACCTAACAATATGGATTAACAAGGGGTGTGGGAAATTAACATTAGCAAAGCAATCAATACATCCTACATCAATCCAAAACACCTACACAATGAATCTAGCCTAGCATATCAAAGACTAAATCAGCATTCATGAAAATGGACATAGTTCTATGCAAAGGATGAAAGCAAGTATGTATTAGAAAGAGAGTTGGAGATTTTTCACCAAATACAAGCTTCTTTAATCATCAATCAGTCTCAGTAATAGCAAAAACGAAATCAGAAAGCTCAGAACTCTCAAAAACCCTAATCCCCTTCTCAAGGAAAAAGATGACCTAAAAATAGCAAAAGATTAAGTTCTATTTTCCTTCTCCCTATTACATCTGAATAGTAGTGTTTTATATCCCCTAGGGGTTACATCTCATCCATCCAAATCCTCATCCAACGATTCATAGCAACTGGAGAGTAATCGGGTTAAGAAAACCCCGTTTCTCGTAACGCAGACTGCAGCCAAAAACCTCCGATCAGTCGACTGTCGAATAAATGGCAGTCGACTGATGGCAGAAAATTCTTATTGCTTCAAAATGGGGGCCAGTGACTGTCTGAAAATATCATAGCCGACTGTGTGATCCACAGGCGACTGTTTTCTGTTCTTCAGTCGCCTGCTGCAGAATTGTCAAAATAACAGAGAGTTGGCTCATTTTGCTCCCTCAGAAATCTGAAATATCAGTCGACTGATGTGAAGATGATAGGCGAATGTATGAGATTACAGTCGACTGTCAATCCTCTTACAATCGACTGTAATTGGGCTGCAGCTTCTCCAGCTTCAATTCTTTAAAGGTAGGCGACTGCCATTGTTAGGCAGTCGACTGTTGGGTTTTTAGGCGATTGTCTTTGCTTCTGCAGGCGCCTGTTATGCACTCCCTCTTCTTGAGTTGATTTAGTCCCTTCCAGGACACCTGAAAATTCCAGAAAAATCCCAATAAATATAATAGACATTTATAATTCTTAGGAAAGTGAAATTGTGCAAGAATAAAATCATATGCTCACAAATGATGTTTTAGCGTAAATGTAGTTAAGAGAGCATGATTCCATGGATTATATGCACAAGAGGAGATGATTATGAGGTTAGAATATGCAATATTTATTCATAACACACCCTCTAACTAGCGTTTTGCTAGTCCATAGCAAAATAAGTGACCAATCCCAAAATACAATGTTGATTCCATCCATGGATTATTGGCATTACTAAAGGGTGTTGAAATCATATATATATATATATAAGGGCAAAGGTCTCAAGTCTATACACCCTTCCCTAAGACTATAACCTCATGCATCTTACACACTCCACCATCCACACCTAAGCTTAGTATATCCCTTAATATGTCACAATCTCATGATGTAAGATCCTTAGAAACTCTCGAGCTTATGTGATATATAACACTTGCTCCCTCAAAAGATCATGGAAATGAGTGTTGGTTCAAATTTATGCATTTACTCAAATTTCATGGCAATTTTTGCCTTATTCGAAGTACCATGGCAAAAGTTAATGCCTTATTCAAATGTGCACAAGTGCACTTATTATTGTAGCATTAGATAGCATTCATTTGAGCAACTCCAACTTCTAAGTCACTATCTTGGGATCCATGAATATAAACCTAGCCGAATTTTTAAAATTCCTAAAGCTTAATCAATTGTTCGTTGATACCAAGGTTTCCACATCACTATTGGGTTTCAAATGGGTGATAATTGTCATGAACTTCAAGTTAAAGGGCCAAGTGTAAGCATGTAGAGAAATAATTAATTGCCCTTAGTACATAGAGATACAACACACCCTAATTTGCCAAAATCCACTTCAAGAATACATTTTTACCAAAGTTGGGAAGGATTACCACATTTAATCAATGGGTGATCGTAGCTCCGGGAGTACACACTGTTGGATATGGAAGACGTTTGTACACCCTTGTGGGGGATGTACGAGGAAATACGGACCTCGAACGTCGCGTACACGAAGTCGTGTGCAAAGGAAATCTGTTCCCTTGCGGAGAGGATCTCTGGATAAGTGAGAAAGTCGCATTATATATGCATAAGTGCATGCGACATATGGCTAATAAAGGGGGAATATCTTAAGCTTATGTTGTACCATGCATATGGTACAACTTAAGCTTATAATGTGCCATGTATCATGGTACACCTTAATTAAGTTGTTCCAAAGGAACAACTTACCCTAAAATAACTACCTTGGGGGCTATAAATAAGACCCAAGGGTAAGCCATTTCTTACACCTTTTGCATGGAATTCATGCATGCAACTTCATCCTAGCGAAGCTCTGTAGAAATCCTTTCTCTTCCTCTATCCAAGTTCTTAATCTAAAGTAGAGATTTAGATTGTGGATTTAGTAGCCTTACTCCGTTCGTGAGAAGACTCGATCCGTCGTGGCGAATCCGAAGGCAAAGTTCCGAGACTACCGTTCCGCATACGCAAGCGTAAGTCTCAACTTTAATTATCGATCCTAACTCTGTTTTGGCAGGATCCATCATTGGTATCAGAGCCATAAGGGTTCGCCCTGGTCAAACCGCCGCCCCGTCATAACTATGAACGAGTCGTTGTCTTTTTCACGAATGGGTCTCCTACTATTACGGATATAGTAGGAACGCTTCGTGACGGAGAGAACGCAGCGGTTGTTCTTTTCACGTTAGGGTCTCCTATCATTACAGATATGGTAGGAACTCTCCGTGACGGGAAGAACCGACCGTTCACGTAGTATGTTATTCATTTTTGGCACACGGCCATTAGGAAATAACTAATTTCTCGACGAACGGGTGCTTCATCGAGGAAGATGATGGTAGTTATTTCCATCGGGTAAGATGAAATTTGGTGCATGTGCACCATGGCCAAATGGGCTATGAAGGCCATGCACCCCCCCCAAGCGGAGGGGGTTGGCTACGGCCAATAACCACCGCGACAACCCCACCGGCGGGGGTGTGCGGCCACCCCGCACAAGGGGAGGCCGGCCATGGCCAAAGGGCCATGGCCGGCCAAGGCAAAAATGGCCTTGGCCATGACCGGCCATGGCCAAGCCATGGCCAGGCCGGTAGTGGCCGGCCCCGGCCAAGGCCGGCAGTGGCCGGCCAGGCCGGCCAGGCCGGCCCTGGCAGTGGCCAGGGCCGGCGCCCTGGCCACTGCCAGGGCCTGGCCGACCCTGGCAGAGGCCAGGGCCTGGCCGGCCCTGGCAGAGGCCAGGGCCTGGCCGGTCTCGGCCAGGGCAGAGGCCCTGGCCGAGGGGGCCAGGGCAGAGGCCCTGGCTGAGGGGGCCAGGGCCCCTGGCCGGCCAGGGCAGAGGCCCTGGCCGGCCCTTGGCCAAGCCTCGGTCAGGGCAGAGGCCCTGGCCGGGAAGAAGTTGCAGACCAAAATTGGTCGACCAATTTGGTTGTTTTGGTCGACCAATCCGACAGAAGGTCTTGGTCGATCGCAAACTTGCCGACTAACCCATATGGGGTGACGAAAGGCCTTGGTCAAACTCGAATGTGCCGATTAACCCATACGGGGCTAACCACAGTGCCGATTAGCCCATACGGGGCTAACATTTTAATGAAGTTTTTTCCTTGGGCTCTACTCCTTGAAGATTAGCCATAGTGCTCTACTTCATGCGAGATTAGCCATGTCATTGTGCTCTACTCTACGGAGATTAGCCAATGTACTTGTGACATTGTGCTCTACTCTACGGAGATTAGCCAATGTGTTTTTCAAATTTTTGACAAAGATGTTTTCAAATAGGTTATGTCCCGTCCTTAATCGGGATAGCGCAATTTAAAATTCCAAGTCCTACCACGATCCGGCCATGGTTATCTAACCCATGGGTGTGTAGAACAGGTCTCGTGGCTTGGCAATTGTTGCGCTAAAATTCTTTGCGCAAACTCTCACCTATTCTATTTTGAAAGATATGTTTTTCAAAGTATTTTTCCGCTGCTAATACCATACGGGTATTATTTCTGATTTCTTTTTTACTTGAGATAAGTAAGAGGGGTACTTTGAAAGTTACTTCTAGATGGTAGTTGGGAACGTAGTGAACTTCTCGATTCTAGAGTAACATTTCAACGCATCCAAGGAACTTATCAAGTGTTTAAAGAATCGAAACTTTATGCATAGAATTTTGATCGTGTTTTTCATTCTCTTTGCAGTTTTTTGAATCGAATATGTCTACCGCTTCTAAGAACATTGTCGCAGAGCTTAACAAAGGTAAAAAGCTCAACGGCGACAATTATAAACTTTGGTCAATAAAAATCCAATATGTTTTGGAGGAGCAAGATGTGCTTGAAACACTCCAAAACATAATGGAAGAACATGAGTTGGGCAATACGGCCCAACACAAAAGGGACCGGGAAGCTTATGATACTTGGACTCGAAAGAACAAAATAGCACGTATTACGTTACTGTCCGCAATGGACAATGACATAATGCGTCTATTTCGGGAATTCGACCTAGCCAAAGACATATGGTCTGAGCTAGAAGTAAAGTTTGGTGGAACTTCGGTTACCAAACTCCGCTCCTTAAATATTCAATTTGATTCGTACAAGATGCGGCGAGATCATTCTATGAAAAAGCATCTCCGCCACATGGCGAATCTCATATCTGAATTAAAGGATGCGGGTGTTACGCTGTCTGACGAACAGCAGATCCAAGCAGTCATTCGTTCACTCCCAGATAGCTGGGATAACATAAAAATGCATCTCACTCATAATGAGTGCATTAAAACTTTAAGCGATGTATCGAAACACCTCGAACTCGAGGAAGAGCGGATTCAAGCCGCAAAACCAAGTGCAGAAGTGCACGTGGCCGCTAGTTCCTCACATGGAGGAAATAAGCGGAAGAATAAATGCTTAAGGTTTGTGAACGAACGAAAGCAAGAACCGGAAACCTCAAAGAAGACTAAGAACAAAAAGTGGCAAAAGAATGTGCACTCAAAGAAGAAAAACTTGAAGAAGATCAAGTGCTTTAAGTGCAACAAGTACGGTCACTTCGCCCATACATGTACGGATGGAAGTGATAAGGTAACTTGTAGGACTAGTTACATATGTGTTTCTAGTTCCATGTTTCTTGCTGAATCTAACTATTTTTGGTTGATTGATTCAGGGGCCACAGACCACGTAGCGAAGGACAGAAGGTTCTTCGTAGAGTATCGAAGGATAACTCAAGGAACAAAGTGGATATACGTCGGCAACAACACACGTGTTGAAGTCAAAGGCGTCAGAACATGCAAGCTAGTTCTCGACAACGGCCGGACTTTATTATTGCATGACGTCCTCTTTGCTCCAGATATTAGAAGAAATATCGTATCCGTGGTCATGTTAATGTCTTTAAATTATGAGTGGAGGTTCTATAAACAATATGTTGACCTTGTTTGTAATAATTCTTTGATTGGTTCTGGTAATGTTTGTAATGGATTAATTGTTTTAAACACAATGTATGATGATTCTTCTTCCATTAATGAAAGTTTTCATTTAACAAATGTTTCTAACTCTGAATCTGAGATCATTTGTTGGCATGCAAGACTTGGTCATATTGGACCAACTAGAATGGATAGACTTGCCAAAAGTGGCTTGCTATCTAATGTTTCAAAAGTTGAAATGTCAACTTGCGAACATTGTCTTGTAGGGAAAACTTGTCGCAAGCCGTTTGAAACTGGCACAAGGGCCGAAGTTCCATTACAGCTTATCCATTCGGACATTTGCGGTCCAATGAATGTTAAGACAAGACGCGGGAAGTCCTATTTCATCACCTTCATTGATGATTTCACTCGTTTCGGTCACATCTATTTGATTTCCCACAAACATGAAGCTTTAACTTGCTTCAAAAACTATATGAGTTTAGTGGAAAATCAACTAGATCGCAAGATAAAGGTCTTGCGAACCGATCGGGATGGAGAATATCAATCAACGAGTTTTAAGGAACTCTGTGACGAAAAAGGTATAGTTCATCAAATAACTATGCCTTATACTCCACAACAAAACGGTGTTGCGAAAAGAAGAAATAGGACATTGATGGAAATGGTCCGATCAATGATGTCACAGGCAAATTTGCCCATCACCTTTTGGGGTGATGCATTGTTGACGGCAGCGTTCATCTTAAACCGTGTACCCTCGAAGTCGGTAAGTTCTACTCCTTATGAGTTGTGGAACAATAGAACTCCAGACTTAAGCATTCTAAAACCTTGGGGTTGTGCCTCTTATGCACATTTATCCTCTCACAAATATGGCAAACTTGGGCCACGTGGGAGGAAGTGTATCTTCATCAGATACGCTGAAAACTCCAAAGGATATGTTTTCGTCGGTCAAGAGGACAATGTGGGTCTTATAGAATTCGAATCGAGGGATGTTGTCTTCTTGGAAAATGAGTTTCCAAGACATGATGAGATAAGTCAAGACTTATCCTTGTTTGAGACTTGGGATCAAGAAGGATCGGAACGTTCGAGTGGTAGAATTCTTGGTGAAGAAGAAAATACGTTTTAAACTTCACCAATGGATGATACGAACGATACCAATCCTATTCCGAGTGGGAGTGATATTATTCCAAGTGGGAGTGATGTCATTTCAAGAGGGAGTGATCAAACTCAAACAAGACGTAGTAATCGAACGAGGCTAACACCTCTGAGATTTGAGGATGAATTTCCTCAAACATTCATGACATTACTACAAGATGATGACGAACCTGCAAATTTCAAACAGGCCGTCACATGCCCTGCTAAAGATAAATGGATAGCGGCAATGGAAGAAGAACTTCAATCCATGAAAACAAACCAAGTCTGGGACTTGGTTGATTTACCTAAGGGACGTAGAGCCATTGGGAACAAGTGGGTTCTCAAAATCAAGCATAAGGCTGATGGATCCATCGAGAAATATAAAGCTCGCCTTGTTGCAAAAGGTTTCACGCAACAGGAAGGAATAGACTACGAAGAGACTTTCTCTCCTGTCGTGCGTTTTACCTCCATTCGCTTAATTCTGGCAATGGTGGCTTGTTTGGACCTCGAGTTACATCAGATGGATGTAAAGACTGCCTTTCTTAACGGAGAACTAGATGAGGAGATCTACATGGAACAACCAAACGGGTTCGTACAAGAAGAAAACAAACATAAGGTTTGTAAACTTCGTAAATCCATATATGGTCTTAAACAATCCTCAAGGCAGTGGTATATGCGCTTTCAAGAAGTCGTTTTGTCGTATGGTTTCTCCATGCTCGACGAAGACAACTGCGTATATATTAAGAGGATTAAAAACAAGTATGTAATTATGTCTCTTTATGTAGATGACATACTTATAGCCGGAAATGATAAGCGTCTTGTCATGGATATCAAAGCTTGGCTTTCATCCGTCTTTGAGATGAAAGACATGGGTGAAGCTGCATATATCCTTGGGGTTAAGATCTCAAGGAATCGTTCCAAGAAACTTCTTTCTCTCTCTCAAGAGACATATATAAAGAAAGTTTTAGAACGGTTTAATATGCAGGACTGCAAGCCAATTGATACTCCAATAAGCAAAGGCGAGGGTCTATGTTTGGAAATGTGTCCCAAAGATCCAAAAGAAAAGAAAGCTATGGAAAAAGTTCCATACTCCAGTGCTGTCGGGAGTCTGATGTACGCTATGATGTGTACCAGACCGGACATTTGCTATGGTGTTGGTATGGTAAGCCGTTACCAATCCAACCCAGGACATGCACACTGGAAATCGGTGAAGAGGATATTAAGGTACCTCAAAGGGACTGCGGACTATGCGTTATGCTATCAATGCAATACCTTGAGACTCGAAGGCTATACCGATGCTGATTGGGCGGGTGATCTCGACGAGCGAAGATCTACCTCAGGCTTTGTTTACTTGCTCGGGAATGGTGCAATATCCTGAAGCAGCAAGAAGCAAACCTGCATTGCCTTATCAACAATGGAAGCCGAATTCGTAGCATTCAGCATGGCGGTCCAAGAAGCTGTTTGGCTTAGGAAATTCTTGGACAGGCTGACGAATGCCTCTGACTCAAGCACTGTTCCCATATACAGTGATAGTCAAGCTTCGATTGCCTACGTCAAAGATCCTAAATTTCATTGTAAGACCAAACACATTGACATTCGATTCAAGTTTGCGAAGGAATATGACAAACGGAAGGAAGTAGACATAGGATACATATCCACGCATGAGATGATAGCGGATCCCCTTACTAAGGCGATCCCCAGAGATGTGTTTTTCAAACACTTATCATCTATGGGAATGCGTAGGTGCTGAGCTGTATCATGTAATATTTCCCATGTCTATAGAAGATCAAAGTTTAATTTGCATACAAGTTTCTTACAAATGATTTTATATACATTTGTGTTTAAGTCTCAGCTATTTTATTGTGTGTATGTCGGACAGATTAAGGTTGGCTCTCTCACATGAGCAACCGCCTTATCTTATCAGATGGATAAGATAGAGATGAGACTAGTTTAAAGTCAAAATCATTAAATGATTTAGAGTCATGACTTAAACAAGATAGTCGAATGAAAGATCTGCATCATATGGATGCTTACAAAAGATCTGAGATCTGTATCACAAGGATATTTGAAAGAGATCTCGTAGGATTTTTTTAAATCCTATCTGTCTTATGCAGGATGAGAGTCCGTGAATATTTCACGAGTAATAAAGGGACTCAAAAAGATAGGCACTGTGGTGTCTGATCTTTTCATCCGTACAACATCATTAAGACATACTCTCCCTGGGAAAGGAGTGATGTTGTAATACGTGTTCATACCACGTATGCATTTCGACCACTGAGTTAGTAGCAATAGTGTTTGCTATTATGTGAGACTCAAAGGCCATACGGGTCTTAACTCTTACCCTCAAGGACTCCAATTGGTTCCTTTAGATTTGATGAGATGATCGTTATCTTAGCGTGTTGCTAATGGGCTATGATAATTCGGCTCGGCGGGGCACGTTAGAAAAGCGAATCAAGTCAAGATCAGAAGGTTCGCAAGAAGAGGAAGATTGATTTCATATACGCATTTGGACTTTAATGATTCAAAGCTGGCCAGCCAATTGTAATCCAGATGGGATTCAATTGTTGAATATAAAGTATAAGAAATGCGAAGAAATAATCTAGGGTAAAGCATGCGTTGAACTACTCAACTTTGCACCTTCGAGGTCGTTGTGTATCTCTAACAAGTGCACAACAACAGACTCTACGCGCATGACGGTCGCACGGTCTATTTCTCGGTATGATAGATGAAAGAACTAAGGGAAAGACGTTCTCTTACAATCCCCTCAAGTGTGAGTGGGAGATGTTGGATATGGAAGACGTTTGTACACCCTTGTGGGGGATGTACGAGGGATTACGGACCTCGAACGTCGCGTACACAAAGTCGTGTGCAAAGGGAATCTGTTCCCTTGCGGAGAGGATCTCTGGATGAGCGGGAAAGTCGCATTATATATGCATAAGTGCATGCGACATATGGCTAATAAAGGGGGAATATCTTAAGCTTATGTTGTACCATGCATATGGTACAACTTAAGCTTATAATGTGCCATGTATCATGGTACACCTTAATTAAGTTGTTCCAAAGGAACAACTTACCCTAAAATAACTACCTTGGGGGCTATAAATAAGACCCAAGGGTAGCCATTTTCCTGACACCTTTTGCATGAAATTCATGCATGCATCTTCATCCTAGCGAAGCTCTGCAGAAATATTTCCTCTCCCTCTATCCAAGTTCTTAATCTAAAGTAGAGATTTAGATTGTGGATTTAGTAGCCTTACTCCGTTCGTGAGTAGACTCGATCCGTCGTGGCGAATCCGAAGGCAAAGTTCCGAGACTACCGTTCCGCATACGCAAGCGTAAGTCTCAACTTTAATTATCGATCCTAACTCTGTTTTGGCAGGATCCATCACACACACCCGGGACAAGCGATGATGTAGTCCTACCGCAAGCGCACGGTCAAGTGCGAGCGGGTATCAAACTCAGGGAGGACAAATGACAGTGTCTCCTTCCAATCACCTAGCTATCAAGGGGATCGAGAATTGTTTGGGGCGAACAATCACAATCGTGTGAATGTCAAGAGGAAATATCAAATTAATGAAACGTCTAGGGGTGGGGAATCCTCGCTACGGACCGCCTTATCATCATTGTGATTTATAAGTTACATCATTGCTAAACTCGAATGTGGGTGAGCTAGCCA
Source organism: Scilla litardierei (assembly GCA_030789695.1). Taxonomy (NCBI): domain Eukaryota; kingdom Viridiplantae; phylum Streptophyta; class Magnoliopsida; order Asparagales; family Asparagaceae; genus Scilla; species Scilla litardierei. Next base: position 755,865,787 of record CM061142.1, on the reverse strand, counting down.
CAACTAAATGTAGAACCAAGCTCACGCTCTCGCGCTATTGCCAGTCTATAGCAAACCTAGGATAGGGCCCAAGCTCTTGCAAACCCTAGCCTAAGCTGCTAGCGTGAAGAACGACATCATCGCTCAATCGTGTCTCGAGCCCAATCTCGTGCAAACTCGAGCTACGACCTAGGTTGCAATAGTTCCTATCCGTCCAATCTCTTGCAAACGGATATGTGTATAGATTCACAATTGAAAATCCTAGCTTTGTCCCAATCTCTTGCAAACCAAGTCTAGAGAGATCCAATAGTCAATCTAAATCGAATATCTAGGCATTCCTATCAATTGTGATCCAATCTCTTACAAATCCCAATCGATATGAATCCCTAGCTATTCGTAATTAATCAATCCCAACCTAACCCTAATCAATTCTAGCAATACTTTCACAAATTCATCACAATTTGGAAGTATGGTCCATAGGGTTCATCCCTACGCCCTAGAACGAAGTCACTACTCACTATTCATCGTGAAATTCTCAGAAAAATCAATAATAATATCAAGAGAATTCATTGCAATAGAGAAATAACAAATAAAAATTGAGTTTTTGATAGAAAATAGACAAACCAATGAAGATCCAATGATATCCAATGAGAATCCAAATAGAGTAGCCTTTAAATCTCCAAAAAGAAAGCCTAAATCTAATTAATCTAAAAAGTTCTGAAAAGTGCTCAAAAAGGCTGCCAAAAAACTCTCCTAACTAGGGCAAAAACTAGGTTTAAATACCCCCCAAAATCGCCCAAAAAATCGTGACCAAACTGCCCCTGCGCAGCCCAGAAATCGCAACTTACGCAGCAGGCGGAGCGGCTCACTCGACCGAGTGACTTTGTCACTCGGTCGAGTGACAGACCCTGTAAGAAAATAGTGAGTTAGGGGGGTCTCAGGGTCTGCCTTCGAAGGTGACTCGGCCGAGTATACTTCTTCGTTCGGCCGAGTGGCTTTATCGCTCGGCCGAGTGACTTTCGACTGGATCTTCGAAAAATACAGTAACTTCGGCCTTTTTCTGGGTAATTTCTCTGTACCACTCGGGCGAGTGAGATTTCTCATTCGGCCGAGTGGTATTTCTTCGTTCGGCCGAGTACACGTTGAATTTAGCTCTGTGTGCGTATCTGTTCTGGTCGGCCGAGTGGGGCTTCTGGTTCGGCCGAGTGACTGCTCCACTCGGCCGAGTGGCATGCTGTAAATGCCCAATCTTCTCCGTTTCCCCTCCTCGTCGCTCCTACGAAGTTCCTTCTTCTTCCACTCATATTCCATCGCTGAATGGCCCTCAAATGAGCCACGGGTGACACTCCTTAGTGCTTGCGAACCAATTGATCTCAAAATCGCTCCGAATCGCTCCATATTTCCTGAAATATGACAAAAACAAGAAATAGTGAAAAGCATCGTAATATTGTCTAATAATCGTGAAACACGCGATATGAGCGATCAAAACGGCATGCAAACATGCAGAAAAAAGGTGTAAAATATGGAGTGGTCAATGGGTCCAACAAAAAGCTATGGGTTGCAGAAATGTTGGTGATGGATGGATTTTTTTTATTTCATTCACTTTATTCACAAAAAAGGATGAAAATAATAAAAAGATGCTCAAGAAGTTTCTATATCCTAGTCCACACCCCCCAACTAAAAATGAACATGGTCCTCAATGTTTGAAGGGTGTGATGAAGTGTACAAGAAGATGGATAAACTAGGATAAGAAAGCTTGAGCAAGGGTTATTCATTACTACATATTACTAGATAGGAAAGTTTTGGTGTGAACACACCTAGTTGGTTCCACCCGGCGGTGGTTCCGTAAGCTCCATGGTGTACTCGTCTTTGCTCCACGGCTCTTGATAGTGCTTTAAGCGTTGGCCGTTCACCTTAAATTCATTGCCATTTTGTGGGTTGGCAATGGTCACCACGCCATGTGGAAACACCTCCCGAACAATGAAAGGTCCAATCCACTTCGAACAAAGCTTTTCGGGGAAGAGATGAAGTCTTGAGTTATAAAGTAGCACTTTCTCCCCCGGGGTGAATTCTCTCCTCAAGGTGATTCGATCATGGGCGCACTTAAGCCTCTCCTTCACAAGCTTGGAATTGTTGTATGCCTCTCTCCTTATCTCTTCGAGCTCCACTAACTGTAATTTACGAGAAGAGGGGTCAATTTCACAATTAAAATTTTTAATTGCCCAAAAAGATCTATGTTCAAGCTCAATGGGCAAGTGACAAAATTTTCCAAAAACTAATCGATATGGGGACATCCCTAAAACCATTTTGTAGGCGGTACGGTACGCCCACAATGCTTCGGGAAGACGCGTACTCCAATCTTTCCTTGATGGATTCACCGTCTTTTGGAGTATGTTCTTGATCTCCCGATTTGCCAACTCTGCTTGTCCATTGGTTTGGGGGTGGTATGGTGTGGAGACCTTGTGTTTCACTCCAAACGTTTTCATTAAGCTTACGAAGAGGCGGTTGCAGAAATGTGACCCTCTGTCGCTTATCATAGCCTTTGGCATCCCAAATCGTGTGAAAATCTTTTCTTTCATGAATTTAAGCACGATAGCCGCATCATTGGTCCCACAAGGAATAACATCAACCCATTTAGATACATAATCTATAGGCAAAATATAGGTGTACCCAAAGGATGGGAAAATGGCCCCATAAAATCAATGCCCTAACAATCGAAGATTTCTAATTCAAGAATGGGGTTTAGCGGCATCATATTTCTTTGAGTAATTCCCCCCAACTTTTGGCAAGCTAAGCATGATTTACAATATGTATAAGTGTCCTTAAACGTGCTAGGCTAATAGAAACCACATTGTAGATTTTTTGCTACGGTCTTTTGGGCGGAAAAATGACCACCGCACACACCTTCATGGCAAAAGTGTAAAACACTATCAAACTCATGGTCGGGTATGCATCTTCTTACTATTTGGTCATTACAATACTTGTAAAGGTAAGGGTCATCGAAAAAGAAAGATTTTACCTCAAAGATGAACCTTTTGTAATCTTGGCGAGACCAAGTAGAAGGAGTCTTACCGGTGACCAAGTAGTTTATTATGTCAGCATACCCTGGGAGTGTGTGGGAGACCGCAAAAAGATGTTCGTCGGGAAATGAATCATTCAATGGGATGGTTGCTGGCTCCATGCTCATCATTAACCGTGAAAGGTGATCGGCAACATGATTTTCTGCTCCCTTCTTGTCCTTGATGGCGATTTTAAATTCCTGCAAGAGCAAAATCCAACGGATTAGTCTAGGCTTAGCATCTTTCTTGGAAAGGAGATATTTAAGAGCGGCATGGTCGGTGAAGATTGTAATTGGGAATCCCAAGATGTAGCTCCTAAATTTCTCCAACGCGAAGACAACGGCTAAAAGCTCCTTCTCCGTGGTGGTGTAGTTTCGTTGAGCCTCATTCATGCTCTTGCTTGCATAGTAAATCACCACGGGGACATTGTCCTTGCATTGTCCAAGCACGGTACCAACCGCATAATCACTAGCATCGCACATGATTTCGAAGGGTGATGTCCAATCTGGCACCTGAAGAATAGGTGAACATGTGAGCAAATTTTTCAACTTCTCAAAAGCAAGTTGACAATCATTACTCCAAGCAAAATCTACATCATTTTTCAAAAGCATGCAAAGAGGTTGAGATATAGAACTAAAATCTTTTATGAACCTCCTATAAAAACCTGCATGCCCAAGAAATGATCGAATATCTTTTACGCAACGAGGAGTGGGTAGCTTTTCTATTACCTCGATCTTGACTTTATCGACGTGCATACCTTCCTTGGATACAATATGACTGGGGACTAAGCCTTCGGTTGTCATGAAATGGCATTTCTCCCAATTCAAGAGAAGGTTTTTCTCGATGCACTGATCTAACACCAAAGCCAAGTTAGATAAACAATTATTAAATGAGCTACCATACACAGAGAAATCATCCATGAATATGACCGCATCAGAATACGTCCCCAATATTTTCAACATATCATGGAAAATGCTAAGCATACAACGTTGAAAGGTTGCGGGGGCATTACATAGACCAAATGACATCCTCCAGAATGCAAAAGTGCCAAAAGGACAAGTGAAAGTGGTCCTCTCTTATTCTTCGGGTGCTATTTCAATTTGATAATAACCGGAATAGCCATCAAGGAAGCAATAATATTCGTGTCCGGCCACTCTCTCTAGGATTTGATCAAGAAATAGGAGAGGAAAGTGGTCTTTACGGGTCTTAGAATTAAGCTTCCTATAGTCAACGCACATGCGCCATCCCGTGGTGGCTCGCATGGGAACTAGCTCATTGTTTTCATTTTTAATAACCCTTAGCCCCGATTTCTTAGGTACAACTTGAATGGGGCTAACCCATCTATTATCGGCAATAGGGTATATAATACCAGCATCAAGAAGCTTAAGGATTTCACCTTTTACCACTTCCTTTAGGTTAGGATTTAACCTACGTTGCATTTCTCTAGTAGGTTTGGTGTCATCCTAGATGTGGTGCTTACAAATGAGGTGGTCAATATCTTTAATGTCTGCAATTGTCCAACCAATTGCCCCCTTATGAGTTTTAAGCACATCTAGCAATTGCATTTCTTGCTCATTGGAAAGTTTAGACGATATTACCACGGGGAATGTGCCGGATTCTCCAAGAAATGCATACTTCAAATATGGCGACAACGGCTTCAAATCCAAGGATGGGTGTTCCAACTTTGATGGCCTTTGGCAAGGTATGTCCAACGATAACGGCTCAAAAGATGGCATCCACTTAGTTATCGCGCCAACTTCCTGCGAAAAACACTCGTTGTCAATATTTTCACAAAAATGATCAACAAAATTAAGCGCTTCAACAAACTCCATTTCAAAATGCTCTTCAACTAGAGTCTCAATCATGCAAGCTTCCTCAAACTCACCATCCCCCGATGGCAATTTATAAGCATTGAAAATGTTCAAGTCAAGGGTCATGTTGCCAAAAGAGATTTTAAGTTGACCATCCCTACAATTGATTATAGCATTGCTTGTGGCTAGGAATGGTCTACCTAAAATGATGGAGGTTAGTGTTTTGGTTTGAGATCCAAGAATGTCCAACACAACAAAGTCCACCGGGTATTAAAATTTGTCCACTTGGACGAGCACGTCCTCTATGCTACCCTTGGGGACCTTGATGGATCTATCGATCAATTGGAGAATAATGGGTGTGGATTTTAATTCTCCAAGTTCAAATTGTATGTACAAGTCATAAGGCAAAATATTAACACTCGAACCTAAATCAAGGAGGGCTTGACCTATCTTTTTGGTTCCTATGATGCATGAGATTATAGGTGAGTCGGGATCCTTGTATTTAGTAGGAGTGTTGAGCTGCACAATAGCACTAACTTGTTGTGTTAGGAAGGCCTTTTTCTTAACACTAACATTCCTCTTAACGGTGCATAAATCTTTTAAGAATTTAGCATATACGGGAATTTGATTTATTGCATCAAGAAGAGGGATATTAACTTGACATTTTTGAAATATTTCGTGGATTTCGGATTGGAACTTATCTTTCTGTGGAGGTTGAAGCCTTTGAGGGAAAGGTGCAAGAGGAATGTACGGCTCGGGCTCTTCAATGATGATCTCTTCGGAATGGTTGCCTTTGTCCGGTATTTCTTCTTGCACATCTTCATTTGGGGAGCTTCATTCTCCATAACTATCTCCGCTTCGACTCTCGGTGGCTTCAGCTTCTCAAGTTTTTGACCACTCCTCAAGGTTGTCACCGCTTGACAAGACTTGACGTTGGGTCCTCCCGATGATGAATTCATGTTAGGGTTCGGGAGTGGTTGTGCCGGAAGCTTTCCCTTCTCTAGAGTTGCCGCAAGCTTTGCCATATTCTCATTGAGTTGTTGAAATTGTTGTTGGTGTTGCGCCTGAGTTTGTTGTAGTTGTTGCCATTGTTGGAAATTTGCTTGATTTTGCGTTGTTTGCATTTGGATGAATTGTTGTAATGTGTCGCTCAGAGATTGCACTTGGGGCTCACTTGTTTTATCCCTCCTCCTTTGGATGCCTTGTTGATTGTTGTTGTTGTTGAAGGGGGACGATATGATGGTTGAGCTTGTTGTTGTCTTTGGGATCTCTAATTCAAATTCGGGCTATTCCTCCAACTCGGGCCTTGATTATGGGAATTGTTGTATCCTTGCCCTTGGTTGGAATTCGTCACATAATTCACTTGAGTGGGGTCTTGAAGTACTTCCTTTACTAGCGGTAGGTTAGGACATTGAGTGATACCATGGTCTGCGCTACTGCAAAGGTTACATAGCCCTTCATTACCAACCGTCACGGCCTTCACTCCTTTCAACTGCAACCCTTCAAGTCTCTTGCAAATGATGGCCTCCATTCTTGCTTCTAAGGCTTCCTCTTGGGTCAATGTAAGGAGACCTCCACGGGCCAAAGGTTGAGGTAATTCTCTTCTCTCAGCTTCAGGAGTCGCCTCCCAACTTCGTTCATTCTCAGCTATGGACTCTAAGTAGTCCCATGCCTCCTCTGGTGTCTTATCCAAGAATTCCCCGTTGCACATCATTTCCACGAATTGCTTCATGGATGGGATGAGTCCATCATAAAAGAAACCGATGAGGCGGTATTCAGCAAATCCATGGTGTGGACATGCTAGTAGCGGCTCCTTGAACCTTTCCCAAGTGATTTCAAAGCTTTCGTTTGGCTTCTGAGAAAAGTTTGCCATTTACCGCTTTAATCCTTGAGTCCTGTGCAAGGGAAAAAACTTTTTCAGAAATTCAGCTTGCATTGCTAATTAGGAGTTAATAGTATGAGGAGGTATAGCATTAAACCAATTTTTAGCTTTATCTTTTAAAGAAAAAGGAAACATTTTTAGATAAATGGTTTCATTGCTTGTCTTCCCATCAGAACATGTGAGGCAGACATCTTCAAACTCCTTTATGTGTAGATAAGGGTTCTGCTTTTCTACACCATGAAAAGTGGGAAGAATTTGAAATATCACAGATCTTGGGCTAAAAGAATTTGCATAGGCAGGAAGCACGATGCATGAGCCGGTAGCAGACATACTTGGTCTCAACATATATCTCAAACTTCGATCACCCTTATGTTGAGAGAGATCGTCCTCACTATGATTGGTGTTGTCATTCCCGTTAGTGTTGGTGTTGTTATCGGCCATGTCTATGTTTCTTACTAGTCTATGTGATCGATGAGTCCTTAACCACATAAACTAGACAATATAGTTCAAGTCAAAACTTTCCAAGATTAGCCTAATTTATATAGGTTTGTTGATTATAAAAATGGAAAAGCAAACTCGGATATACACGATGAATATAAACAGTAGAATGAAAAGATCTCACCAAATTTTCACAACAAAAACCAAAGTGTGAAATGGAGATACGCCGTCCCCGGCAACGGCGCCAATTTGCTTGACTCTTCCAGAAAGGTGATACTCGCAAGTGTACGAGGTCGGCAAATAATATACCCGGTAAGTACGGGATCATATCCACAGAGACGAAATTAATCTGCAAATTCACACAAATAGTTAGAGCATGTAAAGAATGGTTGAGGGTTCTTCCCACCCTATGGGGGTGAATGATTGTTTGGAGAGTTGGTTTGTCTAAACACCCTAGAGTTAGGGTAATGTTCTAAGGTTAGGATGCAAGGGAGAGAAAGAGTGCGGGTGTCGAGGATATCGGTAGGATTATTCAATTGCTCTGCTAAGTATTACTTCCATGATAACTCGATCGCTTATCCATTTCAAGGTATGAGGATAGGGAAATAACTCAATTAAGCACATATGGGGTGCAACAAAAGTAATTGCTAACTAGGTTCTTCCCCTAATTGAAGCTCAAGAATCACTCTCACACCCATTTCAAGGTATGTAAGAGTAGTGCATATAGGTTGTGGTGCGCAGCGCACAACCACCATTCTGCGGCCCCTTGCAGGTAATGCACGATTAGATAGATGGGTCACAACCCAATTAGCAATTTGAATTGATGGATGAATTAAACTTCTAAATTACGAAATATGGATTGAATGGGTCTTGCATTCATTTCAAGATATGAAATATCCATTGGATACATAGATGCAACAATTACGAAGCACCATCGTTCTTCTGCTCCTCCATGGATAGTATCAAACCCAATTACTCATAAGTTTAATTCACCCAACAACATGGATTAACAACAGGTGCTGAAAATTAACATTAGCAAAGTAATCAATACATCCTACATCAATCCAAAACACCCACACAATGAATCTAGCCTAGCATATCAAAGACTAAATCAACATTCATGAAAATAGACATAGTTCTATGCAAAGGATGAAAGCAAGTATGTATTAGAAAGAGAGTTGGAGATTTGTCACCAAATACAAGCTTCTTCAGTCAGTAATAGCAAAAACGAAATTAGAAAACTTAGAGCTCTCAAAACCCCTAATCCCATTCTCAAGGAAGAAGATGACCTAAAAATAGCAAAAGATTAAGTTCTATTTTCCTTCTCCCTATTACATCTGAATAGTAGTGTTTTATATCCCCTAAGGGGTTACATCTCATCCATACAAATCCTCATCCAATGATTCATAGCAACTGGAGAGGAATCGGGTTAAGAAAAACCCGTTTCTCGTAACGCAGACTGCGGCCGAAAACCCCCGATCAGTCGAATGTCGAATAAATGGCAGTCGACTGATGGCAGAAAACTCTTATTGCTTCCAAATGGGGGCAGGTGACTGTCTGAAAATATCACAGTCGAATGTGTGATCCACAGGCGTCTGTTTTCTGTTCTTCAGTCGCCTGCTGCAGAAATGTCAAAATAACAGAGAGTTGGCTCATTTTGCTCCCTCAGAAATCTGAAATATCAGTCGATTGATGAGAAGATGACATGAAACTGTATGAGATTACAGTCAACTGTCAATCCTCTTACAGTCGACTGTAGTTGGGCTTCAGCTTCTCCAGCTTCAATTCTTTAAAGGTAGGCGACTGCCGTTGTTTGGGCAGTCGACTGTTGGGTTTTTAGGCGACTGTCTTTGCTTCTTCAGGCGCCTGTTATGTACTCCTCTTCTTGAGTTGATTTAGTCCCTTCCAGGACACCTGAAAATTCCATAAAAATCCCTATAAATATAATAGACATTTATAATGCTTAGGGAAGTGAAATTGTGCAAGAATAAAATCATATGCTCACAAATGATGATTTAGCGTAAATGTAGTTAAGAGAGCATGATTCCATGGATTATATGCACAAGAGGAGATGATTATGAGGTTAGAATATGCAATATTTATTCATAATCAGCAGCTCTTAAGATTCCTGAGACTGAGCTCGGTCTTCAAAAGTTTAGCCTTAGTATCATCCTTCTCACTTTTCATTTTGGAACATTCATCTTTTAAAGTTTTGTTAGCTTTGCAAATCTCCATCCATTTGTTGAACATGGTCTGGTATGCCGACCGAATGTCTTCTTCACCAGCATCTTCCTCACTATCACCCTCAGAGTCGAATTCACAGCTGAACGTTGTACTCGATGTTTCAACATCCTGTTTGACATTGCTCAGTATTCTCCCCAATGTTGTACCTGATGTTGCAACATTACGTTCAACATAACTAGACGTGTCACACTCAGATTGGTCTTTCAGGGTCGCAGTAAAAGCGATGTAGTTACTGGTGATGTCCTCATCTTCAGCACTTCCTTCAGAATCTTCATCACTCCAGGTACTGGCTAGAGATTTCCCTTTCTGTTCTTGAGAGTGTTAGCACACTCAGCTTGTATGTGACCAAAGCCTTCACACTCCCTGCATTGTATTCCTTTACCTTTGTTTTTTGTCTCATACCTCTGAGTGGGACAACTGGTAGTTTTTTCAGCAGTGGGAGGATTTGGACGTGCCATCTTGTTGACAGGTCTGAGATTCTGACCCCTATTGCTGATCTTCCTCATCATCCTGTTGAAGTTCTTGTTAGCAAAGTAATGTCTTCATCTAAATCCGACTCATTCTTAGATTTAGGTGTTTCACTGACTTCTGCCTTTAACGCCACCCCCTTTTCCCTTTTGTTATGTTTGAGATTCATCTCATAGGTTTAAAGAGAACCCATGAGTTCATCCAATCTCATAGTGGATGTGTTTCTCATTTCTTCAACGACCGCTATTTTTGCAGAAAACTTATCAGGAAGGGATCTCAATGTCTTCTCTACCAGCTTCTTTTGAGAATATTTCTTGCCTAGTTGAAAAGCCTGATTTGTTATGTCCCTCAGTCTCCCATTGTATTCAACAATAGTCTCATCATCATTCATTCTTAGGTTTTCGAACTGGGATGCAAGCATTTGGAGTTTGGAAGCCTTAACCGTACTCGTTCCTTCATAAATATTCTGAAGAATATCCCAAGCTTCTTTGGCATACTCACATGTGGATATCAGCTTGAACTGCTCTTCGTCAACTGTAGTGAAAATAGCATTCACGGCCTTAGAGTTTCCTAAAGCCGCTCGATCTTCTTCTGGACCCCAATCTCTTGTCGGTTTAAGGCATTATTTGCCTTCTTTGTCTATTTCAATCGGTGGAATCCATCCTTCAATGGTGGCAACCCCTGCCTTCTCATCCAGCGACTTGATAAAGGCACGCATTCAGGACTTCTAGTATGTATAGTTTGTTCCCGTAAGTAGCAGAGGGCGTGTAATGGAAGCGCCTTCTTTCGTATTCATGATTTGCGTACTGCGAACACAGGATCACACCCACTTTGAGAACACAAAGTATCACGAATGACATGCTCTGATACCAATTGAAATTAAGCACGCAGTTAATAATCAATAAACCCGAATGATAAACACAAGCCAAGTAATGACACACAAGACTTGGTAACGCAGTTCGGTGCGCACTCCTACATCTGCGGGGCCACGCCTAGAAAATCAGAATACTCCACTAAAAATATCAATGAGTACAATCACTGATATCACGTTTCTATCAGGAAGAACAACCTCTCCCTCAATACAAACCGTAATGGGTGGTCTCTACCAACCCATGGAGTATTCTAAGCAAGCTCCCCTTGCACAACCGACTAGATCAACTCCCTTGATCTCTATGTGCATAGCCGTCGGCCTCCCTCCCAGAGTTCTTCAAAATTTTATCTGAAGTCGTAACCCTAGCCGTCGAAGCCGCAACCCTTATATATCCCACTCCCTCTCAATCTGCGGGTCAATATGAAACGATGTTCAATCAAATCAAATGCGGATCGGAAGCCCATAAAATTTGGAACTACTTTGGGCAGGTGGTTTTGCAAATCCCAAAGGATCCGATGAATACAATAGCACGAGCAAGAATCTCTCTAACCGTCTCAACAATAAAATCCACAGATTGCAACTTTCAAATATATCTTCAACAATATTCAACCATCAGAATAAACCACAAGGTGTTGCAGATCCTAAACAAAGTCGACAAGCTTCCATTTACGGCGATCCCATACTTAACATAAATATGACAGCTTCCCGATACTGCATGTTGAATGTTATGTTGTAACAAAATGTTCAACATTACTTTCAACACGACCTAGAGCTGAAGCCTCTCTTCTCCAAGATAATTAAGAACAACCACGATAATTTGGTGCCACTTATGACAGAACAGTCATGTACACATGACATAACAAAAAAATTTCTTACATAGACTCCCCCTCAAAGTTTGCATCATTGAAGTTGGGTCTCACCCTTAATCCATGCATGTAACTTGAGATTCATTTGGAGATCCTCTACTAATCGCTTATAATTTTGGTACTTGAAAATCAAACAAATAATTTTGGTACCCTTTCTTTATGGGTCCACGGGATTAGTCATACGTAATAATATAAATATCAACCAATAGGGAACCAAACCCATTTGGGTTTTAATTTCTCCTAATAAAATCTATAATCTCTACAAAAATGAACATTGTCATAAAACTAGAAATGTAATCGTCTTTCATTTGGACGGTTCCAATTTTGGGAATCCAAACTTTGACATATCCATTTTTAGTTTTACTAGCTTGATGATGAGAAATCTTAGCATTTTGAGTGGTTATATTGTAACTTAAGCCATGTTTGCTAGTTGATGGTCTTTGTGAGCTAATCAAGCTATCTAATTTTTACTTACACTTATTGAATTTAGCTAATTATTAACCAAGTCATCGTGCTTTGCTTTAATGGCGGCCATATTCACGTCTAAGTCTCTAAACCTATTTATTAGGTCTTTATATTCTAGGCCAAGAAATCTATTCTTTTCTTCAATATCTTTATTCTTACCAATCAATTTTAGGTTTTCTTTCCTAATCTTTTCTAGCTCAAGATTAGGATAATTAGTTCCATAAGATTTATGTTTCTTTTTTACAGTTAAAAGCTCTTTAAGTGTTTCCTCATGTTTAGCATAAAGTCTATGAAACTCCTTCTCATAATCAAGGTCCTCATCATCGCTATTATTGCTATCACTAGAGTTAGGGTTAGAATTTACATTGGGATCTCCTCGTGCCATGAAGCACATATATGACTTCTCGTTACTTTTACTTCTTTCTTCTTTACTTTCGGATGATGATGAGCTATCAGAATCCTCTTCATCATCGCTTCTATCCTAAGCCGCAAAAGCTTGTCTCTTTGTCCTTTTTCCATGTAAGACTTCATTCTTTTGTCTTTGTTTTTCTTTAGTGGAAACTCCTTCTTGATATGACCGGGCCTATTACATTCATAGCAAATAGGTCATTAGTAGAATTAAATTTTTGGTTTTGAGACTTACGTGCTTTGAGGATTTTATTGAATCCTTTGGAGATGAGTGCCATTTGTTTCTCCATTTCATCTTTGACTTCATCATCGGACTCCTCCATATCTGATGTGGCATTGAAAGCGATGTTCTTCTTCTTTTCACCGTGCTCCTTGGTCATTCTCTCTTACAATTGGAGTTCATACGCCATTAGAATGCCGATGAGCTCCTCCAAGGTAGGCTTTGAAGTGTCATTGCCTTCTTCAATGTCCGAAGCTTTGGATTCCCATTTGGGAGTGAGGGATCTAAGGATCTTGCATACGTGATCCTCTTGTGTGTACTTCTTTCCCAATCCCGCAAGTGTTGACAATCTCCGTAAACCGAGTGTACATCTCCATTATGTTCTTGCCCTCCTTCATCATAAATTGTTCGTACCTACCAACATAAAGAGAAGATTTTGACGATTTTTCTTTTTGGTTACCTTCATGCGTTACCTCAAGGATCTTCCATATTTGGTGTGTGAAGGTATCCATGAAGTTGCGGTTGTAGTCCGTTGTGTCAAGGCCGCAATATAAAATGGACATTGCCTTGGCATTAAATGACAATGCATCCATCTCCTTCTTGGTCCACTTTTCTTCCTCAAGAGTGGGTGCTTCATAAGGATTCTCCACCGTTTTCCATAGCTCAGAGATAGAAAGTAGGTACATTCGCGTTCGATTCTTCCAAGCTCCATAATTGAATCCAGTGAGAAGTGGTGGTCGGGTGCTTGATTGACCATCAGGAAAACAATCAGTTGATGCCATCTTCAACCTTGCTTTAATACCAAGTGTTGGGACCTAAATGGCTAAGAGAACACTATATGGGGGTGAATAGTATTTTCGACAAATGAAAATTTACCTCTAGAAATCTCCTTTGGATTATAAAGAGTTACCTAGTATTAATCATAATCAACACAAAATACTTGCAATAATAAATGAAGATTAGTACGCAATCTAAAATAGTAAACACATGGGAATAATAATCAACACAGCACGACACATGGTCATTGGTAACGCAGTTCGGTGCGCACACCTACATCTGCGGGGCCTCGCCCAGAAATTCAAATTACTCTACTAAAATAATGATAATTACAATCACCAATACTATTTGATACTAGGGGAAACAAACTCCCCCTCAATACAAACCGCAAGGGTTGATCTCAATCAACCCCGTGGAGTAATTTGCGCAAGCTCCCCTTGCGTGCAACATCCCCTTGCAATACTGACCAAGATCAACTCCCTTGATCTCCTACCTCAGTAGTCGTCAGCCTCCTCCCGGAGTTTGATATCACTTTCGCAAAAGATGATCTTCCAAAGCGATAACCCCAACGCCAATCCAACTTCCAACTTTACTTCACTCCCACTTTGAAGTTGTTAAGTTGTTAATAACAATTCCTCCGTTAGAATCACTGAAGATTGGCCGAACAACCCAAAGCACAGCTAGGCGAGATAAAGCAGTTAATATAGAGATCTTAGCCGACAAACAGATCTGAAGCCAAACGAATATCCTTAACCATTCTTCAACAGCTTCAACAAATATAACCATTAGAACCACCTGTCCCGCACTGAAAGAGAAGATCTGAATCTGATCAACAAACACGATAACTTCTTATCTCCAATAACTACAAATCTATTACGACGAGGTCTCATCTTCAAAAGTCGCAATACAAATAGCTACATAGAATGTCAACGAAGACTGATCTCAGAAGTGTGAACAACAAGTTCAACATTTCATATGACACAATGTTCAACATTTCATAAGTACACATTGTGTCACGGTCACAAATGTTGAACAATAAGTTCAACATTTCATACGACATATTGTTCAACATCCCACATGAACCATTGTGCCACAAATGACAAACAACAGACTTAACAATCTCCCCCTTTGGCTTTTAGTGGCACAATCAAACCAAATAATATCTGACACCATCATATGCATATAATAGACTGAAGAGACAAGGTCGAGAAGTAGACGTACCAGTCATTAACAAGAACATCAGAGATACCACTGTACTTCAACAGGTAGATCTTCAACAGGGAGATCATACAACAAAAAGTACTCCCCCAAGATGTTCAAGAAGTTACAGATCATAGATTAGACAATAGTAACACCAACATCAAATCACCACCACAACATATCACCACATCAAAACACTATCTCCCCATTTGTGACACCAAAAGTCAAAGGTCATACCTTGTCAGAAGACACTTTAGCTTGGAGCTGAACAATCCTTTCCTAGAGAAAAATTCTCTGAGCTTGAAGAAGAACTCTCTAACCATCAAGCATATCCAACTGATCATCTACAGATTTGACAGCCCTTTGAAGCACCAACATGTCATCCAGTAAATGTTGCATAGAGACCTTTGATGATGAAGTCCTTTTGCCAGCAGATTTCGAGGTAGATGGAGGAGAAGTAGATGAGGAAGGCACAGAGCACACAGAAGCCGAAGGAAGAACAGATAAATCATCAATTTTGCTGGCTACTGACTTGGTAGTGAAGCTGATCAAGTCACATGACACTGGAAGTTCAGAGGAGTCTGGACAACCCCTTGCGAAAAAAGTATCATGGAAATGAGGGAGGCATGAGGCAGTGAAGAATTAGGTGCAGAAGACTCTGATAGAGAAAGGATGGAATCAAAAATAAGCCGACCCAAATTGAAAGATTTCTTAGTTCTAGCAGCAAACAATAATTTGCACATAGCCTTGGTGACAATCGACATGTTGGACGTTGGCAGCCAATTACGGGTGGTAATGCGATAGAGTAAAAAGAACTTTGCAGTCAACGCTGAGGAATGGAAGGAAAACGTCTTTGGCCAACACATAAATTGACCACCAGTGACTGTCTGGATGAATAAATCATAGTCTTCACCAACAGAAACACCATAAGAAGGGAGGTTCTGATTGCACGACCACTTTAGTAGTTTGTTGATGACATCAGGGGAGAAAGGAATAATCTTGCCTCGAATAAAAGTCCAGAAACCCCATTTAGATGCAGAATCCGCAGAAGACTTGGAGAGGTTACAATAGAATTCTCGGACCAGTACTGGATAAAAAGTCTTAAAGCAGCTTGCTGCTTGGAAGAGATCAATGTCCTTGAGAAATACTAAGAAGTGAGTCTTTCTAAAGGATGAGACAGCAAGAGACTTTTCACCAAAGATAGACCGCTATGAGTAGACATGCCATCGATTCTGGCAGGACTTATCAAAAAATTGCTTGGATAAAGCCCTAGATGCAGACGCAACAGAAGGGAAGAAGGATCCTGAACCACCAGACCTCTTGAGTTTCTTAGAGGGAGAAATACTGCATGATCTGGATGAAACTTTACGCTTGAGAGACTCAGATCTAGTTCTGCGAGGGTGAGACACAAAAGGATCCATACTAGGAGCAGCAGTCATCATGGGTTCCTCTTCTTGAGCACTAGCAGTCGATCTGACATAAGATCTTACATTCGACGTGGGTTCGACATTTTCACATGGAGTAGTGGACATTCCAGCAGTCGGAACACTCACCACCACATGATCAGAAGCTATCAATACTGGAGTAGCTTCATCAACAATTTTTGAAGCTCCTGTTCCTACTTCCATGTCAACCCCATCCTCCTTCCCTCTAGAACTCAGATTATCATTTCTCTCATCAAATGAGTGAGAAGCATTATGTATAACATCCTGTGAAGCCGTCTACCCAGCATCATCCGTATCAGAAATGCACATGTCACTTTGACTATAAACATTGTGTGCAAAATCAGGAGCAGCATGAATAGAAGGTCCTTCACCAATATCCAGATCAACAACACCCACATTGACATGATAAGACTCAACATCCTCGTCAAAGTCTCTATTAGGGACTTCTCCAGTCATGAAAGGCTCAGAGTCGGAGCCATCCAACACAACAATATCAGAGATTTTGACAGAAGGTTCAGGTGGATTCCAAGTCTTAAGAACAACCAGGTCATCAAAAGGAACTCTTACACTAATCAATTTACCATCCACATCTTTAAAAGGGACAGAACCAAAACTAGCTTCAGATAAATTCATCCAAGAGACATTCAATTTACGTCCTGTTTGATGAAGATACCAAAACCAGTCATCCACAGTTTCCAGATGGGGAACCTGTTCATCTTCTTCAGATTTTGACATTGGTGACTTAATCGGAGAACAAGGATCAACAAGAATTGTGGAAAAAAGTACCATAGCCAAATTCGATATAGAACCTGGTTGCATGTTGACAGCAGACAATGGGGTGAAGAAGGAGAGGAAATACCGACAGATGAAGCCTTAGGAGCGCGAGGAATCGTCCCTTTCTGTTTGAAGCGAGACGAAGAAGACGAGACGGGAACCTGCTGAGGAGATGCAGCTTGACGGGAGGAGCGTCGAGGATTTGGGAAGGATTTCTCAGTCCGAGCACGACCCATTTTGCAAGAAAGGCTAGAAAGAACTTTCTCGAAGTATCAAGAATCAAGAACCCTAAAAAAAATGAGCAGCTCTTCTTTTTGCAAAGTTCAAGAATTGATGACCGCTGCGAGAACCAAAAGGGGAGAAATAAATGCGGAAAAAAAAAATAAAAAAAGAATACCAGACGCCAGAACCTCTTCCTTAGTTGCAACATAATGTACAACATTATGTGTAGCAATATGTCCAACATTAGATACGACACAGCCCAAGAGCTTGTCGTAACTCCTCAAACCTACTAGAGTCCAGGGGCTTTGTAAAAATGTCTGCCAACTGACTGGTAGTCTCTATATATTCCATGACAAGCACCTTCTTTTCAACTAGCTCTCTGATGAAATGGTGTCGAATGTCGATATGTTTGGTCCTTGAATGTTGAATAGGATTCTTGGAAATGTTTATTGCGCTCTGGTTGTCACACAGAATGGTCAAGACCTCTTGATCAATACCGTAATCACTCAGCATTTGTTTCATCCACAGGAGTTGAGTACAACAGCTCCCTGCTGCAATATATTCAGCCTCAGCGGTTGACAAGGAAATCGAATTCTGCTTTTTACTATACCAGGAGACTAAGTTGTTTCCAACTTAGAAACACCCTCCTGTGGTACTCTTTCTATCATTAGCATTACCTGCCCAATCAGCATCACTATACCCTGATAGAAGTGTATTGGTATCTTTAGAGTACCAAATGCCATAGTCAGCAGTTCCACTTACGTACCTGATTATGTGTTTTACAGCCGTGATGTGAGATTCCTTAGGACATGCTTGATATCAGGCACACACCCCAACACTGAAACTGATGTCAGGTCTACTCGCTGTCAAGTACAATAGACTTCCTATCATGCTCCTGTACAGAGTGACCTCAACTTGTTTTCCACCATCATCCTTCGAGAGCTTTTCAGTAGTAGCCATAGGCGTGCGAACTTGGCGGGCTTTCTCCAGACCGAACCTCTTAACAAGATTCTTAGCATACTTACTCAGTTGCGGTGAATTAGATCCAAAGACTATGTCGTCAACATAAATCTGTGCAACTATGACCGCAGATCTGGTTCTCTGGACAAACAACGTCTTGTCTGCTCCCCCTCGCTCATAGCCCTTTTTAAGAAGATATCTGGTCAGTCTCTCATACCAAGCTCTTGGAGCTTGCTTAAGTCCATAAAGAGCTTTCTTCAATCGATAGACATGGCTAGGCAAGAATGGGTCTTCAAATCCCTTTGGCTGTTCAACATAAACCTCCTCATTTAAAATGCCATTTAGAAAGGCACTTTTCACGTCCATCTGATGAAGCTTGAAGTTGAAACTACATGCCACGGCGAGATGTAATCTAATAGATTCCAAACGGGCCACTGGAGCAAAAGTCTCGTCAAAGTCAATTCCCTCGATCTGAGTGTATCCCTGAGCTACCAGACGAGCTTTGTTACGTGTGACATTCCCTTTTTCATCCGTTTTATTCTTGAAAATCCACTTAGTTCCAATGACATTCATCCCTTTTGGTCTCTTAACAAGGCTCCAGACGTCATTACGCTGAAATTGATTCAGCTCCTCTTGCATAGCTATCACCCAGAAGTCGTCGAGTAATGCTTCTTTAACATTCTTGGGTTCAACACTAGATAAAAAACAAACATATCCAGCAAGATCATGATAATTTACCTGACTAGTACCTCTAGTGCGAAGACCATCTTCAACATTCCCAATGACAAGTTCAGGAGGATGATTTCGTATAACTTTTGTAATCCCCCTTGAGGAATGTACTTCATTTCCATCTGATTGCGATTCCTCAACGGATGCTGTTCCTTGAGAATTACCATTCTGACCAGTACTCACTTGTGTTGAATCAAATGTTGTAACATTTTGTTCAACATTTTCATCCTCTTTATTACTCTCTCCTTAAGAACCAGGCCCCCCCATGAATAACAACATCACCCTGCTCGAAGTCATCTACAACAACATTGATAGACTCCATCAAAACATCAGTGCGATGATTCAGTACCCTGAAAGCACGACTCGTAATAGAGTATCTGAGAAATGTCCATCTATCACTCTTAGCATCGAACTTTCCCTTAGAAGTTCGATCCTGCAAAATGTAACACTTGCTTCCAAATACATGAAAGTAAGAAACATTGGGGTTTTTACCTTTCCAGATCTTGTAGGGAGTTTTCTCCGTTCTGGGTCTCAGATACACTCTATTTATGGTGTAGCAAGCAGTGTTGATTGCTTCTGCCCACCATTTAGTACTGAATTTCCTGGCATTCAACATCACGCGAGCCATCTCCTGTAGAGTGCGATTCTTCCTCTCAACAATTCCATTCTGTTGAGGGGTCTTAGGCGTAGAAAACTCATGTCGTATTCCATCTGCTTCACAGAAATCAGCAAACAAGTGATTTTCAAACTCCTTACCATGGTCACTGCGAATTCTGATAATCTTTCCAATAGTGACTCCTTTCTCCGTCTGAAGGCGGGTGCAGAGCTTCTTGAAGGCATTGAAAGCATCTGGCTTTTCTTTGAGAAAGTCTACCCAAGTGAAATGAGAGAAGTCATCAACACAAACATAAATGTACTTCTTACCTCCCATGCTGACTTCCGTTGTGGGTCCTATCAGATCCATGTGTAGCGGCTCCATGTTCTTAGAGGTGGTGATGGTCTGAAGTTGTTTATGACTAGTTCTCTTCTGTTTTCCCAGGTGACAGGGACCCTAAACCCATTCTATTTTCTTGGATATGACAGGTATCCCTCGAACGGCTCCGACTCTGGTAATTTCCATCAAAGTTTTGTAATTTACGTGACCAAGTTTTTGATGCCATTGTTCGGAGACTTCAACACTAGCAGTGAGACAGTTGTTAGCTTCCTGAAGTAGATAGCAGTTGTCAGCCGATCATTTCCTAGTTAGAATGTTAATCCCAGCTTCATTCAGTACTACACACTCGTCCTTAGTGAACTGAACAAACAATCCTTGGTCGCATAATTGACTTATACTAATCAGGTTTGCCTTTAAGTCTTGAACATGCATGCCATCCTTCAGAGTAATAGATCCAGTCATCTTCAGCTCTCCCTTCCCAATGACTTTGCTTCTCTGGCCATCACCAAAAGTAACATGTCCTTTATTGCCTGTAGTGTACTCTGAGAGACGACCCCGATTTCCTGTCATATGTCGGGAACAACTGCTGTCGAAATACCACATATTTTCCAAGAAGGCAACCATAAAGGTGTAGGCAACTAGGTTATGAATTTTTGACTTCCTTACCCATTTCTTTATGAGCCTTTTCTCCGGATGTCATGTGTTTCTTCCTTCACGTTGGTGTCTCATACGACTGAAGCACCTATTCTCAGTGTGACCTTTGCATTGACAGTAATTACACACAAAGTGCCTGAGTGTAGCACTCTTTTTGTGTTCATCCTTTTGACTACCTTGCTTGAAGTGTCTATTCTTGTTCTGACTCTTGACAGTTCGACCATGTACTTCCTTGGTTAACTGAAGATAGCCTCCTCTATTGAACCCTACGCCTGTACGATCTCCGGATACTTTCCCCATGCTTAGAATGTCATCAAGCTTAGTCTTACCGGAGTTCCATTTGTTAAGAACGCTCTCTGCCTTCTCGGCTCTAAGCAGTGTTCTCCTGAGTTGTCCTTCTAGATTTCTGAAATCTAGCTTGATCTCTGCTAGTTGAGCTATAGCATCTTCCCTTTCTCCTTTCAGTCTAGTATTTTCTTTCTTCAAGGACTTATTGACCTCACAGATCTTCATCCAATTTGTAAACATAGTTTGATATGCAGATCAAATATCAACTTCGTCAACTTCCTCATCCTCACCCGTATCTGAAGTAGATTCACTGTCCGATGTTGCACTATATGTTATAACATTCTTCTTGACATTCTTACATTTATCCTCCAACATGGTGCGAGTTGTGCCCACACTTGGTCCAATATTGCTAGTGATGTCATCAGTATGCTGATCATTCATAATGGCCGTAAAAACAACATAATTGCTGACAATATCCTCGTCTCCAGTACACCCTTCGGACTCTTCATCATTCCAGGAACTTGCCAAAGATTTTCCTTTTTGTTTCTTGATAGTGTTCGCAGATTCGGCTTGTATATGTCCAAATCCTTCATACTCTCTGCACTGAATTCCCTTGCCTCTACTCTTAGGTTCATACTTCTGTATAGGACGGCTGTTACCTCTACCAGCAGGAGAGAAACTAGGACGAGCTTCCTTGTTGACATTTCTAAAGTTTTGTCCCCTACTTCCTATTTTCCTCATCATTTTACTAAAGTTTTTAGTTAACAATGCTATGTCGTCTTCAAGATCAGTGTCATTTCCTTCATGTGAAACTTCAGTAGCTTCCACCTTTAGAGCCACTCCTTTATCCCTTTTATTTTGCTTCAAATTCATCTCAAAGGTTTGAAGGGACCCCATCAATTCATCCAATCTCATATTGGATGTATTCCTTACTTCTTCGATAGCAGCAATTTTAGCTGAAAATTTTTCAGGTAGAGACCTCAGAGTTTTCTCCACTAATTTCTTTTGGGAGTACTTCTTTCCCAATTGAAAAGCGTGATTAGCTATATCACGTAATCTTCCATTGAATTCAGCCACGGATTCATCATCGTTCATCCTAAGATTTTCAAATTGAGAAGCCATAATTTGAAGTTTAGATGCTCTTACATTGCTTGTCCCTTCATGTATGTTTTGGAGAATGTCCCATGCTTCCTTTGCAACTTCGCAAGTAGAGATCAATTTGAACTGTTCTTCATCAATAATGGTGAAAATTGCATTCACAGCCTTCGAATTTCCTAGTGCCGCACGTTCTTCCTCGAGACTCCAGTCTTGGGCTGGCTTGAGAGATTCATTTCCCTTCTTGTCATTAACTGTAGGAGGAGTCTAGCCTTCAATAGTGGCCACCCAAGCCTTCTCATCAAGTGACTTGATGAATGCATGCATCCGAGATTTCCAATACGTATAATTAGTACCAGTGAGCAACGGATGCCGAGTCACAGAAGCTCCTTCCTTCGTGTTCATGGTTGTACTCAAACAGCAGAATCACACCCCCTTTGACAAACAAAGAATGCGGATGACCTGCTCTGATACCAATTGAAGTTTAGTACACAATCTAAAATAGTAATCACATGGGAATAATAATCAACACAGCACGACACATGGTCATTGGTAACGCAGTTCGATGCGCACACCTACATCTGCGGGGCCTCGCCCAGAAATTCAAATTACTCCACTAAAATAATGATAATTACAATCACCAATACTATTTGATACTAGGGGAAACAAACTCCCCCTCAATACAAACCGCAAGGGTTGATCTCAATCAACCCCGTGGAGTAATTTGCGCAAGCTCCCCTTGCGTGCAAGATCCCCTTGCAATAATGACCAAGATCAACTCCCTTGATCCCCTACCTCAGTAGTCGTCAGCCTCCTACCGGAGTTTGATATCACTTTCGCAAAAGCTGATCTTCCAAAGCGATAACCCCAACGCCAATCCAACTTCCAACTTTACTTCACTCCCACTTTGAAGTTGTTAAGTTGTTAATAACAATTCCTCCGGTAGAATCACTGAAGATTGGCAGAACAACCCAGAGCACAGCTAGGCGAGATAAAGCAGTTAATATAGAGATCTTAGCCGACAAACAGATCTGAAGCCAAACGAGTATCCTTAACCATTCTTCAACAGCTTCAACAAATATAACCATTAGAACCACCTGTCCCGAACTGAAAGAGAAGATTTGAATCTGATCAACAAACACGATAACTTCTTATCTCCAATAACTACAAATCTATTACGACGAGGTCTCATCTTCAAAAGTCGCGATACAAACAGCTACATAGAATGTCCACGAAGACTGATCTCAGAAGTGTGAACAACAAGTTCAACATTTCATATGACACAATGTTCAACATTTCATAAGTACACATTGTGTCACGGTCACAAATGTTGAACAATAAGTTCAACATTTCATACGACATATTGTTCAACATCCCACATGAACCATTGTGCCACAAATGACAAACAACAGACTTAACAATAAAGATGCGTAGTGGAATGTAAATGCAAGTAAGAGAAATATAGCACAATTCACAAACACGTAAATTTTATCACGGTTCATCCCTCTAGGGCTACGTCCAGTCCCCGAACTCTATAAGGCTTTAATCCACTATTTTCGCTAAATAGTACAAACCACCTTACCTCCAATGAGGATTTTTCTTTGCCTCACAAACCGAGGAATTTTACAAACACATTGCCTACAACAAGAGTTTACTCACCACCTAGCCTCCAACTAGGATTTACAAACCCTCACCTACAATGAGGAAATCCCCCTTACTAAAAACCCACGTAAGAGATACTTACAACATTCTGAAGATTTACAAATACCTATAGCCACTTGATGAAGCCCATGTGTATAGGATTTCTATATGAGTGTATTTGATCTCAAATTTGAAAAAAAAATTAGAAACTTGAGAGATCAAAAAATAAACTTGTTTTAAATCTCTTTTAAAATTTAACTTCAAAACAGAGATTAAAACAAGTTTTAATGAAATCATAAAATTCTTATAGCCAGTATATATGTGTGAGTATCTTGGCTACAAGAAATTGAAATCCTTTTGATCAAATAAAATATTTACTGTTAAACATAAACTTGATTAAAAGAAATAACTTGAAATTGATTCTCTAAAATATTAGCACTTGAGATTTATATAGATCAATATTCAAGACTTAATCTTTGAAAGAATATACGTGAGAAAACACAAAGATCAAAAATGAAAACTTGAAGTTGGAATCTCTAAAATAAAAGCTTTGAGCTTGGAGATCATATCAAGTTAGCGTTAGGCCAATAAAATAAATAGAATTAATAAAAATTTTTCAGCACAAAAATTAGAATAAGGCCTAAGAAGACTTTCAAAAAAATAAGAGAGCTTTGAGAACTTTTGAGTAATATAATGATTTTGAAATGAATAATTTTTATGCCTAAAAACCTCTGAAATCATTGCTTTTATATAGGAAAAATAGCACAAAATCGGCTTAAAATCAGCTCAAAAAGCCTTCTTCAATGGCTAGTTAATTTTAAATCAAACTTTCCTTAGAAACTGAAAGTTGACTCAGATAGCAGGCTATTTGCCCAGATAGTCGGCTATTTAAAACCCCGAGAGTTCTGGGTAAAAATCTGATTGCAAATAGTCGACTATCTGTTTCAGATAGTCGGCTATTTCTGATACTTGAGTTTTTCTACATAAAAATACTTTGAAAATATTTATAATTAATTATAAACAAATTTAAAATATTTTAACACATTTTAAAAAACATTTTAAAAACATTTTTGAAATATCCTAAGTATGTGTGGCCTTTATTAACAGCTTTGACATTCTAAAGCTTACACCAAGCCAAAATTCTAACTCTTCATTTATCTTGGCTTCATTAAGCTTTTGTTCTCCAATGCCCTTTAGAATACTTTGTCACGTTTTCTCTTAGCTTTAATCGTTTGAATCCATGCTTCATGCTTGTGTGCTTTATTTGATTTGACTTCATATACTTTATCACCATAGTTGTGTGATCATCTATACTTTATCACCCGTTGGAGGGTATTTTTTGGCCCCCAATAATGAAGGATCGTACAGAGACAATGATGGTGGAGATGATGTAGCAGCAGCTGAGGTCGACAGATGTCGGCTGAGACAAATCACTGAGGTCAAACAAACATGATGGCCGAGCTAGGATACCAAGGTCGAGCTAGCGGAAATTTGAGCAATGGTATCGAGGTCGGACCAATGGGCGAGCCGAGCGGGGATGCCGAGGTTCTAACCAGTGGAATGAGCTGTGCTCGCCTACCGAGGTTTGACCAGTCGGAGAGTCGAGCTGGGATGTCGAGGTTCTAACCAGTGGAATGACCTGTGCTCGCCTACCAAGGTTTGACCAGCGGGAGAGCTGAGCTATGGTGTCGAGGTCAGATCAGCAGAATGAGCTGTACTCGCCTACCGAGGTTTGACCAGCGAGAGAGTCGAGCTGGGATGTCGAGGTTCTAACCAGCAGAATGAGTTGTGCTCGCCTACCGAGGTTTGACCAGCAGGAGAGCCGAGCTACGGTGCCGAGGTCAGACTAGTGGAATGAACTATGCTCGCCTACCGAGGTTTGACCAGCGGGAGAGCCGAGCTATGGGGCTGAGGTCAGACCAGCGAAAGCCTTGCTGGGATATCGCGGTCAGACCAACAGGTGAGCCGAGTTGGGGCATCAAGGTTTGATCAACGGATGAGCTCTGTCGATGCTTTTGCATCCCAAGTATGGATGAGCTTGTATCACTGATCATGTGCCTGGCTAGGCCAAGCTATCATCGGGCAGGCTTCAAATTTATGTCGGCTCGTGTGGCTCTTTATGCTGAGCCATACGCCTACACACTTTAGTGAATGTAAAGCGGGGAGAAGGCCGATCAAATGCTAATGCATTTGTCAACAATATTGTTAGCATAACCAAATATAATATAACCTTCTTTGAAATAGAAAAAATTAAAAAGGTAGGGTAAAAGATGGCGGAACGGGCCAATGTTAGTGAAGATGTGGATACTGACATGGGTGTTCAACTCGTTCCCACAGACTGCGCCAATTATTGGAGGGTACTTTTTGGCCCCCCCAATAATGAAGGATCGTACAAAGACGATGATGGTGGAGATGACGTAGCAGCAGCTGAGGTCGGCAGATGACGGCGGTTGTAGGAAGACTGGGCAAGCAAGCCCCCAGGTTGGAGAGATTTTGGCCGCGCTATCGTAGTCCGAGCTATCGCCGGCAAGATCAAGCTATCCCCGAGCCGGATCTGAGCTATCGATGTGTTCCAACCTCCAAGCTATGGACTCCAACCTGTAAGCTGTCTGCAACATGAATAACTCGTGAGGGTGGGCCGGATCTAGGGTCCAGCCTAAGCCCCTCAGATGATTAAGTTAGTAAGAGACTCAAGATGACTCGTGACAGCTATGGCCGATCTATTAGGAGATCGTCAGTAATTGTTGTTGATCTAAGAGAGGAAATAGTTAGGCCAGAGGAGATCATGTTTAGTGAATACCTAAGGTCGGATGTGGGATCCGACCTAACTATTGTAGGTGATCGTATCAGGACGATCTGGAGGATTAGGAGGAAGAAGAAGATCTTGCCTCCATTCCTCGCAGAAGACCGAGATGTCTAGTCTCAAAGAAGATCTCCGGTCCCCTTCCTTATTGTTCACGTGTTTCTTTATAGGGCGTAGCACCTAATTCCATGCCATTGATGGCCTATTAATGGCCCGCCATTAATGGTGCGTCATGGCACATTAACGGCCCACCATTGATGATGAATAATGGCCCGTCATTGATGGCACGTAATGGCACATTAACGGCCCGCCATTGATGGTGATAATGGCCCGCCATTGATGGCGTGTAATGGCACATTAACGACCCACCATTGATGGCTCCTTGTGAGAGAGGTGGGAGTTGACCCATTCAACTACGGAACATTGGGATGTAGGCTGGGTGAGCTTATTAATATCTGTAACATCACCTATATTAAAATGTATTTCTTACACACAAACTCAATGAAAGCATTAGTACCATAATATGTTACTTATCATCAAAATAACCGCTGGGTGGAGACTCAATATCCAACAACATCTACACCGGCTTTAGCTCTCTTTGATTCAGAATCTTCTCATTGCTTCTTATCGCAAAAATTCACAACAGCCCATTCCATTCCTATTGACCCTCTCCCTCATTGTTGGAACATCAACACCGGGAATGGCGTAGTGAAAACTTCAGGTGGTTGTCGATCATGCCCTTTGATAATATGTGTTCGTGAACTCTTCGTAGATTTTATAATAATCGACATGCTAAGCTTTGATGCAGTTTTAGCATGGATTGGTTATAAACTTTTTACGCTACCATTGATTATTGCAGAAACATGGTAGTGTTCAAAATTCCCGATCATCCAGTGTCGAATTTTCGAGTGGACGCCATTCACTTGGACCTATTCAGTTTTGGGCCAAGCCTATAGAGATGATGATGACATCTTTGCAAGAGGAACTTGAGAAGCCCAGAGTCAAGATTACTGACTGATTAAGCTCTTGAATTCACCATTGATCTTATGCCAAATACTCAATCTATTTCCAAAGCTCCTTATTGCATGGCACCAGTGGAACTGGAGGAACTATATACCCAATTGGATGACCTGTTGCAGAAAGGATGGATACATTCCAGTGTATCTCATTGGAGTGCACCAGTCTTATTGGTCATGAAGAAAGATGGGTCAAGAAGGATGTGCGTAGATTATTGAGAGCTGAATAAAGTAATAGTGAAGAACAAGTATCCATTACCATGCATCGATGATATCTTCGATTAATTTGGTGGATCTCGAGTATTCTCCAAGTTAGACCTCCGAAGTGTACGCCATCAAGTGCAGGTGAAAAAGGAAGACATACCTAAGACGGCTTTTAAGATTAAGTATGGACACTACGAATTTGCAATTATACCATTCTGTGTGACCAACACATCAGTGGTATTCATGAACCTCATGAACTTAATCTTTTTTGAGTTCTTGGATAAATTCATAGTGATCTTTATTGAGTTCTTGGATACTAATCTATTCGAAAAGCGAGGAGGACCATGCTGAACACCTGCGGATTGTATTGGAGACTCTGTGTCGTCATCAATTATATGCCAAGTTCAGCAAATGCAAATTTTGGCTTGACTGTGTTGCATTTCTTAGGCATGTGGTGTCTGTAGATGGTATTTCCATTGATCCTGAGAAAGTCACTTCTAATAGAAATTAGCCAACCACTCGGTCAGTTTCAGACATTCGAAGTTTTTTAGGATTGGCTGGATACTACTGTCGATTCATCAACGACTTATTTAAGATTGCTAAACCTATGACCCACCTGACGATGAAGGATGTCAAGTTTATTTGTTCTGATTTTTGTGAGCAAGCTTTCGAAGAATTAAAGATGAAGCTGACAACTGCACCAGTTTTGACCATACCAGATAGAAATGTAGGATTTGAAGTATATTGTGACGCATCCAGCAAGGGTCTTGGATGTGTGCTACACCAATATGGTCATGTGGTGGCGTATGCTTCTTGACAAATGAATACTTATGAGAAGAATTATCCAACGCGTAATCTGGAGTTAGCCATAGTCATTTTTGCTCTGAATTTGGAGACACTTTCTACTATGTAAGTAAGTGAAGATCTTCACCGACCACAAATGTTTGAAGTATATTTTCATGCAAAAGGAGCTTAACATGAGACAACGCAGGTGTTTGGAACTCATGGCTGATTATGATGTCGACCTCCAATATCATCATGTGAAGATTAATGTCGTACCTGACGCATTAAGTCGACTACCAACTGTCATAGTACTCACAGCCCAGAAGAGATTGCAACAAGCACTACGAGAGATGGAGGTTGAAATCATCCTACCTAAGATTACGGGCTCATTGATGAATTTGCAAATTCAGTCTACCATCGTCGATTGAATCAAAGCCGCTCAAGCTGGAGACACAAAGTTACAAAAGATCAAGGTGCAACTAGAATCGGTTCTTCGAACAGATTTTCTGATCCATGACGGTAGATTCTTGAGGTATAGTAGCAGAATCTACGTTCTTGCAGGCGAGATTAGAAAAGAGCTGATGAATAATGCACACAACTCCCCTTACTCCATTCATCCTAGTGGCACCAAAATGTACAAAGATCTTCGTCTAAATTTTTGGTGGCATGGAATGAATAGAAGCGTTGCTCGAAGCGTCGCCAAATGCTTGGTATGACAGCAAGTGAAGGCTAAACACCATCGCATCGCATGATTGCTTCAACCTCTGCATATTCCTAAGTGGAAGTGATAACACATCACCGTGGATTTCGTCACTGGACTACCTTGAAGTACGAAGCAAAATGATGACATTTGGGTTATCATTGATCAATTAACAAAGTCAACACATTTCATACCATTCCGAGTAAGACAATCGACTGAATTACTCACGAAGAAGTTTATGGAGGTAATGGCATACTCGATACCTTTGTAACTTCTTTCTAGTATACGTCGTGATGTGAACAATAACCATGCAGGAGATCGTGAGATTACATGGAGTTCCAGTGAGCATTGTCTTTAATCGAGACACTAGATTCACTTCCCACTTTTGAAAGAGTCTGTAGTCGAATCTTAGCACCGGTCTTAGCTTTAGCACTACGTATCACCAGCAGACATGTGGACAATTAGAGCACACCATCCAAATATTGGAAGATATGTTGAGAGCTTGTACGATTGACTTCAAAAGCGTGTGGGAAGACCACTTGCACTTAGTGGAGTTTGCATACAGCAATAGCTACCAATTAAGTATCGGCATGGCCCCATTTACAGCACTTTATGGAAGAAAATGTCATTCTCCATTGAGTTGGGATGACATTGGCGATCGAGAACTATTGGGTCCTAAGATGATCGTGGAAGCCGTAAATATGGTGCGTACCATCAAAGACAAACTTTGCATCGTGCAAGATCGATACAAGCATTGGGCCCATGCAAAATTTCGTCATCTGGAATTTCAACCTGAAGATCATGTATTTTTGTAGATATCTCCAAACAGAGGGCGGATACATTTTGGAAGAATAGGAAAACATAGTCCGAGATTCATTGGACCATTTGACGTACTGGATCGAGTTGGAGAAGTGGCCTACCAACTAGCATTACCACCTTCACTAGAAGGAGTGCATGACGTGTTCCATGTCTCCCATTTTGTCGTTATATAAGTGACCATACGCATGTGATTGACTACTTAGAGATCTCAGTATGACCAGATCTAACATGCGAGCAACAGCCAGTCCAGATCTTGGATCGATGACTGAAGACCCTCAAGAATAAAGTTGTTGACCTAGTGTGAGTGATGTGACATCACGACTCACCCGGTGAATCCATCTAGGAATGAGAAGAGGAAATACATGAACGATATCCCTACTTATTCCTTGTATCTTAGTTGTGAGTAATTCTGAGGACGGATTTTTTGTAAGGAGTGTAAGATGTAACGGCATGAATCTATCAATACGTAGTTTATAGTATAAATACTTCCAGAAATATTTTTTAAAATTAGTTTATATGATTCTAAAATAGTTTATATATATGCATATACGAATTTTAGGTACATTTATCAAAAATAGTTTTAAAAATTATATCATTTATTTTTGTATCGTCAAAGTAGTTATAACTTCTTTTTGTCATTTTAAGTATCATCAAATATTTATAAATAGTTTATATGATATTTTCCCTATAAATATCACTTAATAGTTTTATTAAATAGTTTTCTATATAAATGTTATCAAAATAGTTTTAAAATATTATAAATATGATTCTATAATATTTACCTATATGCTGTAAATTTTACGTATTTTTCTAAGGCCAAATCGACCTGTAACCGTAATCCCGCAATCCGCAACTGATAACGATTTTGGCCCCAAACTCATATTTTCATAGATCAAAATTTGAACGAATATTACTTTTATAATCCTCACGATATTACGACCTGTAATAATTTTCTGGAATTTTTCGGAGTCAAATGGAAGATGGGATATTTTTATATTAAAATAATAATATAATACTGTTTTTACTAATTACATTTTAACTAATTAACCATAATAATTACCCATGCTAATTATCCCTCCATCGTCGACAGCAGCCCCCATATGATACACGGCTAATCCTTCGTCAAACCCCCGCAACTACCTATTTAATACACTCATTAATACTAAATTAATATTTTAATTAATCTAACCCTAATAAATACCCACCAATCTCTTTCTCTCAACTCACACAGCGGCCAACCCACGCCCTTACCCTACAATCGTCTTCTTCCTCCCTCCTTCGGCCTCTCCCTTTGCCGGGACACCCCTGCTCCGGCCGACCACCGCATGTCGCCCCAATGCCACCGTGAACCCCTACCATCTCATCTCAACACAACCGATAGCACACCCCCAGTGGCACTCATGCTATCCCCTTCCTTCGACGCACCCTCGATCGCCAACTGCAGGACGTCACGCTCCTCCGACGAGCTACCGAGGCCACATCTCTCCTTCAGTCAGCTGACAGCCTCAAGCTGTGCCGCCATCATTCGCTCGAGCTCCCCTACCAGAGCTGCCCACTCCGTCGCCTTCCCTGCACTACCACCGTTCGTCGGTTCCTCCCCTAAGCCGCTCGAAGCCCCCTCTGCCGAGATCCCCCATAGCCCAGGCACCCATCTCTGCCACTCACCCCACAGGCGCTTCGCCTAAGTCACCGCAAGTTGTCGCCCACCACCGACAGCACTGCCCACCCTCTGCCTCTCCACCGCCATCGCAGCAACCCCAGCTGAAGTCCACGCGACAGCCAACCCCCCTGTACGTGCGAAGAGAAGAGATGGAGACAAAGAGAAGAGTATATATACTCGTGTGTGTGGGATTCATGTAGACCAGGTGGCACTGATCTAATAGATCAGGTGCCAAGACACAAAAAGATGGGCCCCACAATAAGTACAAGCTTATGTGGGGCTATACTTTTCACCTTTTTGTGTCTTGTCACCTGATCTATTAGATCAGGTGCCACCTTTTCTACATTAAATCCTATATATGTATGTATGTATGTATGTATGTATGTATTATATTTAGTGTGTGTGTAATATTAGAGAGATAGTAGATAAAATTCATAATAAATTCTATAAGCACCCAAAAATAAACTGAGACAACTAGAAAATCTAGCATATCGCCATGAACGCGTTGTCGCCTGTCTCGTAACTTTCAGGCAAGTATTTCTTCCATAATAGATTTTTAAAATTTATTATTATTTATGCCATTTCGCTAAATAAATTACTGCCATCAATTTTCATCTAAACTTATATGCACAAAAATTACTTATGATTCTACTAGTTAAGACAAACAATATGATATTGTGTGCATAAAATTCTGACGTACAGTGTTCTCTAAATAAATTATGGAGCATCTTTAGACATTTATTTTCAATTCAAAAATTAGTTTTTTGTCATTTAAAATTGAGAAAAATGCTTAATAATTGTTTAAAAATTATGAAAAATGCATGTTAGACTCAGAAAATTATTTCCTGCTTAGTTGTATTCATATACTTACTTTTATTTCTGAATGCATTTTCTTACAGTAACTCCCTAATTTAAAAAGAGTAAAAGAGTAAATGGTTATATTATGAGTTGGCGACTTGTCACTCGGCATGAAATTATATTAAACTGTTGCATGAACTCATGAGACACTATGGATAGGCCATATATATATGTTATGATACAATTGTACGGAAGTGAACATTGTGACTGATGGAACCATACAGATATGCATACTATCGTTGATATAACATGGATTATGGACCTTGCACTTACTTGACACGTGGGGTTGGGGTAGTCCAGTTGTCGTAGAGTGCATGGGAGTGGCTGGATCTATATTATGACTTTGCATCCACTCACACTAAGTGGAGTAACTTGATCGACAACCAAGGGAATGGATCGATAAGTAGCGCCATGGAGAGCTCCCAATGGTAGTGTGCATTTTAGTTATATAGTATGCCCTCAAATATTGATTTGGCACTAGTTCAAATAGTAATTAAAGTATCGCCATCTTATCACATGATATTCATTATTTATGCTTTCACATCATATTCGTCTTACTCTTGATATGCTTATATTATACTCACAGCATGCTCATATTATCACATCATATTCATAATGCTCTTACTGTGCTCATATTGTGCTCATACCATGCTTATATTATGCTATTTGTTATGGTCTTTTTATTGTAGGATCCTATCCAAAACAGAGTTAGGATCGATAATATGAAGTTTAGACTTACGCTTGCGTACGCTGCACGGTAGTCTACGAACTTCGCCTTCGGATTCGCCACGACGGATCGAGTCTACTCACGAACGGAGTAAGGCTACTAAATCCACAATCTAAATCTCTACTTTAGATTAAGAACTTGGATAGAGGGAGAGGAAATATTTCTGCAGAGCTTCGCTAGGATGAAGATGCATGCATGAATTTCATGCAAAAGGTGTCAGGAAAATGGCTACCCTTGGGTCTTATTTATAGCCCCCAAGGTAGTTATTTTAGGGTACGAAGAGACCTTCTCACCTGTTGTGCATTTTACCTTGATTCGCATGTTTTCTGGCAATGGTAGCTTGCTTATACCTCAAATTACATCAGATGGATGTAAAGACTACCTTTCTCAATGGAGAATTGGACGAGGAGATCTATATGGAACAACCAACAGGGTTTGTAAAAGAAGGAAACGAACATAAGGTTTGTAAACTTCGTAAATCCATATATGGTCTTAAACAATCCTCGAGGCAATGGTATATACGATTTCAAGAGGTTGTCTTATCAAATGGATTTTCCATACTTGATAAAGATAACTACGTATATATCAAGAGGATTAAAAGCAAGCATGTTATTATGTCTCTATATGTAGATGACATTTTAATAGCCGGAAATGACAAGGGCTTTGTGATAAGTATCAAGGCTTGGCTTTCATCAGTATTTTAGATGAAAGGCATAGGAAAAGCCGCATATATCCTTGGAGTTAAGATTTCAAGGAATCGTTCGAAGAAACTTCTTTCTCTTTCACAGGAGACTTATATAAAGAAGGTTCTAGAACGATTTAATATGCAGGACTGCAAGTCCATTGATATTCATATAAGCATATGCGATAATTTATATCTGGAATCGTGTCCAAAGAACCAAAAGGAAAAGGAAATTATGGAAAAAAGTTCCATATTCCAGTACAGTTGATAGTCTTATGTACGCTATGGTGTGTACGAGACCGGACATCTGTTTTGCCGTTGGAAATGGTAAGCTGTTACCAATCCAACCCAGTGCAAGAACACTGGAAAGCGGTTAAGAGGATAATGCAGTATCTTAAAGGAACTGCAGGTTTGCAAAAGACTATGATAAAACCAAGAAGGTAGACATAAGGTACATATCTACGCATGAGATGATAGAGGATCAGCTTACGAAAGCGATCCCCAGAAATGTGTTTTATAAACACTTATCATCCCAAGAATTGCGTATGAGCTGAGTTGTACCAATATATATTCCCATGTCTAAGAAAGATCAAATTTAATAAAAGAATAAGTTCTTTTTCAAGCATTGCATATGAATTTCTTAAAGAAATGTTTGTGTACATTTTTTGAAATCTCAGCTGAATTGTGTGTATGTCGGACAGATTAAGGTTGGCTCTCTCACATGAGCAACCGCCTTATCTTATCAGATGGATAAGATAGAGATGAGACTAGTTTAAAGTCAAAATCATTAGACGAATGATTTAGAGTCATGACTTTAACAAGATAGTCGAATGAAAGATCTGCATCATATGGATGCTTACAAAAGATCTGAGATCTGTATCACAAGGATATAAAGATCTCATTGGATTTTTTAATCCTATCTGTCTTATGCAGGATGAGAGTCCGGGAATATTTCCTGAGTAGTAAGGGGACTCAAAAGATAGGCACTGTGGTGTCTGATCTTTTCATCCGTACAACATCATTAAGACATACTCTCCCTGGGAAAGGAGTGATGTTGTAATACGTGTTCATACCACGTATGCATTTCGACCACTGAGTTAGTAGCAATAGTGTTTGCTATTATGTGAGACTCAAAGGCCATACGGGTCTTAACTCTTACCCTCAAGGACTCCAATTGGTTCCTTTAGATTTGACGAGATGATCGCTATCTTAGCGTGTTACTTATGGGCTATGGTAATTCGGCTCGGCGGGGCACGTTAGAAAAGCGAATCAAGTCAAGATCAGAAGGTTCGCAAGAAGAGGAAGATTGATTTCATATTCGCATTTGGACTTTAATGATTCAAAGCTGGCCAGCCAATTGTAATCCAGATGGGATTCAATTGTTGAATATAAAGTATAAGAAATGCGAAGAAATAATCTAGGGTAAAGCATGCGTTGAACTACTCAACTTTGCACCTTCGAGGTCGTTGTGTATCTCTAACAAGTGCACAACAACAGACTCTACGCGCATGACGGTCGCACGGTCTATTTCTCGGTATGATAGATGAAAGAACTAAGGGAAAGACGTTCTCTTACAATCCCCTCAAGTGTGAGTGGGAGATGTTGGATATGGAAGACGTTTGTACACCCTTGTGGGGGATGTACGAGGGATTACGGACCTCGAACGTCGCGTACACAAAGTCGTGTGCAAAGGGAATCTGTTCCCTTGCGGAGAGGATCTCTGGATGAGCGGGAAAGTCGCATTATATATGCATAAGTGCATGCGACATATGGCTAATAAAGGGGGAATATCTTAAGCTTATGTTGTACCATGCATATGGTACAACTTAAGCTTATAATGTGCCATGTATCATGGTACACCTTAATTAAGTTGTTCCAAAGGAACAACTTACCCTAAAATAACTACCTTGGGGGCTATAAATAAGATCCAAGGGTAGCCATTTTCCTGACACCTTTTGCATGAAATTCATGCATGCATCTTCATCCTAGCGAAGCTCTGCAGAAATATTTCCTCTCCCTCTATCCAAGTTCTTAATCTAAAGTAGAGATTTAGATTGTGGATTTAGTAGCCTTACTCCGTTCGTGAGTAGACTCGATCCGTCGTGGCGAATCCGAAGGCGAAGTTCGTAGACTACCGTGCAGCGTACGCAAGCGTAAGTCTAAACTTCATATTATCGATCCTAACTCTGTTGAAGATTAGCCTTAGTGCTCTACTTCATGAGAGATTAGCCAAGTCATTGTGCTCTACTCTACGGAGATTAGCCAATGTATTTTAAATTCGTTTTGAAAAATACGTTTTCAAAAACGCTTTTCCGCTGCAAAGTACTATAAGAGTACTAACATTTGATAAAGTGAGGGAGAAATATTGAAAGTTACTCTAGATGGTGATTGGAAACATAGTGACCTTTCCAATTCTAGAGTAACATCTTCAATATTTTTCGAAAGTAACTTATCAAATGCTCATTTTCCGCTGCTAGTACTATAAGAGTACTATTGTTTGATAAGTGATGGGGGAATATTGAAAGTTGTTCTAGATGGTGATTGGAATCATAGAGACCTTTTCGATTCTAGAACAACATCTTCAATATTTTTCGAAAGTAACTTATCAAATATAATATAATTCCAAGTGGGATTTGAATTTTTAGAACTATCCAAATGGGATACTCTATTATCATTTCAAGTGGGAGTTATATTTTAAGAATTTTTTATGCAATGTTTTTGATCGATCCTTCGGTTTTGTGTCTTTTGCAGCATTTTAAAAGTAAAATGTCTTCCGCTTCAAAGAATATCGTCGCTGAGTTAAACAAAGGTGAAAAACTCGACGGCGATAATTACGAACTTTGGTCCATTAAGATACAATACGTTTTAGAGGAGCAAGAAGTGCTCGAAACTCTAAAGAACGTAATGATTGAACCCGAGTTGGGCACTACGGCCCAACACCGAAGAGACAAGGAAGCTTTTGATGCTTGGTCTCGGAAGAATAAGATAGCGCGCATTACGTTATTAAGCAGTATGGCTGATGACATAATGCGCATCTTCCGAGAACATGACCTAGCCATGGACATATGGTCCAAGCTAGAGGAGAAGTTCGGTGGCACATCGGTGTCCAAACTTCGCGCCTTAACTATAAAGTTCGATACATATAAGAAACGTCCAGATCATTCCATGGGGAAACATCTGCGACATATGGCGAACCTTATATCAGAGTTAAAGGACGCAGGTCATGTGCTTACGGATGAGCAACAAATCCAAGCAGTCATATGTTCCCTACCAAATGGGTGGGATCAGATGAAGATGCATCTCACTCATAATGAGAGCATCAAGACCTTCAACGATGTTTCCAAGCACAACAGGTGAGAAGGTCTCTTCGTAGTCTACCCCTTCCTGTTGCGTAAAACCTTTCGCGACAAGGCGAGCTTTATATCTGTCAAATAGAGCCATCAGCCTTATGCTTGATTTTGAGAACCCATTTGTTCCCAATTGCTCTATGTCCTCTGGGTAAGTTAACTAAGTCCCAGACTTGGTTAACTTTCATGGATTTCAATTCCTCCTTCATCGCTTTCATCCATTTGTCTTTCGCAGGGCATGATGCGGCATATTTGAGATTCTTCAAGTCCTTGTTGACTCGAATTAAGATCAATTCTAATATCACTCCCACTTGAAATGTTGTTAGAATTGCTCCCACTTGGATCATTATTCCCGTATGGAATAGGATAATCGTCATTCGTATAATCCATTGGTGAAGGTTGAAAAGTATTTTCGTTTTCACCAAGAATTCTCCCACTCGAATGAGGTAATCCTTCTTGATCACAAATCTCAAATAGAGATAAGTCCTGACTTATCTCGCCCTGTCTTGGAAACTCGTTTTCCAAGAAAGTGACATCCCTCGACTCAAACTCAATTAGCACACCATTGTCTTCCTGACTAACAAAAAAACATAACCTTTAGAGTTTAATGCGTATCGTTTAAAGATACATTTCCTTCCCCATGGCCCAAGTTTGCCATACTTATGGGAGGAAATATGTGCGTTGAATGCACAAACTCAAGGTAAAATGTTTAAGTCAGGGGACCTTTGGTTCCACAACTCATAAGGAGTGGAGCTAACTGATTTCGAGGGTACGTGGTTTAAAATGAAAACGGTTGTCAATAATGCATCACCTCAAAAGGTGATTGGCAAGTTAGCTTGCGCCATCATTGAACGGACCATTTTTCATTAAAGTCCTATACCTCCTTTCTGCAACACCAATTTGTTGAGGAGTATAAGGCATAGTTACCTGATGTACTATGCCTTTTTCATCACAAAGTTCCTTTAAACTTGTTGATTGATATTCACCGCCCCTATCGGTTCGCACGACCTTAATCTTGCGATCTAATTGATTCTCCACTAAACTCATATAGTTTTTAAAGCAGGTTTAGTGCTTTCACTTTTGTGGGATATCAAATAGATATGACCGAATCGGGTGAAATCATCAATTAAAAGTGATGAAATAGGACTTCCCGCGTCTTGTCTTGACATTCATCGGACCACATATGTCCGAATGGATAAGCTGTAATGGAACCTTGGCCCTTGTGCCGGTTCCAAAACGGCTTGCGACAAGATTTCCCCACAAGGCAATGTTCGCAGGTCGACTTTTCAACCTTTGAAACATTTGATAGAAGGCCATGTTTGGCAAATCTATCCATACACGTTGGTCCAATATGACCAAGCCTTGTGTGCCAACAAATTATATTAGACTCATTAGTCAAAGAATTTGTCACAAGGAAATTTTCATTACATGAGGAATCATATATTGTACTTATTACAATAAATCCTTTGAAATACATAACCCAGAACCAATAAAAGAATTATTACAAAATAGGTCCACTTTACAATCATGAATGAACCAACTATTACAAAGACCCATTAAATTGACCACAGTTTTAATATTCCTTTGAATATATGGAATGAAGAGAACATCATGTAGTAGGAGAGTGAGGCCGTTGTCCAAGACAAGCTTGCGAGACCCAACGCCTTTCACTTCAACACGTGTGTTGTTTTCTACATTGATCCACTTCATTCC
Organism: Scilla litardierei; assembly: GCA_030789695.1. NCBI lineage: Eukaryota > Viridiplantae > Streptophyta > Magnoliopsida > Asparagales > Asparagaceae > Scilla > Scilla litardierei. Next base: position 755,827,045 of record CM061142.1, on the reverse strand, counting down.
TTGGGTATCCGGTGATACTCCACGAAGGACCGTCTGTCCTTTGCTATGTGGTCGGTGGCACTTGAATCAATTATCCAAAAATGGATTAGATTCCACAAGAAATAGTGGACTAGAAACACATATGTAACTAGTATTACAAGTTACCTCGTCACTTCCACTCGTACACGAACGAGCATAGTGACCGAGCTTGTTGCACTTGAAGCACTTGATCCTTTTCAAGTCTTTCTTCTTGTGCCATTTCTTGTGTCCACCCTTATGTTTGGGTTCCTTGGTAGACTCAGGTTGCTTATTACGTTCATTAGAAGACTTCGAACGATCTTTACGTTTCTTTCCCCCGTGTGAGGAACTAGCAACCATGTGCACTTCTGCACCTGGCTTGGCAGCCGCAAGCCGCTCTTCCTCTAATTCGAGGTACTTGGAAACATCGTTGAAGGTCTTGATGCTCTCATTATGAGTGAGATGCATCTTCATCTGATCCCACCCATTTGGTAGGGAACGTATGACTGCTTGGATTTGTTGCTCATCCGTGAGCACATGACCTGCGTCCTTTAACTCTGATATAAGGTTCGCCATATGTCGCAGATGTTTCCCCATGGAATGATCTGGACGTTTCTTATATGTATCGAACTTTATAGTTAAGGCGCGAAGTTTGGACACCGATGTGCCACCGAACTTCTCCTCTAGCTTGGACCATATGTCCATGGCTAGGTCATGTTCTCGGAAGATGCGCATTATGTCATCAGCCATACTGCTTAATAACGTAATGCGCGCTATCTTATTCTTCCGAGACCAAGCATCAAAAGCTTCCTTGTCTCTTCGGTGTTGGGCCGTAGTGCCCAACTCGGGTTCAATCATTACGTTCTTTAGAGTTTCGAGCACTTCTTGCTCCTCTAAAACGTATTGTATCTTAATGGACCAAAGTTTGTAATTATCGCCGTTGAGTTTTTCACCTTTGTTTAACTCAGCGACGATATTCTTTGAAGCGGAAGACATTTTACTTTTAAAATGCTGCAAAAAGACAAAACCGAAGGTTCGATCAAAAACATTGCATAAAAAATTCTTAAAATATAACTCCCACTTGAAATGATAATAGAATATCCCATTTGGATAGTTCTAAAATTCAAATCCCACTTGGAATTATATTATATTTGATAAGTTACTTTCGAAAAATATTGAAGGTGTTGTTCTAGAATCGAAAAGGTCTCTATGATTCCAATCACCATCTAGAACAACTTTCAATATTCCCCCATCACTTATCAAACAATAGTACTCTTATAGTACTAGCAGCGGAAAATAAGTATTTGATAAGTTACTTTCGAAAAATATTGAAGATGTTACTCTAGAATCGGAAAGGTCACTATGTTTCCAATCACCATCTAGAGTAACTTTCAATATTTCTCCCTCACTTTATCAAATGTTAGTACTCTTATAGTACTTAGCAGCGGAAAAGCGTTTTTGAAAACGTATTTTTCAAAACGAATATAAAATACATTGGCTAATCTCCGTAGAGTAGAGCACAACGTCATAAGTTCATTGGCTAATCTCCGTAGAGTAGAGCACAATGACATGGCTAATCTCGCATGAAGTAGAGCATTACAGCTAATCTTCAAGGAGTAGAGCACAATTTCATAAGTACATTGGCTAATCTCCGAAGAGTAGAGCACAATGACTTGGCTAATCTCGCATGAAGTAGAGCACTATGGCTAATCTTCAAGGAGTAGAGCCCAATGAAAAACTTCATTAAAACGTTAGTCCCGTATGAACTAGTCGGCACTGTGGTTAGCCCCGTATGGGCTAATTGACACATTCGAGTTTGACCAATGCCTTTTGTCACCCCGTATGGGTCAGTTGACAAATTTGCAGCCGACTCAGACCTTCTGCCAGATTGGTCGACCAAAAACACAAAATTGGTCAACCAATATTCGAACTGCAACTTCTCCGGCCAGGGCCTCTGCCCTGGCCGGGGCTTGGCCAATGGCCGGCCAGGGCCTCTGCCTTGGCCGGCCAGGGGGCCTGCCCCCCTCGGCCAGGGCCGGCCAGGCCCTAGCCTCTGCCAGGGCCGGCCGGCCAGGCCACTGGCCGGGGCCAGGGCTCCTGCCCTGGCCTCGGCCAGGCCCTGGCCTGAGGCCAGGGCGCCGGCCCTGGCCTCTGCCAGGGCCGGCCTGGCCCTGGCAGTGGCCAGGGCGTCGGCCCTGGCCACTGCCAGGGCCGGCAGGCCGGCCAGGGCCGGCCCTGGCCACTGCCAGGGCCGGCCTGGCCGGCAGGCCCTTGGCCAAGGCCGGCCACTGCCGGCCCGGCCTTGGCCAGCCACTGCCGGCCTGGCCATGGCCGGTCATGGCCAAGGCCTTTCGGCGTTGGCCGGCCATGGCTCCTTTGGCCATGGCCGGCCACCCCCTTTGAATGGGGTTGCCGCACTTTCTCCTCCCCCTTGATGGGGTGGTCGCCGGTGGTTATTGGCCGTAGCCAACCCCCTCCGCTCGGGGAGGGGGGATGCATGACATGCATAGCCCATTTGGCCATGGTGCACATGCACCAAATTTCCTCTTACCCGATGGAAATAACTTCCATCATCTTCCTCGATGAAACACCCGTTCGTCGATGAAGCACCCGTTCGTCGAGAAATTAGTTATTTCCTAATGGCCGTGTGCCAAAAATGAATAACATACTACGTGAACGGTCGGTTCTTCCCGTCACGGAGAGTTCCTACCATATCTGTAATGATAGGAGACCCTAACGTGAAAAGAACAACCGCTGCGTTCTCTCCGTCACGAAGCGTTCCTACTATATCCGTAATAGTAGGAGACCCATTCGTGAAAAAGACAACGACTCGTTCGTAGTTTCGACGGGGCGGTGGATTGACCGGGGCGAACCCATATGGCTCCGATACCAATGTAGGATCCTGTCCAAAACAGAGTTAGGATCGATAATATGAAGTTTAGACTTACGCTTTCGTACGCTGCACGGTAGTCTACGAACTTCGCCTTCGGATTCGCCACGACGGATCGAGTCTACTCACGAACGGAGTAAGGCTACTAAATCCACAATCTAAATCTCTACTTTAGATTAAGAACTTGGATAGAGGGAGAGGAAATATTTCTGCAGAGCTTCGCTAGGATGAAGATGCATGCATGAATTTCATGCAAAAGGTGTCAGGAAAATGGCTACCCTTGGGTCTTATTTATAGCCCCCAAGGTAGTTATTTTAGGGTAAGTTGTTCCTTTGGAACAACTTAATTAAGGTGTACCATGATACATGGCACATTATAAGCTTAAGTTGTACCATATGCATGGTACAACATAAGCTTAAGATATTCCCCCTTTATTAGCCATATGTCGCATGCACTTATGCATATATAATGCGACTTTCCCGCTCATCCAGAGATCCTCTCCGCAAGGGAACAGATTCCCTTTGCACACGACTTTGTGTACGCGACGTTCGAGGTCCGTAATCCCTCGTACATCCCCCACAAGGGTGTACAAACGTCTTCCATATCCAACATTTATATGTGTGCTAACCTTTCTATTATGGGAAAATATTTGCTGAGCGACCCTCGCTGGCGGGTATTTCATTTTGTATTGTCTTATGAAATATCAGTCAGGTCTTTAGAGCGAGTTTACTGAGGACCCTGTTATAGAGCCAATGCTTGAGGACTATGTTGAGTTCCAACCAATTGAAGTCTAGGGCGATTATTATCACATTCGCATCAGTGCTATTAAGTTGAATAAATGTAATTTATGTGTGATGTTGTCTTGGCCATGCTAGGCCTATGGTTGTATTTTATTTCTAGACGCTTTGGTTTGTAATAATGTTATCTATATGTTGTTTCTTAAGTAAGCATGAAAGAACATGTAGTTTTAAATCATAGCCGCTTAGTATGTTTAAACCAAGGAGGACAAGAAAAAAAATAAACTCCTCCTTGTTTTAAGCACATCGCGGGCCCGCTTGCATCCCGCTCCTGTGTATAATGTGAAGCGGGGCGTGACAAGATTTAATGGACACATATGAAAATATGCAAGAATAAAGAGACTTACATTGGAATTCACCCCCACCCCTCCCCTCCACACACATCATATGTCATATATGTGTGTCATATGTGTCATATATATGATATATCTGTCCTATATCTCAGATATGTCATATGTATGTCATATATGTCGTATATATCTTAACTCTAACCCTAACCTTAAAGCCAACCCCTGCTTATATTGGAAAAAACTCTATATATGGTGATTTAAGGGACAAATATGAAATTATGCAAGAATAAAGGGACTTATATTGGAAATCACCCCCTCCACAAACATACACATATCACATGTCATATGTAGAATTGTTACAAATTTTTAGAAATTCTTACTTACTCTGATCTCCTTCATTTGATTGGATTCTGCTCCTTTAGAGTAATGTAGTGATCCATGCATGCATGCAAAAAGGCATTCTCCTGCTCCACACTATCCATCTTCTCCATAAACTAGGTCATGGTCGCCTTCAGCTCCCATATCTCCTTAAGGACTCACTTAACATCGGTGGACGGTGCAGCCTATGGGGTACTTTCATGATCTGCTAAGGAAGAACTGAACGATGACTCGTAGTCTCGTGACTCTACTCCTCTCATCCGGTATCGACTCTTCCTCCTCCATCCGAGTGTCCTATCAATAATCGCGTCCTCGGGCATCCTACTGAGCAGCACCGTGGTGTTGGGGTAGAAATCAAAAACGCCTTGGGATCAATGCAGAAACCAACCCTAATAAACTGATCAAAAAGATAGAGCTAGCAAAAATCTAATCCCAAAGACCCAACAAAATTCCCAATTGACCTTGCAATAGAAAGTGGCAAATGAATCACAGCAACAAACAAATCAATTGCAGACACAAGAGAATTTACCCTGGTTCGGTTGTAAACAACCTACGTCCAGCAAACCAATCCGAGAAGATTCTACTAGTAAAGAGATCCAAACAATTAGGGTCACAAAATGCTCCCTCACGTGCTCCCTCACGTGCGAGTAATAACTTGTCAACGGAACAAGACCTCACGGATCCACTCAAGAGAAAGAAATCAATGGAAGAAGAAGAGAAGGAAAAACCAAATCTTTCTCTCAAGAACACATATCCTAAAACTCTTTCCAATCTCCAATGGGGTAGCAAGAGGCTCTCTAAAACTCAATAGCGGCTTGTGGAGGCTTGACCTAATCTAAAAAAATAGTTAGGTATAAATACAAACCCAAAACAAAGCCGGAAAAAACAATCCAACCGTCGGTTCTCGCACATGGGCCCGCGTTAACTCGGCCCGAGTCGGTTGTCAGCTCAGCCTGCTCGGTTGAGCTGACATGCCCTAGGAACAATGCTGATGGAGGCGAGTTGACTCGGTCGAGGAGCCTTATCTGCTCGACCGAGTAGCCTTCCTACTCGACCGAGTAGGAAGCACCCGATTCGGAGGGAAAACATCTCCAAGCTCTCTGCTTGCTCGGTCTGTTAGAGTCTTCATACTGCTCAGTCGAGTAACTTCCTGCTTGACCGAGTAGCCTCTTACTCGGCCGAGTAGGAGTCAACCAAGTCGGAGAGAAAAAACTTCCCAATCTCTCTGCCTGCTCGGTCTGTCAGAGACTTCTTGATGCTTGGTTGAGTAGCTGGCTGCTCGACCGAGTAGCCTCCTACTCGACCGAGTAGCCTGGGAAAAACAGCATGATAGATTTGAATCACAAAAAACAACACTCTACCTTGATTCAAATCTCATCACCAATAACTCCTTCACCTCCACGTTGTGCGCCATGGCTCTCTCTAGGATCTTCATCGTCTCCGAAAACGCGCCCTCCGACGCTGCATAAGCCAACAAAGCAATCAGCTCCATGCAAACCTGGAGCTTGACGGCGGGAACGGGCATGGTAAACATGTATGCATGGTTCAAATCAACTGGGATCTTCTGAAGCTCTATCTCCTTCTTCTCCAACTCAACGAAGGAATCACGCACCTCAATATGCTACGTTCTTGAACTATATGCATGGTGCTTTGCAAGATGAATGACACTCTAGCTGTCATAATGCACATGTGACGAACTCTGTGGCACCCCCAAATCTCTCAGCAGACTCCTCAAATACTTGGCCTCCTTCACAGCTTCCACCGCTGCAATCAACTTGGCCTCTGTGGTCGATAGCGCAACCACAGACTGTAAAACCGATCTCCATGATACCGTGGCAGTGCCCAAACTGAACACATATCCTGTGGTAGATCGTTGCTTGTCTCTATCATCTGCGTAGTCGTTATCGCAGTAACCTGTCAGTACCTTTCTGTCTCCTCTCCCATAGAGGATCCCGACACTCGCTGTGACTCATAGATATCTCAGAATCCACTTGACGTCCTACCAATGCTCTTTGCCAGGATCAGCCATATACATGCTAACCACTCCCACAGCCTGTGCAATGTCTGGACGCGTGCAAACCATCGCATACATCAAACTTTCCACTGTACTCACATGTATCACCTGAGACATGTACGTCTTCTCTTCATCGGTGCTTGGCGACTGACTCCCCGACAGCTGAAAATGAGCTTCCAAAGGTGTTGTCACGGGCTTCGCACTATCCATCCCAAACCGGGCTAATACCTTCTGAAAATACCCCTTCTGTGACAGTCTAAGCTCATGGTTCTTTCGATCTTGAATAATCTCCATTCCAAGCATCTTCCTTGCGGCACCCAAATCCTTCATGTCAAATTCTTGCACTAACTTCTCCTTCAGCTTCTTCACCTCCGACATGCTATTAGAAGCAATTAGCATGTCGTCCACATAAATTAACAAATAAATCTTCAAGCAATTCTCAAGTGTGCGAACATACACACATTGATCCTTGATGCTCCTCTCGAAGCCTACTCCCATCATGAAGTTATCAAATCGCTTGTACCACTGCCTGGGTGACTACTTCAACACGTACAACGATTTCTTCAACCTGCACACCAAAGTCTGTTTCCCTTCAACTCTGAACCCTTTAGGCTGCTGCATATATATTTCCTCATCTAGGTCTTCAAGCAGAAAGGTGGTCTTCACATCAAGTTGCTCCAACTCCATGTCCATACTAGCAACAAGCGCTAATAACACACGAATGGACGTGTGTCGCACAACCGGTGAGAATATCTCATTGTAGTCTTCACCCTTCTGTTGTGCAAATCCCTTAGCAACCAACCTTGCCTTGTACCTGACATTGTTTCCATCTTGAGTTGAACCTTCTTTGACTTTGTATGTCCACTGACAACCAATAGCACGCTTCTCGCTAAGTAACGACACCAAGTCCCAAGTGTCGTTTCGGTGAAAAGACTCCATCTCTTCCTCCATAGCTCCTTGCCATTGTGCCGCATCTTCAGAGACTACGGCTCCACCATATGTCGATGGCTCCTCGTGCTCTAGGTTGAGTGCATAAGACGCCGTATCATCGAAAGAATAACCTGCATAATCCCATGCTCCAAATCTTTCTGATGCTTTCTTCACCCTCTTCGATCTCCGCGTTCCATCGTCACCTGTATAAGTATCAACGTGTACCTGAGATGTATCGGGTGTCTGTACATGGTCCTCAGTATGGACCTCATCATCTCCCTCAACTGGAGCATCGACCATCAACTCTTTGCCTGATCGCTGAGTGGGCTGGACCGAAAGATTAACCCTCTCCGGTGAAATCTCCTCTGCGGACGTGTCATTTTTGAGTGAGAGTGCTCTGTCCTGAGCATTGCATCCTCATCAAAAGTGACATGTCGGCTCACTATCGCTTTCTGACCCTCTGGATCCCACAAACGATATCCCTTAACACCGTGGCCATATCCAAGAAAGAGACACTTCTTTGCTCTTGGATCCAACTTGTCGCCCTTCTCGTGCACGTATGCCGGGCAACCCACAATGCGCAAGTATGAGTAATCTCCAGCTTCACCACTCCACATCTCCTCAGGAATCTTGTAGCCAATCGTTACTGAAGGAACTCTGTTCATAATGTACATAACATGCAAGAGTATCTCTCCCCAGAATTCATTCCCCCAAGCGGCTAAGTGCCTCAAACACCGCACTCTCTCCAACAATATCTGATTCATCCGCTCCACCACACCATTCGACTGCAGATCACCAGGTGTGCTAAAGTGTCTACGGATCCCATGGAGTTTGCAAAAATTCCTAAACTCCCTCGAGGTAAACTCACCTCCATTGTCAGATCTAAGCACCTTCACGGGCCTTCCAGTTTGCTTCTCCACCAAGGTCTTCCACTCTCGAAACATATCAAAAGTCTGGTCCTTTGACTTCATTAAGTACATCCAGACTTTGCGAGAGTAGTCATCAATAAACAAGACAAAATACTTAGCTCCCACTCTTGATGGCTCTGGGCACGGTCCCCACACATCTGTGTGCACATAGTCAAGTGGTCCTTTGCTAACATGCTTCCCCGTGTTAAACTGCAGCTTTGTCTTCTTACCGTACACATAGGATTCACAGAATTCTATACTCTTATTCGAGACTTCAATTAGTTTTCTTCTACGGAGTATATCAAGCGTTTTGTCACACGGATGACCCAAACGATAATGCCATAGCTTGGCCGAATCTCCAGAAACTATGCTCGTAGTGCTTATGTCTGCTTCACCTTCAATTATGGTACCTTGAAGGGCATATAAGTTTCCCACTTTTCTTCCCTTCATCACAACCATGTCTCCTTTCGTAACCCCGAAGTTGGTCTTTTCAAAGACCGACTTACATCTGGCATTGTCCAACATGCCTATGGAGATTAGGCTCTTCCGCAAATCTAGGACATGCCTCACATCGACAAGTGTATGCACTATGCCGGCATGCATCTTTATCTGAACGGTTCCAATACCCGCAGTTCTACACACTGCATTGTTCCCCATGAGGATTGAGCCGCCATCTTACTTGGAACGGTATGTCGCGAACCAACTCCTATGAGGAGCCATATGATACGAGAATCCACTGTCCATAAGCCACGCCAAGTTGGCATCACCTGCAATTCTCGCAGCAAAATTTTTGGTATCTCTACCTTCATCATGGACCTGCTCACCATCAATCCCTAAAGATGCCGAACCGGAATCCTTCTCGGTTTCCTTTCCTTTCTTCCTATTTTTGATAGGGCAATGGTTCGAATAATGACCCTTCTTATGGCAATTATAGCATGTGATGTTTGCAAATATATCATGCGAGTGTCTCGACTTGTAGCGGTCATTATTCTTCCTGAAGCCTCCTCTCCATTCCAGTCCACCCCTTATATGAAATGCCTCCTCGCGGTTACTCACATGACCTCTACCTTGAACCTTGCCACATAGTTGCTCTGTGTGAAGCACCGCCTTCACCTCTTCCACGATGAGAGTAGTCCAGTTGTAAATCATCGACCGAACAAACTGATTATACTCTTCAGGCAATAAGCACAACAAGATAACCGCTTGCTGCTCATCTTCAATCTTCACATCTATACCACGCAACTCTAGCATAATCCTGTTCAACTCATCCATGTGATCCTTCACCGCTGAACCAGACTTCATCTTGAGAGTGTACATCTGCTGAAGCAAATATAGGCGACTCGTGAAGGATTTCTTCATGTATAGTCCCTCAAGCTTCTTCCACATATCAGATGGCGTCGCCTTATCCAGGACTTCCCTCAGAACATTATCTGATAACGACAACTGAATCGCGCTGTATGCCTTCGTCTCCATCTCCGCCCTAGCGGATGCAGTCACCTCCTTATCAATATTTGAGACATCGAATACGATTTGGTAACACCTCGTCTGCATAAGAACATTTTCCACCATCGTCTGCCAGATCCGAAAATCATTCCGGCCGGTAAACTTCTCAATGTTCAACATTGCTGAAGACACCATCTTTCCTTCGCCACTAACTTCCTTTGCAATAAAACCACAAGCTCTGATACCACTTTTGGGGTGGAAATCGAAAACACATTGGGATCAATGCGGAAACCATCCCTAATAAACTGACCAGGAATATAGAGCTAGCAAAAATCTAATCCCAAAGACCCAACAAAATTCCCAATTGACCTTGTAATAGAAAGTAGCAAACGAATCACGGCAACAAACAAATCAATCGCAGACACAAGAAAATTTACCCTGGTTCGGTTGTGAACAACCTACGTCCAGCAAACCAATCCGAGATGATTCCACTAGTAGAGAGATCCAAACAATTACGGTTACAAAATGGTCCCTCACACGTGAGTAATAACTTGTCAACAGAACAAGCCCTCACGGATCCACTCAAGAGGAAGAAATCAATGGAAGAAGAAGAGAAGGAAAAACCAAACCTTTCTCTCAAGAACACAAACCCTAAACCTATTTTCAATCTCCAATGGGGTAGCAAGAGGCTCTCTAAAACTCAATAGAGGATTTTGGAGGCTTGTGAAGGCTTGACCTAATCTAAAAAAATAGTTAGATATAAATACAAACCCAAAACAAAGCCGAAAAAATCCAGCCGTCGGTTCTCGCGCATGGGCCCGTGCCAACTCAGCCCGAGTCGGCTGTCAGCTCGGCCTGCTCGGTCGAGCTGACATGCCCTAGGAACAATGCTGATGGAGGCGAGTCGACTCGGTCGAGGAGCCTTAGCTGCTCGACCAAGTAGCCTTCCTACTCGACAGAGTAAGAAGCACCCAAGTCGGAAGGAAACCATCTCCAAGCTCTCTGCATGCTCGGTCTGTCAGAGTCTTCATATTGCTCGGTCGAGGAAGTTCCTGCTCGACCGAGTAGCCTCCTACTCGGTCGAGTCGGAGAGAAAAAACTTTCCAAGCTCTCTGCCTGCTCAGTCTATGAGAGACTTCTTGCTGCTCGGTCGAGAAGCTGGCTGCTCGACCGAGTAGCCTCCTACTCGATCGAGTAGCCTGGAAAAAAACAGCATGATGGATTTGAATCACAAAAAACAACACGTGAAACCCGAGCCTGCCTGTGACTATGCCCTCATCTCATCCACTATCTTGTAGATGGCCTCTTGGAAAGAATAGAAAAAAATTTATATTTGAATCCATTAAAATTGCATAATATATAGTAAACATAATTTATTACTTACCGTCAGTGTCCGATTCTTAGCCAACTTCTTGGCATGTCTGTAATTTGGGTGGGCCTGACTAAGGTTCCTCCCCAATAATGCCTCGATACCAGTGCAGCTCTAAAACTAAAAAGAAACAAATTAGACACATATTCTCTTATAACATAATATATGTTACAAATATTAATTAAAACATTTACCGTAAGTTCCAACTTGTGTGCATGTTGATTGTAGCTCATAGAGCCAGCATGATGCTCATAGCTTCGAGGAGTTGACCAAGGAAATATCTAAAATCTTCTGTAAAAGTTTAAAGTATGTCAGCTAAATGCATATATAAAATATATTAGATTAGCAAATATTAAATATACCTTCTTGTCCCCTGACTCCCGTACACAACAATGTCCGAAGAACTGCAAGGGATCGACACTATTGTCCAGACGCAAGTACCGCTCCCAGTCCACTGGGTACTACTGTCAGTTCTTCGTCTTCAAATCATTATACCACTGGACTAGCATGTCCTAGACCTTCCTAAAGCAGTAGCTCCATGCTTTTGGGTTGCTGTCACGGTCGCTTTTCGATCGTACGTTTTTGTGCGCGTGCTTTTGTTCGTACGCATATTTATTTTGACCTCTTCCTGTATCTGAATCGTACGATGTGATATGTCGTTGAGACCCTCTGGAAGAGTACTTATTGGTGAGATTTTTCGTGAACGTCATTTCATGGCTCATTCTCCCACAAAACAACTTTGTTTAAAGGGGTGTCATAACTTAGGATTCCGTCGTTTGACATCTTTATTTTTTAGTTCCGTTTTCCATTACCCTAGCCCGTGACCGACCATCGTAGCCTTTATTCTCCCGTCGACACGGTCGTCCCGATGTTTTTATTATATTTTTCGGACACCGTTTAGTTGGCCTTTCGCACTAAGCACTTTCAATCTGTATTTAACCCAAACTTATCCCTAATTAAATCTAGTTAAGCTAATCACCTTGGAATCCCACGAATCCCACGTTTCACATGTCATATTCCCTAGCTATTCACCACCCTCTATTAAACTAATTCTACCCCTTCCCTCTCACACACCCTCTCTCCATCAAGCCTAAGTGTACCCCACTTCTATACCCATATAGCAAACAAACCCTCATTTCTCAAACCCACGCAACATCTCCTCTAGGGCTTCTCTTAGCACCGCCACCCAATCATTAAACTGTCGACTTCCTCTTCCCACCTCTGGCCAACTCTGCCGTCCATCACCCGCCGTGGCCAGCCACCACGCACATCGCCGGAGCACCCTAACTTCCACAAGGCTGCCGTACAAGTCTCCAACTTATGCAACTGCCGCCCAGATCTCCATGTCAGCCGTACCCTATCTCAACAACCCAAAGAACAGCCTCTCCTCCCTTGCTCTGGCCTCCGGCAACCTCCTCTTGTCGGCGCCCTCCCCTAACTGCCGAAAAACCCTCAGCCCCACACGAGAAAGCCGCCTAGATATGTGACTGCCGATTCCATCTCCCAATGCTGTCGCACTCCCCTAGACCCGCCGAAAACCACCCAGTCCGACCCCCTAAGACTGTTGCCGGCCATCCCCCGGCGTCCCCTCCGACCAACATCCTCCCCATGCGTTACAATCCCCTCTCATCCCTTAAAGAACCCACAGCCATAGCCTCAAAATCTGTCAAGCATCCCCACACAAGAACCCCCTTACAGCCAGCCACCTCCCATGTCGCACGACAGCCTCTTGCCGCTGACCAACACCCTCGCTCACATTTACAACTACCGAGACCTCCTCCCTCTCCCTTGCAACTCCTATATCAGGCCGAACCCATACAAACTGCCCTCTCCATACAAACAGCCCTCTTCATCCACTTGCCGTGTTCCCCATTGTGCCGTTGCCATGCACGACGCGACAGCAGGCCGTAGAACACGCTATCCGTTGTCTCCGTCTTCCTGATGCCGTAGAACGACGTGCGGCTGTCCTATCCATCTGTGTCGTTGTTCGGTGATCGTGCCGCTACCCGGATGATCGTCGTCCATTGTCGCTGTCATCCGCCGTTGTCACTGCTCACTGTCGTGCAGTGGATTGTTGCTCGCTTCTATTAATTTAACCCCTGACGTCGCTACCCGACGTCAGTGTAGCTCTCGCGTCGTGTTAAGGTATACCTGAACCGTAGGAATCCACACCCGCATGTTATCAAGATAAAAACTGTGATTTCATTGCTTTGGTAACTCGCTAATTGAAGATTAATAATACGGGACTGTAGGTTGGGCATTGATTGAGTACTTAGGAGATATCTGGACTCTTTGATTGTGTGACTTGTAGCACGTCTCTTTCAGGCAAGTGAGACTTGCACAGTAATTTGTTAGGCCATGTTTTAGGCCAATTTGTGAAATAGCATAAAAGAGACCAGGCGATGAAATGATAGTCGCCTAGACGCCTTTACTAGATCTAGCTTGACAACGAAGCTAGATCCGACACCTTTACTATGCTATCATTTCATGTCGCATGTCACGTTTACTTTCAAATAAACTGTACGCACTTTTTAACTGCTTATTGCCATGTTCATGCATCTTGCCATGTCATTTCATGCATTGATTGTATTGCTATATTGTGTAGCACATGCTACTTTAAATTTGTAGGCTGCGACGAGTAGGATCTTGACTCCTACATATTGATTAAGGCTAGGCACCTGCTTTGCGGGCACAACCCTATGCCAAACCAAAAACACTTCCAAGCTCGTGATCCAGAAGCGAGCTCAGTGTTGTTGGTGAAAAAACCAACGCTCGATACACGTGGAGGGGTAGGGTTAAACTGTCGCTTGAGCGTAGAAGTGAGACTCGTACAGCCACTTCAGCCAAAAGACAGAAACCATGTGCACAATGTGAAAGTTAATGATTCATGAATTCGTGAAATAGTGATTCGTAGCTTCTGCTACGACGTGCATGCTTGTTATTATCATGTTCATTTTAATTGTTGCACTCTTTAAATACCATACCATATCATCATGTTAAAACTGCTAAGCTGCATTTGTCTTATAACTGTTGTGCTTTACGTTTCCTTGCACAAAAGTCTCCCCCTCTATGAAGATGTTTGCTGACATGTGTCATTTTCTCTTTGGGTGTCACATGTCAGGTTTTGAGCCTGATTTAGTTACTGAGGGCGACAGCTTGCTGACGTCCAGTTTGAGGACACTGGTCCTATCCTTAGTCTCAGCTGGTGACTTTCTTTTAGTTGTTGTTTACTTTCTTAGTAGTAGTTGTTAGGCTGTTCGGTGTGTGGCACAATTTCTTGTTGTAGTTTCGGCCATGGTTAGGCCTTTTTGCTTTCAGACTCTGTACTCATTTTATGACTATAATTCTGTAATGTTTGGAATAAAAAAAATCCGTGGATGTCGAATGTTGGATAATTTTATTTGTTTATCCCTCATTATTATTATTGTTGTTTCGTCATAATGCAAAGAACATGATAATGGATTAATTACCAAACGCTTATCAGACTGTAGCTTCACAGCTCCAAGTCTGAGCGGACCTCTTCACGTCTCGCCTTCCATACTTGGGAAGCGGGGCGTGACAGTTGCAGTCCAGCATGTAACTCCTCTGCGACAGATAAAAAACACACTAAAACAATAAATACATATTAAAACATAAAATTAAAATATAGCATATTTACGTTGATCTGAAGCCAACAGGTGACCAGAGACGCGTACCTTTGTGCCTTCCAAGGAAGGTAAAGGTTGACGATTTCAAACATTTTGCCCTGAGTAGCAAGGAAATCATTAAATTTGGACTCGACTGTCTGAACCGCTTTCATGCGGTGCAGGCTTTTTTTATTTCTTAATAGGGTAAATAATCAGCTACCCCTATCAGTCTAAATCACATTGATTAGACTTTTTTATCTGTTTTTAGTAAAAACCCTATCTGCACCGCACACTGTTGCGGTGCAGATAGCAATTGCCTTAAATTTTATCGAGCTCGGTCCAACGGCAACCCCGTGTCGCCACAGCATAATGGCATGGTGTCCTTTGTCAGGAACCTGCCTCGAGACCTGCATGCCACTCCGTCCCTCCCTAGGCAGACCGGTTGTGCCTGCGAAAAACAAATATATTAAATTCATAATTAAATTCATTATAAATAACATGTTCTTATCTAATTCGATTGAGATATATATGTTTTTATACCATGTCAACTGACGCACTCATACTTGGCTGCAGTCATCCTCGGTAAGGAATTGAGTTTCAAAAACTCAGTAACTTCCCTCTGTGATTGGAGAATGTCTGGATGCCACCTATTTACCTATTTACCTCTTCCACTGTAGCAACAGGTGGTAAGGTAGCATCCTCTATGGTATGGTTGTACTGAACGTACTCGACCGTCTCCATAGGGACCTGAGAGTGGCCGATAGACTGGCGGTGGCCTGGGAGGAGCATGGCCCATGAGTCTTAAGCGGTATATCATCTATGTCCAGTTGCTGGCCGCCTGAGCCACCTGCATCCATGCGACATAAGAAAATTAAAAATTAAATAGTTATCCAACATAAAAGGACATTAAAAATACACAATACATGTACATATCCCAGTGGAGGGTCTGTACACCAGACATGTCATGTCCTGCAGTGCCTAAAAATGTTTCAAGAATTTTAGCAATTAGTTATCGAACATATTAAAAAGTGTAAAAATTATACATGCATACTAAAAATACACGATACACACGTACATGTCTCAGTGGGTAGGGGTCTGTACACCAGGCGTGTCATGTCATGCGGTGTCAAAATATTTCAAGAATTTTAGCAAGTAGTCATCCGACATATTAAAAGATGAAAATAGTATACAGACATACTACATGTCTCAGTTGTCTGGGGTCTGTGTATCTAACATAGACCTCGATGCTAGCACGTGAGCACAAAATTTCTTCATCTGCACTTCAAAATATTTATTAACAAAAATATTTTATATACATGAAAAGTGATGTCTTTGTTTCGGAGAACCTTCGTCGGAGTCTTCTTCTTCTTTTGGACTGCATAACCATCCATGTTTGAACATGTTCTTTGTTTTACTGTCCACCGCGGTACATGACAGATCGGACATTCGTTTAAGTCATGTCTTTGTAATATAGAACGCAATCATTACGGCATGTGTCATTTTTCTTGTTATCGAGCCCTATCATATCAATCCAATCATTATTTGGCAGGGTTACGAAGGAATCAAGCAAAAGCCTAGCTGCATTGCACATCAATGCCGGCCTTCATAAATTAAAAATAGCCGATGGGATCATGGAATATTCACCATCCAAAGAGCCCTAACATACACAGTTTCACTCAAAGACTAATTTAATATCATCTCCTGCTATCAAGGAAAAGGAGTTTAATTAAGGAGAGAATCTTATCTACTGACGTTGAGGAGTGCACGATTTGCCCATTATAATCGATTCATCTTTGACAAAACCAAGTCAAATATACAATTTTATGAAGAAGATGTAGATTAATAAAGCTAGATTAAAAGTTTGAGGGTGCAGTGCAGAGCATGAGCATAATTTGTTGTTGATGAGATTATGCTAAATGGACGTAATACAATGAGAAATATTGATGCATTAACGCAAATTATGTTGATCACTATAAAATTAAATTAAAACAAAAATCATTCTTCGTGTAAGTGGCTGAAAGAGACTTGCTAACAAGAACCAGACAACAAGACCTTGACACTGTCAAACATTGACGATGACTGAGCCATGGTTATATATGATAGTCGAGGGTTTGCCTCCTTTCATTCCCACAAACTAGGGTTTGCCTTTGCCTCAAACGGGCATGCTTGTTCGAAGTCCCAAGTTCTTCTCCCGGTCACCACTGGGGAGAAAGGGCACAATGAGGTCATGCGAGCATCCCAGGGCTGCACTGCTAGAACCAGAGCCTGCAGTGCCGAAGGGATTCTTGGCGGTGTACGTCGGGGACGACATGCGGAGGTTCGTGATACCCATGAAGTACCTTCGCCTGCCGGCCTTCGAGAAGCTGATGGAGGCCGCGGCCGAGGAGTTTGGATACGGGCACGAGGGCGGCATCAGGATCCCGTGCCGGGAGGAAGCTTTCGAGGAGGCTCTGAAAGTGTTGGAGGAGACGAGGAAGAAAGAGAAGAGTGGGAGAAAAGAGAGGGTGCATGGTATGGAGGAGAAAGCTAAGGGGAAGAGTCTCTCTTTGAAACTGTCTTGAAAGATGCAGTTCGTTTAGCCTTGTGTACAGATTTGTGCCATCTATTTAACATGTATAAGGTGGAAAAGATGGCGTTAAAGTGCATAAAAAGCAGGGCGTCAAAGTTAAAAAATAACAATGTTTGCAAACCTGGAAATATGTGGAAAAAGAAATGACATTTGGCTTTTATGCAAAAGCAATGACAAGCTGGGAAATATTGGGCATGAGGTGGGCCTTTATTTTGGGATCTCCTTTTACTCCAAATTGCACCCATCACCTTATCCCCCAAGTGAGGGATGAGGTGGCACACTTCTCCACCCGCCACATCGGACAAACATTGCCAGCTGAGTTTGTCCCAGGAAAAACATGCATACTTTGTATAATAGTTTTAGTCCGTTTAGGTTGTGATAAGCACACTCAGGTTTGATTTTTTTCATAAGAGTCATGTTTAGTGGTGTGCCTGATTGTCAGTTTCTGTTGCAACACGTTTTCAGCATATATGCAAATAATAAAATTTGTATGGCGTGATAGCTACGGATCAACTATACGATTGATCATGATCTAATTTGGAAGAAGAATGTGGATCCTCATGTTCCTGATTTAGATAAGATCTTCACAGACGAATAAGAGCTAGAGGACTTCGTTATGGCTTCTAGCCTACAACCCTCTCACCCTCAAATTAAAACCATGTCATGAAAATATCATTAATAATACTATGGCGGCTAGGGTAAACTGTGGTAGTAGATTTGCACATACCTGTGGACATCGATTTGCCTAAATCACAGTCCTGCGTCCAAATCTTAAAAAGTTCTTTTTGTTCATCAAAGACTTGTCAGTTGGGGTCTTAAGAGGTGATTCGTTTAGGACATATGCGATTTTGCCATAAGTCAATGCAATCTTTATGTTTCTCAACCAATCTTTGTAAGTAGGTCCAGTGAGTTTGTTTTTGTCAAGGTAAATTTCAAGCATGTCATGACGCTGCAAAAGAATTTTAAAAGAGTTATGGTAATGAAGCAAATGTTCTTAAAACAATTAGATTGGTTTTCATCTAACTAAATATCCCACTAATTTTCGCAAATATCTTAAACCCAAAAGATAGACGAAGATTATCATATAATTTTTTGTGGGAATTGAGATCCAACTATCTTTGTCACGCCCCGTTCCCCAGAATACCCTGCATTTAATTTAAATTTCCGAGTATCCTGAAGAGTGAGGGTGATGAGAGATGAAAAGAGAGAGGAAGAAGAAACTGAATAGCAGGCCACTGCGCACATGCTGAGATAGTACAAGTGAAGCTCCACTATAATATTAACAACTCATAATTAACATAGACCCACGACAACAAATTTATATAACAACTTTCATTTACATACATAGTCCAAATGCACCACTACACATACACCGCCACTCTTCACCTCCCATGACAAACATGTCACGCTATACAGCTACAGCTCACACTAAGACTACTCCTGAAACCCAACTCCAACCCGCCACCAACCATACTGTCCCTGCTACCTGAAAAGTGGGGAGGAGCACGTCAATGCGTGCCCCAGTAGGAACCAACTTGGATTTGAAACATCATTTAAGGTTATTAATCCACAAGGCAAGGCAAGAGAAATAAAACATGTAAACTAAGTATATATGGAAAAGTAACAGCCAAGTAAGAGGATCTTACCTGCGGTCCAATGTCGAACTATTGCAAGAAAAGGGTTAGCACGAATAATGATACAAATATTCATACAACCACAGTCTAATATGGGAATCACAGGTGTCAGAATTATAACACAGTGTCACTAGTGAAGCAAGTAAAGGGAAGGAAAGTGTTCCCAGCAGAAGGACAAATTCTTATTTTATTATTTTGTAATTGAATTAATTGGAACTTGGGTAAACTGTGTGATACTAGGACCTGGACATCACCCCAAATTTGGGGTGAATATAGCAAACGGCGCAGTGGACACGGGCACTGTATAACACCGGGCCTCTCAGCT
Source organism: Scilla litardierei (assembly GCA_030789695.1). Classification (NCBI taxonomy): domain Eukaryota; kingdom Viridiplantae; phylum Streptophyta; class Magnoliopsida; order Asparagales; family Asparagaceae; genus Scilla; species Scilla litardierei. The sequence continues at coordinate 755,807,875 of CM061142.1, read as the reverse complement.
CCCCCGTCCTTGACAGGAGTGAGGATCTCTACATAATAACACAACCTCCGTATGTCCCCTCCACTCCCGGTAAAGGGGAGTGGGTATAAATATCCCCTCTACTCCCGGTAAAGGCGAGTGGGTATAAGTATCACATATCACATAATCATTTCCCCCCAACTTCTCAGTCCAGGCCTCATATCCACAATTTACTCAAATTCCACCTAAACCCGGGTTTTACTAACTCACCCTCATTAGAGAGGATTGAGATATATCCAATTTTATAATTTAACACCATACGTAACACGTTAGGGGTCATGATGGCATGGTGGACATATCACCTTAGCCATCCATCATGAAACATAGGGTCATGCACTCACGTGACATGCCCTCTATCACAACACGTCATCCATTTACAATTACAATGTATCAATGACATTCAAGCCTCTAACTTTACCAATTATCAATGTGGCTCAAGGCCAGCACTAACATATGCATGTTACTCAAATTATCAGATATTGCCTTCATTGAGTCATTTCATCGAACACATGATGGGGTCATTAACATAGCCATTATAACATGAGTAAATCAAAGAGCAATTATCACAATGAACCCCAACTTCAAGCAATAACTATGCAAATGCATAATAGAGGAAAATTTAACATCAAGTCATAGTTATAACATCTCTTAAACATTTCAGCTTGCTGGAAATTGTAAACAATAACCACAAATGACCATACATCATCAGTTTCTAGTGAGAATTTAACCAATTGTCCCAAATGAAAGTTATAGATATACTAGTCTTGGATTCGCAGATAAAATTTCATGCAAAAATACGAAGTAAGTGATTCATGGTGAATTATTTGGTGAAATGTGTCAAATTTGTTTTCCAGACAGATTTCAGAGTCTATAAAGATTACTGTTTTTGGATATGTTTTAGCCAGAAATTCGAAATATAAGCGCTCTGATGAAATTATAGATAAACTTGTTAAGTTTCCAACGAGACCAAGAACATCAAATTCTATTGTGTATGCAGGTATTTAGATCAATTTTTTTGAACTGTGTCAAGATTGAAGATCAAACAGACACGTTGTAAAGATGGAATGTTTGCTCCTAATTCCTGAATTGAATATATATCAAAATTTATATGATTTTGGGGTAGAACTTCAAGATCTACAAGTACATATTTTTTTAGAAACCTAATTCAAGCTACAGTAACCAGGATTACAGAAACAACACACAACAAAATTTCAGGATTTCAAAGGGGTTGTTTTTACTAAGAATTTCAAGGGATAATTTGTGAAATTGGAACATGGCTCATGAATTTTCACCATCCCTAATTCATATTAAGTAAAACATGCTAGAAAAACATATTAGCAAGAATCAATTTAATGGAATTCCAAATCCAAGAGGATTCCTACCTCAAAGTTGATTTTTCCCATCTCTTTCTCTTCTTTTCTTCTCCAACTTAGTCCCTTATGCAACCCACTTGAGATACTTCATTTTTGTGAGGGAGAATTAGGGTTTTTGGAGTGAAGAAGAAGAGGAAAAGGAGAGGGTATGGCCGGCGATAGCTAGGGGAAAAAGAAAGGGGAAAAGGAGAAGAGAGGAGAAAGTTCAAGAAAAGAAAGATAGATTTTCTTAAAGAAAAATCCACACACTCATAGCTTCTCCCATAAGCCATGCACCACTTAAAATGACCATAATACCCTCCCAAAAATACCCCTCAACTTTTAAGTATTTAAAAGTTTTCCATTACTTTATGCACCGACCACCTAAGTATATACACACAGCACTTTTGGTCCAAATGACCATTTTGCCCCTCGCCTTTCTAAAATTTTACGGGATTGCCATTGACCCCTAAACCCTTTCACACTTGCATGGCTTCCCTACACATACCCATGCATACCTACACATGCTTACATGCACCACGCACACACGTCCAACACATTCCTGTTGTTTTGCATCCACGACGTCTTTCACACTTCTCCCGCACTCAGTCTCGCTTTCTCGACTCTTAGCCACGTATTACGGCCCAATCTCCCTTGTACTACATTACATATATCGATATTCACGTTTATTTCATGCATACGTATGCACCGTAGGTAGAAATACCACGTGTGTTCAGTAGAATACACGTATAGTGCTAACTAGGGCATGACAATCTTTGAGTTTGATAACATTAACCTTCGCCAAAAAGTTATCGCACTACATAATTGGCAGAGACATCTTTGTCAATTGCAACATTTTGCAACTCTCAATTATGGTTTTTACCCTTAGCCCTTTATGACATTGATCTTCACCAACAAATCATAAGGTCTAGTCAAGTCTTTTACATCATTTCGTATTCAGTAGGATGTGAGCAAGTGCTCTTGATCTTTGCCAACAAGGCACGTACTCACACCCCTCGAATCCATCTTATGGTAGCAAAGATGCATCGCCTAGAATAACTAAGGCTTGACCTTTGCCAACAACCATAGTATCAATCTATGTACTTTACATTCTTTGAAATGATATAGGGCTACGGATAAACCTTAAAAGGATTTTGAACAAAATTGACTTGATATAGTTGGAAAAACTAAGTCATGTAATTTAGTTGGAAAATGGAATTCAATCTAATTACTTGGCTAGGCAGACACAATCTAGGAAGAAAGGCTTCCGTAGATTGAATCACCAAGTCCATGTTTCTTAATTACATGAAACTTTTCCGAACTCAATCGACTTTCTTAGTTAAACACTAATATGATCAATTGAACTTCAAATCCAATAAAATAATCGGATTATATAATTCCATATACCTTGAGTTAACATCTACTAATTAATCGGATTAATTAGGTTTGGTGCAAAATATGTGTCATGAACAAACAATTTGCAAACGATCTACATTTTGCGAGCCACAATGCAAAAAGTGATTCTAGTGAGAAATTATATAATTTTCCATTTGTTTTAGTGGCTTTTTGTGCACGTACTATGTTAATTAGGCTCTAATACGCGCATTTAATAATGCCATTTAATATTAGATCATATTGTGTATTTATGAACAAATTACCATTTTTATGGCCTAATTTTGGTCTTCTCTTAATTTTTAGAGACTCCTGTAACTTTTCTTGATTTATTGACTATTTTTCCAGATTTGTCTGAGCTTGGAGGGATTTTCTATAATTTTAGGAAGGCCAAAAAAGGATGTTTGGAAAAATAAAATTAAAAGGGAATTAATGCCAACGCACGTGATGTGCGTGTGCACTGACGTCAGTGGATCAAATCCCGCTCAAGCATGCGCTTCGCTTGCTGGTCGGTCAAGTGCAGCAACCCGACCCGACCCCCAAGCCTTACAACTTAAAGCAACTGGCAATTACTCACAGGTTGGGTGGTGCAGTAGCGCCCAACCCGACCTGTTACACGTTAAGGCAGAGCGGCGTGGATTTTCAGCAGGTTTTGGGCGCAGCAACGCGTGTACCCGACCCGCTAGCTTCCTGATCATATGGATGGCAGACAACACTAGAATGGAGGTTGAATAGGATTGAACAAAGTAATAAAAATTCTTTGATAATATAAAACCCTTCTATTACGTTGCCTAAGTGTCCAAGCAGTGTTACCTAGCTTGGTACTTGATCAACACAATTATAAGCTTGTATGGAAATGAGTACATCGGAAATAAAAAGTTACAAGCAGTAATGAGAGATATGAGAGAGAGAGAGAGAGTCACAACACAAATACCAAGATTTACCCTAGTTCGACCCAATCTTGGCATATGTCCAGCAACCGATCCACTTGATCTCAAACACGAGAGCAACATTGACTCAACTCAATGAAGATGACTTCGTACAAACACCTGGCTCCACTTGCTAGGAATTTTCCTACACCTAGTTACAACCCAACTAGGAATTTCCAAGTATAACGCACACTTTCCCTTACACGCAGGAATTACAACTTCCAAGCCTTCTTCAAAGGCTTTACAAAATAATATCACAAGATTCATATATCCAATATATATGAAGTGAATATTGTTGCTAAAGAGAAATCTAATTCCTTTTGATCAAATAAAAAGATTGAACTTAAACACAAAAATTGATCAAAAGAATTACTTGAAATTGAGTCTCTAAAATAATAGCACTTGGGCTTTAGATATCAATAATCATGTATTAAGTCCAAGAAGATAATAAAAATCAATAGAGAATTTTGCACAAGAAAAATTAGATCAAGGCCTAAGAAGACTATTTGAAAAACTTGCGAGCTTTGAGAATTTGAGCTATAGAATGATTATATAATATAAAATATATTGATTTATAAATCCTCTGAAGTCTTGGGTATTTATAGAAGTAAAAATCAGCTCAAAGAATCTTCTCAAACGGCTAGTTAACTGTTAGTAAAATTTGAAATCAACTTGCCTTAAAACTGAGAGTTGACCCAGATAGTCGGCTATTTTCCTTGATAGTCGGCTATTTTCCAATATAGTCTGCTATTCCAAGTGATAATTGACTATTTCAGAAACTCGAGAGTTCTGGGTAAAAATCCTAGAACAGTAGTCGGCAATCTGTTTCAGATATTCGGCTATTTCTGGATACTTGAGTTTTCTGCTATAAAATAATTTGAAAATACTTTATAACAATTATATTAAAATATAGCATAGTAAAATACATTTAAACCCAATTTTTCAAGTATTTTTTTGTGTGTAGAGACTATATATTGGCTTTGATATTCTAAGTTTTATAACTTACACATACACACATTTCTGGTTCTTGTTCTTTGTCCTTTGACTTGAGCCATCTAGTCTTGATCATGAGTCCTTGGTTGAGCCTTCATTTACTACATTCCTTGGCTCTAAGATAGACTTCCCGAACATGGCTTTTATGTCCTTCATTTGAGCTTCTCATTGCACTTGATCTTCATGGTTACAAACCAATTCATATACACACTTAAAATAAATATGTTAGTACACATATCACTTGTGTACATCATCGAAATCCATTGGAGTGGGTCTCAATATCCCAACACTAGCCTCTTCAGTGTAGACCCAAGAGGATTTAGGGATATTTGGCCAAATATCTTAGGAATTATTCATCATTCTTCGTCCATTCTTCTTCTTCTTCCATTCTTCTTCCTCTTCCAAATCTAGTGCTTTGGGGAGGCCATTGGAGAGCTTGAGGCAAAGGGAGCACGTAGGTGGAGGAAAGGGGCTCATTTTGGAGAAATCATTGGTGAAATCCCTCTTTTTCCCTTTGTGTATTTTGTTCTAGCTAGTTGTAAAAGTGTATTGGATGATGTTTGGCAATAAAATTGATTCCTTGCTTATTATGATGAACTAGATCACTACTTGTATGAGTTGTGGCTAATTTAGGATAGATTTATTTATGAATCCCACTGTCTATTGAATGTCTTTCTACACATATGGGTCATGTACCCCGAATTATTGATTTCTACTTCATGGCGCCCTCAATTGTGACTCCCTTAAGGGCATGCTTGAGAGATTGGAAATCCCAAAAAGGATGAACCCACTTTACCTCCATGAAACCAATGATTAGGGAGACGATATTAGAGTGACCCTTAATTTAACCCCATTAGGGCATCTTCCGATGGTGTAAACCCATTAGTTCACCATTGAGTTATAGCATTCATCGTAGACTTCCCAAAAGGGAGGTCCTCCCAAAAGGATGCACGATTGACATTGGAATCATGATTGGCTTTAACTTTAAATGAACCCATGACTCATGCAAATCCCCCTTGATCGAGTTCACTTTTGACTCTCCAACCCTAAGTATCATCGGTTAGGTTGATAGTTTCATCACGCACTCTCCCATCACCTCGTTAGTGAGGTGGACATATTATCATCATTATCTTCCCATAATCAATTAAATTTACGATATTGTAAAATGAATTGTCCATGTGGAATATGACTTTGAACTCACCGGGATTTATAACTTCTTGACCTCCTACACTGGGGAGTAGCACTCTTTTGTGGCAAGTAAGTTTTTGGCGTCGTTGCCGGGGACAACTGTTTTTACATGTCGCACGTTTGATTGATTTGCGATAATTTGGTGAGATACTTCCATTTCTTTAGTGTTGAGTCTTTTTATTTCTTTATTTTTTACTTTATTGATGCATTTTTTATTTTCCTTAAAAAATTTTAAAAATGGCAAATGTTTCAAACTTTTCCAATGCTCAATTGGATGATACCACACTCCCACCGTTCTTTCATGGTATGGAGTATACATATGAAGTTGAAAAATGGTGTTTGAGAGAGTGTAAAGAATTGTTTGATGAGAACATTTGTGCAGACATGATTTATCTCAAAGCATTCCCCTACACTTTAAAAGATAATGCTAGATTGTGGTTTGATGCATTGCCTCGTGACTCATTTACTACTTAGTTATCTTTCAAACTGGATTCTTTTATACATTTCTCCCTCCTTTTGCAATGCAGGTACAGAGACAACATGCAGTGAAACAATAGATCCTGGACTTTGCTCAATTTGATAGGGAGGCCTACTGTCATACATGGGATAGGTTCAACGACTAAGTCCTTGCTTGCCCACATCATAGCTTCCACGAGGATCATCTCCTTCAGATCTTCTACATATGGTTGAAGCCGCCTACACGTGACCTAATGCAGATGAGCAGCAATGGAGATTTCTTTGCAGAAATGACTGAGGATGCATGGTGGTACTTGTAGGACCTTGCAAAGTACGATCGGACTGTGCCATCTAAAGATCATTCATTTAAATATGAAGACGATGGCCAGGCTATTCCTTCAGAGGATACATTTCAGTAGGTCCAAGGATAACTTGAGGAGCTATCTTGGAGTTCTTACCAATGTGACCCTATGGTATATCAAGAGGAATCATGTGAGAGGGACCATTGGGACCAAGTAGAAGAGCTTGAGCGTAGACACTTGAACGAGTCAGAGGAGATGGATGGTGGGGGTGTGTGGACTGTATGGGTGATACGATGCATTTTCAGATCGGTGACAATGAGGTGGACACAAGTGAAGGTGAAATCGAGATCGATGATATGGAGGAGCCTGAGCACTGTCCTACTTCAGAGTCATTCACATTGTTTTAGGAGTATGAGTACATAGGGAGGACTGCCATCCGCTTCTACTTTAGTGGCGAGGAGGATGTGTGTGAGGGAGAGAGCTTATAGACTTTGATGGAGCTCGAGCCGTGCCTCCCCACCAATTCATTTCTACAGTCACTATTTCCCACACCTAAGGATGAAAACCTCGACATCATCCACGAAGACTTTTGCGAGGGACCACATAGATCAGGGAGGCAAGCAGAGCCTGTAATTCCTGATAACGATGATGAGGAGAGTGAAGATGAATGTAAAATGTTTTACATCGAGCATGAGTCTCATTCCTCTCCAGATTTGCCACTGTAGCCACTTCCCTATCCTCCTGAGGCATTTCATGAATCAGAGTAAAGCAATCTTTCTCAGGGAAGTTCCCATCAAACCTTGCCATGCAATTTTGAATCCCAACTTTCAATTCCTTACATTTTAGATTTAATTTGTCATCCAGTGCATTTAAATTCTTTTATTTATGTTGACGACCCGTTTTGGAACACCTTCATTACAAGGCATGCACATTCTACTTGGATCGATATGGCTCGTCTCCCACAGAACACAGGAGCACTTTCTACGGAGATGCTGGGAGCTGTGTTGCTAGGATCCAAGGAAGTCGATGGAGGCATAACTCTAAAGCTGCTAGTGAAGGAGCGATAGGATATAATAGAGCAGTTACCTCCACTGTTTGAGATTCGGGATCCACCCTTTGCTACGGTGTGTTATTTCCAGTTGTGTAAATAAATAAATAAAAGTTTTAGTTTCACTTTAATAATCATTTTTTCTTTCTTATGCGTGTGTTCCTAGCATTCCTGAATAAATATAATGCTCTCTCAACATTGAGGACAATGTTTGTCTTTAAGTTGGGGGGAGAGTGCTAGAATTTTTAGGCTTGTAGGATTTCGCTTAGAAATTTTTTTAAGAAAGGAAACATTTTGCATCACCAATCATTTTACAAGAATATCATTTTTTCCTCCTTGTCCCTTTCCCATTAGCTTTATGCTAGTCCCTTCCATGCTTCATATTTATGCGCTTCTTCGAATTAAAACTTTCTATTCAAACCCTTGAAGTTGTGATTGGCATGTGTTTATTGTTTTTCTTCATGAAATAACTTTTAATATGATATTCATCAAACTTATGCATAATTCCATGAATTTTGTCTTCAAGATGGTTTAGATTAGATTTATGCAAACTTTATGATGCATGAGATTATATTGAGCCAATTGAGTAGAGTGGTTTTTAATTTGATGGGATTTGGCCATGGACATATGCTAGGTTTGTAGCTAAGGAGTGGTTGATTGGTGTGGTGGATCAAAAAATTAATGAAAAAGAAAAATGATAAAAATAGAAAAAAAATATGAATAAGTGCATCGTTCTTCTCGTCTTATTGAGTAGCCAGGTCCTCGTGCCTCAAGAAGCATTGGGGATTCGCATCGAACGATGGGGGTTTGAGGAGTGCGCAAGATAGAATAAATATGAACTTAGATGATTTGAGTTAGTAGGTACAAGTGGTCCTTCTTGGCCTAATGCCCTGAAATCATCCGATTTGGGAGTCATTGACCGAAAACTCATTATATGGATCATTCTAAGTTTTTAAAAAAGAATGAATAATCATGAGTCGCATATTCAACCTCCACAGATTGGGAAAACCTAGTGTTGTTTTGGCCAAATCTTTGAAATTTGAGATACTATGATACGCTGTTGTGCTTCAATCTAAATGAATGCAAAATATTGGTTGTGCTTTGTTGATTTGAGCCAAATTAAAGAATGTTTCATGTGTTTGCTCTATTTCATAAATGTGTAAATTGAATTTGAGATCACAATTGAAAATCTTTCTATGCCATAAATAATGAACGGATTTTGATATGTGCTTTGATGAGAATCAAATTTGTCGCTTATTTTGCTAGAGACTAGCAAAAAGCTAGTTGGGGTGTGAATCTAGTGAGAAACTGTATACTTTCCTCTTGTTTTAGTGGCTTTGTGTGCACATATTATGTTAATTGGGCTCTAATACACACATTTCAATAATACCATTTAATATTAGAGCATATCGTTTATTTATGTGCAAAATACCATTGTATGGCCTAATTTTGGTCTTCTCTTGTTTTTTTAGGTACTCCTGAATTTTTCTGGATTTATTGACTATTTTTCTAGATTTTTCTGAGCTTGGAGGGATTTTCTATAATTTTGGAAAGGCTAAAACAGGATTGTTGGAAAAAGAAAATTAAAAAAAGGAATCAGACGGTTGGTAAGATCCACTGAAGCATAAAATAGCCGAACTTCTAGACGGCTGATTGCACCATCCAGTCGTCTGATCGAAGCCACTTCAAGACACATTCAAGCGGAGTTCCAGATGCCTGGGGTCAAAGCACCAAACGTCTGGGCCACTCATCAATTAAAGACCACACACCCAAGCAACCAGACGTCTGGTCCATCAACACCAGACGTTAACAGTCAGCTGAAGGTAGAATTTGAAGCTTGTTTCGGCCCGACCTAACTCCACATCTTCTCTCAAGCTAAGGGATCATGACCATCGATCCAGGATCATGGAGACGAGATCATTTGGGGATACGGAGAGTATTTAAGCCTCTTATTGTAATTATGGGAGAACCAAGCTTTTTTTATCATTGCTTAGATTTTCTGTGTGTTTTAGGGAGGAAGATGGCTTATGCTTTGAGATTGGGGGAAAGTGTAAAGCTATTGTTGGGTGATATAAAATCTAATCTCTCTCTTTAATATGATTCATTTGTCTCTTCTAGTTGTATTAAACATTGCATTTTATTAATGAGAAATTGATATTTTTATGCACATGGATAGCTAATACTCATGTGTGTGTATGTGATATGAAAGTTAGGGTTTATGGGTATTAAATGTTCATTCATCTATAGCACCACTAATTGCTGAGATTATTGGAATAATTATTTTCTATATTTTTGTCGATTATTGCACTATTCGTCAAGGGGTCCAAGGAGGATGATATGTCACGAGGCATTGTCTACGTGTACAAACCCATATAAGGACCCAAGGAGGATGGTGAACCGTGAGTTTCATTTATTCATGTTTTCATTTTCAAGAAAACAATTAATCCATTAATTAATTAAGATGCTATTATCATTGCACTTGAATGTATTATCATCCGATCTCCATACTTTGGCATGGATGTGAGATTGAGTCATCCAGGATCAATGAATAGCTTAATATCCTACAACCCTAAAGAAAACACAACACACACGCTTCCCTCCCATTGAATTCCTGCATTACTCTCCCTAGCCTAATTTTAGAATAATTTTGACACTCATACCTTCAAACCAACAATTCCCTCCCAAAAAGTGGTTCATCTCTCACCAATTAATTTCTTATGTTAATCTTGGATTGTTAAATTTGCAGATTAGATTGTCCCTGAGGAATACGACCCTGGACTCATCAGGACCACTACTACCCTGACTTCCTAAACCTGGGAATAGCACAACATTTTGGAGCAGTCATCGACTCCCCCCTATAACGGTGGTCGATTATTTTAAGCTATAAAGTGAACTCTCTTTTTCCCAATACAAAGTAGTCGATCACTGTGTTATTGTAGGGATTTTTGGCGATCCATAGGGCTAAAATCTACGTCCAGCCTAAGTGGGAAGACGAGAAAACAGAATAAAACAGCGGAAAAATCTTAAAACACTTTTAAGAAAGCCATAAAGAATTAAAATCATATCTAGAATCTCTACTATCCCGGGGTGGACCTGACCAATCCCTAAGGATAGATCTAAATAACTACTGCAAAATTAAATAAGTAAAATAAAGTACATACCTTTGTTCCACACGTTAGAAGAACGTCGATCCTCACGAACCAATGCCCCGTGGTAGGGCTGAGCCGCCTTCCCTGAACCGCACCGCATCCCAAGGCAAACAATCCTCTTATTGCAGAGCCAACCCACATGCTCTAGAAAGTTTCACCACGAATAGATCCTTCATCAAGACTTCGGATCCGAATCCAAACTCCTTCGTGGCTTTGCTAAAGCCCCCCCACAAGAGCAAGGAAGTAAAAGGGAGAAAGCGGGTGTAACGATCCGCTTTCAGGGGACCATTACTTATTGATACATTCGCAGTTCTGCATTTCACTAGTAAAAACAATATAGCCACGATGAAGAGATGTACAAAATACTCAAACAGGCTACCATTTATTACAATCAATATTGTACAATATGCTCCAACAAAGATACATGAAAGAAAAGAAATATATATGGAAATTCATCACGACTCGAGCTCTAGAAATCTGCCGTCTCAGTGTTGAACTCTGGCTCCTCAAACTCAGGGGCCTCTTCTTCAACCTATTCATCGTCTGATGATGCCACAAAGCGAAACCGTAGGTAAGTCACAATAATTCTAAAAATAGAAAGGCAAGCAGTGCACAAGTATAGAACATGCTAAGTAAGGAAACATGCTAAATAAGTAACTACAGACAAGTGCGACAAGTAAAGTAAATGTAGTCATGGATACAAGTTTGATAAGTAAAGTACGTGTGGCTGCACAGGTGTGGTAAGTAATATGCATATAATGTATAAAGTAAAGGTGACTGTGCAAGCAGTAACTAAACTAGAACTACGAACAGTAGATATGAACAATAAATGTATTCAATGTGAACCTATATAGTGAACGGTATCAATGTCAGCTTCTTATGTACAAAGACGAGCATGTATAATGAGTAGTATCAAGTACAATATCATATAACATCCAAATCATAACAATGAAGTTAAAAGTGAGTAACCGCATGTCAGGTAATAAACGTAGCCGCTTACTGTTATCAAGGCACAACAATAGTTGGAGCAATTTTATTTGTTGGGTTACATTCTCATATCATGTCACTGACTAAGTCTCTATGTTAATTCGAAAAGGCAATATCATGTTGTCAATCTTTGTAGTCGCGAATTAGGCATATGTTATAAACTCAAGTAGGAGAGTATGATATGTAACCATTGAGTTCATCTCTTACCTGGGTGCACTTACCCAGATGAATGCCGAAATGCAAGCAGCTAGACATGTATGCCAAAACACAGGCAGCTAGACGGGATGCCGAAACTCAGGCAGCTAGACATGCAGATGAACTCCAGCCATTTCCACACTCTCTCAACTATGAGTTACCCTAAAAACTCAATGAAGTGACATGTGTTCAAGATCTAAATTTCTGTTCCAATATAGTATTCAAACCGATATTCCAACATAAGATTCAACCGGGGGTTCTTACATGAGATTCAACATGAGACTTCTACTTGAGATTCCAACACGAATTCCAAATACACTTGAACAATATTCCATGTGTAGTTTTCAAGTGACAAGCATCAGAACATGTTAGGCAAAGGTGAACAAGGCGTTAACATGGTGAATATGCGTTTACATGCGATGAAAGGTTGACATAACTTATTTAAAGGTACTTATAATCATTGTTTGCAAACTGCTGATAATTGGAATTCTATGATCCACACAAACGGGCTTAGTCAAGTTTGGCCAAGCAGGTCACTATCCTCGTAGGGTGATCCAAACTTGGATACAAATGATTCCAGCCAGCTCGGAGAAGCAATATTAAGAACGCTGATTACCAAATTTTGCTCTATCGATTTTATTAGTACACAGTCGATTAGTTCCATGTTTATTTAGATCTCTATGTTGGACATGTTATATATTTCAATCAATAGTAGTTCTGCAGTTGAGTAGTTTCCTATTTAATTAGGTCTCTAGTTTGGCAATTTCATTTGTTCAAGTCAATAGTCATTTTGAGGCTATAGATGCTATCCTAAGTTCATATTAGTACACCATCTAACTTTCAAAATTTAGAATTTAGGGTAACGTACAGTTTTCGAGGTCGTTGTAATATGTCGATACTGGAGCTAGAGCTTCCAAGGGTGCTTGTGCACGAGAAACGGTACCAGCAAACATAAGAAATTACCGGTTATAGGTCACACTATTTTCTATTTATTTATCTTACTTGTTTTTGTTTTTATTATAGCTTGAAATGGTGTCAAATACGTTCTAAAATTTTAGATAGGCTAAATGTGAGGAACAGAATTTTATCTAAGAAGAAAATATTTTTCTAAAGCTTCTGTATATTTTTTATAATTTTTAAAAGCTTAAAATCGATTTTCAGAATTTAAATGAATTAAAAACTAATTTTTTAAATTATAAAATAACTATCGTAAACGTTCATAGATTTATTCAGAATGAACGACGCATCAGAATACTGTAAATAAGGTGTCAAAATGAGCGTCTCATCTAGTACTACAACATATAATTTTTTCATATATCAGTGTACGTGAAAATTTAAAGTTATTAATTTTTAAGTGAAAACAGTGTAATTAGATTTTAACTTTAAAAACTACTGTGTGACATTTACTTGTCTGATCGCAACGAAACTAGCACCAACGCGTTCGGGACGTCATGCTAGATTTTCTGGCGCTTCCTGTGTATTTTTCTGATCTATATAAAATTTAATATGAATTAAAACGAATCAACTTTTAAAATATGATTATAATATATATATGTGTGTGTGTATTTATATATTATATACATATAATACTACTTTAATGTACATTCCCACCTACGCCTCGCGATCACTGTTCACGAGTGGCGTGTCACGGGTACTGCGGTGGTCCAGCGGGCGGCTGGCGATGGCGAACGGCGGCGTTTCTTGTGATAGCATGGAGCAGCGGGGCTCGGTGGCTGTGGAGCTACCGCGGGCTGCGTGGGTCGCCAAGGACGGCAGTGGAGCGGCGCAGAGGGTGACGACAGTACTGCCGCGGTGGAGGTGGCATTACAGGCAACAACAGGCTTCGGCGAAGTGAGGGTTGTAGCGAGGTGCAGTGGAAGCATGAGGAGAAGTGCTGGGTTGGGTGATTAGTGGATATGAACGTGATTAGGGGATATTTATAGGGTTTAAGGTTCATGCATCACCATTACATATTAATTATGGTATTAATGGGGATTTAACCAAAAAATAAGAATTCTTAAAACATTTCCACGTTTTAAGTGTTGGTGGGTTAAAGTAATTAGTAATTAGGTTAATGTAATTAATAATTAGTAAATGTAAAAAATGTAATTAGTAATAAATAATATTATATTATTGTTTTAATATTAAATTACCAATTTTCACATACGTTTCTGAAAAATTACGAAAAAAATGTCGCGGGTTCATATCGTCGATGAAGTCCATTTTTAGATTTGAGCGACAAAAAATAGAAAAAATTCATTTACTCATTTTCAAACTCGATTGAAATCGTTTTGTTACAGAAATACGTGCACAACGAAAACAGATCGTTACAAAAGGAAATTATGTTTAAGCTTTGATACGGACTTGCTAACGTTTAATGAAGCTATGCGGATCTGAAACTTGGTGCAAGTTTCAAGGAGGTGAGTTGGGTCCTATTTATATAGGGAGCTCACCCATCCTTGTCACGATCGCTTTTCGACCGTATGCTTTTTGTGCGCGTACCTTCTTGTTCGTACGCCTATTTATTGTGACCTCTTCTTGTATCCCGAACGTGTGAAGTAATATATCGTTGTGACCCTCTGAGAGAGTACTTATTTGTGGAATTTTTTTGAACGTCATTTCATGGCTCATTCTTCCCCAAAACAGCTTTGTATGAAGGGGTGTCGTAACTTTAGACTTCGACGTTTGACCTTTTTATTTTTAGTTCCGTTTTTCGTTAACCTAGCTCGTGACCGATCATCTTAGTCTCGATTCTCTCGTCGACACGGTCGTTCTGATATTTTTCTTAGATTTATCGGACACCGTTAGACCGACCTATCGACCTAATCACTTTCAATGTATACTTAGGCCTACTTAATTCGAATTCGAATCTTAATCAAATTTAATTAAATCTAATCTTTTGGATCATACGTATCACATGAATATTTCCGAGTCTATTTACACCCTAAATCTACCCTCCCCCTCTCTCACACACTCTCTCCAATCACCCTAAGTCTACCCTTTCCCCCATATAGAAAAAATCACCGCATTAAAACACTCACGCACAGCCCTAGGGCTTTCTTTCTCACGCAGTCGTCAACCCATGAGCAGCCGCCCTTCCTCCCCTTGATTGCCGACAGCCGAACACTCATGCACCCTCCTTGCTCCGGCCACCTCCCTTAGTTGCTCCGGCCATCCCGCAACCCTCCTCCTCCACAAGAACAGCCGGCCAACCCAAAAAATGCCGCAACCCCTCCCAAAACTGACGATCTCCTCCCCTATAAACTGCCGCACCTCCTTCTCCTTGCCTCAAGACTATCACCGGCCCCCCTTGAACCGTCCAGCCGGACTCCAATCTTGCCGTGGCTTCCACTCTTCTCTTCTCACTTAGCCACCCAACACCCTCCACAAAGCTCTGACCACCCTCCACCATTGACAAACAGCCGCAAGCTCCCCCTTCACCCTACAAAACTGCCCTCTCCATATACAAAACAGCCCCCTCTCCCCTTAGCCGATGTCGTTGTCGTGCCACCCTAGGCCGACAACTCCTTCCGCAACAATCTTCACCGCAAGCGCACGCCGTACCTCGCTCGCTACCGGATCCAACCCCTGACGTCGCTATCCGACGTCAGTGTAGCTCTCGCGTCATGTTGAGGTAATCCCTGATCTGTAGGAACCCGCACCCGCATGTTTAAACAAGATAAAAATCGTAAATTTCATTGTTTTGGTTAAATCACTGATTGAAGTTAATAATACGGGACTGTAGGTTAGACTATTGGTTTGAGCAGGTAGGCAGATTCTGGACTGTTGATCTGAGAGTTGCAGCACGATTATTTCAGGCAAGTGGAACTTGCTCGGTTGTTATTAAGCCATGTTTTAGGCTATTTTGAGTTTTTGTGTAAAAGAGACTAGGCGGTGAAATGATAGTCGCCTAGACACCATGCTTGATCTAGCTTGACAACGAATCTAGATCCGAACAATGCTTGATCTAGCTTGACAACGAAGCTAGATCCGACACCATGCTTGATCTAGCTTGACAACAAAGCTAGATCCGACACCATGCTTGATCTAGTTTGACAACGAAGCTAGGTCTGACACCTTGCCATGTCATTTCATGCATATCACATGTCACGTTTAATTTTGATATACTGTACGCATTTAATAACTGCTTTTATACTATCATGTTGCATATCGCATGTCATTTCATGCATTGAATGTCTTGTCTTGAATGTGTAGCACATGCTACAAATGAAATGTAAGCTGCAGCGAGTAGGATTCTGACTCTTACAACATGAATGAGGCTAGGTCAACCCTATGCCATAAACACTTCCTGGCTCGTGATCCAGAAGATGGGCGCCAGTCCATACACACGTGAAGGGGTAGGGTTAAGTGATCACTCAGCGTAGAAGTATACCCGTACAGCAACTTCAGCTGAAAGGCGTAAACCCTAAGCACGACGTGAACGCATGTTTTTCCTGCTTTTCATGAAATATTGTTTAGTAGATTTTTGCTACGACGTGTCATGCAAATGTTAACTATCATGTTCATCTTAAACTGCTGCATTCATTAAATATCATGCCATGTCATCATGTTTTAAACTGCTATTGCATTCATTTAACTCTTATGTTTCCTTGCACAAAAGTCTCTTTCTTTTACCTTTTGGAGACTTTTGCTGACATGCGCCCTTTTTCTCTTTGGGTGTCGCATGTTAGGTTTTGAGCCTGAGTTAGTTGCTGACGTGGAGCTTGAGGCTTCTGCTGACGTTCAGTTCGAGGACACCGGAGTCCTACCCTAGTCTCAGCTGGAGGCCATTTCTAGTTGCTGTTTGTTTTCCTAGTTGTTGCTGTTAGGTTGTTCGGTGTGTAGCACCTTATCTTTGTTTTAGTTTCGGCTATGCTTGGGGCCTTTCATTTCAGACTCTTATACTTTCTTTTTATGACTATATCTCTGGATGCTTCGAATAATAAATGGATGTTGTTTTTTGAATGTTGGTTATTATTCACCTTCTTTCATTATTATTGTTGTTGTTGTTTCTTTTGGAATGCAAGATCTGCGAATGGATGATTACATAGACGCTTATCAGACTGTAGCTTCACAGCCTCAGTCTGAGCGGACCTCTTCGTGTCTCGCCTTCCGTACTTGGGAAGCGGGGCATGACAGGTTTTTGTGGTGGCCCATGCAGGTCGTTGCACCTGCGAAATATCGACACAACGATAAGAATAAAACATCCATTGAAACATTCGAAACATTCGAGTCATAAAATTGGAGTCTAATGTGAGTGTTTTCCTTGTCTTAGATGGTAGGAAGACTTAGATAGACGTCCAAGTTTGATAGTCGGGCACCTTCATTAGATTTAGTCGTACTCAACCTAGGATACCTTAGTAGCCTCTCACCCAGCCCTGACCATATGAAGAGTTTTTCCTTTAGTCGTTCGCTTGGGTCCATCAAATTTCAGGCCCAGCAGAACGTAATCTTGATCCTCTAAGGACCCTTTCCCTGAGATCTCTATTACAGTCTAGTTCATTAGAAAGTCTTAGTGTTAAGTTTCTCCTAATCTTTAGTCGGCCCAGTAATTAAAACCCCTGATTTCTATCATTTTCCTAATCATTACATTTTTGAGCTAATGACTATAGAATCCCATTGTAGCAGATTCACTAAGTTATTTCCCAGTAGTATTTGTGTTTTCAATATTTGATTCACTTCCTTACTTTCGATTCACGTGATTCCTTCATGTCGTTCATCATCAATCGTTGAATCTTCCCCATTACCATTGTCATGCCCTATTTTGCACTATACGTGTATTCTACTGAATACGCGTGGTATTTCTACCTACGGTGCGTACGTAGGCATGAGATAAACGAAGATATCGATGTATATGATGTAGTACAAGGGGGATTAGGCCGTAATACGTGACTAAGGGAAATGAATGCGAAGGGTGAAGGCGAGAGAAGTGTGAAAGACACCGTGGGTGCAAACAACAGGAAAGTGTTAGGAGCGTGTGTGATGCATGTATGCATGCATGGATGGACGTGGATGTGTGTAGGAAGAGCCATGCAAGTGTGAAAGGGGTTAGGGGTCAATGGCAAACCCCGTAAATTTTTAGAAAGGTCAGGGGCAAAACGGTCTTTTTGACCAAAATTGCTGTGCGTACATACTTAAGTGGTCGGTGCATATAGTAATGGAAAACATGTAAATACCTAGAATAGTGAAGGGTATTTTGGTCATTTAACGAAGTGCATGCTTATCTTTAGGAGGGTTCTAGTCCTAGATATTTTTGGAGAATCTTCTCCTCTCTTCTTTACTTTTCTCTCTTTTTCTCCTCCCATTTTCTTTCCCCATTTTTCTCCCATGCATGGCCGGCCACCCTCTCTCCTATTTCCCCCTCCTTCTTCAAAATAAAACACTAGTTTACATTCACAAATAAGAAGAAGTTCAAGCTTACTTCAAGATAGAAGAAGATGTAGAAGAAAGAAGAGATGAAAGAGAGGAAAAATCAAGATTTGAGATAGGATTCCAACTTGGTATTTGGAATTTAATTAGGGTTCTATTTTATCATGTTTCTACATCTTGTTTTATCAATATGGATTAGTAGCAATCAAATTCATATGCCATGTTTTAATTTTCATGAATATCCCCTTGAAATCCTAATCAACATTGCTTCCTTTGAAAAGCTGAAATTTTGATGGGTGTTCATGCTTGGATTATGTTCTCTGTAATTCGAATTGGGTTTCGAAAAATATGAGCTTATATATCTTGAAGTCCTACCCTAAAATCATATAAATATTGATATATGTTCAATTCTGAAATTAGGAGTAAAAATTCAAACTCTACAGCATGTCTGTTTGATTTCCAGCTTTGACACAGTTCAGTAGAAATAGCTTAAATACCTGTACACTCAATGAAGTTTTTTGTTCTTGGTCTTGTTGAAAAATTAACAAGTTTTTCTAAAATTTTATCAGAGTGATTGTATGTCGAATTTCTGGCTAGAACATGCTCAAAATTGGTTTTGAACACAGGCTCTGAAATCTATCTGAAAAACAGATTTGACACACTTCACCAAATAATTCACCATAAATCACATACTTAATATCTTTGTCTGAAACTTTGTCTGTAAGTCCAAGACGCCCATATCTACAAATTTGAAGTTTTCAGTTTTTCCAAATTCCAACTGAAATTGCCTCAAAAACCACCCTCAATCTGACTCTTTTGCAATTCCAGCAAGCTGAATTCATTAAGTAGTGTTCTTATTCATTAATTGTGGATAATTGGCCATCATTATTCTTTCTTATTATGATTGTGTGATGGAATGAATATTGATGTCCTTGGCACATGTAAATTATAGTGTGTTGTATTAATATGAAAGATGCCCGCCATGTGTTCGATGAAATGCCTCAACGAAGGCAATATCTGAAAATTTGAGTAACTTGCATATGTTAGTGTTGGCCTTGAGCCACTGTGATGATTGGTAAAGTTAGTGGCTTGAATGGCATGGATACATTGAAATTGTAAGCGGTTGATGTGTTGTGATAGCGGGCATGTCACGTGAGTGCATGACCCTATGCCTGATGATGGGCAGATGAGGCGATATGTACATACATATGCCATCAAGACCCCTAACGTGTCACTTATGATGTTAACTAATAAAATTGAACAAATCTCAGTCCTCTCTAATGAGGGTGAGTTAGTAAAGCCCGGATTTTAGGTGCGATTTGAGTAAATTGTGGATATGAGGCCTGGACTGTGAAGTTGGGAGATGATTATGTGATGTGTGGAGTTTACACCCACTCGCCTTTACCGGGAGTGGAGGGGATTTTCATACCCACTCACCTTTACCGGGAGTGGAGGTGTCAGGGGGTTGTAGAGTCTCACTCCTGTCAGGGACGGGAGAGCTGAGAGGCCCGGCATACAGTGCCCGTGTCCACTGCATCGTGTGCTATATTCACCCCATATTTGGGGTGAAGTCCAGGACCTGGTATCACACAGTTTACCCAAATTCTGATTAACTCCATTATGTAATAATAAAATAAAATTTGTGTGTTACTTCTACTGCGGACAGCACTTCCCCTTCCCCTTTACCCGCACTTTGTGGCTCTGTGTCATGCCTCAGACACTTGCACTTATCTTATTTGATATTAGTTGCTTGAACCCTCGTGTTATTATTATTGTTATTATTATTATTCGTGCTAATCCCTTTCTTGCAGCAGCTCTACATTGGATCGCAGGTATGATCCCCTTATCTAGCTATTTACTTTTCATCACGTTATTTAGTGTGCATGCATTAGTTTCTTGCCTTGTTTAGGGGATTAATAACTTTAGAACGGTGTTCCAAGTCCAAGTTGGTTCCTACTGGGACACGCATTGACGTGATCCTCCCTATTTTTCAGGTAGCAGGGTCAGCTTGGTTGGAGGGGACTTGGAGTTGGGTTTCATGGGTAATACCCGGTGTGAGCTGTAGTTGTGGTGTGACATGGTTGTGTTGGGAGGTGGAGAGTGATGTGTACTTATATGTAGTGGTGTACTTGGCGTATGTATATTAATGGAAGTTGTTATATATATTTGATGTGTGGTTGTTGATCTATGTTATTTATAAGATTGTTTTGATGTTTCTGTGAAGCTTCACTTGTATTATCCTAGCATGTGCGCAGTGGCCTACTTGTTCAGTTTCTCCTTTCTCTTTCTTTTCCTCTCTCATCAGCCTCACTCTTCAGAATACTTGTAAAAAAAATTTAAGTATCGGGTATTCTGGGGAACGGGTCTTGACAGTTTTTGGTGGCCCATGCAGGCCTCTGCACTGCGGTGTGCATAAGGATAGTACATGTGATGCTTCCGTAGGCGATCAGGATACATTAGCCTAAGGTGGGTAGTGTCTAGCCTTAGGACAGAGTCCTAATACCAAGAGCTCGAGGTATAGAGTTATCTGGGGGTCGTTTTAGACTCTTGGTTCGAGATCTGTATAGGAATACCGGTATGGTATGGCTATTGACTTGTGAGGTCGTATAACGTCCTTGTGTAAGACGTATAGTTAGATTCATGTGCAAGTTACATTAAATATACGTTCGTGGATCCTTAATGTAATGTATAACCTATTGAATATGTATATACTTATATATTAAGATGTAGGTGGCATCTAGATATATATAGAGCATGTGAATTCATGTGTATCCCCTTGTATCCCCCCTCGGTAGACGCGGGTATACTAAATGTGTAGTGTCATTGATGATGGAATTATTTGATTGAGTATTGGCCGACTAGGAAGATATCGATTGAACTATATAGTTGAATAACTATATGAGATGTATTGTTAGATGGGCGTATACATGTGTGGTGTATACTATATGAGGCGTATATGTATGTGGTTGAATGACTATATGCTAGCATATGGTATTGATTTAAATGTTAGACATATGAGTCTTCAATGTATTACTCTTTCTGAGGGATAATGGTTGTAGTCATGTTAAATTATTAGTATTGGAGTGGGGAAAACACAGATTTTTCCCTACCAACATGTTGAGTGTGATGGATATGCGGATCGGTCGTAAGCTGTACATGAGAATGTACGTCAATGGTGATAAACGTATATGTCTATAATGAGTCATATAGGGCCCCCGAGAGATATATATTTGTGTGCGTATGACCCTTGAAGACATGTGTGTATGTTGTGTGTGTGTGTGTGTGTGTGTGTGTGTGTGTGTGTGTGTGTGTGTGTGTGTGTGTGTGTGTGTGTGTGTGTGTACCTGACTCTAGTATGTGTGTTTGTATATCCGGATGTAGGCATGTATGTGTGCCTAACTAGCCATTCGTTACCTATACTTGTATGCTTGTGCCTTACATGTGTGTAAACCGTATAACATGTATGAGATGTGGTATAGGAGCCTGTCCATGTGATATGGTTGCTGCATAGCAAAGAATGGGTCTGTGGTGTACTTAGGTTGGTGTGCCCTATGTGGCTTGGCCATATATGATGTGCATATAGCGATATAGATAAGTAATGGACGTAGGGATAGTATGAGTAATGCTCCAGGGTGTTGGGAGTAGATGTATCCTAAGGAAGGTAGGAATGCTTTAAACTCGTCTACCCTAAGTTTAGGCACTTAGCTCTATATCGTGCCTAGTATGGGATAAGGATATAAGTGTGACGTATAACGTATGTAAGATGTGATGGATATGAGGATTTGAGATTATACATGGTGTGTATGATGGGTTTTCTGGGACCCTTAGGGCACAAAAACTCTAGTCCCGTCCTAAGTCGGACGGAACATAGACAGAAATGCAGCGGAAAAATTTTTTATGTTAATCTAATTAACATGCAACCCTAAGGAACCAGACCCTATTAGCCAGGATCTCTGCCAACTTGGGGTGGATCTGACCACCCCAAGAGGGATCTAACTACTGCGAATAATTAAATGAAAACTTAAACACATACCCGGAATCTCAGCCCTGGGGCAGGCGAGATGTTCCGCGCCGTCTTCCGAGCTGCTCCCGTCCCACGCCGAGCCGCTCCTTGAACCGCTCCCCGAACTGCTCCTCGAACCGCTCCGCATCCCGAGGCGATCATTCCCATGTCGCCGAGCCAACCACGCGCCGAAGAAAGTTTCACGCGAGTGAAACCTCCGCCTAGATTTCGGATCTGAATCCGAACTCCTTTGCGGCTTTGCTAGAGCCCTCAGGAGCAAGGTAGAAATTTATAGGGAGAGGAGAAATATTAATTTAGCTTAGATCCGAGCGTGCTCCAACATTTACGAGAGCCGCTCAGATCTAGAGCTTGGGACGAGTTTAGAGGAAGGGGGCAGACCCCTATTTATATAGGCGGCTAACCCCTCCCCTCTACTCAATTTCCGATGTGGGACTAAAGTTGGAGTTAATTAATTCAATTTAGTTTGCCTTTCACAAAGGCTAAACTTTCGTGAATTTTAACTCCCTCACCATTGAACTTCATGATTGATACAACCTATCAATACGAAGGGCGTTCAATGGTGAACGCATAGGAAAAAACCGTTCGTCAATCGGAGTTCGTTTGACCCTCCAATTGATCACTCAAAGTTTAGCCCACGGCTAGTTTTTCGCAAAAACCGAGCCGTCAAAAATCCCGGGTTTTAAAAAACCCTAACCAGAAAATTCAGGCTTTGTGGGCCTCCATTTTCGCTGGGTTCAGCCCAACAGTTTGGGCTGACTTGTTTTGGCTATAACTTGTGCATTTGGACTCCGTTTTTGACGCGGTTTGAACCTGCGTTTAGAGCGGGACGATCCCGTCATCTAGGTAACCTTTTTCATGCGTTTATTGTATTAATTATAGTCTTAAACAATTTAATATACATTTAATCTCTTTTGCATCATATGCAAATTAGTCCCTATCTAGGCTTAAATTATCATTTGCATCAAATACAAATGATCCGAGGGCATATTCCTCTACATCTCCCACTTGCACTCAGGATCATTTATCCCGAATGCAGGAGATGATTGCAAACATCTTTTGCAATATTTTATCCCTTGCATCAAATGCAAATTATTCTCTCTAACTAATTTCTACCTATTACTAGACGAAGATCGCACTCTGTGTGAGACCCTACAGCCTGACCCTTACAACAGGTTGGGCTCGAAGCCCTATACGGTAGTGACCACGAGCAGTGGCGGCCGTCCCTGCTTCAGGAATCATCATTATGTGGTTAACTCATTGACATGAGTATTGACGGGACCACCCTGACTGTTTCTGTGATGAATTCCGCAGTTATAGTCTCTTCGTCTAAACTATGTCGTGTAGATCAAGTCTGTGGTACGGTTAAACTGTCAACCCCAATAACTTGACTCCGGTCAGTTTCTATCGATCTTTTAGTCAAAAAATGTTGGACTTCTTCCAACATACTCTGGCCAGAGTTTTTACTAAAGACCGAACTAACCCTACGACACTAACTCCCATTGACCGGGAGAGAAGAATCCTCTCTTAGTCATTACTCTCCTCATACGCTTCAAGTGTCACCCAATCAAAGACCTTTCGACAGGGCTTGCCTCGAAGCTAGGTCATTTGATCTAAGTGGCACCGTTCACGCATAGGTTCGTCAAAATGACCTCAAGTCAAAAGACCAACTAGCCTATCATCACTCAGAGTCATCATTGACAGATTGGTCAATATAACCATATGATAACTCTTGTGGATCGTTCAGTGAACTCATTCTCTAATGAGCACCTGTGTCTTGTCAACGACTTCGCCAAGTCAAGCGATCATGAGATCATCGTCACCGCTATACGGTGAAGACTAAGACACAATAGTCTATCCGATGTTTCGATATCCTTGTCTCGAAACATCTACGACCACGAACCCTTTTAGACTTATGCTACAGATGGTCAAACATTTCTCCATGATCAAGATACTCATCTCGATACCTGTTTGACCTTGCATAAAGTCTTAGGACTTTACCTAAGTTAATGTCTAATGTTAACAACATTATAAAATAACTTAGATAAATTATTACCAAACAGCTTACTGTTATTTCGAACAAGATGTTTGTGCTATCCACACATGAAGATAGATAGCCTCGAGGGTATCATCTTTCAACATCTCCCACTTGCACTCAGGCCCATTTATCTCGGTATCTCATACCGTTTTTACACATAAGTTTTCCCGACTTCATGTGGTAGAGCCTTCATGAGTGGATCTGCTAAAACCGTCTACACTATAGACTTAAGGGTTTCTATGTTTAGACCAACCATTTGAATCTCATTCAAATAATTCATTTGGTCTTTCGGAATCCATAATATTTTAATTTACTTGGATCTTATCCAATTCATCGTACCTTACGATAATCATTTAAATTAGTTACTGGTCATTTCAAATGGCTCATATCTATTTCTGACAAAGTATCAAACTCTTTTGATCACTTCGTCAAAAATATATGTTCCATCTCTTTGATGCCTCGCATGTAATTTATACGCTCCCACTGACCTTGAAAACTTTCTGGCCAATTCATATAAGTTGGTTCGTCTAAATCATATTTAGAAAAACGAACTTATAAGTGAATGCTCAAATTTTCATGGTCAACTTGAGCGTTTACATCGACCTTGGTTCGAGTAGATCTGTACACAAATGCTGGTGAAAACGGTTTCATAATAATCCGTTTTATAGGAATTAGTATGGAAAACCCGTTCTCGACCAACATGATTGCACTTCACTATATTCCTTTCTGCACCAATCTTTCAACTTAAAGATTTACTTGCAGAAAGTGAGGAAACATTTTCCTTGTGCACGTAAACTAAATTCCAAAATTTATTTACGCACACGGACCTATTCTGATTGCATCAAGTTTTTAAATCGGAGTTACTACTCCGAATTTCATCCCGGAAGTTGACTAAGTCATCATCAGTTATGATGTTTAACTCGACTCTTCGTCTCACGAAATTCGAGTAATTATACAACTTCATTATGATTGATTTAATGAATATATTATTGATAATGTCCTCATAGAACATTATCAAAACCTAGGCATTACTATTTGGGATTTAACCCAGAGGGAGGACTTAGCTCAGAGTCACTTGCTATGGATCGCACCAAGTCTAACTCAGTGTGATTCTTATTTTTAACACACGGATGTGTTAACAGACTTGACCTGAGAGAAAATCACATTTTCTTTTAATTACGCAAGATTTTATGTAGCCAAGTATTCGACCATTCGATCTAATCGAATCAGTTTAAATACTTTAGTCATTTCGTTCTTTATTTTATCAGACTTGTGTTTCATCAAGAACACGTGTCTTAATAAAATATACGAATAACTTATTTTGGTTAATCTAGACTCGAGTACATCGGTATGTACAAGACTGAGTTTGACAACTCATTCTCCCACTGTCTTACAGATGGGTTTCGGCCATTATATCTAAGAGGGTAAGATTCACAAGTGTCCGCAGACTTCATAATACGAGAGGTCAGACCCCTCTTTATGTGACTTGTGAAGCTTAGTCTCTCGATACGGCCTAGTCTATTTTCCCATATAAGTTTGCTACTATCTTGTGTATTTATATATTAACATTTAATATATATATTATCATTATACATTTAACTCATTTCTTCAGAAGCAATGTGACGACATTCGTCAAAATATGTTAACCTTTTGTATAACAATAATTATGAAATCGTGACATCAAAATATGTCACATTTTCATTTCCTCCTCCTTATGCCTTTACTAATGATAAATTAAACTAACTTTCTCAATTGACTTGCCGGAGTGCCTTCTTCCTTTTCTAAATCACATTTAGATATTTAAATGGCCCAACATAAATGAATAGCCGGGATACATAGTCTCGCACCACTCATGCACTCGTATTCGACTCAACCGGTTTGATCGAATTCTCGAACTTTGTGGATCAGAATTGTTTGTCCATACAACCTTGAGGGTAGCTCGACAAGTTGTAGGGAGAAACATACTTCGAATATCCTATATGTTCAAGCTGCCTCATTTAGAGACGAGTGACATATTGCATGAATTTATTTGTTGGACCCAGAACTTAATGAAATCATATTTCTTAAGTCTGTTCTTTAGAAGGTCATTTTAATGTCAACGAGAGTATAGTTTAATCTTATCAATTAGAATTTAAATTGATATTCAATTAATCAACCTATTTGACCAATTAACTAATTCCATTAAAAATTATATTTTGATTCCTTCGGTAAACATAGTCTTGCCCTAGTTTAGCATATGTTCAATATTAAATATAGGTAGAAGGGCTTTTATCTATCTATATCCTCCCACTATTTTTACGATCGTTTCAAAGCTTAATAACGAACGATTTAATCGAATTAAAAAGTTTAAAATTTAGTGAGAGAGGGATCCAATCATCCTGAACCTCACAACCTTGAGGAGACTCAATAAGTTGATTGGTTCCATGATTGGTAGACTAACTCTTAGTCAATCACATCACATGTGACTCCCTATCGTTTTTACCCACAGTCACTTATGATCTTGAGGAGACTCAACAAATCATAATGCCTGGTCTAGTCAAACCCTTGATTTCGTGTCCAGATTTGACTTAGATCGATGCTCGAGGAGACCCGACGCATCGATTTGGGTCAAGTCTAGACTACATCACATGTATGTTGGAGTTTGTTCCTTAATGAAAAAACAAGTCACCGCTTGAGGAGACTCAACAACTATAATTGTCTTCTTTGAGTTACCAAGCTCCAAAATCAAGGAGGGATACGAATTAATCTTTAATAAGATTTATAACGCATTGACTAGATATAGTCCAGGGTGTCATACAATCATGATTCGCGACATTGCGGTCCAGCGGAACACAGCCAGGGAATTGACTAAGCCAGGATCACTGCCCCTTGTACTAGCAAGGGTTGACCCAGAACTCTTAGCCAAGCACATTGACTGGATCATGGTCCATTGAATGAAGCTTGTCAATTTTGTATGTGTGCCTTAGACTAAACAGCTTTTATTAACAACTAATTAATCCTATCAACTAGTTGCATCCTTAAATTCAAAATTTTAGGATTTGTTTAATAACTTTTATTAAGTCCTTATCAACTATAAGGTTCACGTGCTATCCTAATCATTATTAGGATTTTAATAAATTTTATTAACAACGCTAAAAGCGAAGTCCTTTAATGAAAATTAATTATAACAATTAGAATTACAAATTCACTAAAAGGACTACCCTAATCAGGAATTAGGTCTTGAAGTGTTGTTAATGTTTTATTAAAACACAGCATGTCATTAAAATTCAAGTAATAAATTTTAATCATTATTTAATGGCTAACCTAAAGGGTTGTCTTGTGTTATCAAATAAGGGACAAGAAGACATAGCCATTAAAAATTTACACTAATTTTATCGCATAAAAAGTGTACAACTATTTAACAATTAAATAGACTAAAGTTTATCGCATAAACAATTTTAGCATGCATACTTAAATTCAACATTTAAATTTAAAAATATGATTTCTAAAACATTTTATTTTATCTTATAAAGTAAAAGCTTGTTTAAAAAATCATAACATTTGCATGCTACTTGAAAATATTTATCGCATAAAAATTTTAAACTTTTAAAATCAGTTTTTAAAATTATCTTATAAATTTAAAACATCATTTAAAAATTCCATGTTTAAAATTTATCACATAAAATTTTAAACAACATTTTAAACTTATCGCATAAAGTTTTAAAGCTTTAAAACAATTTTAAAATTTATCACATAAATTTAAAAATTCCATTTTAAAACTTTCATGTTTAAAATTTATCATATAAAAATTTTAAACATTTAAAAATAATTTAAATTTATCGCATAAATTTAAAGAAAACATTTTTCTGTAAAAGCATTCAAATAATAAATTCGCAGTCGTAGATCAGCATACAGAGATGGCTCTGATACCAATGCAGAGTATCACTCTGATATCATTGCGACGCTGTTAAGGCCCATCATCCATGGCACCCTAGACCCGTCACAAGATACCTCAGAAACTTGTTTTACGGCATGCCTCTCGACAATGCCCAACCCATTATAAGATCACCATCTTATCGGGACTTGGTACGGTAAGAGCGATTACTTCGGGTCAGCTCATAACCCGAGAACCCGTACTCAAGCTCAACATGCTCTGATACCAATGCTGGGTTTTCTGGGACCCTTAGGGCACAAAAACTCTAGTCCCGTCCTAAGTCGGACGGAACATAGACAGAAATGCAGCGGAAAAATTTTTTATGTTAATCTAATTAACATGCAACCCTAAGGAACCAGACCCTATTAGCCAGGATCTCTGCCAACTTGGGGTGGATCTGACCACCCCAAGAGGGATCTAACTACTGCGAATAATTAAATGAAAACTTAAACACATACCCGGAATCTCAGCCCTGGGGCAGGCGAGATGTTCCGCGCCGTCTTCCGAGCTGCTCCCGTCCCACGCCGAGCCGCTCCTTGAACCGCTCCCCGAACTGCTCCTCGAACCGCTCCGCATCCCGAGGCGATCATTCCCATGTCGCCGAGCCAACCACGCGCCGAAGAAAGTTTCACGCGAGTGAAACCTTCGCCTAGATTTCGGATCTGAATCCGAACTCCTTTGCGGCTTTGCTAGAGCCCTCAGGAGCAAGGCAGAAATTTATAGGGAGAGGAGAAATATTAATTTAGCTTAGATCCGAGCGTGCTCCAACATTTATGAGAGCCGCTCAGATCTAGAGCTTGGGACGAGTTTAGAGGAAGGGGGCAGACCCCTATTTATATAGGCGGCTAACCCCTCCCCTCTACTCAATTTCCGATGTGGGACTAAAGTTGGAGTTAATTAATTCAATTTAGTTTGCCTTTCACAAAGGCTAAACTTCCGTGAATTTTAACTCCCTCACCATTGAACTTCATGATTGATACAACCTATCAATACGAAGGGCGTTCAATGGTGAACGCATAGGAAAAAAACCGTTCGTCAATCGGAGTTCGTTTGACCCTCCAATTGATCACTCAAAGTTTAGCCCACGGCTAGTTTTTCGCAAAAACCGAGCCGTCAAAAATCCCGGGTTTTAAAAAACCCTAACCAGAAAATTCAGGCTTGGTGGGCCTCCATTTTCGTTGGGTTCAGCCCAACAGTTTGGGCTGACTTGTTTTGGCTATAACTTGTGCATTTGGACTCCGTTTTTAACGCGGTTTGAACCTGCGTTTAGAGCGGGACGATCCCGTCATCTAGGTAACCTTTTTCATGCGTTTATTGTATTAAATATAGTCTTAAACAATTTAAGATACATTTAATCTCTTTTGCATCATATGCAAATTAGTCCCTATCTAGGCTTAAATTATCATTTGCATCAAATACAAATGATCCGAGGGCATATTCCTCTACAGTGTATAAGTGGGATGGCTAAGGGTTTGCACGGTTAAGTGGAGTTACAGTATATGTATATCTGAGTGTTTATGTTTACCCCGTAGAATGGTGTTTATAGGACCCTTTGGATGCATGTGTAGTGCGTGCACCCTTCCGTATATATCGGCATGAGGAGGGATTGTGTATTGGTATATGACATACTTGTATGTATGTATGTTTGCTGTAGCAAGCGTGGTGTGATTGTGTAAATATGTTGCTATTATTTAACGTGTATTGATATCAGTCCTATGAGTGGTTATATATGCATGTATGTGAATGATCCCTATTCTGATATGTGTGTATCAGTATATGAATGTGTACGTATATGGGATGTGACTATCTACTGAATGTGTATGAATGTTGAAATACAGTTATTTGTGTATGTAATAGTATGTTAGTAAAAGTGTAGATATATTGGACGTTATGTATATAAGGGTATGGATACCTACCGACTACTGTCAGTGTAGTTTAAGTAGCTTGACTGTATATGTGTGTAATAACAGGATATGTATGGCATGTGTGAATGGGTGTATGCGCCACACATTGTGATGTATGTGCAGGGTTGAATGGATCCTAATATGTATATATGTATGTCTGTGTGTACACCTACTATTGAATGATAATCTGGTGCGTATGAGGGAACGTGTATGTGGCAATGTGTAGGCCTAGAGATACATATATATAGGGTGTTGATGTGAATATATCTGTAGGTAAATAATGAGTGTGTGTATAAGTAGATGTGGAGTATTTATGTGAAGTATTGTTTGTTGCCTATATGTGAATATGTATCATACTTGCATGAATGTGAAGTGTAAGGATTGTAATGCCCTACAAGCTACTGCACAAGTACTAGAGGGGGGGGGTGAATAGTACTTTAAAAATAACAAGGAGTATAATTCCAAATTAAAGTGCAAACAACTACCAAATCAATTTGCGGAAGCTTAAATTGAATGACAACAACAAAATTAACAATGCAAACAAATGATGTTAATGGGTTCGGATCCACCCAAGTCTCCCCGACTTGTTCCCGGTGATCCTACGTCCCAACCACCCGGATCCCCTCCGGATACTTGAGTTAGAAACCCTAACTCAAGATTTCCACTATGAATATCTTGTGAAAAACCTTCACAAGATCAAATCATACATGCAAAAGCAATAGTGAATCCCACAACCCGGGATCACAACCTTCTCTCACAACCGAGAGAATCAACAAGCAATATAAAAGAGTTTATATGATATAAACAAACTTACCACAAAATCCTATACCTTGAGTTTTTCTTATCCAATAGGTGAAAGGAAGGATTTGAGGAAGATGAAGTCACCAAGACCTAGCACCAAGTAAATGACCAGCAATAGGTGCCTAGGAGTGATTTGGAGACTTGATTCAAGCTAGAGCTTGAAGGGCTCACCAAGAACAAGCTTCTCTCAAGATGGATTCTAGATCTAGAATAGTGAGAGAATGGGTTTCTTGTGAGGAAGAGAGCTTTGGAGAAGAGTGAGAATGGCTATCTCTTTTGATCTCAATGAATCTCTTAATGGCAGCTCTAACCTAGAGAGAAATGACCTAGGTTCGTATTTATAGAGTCCCATAAAAACAAGTTAGGTCATTCTCCAACGGATAGAAATCTGAGGCAACTAGTCGGTCAAAGAACAATCACTGACCGACTAGTTCATCAACTAGTCGGTCAGTCAATCAACTTGAACCGACTAAGAGAGGAACTGGGAAGAGATAGAATTTCAGACCTAGAAATCTAGTCGGTCCAAGAAGACATTCTGACCGACTAGTTTCACAACTAGTCGGTCAGTCAGTGAACGTAGACCGACTAAGAGGCAAAATGAAATAGTCTGAATACAAGTTGACTTAGTCGGTCCAAGAACAAAAGTTGACCGACTAGATTGTCAACTAGTCGGTCACCAAACGTTCTTAGACCGACTAACGATAAACAGTAGCTTAGGAGAAATTTAGTGTGAACAGTAAGTCACAACTAGTCGGTCAAAGAAGCATCACTGACCGACTAGTTCACAAACTAGTCGGTCGGTGAGTCAACGTAGACCGACTAACTGTAAACAGTAAAGTCCAAGAAATTAAGGAATCAAACTAGTCGGTCCAAAAAGAGTTGCTGACCGACTAGATCACCATCTAGTCGGTCAGTACTCCTTCTTGTACCAACTAACATACACAAACAAGTCTGAATCGAAGCGCGACGCTTCGAGGAAGTTAGAATGAACTTGTACTAAGATCCTAGAGCTACGATATGAGCGTTATGAAGATAGAAACGTAAGATATACTCAAGGCTTAACATTCTATAGATCGAAGCTAAAAGACTATAAATAAAACCTTAATAAACGGTCTTCGAGAGCTTCGATTAATTCTTCATAACTTCCAAAACGGCGCAAGAGCTTCAACGAAGCTTTAGGCATGAATACGAGCTTTGGGAAGTGTTGAGATGTCGCTTTGAATGTTCTCGTGAATTTGGCGACGATCTCCAATACTGCGCTCACAAATTGTTAGTTCATGGATTATTTATGTTTGCTCATCATCAAAACCAAATCCGGGGAGTCCAATATTCAACATTCTCCCCCTTTTTGGTGATGACAAACCAACATAAATAATAATCGAAAATAATGATTCAAATGTAAAATACTTACTCCCCCTGCATTGATGACACGTTAATTCCAAAATGAATATATATGAATTGCATCAATCAGACGAGTAAGATATAAAATGAGAATCGATTTTTGAAATATCATATTTTGAAAATCCTTATATATATCTTAACTCCCCCTGAATCTAACATATCAAATTAGATTCTTGGAAATTGAGTTAAATTTTTATTTGACCTATTTATTATCATTATCTCTCCCCCTTTGGCATTATCCCAAAAATGGGGGGCATACAACGACAACAACTAAGAAATGGAAAATCCAACATCGGGAGTCGTAGACAATGACGATGGAACTAATTGACACCAAAGGAAAAATGATAAAATCAAATCAAGGTGTGCCAAATTGTCCATTATCAAAAGGCGATAATCAAAATCATCAAAAGTACCAAATAATTATTCATTTCTTGAATAAAGAAACATACTCTCCAATATTCAATATTCTTGGTTAAATTTGTGCATGGAAACCAATTCTATACAATTATAGAATATCAATCTATTTAACCAAGTTTTCATGCGTCGAGCGACGAATTCACATATCATATGCATTGAACGAATATTAAATGTGCACGACGAATAAAATAAGGAGAACATCGATGTATATATATATATATATGAACATCATGAGTACATCGAAAAAGATACATCGACTACATCAAATGCAACATCTAGTCGGTCGCAGTATACTCACTGACCGACTAGTTTTCAATCTAGTCGGTCGGTAAGTGTACTGTGACCGACTAAAGAAAGAAAATGATAAGAGTTAGATTAAAGCTTGATCTAGTCGGTCTGAGTTCACTTGCTGACCGACTAGATGAGCATCTAGTCGGTTGACAAATGAACTGAAACCGACTAGAAGAGTCCAAAAATTGATAATTGATTTCTCTTCACAAACAACTTGAATGAAACATCTCAACACTCTCATTAGTCATCTAAATTACCCCATAAAACGTCGAAATCTTAAATACGACATTCAAATACGAATTCGAGCACAAATTCAAACATATCACATAAAATCCCAAAAATTCAATAAATCTAGCATGAACGAAATATCGCGAAATCAAATAGCATGCAAGATAATTGAATGAAATATGAATCCTATATCTCGGATTCACCCATAATCCCCAATTCTCGACGCAACCGCACAAAGGAGTCCTCCTTTAGGGGTTTCGTGAAAATATCGGCGATTTGCTTTTGGGTTTCAATGTACACTAAAATGATGTCCTTTTTAGCAACATGATCATCTAAAAAGTGGTGTCGGACATCTATGTGTTTTGATCGGGAATGGTGCACCGGATTCTTTGAAAGACAGATAGCACTTTGGTTATCCACCATGATAGGGCTAGTATCACAGTGAATACCAAAATCCTTCAATGTGTGTCTCATCCAAAGAACCTGGGCACAAGCGGCACCGGCGACAATATATTCCGCCTCGGTGGTTGAAAGTGATACGGAATTTTGCTTCTTGGAAAACCAAGAGACAAGAGAATTTCCTAGAAAATGGCAAGTGCCACTAGTACTTTTCCTGTCGGATTTGCATCCCGCATAATCGGCATCACTATATGAGATTAACTCATACGTGCTAGATTTTGGATAAAGTAATCCAAAATCAAGTGTATAACTTAGATAACGGAAAATACGTTTTACCGCTACTAAGTGAGACTCCTTAGGTTGAGACTGATAACGAGCACATACGCATACGGCAAACATAATATCGGGCCTACTTGCGGTAAGATAAAGCAAACTACCTATCATACCTCGATATAGACGAATGTCTACATCCTTACCGCCCGTATCCTTGTCAAGATGCGTAGTCGTGCTCATTGGAGTCTTTTTCCCGAAAGCACTCTCCATTCCAAATCGCTTAAGCAACTCCACCGTATACTTCGTTTGGTGGATGAAGATTGCATCGTTCAATTGGCGAATTTGGAGACCTAAGAAATATTTGAGTTCGCACATGTGGCTCATCTCAAATTGATCCTTCATAACATTAGAAAACTCTTCGCAAAGAGTGAAGTTAGTAGCACCGAAAATGATATCATCAACATAAATTTGAACTAATAAAATATCATTATTCGCATGCTTAACAAAAAGTGTAGAATCGGCTTCGCCCATTTTAAAATTCAAATCCAAAAGAAAATTCTTTAGGCGATCATACCAAGCTCGAGGAGCTTGTCTCAAACCATAAAGAGCTTTCTTTAGTTTAAAAACATGATTTGGAAATTTTTCATTTATGAAGCCTGGAGGTTGAGAAACGTAAACTTCCTCAACAACATCTCCGTTTAAAAATGCACTTTTAATATCCATTTGAAATAACTTAAAATTTTTATGGCATGCATAAGACAATAAAAGTCTAATTGATTCTAATCTAGCTACCGGAGCGAAGGATTCTTCGAAATCGATACCTTCCTCTTGGCGATAGCCTTGAGCAACTAACCGAGCTTTGTTCCAGACGACGACTTGATTTTCGTCGGTTTTGTTCTTGAAGATCCACTTTGTCCCTATGACGGTGTGGTTCTTCGATGGCAAAGAAACAAGCTCCCATACCTCATTCCTCTCGAATTGAATGAGTTCCTCCTCCATGGCAAGGATCCAAGCACTATCTTCACACGCTTCAACTATATTCTTTGGCTCTATCGATGAGGCAAAGGCACAATTGGCGAAGTGGTGGACTTGCGATCTCGTCTTGACACTATCATGAATATTGCCAATGAGTTGCTCATGGGGATGGTCACGAACGGTATGAAGCCGCTTGGGAATACCTTGATCACTAGGTACATTCTCAACAACTTCATTAGTCGGGTTAGTATCAATAGAATCAATTGAATCAATAGACTTAGAATTTTCAAACGAATCACATAAAACATCCATAGAATCATTGTCATTTGAAATTCTAGAAGTAGTAAAATTCTCATTAAAAGAGACATGAAGTGATTCCTCGATCGTAGAGGATCTTTTGTTGTATATCCGATAGGCTTTGCTACGTGAGGAATACCCAACAAATATCCCCTCATCCGATCTCGGATCAAACTTGTCCAAATTATCATATGTGTTTTTAATAAAACATTTTGCGCCGAAAACACGAAAATGTTTAACTTGAGGCAATCTACCAAACAGCAATTCATAGCAAGTTTGTTTGGTGCCGGGCCTCAAAAGTATTCTATTAAACACATAACAAGCGGTGTGTACCGCTTCCGCCCAAAATTGATAACCAAGTTGACTATCTTCGAGCATAGTGCGAGCACACTCCACAAGCGTTCTATTCTTCCTCTCAACAACACCATTTTGAGGAGGTGCGCGAGGGAAAGAAAACGTGTGAGTAATTCCAAGATCATCACAAAAATTTGAGAAAGACTCATTCTTAAATTCACCCCCATGATCACTACGAATAGTGACAATGGTGGTTCCGATGAGATTTTGTACTTTCTTCACAAATATTGTGAAGTTTTCAAAAGCTTCATTTTTATTACATAAGAAAAATACCCATGTAAATCTTGAATAATCATCAACGATGACTAGTCCATATCTTGCATTTCCTAAGGAAGCAACTCTAGTTGGCCCAAATAAATCTAGATGCAATAGCTCTAGTGGCCGTTTAGTAGAAATGCTTTTCTTAGGTTTAAATGAAGATTTAGGAAGCTTGCCACGTTGACAAGAATCACAAAAACTTTTCTTTTCAAAAACGAGCTTCGGAAAACCTTTAATGGAATTTAATTTCGAAAGCTTATAAAGTGTTCCAAAGTTCACATGTCCAAAGCGTCGATGCCATAAGTGTTGTTCACTTGTGTTGGCAACGAGACATTGTTCATATGACTTAGGAAGATCCAAAATATAAATATCTTTACGGCGTGTGCCGGAAAATAATAATTTATTATTATCATTTGAAATATGACACAATCCTTTCGCAAAGCTAACTTTGTAACCTTTGCCACAAAGTTGGCTTATTGAAATAAGATTATGATTTAAACCATCAACTAGACAAACATCACTAATTAAGGGTTTAGAAGGGTTACCCACTTTACCAACACCGACGATGGTTCCGCTCTCGTTGCCTCCAAATACGACGCGATTTCCATTTGCAATGGGAACCACTCCGGAGAGCAATTGAGCGTCACCCGTCATGTGTTTTGAACACCCGCTATCGAGTATCCAATTCCCTTTGGAGCTAAATTTGAATTGGTTGCTCCTTTTCTTTTTCTTTCCCTTGAGTACCTAAAGATAGAAAATTTCATATCATGGTACCCAAGGTCATTGGGTCCTCAAAGGTTAGACCTTTGGAAGCCAAGTCCAATTGGACTTTGACTTCCCCACATAATTTCTACTATGCACAACATTCGAAAAATAAGCATTCATATACATTTGTTTTTCATCCATGCTTGTGTCCTTTGGGCTCCAAATAGTGAAAATTTTGGGAGCCCTCATCCTATTGGGTGCATGCATGCTACGTTGATTTCTACGTGATGCATGTTGTGGATAGGCATAAGGAACATGATGGAATGGTGCACGACGAGAATTATTCATATGATGAGGTGGGTGAACATATGCATGTGTGGGAACACGTGCGTGAGGGTGTCTCACATGGTGTGCACGTGCCCGAGAATGTGTTGCATAAAAATCATCATATGTGTGTGACGGTGGAGTAGGACGTGTGTTCTACGTGGCATGGTATTGGTGTACATATAAGCATGCCCCTTCTTTGGAGGTCCACCCAAAGTGGGTTTCTTTCCGAAAGAGGGTGTGGACGAGGTGGAAGCACCATTGGTAGTTGAACTACCAATAGAGTGTTTGCTACCACTCGTAGAGTCACCGGAAGTTGGCCTAACAAAAGTAGTGACCGACTTGGATGACTTTCCCAATGTATACCCCAAACCAACATGGTGTTTGGCCAGGAGTAAGACACTTAGGATATTATCCAAATGGCCCTTACCCTTGTTGAATTCATTGATTCGGCCTAATGTGTTCTCATATTTCTCGGTGAGAGAACGAAAAGAAGTATCTAAAGTAGATACTTGCGATGTGAGCACATAAACACGAGATTTAAGATTCTCGTTCTCAATACTCAAAGTCGAGTTTTGAGAAGTTAAATCCGCTATCCTATGTTCTTCCGGATCATCTATGCTAACATGTTCAAGTTTAGATTTGAGATTAACAATCTCATTTCTTAACTCTTCAACAACGGTGTCGTTGTTGGTGATGATAGTCTTAGGCGAGGTTTGAATGCTAGCTAGGTCATCTTTTACTTTAGTATATCTATTTACTAATTTAGTGTATTTAGACCATAAATGAGAGTTAGCATCCCTAAGATCATCCATTGTTACCTCATCGCCATCGTCGTCGCTATCATCGGAGGAGGAGGATCCTTGATCATGCTCCTCTCTTGCCATGAAGCACATGTGTGCTTGCTCCACTTTCTCATCGTCCGACTCTCCGCTTGAGGAATCCTCGGAGTCGGTGAATGTTGCTCCGACAAGTCCCTTTTTGTACCCCTTTTTGTACTTCTTCGACTTGTCGAACTTCGGCGCCTTCCACTTCTCCTTTTGCTTGTTTTGAGGACAATCCGCTTTGATGTGTCCTGGCTTATTGCATTTAAAGCACAAAGGTGGAGAGGCGTTAGTATAAGTAAATTTAGATTTTTGTTTGAAGTTACCCTTTCGGAAGAAGCGATTGAACTTCTTTGCCATAAGTGCAATGGATTCCATGTCCATTTCTTCTTCCGAGTCCTCATCATCGGTAGAGGTGGATGAAGCCGCCTTGAATGCAATTGCCTTTTTCTTAGGCACGTCTTGGTTCAAATAGGACTTCATCTTTTCTTGTAATTTCACCTTGCTATCTTTGCGTACCTCGTATGACATTAAAGTACCCATCAATTGAACTACGGTATACTTATTCATGTCATTACCTTCCTCGATGGCGAAGGTACGTTTCTCCCAAGAAGAAGGAAGTCCTTCGATAATCTTTGAGCACTTCTCCTTTTGAGTGTAGGACTTGCCGAGGGCCTCTAACTCGTTTATTATGTCAACGAAGCGAGCGTAATATTCCTTCATCTTCTCGCCCTGTTGCATATGAAACATTTCGTAATCTTTGTTTACGACTACGAGTTTAGAGTCTCTTACCCTACTCGTCCCTTCATGAAGAATGAGGAGGGAGTTCCAAATTTGATATGCACTCTTACATGTGCATATCTTATTGAAGTCCTCGGGCTCCAATGCGCATTTCAAGGCGTTCATTGCCTTGGCATTGCTTACCTCCGCGGCGACCTCCGCGGTAGTCCATTTCTCAAAGTCTTCTTCTTCGGGTTCGATGTATTCCTTCATTGTGGTCCTCCATAAGGATGCTCTCCGGAGGAAGGTCTCCATCCGGCACTTCCAGTACCCGTAGTTGGTACCGTTGAAGAATGGAGGCCTCGTAGAGGAATGTCCTTCCATCACCGAAGATGCTCCTTCACGGTTCCTGAAGGTGTCATAGTTGGAAGGTGGACGCACGGTCTTGTTGTCGTTGGCAGACATAGCTAAGTATCTGGCTCTGATACCAAATGTAATGCCCTACAAGCTACTGCACAAGTACTAGGGGGGTGAATAGTACTTTAAAAATAACAAGGAGTATAATTCCAAATTAAAGTGCAAACAACTACCAAATCAATTTGCGGAAGCTTAAATTGAATGACAACAACAAAATTAACAATGCAAACAATGATGTTAATGGGTTCGGATCCACCCAAGTCTCCCCGACTTGTTCCCGGTGATCCTACGTCCCAACCACCCGGATCCCCTCCGGATACTTGAGTTAGAAACCCTAACTCAAGATTTCCACTATGAATATCTTGTGAAAAACCACAAGATCAAATCATACATGCAAAAGCAATAGTGAATCCCACAACCCGGGATCACAACCTTCTCTCACAACCGAGAGAATCAACAAGCAATATAAAAGAGTTTATATGAAATAAACAAACTTACCACAAAATCCTATACCTTGAGTTTTTCTTACCCAATAGGTGAAAGGAAGGATTTGAGGAAGATGAAGTCACCAAGACCTAGCACCAAGGAAATGACCAGCAATAGGTGCCTAGGAGTGATTTGGAGACTTGATTCAAGCTAGAGCTTGAAGGGCTCACCAAGAACAAGCTTCTCTCAAGATGGATTCTAGATCTAAAATAGTGAGAGAATGGGTTTCTTGTGAGGAAGAGAGCTTTGGAGAAGAGTGAGAATGGCTATCTCTTTTGATCTCAATGAATCTCTTAATGGCAGCTCTAACCTAGAGAGAAATGACCTAGGTTCGTATTTATAGAGTCCCATAAAAACAAGTTAGGTCATTCTCCAACGGATAGAAATCTGAGGCAACTAGTCGGTCAAAGAACAATCACTGACCGACTAGTTCATCAACTAGTCGGTCAGTCAATCAACATGAACCGACTAAGAGAGGAACTGGGAAGAGATAGAATTTCAGACCTAGAAATCTAGTCGGTCCAAGAAGACATTCTGACCGACTAGTTTCACAACTAGTCGGTCAGTCAGTGAACGTAGACCGACTAAGAGGCAAAATGAAATAGTCTGAATACAAGTTGACTTAGTCGGTCCAAGAACAAAAGTTGACCGACTAGATTGTCAACTAGTCGGTCACCAAACGTTCTTAGACCGACTAACGATAAACAGTAGCTTAGGAGAAATTTAGTGTGAACAGTAAGTCACAACTAGTCGGTCAAAGAAGCATCACTGACCGACTAGTTCACAAACTAGTCGGTCGGTGAGTCAACGTAGACCGACTAACTGTAAACAGTAAAGTCCAAGAAATTAAGGAATCAAACTAGTCGGTCCAAGAAGAGTTGCTGACCGACTAGATCACCATCTAGTCGGTCAGTACTCCTTCTTGTACCAACTAACATACACAAACAAGTCCGAATCGAAGCGCGACGCTTCGAGGAAGTTAGAATGAACTTGTACTAAGATCCTAGAGCTACGATATGAGCGTTATGAAGATAGAAACGTAAGATATACTCAAGGCTTAACATTCTATAGATCGAAGCTAAAAGACTATAAATAAAACCTTAATAAACGGTATTCGAGAGCTTCGATTAATTCTTCATAACTTCCAAAACGGCGCAAGAGCTTCAACGAAGCTTTAGGCATGAATACGAGCTTTGGGAAGTGTTGAGATGTCGCTTTGAATGTTCTCGTGAATTTGGCGACGATCTCCAATACTGCGCTCACAAATTGTTAGTTCATGGATTATTTATGTTTGCTCATCATCAAAACCAAATCCGGGGAGTCCAATATTCAACATTTTCATGTAGGTGTACTGTGCAGTAGGAACATATGTAATGGTGTGTATATTGGATGAATGAATACACTTATGTATATATACTTATACGTATCTTGTTTGTCTACTTGCTGATCTATTTCATATGGTTATCTCTCTCGGTGTATCTCAGTGTGCTTTGGGTAAATGTATTCTTGTTTATATGCGTGAATATATAGGTCTGTACCAGAGCATGTGTGTATGTGCGTGAATGTGCAATGTAAATATAGATGTGATAGATATAGAA
Source organism: Scilla litardierei (assembly GCA_030789695.1). NCBI lineage: Eukaryota > Viridiplantae > Streptophyta > Magnoliopsida > Asparagales > Asparagaceae > Scilla > Scilla litardierei. The sequence goes on along the minus strand of CM061142.1, from coordinate 755,766,853 downwards.
TATGGGTATATGTGTGTGATAAATGTAAGTGAATGAAACTGCTTGATATATGTGTATTGGACTGTGTGTACTTGGTTTCACATTTATATGTATATATATGTGTGTGTGCATGGAGTATAGATGGATATTTATATTTGTTTGTCCATTATGACAGTATGTGTGTAGCAGATACAGGGATAGTTATATGTGTGTGTGTGTGTGTGTGTGTGTGTGTGTGTGTGTGTGTGTGTGTGTGTTTGTGTGTGTGTGTGTAGCATATGAAGGAAACGTATTATGTTTGTGCACTCTCGTGTGTATTGTGTCTGGTATATGTACATGTCTGTGCGAGGCAGTGGGTACACTGCAATGAATGTGAGGTTATGTGTATATTTATCTATAGTTACGATTGCTGACCTATGTGACTTGATCATGTATGTGTTAGTACGTGCACGTGAATATATGTATGGATGTGACTAAATATTGTGTGTATAGATATGTATGTGCCTATGAATGCAAGTGAACTCATATGACTAAGTATTGAGTGTATAGAGATCCGGGGTACATACGGTGTGACACCGTGATGGTGACCCTGATTATTAAGCAATTGTGGGTAGATTAATGTGTATAGCTGTATGTCTATGCATGGATGTAGATGTATATGTAAACATATATATAGATAGAATATAACTCATTTGTACTTGAGTGTATGGTGATGTATCTGAAAGCACGCCATGTATGGGTACGTTTTGTATCGTGAGGTGAATATGGTGTGATGCCATATGCATATAGATATGGGAAGCGATCTAAATACATGTAATAATCTGTATGGAGACTTAATTGTGATGTGTGATGTATATGTTAAGGTGTGAGTATGTGTGCCTAGATGTTTATGTATAAAAAACATACGTGTGTGTATATGTAGTGATGCATATAGTGATGTGGATGTGCTATTAGATGAGTAATAGGATGTATCTGTGACTTGTGCACAAGTGTATAGTGTATATGAGTGTAGCTGATAGTAAAGTATATAGTGTATATGAGTGTGGGGTAAATACGTATTCTTGCTTGTACTTCATGGGTTGTAAGACCATCATACCTGGCTGACCTCGGTTAGGTTCACACCCTAGGAAGTCCGAGGACGGACTTTACTTTAAGGTGGGTAAGATGTCATGCCCTATTTTGCACTATTCGTGTATTCTACTGAATATGCGTGGTATTTCTACCTATGGTGCGTACGTAGACATGAGATAAACGAAGATATCGATGTATATGACGTAGTGCAAGGGGGATTAGGCCATAATACGTGACTAAGGGAAATGAATGCGAAGGGTGAAGGCGAGAGAAGTGTGAAAGACGCAGTGGGTGCAAACAACAGGAATGTGTTAGGCATGTGTGTGCGATGCATGTATGCATGCATGGATGGGCGTGGATGTGTGTAGGAAGAGCCATGCAAGTGTGAAAGGGATTAGGGGTCAATGGCAAATTCCGATTAACTCCATTATGTAATAATAAAATAAGATTTGTGTGTTACTTCTACTGCGGGCAGCACTTCCCCTTCCCCTTTACCCGCACTTTGTGGCTCTGTGTCATGCCTCAGACACTTGCACTTATCTTATTTGATATTAGTTGCTTGAACCCTCATGTTATTATTATTGTTATTATTATTATTATTCGTGCTAATCCCTTTCTTGCAGCAGCTCTACATTGGATCGCAGGTATGATCCCCTTATCTAGCTATTTACTTTTCATCACGTTATTTAGTTTGCATGCATTAGTTCCTTGCCTTGTTTAGTGGATTAATAACTTTAGAATGGTGTTCTAAGTCCAAGTTGGTTCCTACTAGGGCACGCATTGACGTGCTCCTCCCTATTTTTCAGGTAGCAAGGTCAGCTTGGTTGGAGGGGACTTGGAGTTGGGTTTCAGGGGTAATACCCGGTGTGAGCTGTAGTTGTGGTGTGACATGGTTGTGTTGGGAGGTGGAGAGTGATGTGTACTTATATGTAGTGGTGTACTTGGCGTATGCATATTAATGGAAGTTGTTATATATTTTTTATGTGTGGTTGTTGATCTATGTTATTTATGAGATTGTTCTGATGTTTATGTGAAGGTTCACTTGTACTATCCCAGCATGTGCGCAGTGGCCTGCTTGTTCAGTTTCTCCTTTCTCTTTCTTTTCCTCTCTCATCACCCTCACTCTTCAGAATACTTGAAAAAAATTTAAGTATCGGGTATTCTGGGGAACGGGGCTTGACAACCATCCTGATCCTTCGAATAATATTTTCAATATTATTTATTTTGAATTCCTCTCTCAGTTTAAAGTCTTCGAAAACTTTAGCATGAGCTTAGACTTCCTACCCTTCAAGGTGACTTAAATTCATTCTTTGAATTTCGAAATTTTCTTCGCCGAAATCTTTAAATTACAACCTTATAATATTTTCTAACCTACATCTTTCATACTCATGTGGATGTCTTACTTCCTTCATATAATGACTTTTCGATAATCCAATATACCATTTTTCTCTTACTATATATTTATACTACTCAAACTTATTTCAAACAACACATTGTACCGACCCCTAAATATTTTTTTATGCGAAAAACTCCAACTTTTCAAGTATGTCCGTTTTTATATTCTTCGTTTTTTCTACTCCAAAGTTCTTAGTACAAATATAGTTCCAATTGCATAACAGTCGCTTCATCTGTATACTAATTATTTTTCATCTAATCCCTACTTCGTATTTTAACTTTTATCATCTACACACTATTCTCCTGTATTTTATAAGGATATTATTATATCTTTCTTTCCCTTACTTAAATATTCACAATTATATATGTGTTTCACCTAACCAAGCTATCTCCTTATCCACGCCTTATCTGAACCCGTTCATCCCGATCTTGTTTTGTTATGCTATTTGATTTCGGTTCCCTTGCTATTACTTAGTCATCCTACTAGTGCTTGTCGTTGCCTATGTCAACCTTAGTATAGTACGGTGGGTCCATTAGTATTATTGTGAAGTCGTCGTGGTGCATGTATATAGGTAAAGTGTGTGGACCCGTGTGTGCGAACCCCTGCATACCACTTATGTATGAGTGTGCTACCCTTAGTATACACTACTGGAAAATTGGACATTATCCACGGACAAATCCGTGGCTAATGTCATGAAATCTGTGGCTAATTCACATTAGCCACGGATTTTTAGAAATTCTGTGGCTAATAGTCCGTGGCAGAAAGTGGCGTTGCTAATGCGAAATATTCCGTGGCAAATGAAAGAATGTCTGTAGCGGATACATTGCCACGGAACATTAGCCATGGACTTCAGTGGCTAATGCGACTCATATGACCACGGGAAAATTGTCATCATTAACCACGAAATGGCCGTGGCGAAAAAATCTGTGGCAAATGTGTATTAGCCAAGGATTTTCCGTGGCTAATTGAGAGTATTAGCCACGCATTGTCTGTGGCTAATGTTCATTCGCCACTGCCATTCTTTCGGACTGTCAGTGGCTAATTAGAATTAGCCACGGCCTATCCGTGGCTATTGTTTAATTTTTTTTATAAAAAATAGAGAATCCAAAAAATTTGGCACAACATATTTTACATATACTCATTTATATGAATCAAAATCCATTCTCAATGTTGCTCAATGTAAGACAAAATATCCCTGAGATAAATAATATATCACCCAAAAGAGGATATATATAATTCAGAATGTATATAAGCTGCTCATTATTCATTATACAAAAGCTCTGATCTGATGGTACAACTTCTAAACTTGCTTCGATTTGTCTCTGTTGTATGCAGCTTTAGATCTGCAAGCTACACCATACTAAACATTGATTTATTCAGATCATATGTTCTTCATTCTTCATATTTGCATCGTATAATTAAGACCCACATAGGCCGTCATTTCTTGCTAGCCAATTTTCATTATAATTGCTCCCAAATGCAGGTTCAACAGCAGATGCTACTTCTATATGATTGTCCCGTCCATAGTGGCATGCTTGGCCTGTCAGATTCTTGAACACCCTGTTGTAAGCATGAGCATGGAACAAGAACTATTAGCAAGATATATTACCCAAAAGCTTAAACTATTCGGTTATGAGCCTACAATGCATATGATGCATAATGTCACCAACCAAATGATACTAATTTTAGAAGGAACTCACATCTTTTATTGGCGATAAACACATTTTCCCCAATTCTGGCATTTAACGTCAATGATGCAGGTCCTAAGAGATAGAAAAGGATGAATCTTCATAGACTTTTGCATCGACGAATTGAATTCATGATGTTGTGATGGTAAAGCATTCTACAACTTGCTTGTTCTTGGTATTCTCTCCTACGCCAATCGGAACCTTGCCCTCAGCTAGATGAGATGCAATCTCAGCTTTCAGTTTCATAGACATCAGTACCCATCATCATGGTATCCTGATAGCCATCAAAATGGAAAATGAGTCAAAAGGAAAACTCAAATCGCCGATACTACTCTCGTAAATCGCCAATACTATTCATGATTACCTTTTCTGTACAGTTTCAAATTTCTTTTTAAAGGGGTAGAAATTACCTTAATGACTTGTTAAATGAAAGAGCTGTGATTAACTTCCCAAAGAGTTCTCCTGCTACCCTCATGAATCTACTGATAATAGCAGAGGCATTGAAAGCTGCAAGAAGAGATAGTCCAGATGCATACCCTGCAGAACAAAACTTTTGAACATCAAAACAAAATTAATTGAGAAAAGTTAGAGCAAAACTGGCGTTAGTCCATTAATCTTTACCATCCCACCCAAGCCAAAAACAAGCGTCCTAGCAAGTCCTCCGGATCTGTGGCAAAATTGTACAAATGCGTGTACATTATCACAGTGGGCTCAGCAACTCCTATTAACAAGTGTTGTTCTCCTAGTATCAACATGAGGATATATATAATTCAGAATGTTAAAATAAGAGTTGGAATGTATATAAGCCGATTATGCACTTCCTTTCAGTTAGGTTTCCGTTTTTGTTGTAAAGAAGAGGAAGAATTATTTGAAGCATATATTATAAGTTGCCAAATAAAGAATTGCCTTTTATAAGTAAAAAATGTTAGGCGTACGATAGCGGCTATCGTGCGCTTGTAGAGAGGCAATTTTTAGGGCGAGTTTTTTGAAGATTTATCGGGATGATAGGGCTTGAATTCGAGGGTGGAGGTAGTCTGGAGGATGAAGGAGGTGGGCGGGCGTCTGAGGAGGTGCTTCTGTCCCAGCGTAGCTCCAAGAAAATCAAGGGCTTACCGGCGTTTATCTCACCTTTGGGGGAAGTGCTGAAGACCGATGCGAATGGAGGTTCGTTTGGTTCTAGGGGTGTCCAGGGGTTGGGCGAGAAATCGTTTAAGGAGGTATGTATGGGTACTGGTGCCTTTGATGATCGTTGTTCGGCCATGGAGGAGGAGGAGACTGGGATGGAGGATGATGTGCAGGTCTCGAAGAAGGGAGATTGGGATTGTATTTCTTTCTTGGAAATTTTCAAGGAGCGGCTTTGAAAGAGATGCGAGAGGGTTGTGATTGTTAAGCTCCTAGGGAGATTCGTGTCGACTGCTTTTCTGGAAGCCAAGCTCAAGGTGATGTGGAAGCCTAAGGGAAATTTGGATTTCGTTGAATTAGGGGAGGGTTATGTTATGGTTAAGTTCAGTTGTGAAGAAGATAGACTGTTTGCTATTGAGGAGTATTGAGGAGTGGCCTTGGATTATTCTCGGAAGGTATCTGATGATCCGAAATTGGGTTCCGGAGTTCTCGCCTTCGGAGGCTGAGGTTGGATCGACAGCAGTCTGGATCAGGTTCCCGTTCTTACCGATAGAATATTATGATCAGAAGGTGCTGAGGATGCTAGGGAATTGCATAGGGAAGATCTTGAAGATAGATTTGAATACCAAGCTGGTAATGAAGGCTAGATTTGCAAGGGTGTGTGTTGAAATTGACCTTAGCAAGCCATTGAAGACGAAGATTCTGGTAGAGAATCGTTGGCAAGAAGTTCAGTATGAGGGGCTTGGATTGATATGCTTTAGCTGCGGAAGAGTGGGTCATAAGGAGCATTGCCCGTTCAAAAATCATGGTAGGCAGGAGCAGGAGGCAGGTGTGAATGAAGTGGATGTGGAGAAGTCTTCGGAGAGCCTGAAGGGGGACGAACTCATAAAGGATGTGGGGAGCTCCAAACCTGAGTTTGGTCCTTGGATGCTGGCTATAGATAGGCATGTCTGCAAAGGGGTGGGGAAGCCGAGAAGCTCTGGCTCTGAAGGGAGAGGCAACATATCGGAGGTAGGTTCTCGTTTCCATGTATTAGCTCAGAATTCTGATGAGGTTGTTAAGGAGGCAGTGAAGGCTTTTGTGGAGGGAGGTGTTTCGAATGCTTTGGTTTTGTCTGTTAGGGGAAATGAGAAGGGGAAGGGGAGCTTGGTATCTAGAAAGAAAATGGGAGAGGATTTCTCTTTTAACAGTCAACTACATGGTTCGGGGGTGAATTTGAAGAAAGGTAAGCATAATCTTGCTTTTTCCACTTCAGTTAAGAGTAGAGCTACTTTCAATGGGAGGCTGGGGAAAGATAAGATTGGGAATGGTGATTCGATCCTGCATTCATCTGGAGTTTTTAAATCTGTGCATGGTTCTGAACAGGTGTGCTTGGAGAATCCTGATCAAGTTCACAGAATTATTGGTGGGAAGAGGAAGCCCCTGGGTGATATTTCTAATGCAGCAGGGTGTTCATCCTCCTCTTGTGTAGGGGAAGGTGTGTTGAAGGAAGGGATGGAGAAAGTTGCTGGTGTTGATCAGAGCAGCTTGGAGATGAGAGCTGAGGACATTTCTCTCTGAATTTTCCCTTGCTAGCTGGGTGTTTTGCTAGGTCTGATAGATTTTTGGTTTATGGATATATTATTCTGGAATTGCACGGGGGGCAGCTAAGAAATCCTTCAGCATGGAAATTAAGGAACTGATTAGTATTCATAAGCCTGAGATACTTGCTATAGCTGAGCCTAGAATATCAGGAGAGGATGCTAAAAAAGTTATCATGAGATTGAAGTTTGATGGGGTGTTTGTTGTGGAAGCTGTAGGATTTTCGGGAGGTATCTCGTTGTTGTGGGACAAGAAGGCATTGGATATTCAGATTTTGTGTTCTTCTGAGTACTTTATCCATGGGATCATCAAGAGACAGGGTTCAGTGGAAGTGGATGTATCTGTTATTTATGCTAGTCCCCTTAGAGCAATCAGGTGGAGGATGTTTGAAGAGCTGGAGAGTCTGAGTGCTACTATGAATTTGGCTTGGCTTTTGATAGGGGATTTCAATGATTATATTGGAGCTAAGGAAAAGTTTGGAGGTGCTCCCCCATCTATCAGCAGATGTAAGAGATTTTGTGACTTTCTATCAGGCTGTGGTATGCTTGATATTGGTTTCAATGGAGGACCGTATACTTTGTGCAATCAGAGAACGGGCAGTGCTAGGGTGCTTGAAAGATTGGATAGAGCCGTGGCTAATGATGGTGTTTATTATTCACTGATGCTCAGCTTTGACACTTGCCCAGAATTTGTTCAGATCACTGTCCTATTCTTTTGAGGGGTAAGATTCATGTTAATACTATTGCTTCTTCTCGTCCTTTCAGATTCCAGGCAATGTGGCTGCAGGAGGAGGGCTTTATGGAGTTTGTTGAGAATGCTTGGGGTGGGAAGGAGGTTGATTTTGCTAGCAAGACTGAGGATTTTATTGGCAAAGTTAAGGAGTGGAATAATAAGGTGTTTGGAAATCTGTTTAAGAAAAAGAAATGGCTCAGGAACAGGATTGCTGGGGTGCAGAGGGAACTGATGATTAGGGACTCTCACTATCTCAGGTTGGTGGAGATGGATCTCATTAGTAAGTATGAGAGAATTATTTCTCAGGAAGAGATGTTTTGGTATCAAAGGTCTAGATGTAGCTGGTTGACTCAAGGAGATAGGAACACGAGGTTTTTTCATTTGTCTACCCTTTGCAAGAGGAAGAAGCTGAAGGTGTTGATGTTAAAAGATGAAGAGGGAAGGTGGTTCTCTAATGTGGAGGATATACTTTCTTTATGTAACAAGTTTGTAAAGAAGCTCTTTTGTGAGGATAATGGAGTAGGTGACAGGATTGATCACTCTGTGTGTCAAAAGTTCTCCGAAGAGGAGGCTGCTGGGTTAAAAGAGTTGGTTACTGAAGCAGAGGTTCAGAAGGCCTTGTTTCTCATGAAGCCTTGGAAGGCGCCTGGGGTAGATGGTCTCCATGCTGGGGGTTTTTCAACATTTCTGGCCTAAGGTGAAGGAAGATTTGATTAAATTGGTCATGGAAGCTTTTGAGACTGGAAGATTTAACATTGCTCTTAATAAGACTCTTATAGTGTTGATTCCCAAAGTTAACCATCCTGAACTGCTAAGACAATTCAGACCCATTAGTTTGATTCCAGTGGCATACAAGATCATTGCAAAAGTGATGGTGGGTAGACTCCGTGGAGTATTGCAGTCTTTAATTTGCCCAAATCAATCCAGCTTTGTGCCTGGGAGACAGATCATGGACAATGTCATCATTGCTCAAGAATTAGTTCATTCTATTAGAAACTCTAAGAGAAGGGAAGGGTTAATAGCTGTGAAGATTGACCTGGAAAAAGCTTATGATAGGATAAGCTGGAGTTTTTTTAGAGGAAACTTTGAGATTGTTTGGGTTCCCTGAGGAATGTATTAATCTTATTATGTTCTGTGTTTCGAGCCCTCAACTATCTGTGTTATGGGAGGGTGGAACTACTGAATGGATTAAGCCACAAATGGGCTTAAGACAAGGTGATCCCCTTAGCCCGTTCCTATTTGTGTTATGCATGGAAAGATTGAGCATGCTTATTCAAGAATCTGCAATCAAAGGAAGATGGAAATCTATAGGAGTCAAGGAGAGGGGACCAGGGGTTACACATTTGCTCTTTGCTGATGATTTGCTATTGTTTGGAAGAGCATCTGAGAAGCAAGTCCTTGAAATGAAGAGGGTTTTGGAAAGATTCTGTTAGGCTTCAGGCTCTAGCATTAACTTTGATAAATCAAAGTGTTTTTTATCTCCAGCTGCATGTAGGAGGCATATGCTGAAGATTGGGAGGATTCTTGGTATTGCTACTATGGGTGATTTGGGAATCTATCTTGGAGTTCCACTTATGCACAAGAGAATTTCTAAAATCACATTTAACAGCATTATTGATAATGTTAGCAGAAGGCTGACAAGATGGAAGGCCAAGATTCTCAGCTTGGCTGGCAGAGCTACTCTGATCCAGTCAGTAACATCCGCAATTCCTACTTATTTAATGATGACAGCCAAGATACCTGAGCATACGTGCAATGAAGTTGACAGGTTAAACAAACAGTTTCTATGGGGTAGTAACAGTGAAGCCAGGAAAATGCATCTGGTGAAATGGGATGATGTATGTACCCCCAAGAGGTCGGGAGGATTGGGGCTAAGGAGAATGAAGCTACATAACAGTGTTATGCTACAAAGGCTTGCTTGGAAGTTCTTTGCTGAACCTGAATCTCTTTGGGTGAAGCTTATCAAGCACAAGTATAAAGTCGTTGAAGATGTTATTAGTTGGGTAAAGAATAATGCTGATAATAAAGGTAATTGGTCCTCACAATTCAAAGCTATTCTCTTTGAATTTAGAGCTCTTATTAGAGGCATGATATGCAGGATTGGATCTGGAAAGACGGTGTTCTTCTGGACAGATCCGTGGATTGGAAAGCCTTTGGTGGAATGGGGGTTATTTGATCCTGAGAAGAATTCTATATTGGATAAAGTGAGTGAGTTTATATCTGATAATGGGAAGTGGAATTTGGATAAGTTGCTATTGGCAGTGCCGGATACTCTTGCACTCAAAATCATGGCATATCCATTGCAGATTTTGGATGGAAAGAGAGATGATTACATTTGGAAGGGGACGACAAGTGGGGTGTTCTCGTCTAGTTCAGCTTATCAAGAGTTGCTGGAGGAGAGGAGCTCTGATGATTTTTCTTGGCTTTGGAAGGTCTGGATGCCAGCGAGATGGAGTTACTTCCTGTGGCTGGCTGCTAGAAAGAGGTTGGTGACTGCTCACCTTAGAAATCGTAGAGGGATCTCTGATAATGAGGAATGTAAACTGTGTGGGGCCTTGGTGGAAGATGTTTTACATGCGGTCAGGGACTGTATCAGGGCAAAGGAAGCTTGGAAGAGAATAATACCGGAGCAAGTGCTGGTGACATTTTTTAAAGCTGATCTTAAGGAATGGCTGAAATCTGGGCTTGATGAGACCAATGCTATTGGTATGAGGGGTAATATTATGTTTGATGCGGCAGCATGGAGAATTTGGTCAGATAGATGCGGAGCTGTATTTAACCCTGATGCTATTAGTAGGAATATAGAGAGTATTGTTTGGGGGTATCCGTGCACTAGCAGCGGAAGCCTGCCTGGCTTTCAGAATTAAGCCTAAGGCAAGGATTGTTGAGAATGTTTCTCGTTGGATACCTCCGTCCGAGGGATGGGTTAAAATGAATGTGGATGGAGTAGTGAAGGGAGGCGATGGACTGGCTGGGGCTGGAGGCGTAATCAGATGCGGTGCAGGTAATTGGGTTGGGGGATTTTCTGCCTTCTTGGGTATTTGCTCTTCTTTAGGAGCTGAGTTACACGCAATTTTTTTGGGAATTAAATGGGCTTGGAGAAGAGGTTTTAAGAAGATTATATGTGAATCGGATGCTTTGGAAGCAGTTAAGTTGAGTGAAGAGGGGGAGGTTACGGTCCATCCTCTAGCAGCAATCGTAATGGGTATCAGAGAGTTGATGGAGAAACAATGGGAAATTTGCATCATTCATACTCGAAGAGAGGCTAATTGTGTCGTTGATGGGTTAGCTAAACTGAGCCTTCAGCTGGAGGTTAACTTTAAGGAGCTACTTCGTCCCCCAGAGCATGTTATGAAGGCGCTGGCGGAAGATGGGAAGGGTGTGGATGTTGAGAGAGGGCATAGGGTGCCGCGAGTTGGGGTGATGTTGCTTTAAATTCATGTTAATCCAAAAAAAAAAAGAATTGCCTTTTGTTCCTGATGTATATGATGGTATGTCGGTAGAGATATTGGCGATTTTACAAGTACTAATAAACTGGCCTTGCATCTCATTGTTTGGTTCAGTCTAGTAGCATACAGTTTATACAGCTACTTATGAGTGATAACAAGCAGGATAAAAGATGATTGATGTTTTCTCCGGGTCATATGGTTCAATTGATAATCGCACCAAATACATAGATTGATTCAAGACTGTAAGATTGCAGTGCTGCAAGTCTATTCAAGTGCTTGGACCAGATATAGAGCATTGTCACAGACATGCAATGAGTTTTGATAGACAGAAGCTGGATTCTCAATGCCAACTTATATAACTTCAAATTACCATGTGACGTAAGGGTATTATAATTTCCTATATCTCATATTCAATGAGAACAAAAGTTTAAGGTGCTATCTAGATGACTAACCGAATATTCGTGTATGTGCTTACAATAAAAGTGATCCATGGGAGAGTGAATTGATGAATTTCAATAACCCACACTGCTATGGTCTGAAACGCAAATTTAGAATATAAGCATCAGAAATGCACCTGAAATTTTTATGCAAAGAACTGAACATAGGATTGATGAAACGCATTGCTTCTACTAGATGGTAATGAGATATCTGGGGGAAGAGATGATGGATTACATGGGTCCCGATATCATGGTGGATGTTATTGATCCATCCATAATCTCGATCGAGGGTGGTTAGCCATCCTCTAAGGTAACTCCATTCCGGAAAATATGAGAAACAAACACATTAGCCCACACGTACCCATCACACCTAGTTGAAGCTCATATGAATTTTATCATTCAGATACTAGGATACAATGCTCAAACATGGATCTATTGATCAAATGAGATAAAGTAAATTGTTGGAACTTGGATGTACATGATAATGCTAGCAATTTTTCACCCGCTTTCTTCTTACATGCTTTATATGGGACAAACTTGGCATCATCTGATGGCATCAAATTTTAGTAGCCAGTTGCAAAATGTTTAATATCAATTTAGAATGTTAAAAGGCCACAAAAAAGCTCTTGCACTTGGCCAGAGTTAATTAATTCGTGATTAGCTTTCTTTAATCAATCTCAACCTACAAATGACTTAATTTTTCATAAAACCAGCCAGAAGCAATGATCATGCATCCCTTGTGACAATTGTTTGATTGATCATATAGAATGTCTAAAATTCTCTTGGTTTACAGTAAAGAAGGGTGTTTTAGTTATTGGATCATATACCTTTGAGACTCGAAGAACCTAACAATCTATATAATGTGTGCCTTCGACATGGTACTCGTAATATTTCGGCAAACACAATATGTGATTTGTAAGATTAATATAGCAAATTCAATATGAAATGATAACTGTAGTCCCTAAAGCTCATCAAACATTCGCTCATGGATCCAGGCTCCAAACGAAGTTAAAGGAAAAATGAATATAAACAAAAATTTGGATCATCTACAGCTGTTTCATACTATATTCAATCTTCAAATCTTAACATGTCACACATAAGGAACCAGTGAAAACACAACATATTAGCAAAATGTAAAATGAAAAATAAATGCATATATTGCTGAAACATAAACCCCATTAGCAAGATATTATTTTTTAAAGTAAATATTGCAGAATTGAAGTTTGGCAGCACAGGACTTCACTCCATTGTCTTTGAAATCCAAGCAAACCCTATCCAAGCAAAAAGTGACGGAGCCTTGTTGAGTATCGGACTTCTCCCTACTTGGTGTTAATGACGAGCAAACATAAATACTTGTGACTAATCCCCTATTTTACAGTTAATCCATTGCCTAAGCTATTTATGAAGATCTACTAGCAATGGATGACTCTTAAAGATTATTGAAGGCAAATAAAATGGATTGGATGATTGTAAATGATGATTGAAGCTCCATGAAGACTTCAAGCCCATACGTTGGATAGAAGAGAGAGCTCGTGAATGTAATTTCTTTTATCTTTTCTAGTATGTAGCTTAGAAGTAGAACATTGATGGAGCACTTACACACATCTTCAATTCAGTCTTAGGACATCATTAGATCATTCGTCCTTAGACTCCAATTCATTTCTAATTGTTTGTGCTTGGATTGTTTACAACAGTCGACTGGTGAACATTATACAGTCGCATGTCTCAAAAACAGTCGACTTGTTTTGTTCTACAGTCGCCTGTTATGCACAATCTTTTGCAAACTTGGTTTGGGCCTCTCTGTTTTTATTCCCACAGGCGACTCATAAACGATTCACAGGCGCATGTCCAAGTGACAGTCACTGTGTTTTGTACATCAGTCGCCTGTCTATCTTTTGCCCAGACTCTGTTGATCTATATTTTTACGGCCAGTCGACTAATGTTGAATATACAGTCGATTGTCCATTGGATCAGTCGACTGTCTATGCTGCAACAGTCGTCTATCTGTGAGCCAATTTGTTGACTCAGCTCTCTGGAAATTCTCAGGGTATTTGACAGTCGTATGTATAAGGATTTACAGTCGCCTGTTCTGATTAACAGTCGACTGTTTTATCCTCATCAGTCGTCTATCCTGTTATCTCAGAAGATTTCCAGAATTCTTCAACTTACCTATTTTTCGGCCAGTCACATGTAGAAGGATTTACAGTCGCATGTTGGTTCAACAGTCGACTGTCTGTGTTTCATCAGTCGACTGTCCACGTGGTAAGTTACCGTTATGAATTCTCACCTACCCTTGCTGACTGTGCAACAGTCGACTGTGGTTTCCTCAACAGTCGATTGTCGCGAGCTCAGATTCTATCCGTTGAGATTTTTCTCACGGATTCCAAAAGGGTTTTTGCCTAATCTGTTTTATGGATTTGAGAAACCTATATAAGGGGCTTCTACTGTTACATTGAGAGGTTACTAATCCTTCCAAGTTTTCATCTCAAGCTTTGATTCTCAAGTTTAAAAGCTCTCAAATCCAAAGCCCTAAGAATTCCTATCTTTGATCTCTTGCTCCCCAACCTAGAACCAAAGAGTTATCTTCTAGGTATTTGGTGCAGTCAAGAGAAAGGGCTTTCTCCTCTCTTCCAAGAGAGTCTTCAACACACAACACACTTCTCCTTCAAGTTCTACTTCAAGGCATAGGTGATTGTAAGTGTTGCTTTCTTATTTCATAATTTTCGTTATTTGAATTTGCTCTCAGGTTGTGAGAGCAGTTTGCTTGCTCCCAAGTTGTGGGAGTCAAGGTCAACCAATTGTATTTTGATTTCACGTGTAGGGTTGCTACAAGTGTGTTTTAAGAAAACCTCAAGTTAGGGTTCTAATTTGAGTATCCGGAGGTATCCGGGTGGAAGGGACGTAGGATTACCAGGAACAAGTCGTGAAGTGACTTGGGTAATCCGAACCCTTGAAACATCCTAGCGTTTGCTTTTGTTTCTATTTAGGTTTAATTTTAATTCCGCACTATTTAGTTGGATTGTATTTAAATTGGTGTAACTATCGTTTTAAATTGCATAAACACTATTCAACCCCCCTTCTAGTGTTTTTCCAATAGCCAGGGTCCTTACAATTGGTATCAGATCGCAAGATTATAGCTATGGCATCCAACAACAACAACGTTCATCCACCACCTTCGTACAACAATCACGACCGTGATGGAGCGTCCACACTTTTCGAAGGTCAATCAACGGTGCTTCCTCCATGTTTCAATGGCACTAACTTTGGCTATTGGAAGTGTAGGATGGAGACGTTCCTAAGGAGCGCTTCGCTTTGGAGAACCCTCCACTAGGAATACGTCGAGACCACCGAAGTAGATTTCGAGAAATGGACGTCTTCCGAGAAATTCACCGAAGTCAACAACGCAAAAGCAATGAACGCTCTTCATTGTGCGTAGGACCCGAATGAGTTCAACAAGATATGCACATGTAAGAGTGCATATCAAATTTGGAACCATCTCATCGTTACCCATGAGGGAATGATCACTCCTTATTTTACACCTTTTTTCCCGCATTTTTGCATGCCATTTAGATCGCCCAAATCATGTTTTTCACGATATATCGACGATATTGCGATGTTTTTCACGATTTGTTGTTTTTGTCGCATTTCAGGTGATTTGGCGTGATTTGGAGTGATCTCGAGATGCGCTTACTCCAGAGGGTCACTGACGACCTCCCCGAGGGGTATTTTGCTGTTGGAGAGGAGCGGAAGAAGAACGGACGTCACAGGAGCGACGAGGAGGCCAAAATAAGCAGATTGGGCATGTTTAGTGTCCCACTCGGCCAAGTGGAGGATCCACTCGGCCGACCAGCGAGACACCGCTCGGCCGACCAGATCAGACATGATTCCTATGTGCACTCGGCCGAGCGACGGAGACCACATCGGCCGAGTGACGAGACCACGTCCGCCCGAGTGGCGCCCAGACGAAGCCCTTCAAAAATCTCCAAGTTTCTGTTTTTCAGCTGCCTGAGCTTCAGAAGACCCACTCGGCCGAGTGGATAATCCCGTCCGCCCGAGTACAATGAAGCCATCGGCCGAGTGACGACAACTCACTCGGCCGAGCCGCCCCCGAAGTAGAGACCCCTGAAGGCCCCGACTTACTGGAAAATTACAGGGTTTCTCACTCGACCGAGAGACTTTTGTCACTCGGCCGAGTGCGACGCGCTGCCTGTAGCGAAAATTGCGGAAAACAGGCTGCGCAGGGGTATTTTGGTCACAGTTTTTGGACGATTTTGGGGGGTATTTAACCCCTGTTTTTACCCTAGTTTTGGAGAGCTTCTCCTTAGATTTTTTTGCAGCTTTTTAGATTAGCTTTTTAGTTTTATTCTTGAGATTGGAGAGGAGAAAAAGTTTGATTTTTGTTGGATTAATTGAAGAACTCCATTGGTTTGTCTTTCTCTTCCCCAAAAATTCTATTTTTATTGCATATCTCAATATTGTGATGAATTCTATTGCTTATTTCATTGATTATTTTTGTGATCTTGCTATGAATTGTGAGTAGTCGCCACGTCTTGGGGCGTGGGGATGAACCCTACAAGCCCAACTTCATATTTGTGATGAATTAGTAGAAATTTAGCTAGAATCGATATCTAGGGATTAGATTGGGATCAATTTACTATGGTTAGCTAGGAGTTCATACCGATCGGGATTTGCAAGAGATTGGTTCCCGATTCGATAGGAAACCCTAGAAATCCGAATTGGGTTGGAATCGAATTTCCGTAGTATCGATTTGCAAGAGATTGGACCGATACTAGGGTTTTCGGTTGCAATTCCGTGCCAATACCCATTTGCAAGAGATTGGACGGGTAGGAACTATCCCAATCTAGATCGCGAGCCGAGTTTGCAAGAGATTGGGCTCGGTGCACGATTGGACGATGATGTTGACCCTAATGCTAGCTTTCCTAGGCTAGGGTTTGCAAGAGATTGGACCCAAACCTCGGATAGCTATAGACCGGCAACAGCGCGAGAGCGTGAGCTTGGTTCTACATTCAGTTGCAACTAGTTCATCCAAAATCTCAATCTAGCAATTTTGAAGCTGACGAACCACATTTATGAGATACGGTGAGTAGCGGGGATTCCCCATTCCCTAGACGTTCTTTATTTGATTTGATATTTCCGCACTTTGTCTGACGATTGTGACAGGATCACCAAAGGCAAATCTTTCTTCTTGAATAGCCAGGTTGATTGGATCAAGCACGGTCATTCGTCCTCCCTGTGTTCGATATCCCGCTCGCTGCTACACCGTGCACTTGCGGTAAAACTACAACCGTTCTTTAGGGTTACGTCCCGGAGCGACCAAGTTTTTGGCGCCGTTGCCGGGGAGGGCGTTTAGACGGTGTTCGACATCGACCACCCGGTTACTTCTTCTTTCTCTCCTTCTTTACTTTCTTCTGTTCGCACATTCTCCTTGTATTTTGCATAAGGCCTTTGCAGGAAGAATGGAGAATGCAATGTCAACAATAGAACTCAATCAGGAAGACTATGACTCCTTCACAGACCTCCTTAAGGAGCTTGTCGATGAGGTCCACGCTACCGGAGCTTTTGCTATCGACGTCAAGGACCCCGACGAACAACTGTTTGCTGGTTTCGTGATGGACCAGATCTCCCCGGAGGGGACTATCGGGGGCAATGTCAGAGTTGACGTGATCGACGACAAATTATATTTCGAAAACGGTGGAACAAGTGTCGAGGATCGCCATACTCCGGGAGGATCTTCAGAGCAAACCAGCTTTCAGGGAGTTACACCCCATGACACTTACTCTTGCTTCTATGAACCGTCTGATGTGTTTCATGATTTCAGGGACGAACCGGAGCCGAGTGAAAGCTCTAACGAAGCTAGCGCAGAATCGGAGAGCGCTTATTTCGATGCATCATCCTCACTAAGTAGTGAGTCTGACTCTTCACAAGAGAGCGCGCCACCTGAGCACGAGCTAGACCCGGATGGCAAGGAAGGAGCGAAACTCATGCGAGCCGATGAAGTAGAAGGAGATGCGCCTCTTCAGGTAGAACTTAAACAATTACCTCCGAATCTAAGGTACGCCTTTTTGGGTAACAAATTAAATTTCCCGGTGATAGTAAACTCCCACCTCGCGCCAGACCAACTTGAAAAACTCCTAGACGTTCTTAGGAGCCATAAAGATGTCCTGGGATACACTATCTCCGATCTAAAAGGGATAAGCCCTAGGCTTTGCACGCATAGGATCCATTTGGAGGATACCGACGCCACCTCCATAGAGCCTCAAAGGCGGTTAAACCCGAACATGAAGGAGGTGGTTAAAAAGGAAATCCTAAAATTGCTAGAAGCCGGTATAATCTATCCTATCTCAGACAGTAGATGGGTTAGCCCAGTTCACGTCGTCCCCAAGAAAGGGGGGATGACTGTCATAAAAAATGAGAAAGGTGAGCCCATATCTACGCGCACCGTCACGGGATGGCGAATGTGCATTGACTATAGGAAACTCAATAAAGCCACCCGAAAGGACCATTACCCATTGCCCTTCATTGATCAAATGCTTGAACGCCTCGCAAAACATAAATACTTTTGCTATCTAGACGGGTATTCGGGATTCTTCCAAATCCCTCTGCACGAAGATGACCAAGAGAAGACAACTTTCACTTGCCCCTATGGCACCTATGCCTACCGTAGGATGCCGTTTGGCCTTTGTAATGCTCCCGCCACCTTTCAGAGGTGTATGACATCCATATTTTCCGATTACATTGAAAATATTATGGAAGTTTTTATGGATGATTTCTCGGTTTATGGAAGTGAGTTTGACTCATGTTTGGAAAATCTTACTAAAGTCCTAAAAAGGTGCCAACAGAACAATCTCACTCTCAATTGGGAGAAGTGTCACTTCATGGTCACTGAAGGTATAGTTCTCGGACACCTAGTCTCTTCGAGAGGGATTGAGGTAGATAAAGCAAAGATTGAGGTAATCGAGAAACTCCCTCCTCCTATTAATGTCAAGGGCATTAGAGGCTTTCTTGGTCACGCGGGGTTTTACCGCCGCTTCATCAAGGATTTCGCCTCGATTGCCCGACCACTTACCTCTTTGCTCGCTAAAGATATTCCTTTTATTTTTTCAGGGGAATGCTTACAAGCCTTCAACGCCTTGAAAGAAGCACTAGTCTCCGCGCCCATCATACAACCGCCGGATTGGAGCCTTCCTTTTGAGCTAATGTGTGATGCTAGCGACCAAGCCATTGGAGCGGTATTGGGACAAAGAAAAGATAAGAAGCTTCATGCGATATACTATGCGAGCAAGACATTGGATGACGCGCAGAAAAACTACACAACTACCGAGAAGGAGCTTCTAGCGGTCGTCTATTCCATAGAGAAATTTCGCTCCTACCTCCTCGGTTCCAAGGTGATTGTCCACACCGACCATGCGGCATTGAAGTATCTTTTAAACAAGAAGGAGGCCAAACCTCGGTTGATTAGGTGGATACTCTTGTTGCAAGAATTCGACTTAGAGATCAGAGATAAGAAGGGTACGGACAATGTCGTGGCGGATCATTTATCTAGGCTCATGCGCGACAAGGAGGACGAGAGTTTGCCTATCGACGACACATTCGTGGATGAGAGGCTATATGCCATAAGGACCGGTGAAGTACCTTGGTACGCGGACTTCGTCAACTACTTGGCTTGTGGAATCAAACCGCATGGGATGTCTACGCAACAAAAGAGGAGATTTCTGCATGAGGTCCGTAGCTATTTTTGGGAAGATCCCTACCTTTTCAAGATATGCAAAGATAGTGTCATTCGTAGGTGTGTTTCTAAAGAGGAGGCGACATCGATCATTTTGCATTGCCACGGTCTACCATGCGGAGGACATCATGCCGCCTCTAAAACAACCACTAAGATCTTGCAGAGCGGATTCTTCTGGCCAACAATGTTTAGGGACACCCACGCTTTTTTGAAGGGGTGCGATAGATGCCAACAGACCGGGAATATCTCCAAGCGCAATGAGATGCCGATGAGACCCATCCAAGAAATTGAGCTTTTTGATTGTTGGGGAGTAGACTTCATGGGACCATTTCCGTCGAGCAATGGTAACAAATACATCCTATTGGCCGTTGACTATGTCTCCAAATGGGTGGAAGCAATTGCCACCCCTACTAATGATGCAAGGGTCGTCTCCAAGTTCTTTAAGCAAAATATCTTCCCGCGCTTCGGAGTGCCTCGTACCTTGATAAGCGACGGGGGAAGCCACTTCATAGAGAACAAGTTTGAAGCCATGCTAAAGAAGTACGGGGTAAATCATAGAGTTGGCATGGCATATCACCCCGAGACAAGCGGCCAAGTGGAAGTCTCAAATAGAGAAATTAAGCAAATTCTCGAAAAGACGGTGGATCGATCTAGAAAGGATTGGTCAATGAAGCTAAACGATGCCCTATGGGCATATCGCACGGCCTTTCGCACTCCCATAGGCACCACACCGTTCCGGCTCGTTTATGGGAAAGCTTGCCACTTGCCCGTAGAGTTGGAGCACCGCGCGTATTGGGCCATCAAAACCTTTAATTATGATTACAAGAGTGCGGCGGTGAGGCGACTCTTGGACATCAACGAGCTTGATGAGATAAGAAGAGACGCCTACGAAAGCTAAAGAATTTACAAAGAAAGGACCAAGATTTTCCACGATGCCCGCATAACCGTCACGGACTTCAAGGTAGGAGACAAGGTCTTGCTCTATAATTCCTGGCTCCGACTATTTCCTGGTAAGTTGAGGTCACGTTGGTCCGGACCTTTCACCATCAAGCATATACAACCGGGAGGAGCTTTCGAGTTGGAGAGCAAGGACGGTTCCACGTTCAAAGTAAGTGGTCAGAGGCTCAAACACTATTCCGAGGGAGTCCCGACGGGTGAAACCAATAGAATATATTTGCTTAAGGGACGGCCGGATTATCTTTCATACCTCCTTGATGAGGTAATTGAGGAGGCGATCCCCCACTCTATTGGCGCTCTATTCGATGAAGATTTCGAGGAAGGCTCGGATTTAGGCCAAAATGAGAAGAAAGATGATTCCCCCGACCTCTCCGCTGAAGATGATGAAGGCGACGCTGATGTCGCAAGGATTCGAGAGCTCTGCAAGCTCTCGAAATTAAATTCTCCAAAGAAAGCTCCTCCGGTACGGAGATCGGCATCACCGGTGAAGCCGTTGACCGGAGCAAATGCTAGCTTGGGGGAGCCTCCCCCCAACACTATTCGAGATGGGAGACCACCGAGGGAGAACACGCCGTAACTTCCCAATCCAAGCGTTCTCCCCGGAAAGTTTAATGGGTGCATCTCATATGCACCAAACATCCCGCATTGATTGAAAATTATAGGGGGTCGAGCTCACGACCTTAAACGAGCGCTTGTCGGGAGGCAACCCGACGGTTTTTGCTTTAATTTTACTTTTTCTTTATTTTCGTTTTAGAAATTTTTAGTGTTTTGAGTCGTTCGCCCAAAATTTTGTGATGACGGGTCCTAATTTTTTTGACAGGAGAGGAGATAGGTAGATCCATCATGAGGAGGATGAACGCGACGACGAGGAGCGCCCCAAGAAGGCGCTCGATGCTTAGGAGGAAGATGGAATCGACTGGAGGAAGAAAGACGGAGTTTAGAGCCCAAACGAAGACAAACAGCAGAACACAAGGCTCACTCGGCCGAGCATACTAGTCACTCGGCCGAGTACACAAGTTCGTCCGGCCGAGCCGCTCACGAACGAGGGAAGTCTGCTGTACCCAACTCTCTGTTTATTTTCCTGATTTCAATATAACTGCTACTCGGCCGAGTATATATTTTCACTCGGCCGAGTAAAACGGATACCCTCCTAGGGCGAGTCTTGCCGAGTAGCTTGAGTCTCCCCGACTTGTTCCCGGTGATCCTACGTCCCAACCACCCGGATCCCTTCCGGATACTTGAGTTAGAAACCCTAACTCAAGATTTCCACTATGAATATCTTGTGAAAAACGTTCACAAGATCAAATCATACATGCAATGGCAAAGTGAATCCCACAACCCGGGATCACAAACTTCTCTCACAACCGAGAGAATCACAAAGCAATATTAAAGAGTTTAAATGAAATAAACAATCTTACCACAAAATCCTATACCTTGAGTTTTTCTTACCCAAATGGTGAAATGAAGGATTTGAGGAAGATGAAGTCACCAAGACCTAGCACCAAGGAAATGACCAGCAATCGGTGCCTAGGAATGAGTTGGAGATTTGGATCAAGCAATAGCTTGAAGAGCTCACCAAGAACAAGCTTCTCTCTAGATCTAGAAATGAGAGAGAATGGGTTTCTTGTGAGGAAGAGAGCTTTAGATTTGAGGGAGAATGGCTATCTCTTTAGAACTCAATGAATCTATTAATGGCAGCTCTCTCTTAGATAGAAATGACCTAGGTTCATATTTATAGGAACCCAAAAACACAAGTTAGGTCATTCACCAACGGATAGAAATCTGTGAGAGTTAGTCGGTCAAAGAACAGTCACTGACCGACTAGTTCATCAACTAGTCGGTCAGCCAAACAACGTGGACCGACTAAGAGTAGATCTGAGAAGAGATAGAATTTCAGACCTAGAAATCTAGTCGGTCCAAGAAGACTGTCTGACCGACTAGTTTCACAACTAGTCGGTCAGCCAATGAACGTAGACCGACTAAGAGGCAAAATAACTTAGTCTGAATGCAAAGTGACTTAGTCGGTCCAAGAACAAAAGTTGACCGACTAGATTGTCAACTAGTCGGTCACCAAACCTTCTTAGACCGACTAACGGTAAACAGTAGCTTAGGAGAATTTTAGAGTGAACAGTAAGTCACAACTAGTCGGTCAAAGAAGCATCACTGACCGACTAGTTCACAAACTAGTCGGTCGGTGAGTCAACGTAGACCGACTAACTGTAAACAGTAAAGTCCAAGAAATTAAGGAATAAAACTAGTCGGTCCAAGAACAGTTGCCGACCGACTAGATCACCATCTAGTCGGTCAGTACTTGTTCTTGTACCAACTAACATGCACAAACAAGTCCGAATCGAAGCGCGACGCTTCGAGGAAGTTAGAATGAACTTGTGCAAGGATCCTAGAGCTACGAAATGAGCGAAATGAAGATAGAAACGTAAGATATACTCAAGGCTTAACATTCTATATATCGAAGCTAAAAGACTATAAATAAAACCTTAATAAACGGTCTTTGAAAGCTTCGATTGAATCTTCATATCTTCCAAATTGTCGCAAGAGCTTCAACGAAGCTTTAGACATGAATATGAGCTTTGGGAAGTGTTGAGATGTCGCTTTGAATGTTCTCGTGAAATTGGCGACGATCTCCAATACTGCGCTCACAAATTGTTAGTTCATGAATTATTTATGTTTGCTCATCATCAAAACCAAATCCGGGGAGTCCAATATTCAACACACCGCGCCGTCTTCGATCGTATCTCCCAGCGCTCGATCGTACCCTCCAGGTTTGCACACCTTGCTGACCTTGGACGCCTGGGGGTACTAGAGGGGATGCTCACGTTGTACGACAACGTGGGCTGGCGAGAATTCTTTCAGGTGTCGGCGGACACGTTTATCCGCCCGACACTTGAGGTTCTTAGTTCGATCGCCCGGACCGACGAGGGATGCTCGTTTTGGTTCATGGATCGAGAGTGCCAGGTCACTCTCGATATGATGAGAGCGTTCTTCTCGTGGCCCGCTGTCCCCGGAGTCGATCGCGGTTACGGCCCCACCCATATCCCCCCACCTTCCTTCGACGCTGGTGCCTTCTGGGCCCAGATTACGGGTCTTCACACTGCCTTTGACCCTAGTAGGGCCAAGGCCTCGGCCATCGTCCATCCCTGCCTCCGTATTGCTCAGCGCCTTATGGCGACGACCTTTTTGGCCAGATATGAGCCGGGCACGATGTCTACGCCAGAGCTCTATATGCTCTACACGATGACACGTCCCAGAGCTCTATCTAGGGATGGCGATGAGCTGGTCCCCGCCGTCGTGATTGATGTCGCGGCTTGGTTTTTGGACCGCATCATCGTATCGGTGGGCGCTCGCTCACCGATATGCTACGGCGGCCTGATCACCTTGCTTGCCCTTATGACCGGCGAGGACTTCCCTGACGACTTGCGACGCGTCTCGGGCCCCACTTCTCTGTCGATAGATGTTATGGCCCGGATGAAGATGCTTCGTCCGCACGGTGAGCGTCACTGGGTCTGGTTGCACGGCCCTTACGGGGCCAATTACATGATTCTTCCGAGCCCAGCTCGGACTCAGATTGCACCAGCCCACGTTGACTGGCTCCCTGTGATGGATGTCCTCATCCCCGCTGCTTACGTGCTCGAGGCCGAGGAGGTCGAGTAGGCCCACGCTGCCCCTGTAGACCCTGTTGCACACCCTGCCGAGCCTGCCGCCGAGCCTGTTGACCCCGTGGCCCCTCAGCCCATACCTGACGTTTTCGCTACTCCTGACACATCTGTCTGTGTCGAGAGTACCTCAGCTGAGCCCACTTCCACCACCTCCACCACTTCCGAGGCTGTCACCACCACTCCCACCACCACCACTGGCCCTCTGTCCGTCGAGCCTCTTTGCTCCGCACTCCCCGAGCGCCCACCGACCTTTGTTGAGAGTGGAGAGCCCTCGTTTGCCACGGTCGTGGAGACCATGGCTAGCATGGTCTCCGCTTGGGTTGCACCTTTCGGTCCACACACTTCCACCCCAGCGGTAGTCACCTCTGTCTCCACCCCTGCTGTATTTTCTGAGAGCGTCGTGGCGTCTGTCCACACTTCTGTGCCACTGACCTCTCTGGCCGCCTCGCTGCCACTTTTGCACTCTTCTTTCGCTGCTGCTGCCCTCCACTTCTCACCAGTCTGTGCCCCGGCCTCGCACTGAGGCCAGGCCCACATTTGCGAGTGCCGCACCTTTTGTTCCCTTCCCCGCTGAGCCAGTCACCTACGCGACCCGAGTACGCCAGCCACGCCCTGCACAGCCCCGCCCGGTGCGTCCCTCTGCACCACCTCCCCCTGACACTGTACTTCAGAGCATTCGTGCTCTAGAGGGGGCGGTGAGTGGTCTCAGAGGCGACCTTAGGACCTTGTCCTCCACCGTCTCTGCGATGGCTGGCCGCTTCGACCTGCTCCCGCAGATTCACTACTGTCTTACCCAGGTTCTGGAGCGTCTCCCTCGCGTACCCCCACCCACCCAGCAGGTTCCCGCCCACACTTCCACACACACTCGACCTGCTACCACTTCCACACCCGCTCAGCAGCCTGTCCAGCCACCACCACCACTTCCGCCTCAGGACGGTGACGGTGCAGCACCACCTTCTTAGGCACCCCTGATGCCGTCGTTTCTTTTTTCCGTTGTGCTGCCCGTTTCTGCTAGGTCCTGCTGCATTTTTGCCCACCCCCCTCCCCTCACTTATTTTGGGATTCTCTTTTTGACCATATCTTTATATATCTTTTTGGGAGAGAGGGAGAGTTTTTGGTGCCACTTATATATCTGTATCACTCCTATCTTTGCATGCATCATGTCCGCATCATATTTTTCATTTCTTTATTTTTTTTCTTTTTCTTTTCCATTTTTCCATGCATGCATCCTCACTTGCCCCTCACATTTCTTGTCTCTCGGTGTGCCACACTTTGCACATTGAGGACACTGTGCCATTTAGCTTGGGGGAGTGAGTTCTCACGTTTTTGTTTCGATTTGCCACCTTTATTTTTAGTTTTCCACACCATTCTTCGCTTTTGCACTTATTTTTCATCATTTTTCTTTTATTTTGCCATGCATCACGTTTTTCTTATTTTTTTTCTGTGTGCCGCATTGTAAATAGTTCTTTTTTTTCCCTTTATCTTTATTTCTTTTTCATCTCATGCTAGAGATGACTTTTCTATGATGATGATGACGTCGGATTTAGCTTACTCTATATGCATGCTATATTTGTCATGTCTTAGACTTTATTTCTGATATCATATGCTATGACTTGCCTTGCATCTAAAGATAGTAACCCACACTTTTGCCACATGAAAATGGATGAAATTCTATTATTAGCTGAGTCTGAATTTTCATATGTATGCTATCACAGAAAACACACCAAGATTCACGCATTGAATGCTTATGTCTGGAGTACTGATCTCTTTTGCTATATCACTTCTATATGCATGAATTGTACACTTCACTTCAGGATGATTGAATGATGTTAGCTATGATAAATCTGGATTAGTTAGCTTTTTTGTGATCGAAACTGAGTAGATTAGATTACCCTGCTGAAGTTGTCATGCATGTCTTATAGAGTGAACCGAGAGTTATATCTATTTCTTTCTCCACAAATCTTGAACATCATTTCTCTACTTTTAAAATTATTGGTGAATCTCCCCTTAGCAATTCTATTTTATGGCATTTCCCCCGCTACTAATTCCGAGCTCCAAATCTCTTACTCTCTATAAAAAAATAAATAAAAGAGAGAAGAACATTCTTGTACATCATTATCTCTCTTCGAGTTGGGATCGTTGTGTATATATGCTATATAAAAAAAAGAAAAAAGAAAAAAAAGAAAGAAAAAAAAGAGAGAAAAGAGGAAAAATCCTCAACAAAAGATCCCATCTCACTTTCTTTCTTTCTTCTTTCTTCTTATTACCTTTGGAGCTATATAAAAATGGGGATGTGAATATTTTTTATGTCACCACGCTTATAGATAAGCTTGGGGGAGGGGATCCATTGATGTGTGAGAGAGTGACTACTTGACGTTGCACGACAACCTAGGCTAAGTAATATTCTATACTCGGTGAGATTATTTCTAGCTTTAAGAAATCCAGAAATCTAAGCCTAGCGTTCATTTCATGAAATCCATACTTTTCTATTCTCTCTATTCTATTGTGTGATACTCTTATACTCCCGATAGAAGGCATTCAATTGAAAAGTGTGTGATCTGTGATTTGTATACCGCTTTAAATGATTCAGACGATGTTAATTTTAAAATTATTCCGTTTTTCATGATTATATCGTTGTTCGTGGGTTTTCCATTTCTATTTGCACTATTATACTATGATATCAAAATAAAATCTTTTGACATGAGTTTTTCATTCGGTGCATGCTATATGAGTAAGTGAAACCCCCGTCCTGAGAAAATGATCTAGTAGCTTACCTCTTCGCTTCTTTCTCTCTTCTTTATGTTCATTTCGTTTTCCATTCTTCTCCGATTTTCACTTTTCATTTTTCGCCATTTTCGTTTTCCATTTCCACCGGGTTCGCCATTTACTTATCTTCCTCGAGGACGAGTAAGAGGCAAGCTTGGGGGATTTTGATCACTCCTTATTTTAAACCTTTTTTCCTGCATTTTTGCATGCCATTTAGATCGCCCAAATCATGTTTTTCACGATATATCGACGATATTGCGATGCTTTTCACGATTTGTTGTTTTTGTCGCATTTCAGGTGATTTGGCGCGATTTGGAGTGATCTCGAGATGCGCTTACTCCAGAGGGTCACCGACGACCTCCCCGAGGGGTATTTTGCTGTTGGAGAGGAGCGGAAGAAGAACGGACGTTGCAGGAGCGACGAGGAGGCCAAAATAAGCAGATTGGGCATGTTTAGTGTCCCACTCGGCCGAGTGGAGGATCCACTCGGCCGACCAGCGAGACACCGCTCGGCCGACCAGATCAGACACGATTCCTATATGCACTCGGCCGAGCGACGGAGACCACATCGGCCGAGTGACGAGACCACGTCCGCCCGAGTGGCACCCAGACGAAGCCCTTCAAAAATCTCCAAGTTTCTGTTTTTCGGCTGCCTGAGCTTCAGAAGACCCACTCGGCCGAGTGGATAATCCCGTCCGCCCGAGTACAATGAAGCCATCGGCCGAGTGACGACAACTCACTCGGCCGAGCCGCCCCCGAAGTAGAGACCCATGAAGGCCCCGACTTACTGGAAAATTACAGGGTTTCTCACTCGGCCGAGCGACTTTTGTCACTCGGCCGAGTGCGACGCGCTGCCTGTAGCGAAAATTGCGGAAAACAGGCTGCGCAGGGGTATTTTGGTCACAGTTTTTGGACGATTTTGGGGGGTATTTAACCCCTGTTTTTACCCTAGTTTTGGAGAGCTTCTCCTTAGATTTTTTTGCAGCTTTTTAGATTAGCTTTTTAGTTTTATTCTTGAGATTGGAGAGGAGAAAAAGTTTGATTTTTGTTGGATTAATTAAAGAACTCCATTGGTTTGTCTTTCTCTTCCCCAAAAATTCTATTTTTATTGCATATCTCAATATTGTGATGAATTCTATTGCTTATTTCATTGATTATTTTTGTGATCTTGCTATGAATTGTGAGTAGTCGCCACGTCTTGGGGCGTGGGGATGAACCCTACAAGCCCAACTTCATATTTGTGATGAATTAGTAGAAATTTAGCTAGAATCGATATCTAGGGATTAGATTGGGATCAATTTACTACGGTTAGCTAGGAGTTCATACCGATCGGGATTTGCAAGAGATTGGATCCCGATTCGATAGGAAACCCTAGAAATCCGAATTGGGTTGGAATCGAATTTCCGTAGTATCGGTTTGCAAGAGATTGGACCGATACTAGGGTTTTCGGTTGCAATTCCGTGCCAATACCCATTTGCAAGAGATTGGACGGGTAGGAACTATCCCAATCTAGATCGCGAGCCGAGTTTGCAAGAGATTGGGCTCGGTGCGCGATTGGACGATGATGTTGACCCTAATGCTAGCTTTCCTAGGCTAGGGTTTGCAAGAGATTGGACCCAAACCTCGGATAGCTATAGACCGGCAACAGCGCGAGAGCGTGAGCTTGGTTCTACATTCAGTTGCAACTAGTTCATCCAAAATCTCAATCTAGCAATTTTGAAGCTGACGAACCACATTTATGAGATACGGTGAGTAGCGGGGATTCCCCATTCCCTAGACGTTCTTTATTTGATTTGATATTTCCGCACTTTGTCTGACGATTGTGACAGGATCGCCAAAGGCAAATCTTTCTTCTTGAATAACCAGGTTGATTGGATCAAGCACGGTCATTCGTCCTCCCTGTGTTCGATATCCCGCTCGCTGCTACACCGTGCACTTGCAGTAAAACTACAACCGTTCTTTAGGGTTACGTCCCGGAGCGACCAGGGAACGAACAAGGTAAAACTTTCAAAGTTATATGTTGCCGTGCAAAACTTCGATTTGTTTCATATGTTGGAAAATGAGAGTATTGCATCGATGTACGGACGTTTTACCGACATCACCAATGAATTGGAAGCCCTTGGCCAAACATACACCGAACCTGAAAAGGTAAGGAAGATCATCATGGGAATGACCTCCAAATGGGAAAGAAGAGTTATCGTCATCGAGGAGGTCAATGATTTGAAGAATTACACAGTTGTGAATCTTATCGGGACTCTCATGTCTTATGAAGTAAGACGGGAGAACCGATTAAAGATTCGAGCTATGATGAATCCTTCGGAGGCCAAGAAGAAAACATTGGCATTCAACGCCAATTCATCATCCTCCGATAGTGAAGAATCAGAAAATGAGATGGATTTGGGTTAAATGGTCCAAATGGCGAAGAAGTTCCATCGATTCTTCCGCAAAAGTAAATTTCACTCTAACAAAAGATTTGAGTATACTGATGCTACTTCCTCTCTTTGCTTTAAGTGTAATAAGCCAGGGCACATCAAGAGGGATTGCCCAATGCTAAGAAACAAAGAGAAGTGGAAGGCTCCAAAGTACCACAAGTCCGACAAGAACAAGAGAGATAAGAAGAAAGGACTCGTCGGTACATTCGATGACTCAAGTGAGGACTCATCAAGTGATTTCGATGATGAGAAGGGTGAGAGCACCCACATGTGTTTCATGGCACGAGAAGATCCACTCTCCGATGAGAGTGATTCCGACACGGATGATACCGAGGTAACAATGGATGAACTTCGTATTGCAAATGAAGAATTATTTGCTAAATATCAATCTTTAATGCTTAGATATACTAGCTTAAAGAAATTGAATGTTAGCAAGTCATCCATTCCATGCATTATCAATAATGACACCATTGTTGATACTTTAACTCTTGAGAAAGCAAACTTAGCTTCTCAAAATGTCACTTTGAGAGATGAGGTGAATAACCTCAAATCTCAACTAGATCAAACACATCCTGAGGATAATAGTGATCTAGTTACACGACACACACAATTGGGTTTAGAGAATGATTCTCTTAAAACTCAAGTGCACGAGCTCAGAGCACGGGTGTCCACCTTGGATACCAATATTTCTTTTCTTAAGGAGAAATATGAGCTCATGTCCTCCTTTATTGTGAGATTCAATAATGGAAAAGGACAATTGGATGATTTGCTAGCAAACTAATTTCCGGCCACACATCGTGTTGGTCTTGGGTTTGTGAATGCGAATGCATCCAATGCTCACACTTCCTATAGTGGTGTCACTATAGACTTTGTGAGGCCATCCTCCGATGCATCCACAAGTGGTGTCAAAGACACTATAGGTAGAAATCCTACCAAGAAAGTCACCACTTCACCATCTCTTCCTTCTGGGAAGAAACCCACTAAGGGTGAAAACCAAAAGCAAAGCCATGCTTACATGTACACTAACTTTTATCCACGTAGGAAACCTCCTACTTCACAAGTGGATAATCATGACACTTTGTATGCTCCACACCCACGGACACGTGTAAATCCACACATGAGAAATACTTATGTACGTGCCCCTAAACACCCATATGCATATATGCATCATTCTTACATGTATGCTAATCCTCCACAGGTCATGCATGACCCATATGCTTCATACAACATGCATGTTCCCAAGCATACATATCATTCTCGTATGTTCAATGCATATCCTCCACCTCATTTCTATGCTAGAAACCATGTTCCTAAGAAGCATGCACCACATAGAAATCTAACAAGTATGCATGAAACTAGGAAAAGGACTCCCAAAATTTACACCATTTGGGGTCCTAAGAACACTAGCCTAAATGATAGGAATGCATATGTTGATTCCTATTTTCATGATGTTATTAAGAATAGTAATTATGTTGGGAAGCAGAAGTCCACTTGGACTTGGCTTCCAAAGGGCTAATCCCCTTGGACCCAACAAACATTGGGTACCATGAGCTTATGGTATATTTTGTAGGTACCCAAGAGAAAGAAGAAGAGCAATAAAGGTCAAACTAGCTCTAAAGGGAAAGGATGGATTCTCGATGGTGGTTGCTCCAAACATATGACGGGTGATCCCTCATTGCTCTCCGAAGTGATTAGCATCAAGGATGGTGCAACGCTCACTTTTGGAGGTAATCAAAAGGGAACCATCATTGGAGTAGATATTGTCGTTAACCCTTCCAAACCCTTATTTCCTAATGTATTTCTTGTTAGTGGCTTATGTCACAATCTCATTTCCATTAGTCAACTTTGTGACAAAGGTTACAAGGTTAACTTTGGAGAAGGATTGTGTACAATTGTTGATTGTGATTCGAATGTTTTATTTTCCGGTATTAGGTGTAAAAATATTTATTATTTGAGCTTGCCTAAAACCGTAGAACATTGCTTAGTTGCTAATACAAGTGAACAACTACTATGGCATCGCCGTTTTGGTCATGTTCACTTCAAACACTTATATAAGTTAGCTAAGCATGATCTAGTCAAAGGTTTTCCTAAAATTGCTTTTAGTACTTTTGTGATTCGTGTCAAAGAGGTAAACTTAGTCTATCATCATTTAAGCTTAAAGAAGGCATTACTTCTAAGTGGCCCCTAGAACTTCTTCATCTAGATTTGTTTGGGCCAACTAGAACCGTCTCTTTAGGCAATGCTCATTATGGATTAGTTGTCGTTGACGACTTTTTTAGATTTACTTGGGTTTCATTCTTAACTAATAAGAATGAAGCTTTTGAAGAGTTTACCATATTTGCAAAGAAAATTCAGAATGTTTTAGGATCCACCAGTATCACTATCCGTAGTGATCATGGAGGAGAATTCGAGAATGAATCTTTTACAAAGTTTTATGATGACACCGGGATAACTCATAACTTTTCCTTCCCTCGGGCACCACCACAAAATGGTGTTGTAGAGAGAAAGAATAGGACTCTTATTGAGAGTGCTCACACTATGCTCCATGATAGTCATCTTGGACTACAATTTTGGGTAGATGCAGTGTACACGGCATGTTATGTGCTCAATAGGATCCTAGTGAGACCCCGAACGAACAAAATTTGTTTTGAGTTGTTTTATGACAAAAATCCTCAAGTTAAGTATTTTTCGAGTTTTTGGTTCAAAATGTTTTATCAAGAACACTTTTGGTAATCTAGATAAATTTGAGCCAAGATCTGATTAATGAATTTGTGTTGGATATTCCACACGTAGCAAAGCCTACTGGATATACAACAAAACTTCTTCAACTATTGAGGAATCTCTACACGTATCATTTTATGAAGATTTTGATTTTCCTCATGTTGATGATGATAGTGTAGATGCTATTTGTGATTCTCTTAGTAATGTTAAGATTAATGATTCGATTATTGAAACTAACACTACTAACGAAATTGTTGAAGATGTTCCAAGTGATGCAGGAATACCCAAAGCTTATCCAACCGTTCGTAACCATCCTCATAACCAAATAATTGGAAATATTGGTGTGGGTGTTCGAACGAGGTCAAGAATTGAAGAATTCTCTCATTGCGTATTTGTCTCTACCATTGAGCCAAAGAACATCCAAGAAGCTTGTGAGGACAGTTCTTGGATAGTGGCAATGGAAGAAGAACTAATGCAATTCGAGAGAAATGAAGTTTGGGAGCTCGTTCCTCTTCCAAGTGGTCACCAAGTCATTGGGACCAAGTGGATCTTCAAGAACAAGACCGATGAGAACGAGGTAATCATAAGGAACAAAGCAAGGTTAGTAGCTCAAGGCTACCGGCAAGAGGAAGGTATTGATTTTGAAGAATCTTTTGCCCCGTAGCTAGATTAGACGCTATTAGATTGCTTTTATCTTTTGCATCCCATAAGAATTTTAAGTTATTTCAGATGGATGTTAAAAGTGCATTTTAAATGGGATTGTCAATGAAGAAGTATATGTTTCTCAACCTCCCGGTTTTATTCATGAAAAATTTCTAAATCATGTTTTCAAACTTAAGAAAGCGTTGTATGGGTTGAGACAAGCTCCTAGAGCTTGGTATGATCGACTCAAGACCTTTCTTTTAGATTTAGGTTTTAAAAATGGGAGAAGTTGATTCTACACTCTTTATTAAAGATTATGAAAATGACATTCTCTTGATTCAAGTTTATGTAGACGATATAATTTTCGGTTCAATAACTTTAATCTTTGTCACGAATTTTCTAAGTCTATGAAGGATGAATTCGAGATGAGCCACATGGGAGAGCTCACTTATTTCCTTGGACTGCAAATTCGACAAATGAAGAATGGAACTTTCATACATCAGACAAAGTACACATGGGAGCTTATTAAGCGATTCGGGATGGAATCGTCTTCAAGCAAAAGGACTCCCATGAGTACGACTACCCACCTACACAAGGATGAAAACGGAAAAGATGTAGACGTTCGTCTATATCGAGGTATGATCAGTAGCTTACTTTACGTAACTGCTAGTAGGCCCGATATCATGTTTTCCGTTTGCTTGTGTGCTAGATATTAAGCTAGACCTAAGGAGTCACACTTAATTGCGGTTAAACGAATATTTTGTTATCTCAATCAGTCTCTAGATTATGGGTTACTTTACCCTAAATCTAGCACATATGATTTAATCTCATATAGTGATGCCGACTTTGCCGGATGCAAGTCCGACAGGAAACGTACTATGGCACGTGCCATTTTCTAGGAAATTCCTTAGTTTCTTGGTTTTCCAAGAAACAGAACTCGGTGTCATTGTCCACGACTGAAGCAGAATATATTATCGTGGGTCTTGCATGTGCACAAGTTCTTTGGATGAGACACACTCTTAGTGACTATGGTGTCAATTGTGATACTTGTCCTATTATGGTTGATAACCAAAGTGCTATATGTCTTTCCAAGAACCCGGTACATCACTTCCGTACCAAACACATAGATGTGAGACACCATTTTATTAATGATCATGTAGCTAAGAAGGACATCATCTTAGAGTACATTGAAACCCAAAAAAAATTGCCGACATCTTCACAAAACCTCTTAAAGAAGATTCATTTGTGAGGTTGCGTGGAGAATTAGGAATTATGGGTGAATCTGAAATTTAGGAGCTCAACTTATATGTTATAACACTCTTTGAGCTCATATTATCATGTTGCCTACCTTCATTTGATATATCATATATATGTGTTTAAGAAAGGTAATTGAGATTTATGTGATTTCATGATTTCTTTGAAATTGGTTTTAGAGATTTGTGTTACAATTGATTTATTTTTCTACATTGTTTTTATGATGAGTTTGTGATTAAAGTATAGGTCCTAGGGTGAGTGTTCATATCCTCTGGATTCTTATCTCACTGTGCATTTTTGGACCAAGACAGACGACTGTCTTTCCTTCGACAATCGACTGCCCTACTCTATTTTCTCAGTCAAAAATTTCTATCTTTCGCACAGACGACTGATGACAATTTTACAGTCGACTGTTATTTCAATAGGCGACTGCATTTTAGTCATCAGACTGTCATATCTGTCAAATTTTTCCAGTACTCTCTGCCTTTTTGATGAAGTTTATTGATTCTCAGTCAGTTGATTGATGTGTATAGTACAGTCGACTGTCCCACGGACAGGCGACTATATGTTACTCAACAGTCGACTGTCTGTCTTCCTGAGCTTATTGCTTATCACCTCATCCAGTCGACTGACTTTTGTTCATCAGTCGACTGTCTACTATTGTGACTGTTCATTGCTTAGATCTGAGCCGTTGATTCTTTGATCCAACGGCCCAGATTATTTCCCTCTTTCTTAAAAACGTCGAGAAGTTTCATTTCGACGCACGTTTTCTCTCTCATCCGACTTGAAACCACTCGTCTTCCCGTTCATTTCCTCCGTCGTCACCGTCGATCTCCTCCTTGCCATTTGTCGATTGCTTCGTCGTTGTGTGTTCGTGACTTTCGACTAGGTCTGAGTCTCTCTCTCTCGTGCGATTATTGTCATTTGATTTCATCTCCTGTCGATACTCGTCTCTTTCGATTGACTGACTCTATGGCTCCCAAGACCAAAGGAAAGGGGAAGATCATTGCTCCTAAGCGACCTAGGGTTCGTAAGCCTTCTATTGCCAAGACCAAGAAACCCTACAAAGTCCGTACCAAACATGCCGAATCTCCCTCCCATTCTTCTTCGCAGGGATATTCTCCATCAGGGTCTTCTTTTTCTATCACTGAGCCCTTGACCAAGCATCAGCGCAAGCCCATTGGTGTTAGCATCAATGAGCCTAGTGCTGACGCTCCCCATCATTCACCTTCTGTGTCGAGTTATGCAGAAGAGACTCCTGTCGTGCCACCTTCTGATCCCCTTGTTCCCATTTGCCGAGATGATCTTTGCTTGGCAAAATTCCACTCTCTTACTTTGATCAAACTTCTTAGG
Source organism: Scilla litardierei (assembly GCA_030789695.1). Classification (NCBI taxonomy): domain Eukaryota; kingdom Viridiplantae; phylum Streptophyta; class Magnoliopsida; order Asparagales; family Asparagaceae; genus Scilla; species Scilla litardierei. The sequence goes on along the minus strand of CM061142.1, from coordinate 755,731,853 downwards.
GAGCGGTATATAGTTTTTCCCGCCTTCACTGCTGAGAGACTTTCCGAGATCTTATCTGCTACCCATTTGGCCGATCTTTTTCGCTTCTCTCAGAGCGAGTCTCCTAGGGCTTATCCATTTTTGGTTAAGCTGCTCTATGCAAATCGCGTTCGCGGTGAGTATTCGACCACCGGAGTCATTGATACCGTTGTCTAGGGAACCCCCATTCGTATTGATCCCTCTCTCTTAGGGACCATTCTTAGGATTCCCTCCACTAGATCGTTTACTTCTGACATTTGCATCTCCGACATTGACGAGTTTGATCAGTCTATCCTTCGGGACATGTTTCGTGAGATACCCTCAGCCCTGGATTCTGGTATTAGGTCGTCTATGTTTTCGGCTAGGGGTTGGGCTGTTCACCTCGTGGTGAAGTCCAACATCCTGCCGAATTATGGATCATCTGACCAGCCTTCCCAGGATATTATGAGGTGTATGTATGTGATTTTCTCCGGGATGTCCGTAAACTGGGCCAGTGTCCTCCTTGATCGGATGGACAAGGTCGAGTTTACTTCTTCCTCCGCTCACATTCCCTACGGTGGACTTCTTACGCTTGTTTTCCGTCACTTTGGGATTGACTTGTCTCCCTACGAGCCAGTGCCTTTTGGTCCTCTCCTCGATGCGTCTGCAAAGTCGAAGTCTTCTTCGGCTCTGCAGTTTGCCTCGAAGAAGAGGAAATCCACTTCAGCTCCGTCTTCCTCCACTATTCTACCAGCTGACCAGCCATCTTCATTTGCTCCTCCCTCTTTTGACACCCTCCTTGAAATGGTGTCTGGTCTTTATGAGTTGGCTTCATTATCATTCCAGCATCAGGGAATACCCTTCCCTGAGCATCTGAGACATTTTGTTCCTCCTCAGCCTTATGAGCCTCCTCAACCCATCGTCACTGATGTCGTAGTGCATCCTGGTGTAGCTTCTACTCAGGATGCTACTGATGCTGCTGCTGTTGCTGCTTCTGACCCTCCTCCAGAGGATACCCCTGCTGTCACAGAGTCTGCTTCTCCTTCTGCAGCCCCGGGAGACGCTCACTCATAGATGTTTGTTTGAGTAGTGTTAGTTTGTATGATGGTTGTATTTTGTGTTGTGATGAATATTTGCTGATGATGTAAGCCGATATCATCATTATGTATTTTTTGATCATGATGTATTTTGTTGGACATGGTGATGTCCATCTGATGTTGGACATGGTGATGTCCATCTGATGTGTACTCATATCCTCTTTTGATATATATATATATATATATATATATATACATATATGTATAGATATATATATACATATACACATGACATTGCTGTTTATATATATATATATATATATATATATATATATATATATATATATATATATGTATGTATAGGAAAATTTTCAAATGAGAACATTTCGCACGGTGCGAAAATGTTTTTATCTTTTTTTTGAAAAAATTTTTTTCAAAAATTCTTTTTTCCACCCTCATTATATGTTGTTATACCCCCTCAAAAAATAATGGTTGAGAAATAATGTCATTTGGCCTTCGATCAAGGCATTTCATCAAATTCGCACGTTTTGAGACCGTTAAATTTGTAACGGGTGGATGGGTGCTCTAATGCCCAACGGGTTCACCCATTATTTTCCCTGGGGTATATATTTGTATGGATTAAACATCAAAAAAAGAATTTTTGAAAAAAAAAATTTCAAAAAAATAAAAAAAATGTTTTCGCACGGCTTTCGCATGGGTTTTTTCGCAACGGAAGATCGCTCTATATGTATATATATATATATATATCTATACATATATGTATATATATACATATATATATATATATAAACAGCAATGTCATGTGTATATGTATATATATATACACATATATGTATATATATATATATATATATATATACATATGTATATATATCTATATACATATATGTATATACATATATATACATATATATATATATATATATACACATGACATTGTTGTTTCGTCTTATGTGTCACACCATGTATAATTGTTAATCATATTTGTGTGCTGATTGTGATATTGTCTCCATGAATGTTTTATTTCTCTCATAATGTGATTTTGAGACAATTTGGACTTGATATTGGATTATTCATGCTATCTGTGATGTGATGCGTTTTTGAAACTATTTTTGTTTCGTATATCTAAAATGTTGATATTGGACTTCCATTCCTATATTAACATAAGTATTTGATGTGATTTTATGAGTTTTGATTCTTTATATCTTTATACTCCTTGATTGTTGTTAGCTCTTATTTAGCACGATTATTGTTGTTGTTATTTACTCCCATCTTTTTGGATAATGCCATAGGGGGAGAGAAATAAACATAAAAGATTCGTAATGAATGTGCTAAGTATGTGCTAACACTTTGAATCTAAGATTGAAGTTGCCTTAGATTCAGGTGGAGTAAGATTACAATGAATAGGGATTTTTATTTCCTAGATTTCATGAATTGAATTCACTCATATCTTACTCATTTGCTTCAATTGATATATAGATGCCCTAATATTTGTTGACTAACTTGTTTGGCATCTATGTAGGGGGAGTAAGTTTTCATTACGCATAATTATTTATCTTTTTGTTTTTGTTTGTTTGTCAACATTAAAAAGGGGGAGAATGTTGAGTATTAGACTTCTCCCTACTTGGTGTTAATGATGAGCAAACATAAATACTTGTGACTAATCCCATATTTTGCAGTTAATCCATTGCCTAAGCTATTTATGAAGATCTACTAGCAATGGATGACTCTTAAAGATCATTGAAGGCAAATAAAATGGATTGGATGATTGTATATGATGATTGAAGCTCCATGAAGACTTCAAGCCCATACGTTGGATAGAAGAGAGAGTTCGTGAATGTAAATTTCTTTTATCTCTTTTAGTATGTAGCTTAGAAGTAGAACATTGATGGAACACTCACACACATCTTCAATTCAGTCTTAGGACATCATTAGATCATTCGTCCTTAGGCTCCAATTCATTTCTTATTGTTTGTGCTTGGATTGTTTACAACAGTCGACTGGTGAACATTATACAGTCGCTGTCTCAAAAACAGTCGACTTTGTTTTGTTCTACAGTCGCCTGTTATGCACAATCTTTTACAAACTTGGTTTGGGCCTCTCTGTTTTTATTCCCACAGGTGGCTCATGAACGATTCGCAGGCGCATGTCCAAGTGACAGTCAACTGTGTTTTGTAAATCAGTCGCATGTCTATCTTTTGCCCAAACTCTGTTAATCCGTATTTTATGGCCAGTCGACAAATGTTGAATATACAGTCGACTGTCCATTAGATCAGTCGACTGTCTATGCTGCAACAGTCGTCTGTCTGTGAGCCAATTTGTTGACTCAGCTCTCTAGAAATTCTCAGGGTATTTGACAGTCGTCTGTTCTGATTAACAGTCGATTGTTTTATCCTCATCAGTCGTCTGTCTTGTTATGTCAAAAGATTTCCAGAATTTTTCAACTTACCTATTTTTTGGCCAGTCGCATGTAGAAGGATTTACAGTTGCATGTTGGTTCAATAGTCGACTGTCTGTGCTTCATCAGTCGAATGTCCACGTGGTAAGTTACCGTTATGAATTCTCACCTACCCTTACTGACTGTGCAACAGTCGACTATGGTTTCCTCAACAGTCGACTGTCGCAAGCTCAGATTCTATCCGTTGAGATTTTTCTCAAGGATTCCAAAAGGGTTTTTGCCTAATCTGTTTTATGGATTTGAGAAATCTATTTAAGGGGCTTCTACTGTTACATGGAGAGGTTCTTCCAAATTTTCATCTCAAGCTTTGATTCTCGAGTTTAAAAGCTCTCAAATCCAAAGCCCTAAGAATTCCTATCTTTGATCTCTTACTCCCCAAACTAGAACCAAAGAGTTATCTTTTAGGCATTTGGTGCAGTCAAGAGAAAGGGCTTTCTCCTCTCTTCCAAGAGAGTCTTCAACACACAACACACTTCTCCTTCAAGTTCTACTTCAAGGCATAGGTGATTGTAAGTGTTGCTTTCTTGTTTCATAACTTTCGTTATTTGAATTTGCTCTCGGATAGTGAGAGCGGTTTGCTTGCTCCCAAGTTGTGGGAGTCAAGGTCAATCGATTGTATTTCGATTTCACTTGTAGGGTTGCTACAAGTGGGTTTTAAGGAAACCTCAAGTTAGGGTTCTAACTTGAGTATCCGGAGGTATCCGGGTGGAAGGGACGTAGGATTACCAGGAACAAGTCGGGAAGTGACTTGGGTAATCCGAACCCTTGAAACATCATTGTGTTTGCTTTTGTTTCTATTTGGGTTTAATTTTAATTCCGCACTATTTAGTTGGATTGCATTTAAATTGGTGTAATTATCGTTTTAAATTGCATAAACACTATTCAACCCCCCTTCTAGTGTTTTTCCATAGCCAGGGTCCTTACAAGCCTAAGATGTAGAAAAAGGTTTTCCAAATGCATCCTAGCCTCCCCGAAGTCCAGACCATGTCAATGGTGGGAGTTCATGCACAAAATGCCATTTATGTGTGTCAAACCCCTGGTTTTAGTCTTCTCATATCAGCTAAACACAACAATTCAATGTGTCAAAACCCTGTCTTTAGTCTTCTCATATCAGCTAAACACAACAATTCAGGATCATGTATCTAGGTCCCCACCATATCATTTTGAAAACTTCCATGAAAGAAAATTTTCAAATTCGCATGCAGTATCTTGGTCACCTAATAAGCACTTGGTGCAGACTGACATTCACTGGATAAACCCAAGGTAACTAGTTCAAACAGAATCAACAAGCATGCGAATGTCATCAACATCATGCCTAGAGAAATGTATGGGACAAACTTATTTCGCAACAACTTCCTTGTGAGCTTTAAATGACAGAATTACATTCCATGAAGAAAGTTTGATCCTGCCAGTAGAATTATGTATAATCAACAAACAAGCAATTAAACATATGCTATTATGAAGTTGTGGAAAAAGATTAACCCAACATGAGGTGAATTATAGAAAATTAGAGAACATATCATGCTTCAATGCGGAACTAAAATGCTCAAAACATTTAAGGATATGCTAGTGACTTAAACACCTCTCAGGATCAATGACACCCTTCAATTGAACTGGGTAAGAAACCCAATATGCATTGTGATTTTTAACAATCGATTAGTCTGTAAACACTGGACATATTGCCATGATGCGTTAACCTGTGGTCCAGAGATTGAACGTCAGTTGACACAGACAATAGTCGCTAGAGATGCTGGCTGAGGGGTCTAAAAAAGCATAATGGCTTTAGGGTGAAAATTGCAAGATCCTATTCATGTTAAGATGAGAAAAGATTACTTTGTGAAAGGGAGCACAGAGAGGGATATGTACCTTAATTCCTTACGAAAGATCAGCTTGCGATTCTCTCTTTCTTCTTCTTTGCATCGAGAGAATGCGTTTTCACTAGGGCCCACTCTTCCACCATTTTTTTGCTTCTTTAGAACAGATTCAGGGATCACGACCTTCGATTCAGCTTCGCCCATCTCCATCTCTCCTCTTCCCCTTACTGCGATAATAAAAACAAAGAATTTGAACCAGAAACCCTAACGAGCTTGCGATCTACAGATGTAACGCACGTGGGGATTGTTATTGTTTTGGATCTACAAAACCACAAAGGAGATAAGAGATAGTGAGACACACACACACACACACATAACGATCTAAAACTCTCTCTCCCTCTTGATTCTAGAGAGAAGCTCCGGCGATCCTGTGTTCTTGGGAGTGACGTTCTTCGTTGTCGGCCGCCTCCGCGGCTGGCCTGGCGGAAGCGTCGTTTCTTCGGCGGATCTGCGAGAGCTGTTCGAGTTGAGGAGTTGAATCTTCGATTCTTTGAGTTCGAGTTGAGGATTCGAGTAGCGGCGATCGTTCTTCCGGATCTGAACGCTTGATTCAGATCGGAGGAAGAGGCGACCTGCGATCTTTGATTGCTTTTGGTGATACTTCTTCGCCGATCCTACATCGGACGGATCGAGATCTCGATCCGGTGGTAAGTCCTTGATCGCTGCTTACCTTGGTGATTTCGCTTTAAGTCTGTTTTCCCTAATCCCTTGCCTGGTGATTGGTTCTGCTGAGATCTGTTGTGGCCGCTGATCGGTGTTTGCGATCTTCGCTCTGGAGAGGCTGTGTACTACTGAGTACTGTTGTCGCTCATCGTTGATTGCGATCCCGTTCTTCTGCTGATTGTTGGATCAAGATCTTTCTATAGATCTTGATCCATCGGTGAGTCATTCAGGATCCTTGATTTGGATGCTTATTGCCTTGGTCTTTACGTCCCTGGCTATTTCTTTGTTATCTCTGGAGAACGGTGCCCCGTGCAATGGAGAATGAAGATGTAACAGGAGGATGGAAAGAAGTTGCAAAGCGAAGCAGTAGACCTCCTACACGTGGAAACAAGCGGGAAACTGCGACGAATCCGGAAGGAAAAGCTGGGAAGAATATCGATGCCCGCAAAGTGTTCGAGAGAAGAGCGCTGAGGCCAAAAATCCCGCCGAAGATCAGTGCCAATGCGGAGAAGAATTCATGGTCTGATGTATGCTCTAGCAGCAAGAACATGTCCAACTCCCTCAGTATGTCGTACATTGCTCCAAAGATTGATGAAGCTGGAATAGCGGTGGTTGTGCTGACGGAGGAGATGCTGGCGGAGGGAGTAGAACGATGGGAGAACACAGTTGTCAGATATGTAGTTGGAGACATTCCTTATTATGGCCAAATCAAAGCATGGGCAACGCGGTCATGGAGGATCAAAGGTGAGGTTAATATCTTTTCTCGTGACAATGGCTTCTTCTTCTTCCGCTTTGAGTCCAAGGAAGATAGGGATTCTGTTCTACACGGCGGTCCGTGGCTGTTCGACGGAAGACTAGTCATGTTGCAGAGGTGGAGCGTGGAGGCGGGGTTTGAGCGTGATCTGCTCACGGCGGTGCCTATCTGGGTACAATTTCCAAACCTTCCCACCAATCTTTGGACCCTACGAATTCTCAACGCCATTGCAAGCGTCATCAGCGTCCCCATCTGCCTTGATCGTGCGACGGCGAGGCTTGAGAGGCTATCGTATGCCAGATGTTTGATAGAAGTGCAAGCTAAAGATGTGCTTCCAAGATCCATCTCAGTGCAGCTCGGGGATAAAGAATCAATAGAAGTCGGAGTCAGGTATGAGTGTGAGCCTCCTCGATGTATCAATTGCGTTTGTTTTGGCCTTAGCCAAGGGCAATGTCCCGATGCGAAGAATGTTAGGAGCATGAGGGACGCGCAGCCTGCCGTTGATGTGGAGGTTGATGGCGGTCCTGATGATGATGAAGTTGTTACCCAGGTGAATGTTAACCTGGAGAACGTGAACGAATGTATTAAAGGGACAGAAAAGCGTGTCGTTGATGATGCTATTAAGGGGAAGGGGGATTGTAATAAGGAGAGGGAGTCTTGTACTGAAGGCGATGTAGGGGCACAGCGGGGTGTTGATGAGAATGATAGTATGTACTGCTGTAGTGCGGGGATAGGCACGGGAATGGTTGTCAATGCAGTGGATGTCACTGCTAGAGAGAAGGATGTAATCAATCTGGCTGCGTCCAGTGCTAGCATGAGATGTAACAGTGGCGAGAAATCCGCGGCAAGGATGGCAGATAATCAGCAAACCCAGGGGACAAACTGCGGGGGCAGCAGGGCCAAGACTGTAGGTGAGGCAGCTGCTTCAGATGCGGGAGCTAATCGTGTTGCTGCTATTAGTTCTCATAAGGCTATTCCAGATGTAATGAATGATAAGGGGAATGTGGTGTATGATAAAGGGATTGTGCTAGCTGCGTCTAGCAAGGTGGGGGCGAGTGGCATCCCATGTATAAAGGAGAGCAGCACCTCTAATAAAATTGGGGGGGATGGGTCGGGGGATTTGGAGACTCTGGGGCTCACGGCATCCGCCATGCCCCGCTCACCAAATAACATAACGACGACCTCCCTTCGCTCGATAATAGTAGGACTAAGCCGTGGGATGTTAATCCATTCAATGTCCTAAGAAGGGGGGATAAGCTTCGTATCGAAGCCTCCCTATTAAGTGATACCACTTACAACGATGAGGAACCCGATGATATGATAATCATCCCTGATGCTTGGTATAAGGAACAAGAGGAATTGAAATTAAAAAGTAAGGAAAGGAAAAAGACTAAGAGCAATGGGGGTGTGACCTCTTTGAAGGGCACCCGTAAAAGCTCTCGAATTAACAAGGATGTGGAGCATCCTCCTTCCTTCAAGAAATGATTTTGCTCATATGGAATACTCGGGGGCTTAATAACGTCGCTAGGCGTAATGAGCTCAAATTCCGGGTTCGTAAGCACGCTCCATCTATGATTGGTCTTCTTGAAACCAAAGTTGCTGCTGATAAGGCTCATAGAATCCTCAAGTGTTTCCCTAAGAATTAGATGTCTATTGATAATCGCTCCTCTCATTATAATGGGTGCATAGTCATTATGTACAACCCTGATGTTTGGAAGTGCATGGTTGATAAGATGACGGCACAACATATCTCTATGAATTGCATTAATGTTGCGGGATTTAATATGATGGCAACTATAGTATATGCTTCCAACTCTTATCAAGATCGCAGAATCCTTTGGAAGGATATTGTGGCTTCCGCCTCCAAATATAGGAATACCCCTTGGATTATGGGGGGTGACTTCAACTGTGTCAGATATTCTATGGATAAAGTTGGGGGCAGGGTGATTGATGGTCGCATCGTTAATGAGTTTAATGACTGCATTAATGCTAGCACTCTCATGGAACTCAAAGCTGTTGGCAATACGCTGAGTTGGACTAATCGTAGTATTGGGCAATGTCGTATCACTGCCACTCTGGATCGCTCTTTCTGTAATAATTCTTGAATGGATGTTCTCACGGCCTCTTACTGTGAATATAGTGCTGGGGGTACTAGTGATCACTCCATGCTAATCATTCATACTCATTAGGTTTGGGGGTCTGACCCTAAACCTTTTAAATTCTTTAATGCTTGGCATTATAGCCATGAGTACCTAAGTGTACTGAAGGAAAAATGGCGTATCAGGTTGAGTGGTTGCCCGATGATTAGATTGGTTACCAAACTTAAGAATCTGAAAATGGGTCTTAAGAGCTTTGGGGTGGCTTTTAGAGATGCAAACGATATCTCTAAAATTCGTACTGAGTTGGATGTTATTCAGAGCAATCCTAATCTTGGTTCATGTGCTGAGTTGCAAAAGAAAGAACATGGGCTTATTAAACATCTTGCTGAAGCTATTGATATTGAAGAATCCATTCTCAAACAGAAAAGCAAGCATGATTGGTTACATCTTGGAGATAGAAACTCCCGTTTCTTCTATTCGGCCATGAGGGCCAGACAAAGCCATAATAATCTTGGACATCTCATCTCATCTGATGGCTCACATAACAAATCATTGAGTTACTTAAAGTTGATGTTCCTGATTTCTACTCTAGCTTATATAATCAAGATGATTACGGGAGGGTCTTCCCTTGTCTTACTACCAAAAGATTGCTTACTAAAGATGCTGCTGATTGGGTTGAAAGACCTGTGAGTGCTGAGGAAGTTAAAAATGCGGTTTTTCAAATTGGGACTGATAAAGCCCCTGGCCCCGATGGATTCAATGGGTTTTTTACCAAAATTCATGGGAGATCATTGGCAATGATGTTACTATTGCTGTCCTCAATTTTTTCAAATATGGGAAAATATATCGGCAGATTAATCACACCTTCCTTACTCTCATACCCAAGAGTGCCAATGCTTCTGGGCTTGGAGACTACAGACCGATATCTTGATGCAATGTTTTATACAAGATCATAAGAAAAATTCTATGCAATCGTTTGAAAAGAGCAGTCATTGAGCTCATTTCCCCAAATCAAGGGGCTTTTCTCCATGATCGATTGCTTACTGATTGTGCGCTGCTTGCTCATGAGCATATTAGGGGTTTCAATAATCCCATGGGAGCTCGGGCCTGTCTCAAATTGGACCTTGGTAAAGCCTTTGATAGTGTGAACAGAGAGTTTGTCTATTATATGCTTCATCAAATGGGGTTCAAACACAAATTTATTAGCTGGATTTGTTAGTGTATATCCACTCCCTCCTTCTCTGGTATGGTAAATGGGTCCCCTTATGGCATGTTCCAGTCTAATAGGGGGCTGAGGCAGGGAGATCCACTATCTCCTTATCTCTTTGTGATTGTTATGGAGGCTTTCTCCCTTCTCATGGTTAAGGCCAATGCTACCGCAGCATCATGCCTATGAATAGAGTTGGGGCTGTCACGCATCTCCTCTTTGCTGATGATTTGTTGGTTTTTTGCCGTGCTAATTCTAAATCATACAAGGGGCTAAGAGATCTTCTTACTATGTTCAAGTCCTTCACTGGTCTTGAGGTGAACTGGAATAAAAGTGCTGGCATATTCAGTAAGGGCGCTATTGGGCCGGTAGTCTTGCTGATATCTTGGGTATTCGTCGTATTCAAACCCTATCCACATATTTGGGCCTCCATCTATCCCCCAAATATCCCAATGCCTCTATGTACAGTCGGCTGATTGATAAATGCAAGAACAGGTTACATGGGTGGTCCTCATCTTTATTATCCATAGCTGGTTGTATTGAGCTTGTCAGATCTGTTATCTATGGCATGGTTAGTTTCTGGATGCAAGCCTTCCGAATGCCTAAATCTGTTCTTCGTTCTCTTACTTCCATATGCAGAAAATTTATTTGGGGGAGAAACCATCTTTGGGCTTGGAATGATATGTGTGCCCCAAAGCAAGAAGGGGGAGTGGGAATCAGAAGTTTCACCGAACTCAATAATGCTTATGGTATCAAACTAACATGGCGCATGCTTACACATAGAGGTATTTGGGCTACTCATATGAGGAATCAGTATCTGTGTAGAACGGGGTTGTTTCAGGCCAAAGCTCATCCTATGCAATCTGGAACCTGGAAATTTATTCTCCATTGTCGTGAGTACACTAAAAAACTTACTAAGCGTGAATTCGGAGATGGGACCTCTACATTCTTCTGGTATGATAATTGGCTCCCTTGTGGTCCTCTTTGTTATTCTTATGATGTCCCTGCTCAGGAAGAGATGAATATGGTTAGTGATTACTGGTCTTCTGAGGGGTGGGCGGCTAACAGCTATCTAATTCCTATTCGCCATATTATCGATGCGGTGACGTTGACTATTGGCAATGATGGCTGGTCATGGGCTTCTAAGTCTCCTTCTCTACACAATGCATGGGATGGTTCGAGGGCTATTAAATCTCTCTTCCCCTATTACAAAGTGGTCTGGTTTCAGGGGCATATTCCCAAGATGGCTATCACTTTACTGCGATCTTTTCACGGGAAACTTCTCACCCGTGATAAGCTCGTACAATGGGGAGTGCCTACTTCACCTTTCTGGGTCTTATGCTCTGACAATATTCATGAAGATATAAATCATATATTCTTTGAGTGCAGTTACACTAATTACCTCCTTTGCGGGAGTTTCCTCAAAATTGGAGTCACTTCTACCTTGCCAGCTTCCCTAGCAGGAATTGGTGACCTGATTCTCTCCCAGTTTCATAAAAGGGGCAGCTTGGGCAGGTTGGTCAGGACGGTCCTTGCAGTACTAATTTGGCATATTTGGAGAGAGCGAAATAGGAGAATATTCGAAGATTCTAGTCAGATGCAGACTCTCCTATTTGAGGATTTTTTTATAGCTGATGATGTCAAAATTGCTCTGCGGCGCATGGACTGGAGTCAGGATGATGCTGGAGCCCCCCTTCTAATTGGGGTTTTTTAGATTAGATTTGTATATACATGTACTTTTTTTCTATTTGGCACTACGGATAGCGGAAGGTGCTTTGTTTTGGTTGGGGTAATGGCGCATGTGCCTAACCCTGCCTTACAAGCACCCTTCTTCCATTCGTGAGTGTCTTGTATTTTTTTGTGATATCAATAAAGACGCAAAGAATATTCTTCATATATATATATATATATATATATATATATATATATATATATATATATATATATATATATATATATATATATATATGAGAAGGGGGCCGGTCGCCGATGGCAATGTGTCTCGGAGAGAGGGGGCCGGTCGCCGATAGTCGCCATAGAGAGAGAGAGAGCCCCGATCGAGATCGAGATCGAGAGAGAGGAGGTTGGGTCTCAAAGAGAGAAAATATATTACAATTGAGCGATTAAGCCCGCGCTCGCCTGCCCTAATTTGGAGAAAAGTTCGCCCTCATCTGCCACAGATCTGTTTGTGGCAGATGTGCATCTACCACTGATATTTCCATGGTAGACGCATTCGTTACATATCCGTGGTAAATGGTCATCTGTTAGGGAAATTTCTGTGGCACATGAGCCATATTTTCCACGGATTATTCCGTGGCAAATATTCTGTGGCGACTATCAGTCATCAGCCACGGATTATTAGCCACAGACTAATCCGTGGCAAATGATTAAACATTAGCCACCGATTTTGTCCGTGGCTGACAATCCATGGCTAATGTCCAGTTTTCTAGTAGTGATATTAATGATTGTCTCTTGTGTTATATATGCATACTGGTGGGCTCCGAAAGGTGCTCTCTCTCAAGTGCAAGAGTCCGTACAAGTAATATAATCTGGGAGTCCAGATGTCGAATCCTCGGGAGGAAATCTGTTGCAACCACAATTCAAATCAAATAGAAATCCAACAAAGAGAAACTACCACTTCACTAATGATGGTGATGATGGTGTGAGAGTACGTGATGGTGATGTGCGAACAATACGAACAAAGAAAAGTCGTATAAGAAAATATCTATAAAAAGTATGCACATGGTATGGGTTCGTTAGGATCAATGATTCGTATTAATTTGGTTGATGAATATAACACAATGAATTCTCTTTTTGAGAGCAATTCACCGGAAAATATCCAATATAACTCAATGAATTCTCCTTTTGGGAGCAACTCATCGGAAGATGCCCTTTTGTGGGTTCAAGCACAATATTCAATAAGATCGTCGCTAAAGTTATAATACGATATGAAACTCTCTTTTGGAGAGATCAAAACTACGGTATGAAACTCCCTTTTGGGGAGATCAAAGCTCACCCTTTTGGGGCGATCATCAACTCAATCACTTCTTTTGGAAGATGAAAAAGACGATTTACGAACAAAGATTACAACTTTAACGACGTTTAACGATTTAGCACAAGGATTATTCAACCAAACGAACACAAATAATATCCCCTAACTATGTCATACCATGCACAATAAGAATTAGCTACTCATAATGCAAGAATAAACAAGTATCATAGCAAATTACTTCATTCTAATAGCCAAATACGATAGAAAAGCATCAAATACGAGGTTTAAGTTAAGAAATTTATCACCAAATATCCTTGAAAAGACACCAAAACTCTCTGGAAATAAGAAAATAGCCTCTAGAATTTTACAGAATTTTGTGGTGGCGAAATACGGCTCCTAAAGCCTCCAATACGCTCAAAATACGCCAAAATCTACTTGTATACGCCCAAAACCCCCTAGGAATACCTTATATAGAGGCATTGCGGGTTTGGGTTGTGTTATCGGGTTCAAAACCCGCTTAAAATCACGCCCGCATCCAATTCAAACCATCGGAGCAAATCGTGGTCGTCCGATCAAGCGGGATTGAACAAGGGGACGCCACGTGTACTTTAAAAATCGTGCGGTTGCATTTATTTCGAATTCGCATAGGATCGCTTCTCCGCCGTTGGATCAACATCGTGTGGCCTCGCTTGCGCCACATCGCCTTGCATCCTGCTGCAGCCTCGTTCAAATTACGGGGAAGATGGCATCCGTTGGATCTTCGATTTGCGGCTCTCGCCTTGCCATGTCGCCCGTAAATTCGCTGCTCATCTCCGGAGTAAGGCGTCATTTCGTCCGTCCGATCGAGCGGGCGTCGCATCAGATCATGCCACGCGTCCCGATGTGCGATTGTAATCGCTTCGTTCCAGACCGTTGGATGAAAATCCAACGGTGATAAGTATGCCGCTTCTTCGTTCGTCTACGGACCGCCGTGAGCCGCTGGATCTTGATCGGACGGTCTGGAAAAGGCCGCGTCAACAAGCTGCTGTCGCCCATTGGATTGAGCGGGACAGAGCAGATGGACGCCATGTGTCACGCCGAGATTCGTGCGCCGACCGTATTTTCGTATTTTCGCGCGTATTTTCCCATTTAAATAGTATTCTGCATTCAAAAATACACAGTAATTAGCACAGATCTCAGAAAAATACAAATAAATAGTCGTTGGAATCGTGAGATCGAGACCAAGCTGTGAAAAATATAAAAAGTGCAGAAATATTTCGTTAAATGCTGTTTTGTGCTCAAATAGTGGGTTTTCTCTAATAAATAAATGTGTAGAAAATACGTATGAATTAGAGAACAATGTAGCATCACATGAGCACAAAATAGGGCTAAATGGGGGGTTAAATATGTAATATTGAACCCGAATCACACCCCCCAACTAGCGATTTGCTAGTCTCTAGCAAAAAGAGCGATTAATACGGATGATTAATAAAACAATAAGTTCTTTCAATTGCTTATGGCATGGCTCAATAATGAATAAATAACATGCAAGCATCGTTTTGCACAAGCGGAAGTATAACACGTCGTTTTTCTCTAGTTTTCTTGTTTCCAAGGACGTGGCCTATCAAAACAATCATTCAAATTATGGGTATTGAAGTTGCTTAGTATATTCACCATTCCTTTTCTTTTATTCGTTCTGCGTAACGCGCATCAAGCAACATTCGCAGAAAAATATATAACTTGGATCGCTCCATCAAATGAGTGAGTTTCCTGTCAATGGCTACCAAATCAGACGATAATAGGGCATTAGGCCAAAAAGGACCCCTCGGATTGTACTACTCGAGCCAACCAAGTTATTTATTAGTGACATACTTATTCATTCATTTTTCTTCATTCATTCATTTTTTTCTTCATTTCTTTTCTTTTTTCTTTGTAAGCAACTCAACACCCATATTTTCGAACATAAACATTAATAACCATGGCCACATTCCTCTTCAACTTGAAGACTTTTCTTAATGAATCGTGTATACTTAAGCTTTTTCATCACATTAGCATGCATGAAATAAATTCAAACTATTTCGAGATATTAATCATGGAAATTGAAAATTTTCATGAATAGCATATTAACGGTAATTCCATGAAGGAAAAATAAATAACTCAAGCCATAAACAATTTTAGAACTCAATTAATGCGTAATCATCCGTATTTGAGGCATGTGAAGGAGTTTTAAATGATGAGATTTGGTGATTTATTCTTCTCAAAAAAAATCCTAAGGTCTCATACACACCCCCCAACTAAAGATGGACATTGTCCTCAATGTCGAAAGGGGTACGAGTTTATTCAAGCAAGCAGCCTAGAAAGCATATAAAAATCTACACTACTGGAAAGAACACACCGTGATCAAACGACGGATCCCGAATCTTTAATTGTGGAGGAAGTTGGTCAATTTTCTCTTTGCACTCCTCCGCGAGTAATCTTCCTCCATTAGCTAAATTGGACCCCAGCAACACAACTCCAAGCATCTCTATAAGCTGTTTGCCAGTTTCCTGTAAGAGATGAGTCATGTCAGTCCAAATTAGTTTAAAATTCCTTTCAACAAAAATATTCCAAATGTAGTCATCAAAATAGTTGAAAGAAATTAAAACGAGTTGACGACTACTCCCTGAAAGATATGCACTACTCGCGGTATGATGCTCGATCAATGGGGAGAGGGGTAAATGATTTTGGGACAAAACTCGAGGAGGGCATGGTTCTGACTCCATGGCGATAATCTCAAAACCCTTGTCCCTAGCTGTCTCCTCCTCTCGTTCATCCAAAATTGCTAGCTCGTCCTCTCTTTTGCGCACACTTTCTGCCATGTAGATTTTTTTACTCGTGTCATCAACGTGACATGGCTCGCTCGATATACCTGCAATAGAAGATAAACTCGTATTAGATTCTTTAAGTTGAATATCAAAAGAATTATTTTCTTCTAAGCAAGCGGCAATCAAATTAAGATTCTCAAAGGATTTCTGAATCTGCCGACTCCGAGCAAGGAAATTCTCTTGGAATTGATGGGATGTAGCCTCCTGTGTTTGAATAATCAGGTAAACTTCCTCTTTCAAGGATTGCAAAGGTACGTCTACGCTTTGCTCTTCTTGATCAAGGCACGAAGGCTCCATTGAATCGCTCTCTGAAGTCTCTTCCATGGTTTCTTCATTTTCTTGCAGAGACTCCATGTATTCCCACGCCTCAGTCGGTGTCATACCTCCCAATAATTCCTGCAGCTATGGTCATAGTCCATCTAGGAAGGACACCATAAGCTCTTCATTTGTGTACCCATGCTGCGGATAGCTCGATACTATGTTTGTGAACCTCCTCCAGGCCTTAAAGAAAGTTTCACAGTCAGTTTGATTAAAATTTACAATCTTGAGCTTCTCCATTCTATTTTTGTGTGCATTAGCATACCGTGCATCATACAGATTGTTCGTGCAATAGAAATTCATATAATCCATTTTAAAATAAAATAAAATAAAATAAAAGTTTATGTACAGTAAAGTGGAAAGATCTCACCGAAGGTCCTCTAAATGAAATAAACCATAGTCACAAACCATTCCTCCCCGACAACGGCGCCAAAAACTTGGTGGGCTCCGAAAGGTGCTCTCTCTCAAGTGCAAGAGTCCGTACAAGTAATATAATCTGGGAGTCCAGATGTCGAATCCTCGGGAGGAAATCTGTTGCAACCACAATTCAAATCAAATAGAAATCCAACAAAGAGAAACTAACCACTTCACTAATGATGGTGATGATGGTGTGAGAGTACGTGATGGTGATGTGCGAACAATACGAACAAAGAAAAGTCGTATAAGAAAATATCTATAAAAAGTATGCACATGGTATGGGTTCGTTAGGATCAATGATTCGTATTAATTTGGTTGATGAATATAACACAATGAATTCTCTTTTTGAGAGCAATTCACCGGAAAATATCCAATATAACTCAATGAATTCTCCTTTTGGGAGCAACTCATCGGAAGATGCCCTTTTGGGGGTTCAAGCACAATATTCAATAAGATCGTCGCTAAAGTTATAATACGATATGAAACTCTCTTTTGGAGAGATCAAAACTACGGTATGAAACTCCCTTTTGGGGAGATCAAAGCTCACCCTTTTGGGGCGATCATCAACTCAATCACTTCTTTTGGAAGATGAAAAAGACGATTTACGAACAAAGATTACAACTTTAACGACGTTTAACGATTTAGCACAAGGATTATTCAACCAAACGAACACAAATAATATCACCTAACTACGCCATACCATGCACAATAAGAATTAGCTACTCATAATGCAAGAATAAACAAGTTTCATAGCAAATTACTTCATTCTAATAGCCAAATACGATAGAAAAGCATCAAATACGAGGTTTAAGTTAAGAAATTTATCACCAAATATCCTTGAAAAGACACCAAAACTCTCTGGAAATAAGAAAATAGCCTCTGGAATTTTACAGAATTTTGTGGTGGCGAAATACGGCTCCTAGAGTCTCCAATACGCTCAAAATACGCCAAAATCTGCTTGTATACGCCCAAAAACCCCTAGGAATACCTTATATAGAGGCATTGCGGGTTTGGGTTGTGTTATCGGGTTCAAAACCCGTTTAAAATCACGCCCGCATCCAATTCAAACCATCGGAGCAAATCGTGGCCGTTCGATCAAGCGGGATTGAACGAGGGGACGCCACGTGTACTTTAAAAATCGTGTGGTTGCATTTATTTTGAATTCGCATAGGATCGCTTCTCCGCCGTTGGATCAACATCGTGTGGCCTCGCCTGTGCCACGTCGCCTTGCATCCCGCTGCAGCCTCGTTCAAATTGCGGGGAAGATGGCGTCCGTTGGATCTTCGATCTGCGGCTCTCGCCTTGCCACGTCGCCCGTAAATTCGATGCTCATCTCCGGAGTAAGGCGTCGTTTCGTCCGTCCGATCGAATGGGCGTCGCATTAGATCATGCCACGCGTCCCGCTGTGCGATCGTAATCGCTTCGTTCCAGACCGTTGGATGAAAATCCAACGGTGATAAGTACGCCGCTTCTTCGTTCATCTACGGACCGCCGTGAGCCGCTGGATCTTGATCGGACGGTCTGGAAAAGGCCGCGTCGACAAGCTGCTGTCGCCCATTGGATTGAGCGGGACAGAGCAGATGGACGCCATGTGTCGCGCCGAGATTCGTGCACCGACCGTATTTTCGTATTTTCGCGCGTATTTCCCCATTGAAATAGTATTCTGCATTCAAAAATACACAGTAATTAGCACAGATCTCAGAAAATACAAATAAATGGTCGTTGGAATCGTGAGATCGAGACCAAGCTGTGAAAAAAATAAAAAGTGCAGAAATACGTCGTTAAATGCTGTTTTGTGCTCAAATAGTGTGTTTTCTCTAATAAATAAATGTGTAGAAAATACGTATGAATTAGAGAACAATGTAGCATCACATGAGCACAAAATAGGGCTAAATAGGGGGTTAGATATGTAATATTGAACCCGAATCACATACTCAGTGTTATTCATGATTTATATGAAGTTGTATGAATGATAGTATTTATAAATATATGTGTGGATAGCTATACCACTTTAGGGATGTCTGTGTATATTAGAATTAGTGTTGGAATATCTACTAGTGGTGTATGTAGTATGAAGGTACTTGTAAATGCTTGAAATAGTATACTAGTAAATCATGTGCATGTTAGGTGTAATAATCATAGGTGTATTTATAGTTAAGTGTGCAAGCCTATTATATGATCTATATGTTAGTATGTGTGAGCGTGTGCTCGTGCGTAGATATGTATGTGCTTAGTCATAGGTAGATATATACATACTGTATGAATATGTGTGATATACGTATGGTAATAAGGTTATAATTTTGTATAGTATTGCTTGCCTTTACGGGATGTTGTGTGTGCGTGTATACCATGAGGTATACACGATTATGGTATGTCGTAACTATGTATGGATATGTATATGTAGTAGTATACTAAATATATGTAAATTGCTATGGTGTGAAAATATTATATGTATGTTTATGTTTTGTGTTGATATGTGGTAAGCATATTTTTATGTAGGTATGGTATGCATGCTATAAGTATGCGTGTAGTAATATGTATGTGTATACAATGTATGTATGTATAGGATAGTGTATTATGATTATATACGTGTACTGATATTTGTAATATTATTATAGTATGTAAAGTGATTGCATTATGGGGGTGTTACTTGACTAAATATAAAGTGTGATTGATATTATTGTGTGTATATGATAACATGTGTTTTTACTTGTGTAGTGTGACGAGTAATATGATTACGTTGGTATATATATAAGAGTGGTTTGGTGGTATATGTATAAATATCGTGTTATGAATATAAGTATTCTGGTTCTTGTATGGGTCTTTGAGTCTCACTCATGCTTGAGTGTGTATACCCTAAGTATATTGTTATATTTGTCTGTGGTTTGTGTATAGTGCTATGAATATAGTAATAGATGATGTGTGTATAGTGATAGTTTTGGTTGTACATGGTTACGTTACGCACATGGTTGTGGGTGGTTATACCATTATATAGATATAGGTGTTGGTTTTGTAGTATAGTTCTTTACGAAGGTTTTACATGTTTAATGTATATATGCTAGCTAAACTAGATGTGTAGATGTGCAAAGTATATAGTGGTATGAGTGGCATATATGAATAGTATATTAGCATGTGTGGGCGTGCACCATGCACGGGTAAGTATGTGCTTAGCTATAGGTGTTTGTGACTATGGTATGTGTGTTGTGTCTTGAATATAATTATAGGATTGTATGTGATATGTACATATGATGAAGTATCTGCGTGTATTTGAATAACTATATAATTGTGTATTTATAGTAGGGGTGAATGTATATTAGATGTACCAAACGTGATTTAATATTGTATGGTGTGATTGCATGTGTTGATATATTAGTGTTGAATGTACACTATGAGGCATAAGGAGTAGTATATCCATGTTCGTTTTGTACATAGGTAGTTATCTATACATGAAGTACTACGATTGTATTTGCTGGTGTGAACTATTTTTATGTATGTATATGTACCATGGTTATGTGATAAGTGAGTGATAGTTATATAAGGGATGTACGTGACTATATGAATGATTGAAGTACGTGTATGAATTTGACTGTCTATGATAGGTATAAGTATAGAATGTGCATATACATATATATATATATATATATATATATATATATATATATATATATATATATATATATATATGGAAAAAGGGGATCTAAGGTGCCTCCTTAGATGAAAATCTAAGGAGGCGCCCCCATTTCCCCCCATCTCCTACAATTTTTTTAGAAAATTCTTTTCATGGGGTTGTTGTTCACATCATGAATGATCAACATACCAAATTTCAAGGGATTCCAATACTTTTTGAGCCACCATCTACCCCTTACAACTTCAACGGTCTAAAAACGAGCTGAAAACCCCACGAAGTTGCAAGAGGTGGATGGGGGCACAAAAAGTATTGGAATCCCCTGAAATTTGGTATGTTGATCATCCATAAGGTGAACAATAAACACATGAAAAAAAATTTCAAAAAAAATGTGTGAGATGGGGGAAATGGGGGCGCCTCCTTAGATTGAATCTAGGGAGGCACCTTAGGATCCATTTACCCCATATATATATATATATATATATATATATATATATATATATATATATATATATATATATATATATATAACTCCTTAGATTAAATCTAAGGAGTCGCCCCCATTTTCTCCCATCTCCCACAATTTTTTTTGAAAATTTTTTTCATAGCATTGTTGGTCACATCATGGATGATCAATATACCAAAAATCAAGTCATTCCAATACGTTAAAAGCCACCATCTATCCCTTGCAACTTCAGCGGTCTGAAAACGTGCTGAAAAACACATAAAGTTGCAAGGGGTAGATGGGGGTTCTACCCAAAAATTTTCCCTCCAAAATTTGATGTGACATTGCCACATAGGATAAGTTCAAAAACAGTTCTCAATTGTAATATATATATATATATATATATATATATATATATATATATATATATATATAGTGATCTTCGGTTGCGAAAAAAGGGGTTTTCGCACGGTGCGAAAACATTTTTTTTTTTTGAAATTTTTTTTTCAAAAATTCTTTTTTTGATGTTTAATCCATACAAATATATACCCAAGGGAAAATAATGGGTGAACCCGTTGGGCATTAGAGCACCCATCCACCCGTTACAAATTTAACGGTCTCAAAACGTGCGAATTTGATGAAATGCCTTGATCGAAGGCCAAATGACATTATTTCTCAATGATTATTTTTTGAGGGGGGTATAACAACATATAATGAGGGTGGAAAAAAGAATTTTTGAAAAAAAAAATTTCAAAAAAAAACTAAAAACATTTTCGCACGGTGCGAAATGTTCTCATTTGAAAATTTTCCTATATATATATATATATATATATATATATATGGGTAAAGTGTTCCTAGGGTGACTCCTTAGATTAAATCTAAGGAGTCGCCCCTATTTTCTCCCATCTCCCACATTTTTTTCGAAATTTTTTTTCTTGGAATTGTTGTTCACCTCATGGATGATCAACATACCAAAAATCAAGGCATTCCAATACTTTTAGAGCCCACATCTACCCCTTGCAACTTTATGGGGTTTTAAGCACGTTTTCAGACCGTTGAAGTTGCAAGGGATAGATGGGGGCTTTTAAAGTATTGGAATGACTTGATTTTTGGTAAGTTGATCATCCATGATGTGACCAACAATCCTATGAAGAATAAAATCCAAAAAAATTGTGGGAGATGGGTGAAAATAGGGGCGACTCTTTAGATTTAATCTAAGGAGTCACCCTAGGAACATTTTACCCTATATATATATATATATATATGTGGGTAAAGTGATCCTAGGGTGACTCCCTAGATGAAATCTAGGGAGTCACCCATGTGGCATTATCCCAGCCACTCATCTTGGAGAGTAGATGAAAAGCAAATGATGTATTGATTTTGCAAAAAAGCCCTACCCCTTTCTGCTCGACTGTTCCCAATAAACGCACTTCCCCAGCAAATTTTGGGTTCAACTTTCATCCTCAGACTTCCGTCCTCTTCACAAAATCGCTGCTATTCTTCTCAAATTCCCCACATCCTCTTCTTCAAAAAATTAGTCTTCATCTCTTCTCCAAATCACTCTTCTTCTTCTTCTTCTTCTTCTTCTTCTCAAACACCGACGCCCTGCCCCCCTCCGACGCCCTGCCCCCACCAACCCCGGCAACACCCCGACGCAGCTCCAGTCTTCCCCTCGCGTCAGCATGCCCCATGTGTTCCCTCGCACCGACTTGCCCCCGAGACAATTTCGTAGCCCTGCCCCACGGTGATCTGCATAGAGGTGGACGAGATGTCTATAGGGCCCAGTGGTTGGGGTGAAGATTTCAAACATTTGTGAATTGCGTACAAAAAGCATTGCCCAACTTTGGTACAAAAGTGCCAAATTGCTCAATTTATCATTTTTCCACTGTGTAAGCATCGCTCAACTTCCAGCTTCACGGCGTGCTGGCTGCTGTCGGGTTTATCGGGTTCAATTACCTGATCGCGGCAGGCACGATCATGTGCCGCAACGATTGAATCACTGAACTCTGGAAGGAGAAGCAGCAGAGGCTAGCCATGCTTTTTGGAGGAGGTAATGATCGGCAAAACCAATCTCAAGCCCATCATCATCATCATCATCATCCCAAGATTGTAGCAACAGCAGCACCTCTGCTTGAGGTCGTCCCAAAAGCCTTCGTCCTGATAAAAGAAATGAAATTTGAGGGCTAAGAACAAAGTTGTGTGCTTTCTGTTATCAGTGGAATGGTGAATTAGAGTGTAAGATGGCTTGTAATGTTTCTCGTTGAATTTTTTTTAACACAAATGTTTATCAGTCGTAGAAGAATGTTTAGAATAGAAAAATGTAAAACACAAAGATGTGTGCTTGTGTTATCAGTCGAAGAAGAATGTTTATCGTTGAATAGAACTTTGCAACAATATTTCTTGGGCTGCTAGTACTCTCCAAGGTGTCCAGTATTTCTAAGCGTCGGTGATCAGTGTTGTGCATGCATGATTTTGATTTCTATGTAAAGGGAACAGATAAAGAACAACATGTATAAAGAAGCCGGAATTTACAAAGAGAAAACAAACTGATGTGATCCATGTTAAGTGCAGGTAACTGCACAGTTTTCTCAAAAATACAAACATGTCCACCCCCATTACACAACCATCATCCAAGACCATGGGGGAAAAACAACAAATCCACCACTTCAACGAAGGGTGAGAAGGTAGAAACATATTTAACGCACTCATATCAATATATCTTTTGGGGACCTTAACTCTCATCAGTTCCATTTCACTGCATAAATAAGATACCAAATATATACACGTTTCATCTGAGATTACTCCAATACAACACATGTGAGCCCCACCTTCTCTCCTTGCCTTGATCAATTGTCGGCAACAAAACCTGCAACACATCCTCAGCTTCCTCCTCTTCGCAACTTTGGTTCTGTCTCTCTATTCTTCTTCCTCTTCGCAACTTTGGTGGAGAGCAAGCTGTCCAATCCCTTTTTCTCCAAATCTGCAATCACGTTGTTTATTGACTTGAAACGAACTTTTGTCAACCTTCCGCTCGTTAACTTCCAGTGCCTACATATACCAAACCATATGGACATACAACATACGCTTCAGAGTGATCAAAACAGGAGTTCCATAAACATCAGTTCCAAAATTTAACGCATGATTTAAAAAAAGAAAGATAGTTGAAAAAGAGAGAAAAAACATTTGGTGTGGGACCTGGAAGCATGATAGCAAATTGGATGCTGGGATTACTTCATGTTATCAATGTTTTCTTCTGAATTGGAAATAACATTTGGTGACAATATTCTCAAATTAGTGTTTAATTCTATAAAAGTATTGCATTTGCAAGCTTCTGTCGTGCAATTAAGTCACTTCCTCCATGCTAATTGTTGTTAAAGGCCCATTGTACATTCCATACGGCATGTTAGGATATTACAGCATTTTTTACTATGCAAGAAATTAAACCATTCTCACTATATAATTTTTTACTATGCACGAAAATATATAATTTTCCATCACTCTGAATTCTAACAGACATATGCTTGAACAAATAAACATGCTCATGATATATTGATAACCTAATAAACATGTGCAGGATGTATAAAGTGTTGTTCCAGGTATCATGAAATATTAAGCATGTAGCGTATCATATTAAACAGTGTAGAATGCAAATGGATTTCACCTAACCAAAAAGATTGTAGAATGATAAGAAATGCATATATTTCCAGATTGACTTAGCATCAATATGGATGGAATTATATTAGATAAGTAGGTGATAATTGAAATTATCATAACTTTTCCCTGTCAAGTGTCAATATGGATGGAATTCTCTGGGTTTCTAGTCTAGTTGGCATTTCTGCTTCTTTGCATCCTCTAGGGTATTCGAAATATTAATTTAAAGAGAGCAGAAGGAAACAAAAGTTGGATCATTCTGATGTTCATATGTTGAAAACATATACATCATGCTTCAGATGTTGAATCCATAAAGTCATACTGTCCTAATATTATTGAACGAATTTTCTGAGAAGTTCATGCTTATGCTTCTTATAGCCTACTGTCCTAATATTGCTGTCCTAATGTAATTATGAAAATGCATTATCATTTTTGGTGTTGGATTCACTTAGCATGGCATGGCATGATTTTTGGTATTGCATTTATAAATTATGAAAATGCATTTATACAAGTATTGCATTTATAAAAGTGATACCATTATTTGCAAAGCTTTGTTTCACTTTTGTCCACCTTGCTCTTGTTGAATACCGGCTTTGTTCAACTACAAAATATCAACAAAAATTGTTATCACAAAATTTTAATGAATACACTAAGAAAAGAGAAATGTAGCACAATAATACCTTAGCTAACGGACATCCGGTTATATAATGACCTTTTTGCTTGCAATGTCCGCAAGTTCTCTGTTTTTTAATATATTTTTCTTGTGATATCTCGATTCCAGATTTGATTCTACTAGATTGTCCTGGTCGACCTTTTGTGACCACCGGGCCATTGGGGTCACGAATAGTGATTTACGTTGCTTGTTCTGGAGACACCAATATGGTTGACATAGGCATATTTCTAGCATCGGCACGATCATCTCCTTCTTTCTCCTTTTTCTCCTTATAGATTTCAACTTTTTCATTAAACTCATCGATGAAGTTCTCAAGCTCATCATGAAACACATTGGCCAATATGGTTAATGTATGTCCATTATGATCATCATCCAATTTTCGAATGATCCAATTTCCAGAGTCTCTGGCAAATCCAATAATCATCATTGCTTTACATCCCACTCTTGTGTCAGCTTGGCGGTATACATTCTTTTCTTCTTCATGTTTGTCATTCATATATTTGTAATCTTCCTTATCACACACAAATATCCTTGTTATAATTACATCTTTTTTCCTCGACCAATCTATGTGACCCCTATGAATGCCAAAATCTTTACGCTTAGCATATGCATTATAGAAGTCATATGCTTTCTCATGACTAGAAAATTCCATTCCAATATACGGATCAATGGTTGGATTGTCATCTTCTTGTATATTTTGTCCAATGATAACATCATCAACATTCTCCGAATCATTTGGCATCTATAGTAAAGGAAAAAATTAAGACAACTATTACAACCATTGGAATTTATTTAAGGACACAATTTTAGATCTTAACAATAATGTTAACAAAAAATTTAAGAATCGTGCAATTAGCTGACTATCCTAATTTCGATATACCTGAGCTTCAACAACCAAAGCATCTTGAAGTGAATGCTCTGAAGTATCACACGATAATCCAGCAACAACTATCTGAGCATCGTACATGTCCGACATTGCAAAAGATTAGATATTCAGAGTCTTGATCTGAAGCTTGAAGGTGGCTTCTTGGGAATCAGATGAGACCCAGGGTTATCTGCGGGGATTTTATGAAGAAGATGAATGAATATTTTTTTTTTGAAGAAGCTGATCCGAGGGATTTTTGTAGAAGGGGGATGGCTTTTGCGGCTTGGGGGGGGGGGGGTTTTTTGTAGAAGGGGGGAGATATTGGGGGGAAGGACGGCGTCAGCGCCTGAGTGGGTCCTTGACAGTCAACTCCTACGAGAGGTGAGGCAGGGGGGTGGCAAAATGAGGGGTGATGCACGGAGGGGGGCAGGGGGTGCGAGGGTCGTCAACACAATGGAGGCGCCGCAGGGACAGGTCTACGCGGGGGGGAGCAGGGCGATGCAAGGGGGGCAGGGTGGTGGCGAAATGAGGGGTGATGCACGGAGGGGGGAAGGGGGTGCGAGGGCCGCAAACACGATGGGAGGGCGCCGCAGGGGCAGGTCTACGCGCGGGGGCCGGGGGGAGGGGGAGCAGGGCGAAGCAAGGGGCAGGGGGGCGTGAGGGTTCCAGCGTGCTTGGGATTATTCGGTTAGCTGCAGGGATTTTTTGAGAAGACGAAAGAATTTTGTTTCGAAGCAGATGATGGGAGCTGCCAGCGTGCTTGGGGAAGGGTGCCTTGCATGCTGAAGATGGGAGCTGCCAACGTGCTTGGGAAGGGTGCCTTGCGTGAGTCGTTGGTGAGGACTTTTGTCTGGGGAAAGTGAGCTGCCAAACAAGTAGGAGGGCATTTTTGCAAAATGAATAACCAAATTTGCTTTTCATCTTTCCACTTAGATGAGGGGTTGAGATGAAGCCACATGGGTGACTCCCTAGATTTCATCTAGGGAGCCACCCTTGGAACACTTTACCATATATATATATACTAGTCATTACCCGTGCCCATAGGGCACGGTTTATTTAATGGCCAAGTTTTTCCCCCCAATAAATTTCAAGTTTCCCAAAATTTCAAGTTTTCCCCCAAAAATTTCAAGTTTCCACCCAAATTTAAGTTTCCCCCAAAATTTATGTCCCCCCCAAAATTGTCATTGCCACCTAGACAAACTTGCCACGTAGGACAAAACTTTGTCCTAGTAGGATAAGATTCAAAATCTTCATCCTTTATAGAATAGATATATCCAAATTCTCTTATCCAATTTCTCATGTCCAATTTCTCTTATCCAATTTCTTTTGATAACATCCCTCTTTTATATAATAGATGTATATATACGTATGTATATACTCTTGTCAAAATTCTCTTAATTTCTCTTGTCCAATTTCTCTTATCCAATTTCTTTTGATAACATCCCTATTTTATAGAATATATATGTATGTATGTATATGTATGTATGTATATGTATATATGTATGTATATATATACTCTTGTCCAAATTCTCTTGTCCAAATTCTCTTATCCAATTTCTCTTAATAACATCCGTATTTTATAGAATAGATGTATGTATATGTATGTATGTATATGTATATATGTATGTATATACTCTTGTCCAAATTCTCTTATCCAAATTCTCTTGTCCAATTTCTATTATCCAATTTCTCTTGATAACATCCATATTCTATTCATAGAATAGATGTATGTATATGTATGTATATGTATGTATGTATATGTATGTATGTATGTATGTATATGTATGTATATACTCTTGTCCAAATTCTCTTATCCAATTTTTATTGTCCAATTTCTCTTATCCAATTTCTCTTAATAACATCCTTATTTTATAGAATAGATATGTATGTATGTATATGTATGTATATATATGTATGTATATACTCTTGTCCAAATTCTCTTACCCAATTTCTCTTATCCAATTTCTTTTATCCAATTTCTCTTAATAACTTCCCTATTTTATAGAATAGATATATATATATATATATATTATAAAAGAGGGATGTTATCAAGAGAAATTGGATAAGAGATATTGGACATGATAAATTGGATAAGAGATATCTATATTATAAAAGAGGAATGTTATCAAGGGAAATTGGATAAGAGATATTGGAAAAGAGAAATTGGATAAGAGATATCTATATTATAAAAGATGGATGTTATCAAAAGAAATTGGATAATACATATTGGACAAAAGAAATTGGTAAGATATATCTATATTATAAGAGAGGGATGTTATCAAGAGAAATTGGATAAGAGATATCTATATTATAAGAGAGGGATGTTATCAAGAGAAATTGGATAAGAGATATTGGACAAGAGAAATTGGATAAGAGATATCTATATTATAACAGAGGGATGTTATCAAGAGAAATTGGATAAAAGATATTGGACAAGAGATATTGGATAAGAGATATCTATATTATAAAAGATGTATGTTATCAAGAGAAATTGGATAAAAGATATTGGACAAGAGAAATTCGATAAGAGATATCTATATTATAAAAGAGGGGTGTTATCAAGAGAAATTGGACAAGAGATATTGGACATGAGAAATTGGATAAGATATATCTATATTATAAAAGAGGGATGTTATCAAGAGAAATTGGATAAGAGATATTGGACAAGAGAAATTGGATAAGAGATATCTATATTATAAAAGAGGGATGTTATCAAGAGAAATTGGATAAGAGATATTGGACAAGAGAAATTGGATAAGAGATATCTATATTATAAAAGAGGGATGTTATCAAGAGAAATTGGATAAAAGATATTGGAAAAGAGAAATTGGATAAGAGATATCTATATTATAAAAGAGGGATGTTATCAAGAGAAATTGGATAAGAGATATTGGACAAGAGATATTGGATAAGAGATATCTATATTATAAGAGAGGGATGTTATCAAGAGAAATTGGATAAGAGATATCTATATTATAAAAGAGGGATGTTATCAAGAGAAATTGGATAAGAGATATTGGACATGAGAAATTGGATAAGAGATATCTATATTAGAAAAGAGGGATGTTATCAAGAGAAATTGGATAAAAGATATTGGAAAAGAGAAATTGGATAAGAGATATCTATATTATAAAAGAGGAAGGTTATCAAGAGAAATTGGATAAGAGATATTGGACAAGAGAAATTGGATAAGAGATATCTATATTATAAAAGAGGGATGTTATCAAGAGACATTGGATAAGAGATATTGGACATGAGAAATTGGATAAGAGATATCTATATTATAAAATAGGGATGTTATGAAGAGAAATTAGATAAGAGATATGTATATTATAAAATAGGGATGTTATCAAGAGAAATTGGATAAGAGAAATTGGTCAAGAGAAATTGGCTAAGAGATATCTATATTATAAAAGAGGGATGTTATCAAGAGAAATTGGATAAGAGATATTGGAAAAGAGAAATTGGATAAGAGATATCTATATTATAAAAGAGGGATGTTATGAAGAGAAATTGGATAAGAGATATTGGACAAGAGAAATTGGATAAGAGATATCTATATTATAAGAGAGGGATGTTATCAAGAGAAATTGGATAAGAGATATCTATATTATAATAGAGGGATGTTATCAAAAGAAATTGGATAAGAGATATTGGACATGAGAAATTGGATAAGAGATATCTATATTAGAAAAGAGGGATATTATCAAGAGAAATTGGATAAGAGATATTGGAAAAGAGAAATTGGATAAGAGATATCTATATTATAAAAGAGGGATGTTATCAAGAGAAATTGGATAAGAGATATTGGACAAGGGAAATTGGATAAGAGATATCTATATTCTAAAAGAGGGATGTTATCAAGAGAAATTGGATAAGAGATATTGGACATGAGAAATTGGATAAGTGATATCTATTATATAATAGAGGGATGTTATCAAGAGAAATTGGATAAGAGAATTTGGACATTAGCAATTGGATAAGAGAATGTGATATTTGTGGGGGGAAACGCAGCCATTAAATAAACTGTGCCCTATGGGCACAAGAGAAATGGATAAGAGATATCTATATTCTAAAAGAGGGATGTTATCAAGAGAAATTGGATAAGAGATATTGGACATGAGAAATTGGATAAGAGATATCTATATTATAAAAGAGGGATGTTATGAAGAGAAATTGGATAAGAGATATTGGACAAGAGAAATTGGATAAGAGATATGTATATTATAAGAGAGGGATGTTATCAAGAGAAATTCGATAAGAGATATCTATATTATAATAGAGGGATGTTATCAAGAGAAATTGGATAAGAGATATTGGACATGAGAAATTGGATAAGAGATATCTATATTATAAAAGAGGGATGTTATCAAGAGAAATTGGATAAGAGATATTGGTCAAGAGAAATTGGATAAGAGATATCTATATTATAAAAGAGGGATGTTATCAAGAGAAATTGGATAAGAGATATTGGACATGAGAAATTGGATAAGAGATATCTATATTATAAAAGAGGGATGTTATCAAGAGAAATTGGATAAGAGATAATGGACATGAGAAATTGGATAAGAGATATCTATATTATAAAAGAGGGATGTTATGAAGAGAAATTGGATAAGAGATATTGGACAAGAGAAATTGGATAAGAGATATCTATATTATAAAAGAGGGATGTTATCAAGAGAAATTGGATAAGAGATATTGGTCAAGAGAAATTGGATAAGAGACATCTATATTATAAAAGAGGGATGTTATCAAGAGAAATTGGATAAGAGATATTGGAAAAGAGAAATATGATAAGAGATATCTATATTTTAAAAGAGGGATGTTATGAAGAGAAATTGGATAAGAGATATTGGACAAGAGAAATTGGATAAGAGATATCTATATTATAAGAGAGGGATGTTATCAAGAGAAATTGGATAAGAGAAATCTATATTATAAAAGAGGGATGTTATTAAGAGAAATTGGATAAGAGATATTGGACATGAAAAATTGGATAAGAGATATCTATATTAGAAAACAGGGATATTATCAAGAGAAATTGGATAAGAGATATTGGAAAAGAGAAATTGGATAAGAGATATCTATATTCTAAAAGAGGGATGTTATCAAGAGAAATTGGATAAGAGATATTGGACAAGAGAAATTGGATAAGAGATATCTATATTCTAAAAGAGGGATGTTATCAAGAGAAATTGGATAAGAGATATTGGACATGAGAAATTGGATAAGAGAAATCTATTATATAATAGAGGGATGTTATCAAGAGAAATTGGATAAGAGAATTTGGACATTAGCAATTGGATAAAAGAATGTGATATTTGTGGGGGAAACGCAGCCATTAAATAAACTGTGCCCTATAGGCACAAGAGAAATTGGATAAGAGATATCTATATTTTAAAAGAGGGATGTTATCAAGAGAAATTGGATAAGAGATATTGGACATGAGAAATTGGATAAGAGATATCTATTTTATAAAAGAGTGATGTTATGAAGAGAAATTGGATAAGAGATATTGGACAAGAGAAATTGGATAAGAGATATATATATATTATAAGAGAGGGATGTTATCAAGAGAAATTGGATAAGAGATATCTATATTATAATAGAGGGATGTTATCAAGAGAAATTGGATAAGAGATATTGGACATGAGAAATTGGATAAGAGATATCTATATTATAAAAGAGGGATGTTATCAAGAGAAATTGGATAAGAGATATTGGACAAGAGAAATTGGATAAGAGATATCTATATTATAAAAGAGGGATGTTATCAAGAGAAATTGGATAAGAGATATTGGAAAAGAGAAATTGGATAAGAGATATCTATATTATAAAAGAGGGATGTTATCAAGAGAAATTGGATAAGAGATATTGGAAAAGAGAAATTGGATAAGAGATATCTATATTATAAAAGAGGGTTATTATCAAGAGAAATTGGATAAGAGATATTGGACAAGAGAAATTGGATAAGCGATATCTATATTATAAGAGAGGGATGTTATCAAGAGAAATTGGATAAGAGATATCTATATTATAAAAGAGGGATGTTATCAAGAGAAATTGGATAAGCGATATTGGAAAAGAGAAATTGGATAAGAGATATCTATATTAAAAAAGAGGGATGTTATCAAGAGAAATTGGATAAGAGATATTGGAAAAGAGAAATTGGATAAGAGATATCTATATTATAAAAGAGGGATGTTATCAAGAGAAATTGGATAAGAGATATTGGAAAAGAGAAATTGGATAAGAGATATCTATATTATAAAAGAGGGATGTTATCAAGAGAAATTGGATAAGAGATATTGGACAAGAGAAAATGGATAAGGGATATCTATATTATAAGAGAGGGATGTTATCAAGAGAGATTGTATAAGAGATATCTATATTATAAAAGAGGGATGTTATCAAGAGAAATTGGATAAGAGATATTGAAAAAGAGAAATTGGATAAGAGATATCTATATTATAAAAGAGTGATGTTATCAAGAGAAATTGTATAAGAGATATTGGACATGAGAAATTGGATAAGAGATATCTATATTATAAAAGAGGGATGTTATCAAGAGAAATTGGATAAGAGATACTGGACAAGATAAATTGGATAAGAGTGATGTTATCAAGAGAAATTGGATAAGAGATATCTATATTACAAACGAGAGATGTTATCAAGAGAAATTGGATAAGAGATATTGGACAAGAGAAATTGGATAAGGGATATCTATTATATAAAAGACGGATGTTATCAAGAGAAATTGATAAGAGAATTTAGACATGAGAAATTGGATACGAGAATTTGGATATCTATTTTATAAAACAGGGAAATTGAATAAGAGAAAATATAAGAGATGAGATTTTGAGGGATAAAAGAGGAGGTGGGGAATTTTGCACATACAACCCCGGTTTTTGTAGTTTTGCCTATGGACCCTCCCCACACACACCCACACTTTTTATTCTCACCCCTTCCGGCCATTTTTTTTCCAGTTCTATGAAGATTTTGAATCTTATCCTACTAGGCCAAATCTTTGTCCTACGTGGCAAGTTTGTCCTTGGTGGTAATGACAATTTTGGGGGGACTTAAATTTTGGGGGAAAACTTAAATTTGGGGGGAAACTTGATATTTTGTGGGAAAACTTGAAATTTGGGGGAACTTGAAATTTGTGGGGGAGAAAAACTCAGCCATTAAATAAACCGTGCCCTATGGGCACGGGTAATGACCAGTCTATATTATAAAAGATGGATGTTATCAAGAGAAATTGGATAAGAGATATTGGAAAAGAAAAATTGGATAAGAGATATCTATATTATAAAAGAGGGATGTTATCAAGAGAAATTGGATAAGAGATATTGGAAAAGAGAAATTGGATAAGAGATATCTATATTATAAAAGAGGGTTATTATCAAGAGAAATTGGATAAGAGATATTGGACAAGAGAAATTGGATAAGAGATATCTATATTATAAGAGAGGGATGTTATCAAGAGAAATTGGATTAGAGATATCTATATTATAAAAGAGGGATGTTATCAAGAGATATTGGATAAGAGATATTGGAAAAGAGAAATTGGATAAGAGATATCTATATTATAAAAGAGGGATGTTATCAAGAGAAATTGGATAAGAGATATTGGAAAAGAGAAATTGGATAAGAGATATCTATATTATAAAAGAGGGATGTTATTAAGAGAAATTGGATAAGAGATATTGGAAAAGAGAAATTGGATAAGAGATATCTATATTATAAAAGAGGGATGTTATCAAGAGAAATTGGATAAGAGATATTGGACAAGAGAAATTGGATAAGAGATATCTATATTATAAGAGAGGGATGTTATCAAGAGAGATTGGATAAGAGATATCTATATTATAAAAGAGGGATGTTATCAAGAGAAATTGGATAAGAGAAATTGGATAAGAGATATCTATATTATAAAAGAGTGATGTTATCAAGAGAAATTGGATAAGAGATATTGGACATGAGAAATTGGATAAGAGATATCTGTTGGATATTGGACTCCCCGGATTTGGTTTTGGATGATGAACAAACATAAATATAACGTGAACTAACACTTTGTGAGCGCAGTTATGGAGATCGTCGCCAAATTCATTTGAATATCAATTACGATGTCTCAAGACTTCTCAAAGCACATGATCGTATGCCTAAAGCTTCGTTGAAGCTTTTGGACCAATTTAGAAGTCGTGAAGATTCGATTGAAGCTATTGAAGACGGTATCGTCAAGTTTTATTTATAGTCTTTAAGCTTCTTTCGTAGAATGTTAAGCCTTGAGTAGGTCTTACGGTTTAAATCTTCATAACGCTCATATCTTAGCTCTAGGATCTTAGTAGAAGTCCATACAATCCTTCCTGAAGCATCGCGCTTCGATTCGGGACTTCTTGTGCATGTTAGTTGGTTCAAGAAGAAGAACTGACCGACTAGATGGTGATCTAGTCGGTCGGCAAAGCTTCTTGGACCGACTAGTTCTTCTCAGTCTTTTTCAAGCTCTTTACTGTTTACAGTTAGTCGGTCTAAGTTGACTCATCGACCGACTAGTTTGTGAACTAGTCGGTCAGTGATGCTTCTGTGACCGACTAGTTGAGCTTTCCATGTACATGCACATTTGAGCCTATGCTACTGTTTATCATTAGTCGGTCTGTGTTCATTGATCGACCGACTAGTTGATGAACTAGTCGGTCAACTTTCCTTCTTAGACCGACTAGTTTATTTCCTGTACATACTAAATTTTTCACCATACTTACTGTTTATTGTTAGTCGGTCTATGTTCATTTGGTGACCGACTAGTTGGTGAATTAGTCGGTCAACATTTGTTCTTGGACCGACTAAGTCTATTTTAGCTCAGACTTCAGTTTTATCTGTTAGTCGGTCTCAGTTGAGTAACCGACCGACTAGTTGTGAAACTAGTCGGTCAGCTACTCTTCTTGGACCGACTAGTTCCTTATGTCTGTGCTTTGATCTTTTCTCTATTCACTCATTAGTCGGTTTGCGTTAATTGACCGACCGACTAGTTGATGAACTAGTCGGTCGGTGGTTGTTCTTTGACCGACTAGTTGGGTTCAGAAAAGAGCCGTTGGAGCATTTAATGACTCGAATTTCTTTCTCTCTCTCCTCTAACCTATATATACTTGATGGACTGCATTCATTGCTGCCAAGGCTGATATTATTGCAAGTTTAGAGATCAAGAGAAATCATTCCAAGCTCATTCAAAGCTCATTCATTCCATTCAATAATCTCTCCTCACTCTTACTTCCAAAGAGAGATTCATTGAGTGTGAAGCCTTCCAAGCCAAGTGCTTGATTCTAGGTCACCAACATCCCCAAAGCTCACCAGGGCTGATATTATTGCAAGTTTAGAGATCAAGAGAAATCATTCCAAGCTCATTCAAAGCTCATTCATTCCATTTAATAATCTCTCCTCACTCTTACTTCCAAAGAGAGATTCATTGAGTGTGAAGCCTTCCAAGCCAAGTGCTTGATTCTGGGTCACCAACATTCCCAAAGCTCTCCATCGCTGATCTACATCTTGGAGCTAGGGTTTGGTGCCACTTCTTCCTCAAAATCATCCTTGCCCTAATTCGTAAGCAATACTCAAGGCATAGGTATTTTGTCGGTAAGAAGTTTTCTTATTTCATTTCATATTTGAATTGTAAGTTTCACTCTCGGTTGTGAGAGTGTGGTTGTGATCCCGGGTTGTGGGAGTCACAAATTACATTTTGTATGATTTGTCACGCCCCGCTTCCCAAAAATATGGAGGCGAAGCGTGAGAATGTCTGCTCAGACTCGAAGCTGCAAAGCTGCAAGTCCGATAAGCGTCAATCAAATTTAAAACTGCAGGTCCTTACAATGCGAACGAAACAAAGATAATAATAATTAAACGAGACAAAAGAGATATCTCATAATATCCATAAAATAAGTGTCAACATCACAGAAAAAGCCACCAGGCTGAAATAAAAGAGAGTCTAAAGGCCCAAACATGGCCAACAAAATACAGCGTACAAAACAAAGTGACACGCACCGACAACTAACAACAAACCTAAAACAAAAGAAAGCTCAGCAAAGTCACCAAGAAAGATCACTGACATCCACAAAACTCCTCCTAGGCAGACATGGACTCAGGCTCAGCGTCAGCAACTCATCACGTACACAGCAACGGTCTCTGGCTCAGGTCTAACATGTGACACCCAAAAGAGCAAGGGGCACATGTCAGCAAGTCTACAAGAGACTTGTGCAAGGAAACTGAAAGTAGGCAAAAGTAAAGCAACCTAGCAGTTCTAGCATGAATGCGATG
This sequence comes from Scilla litardierei, assembly GCA_030789695.1. NCBI lineage: Eukaryota > Viridiplantae > Streptophyta > Magnoliopsida > Asparagales > Asparagaceae > Scilla > Scilla litardierei. Next base: position 755,695,606 of record CM061142.1, on the reverse strand, counting down.
ACATGGCAGTTAAAGTATGAGTGCAACAGGTAAAGTAAAGTAAGGTACGAGCATGGCATTTAAACATGGCATGGATGACAAGTATTACATGAATCATTCACAAGACAAGTACAAGACAAGAAAAGTAAGCACCTCGTGCACAGAGATTCCGTCTTTTGGCTAGAGTGCTGATCAGGCCACTCCTAAGCTCAAGTGACCGTTTATCCCTACCCCTCCACGTGTATCGGGCATTGGTTTTCAGCCAACACATGAGGCCCGCTTCTGGACCACGAGCCAGGAAGTGTTTTAAACAAGTATGGCCTAGGGGTGCACTTAGCCGGAAACACGGAAACACGGATTTGTACAAGTATTTTGTAGCGTGTGCTACGATGCAACAATCAATTTGGATGACATGTAAGATGCAATGCATGGCAGTTAAAAGTACGTACAGTTAAGGAAAGTAAACGTGATAGTTTAGTATGCAAGAACAACAAGTTTAAAGAGTTGGATCTAGCTTTGTTGTCAAGCTAGATCAATTAGGTGACGGATCTAGTTTCGTTGTCAAACTAGATCAAGTAGGCGTCTAGCCAGCTATCATTTCACTGACTAGTCTCTTTTACGCTAAAAACAAGGAAGTGGCCTAAAAACATGGCCCTACACAAGAGTTGGCAAGTTTCACTTGCCTGCAAGTACGACGTCTGAGCACACCGTCCAATGAGTCCAAAAATCACAATTATCCTACGTGCACAAGTCCACCGGCCTAAAGTCCATATTATTAATCTTGATTAGTGAATTTAAAACATTTTAAACATTTTAAAAACATCAATTTTAGTCTTGATTAGCATGCAATAGGCTGGGGGTCCTAAGGGTGCGAAGCGTTACCTCAACACGACGCGAAAGCTACACCGGTGTCGGGTAGCGACGCCGGGGGTTGGAATAGAAGAACGCGCTCCAAGTCCTGATTCCAATATAGTTTCCTCGCTGGAAAGTTCAGAGCGTCAACCGGAGCAACGGTTCCAGATTCCAAAGCTAGCACGTGCGACGACGGCTTCGACGTGTCGCAACGTCGTGCACGACGAATCGTCGGAGAGAACGCACCTAGGTGGGGCCCACAGTAGTCCTAGGGACCTTTGGGGGACCCACAATACCTCTGGAGAACTTGGGGGCCCACGGTGGCAAGCAATGCGACGGGTGCGGGGTTGCGACGTTTGCTCTCGGTCGTACACAGCCAAATGCGGGGGAACGGCTCGGTCGGTGCGGGGGAACGGGCTTGTGCAGCTGCGGGTGCGGTGCGGGCCTTGGTGCTCTCGGTCGGTGCGGAGGGAGCGGTCGGTCGGGCGCCTTGGATGCGGGGGTACGAAGCGCTGCAACGTTGCAACGTTGCAACGTTGCGGAGGGCGGGCGATGCGGGGATTCCCTTCGGTCAGGCACGGCGCTGAGCGGGGGACGAAGCGGGGTTGGGTGCGAGCGGCTGTGCGGAACGGAAAGCGGGCAAAGCTCTCGGTCTGACCGAGAGCTTCTCTCGGTCGGTGCGGTCGAACGGAGTGGGCGGCAGCAGCGGGTGCGGAGCGATGCTTGGTGCAGAGCGGGCGACCGGTCAGAGCGGGGGAACGGGGCTGATTCCGTCGGTCAGAGCGTGAGATCTTCGTCGCAACGTTGCGACGATTCGTCGCAACGTCCAATTTGAGTTTTGGAAGAGGCTAGGGTTAATTTCTTGCGAAAATAGGTCTTCCTAGGGGTTGTTTATATAGTGTAGATGGGTTGACTTGGTCTAGGGCTAAATCTAATAGGATTAGAAGTTTAAAATAATTTGAAATTTGAAATTCAACTTCTCCAACTCACCCAAGAATTTGACTTGGTCCAAATGAGCTGGAAATTGGCTCAAAAATTCTTTAATACGTTTAAAACTCAAATAAATTTTTATTTGGCCGAAAATAATTTAAAATTAATTATTAAAAATAATATAAACTTGTTAAAAATATAAAAGTGGTCAAATGAACTCCAAAAATTATAAAATAAATATCGTGGTGATCGTGATGATGAAGGTGAGCTAACTAAGAAGACAGATCTCAATTTTGACGTCGGACGACGAAACTAAAAATAGAAACGTCTCCCGTCAAAAGTGAAAATCGTCACGTCTCATCGAGTAAGTTTAAATTGTGGAAAAATGACTCGAGAAGTGTCGTTCCAAGATAGTGCCACTATTTAATTCTCTCAGAGATGTTCACAACGGCATATCACACGAAAGTGTTCACCAACAAACAAAGTCTAAAACAAACACGTGCACGGCCAAAAGCACGTGCACGAAAAACGTACAACGAAAAGTGGTCGTTACATGATTTGACTTGTGGAGGTTTTTCTCAAGTATTTCATAGTGGAAATCTTGAGTTAGGGTTTCTAACTCAAGTATCCGGAGGGGATCCGGGTGGTTGGGACGTAGGATCACCGGGAACAAGTCGGGAAGACTTGGGTGGATCCGAACCCAGTAACATCTATTGTTAGCATTGTTAATTTTGTTGTTGTCTTCAATTTAAGCTTCCGCAAATTGATTTGGTAGTTGTTTGCATTATAATTAGGAATTATACTCCTCGTTATTTTTAAAGTACTATTCACCCCCCTCTAGTACTTGTGCAGTAGCTTGTATGGCATTACATTTGGTATCAGAGCCAGATACTTAGCTATGTCTGCCAACGACAACAAGGCCGTTCGTCCACCTTCCGACTATGGCACCTTCAGGAACCGTGAAGGAGCGTCTTCGGTGATGGAAGGACATTCCTCTACGAAGCCTCCATTCTTCAACGGTACCAACTACGGGTACTGGAAATGCCGGATGGAAACCTTCCTCCAGAGTGCATCTCTATGGAGGACCACGATGAAGGAATACGTCGAGCCCGCCGAAGAAGACTTTGAGAAATGGACAACCACGGAGGTAAGCAATGCCAAGGCAATGAACGCCTTGCAATGCGCATTGGAGCCCGAGGACTTCAATAAGATATGCACATGTAAGAGTGCATATCAAATTTGGAACTCCCTCCTCATTCTACATGAAGGGACGAGTAGGGTAAGAGACTCTAAACTCGTAGTTGTTAACAAAGATTACGAAATGTTTCATATGCAACAGGGCGAGAAGATGAAGGAGTATTACGCTCGCTTCGTCGACATCATAAACGAGTTAGAGGCTCTCGGCAAATCCTACACCCAAAAGGAGAAGTGTTCGAAGCTTATCGAAGGACTTCCTTCTTCTTGGGAAAAGCGTACCTTCGCCATCGAGGAAGGTAATGATATGAATAAGTACACCGTAGTTCAACTAATGGGTACTTTAATGTCATACGAGGTACGCAAGGATAGAAAGCAAAAATTGCAAGAAAAGATGAAGTCCTACCTAAAGCAAAACGAGCCAAAGAAGAAGGCTATTACTTTTAAGGCCGCTCCATCCACATCCACATCAACCGATGATGAAGACTCAGAAAACGAGTTGGACTTGGAGTCCATGGCACTCATGGCCAAGAAGTTCAACCGTTTCTTCCGAAAAGGTAACTATAAGAACAAAGCTAAATTTGGTTCTTCTAACGCCTCTTCCTCTCCTTTGTGTTTCAAGTGCAATAAGCCAGGACACATGAAAGTGGAGTGTCCTCTCAACAAGCAAAAGGAGAAGTGGAAGGCGCCGAAATTCGATAAGTCCAAGAAGTACAAGAAAGGAAACAAAAAGGGACTTGTCGGAGCAACGTTCACCGACTCTGAGGATTCCCCAAGCGGAGAGTCGGCCGAGGAGCAAGTGGAGCAAGCGCACATGTGCTTCATGGCAAGAGAGGAGCATGATCAAGGATCATCCTCTTCGGATGATAGTGACGACGAAGGCGATGATGTAACTATGGATGATCTTAGGAATGCTAACTCTCAATTATGGTCTAAATACACTAAATTAGTAAATAGATATACTAAAGTAAAAGATGACCTAGCTAGCATTCAAACCTCGCCTAAGACTATCATCACCAACAACGACACCGTTGTTGAAGAGTTAAGAAATGAGATTGTTAATCTCAAATCTAAACTTGAACATGTTAGCATTGAAGATCCGGAGGAACACAAGATAGCGGATTTAACTTCTCAAAACTCGACTTTGAGTACTGAGAATGAGAATCTTAAATCTCGTGTTTATGTGCTCACATCGCAAGTATCCAACTTGGATACCTCTATGCGTTCTCTCACCAAGAAATATGAGAACACATTAGGCCGAATTAATAAATTCAATAAGGGTAAGGACCATTTGGATAAAATCCTACGTGACTTACTTCCGGCCAATCACCACATTGGCTTGGGGTATATGATCGCTCCGGATATACACCCAAAGAACGGTTGTAGTTTTACCGCAAGTGCACGGTGTAGCGGCGAGCGGGATATCGAACACAGGGAGGACGAATGACCGTGCTTGTTCCGAATCAACCTGGCTATTTGAGAACAGAGAAAATTGCCTTGGGCGATCCTGTCACAATCGTCAGACAAATGTGCGAAATATCAAATCAAATAAAGAACGTCTAGGGAATGGGGAATTCCCGCTACTCACCGTATTTCATAAATGTGGTTCGTCGGTATCAAAATTGCTAGAATGAGAATTCGGATGAACTAGTTGCAACTGAATGTAGAACCAAGCTCACGCTCTCGCGCTGTTGCCGGTCTATAGCTATCCTAGGTTTGGGTCCAATCTCTTGCAAACCCTAGCCTAGGGAAGCTAGCATTAGGATCAACATCATCGTCCAATTGCGCACCGAGCCCAATCTCTTGCAAACTCGGTCCACAATCTAAATTAGGATAGTTCCTACCCGTCCAATCTCTTGCAAACGGGTATTGGCATGGAATTGCAATCGGAAATCCTGGTATCGGTCCAATCTCTTGCAAACCGATACTTCGAAAATCCGACTCCAACCCAATTCGGATTTCTAGGGCTTCCTATCAAATTGGGATCCAATCTCTTGCAAATCCCAATTGATATGAATTCCTAGCTATCCGTAGTAAATCGATCCCAATCTAATCCCTAATAGCAATTCTAGCTCAATTTCTACCAATTCATCACAGATAGGAAATAGGGCTTGTAGGGTTCATCCCCACGCCCTAAGACGTGGAGACTACTCACAAATCATAGCAATAGCACAAAAATAATCAATGAAATAAGCAATAGAATTCATCACAACAATGATATAAACAATAAAAATAGAATTTTTAGGGAAGAGAGATGCAAACCAATGTAATTCTTCAATTAATCCAACAAAAATCCAAGTTTTTCCTCTTCTCCAATCACAAGAATAAAGCTAAAAAGTAATCTAAAAAACTGCAAAAAATCTAAGAGATGGCTCCTAAAACTAGGGTAAAAACAGGGCTTAAATAGCCCCAAAAATCGTCCAAAAATCGTGACCAAAATACCCCTGCACAGCCTGTTTTCCGCAGTTTTCGCTACAGGCAGCGCATCGCACTCGGCCGAGTGACAAAAGTCGCTCGACCGAGTGAAAACCCTGCAATTTTCCAGTAAGTCGGGACTTTCAGGGGTCTTCAGTTCGGGGGCGGCTCGGCCGAGTGAGTTGTCGTCACTCGGCCGATGGCTTCACTGCACTCGGGCGGACGAGATTTACCACTCGGCCGAGTGGGTCTTCTGAAGCTCAGGCAGCCGAAAAACAGTAACTTCGATGTTTTGGAAGGGCCTCGTCTGGGCGCCACTCGGGCGGACGTGGTATCGTCACTCGGCCGATGTGGTCTTCGGTGCTCGGCCGAGTGCACAGGTAACTCGTGTCTGAACTGGTCGGCCGAGCAGTGTCCCGCTGGTCGGCCGAGTGGCTCCTCCACTCGGCCGAGTGGGACACAAAAAATGCCCAATCTGCTTATTTTGGCCTTCTCGTCGCTCCTGCGACGTCCATTCTTCTTCCGCCCCTCTCCAACAGCAAAATACCCCTCGGGGAGGTCGTCGGTGACCGTCTAGAGTAAGCGCATCTCGAGATCACTCCAAATCGCGCCAAATCACCTGAAATGCGACAAAAACAACAAATCGTGAAAAGCATCGCAATATCGTCGATATATCGTGAAAAACATGATTTGGGCGATCTAAATGGCATGCAAATATGCGGAAAAAAGGTGTAAAATAAGGAGTGATCAAAATCCCTCAAGCTTACCTCTTACTCGTCCTCGAGGAAGATAAGTAGAAGGCGAACCCGGTGGATTTGGAAAACGAAAATGGCGAAAAACGAAAAACGAAAAACGAAGAAGAATGAGAATGAAATGAAAATAAAGAAAGAAAGAAAGAAGAGAAGAGGTAGGATGCTAGATCATTTTCTTAGGACGTGGGTTTCACTTACTCTTATAGCATGCACCGAATGAAAAACTCATGTCAAAGGATTTTATTTTGATATCATAGTATAATGGTGCAAATAGAAATAGAAAACCCACGAAAACGTTATAATCATGAAAAACGGAATAATTTTAAAATTAACGTCGTCTGAATCATTTAAAGCGGTATACAAATCACAGATCACACACTTTTCAATTGAACGCTTTCTATCTGGAGTATAAGAGTATCACACTATAGAATAGAGAGAATAGAAAAGTATGGATTTCATGAAATGAGTGCTAGGCTTAGATTTCTGGACTTCGTAAAACTAAAATAATCTCACCGAGTATAGAATATTACTTAGCCTAGGTTGTCGTGCAATGTCAAGTAGTCACTCTCTCTCACATCAATGGATCCCCTCCCCCAAGCTTATCTATAAGCGTGGTGGCATAAAAAATATTTACATCCCCATTTTTTTTATATATAGCTCCAAAAGCAACGAAAAGAAAGAAGAAAGAAAGAAGGTGAGATGTGATCTTTTATTGAGGATTTTTTTTTCTTTTTTTTTCTTTTGTTTTTTTTTCTCTTTGCAATAAGCAATATATACACAACGATCCCAACTCAGAGAGAGATAATGATGTACAAGAATGTTTTTCTCTCTTTTTTTTAGAATAAGAGATTTGGAGCTAGAAATTAGTAGCGGGGGAAAATGCCATAAAATAGAATCACTAAGGGGAGATTCACCAATGATTTTTAAAAGTAGAGAAATGATGTTCAAGATTTGTGGAGAAAGAAATAAATATAACTCTCGGCTCACTCTATAAGACATGCACGACAACTTCAGCAGGGTAATCTAATCTACTCAGTTTCGATCACAAAAAAAGCTAACTAATCCAGATATATCATAGCTAACATCATTCAATCATCCTGAAGTGAAGTGTACAATTCATGCATATAGAAGTGATATAGGAAAAGAAATCAGTACTCCAGATATAAGCATTCAATGCGTGAATCTTGGTGTGTTTTCTGTGATAGCATACATATGAATATTCAGGCTCAGCTAATAATAAAATTTCATCCATTTTCATGCGGAAAAAGGTGTGGGTTACTATTCTAAATGCAAAGCAAGTCATAGCATCTGATATCTGAAATAAAACCTAAGACATGACAAATATAGCATGCATATAGAATAAGCTAAATCCAACGTTGTCATCATCACAGAAAAGTCATCACTAGCATGAGATGAAAAAGAAATAAAGATAAAGGGAAAATAGAAACTATGCAATGCGGCACACAGGAAAATAAGAAAAACGTGATGCATGGCAAAATAAAAGAAAAATGATGAAAAATTAGTGCAAAAGCGAAAAAATGGTGTGAAAACTAAAAATAAAGGTGGCAAATCGAAAAAGATCGTGAGAACTCACTCCCCCAAGCTAAATGGCACAGTGTCCTCAATGTGCAAAGTGTGGCACACCGAGAGACAAGCGATGGGAGGGGCAAGTGAGGATGCATGCATGGAAAAATGAAAAGAAAAAAAGGGTAAAATAAAGAAATGAAAATATGATGCGGACATGATGTATGCACAGATAGGAGCGATACATAGATATAAGTGTCACCAAAAACTCTCCCTCTCTCCCAAAAAATATATAAAGATATGACAAAAAGAGAATACCAAAATAAGTGTGGGGAGGGGGGGCAAAAAGTGCAACAGGACCCAGCAGAAACGGGCAGCACAACGGCAGGAATAAATCAAGGCATCAAGGGTGCCTAAGAAGGTGGTGGTGCGCCGTCTCCGTCCTGAGGCGGAGGTGGTGGTGGTGGTGGTGTAGGCTGCTGAGCTGGGGTGGGCGTGGAAGTGGAAGCAGGTCTAGTGTGTGTGGAAGTGTGTGTGGGAACCTGCTGGGTGGGTGGGGGTACGCGTGGGAGGTGCTCCAAGACCTGTGTAAGGCAGTAGTGGATCTGGGGGATCAGCTCGAAGCGTCCAGCCATCGTAGAGACGGTGGAGGACAGGGTCCTAAGGTCACCTCTAAGACCACTCACCGCCAACTCAAGAGCACGTATGCTCTGCAGTACAGTGTCGGGCGGGGGTGGTGCAGAGGGACGCACCGGTCGGGGCTGCGCAGGGCGAGGCTGGCGTACGCGAGTGGAGTATGTAACGGGCTCAGCAGGGAAGGGAACAAAAGGTGTCGTGCCTGCAAATGTGGGCCTGGCCTCAGTGTGAGGCCGGGGCGGGCGGTGAGAAGTGGAGGCAGCGGCAGCGAAAGAAGAGTACAAAAGTGGCTGCGAGGCGGCTAGAGAGGTCAGTGGCACAGAAGTGTGGACAGACGCCACGACACTCTCGGAAAATACAGCGGGGGTGGAGACAGAGGTAACGACCGCTGGGGCGGAAGTGTGTGGACCAAAAGGCACAACCCCAGCGGAGATCATGCTAGCCATGGTCTCCACGACCGCGGCAAACGAGGGCTCTCCACTCTCAACAATGGTCGGCGGGCGCTCGGGGAGAGCGGAGCAAAGAGGCTCCACGGACAGAGGGCCAGAGGTGGCAGTGGGAGTGGTGGGGACAGCCTCGGAAGTGGTGACAGTGGTGGAAGTGGGCTCAGCAAAAGTACTCTCGACACCGACAGCGGTGTCAGGAGCAGCGGAAACATCTGGTATGGGCTGAGGGGCCACTGGGTCAACAGGGTCGGCGGCAGGCTCGGCAGGGTGTGCAGCAGGGTCTGCGGGGGCAGCCTGGGCAGCGTGGGCAGCGTGGGCCTGCTCGGCCTCCTCGGCCTCGAGCACGTAGGCGGCGGGGATGAGAACATCCATCGCCGGGAGCCAGTCGACGTGGGCTGGTGCAATCTGAGTTCGAGCAGGGCTCGGGAGAATCATGTAATCGGCACCAAAAGGGCCGTGCAACCAGACCCAGTGACGCTCGCCATGCGGACGAAGCATCTTCATCCGGGCCATAACGTCTATCGACAGAGAAGTGGGGCCCGGGACCCGTCGCAAGTCGTCAGGTAGGTCCTCGCCGGTCATCATGGTAAGCAAGGTGATCAGACCGCCGCAGCATATCGGTGAGCGAGCGCCCACCGATACAATGATGCGGTCTAAAAACCAAGCCGCAATGTCGATCACGACGGCGGGGACAAGCTCGTCTCCATCCCTAGATAGAGCTCTAGGACGTGTCATCGCATAGAGCATGTAGAGCTCTGGCGTAGACATCGTGCCCGGCTCATATCTGGCCAAAAAGGTGGTCGCCATGAGGCGCTGGGCTATGCGTAGGCAAGGGTGGACAATGGCCGAGGCCTTGGCCCTACTAGGGTCAAAGGCGGCGTGGTGGCCTGTAATCCGGGCCCAGAAGGCACCGGCGTCAAAGGAAGGTGGGGGGATATGGGTAGGACCGTAACCGCGATCGGCACCGGGGACAGCGGGCCACGAGAAGAACGCTCTCATCATATCGAGAGTGACCTGGCACTCTCGATCCATGAACCGAAACGAGCATCCCTCGTCGGTCCGGGCGATCGAGCTCAAAACCTCAAGTGTCGGGCGGGTAAAAGTATCCGCCGACACCTGGAAAAAATCTCGCCAGCCCACGTTGTCGTACAACGTGAGCATCCCCTCTAGTACCCCCAGGTGTCCTAGGTCAGCGAGGTGTGCAAACCTGGAGGGTACGATCGAGCGCTGGGAGATACGCTCGAAGACGGCGCGGTGTGCGTCGTCTCAGAACGTAATCCCGAGCGGCCCGACCAGTGGAGCCGGTGGTGGTGGCTGTGCAGCGGCGGGGAGAGGCTGTGCGGGGTGTGGGTGCACTGCAGGCTGTGCAGGGTGTGCGGGGCCTGCAGGCTGTGCTGGGTGTGCGGTGTGTGTGGGGGACGGTGGAGGAGAGTCCTCCAACTCGTGGGAGGGGCCGGCATCATCCGACCGCTTCCGCTTGGCGGAAGCTCTCTTCGACCGCGGCCGTGTCCGGGGCGGCATATCGGCCCCGAGCGCGCGCCGAAAAACGTGAAAAGTGTGGCGTGTGCAAAAAGAATGGAAAGAGTATACCCAAACACGCCGCGAGTGCTAAGCAGTGGAAGCGTGCGAAGTCCGCGCCTCCACGAAATCCAAAACAGCCCATAGAAGCTCCCCTGAGCTCCCCTAAGCTCCAAAAAGCAACCTGCGCATGAAAAAGCGATATCAACGAGTAATAATCAAAATGTATGGAGCAATAGGGGTATAATGGATAGATATAGAAATTGATTTGGGTTAGGGGGGCATTTAGCACCTGGATCCTCAAGAAATACACGAAAAGAGGAGAAAACGGCGAAAACAGGGGTACCGGAGGTGATCGGACAGTCGGCCGCCGGCGGCGACTCGGGCGAGGCGTCGGCGGTGCTCGGCCGGCGGTGGCGGGCCGGGCGGCAGCGTGGCAGCGGCGGTCGGGCGAGTGAGGGGGACGCGAGCGAGGGGATCGGGCGAGGCAGCTGAAGGGGCGCGGGTGTTTTGGGGGTTTTGCGTTTCGAAAAATGCGCCCCCCTCGCCCTTTATATAAAGAAGTTACGACTCGGCCGAGTGACGTGGGCACTCGGCCGAGCGAGGCCAATGAAAATTTCCTCCCCGCTATCGCTTCGGCCGAGTGGCTTTGCCAGCCTCGGCCGAGTGGAGTAAGTCCATTCGGCCGAGTGACTCAAGCTACTCGGCATGACTCGCCCTAGGAGGGTATCCGTTTCACTCGGCCGAGTGAATATATATACTCGGCCGAGTAGCAGTTGTATCGAAATCAAGAAAATAAACAGAGAGTTAGGTACAGCAGACTTCCCTCGTTCGTGAGCGGCTCGGCCGGACGAACTTGTGTACTCGGTCGAGTGACTAGTATACTCGGCCGAGTGAGCCTTGTGTTCTGCTGTTTGTCTTCGTTTTGGCTCTAAACTCCGTCTTTCTTCCTCCAATCGATTTCATCTTCCTCCTAAGCGTCGAGCGCCTTCTTGGGGCACTCCTCGTCGACTCGTTCATCCTCCTCATGATGGATCTACCTATCTCCTCTCCTGTCAAGAAAAATAGGACCTGTTATCACAAAATTTTTGGGCGAACGACTCAAAACACCAAAAATTTCTAAAACGAAAATAAAGAAAAAGTAAAAATAAAGCAAAAACCGTCGGGTTGCCTCCCGACAAGCGCTCGTTTAAGGTCGTGAGCTCGACCCCCTATAATTTTCAATCAATGCGGGATGTTTGGTGCATATGAGATGCACCCATCAGACTTTCCGGGGAGCGCGCTTGGATTTGGATGTGGCGGCGGCGCGTTCTCCCTCGGTGGTCTCCTATCTCGAATAGTGTTGGGGGGAGGCTCCCCCAAGCTAGCATTTGCTCTGGTCAACGGCTTTGCCGGTGATGTCGATCTCCGTGCCGGCGGAGCTTTCTTCGGAGACTTTAATTTTGAGAGCTTGCAGAGCTCTCGAATCCTTGCGACATCAGCGTCGCCTTCATCATCTTCAGCGGAGAAGTCGGGGGAATCATCTTTATTCTCTTCATGGCCTAAATCCGGGCCTTCTTCAAATTCTTCATCAAAAAGAGCACCAATTGAGTGAGGAATCGCCTCCTCTATCACCTCATCAAGGAGGTCCATGTAGTCAAGTTCCTCGTGATAAGGCATATGCTTCATAGCCTTAGGAATGTGGAGCTCTACCTCGATGTTTCCGACGTTTAAAGTTAGGGTACCTTCGCGCACGTTGACGATGACTCCGGCGGTGGCTAGGAACGGGCGTCCAAGTATCAATGAAGTGTCTCCCTCCTCCTTGACGTCCATGATCACGAAGTCACATGGCAAGCATATTCCACCCGGGACTTGTAGCGGTATGTCTTCGGCGATCCCCACCGGCCTTGTTATCCGTCCATCGGCTAATTGAATGCGCATGTCGGTGGGTTTCAACTTTGTCCCGGTGTTTAGCTTTAAGAACATGGAGAGGGGCATGAGGCTCACACTAGCCCCAAGATCAACCAACGCCTTTTGAAGGGGAACTCCGCCCAAGGTGCAAGGAATCCGAAAACTCCCCGGATCTTTAAATTTCGCCGGCTCCTTCTCTCTCTTGGTGAACCAAGAGCCCTCCTCGGCTAGCATGATCTTCTCCTTCCTTTTCCTCCCCGAAATCAAGTCCTTCAAAAATTTAGCATACGTGGGGATCTCGACGATGGCGTCAAGGAAGGGGATGTTAAGGCTAACTCCTCTTAGGTACTCGAGAAATTTCGCTAGCCTTTTCTCCATTTTCGCTCTAGCGAGCCTTTGGGGGAATGGGACCGGTGGCATGAAGCGCCTTTCCTCAATTAATTACTCCGCCCTAGATTTCTCCTTGTCTTGTGGCTCCTTCTCCTTTTCAACTTCAACTATCGGCTCAATCGGCTCCAAGCTTTCCTCCACAGCCTCCTCGGTAGGAATCATAGCGGGGGTGGTGTCCTTCCCGCCTCTAGTAGTAACGGCAACTACGGCGTTGATGTGGCCGGTGTTGCCCCGTGGGTTTTGCTTCGGTTGCGCCGGCAATCGTTGAGTGTTCCGATTGAGCAACGCTAATTGCTCCGATATTTGAGCCGCTACGGTATTAAGAGAGTCTTGCCCCACCTTCAAAGTAGCATTCACCTTATTTTGCTCGACCATGAACGCCTCCACTCTAGCTTCGAAGTCGGATCGTTGTGGAGCTTGCGGAGGGTTTTGATTTTGATTCCTCCACCCTTGGTTGTAACCGGGCGGCCTATATGGTGGAACTTGTTGCTTCGGTTGAAAGTTTTGTTGAGTAGGCCCCCTCGGTGGATAGTTTTGTTGTTGGGGTGGTGGTGGTCGAGCTTGTTGAGGTAGTGGTTGAGGCGGGTTCAAAGCTCCTTCATTGTTGGCGTAGGAGAATCCCGGATGATTTCTTGCGGCCGGATTGGACCAATACCCTTGGTTCCCCGCAACATATTGTACTTGCTCCAAGGATCCTTCTCCTTGCTCTCCTCCCGAGTACATGGCTTGAGATTGGTCTTGCCAATCACACATTTGGTTGGTTAGAGCGGAGGTGGAAGGGATTCCTTGGGGCTCCGTGATGAACTTCTCCAATCTCTCCACCACCTTGTGGAGAGAATCGAATTTGCTCGTGAGCTCCGCTACGGCCTTCGCCTCGTAGATGCTAGTTGGCTTTAAGGAGGACGTGGAGTGTCCTCGCTCATCGCCCCATTGTTGATTATTTGAGGCCATCTCCTCAATTAGGGCCGTAGCTTCCTCGGGAGTCTTTGACAAGATAGCACCGTTCGCCGCGGCATCAATAATTTGTTTGGTCCCCGGTTGGAGACCGTTGTAGAAGCTATGAACTAGCTCCCAATCTTCTATACTGTGGTGCGGGCATTGATGCTGCAAATCCTTAAAACGCTCCCAAGCTTCATAGAGCGTCTCATGTGGTCCTTGCTTGAAGGACATGAGAGCGCTCCGGATCTTCACCGTCTTGGATGGCGGATAGAACTTATCAATAAATGCACTCGCCAACTCGTCCCAAGTGGTGAAGACTCCGTCAGCCTGCGTCCTCAACCAATAGAGTGCCTTGTCCTTTAGCGTGAAAGGGAAGAGACGCAGTCTGATAGCATCGATGGAGACCCCCGTCATCTGAAATGTGGCGCACTTCGACAAGAATAGTTGGATGTGGTAGTGGGGGTTCTCATGTGCATTCCCATGAAATGGGTCTTGTTGCATTAAAACCACCAATCCAGTCTTTAGCTCGAAGTTCTTGTCAGCCGCCAACTGCGGCACGGCAATGGACGAGGTAATAGAAGAGGTCTTAGGCCGAAGCCTATCGTGAATAGAAATTATCCTCGCCATCCTTGCCGCCAATTCTTCAGGAGTTTCCGGGTTGGTCATATACCTCCCTTCTGGATCTTGTCTTCTTTTCGCTCTAAGTCTCTGCGCGGTACGTTCGATCTCGGGATCAAACAATAAAGCTTCAGGGTCCGCCGTAGATCTCGTGTACATGCACAGGGGAAACAGAGTTTCAAAGAAATGGTTAGCACCGTGGAAGGGTTAGGTAAGAAATAAGAAATAAAAATAATGATAATAATAATAATAATAAAGAAAAAAGGAATAGCTAGGGTGAGAAAGAATCAAACGCAATCGCCTCCCCGGCAACGGCGCCAAAAACTTGATCGCTCCGGATATACACCCAAAGAACGGTTGTAGTTTTACCGCAAGTGCACGGTGTAGCGGCGAGCGGGATATCGAACACAGGGAGGACGAATGACCGTGCTTGTTCCGAATCAACCTGGCTATTTGAGAACAGAGAAAATTGCCTTGGGTGATCCTGTCACAATCGTCAGACAAATGTGCGAAATATCAAATCAAATAAAGAACGTCTAGGGAATGGGGAATTCCCGCTACTCACCGTATTTCATAAATGTGGTTCGTCGGTATCAAAATTGCTAGAATGAGAATTCGGATGAACTAGTTGCAACTGAATGTAGAACCAAGCTCACGCTCTCGTGCTGTTACCGGTCTATAGCTATCCTAGGTTTGGGTCCAATCTCTTGCAAACCCTAGCCTAGGGAAGCTAGCATTAGGATCAACATCATCGTCCAATTGCGCACCGAGCCCAATCTCTTGCAAACTCGGTCCACAATCTAAATTAGGATAGTTCCTACCCGTCCAATCTCTTGCAAACGGGTATTAGCATGGAATTGCAATCGGAAATCCTGGTATCGGTCCAATCTCTTGCAAACCGATACTTCGAAAATCCGACTCCAACCCAATTCGGATTTCTAGGGCTTCCTATCAAATTGGGATCCAATCTCTTGCAAATCCCAATTGATATGAATTCCTAGCTATTCGTAGTAAATCGATCCCAATCTAATCCCTAATAGCAATTCTAGCTCAATTTCTACCAATTCATCACAGATAGGAAATAGGGCTTGTAGGGTTCATCCCCACGCCCCAAGACGTGGAGACTACTCACAAATCATAGCAATAGCACAAAAATAATCAATGAAATAAGCAATAGAATTCATCACAACAATGATATAAACAATAAAAATAGAATTTTTAGGAAAGAGAGATGCAAACCAATGTAATTCTTCAATTAATCCAACAAAAATCCAAGTTTTTCCTCTTCTCCAATCACAAGAATAAAGCTAAAAAGTAATCTAAAAACTGCAAAAAATCTAAGAGATGGCTCCTAAAACTAGGGTAAAACAGGGCTTAAATAGCCCCAAAAATCGTCCAAAAATCGTGACCAAAATACCCCTGCACAGCCTGTTTTCCGCAGTTTTCGCTACAGGCAGCGCATCGCACTCGGCCGAGTGACAAAAGTCGCTTGGCCGAGTGAAAACCCTGCAATTTTCCAGTAAGTCGGGACTTTCAGGGGTCTTCAGTTCGGGGGCGGCTCGGCCGAGTGAGTTGTCGTCACTCGGCCGATGGCTTCACTGCACTCGGGCGGACGGGATTTACCACTCGGCCGAGTGGGTCTTCTGAAGCTCAGGCAGCCGAAAAACAGTAACTTCGATGTTTTGGAAGGGCCTCGTCTGGGCGCCACTCGGGCGGACGTGGTATCGTCACTCGGCCGATGTGGTCTTCGGTGCTCGGTCGAGTGCACAGGTAACTCGTGTCTGAACTGGTCGGCCGAGCAGTGTCCCGCTGGTCGGCCGAGTGGCTCCTCCACTCGGCCGAGTGGGACACAAAAAATGCCCAATCTGCTTATTTTGGCCTCCTCGTCGCTCCTGCGACGTCCATTCTTCTTCCGCCCCTCTCCAACAGCAAAATACCCCTCGGGGAGGTCGTCGGTGACCGTCTAGAGTAAGCGCATCTCGAGATCACTCCAAATCGCGCCAAATCACCTGAAATGCGACAAAAACAACAAATCGTGAAAAGCATCGCAATATCGTCGATATATCGTGAAAAACATGATTTGGGCGATCTAAATGGCATGCAAATATGCGGAAAAAAGGTGTAAAATAAGGAGTGATCAGTATACGATGGGATGTTCATCCAAATTGGCCACTACTTTTGTTAGGCCAACTTCCGGTGACTCTACGAGTGGTAGCAAACACTCTATTGGTAGTTCTTCTACCAATGGTGCTTCCACCTCATCCACACTCTCTTTCGGAAAGAAACCCACTTTGGGTGGACCTCCAAAGAAGGGGCATGCTTATATGTACACAAATACCATGCCACGTAGGAACACACGTCCTACTCCACCGGCTCACACATATGATGATTTTTATGCAACACATTCTCGGGCACGTGCACACCATGTGAGACACCCTCACGCACGTGTTCCCTCACATGCATATGTTCACCCACAACATCATATGAATAATTATCCACATGCACCATTCCATCATGTTCCTTATGCCTATCCACGACATGCATCACGTACAAACCAACAACGTATGCATGCACCCAATAGGATGAGGGCTCCCAAGATTTTCACTATTTGGAGCCCAAAGGACACAAGCATGGATGAAAAACAAGTGTATATGAATGCTTATTTTTCGGATGTTGTGCATAGTAGAAATTATGTGGGGAAGTCTAAGTCCAATTGGACTTGGCTTCCAAAGGTCTAATCTTTTGGACCCAATGACCTTGGGTACCATGATATGAAATTCTCTATCTTTAGGTACTCAAGGAAAAGAAAAAGAAAAGGAGCAACAAATTTAAATTTAGCTCCAAGGGGAATTGGATACTCGATAGCGGGTGTTCAAAACACATGACGGGCGATGCTCAATTGCTTTCCGGAGTGGTGCCCATTGCTAATGGGAACCGGGTAGTCTTTGGAGGCAATGAGAGCGGAACCATTGTCGGTGTTGGTAAAGTGGGTAACCCATCTAAACCCTTAATTAGTGATGTTTATATAGTTAATGGTTTAAATCATAATCTTATTTCAATAAGCCAACTTTGTGACAAAGGTTACAAAGTTAGCTTTGCGAAAGGATTATGTCATATTTCAAATGATAATAATAATTTATTATTTTCCGGCACACGTCATAAAGATATTTATATTTTGGATCTTCCTAAGTCTTATGAACAATGTCTCGTTGCCAACACAAGTGAACAACACTTATGGCATCGACGCTTTGGACATGTGAACTTTGGAACACTTTATAAGCTTTCAAAATTAAATTCCATTAAAGGTTTTCCGAAGCTCGTTTTTGAAAAGAAAAGTTTTTGTGATTGCTGTCAACGTGGCAAGCTTCCTAAATCTTCATTTAAACCTAAGAAAAGCATTTCTACTAAACGGCCACTAGAGCTATTACATCTAGACTTATTTGGGCCAACTAGAGTTGCTTCCTTAGGAAATGCAAGATATGGACTTGTCATTGTAGATGATTATTCGAGATTTACATGGGTATTTTCATTATGTAATAAAAATGAAGCTTTTGAAAACTTCACAATTTTTGTTAAGAAAATACAAAATCTCTTAGGAACCACCATTGTCACTATTCGTAGTGATCATGGAGGTGAATTTGAGAATGAGTCTTTTGAGACATTTTGTGATGAAATTGGTATTACACACACCTTCTCTTTCCCTCGTGCACCTCCTCAAAATGGTGTAGTTGAGAGAAAGAATAGGACGCTAGTGGAGTGTGCTCGCACTATGCTTGATGATAGCCAACTTGGCCATCAATTTTGGGCGGAAGCGATACACACCGCTTACTATGTGTTTAATAGAATATTTTTGAGACCCGGCACTAAACAAACTTGTTATGAATTGTTGTTTGGTAGGTTGCCTCAAGTTAAACATTTTCGTGTTTTTGGTTCGAAATGTTTTATTAAGAACACGTATGGTAGTTTGGACAAATTCGATCCAAGATCCGATGAGGGGATTTTTGTTGGATATTCTTCGCGTAGCAAAGCCTACCGGATATTCAACAAACGAACCTCAACGATCGAGGAATCGCTTCATGTCTCATTTAATGAAGGATTTGTTCCAACTAGAATTTCAAATGATAATGATTCTATGGATGTTTTATGTGATTCGTTTGATAATTCTAAGTCTAATGATTCTATTGATTCTATTGAGACTAACCCATCTAATGAAGTTGTTGAGAATGTTCCTAGTGACCAAGGTATTCCCAAACGGCTTCATACCGTTCGTGACCATCCTCATGAGCAAGTCATTGGCAATATCCATGATAGTGTCAAGACGAGATCGCAAGTGAACTACTTCGCTCATTGTGCCTTTGCCTCCTCGATAGAGCCAAAGAATGTTAATGAAGCATGCGAAGATAGTGCTTGGATCTTAGCCATGGAGGAGGAACTCATTCAATTCGAGAGGAATGAAGTTTGGGAGCTTGTTCCATTGCCATCGAAGAACCACACCGTCATAGGGACAAAGTGGATCTTCAAGAAAAAAACCGACGAAAACCAAATCGTCGTCCGAAACAAAGCTCGGTTAGTTGCTCAAGGCTATCGACAAGAGGAAGGTATTGATTTCGAAGAATCCTTTGCTCCGGTAGCTAGATTAGAATCAATTAGATTATTATTGTCTTTTGCATGCCATAAGGATTTTAAATTATTTCAAATGGATGTTAAAAGGGCATTTTTAAAGGGAGATGTTGTTGAGGAAGTTTACGTTTCTCAACCTCCGGGTTTCATAAATGAAAAGTTTCCCAATCATGTTTTTAAACTAAAGAAAGCACTTTACGGTTTGAGACAAGCTCCTCGAGCTTGGTATGATCGCCTAAAGAATTTTCTTTTGGATTTGAATTTTAAAATGGGAGAAGCAGATTCTACACTTTTTGTTAAGCATTCGAATAATGATATAATTTTAGTTCAAATTTATGTTGATGATATCATTTTCGGTGCTACTAACTTTGCTCTTTGCGAAGAGTTTTCTAATGTTATGAAGGAACAATTTGAGATGAGCCACATGGGTGATCTCAAATATTTCTTAGGTCTTCAAATTCGCCAAATGGACGATGCAATCTTCATCCACCAAACGAAGTATACGGTGGAGTTGCTTAAGCGATTTGGAATGGAGAGTGCCTCCGGGAAAAAGACTCCAATGAGCACGACTACGCATCTTGACAAGAATACGGGCGGTAAGGATGTAGACATTCGTCTATATCGAGGTATGATAGTTAGTTTACTTTATCTTACCGCAAGTATGCCCGATATTATGTTTGCCGTATGCGTATGTGCTCGTTATCAGTCTCAACCTAAGGAGTCTCACTTAGTAGCGGTAAAACGTATTTTCCGTTATCTAAGTTATACACTTGATTTTGGATTACTTTATCCAAAATCTAGCACGTATGAGTTAATCTCATATAGTGATGCCGATTATGCGGGATGCAAATCCGACAGGAAAAGTACTAGTGGCACTTGCCATTTTATAGGAAATTCCCTTGTCTCTTGGTTTTCCAAGAAGCAAAATTCCGTATCACTTTCAACCACCGAGGCGGAATACATTGTCGCCGGTGCCGCGTGTGCTCAAGTTCTTTGGATGAGACACACACTTAAAGACTTTGGTATAAACTGTGATACTTGCCCTATCATGGTGGACAACCAAAGTGCAATATGTCTTTCCAAGAACCCGGTACACCATTCCCGTTCGAAACACATAGATGTCCGACACCACTTTTTAGATGATCATGTTGCTAAAAAGGACATCATTTTAGTGTACGTTGAAACCCAAAAGCAAATCGCCGATATTTTCACGAAACCCCTAAAGGAGGACTCCTTTGTGCGGTTGCGTCGAGAATTGGGGATTATGGGTGAATCCGAGATATAGGATTCATGTTTCATTCAATAATCTTGCATGCTATTATATTTCGAAATATTTCGTTCATGCTAGACTTATTGAATTTTTCGGGAATTTATGTGATATTTTGAATTTTTGCTCGAATTCATGTTTTGAATGTCGTATTTAAGATTTTGATGTTTAATGGGGTAGTTTAGATGATTATTGAGAGGATTGTGATGCATCGTCCAAGCGGTTTAAGGAGAGAACTTAATTATCAATTTTTGGACTCATCTAGTCGGTCTCAGTTCATCAACCAACCGACTAGATTCACATCTAGTCGGTCAGCTAATGAACTCAGACCGACTAGCTCTATCTCTCAACTTTTGAACTCCTTTAGTCGGTTCATGTTCAGTGACCGACCGACTAGATTGAGATCTAGCCGGTCAGTAAATGAACGCAGACCGACTAATTCTTGTCAGGTAACTTTGGGTTCAGCCACTGTTTGTAACTAGTCGGTTCAAGCTCATTGATCGACCGACTAGATCGTGATCTAGTCGGTCAGTGCTTGAACTGTGACCGACTAGTTGTGCCAGGGACTGTTTGGTCTTTTGAGCTTTCAACCGACTTAAACTCGTTTTTAGTCGGTTTCTTCTCATTTTAGTCGATCAAAACTTCATCTCTCTCAGCTAAAAACCCCCGACTCCCTCATGACCCTTCGACTTCCGGCCTATTTCCGACCATTCCCGCCGCCGATCGCCGTCGTTCTTCCTCCTAGCGTAACCCTCTCTCCTCCCTCTCCTGTCTAGGGTTCATTTCCTTGTTTAGGGTTAGGTTTTCTCTCTAGTTTTTCAGCTTCTAGGGTTTCGGATTTCCTGGGGTTGTGCTAGGGTTGCTTCTTTGATCTCTCTTGCGTCGTGTCGTGCCGAGATTATGGCTCGTACACGTATACCGATCACTCCCTCTAGCCCCTCGCCGATGAACGTAGAACCAAACCCTACGGAACCCGTTCAACCTACTAGAACCCCTCCGAAACGCCATGCCAAAACCACCCAACCCTCTTCGTCTTCGCCTCCTCTTAAGCGTAAGAGGACGACGACTGCGAAACCCCGAGCCCGACCTCAGACCAAGCCCAAGCCAGTTGTTTTTTGTGCTCCTACTCCTCCCGGTGCTTCGGATTCCGACACCGAGTATATCCCCGAGCCTGAGACTCATAGGGAACCCACTCCTCCTACCCATCCTGAGTCTAGCTCCCACCCTCGTACGTCTACCCGAAAGCCTAAGGGAAAGGGTCTGATGCCGGTGGGCGGTGTCGATATCTCATTGTGTCGCGACGACCCTATGTGTCTCGCGGCTTACAACCGTATCGAACATTGCCCGCTGCTTCTGGAGCATTTCGTCCAGTTCAGTGACTTCATAGGGCTAGCTGATCTTCTTTCGTCCTCGGGTCTTCTCGATTATCTTCGCTATGACCCGAAGGCGAATCCTCACCCCTACCCTCGATTAGTGAAGCTATTCTACGCCAATAGGATCCGGGGTCAGTACGATGAGACCCACTCTGTTGAGACGACTGTTTTGGGGACTCCTATAGTCCTCACGGCAGAGATCTTAGGAGAGATTCTGGGTATCTCTTCGTCTGGCCTCCTCCCCTCTGATATCTCTGTTGACGATATTTCTTCCCTTGATCAGACCGTCCTTTCTGAGATTTTCCATCAGATTCCTCCTGCCATGATTGGCGTGCCATCTAAATCTTTCAAGCCGAATGCATGGGTCCTCAACTTGATTCTGAAGTCGTGCTTGCTTCCCAAGTACGGCTCCTCATCTCTCCCATCCCAGCCCTTTCTGAAGCTGATCTATGCTATCTTCATGGGGAGCTCGATTAATTGGGCTCGCATTATACTCGATAAGATTGATTCTTTCAAGTGTATTCGCAAGTCCTCTAAATCGGCTCATATCCCATTTCCTTGCTTGTTGACCCTTGTGTTCCTTCACTTCCGTGTCCCCTTGCCTCGTGACGATGAGCGTCCCCTTGGTCCTCCCCTGAACGCGACGGCCGTCAAGAAATCTCTTGCGGCGCTTCGTCACGTTCAGAGGACGACACCTTCAGCGTCTGCCTCTGCCCCTGCCTCTGCCTCAGCTGCTCCCTCTGCCACCCTTGATGATGTCGTTCGGTTACTTCGTCGCCACGAGTCTCGTTTGGCTCATACCGAGGAGGTTGTTTGCCGTATGGTGAGTCTGATGGGTGTTCAGCTTCCTCCTTCTGTTTCTGAGGATGAGGAGTTGGATGAGTTGGCCGAGGAGGACATTGAGGAGCTTTGTCGTACTTCCACTCATGCCCCCGAGGGCGCTTCTGGTACTGCTGCTGGTGCTTCCTCTTCTGGTGCTGCTGTTGCTGCTTCGTCTGCTGGTGCCCCCGAGAGCACACCTGTTGCCACCGCTCTTGTGGTGGATACTCCGACTGGTGCTCCCGAGGCCACTACGGTTGCTGCTCCAGAGATTGCCACTTCTGCCGTCGCTCCTGCTGATATTCCAGACGTCCCTGCTGATCCTGTTTCCACCACTTCGCCTGCAGAGCCTGCTGCTGCTGCAGATCCTGCCGGTTCCTCTTGAGCTGCTTTGAGGACTCTCCGATGCTCCTTAGATGATACATCTCGTGTGTGTGAGTTGTTAGGATAGAGTGGGGTTTTGGGTCATTTTTGATGTCTGTTGATGATGTATTTTGATACTGTGATGATGTCTTTTGATGTATTTTGACGATGTTGTGTATTTTGACACTCCTATATCTGTGTGATATGATGATGTATTTTGTGCACCGATCGGTGGATCGATGTTTTGTATGTCTGTGATGTACTCTGGTTCTTATTTTATATATATATACATCGCAGTTGACATTTCATTCTATTGTGCATAATTTATATTTTTTTATGTCTCTGATGTTTGATTTCGTCGCTCGACGATATTAACTTGGTTTAATAGAAATTTCTTCTATGGAAACATAGAATTGTTTTCCATGCACAAAATTAACCAAGAATGTTGATATTGGAGAGTATATTCCATAACTCAATCCGTTAAATTGATTTGAGTTTTGATGATTTCGTTTTACAATTTTCGACTATGGTATCATTGACACGCCTTGATTCTATTCGTATTTTTCTCTTTGGTGTCACTTGAACCGTCGTCGTATTCTACAACTCCCGTGTTTTTTATTTGAGGCCATTGTTGTTGTCGTTGTCATCCTCCCGCTCTTTTTGCTTATGCCAAAGGGGGAGAGATATAATAATAACGATGTGCCAAATGAAAATTTAAAGCACTATTCCAAGAATCTAATTTGATATGTTAGATTCAGGGGGAGTTAAGATATATAAATGGATTTTCAAATCCGATATTTCAATAACCTACTTTTGGTATTCGACAATTCAATAATCGATTCTCATTTATATACTTCACTCGTCTGCTTGATGCGTATTAATATTGTTTAATTTGGAATTAACGTGTCATCAATGCAGGGGGAGTAAGTAAATTTCATTTGAATTATTATTTTTGATTATTATTTATGTTGGGTTGTCATCACCAAAAAGGGGGAGAATGTTGGATATTGGACTCCCCAGATTTGGTTTTGGATGATGAACAAACATAAATATAACGTGAACTAACACTTTGTGAGCGCAGTTATGGAGATCGTCGCCAAATTCATTTGAATATCAATTATGACGTATCAAGACTTCTCAAAGCACGTGATCGTATGCCTAAAGCTTCGTTGAAGCTTTTGGACCAATTTAGAAGTCATGAAGATTCGATTGAAGCTATTGAAGACGGTATCGTCAAGTTTTATTTATAGTCTTTAAGCTTCTTTCGTAGAATGTTAAGCCTTGAGTAGGTCTTACGGTTTAAATCTTCATAACGCTCATATCTTAGCTCTAGGATCTTAGTAGAAGTCCATACAATCCTTCCTGAAGCATCGCGCTTCGATTCGGGACTTCTTGTGCATGTTAGTTGGTTCAAGAAGAAGAACTGACCGACTAGATGGTGATCTAGTCGGTCGGCAAAGCTTCTTGGACCGACTAGTTCTTCTCAGTCTTTTTCAAGCTCTTTACTGTTTACAGTTAGTCGGTCTAAGTTGACTCACCGACCGACTAGTTTGTGAACTAGTCTGTCAGTGATGCTTCTGTGACCGACTAGTTGAGCTTTCCCTGTACATGCACATTTGAGCCTATGATACTGTTTATCATTAGTCGGTCTGTGTTCATTGATCGACCGACTAGTTGATGAACTAGTCGGTCAACTTTCCTTCTTAGACCGACTAGTTTAGTTTCCTGTACATACCAAATTTTTCACCATACTTACTGTTTATTGTTAGTCGGTCTATGTTCATTTGGTGACCGACTAGTTGGTGAATTAGTCGGTCAACATTTGTTCTTGGACCGACTAAGTCTATTTTAGCTCAGAATTCAGTTTTATCTGTTAATCGGTCTCAGTTGAGTAACCGACCGACTAGTTGTGAAACTAGTCGGTCAGCTACTCTTCTTGGACCGACTAGTTCCTTATGTCTATGCTTTGATCTTTTCTCTGTTCACTCATTAGTCGGTTTGCGTTAATTGACCGACCGACTAGTTGATGAAATAGTCGGTCGGTGGTTGTTCTTTGACCGACTAGTTGGGTTCAGAAAAGAGCCGTTGGAGCATTTAATGACTCGAATTTCTTTCTCTCTCTCCTCTAACCTATCTATACTTGATGGGCTACATTCATTGCTGCCAAGGCTGATATTATTGCAAGTTTAGAGATCAAGAGAAATCATTCCAAGCTCATTCAAAGCTCATTCATTCCATTCAATAATTTCTCCTCACTCTTACTTCCAAAGAGAGATTCATTGAGTGTGAAGCCTTCCAAGCCAAGTGCTTGATTCTAGGTCACCAACATCCCCAAAGCTCTCCAAGGCTGATATTATTGCAAGTTTAGAGATCAAGAGAAATCATTCCAAGATCATTCAAAGCTCATTCATTCCATTCAATAATCTCTCCTCACTCTTACTTCCAAAGAGAGATTCATTGAGTGTGAAGCCGTCCAAGCCAAGTGCTTGATTCTAGGTCACCAACATCCCCAAAGCTCTCCATCGCTGATCTACATCTTGGAGCTAGGGTTTGGTGCCACTTCTTCCTCAAAATCATCCTTGCCCTAATTCGTAAGCAATACTCAAGGCATAGGTATTTTGTCTGTAAGAAGTTTTCTTATTTCATTTCATATTTGAATTGTAAGTTTCACTCTCGGTTGTGAGAGTGTGGTTGTGATCCCGGGTTGTGGGAGTCACAAATTACATTTTGTATGATTTGACTTGTGGAGGTTTTTCTCAAGTATTTCATAGTGGAAATCTTGAGTTGGGGTTTCTAACTCAAGTATCCGGAGGGGATCCGGGTGGTTAGGACGTAGGATCACCGGGAACAAGTTGGGGAGGCTTGGGTGGATCCAAACCCAGTAACATCTATTGTTAGCATTGTTAATTTTGTTGTTGTCTTCAATTTAAGCTTCCGCAAATTGATTTGGTAGTTGTTTGCATTATAATTAGGAATTATACTCCTCGTTATTTTTAAAGTAGTATTCACCCCCCCCCCCCTCTAGTACTTGTGCAGTAGCTTGTAGGGCATTACAATATCTATATTATAAAAGATGGATGTTATCAAGAGAAATTGGATTAGAGATAATGGACAAGATAAATTGGATAAGAGATATCTATATTATAAAAGAGGGATGTTATCAAGAGAAATTGAATAAGAGATATTGGACAATAGAAATTGGATAAGAGTGATGTTATCAAGAGAAATTGGATAAGAGATATCTATATTACAAACGAGAGATGTTATCAAGAGAAATTGGATAAGAGATGTTGGACAAGAGAAATTGGATAAGGGATATCTATTATATAAAAGACGGATGTTATCAAGAGAAATTGATAAGAGAATTTGGACATGAGAAATTGGATAAGAGAATTTGGATATCTATTATATAAAACAGGGAAATTGAATAAGAGAAAATATAAGAGATGAGATTTTGAGGGATAAAAGAGGAGGTGGGGAATTTTACACATACAACCCCGGTTTTTGTATTTTTGCCTATGGACCCTCCCCACACACACCCACACTTTTTATTCTCACCCCTTCCGGCCATTTTTTTCCAGTTCTATGAAGATTTTGAATCTTATCCTACTAGGACAAAGCTTTGTCCTACGTGGCAAGTTTGTCCTTGGTGGTAATGACAATTTTGGGGAGACTTAAATTTTGGGGGAAAACTTAAATTTGGGGGGAAACTTGAAATTTTGTGGGAAAACTTGAAATTTGGGGGAACTTGAAATTTATGGGGGAGAAAAACTCAGCCATTAAATAAACCGTGCCCTATGGGCACGGGTAATGACTAGTATATATATATATATATGAGAATAATGGGTATCATACGCCATATGAGATAGGCTCTCATATGCCCTCTCACATGAAGCAACCAAGTACAACCCCACATGGGCTTGTACTTGGTTGTACTTGGTTGCTTTATGTGAGAGGGCATATGAGAGCCTATCTCATATGGCGTATGATACCCATTATTCTCTATATATATAGTGGCTATGTAGATATTATATATCGTTTTTGTTCCTCTCTCTTCAGATCCTAGAGAGAGAAGCTCCGGTTTCGCTAGGGCTTGGGGGTCCGCCGCCGGCCGCTCCTGCGGCTGGTTTTTGGCCGTTATCCTAGGCTTTTCGGTGTCCTAGCTTCGTGTGTGTGATTGATCGGAGCTTCCGGTGTTCATCTTCGGCGACGTTCTGAGGTTGAGTCTCCGAGTCGATTCGAATCGATTCGTCTTGCCTCGTCTCCAAGTGTTGGTGTTCTCGGTCGATGGAGGAAGCAGATCTTGCGTTCTTCTTTGGTTCAGATCGGGATCTCGTCGGAGATCTTGATCCGGCGGTGAGTTCTCTGCTGATCCGTGGATCTTGCGTCGTTACTCCATAAGCTTTCTTATCTGTATCTTCTCGATAGATCTAACCTAGATCTGTCTTTTAGCTGCATATTTGGGCTTCTTCCTATTTGAAATCTCTATTTGGTCGAAAGAAACAAATCTCTATTTGATGGGGGCTTCTTCCTATACCTATGAATTCCATTGGACCCAGAAATGAGACATTGGGAGAATCTTTTTGGTCTTCCAATATCAATAGGTTAATTGTTTCGCTCCTGTATCTTCCAAAAGGGAAAAAGATTTCTGAGAGTTGTTTCATGGATCCGCAAGAGAGTACTTGGGTTCTCCCAATAAATAAAAAGCGTATCATGCCTGAATCGAACCGGGGTTCGCGATGGTGGAGGAACCAGATCGGAAAAAAGAGGGATTCTAGTTGTAAGATAGCTAATGAAACCGTAGCTGGAATTGAGATCTCATTCAAAGAGAAAGATAGCAAATATCTGGAGTTTCTTTTTTTATCCTATACGGATGATCCGATCCACAAGGACCAGAAAGTCACCTTTTCTTCTCCTTGGGCTCGGTGGCGGTGGCTTTGTTCCTGTTTCGTTTCTACTTTGCCGGATCTGAGCGATCGGGAGTTGGCGATCTGCTTGAATCGCTCGATACTTCTGAACGGATCGAGAACTATTCTCGATCCGACGGTGAGTGCTACTATTATCTTTGATTCTGCTCTGAGATCCTGTCTACAGGAGTCTATTTTTGACTTTTGCTCTCTCTCTCTCTCTTCCGTTTGGCTATGTCTTCTTCTGGTCCTGATGGAGCATTGCCCTCGGATGCGGGAGATTGGCGAACTGTCACCAAGAAGAAGAATGCTGACGCCAAGGGTAAAGGTCCTAGAATGGAGTACAGACCCCGTGTGCAAGGGAATGAAGGCGGATCGCGTAGGCCTGGATCCACAGGGGGCGGAAAATGTTTGAAAGAAGAATGATGAGGCATGTTTTTGAGATCAAGATCAATCCATTGGCGTCTAAACAATCTTGGCTTGACGTTTGTACTAACAGAAGGAAGGGCTCTGATGCCTTGGGGATGAGTTATATTCCTCCAGCCATTGATGAAACAGGAGCATCCATTGCCGTGCTGTCGCAGGAGGCGATCGATGAAGCTACCAGCTCCTGGGAGAATACTCTTGTCGCCTACGTTCTTGGCGATGTGCCGTTCTATAGCCAGATGAAGGCGTGGGCTATTAGAACTTGGAAGAAGACAGGTATGTCAATATTCTCCAGGGATAACGGCTTATTTTTTTTCCGATTCAAAAACAAAGCAGATTGTGAGGGTGTCCTGTTCGGATGTCCGTGGATGTTCGACGGCAAGCTGGTCGTCATCCAACGATGGGCGCCGGACTTGCTGTTCGACAGGGATATGCTGTCTACTGCCCCCATTTGGGTTCAGCTGCCTAATCTCCCTATTAAATTCTGGTCACTTAACATTCTGAATGCTATAACTAGCGTGTTGGGATCCCCTATTTGTTTGGATAGAGCCACGGCATCCATGGAAAGAATGTCCTATGCCCGGTGTTTGGTCGAGATCTCTGCTGATCACGAGCTTCCGCAGACTGTGACTGCTCAGGTCGAGAATGGGGAATGTTTCGAAGTTGAGGTCAGATACGAGGGGAAGCCGCCTCGCTGCATCAGCTGCAAATGCTTTGGACACTGCATCCAATAATGCTCGGTGAAGACGGAAGCTGTTGACGAAGAAGAAGAGCACTCTCTTAGTAAAGAAGAGGATCCTACTTCGAGAGCGGGAAAAGTTGGCGATCATGGAAATTTGAATGCACCGGTTGCAGAATGTGGGAGCAATGTAAGTGTGCCTTTGTTTTCTAAGCTCTATTCGCCTGGGATTCCTTCTGTTGTTGGGGAGAGAAATGTTTGGGATGAAAATTGTAAGGGGATGGGGGTCCAGAAATGTAACATGAGCATGTCGGGGGGGATGCTACTAGCAAAGTCACCATGGTGAAGGATTGTAATGGGGAAGGGGATGTGTCCATGACGGGGGGAGATACTGCTGGCAAAGCTTTTATGGCGAAGGATTGTAATGGGGAAGGGGGGAGCGAGATCTGTATAGCTGTAAAGGGTGATGTATGGCCGACTATTGGGGAGTATAGTGATGTTGAGGGGGCTGCAGTGCCTTGTAAGAATCCTGTAGGGGCTAAGGAGACTTGTAATGAGCGGGTGAGGGCTGAGGCCAGTTGTAATGATATCTGTAATGAGGGCGACGGAGCTGAGGCAGCTTGCGATGTGATCTGTAATAGGGTCACATGCGTAGGCAAAGGGGATATGAGCAGGCAGCAATAGGAGGTCCAGACTCCTTCAGCAGGCAGCGGGGATATTTGCATAGACACCGCCTTGACCGCTGCTAAGGGGAGGAGTTTTGTATATACAAAGGAGATCCAGAATGCTGGAATGTACAGACAGAATATGGAGCTAGCTGCGACTAGCGATAGCGGGGCATGCAGAGGCCCATGTAGCAACGAAAAATTTGTACAGCTGATCAATAATGATATTGGAAGGGGCGGGTCTGGGGTCTGTTTGGGGACGGGCTCGGATATCTCGCTGAGCCTGCGGCTCTCGATGCCTACCTCAAAGGCTAGTAACATCAGATCTCCTAACAACACTAAAATCGGCAACTATTTTAGCGCCTTAGGCGGGCCTCGAATGGGGGATCTCTACTTGAGGCTGGGGATCAAATTGATTCTGATAACGAGCCAGTCGAATTGACTTTTGCCAATGAGGCTTGGCTCATTGAGCAAGAGCTCCTGAAGCAAAACAGTAAGGGCGGTAAGGGAAAGAAGAAGCAAGTCCATAATAAGGGGCTGCGGTCTCAAGTAAGGGTACTCGTAAGAGCTCACGGATCAATAGGGAGGGTGAGAACCTCCCGCCTTCCAACCCTGATCAATGACTCTCCTTATCTGGAACACTAGGGGGCTTAATAGTGTCGCTAGGCGTCATGATCTTAAGGATCGTTTGCAGAAATATGCGCCTTCTCTTGTAGGGCTCATCGAAACTAAGGTCACTGAGAATAATATCCATAGAATTGCCAGATGCTTTCCTAAGAAGTGGTTATCAATCACCAATCACAGCTCACATCGGAATGGCCGTATTATTAGTATGTACGACACTGATATCTGGCAGTGTGGGATTGAAGATATGAAGGCTCAACACATTTCCTTATGATGTAGCAACGCTGCAGGGTTTGTTATGGTTGTTACTATTTTCTATGCCTCCAATTCCTACCAAGAGTGCAGAATTCGCTGGGATGATATTATCTCTAGTGCTAATAAATTTAAACATGCTCCTTGGATTATTGGGGGTGATTTCAATTACGTCAGATACGCAATGGATAAGGTCAGTGGTAGATCGGTCAAGGGGACTATGGTTAACGAGTTCAACGATTGTATCAATGCTAGTGCTCTTATTGGTATCAAGACTGTTGGTAACATCTTGAGTTGGAATAATCGCAATATTAGGCAACTGTAGGAAGATATATGCCCATAAGGAAATTTATCTTGATTATACGTCTTGTTCATACCGTATATGGTACGTATTATTCAAGGTATAAAAGGATTTGTATTAATATACTTAGATAATATCCATAGACTTATAGTTAGGTCCTTACGTATCTAGATGAGATCTCGATTATGAGTAAGTAAGTGACCGAATAGAAACGTAAGTCTTAAACGGTTCGTGATCATAGATGTGTCGAGAACTGGATATCGACACATCAGATAGATCACTGTGTCTTCGTCTTGCCTTCGGGTAATGATGATCTCATAGTCATTCGACTTAGCGAAGTCGGAGACAAGACACAGGTGCTCATTAGAGAATGAGTTCACTGAACGACCAAGTTAGAGTTATTAAATGGTTAACTTTAATGATCTGTCTGTAATAACTCTAGGGTGATGATAGGTTAGTTGATCCTTAAGACCTGAAGTCATCTGTACCAACCTGTGAGCGGACGGTGTAGCTTAGACCCATGATCTAGCTTCGAGGACCAGTCCTGATGAAAGATCTTAGGTTGGGTTGCACCTGAAGCTCTCAAGGTGAGTAAGTGACTAAGATGGGATTCGTCACTTCCATTAAAGGGAAGTTAGTGTTATAGGCTCAGTACGGTCTTTATGTTAATCCTCGGCCGGGGTACGTTGCAAGTTGTACAACGTGTATACAATAAAGACCGCCGTATACTGACCAATGTTGTCTAATTAGGGTTGACAGAAAACCATACCCTAGGCCAACATCAAACACAGTCTTGACGAAGGGATTTTAGCTAACGGAATTCATCTCTGACACAGCCAATGCAAACCCTATGACACTTTTGTCAAAGGGTCGATCACGTTATGATGACTCTGAAACAGGGACGACAGCTACTGCTCGTAGTGACCGTCGTCTAGGGGTTTCGAGCCCCAACCTGTAGTAAGGTCAGGCTGTAGGGTCTCACACCGAGTAGTGCTCGTCTCTTAGTAATAGGAATATAGAATAGAGAGAAATATCATTTGATGATATTCACAAGCTGAGTTGTGAAAGTTAGTCGCATTAGCAATAGGGACACAACGTTGCATTAGATGCTAACTTTGACTAAATGTGTTGTAAATTAGTTACAACGAATTTAGTAGGAACAAACTTGTTGGAAAAGGTTACCTGGATGACGGGATCGTCCCGGTCTAAACACAGGTTCAAACCGCGTCCAAATCGGAGCTCAAACGAGCCCAGAAACGCAGAAAGAGTCCAAGGGGAAGTGGGTTAGACCCACTGGGCCAAAAGGCCCATGTGCAAAGGCAAACGGGCGTGACCCGCTGCAGCAGCGGGCATGGCCCGCTGTGTGCAGCGGGCGGGCACCCGCTGCACAGCGGGCGTGGCCCGTTGATGCAGCGGGCGTGGCCCGTTGATGCAGCGGGCACGGCCCGCTGCACGCAGCGGGCCAGCGCCCGCTGCAAGCGGGCGCGGCCCGCTGCAGCAGCGGGCGCCCGCCCGCTGCAGCAGCGGGCGGGCGGCCCGCCCTTGCCCCCCTTGGGCAGGCGCGCCCGCTAAGTCTAGCGGGCGCGCCCGCAACTTAAGTCAAATTAGGGTTTTTGTAAACCCTAATGACGGCTACGAATTTTGTGTAAATTGCTAAACTTTGAGCAATTGTTTGAGGGGTCAAACGAAGTCGAAATTCGTCACCGTCAGTTCCTACGCGTTCACCATTCCAAGCTTTTCTGATTGATAGCTTGTTTGGTGTCTGAAGTTTAGTATGTGAGGAGAATTAATTCGTTAAAGTTTGACTTTGTGAAAGGCTAACTTTAAAATTGAAATTAAGCCAAATGACTTAATTCAATTTTTTCTCTTCATGTGGATTGTCCCACATTGCCCGCAACAAGAGGGTGAGTGCTCACTCCCTATATAAATAGGGGTGCACTCTCCTCGTTGAAAAACACACCAGTCAACGATCGAGTAGCTCCAGAATTTTAGAGCAGGCTCGATCGGCGACTAAATCTCTCTATCTAATTTTCCTATTCTCCGGAGTAGTCCTAGCACGACTACGAAGGGGGTTTGGATCTGATCCGGACGTCTAAGACGCGGGTTCTTCTCAAGTGAAACTTTCTACCGCGTGTGATCGGCTCGGAGGCGAAAGCGGCTCGGGCGGATCGGTGCGAGGGTGCGAGGCGGCTCAGGGAGATCGGGTCAACGCGGCTCGGCTACGAGGAGCTTCTCAAGACGGTGCGGTACATCTTGCCTGCTCCAGGGCCAAGATTCCGGGTATGTGGTTAAGCGTTTTTTAGCGTAATTTTAATTAGTCGCTTAGTGTAGATCCTTCTTGGAGTGGTCAGACCCACTCCAAGTCGGCATAGATCGGGCTAGGTTCTGGCTCCCCAGAGCCTAGCTAAATAGTTTAGCTAGTGTAGAAATTTCGATTTCTAGTTTTTCCGCTGCGCTTTTTGTGCCTCCGTGGTCCGTCCGACTTAGGACGGATACGGATCCGAGCTCTGGGGGTCCGCCAAAAACCCCAACAGTGGTATCAGAGCCACGGTTATGCTATAGATCTACTATAGCGACTTTTTAAATAGTTAAAAATGCTTAGCTTGCATGTTCAAAACCTTTTAGCTTTATGTTAAATTAGTTTTGAAAATATTTTGTGTTTCAAAAATTAATTTGTTGCAACACGGAAAATTATTTTTGGGACAAACTTATTTTTATGCGATAAATTTAAAGGTAGTCTCTTTTATTTTAAATACTTTATTAAATTTTTATGAGACATTAAAAATTTTAAAAGAGTATTTAATGTTTATGTAATCTTTAGAAAAATTTTATTTTTGAAATTTAAGAATTTTTCTTTAGTTACATAAAGTTAGAAATCTTTAAACTTTATTTGAAAGCTTCTAAAAAGGATTTCTAAAAGATTTTAAAAGAGTTTTAAAATTGTTTATATATGTTAATAATAGAAATAATTTTATTTCATGAGATGTAATATAAAATTAATTTCTTTTACTACATAGATGTTTCTAAAATTTTTATGTGATATTTTAATTTTAGAAATGAGGTCAAAAATTTTTTCAAGGCCTAGGTTTAAATTTATTAGATAATTTTGTACGACTTAGTTTTATGCGATAAAATTTTTTAATGAAGGCTTTAAAATTTTAATCTTTAATTTTAAGTGTTAAAATTTAGATTTGCATGTTTGTATTATATAGATAATTTTTTAAACTTGCAAATACCTTTTATATGTCACTAAAAATGAAACTTTCTTTTATGCGGATAAAGTTAGTTTTCATTTCATGTTGTATAATGTATACACAAACCTTGTTAGGTTAGCCATTAAAACATGATAGTGACATGTTATGTTTAATAAAACAAAACAACATTGAACCTAATACCTGATTAGGGTAGTCCCCTTGTTTGTAAATCATTTCATTAAATCGTTTAAATAATGATTTTCATAAAAGACAAAATGTTGAATTGTTTTATTAAAATCCTAATAAGATTGGGGTAGTAAGTTGAACGTAGAACCTTATAGTTGATAAGGTCTTAATAAAAGATGTTCAACCAATCTAAAAAATTTTGAATTTTTAGGATCCACTAGTTGATAAGGATTAACTAGTTCTTTTAATTAAAAGCCATTTAGTTGTTTGGAAAACATAAGATTGATGACAACTCCTTCAATGGATCATGATGTCGGTCAATGTGCTTGGCTAAAGTTTTTGGACCAACCTAGCTAGACTGGGTAACAAGTGGTCCTGGCTTAGTTAATTCCCTGGCCGCGTCCGCTGGACCGCAAGGAGTCGATTCATGACTATGTAAGTCCATCGACTATACCTAAGTCAATACGATAATAATCTTGTTCAAGATAAATCGTAGCCCTCCTTGTTTTAGGAGTTGGCAACTGTAAGAAACATGTTCCGGTTGTTGAGCTACACTCAAGCCGTGACATGTCAATCTTATAGAAACCGATTTCTTGATTGACATCTTAACCTGACTGAAACCGTTGTCTCATCCCTCGAGCTTCGGCGTAAGTCTAACCAAGAATGTAGTCTAAGACCTGACCCAAACCGGCGCGTCGTGCATACACCGAGCAAAGGGGCAAGTCAGGCTAGACACGAAAACAAGGGTCCGACTAGGCTAGCCATTGTGATCCGGTTGAGCACACTCATGATCACAAATGACTAGGGGTAAAAATCGATAGGGAATCATAGTAAATATGATTGACGACGAGTTCGTCTACCGACTGCAGAGTCGGACAACTTGTTGAGATACACTCAAGGTTGTCAGACTCAGGGTAGTCGGATCCCTCTCTCACAAATATTATTTTATAATAAATTGTTTATTATTATGGCTTTAAATAAATTTAGTGGGAGAATATAGTTTTATTAAAACCATTAAAACTATACTACGAACATTTACTAACTATAGTATCTATAAAATACAGAATGGATTCGGGACTTAGATACATGGTTGAAAAGAACGTGCTGGATGGAACGAACTACAAAGACTGGCTTAGGAACATCAAGTTGGTCATTTCCCTAGCCGGAATAGGATACGTACTGTTCGAGGACGCTCCAGATAAGCCGGATGAAGATTCGACCCACGAGGAAAAGGAAGCCTACAAATTGTACCAGAGGGATGCAGAGAAGGCCAGGTGCCTTACTCTGGCTTCGATGACCAACGAGTTGCAGAGGAAGCATGAACATATGGATGTTCAAAGCATGCTCCTCAACGCACAAGAGTTGTATGGCAAGCGATCAAGAGCTGCCAAGTTCGAGGCCACTAGCAACCTCTGGGGCACCAAGATGGGGACGGAACCCGTACAAGATCATGTTATTAAGATGATCGGGTACGTGGAGGACGCCGCCCAGTTAGGATTTGTCCTGGACAATGAGATGTCCACGGACATTATCCTAAAGTCTTTGACTCCCGATTTCAAGCCTTTTATAACTGGCTTTATAATGAACAGCCTTGAGACGGATCTTCCGGGTCTCCTCAATATGCTCCGGCAGTTTGAGGAGATTCATAAGAAGCCGGCTGCACTGGTTGTTGGCTCTGCTACTTCCGACCAGCCGAAAGGCAAAGGAAAGAAGAGGCAGGTCCCACAACCTGCGAAGGCTAAGAATGGGAAGAAGAAGAACAAAGGGGCCCCGTCGAAATCTGAGTGCTTCCATTGCCACAAGATTGGCCACTGGAAGAGGAACTGCAAGATCTATCTTGCAGAGAAGAAGAAGGGGCATACTGATGCCTCCACCTCAGGTACAAATTAAAATTCAATTAAATGCAATTATTTCCATTCATAAAGTATGAGATACTTATAGACATCTGTGTACTGTATACAGGTGGCTGATAAGAACTGGAGATTGGAGAAGTACGGAGATCGGTCGGCAATTAAAGCAACAGTTGCTGCTGGGACCGCTCAAAGACTTCTAGAGACGCTGATCGTGATGGAGATGATATTTTTCTTATTTAAATAAAATGTATCATCTTTAAGGATCGAAAACAATGAATGAGTGCTTTGCACTCAAGGTTTATTTTTGATAAACAAATTAAGGTTCCTTTTTATGAACCCGTTGTTTTGGAATGGATGTCTCGTTTGTTGCAATTGAAATTGAATTGGCTCAAATTCTGTGGATGTGGCTTTTCTGTGATGGTTGCGTATATTTTTGAATAATGGTGTATTGCTTCGATAATATTGATTTTGGAGCTGACTAAATGCTAGAAGTCAATCAGTAGTTAAGTGTAAGTTCCAGGGGACGTATAAATTGTGTGCGATCACAATAATACGCAAATCAAGATTAACTCGTGATTATCTGCATTTAGTCATTAAAAGAGTTAATACTAAATGTGGTTAAAGGAATTTGTACAGTGTAGAACGTTTTGATCGAACAAGTCAATGTCAAGATTCCTTAAAATGATCTTGACTTGACTCATTCGTCAAACCAAATCTGACACTTGTACATTCCATCTAAGGCACTTACCAAATGGTTATTTTACTCATAAATCTAAATATGATTTAGATATTATGTTTGACCAGGTAATTCTTAAAGTCAGTGGGAGCGTATTAATATACTTAGTTCCGTTTTTCGGACTAAGTAAAAAGGATTTTTCACTTTAATGAATCTTCTATATAAATCATTAAGTCAAAATTGTTTTGATTTAATAGTATATATATATAGACTTAGGGTGTCAAATATGTACTCGACATATTGACACAATAAAGTGGAGTGAGCTAGAACTGACTTACGAAAATGTTAGACCCCACATCTAAATCGTATAAGCTAACTGTTAGCTATACAAGGTTAGGAAAATTGATCCAGATCATTTTTCCAAAGGATCAACCCTGTGTGATCAAGAGATGTAATTTCAATCCATTAAAATTCGTTGTAGATACTTATTAGTAGAACCATTCTTAGGTTTGTCATATCAAATGTCAAAGTGACTGATATGCTATAACGGTATGAGATACCGAGATAAATAGCCTAAGTGCAAGTGGGAGATGTAGGAAGATATATGCCCATAAGGAAATTTATCTTGATTATACGTCTTGTTCATACCGTATATGGTACGTATTATTCTAGGTATAAAAGGATTTGTATTAATATACTTAGATAATATCCATAGACTTATAGTTAGGTCCTTATGTATCTAGATGAGATCTCGATTATGAGTAAGTAAGTGACCGAATAGAAACGTAAGTCTTAAACGGTTCGTGATCATAGATGTGTCGAGAACTGGATATCGACACATCGGATAGATCACTGTGTCTTCGTCTTGCCTTCGGGTAATGATGATCTCATAGTCATTCGACTTAGCGAAGTCGGAGACAAGACACAGGTGCTTATTAGAGAATGAGTTCACTGAACGACCAAGTTAGAGTTATTAAATGGTTAACTTTAATGATCTGTCTGTAATAACTCTAGGGTGATGATAGGTTAGTTGATCCTTAAGACCTGAAGTCATCTGTACCAACCTGTGAGCGGACGGTGTAGCTTAGACCCATGATCTAGCTTCGAGGACCAGTCCTGATGAAAGATCTTAGGTTGGGTTGCACCTGAAGCTCTCAAGGTGAGTAAGTGACTAAGATGGGATTCGTCACTTCCATTAAAGGGAAGTTAGTGTTATAGGCTCAGTACGGTCTTTATGTTAATCCTCGGCCGGGGTATGTTGCAAGTTGTACAACGTGTATACAATAAAGACCGCCGTATACTGACCAATGTTGTCTAATTAGGGTTGACAGAAAACCATACCCTAGGCCAACATCAAACACAGTCTTGACGAAGGGATTTTAGCTAACGGAATTCATCTCTGACACAGCCAATGCAAACCCTATGACACTTTTGTCAAAGGGTCGATCACGTTATGATGACTCTGAAACAGGGACGACAGCTATTGCTCGTAGTGACCGTCGTCTAGGGGTTTCGAGCCCCAACCTGTAGTAAGGTCAGGCTGTAGGGTCTCACACCGAGTAGTGCTCGTCTCTTAGTAATAGGAATATAGAATAGAGAGAAATATCATTTGATGATATTCACAAGCTGAGTTGTGAAAGTTAGTCGCATTAGCAATAGGGACACAACGTTGCATTAGATGCTAACTTTGACTAAACGTGTTGTAAATTAGTTACAACGAATTTAGTAGGAACAAACTTGTTGGAAAAGGTTACCTGGATGACGGGATCGTCCCGGTCTAAACACAGGTTCAAACCGCGTCCAAATCGGAGCTCAAACGAGCCCAGAAACGCAGAAAGAGTCCAAGGGGAAGTGGGTTAGACCCACTGGGCCAAAAGGCCCATGTGCAAAGGCAAACGGGCGTGACCCGCTGCAGCAGCGGGCATGGCCCGCTGTGTGCAGCGGGCATGGCCCGCTGTGTGCAGCGGGCGGGCACCCGCTGCACAGCGGGCGTGGCCCGCTGATGCAGCGGGCGTGGCCCGCTGCACGCAGCGGGCCAGCGCCCGCTGCTGCAGCGGGCCCGCGCCCGCTGCTGCAGCGGGCGGGCGGCCCGCCCTTGCCCCCCTTGGGCGGGCGCGCCCGCTAAGTCTAGCGGGCGCGCCCGCAACTTAAGTCAAATTAGGGTTTTTGTAAACCCTAATGACGGCTACGAATTTTGTGTAAATTGCTAAACTTTGAGCAATTGTTTGAGGGGTCAAACGAAGTCGAAATTCGTCACCGTCAGTTCCTACGCGTTCACCATTCCAAGCTTTTCTGATTGATAGCTTGTTTGGTGTCTGAAGTTTAGTATGTGAGGAGAATTAATTCGTTAAAGTTTGACTTTGTGAAAGGCTAACTTTAAAATTGAAATTAAGCCAAATGACTTAATTCAATTTTTTCTCTTCATGTGGATTGTCCCACATTGCCCGCAACAAGAGGGTGAGTGCTCACTCCCTATATAAATAGGGGTGCACTCTCCTCGTTGAAAAACACACCAGTCAACGATCGAGTAGCTCCAGAATTTTAGAGCAGGCTCGATCGGCGACTAAATCTCTCTATCTAATTTTCCTATTCTCCGGAGTAGTCCTAGCACGACTACGAAGGGGGTTTGGATCTGATCCGGACGTCTAAGACGCGGGTTCTTCTCAAGTGAAACTTTCTACCGCGTGTGATCGGCTCGGAGGCGAAAGCGGCTCGGGCGGATCGGTGCGAGGGTGCGAGGCGGCTCAGGGAGATCGGGTCAACGCGGCTCGGCTACGAGGAGCTTCTCAAGACGGTGCGGTACATCTTGCCTGCTCCAGGGCCAAGATTCCGGGTATGTGGTTAAGCGTTTTTTAGCGTAATTTTAATTAGTCGCTTAGTGTAGATCCTTCTTGGAGTGGTCAGACCCACTCCAAGTCGGCATAGATCGGGCTAGGTTCTGGCTCCCTAGAGCCTAGCTAAATAGTTTAGCTAGTGTAGAAATTTCGATTTCTAGTTTTTCCGCTGCGCTTTTTGTGCCTCCGTGGTCCGTCCGACTTAGGACGGATACGGATCCGAGCTCTGGGGGTCCGCCAAAAACCCCAACAGCAACGTCGTATCTCTGCCACTCTTGATTGGTCCTTCTGCAATAATAGTTGGATTAACACTCTCACGTCATCTTACTGTGAATATGTTGATGGAGGTACCAGCGATCACTCCTCTCTTATTATCCGTACTCATCAGCCTGGGGGTACCGACCATAAACCTTTCAAATTCTTTAATGCCTGGCAGCACTGCCCTGAGTATCCTTGTGTGGTGAAGGAGCACTGGCATATTAGGGTTAATGGCTGCCCTATGATACAGCTAGTTGCCAAACTTAAAACCCTGAAAAAGGGTCTCAAGAATTTTGGTGCTGGTCTTAGAGAGATCAATGATGTGGCTAAATTGCAATCTGAGCTTGCTACTATTCAGTGTGACCCTAATCTTAGCAATTGTGTTAAGTTACAAAGAAAGGAGCGTATATTGATCAATCAGCTTGCTGAAGCTATTGACATTGAAGAGTCCAATCTTAGGCAGAAGAGCAGACAAGATTGGCTTAGTCTTGGTGATCGTAACTCCCGTTTTTTCTATACTGCTATGAGAACCAGGCAGAGTCGTAACAATCTCAGTCATCTCATTGGCCCTGATGGCACTAGAAACAATTCTGTTGAAAATTTGAAAGTTAAAGCCCCTGAATTTTATTCCAGTCTTTACAATCAAAATGATTACTGGAGTGTTTTCCCTCGCCTTACTACTAAAAGAGTCCTCACTAATATGGCTGCTGATTGGGTAGAGAGGCCGGTTTTAGCTGAGGAGGTTAAAAATGCTGTATTCCAAATTGGAGTGGATAAGGCTCCTGGCCCTGATGGTGTCAATGGTTTCTTCTATCAGAACTCTTGGGATATTATTGGGAATGATGTCACCACAGCTATTCTTAACTTCTTCAAGTCTGGGAAGTTATATCGTCAAGTCAATCACACCTTTCTTACACTTGTCCCCAAGAATGCCAACGCTACTGATCTTGGTGATTATAGACCCATTGCCTGTTGTAATGTTCTGTATAAAATCATCAGCAAAATTCTATGCAACAGTCTGAAGAAAGCAGTCATTGAGCTCATATCACCTAATCAAGCTGCTTTTTTGCATGACCAATTACTTGCTGATTGTGCTTTGCTTGCGCATGAACACATCAGGGACTTTAATAGTCCTATGGGTAGCCGGGCCTGCCTCAAGCTTGATTTGAAGAAAGCTTTTGATAGCGTTAATAGAGAATTTGTTTACTTCATGCTTCACCAAATGGGCTTCAAGCACAAATTCATCAGTTGGCTGTGTGAATGCATATCCACTCCCGCCTTCTCTGTTATGATTAATGGCTCCCCTTATGGCATGTTTCAATCTAATAGGGGCCTGAGGCAGGGAGACCCTCTCTCCCCCTACCTATTTGTGGTTGTTATGGAAGCCTTCTCCTTGCTTATGGCTAAGGCTAATGCTGAGTGCAGTATCAGGCCTATGAAAAGAGTTGGTGCCATTACCCGCCTTCTTTTTGCTGATGATTTGTTGGTGTTCTGTCGTGCAAATGTTGCTTCTTTTAAGGGTTTGAGAGATCTCCTCACTACCTTCAATTCCTTTTCTGGGCTCAAGGTTAATTGGAGTAAAAGTTCTGGTATTTTCAGCAAAGGGGTTAGGGGGGCCAGTGATCTTGCGGAAATTCCGGGCATTAAAAGGGTGCAATCTCTTTCCACATATCTGGGCCTCCCACTCTCTGCCAAATATCCAAAGGCCCCTATGTACAGCCGGTTGATTGACAGGTGCAAAAGCAGGCTGCAGGGATGGTCATCGTCCCTATTATCCATTACTGGCCGTATTGAATTGGTTAAAACTGTTATCTACGGGATGGTGGTGTTCTGGATGCAGGCTTTCCGCATACCCAAATCTGTTCTGCGCTCTCTCACAACTATATGAAGGAATTTTATTTGGGGGAAAAGTCACCTCTGGGCTTGGGACGATATTTGTTCCCCCAAGCAAGAAGGAGGTGTGGGGCTTAGAAGTTTTGCTGCGTTGAACAATGCATATGGTGTTAAGTTGTCTTGGCGTATGCTTACACATGGTGGGATCTGGGCTTCCTACATGAGAAATCACTATTTGGGTAACACTGGCCTTTTTCTTGCTAAAGCACATCCTATGCAATCTGGTACTTGGAAATTCATATTGCACTGTCGGGAGTTCACTAAGAAGCTTACCAAGCGTATAGTTAAAGATGGATCTTCCACTCTCTTCTGGTTTGATAATTGGCTTCATTGTGGTCATCTTAATGATGCTTATGTGGTCCCTGCTGGGGAGGAGGGGTTTATGGTTAGGGATTACTGGACCGATATGGGTTGGGTCGAATCCAGATCCCTTACTACTGTGCGACACTTGATTCTAAATGTGACGCTATCTACTGGTGATGACTGCTGGACCTGGGTCTCCAAGTCCCCCTCCTTGCGTGATGTCTGGTCTGGGACTAGAGCTATAAAACCATTGTTTCCCTTCTACAAGGTTGTCTGGTTCCAGGGGCATATCCCTAAGATGGCTATTTCGTTACTGCGAGCTTTTCATGGGAAGCTGCTCACCCGTGATAAGCTCGTGCAATGGGGAGTGTCTACTTCACCTTATTGTGTTCTTTGTCCTGATAATATTCATGAAAATATAGACCATATATTCTTTGAGAGCAGCTTTTCTAACTACCTCCTTTGCAGGAGTTTTTTGAAAATGGGGTTTACCTCTCCTCTGTCGGCCTCATTAGCAGGTATAGGGACTTTGATACTCTCCCACTATCATACGAAGGACAACTTGGGTAGATTGGCCAAAACTGTTTTGCTGTTTTGACCTGGCACATTTGGAGGGAGCGTAACAGGAGAATCTTTGAGGGTAATAATCAGAGACAGACGGCTCTATTCGAGGATATTGCTGAGGATGTTAGAGTTGCCATGAGGCAGGTGGACTGGGAGTTCCATGGTGGCGAGAACTCTCCCACTTCAAATTGGGGGTTGATTCCTTAGGTTGTGGATATTGTATTCTTTTCTCTGCTTTTGGCTCTTGGGATAGCGGAAGGTGGTTGTTAAGGTGTGGGGTGGTGGTGCCTGTGCCTCGCTCCGACTTGCAATCATCCTTCCTCCTCCCTTGAGTCATGTACATTTTTCCTAGTATCAATAAAGTGCAAGCATATTCTCCATATATATATATATAGTGGCTATGGAAAAATCTTTTAATTTCAAATAAAATAAGATTAAAACCAAAGGATCAAAATAAAAACCTTAATTAGAATATCAGAAATAGCAAACTCAGCTTGAGAGATTTCCAATTTAATCAAATCTAGAATTGCTTAAAAGCTTTGAGAATTAAACAACAAAAGGCCAAGAAAGTTTAGAGAGCTTGAAAGAGATGAAAGCTTGAGTATTTTGCTTAAAAATTGTTCATTAAGTTGGCCAAAAAATCTCAACAATCTCCCCTTAAATAGAGCTCAAAACCCGTTGAAGATTGCTCCCTAAGATGCCCTTAAAACGGCTTTTTCGACAGCCTTGCAAAAATCATGGAACTATGTTTCCTGGGCTATGAATAGTGACATAGTCGACCGTTATGTTACCGATAGGTGACTCCCCATATAACGGTAGTTGACTATTTTGAGCTACTGAGAGAACTCTCTCTTTTCAATACAAAGTAGTCGACCGATGTGTTACGAGTAGTCGACTATCTTGCTGAAACATAGGAAAATAGCTTAAATGACTTCAAAAATAATTTCAAATCTTTCCTACATAATTTCAAATCATTTAAAATATTTTCCAAATAATTTATGAAATTTAAAATCATTGAAAACATAATTCAAAAGTGTTGATATATTAAGTCTTACCCCCACGTGGTTTTGATGATGAACAATTAGTGCATCTAACATCTTTGAGTGCAAGAGCTTACAGAATCAAAATATTGAACTCCAGGGCTAAGTGATGAGCAAACAAGGCAATGGACCAATTTGAGCTAGCTTTAAGCTTGAAGAATGAAGAATGCATTACATTGGTCTTCAATGTAATAATATCATTGATGTATTTTTATTTATTTTGTCTTAACATGTTAAAGCCTTATTAGAAGCTCATTCACACTTAGGACTACACATAAAATGATTTAAAAATATTTTAAAATATTTTGGAAAGGTTTTAAGATGTTTTAAAGTTTAAAACACATGTATCAGAAAACGTGTCGACTACTTTATAGTAGGAGTCAACTATTTTGAATGAGAAATGAGCTGTGTTCTCTGGACCCCAAAAGAGTCGACTGCAACTTTACATGTAGTCAACTGCAGTTGATTTGAGAGTTAACTATCAGATGAACCGCGATTAACTACTTTGACTTGATGACAAAATTAAACACAGTTCCAGATTTTACGGGATTTTGTTTCTTCAACCGTTTGAAGGGTATTTTAGAGAAAGATTTTGAACGGGTTTTCCACCCCTATTTAAGCTGAGTTGCTGGGGCTTTTATGCTAACATTAAAAAAATCAAGTCTTCAAAAGCATTTTCTAAGTTGTTTTCAAAAGCCATAAGCTCTTTTATTTGGCTTATGTTATAAGTTTTTGATTTCTTTAATTAGCCAAAGTTTTTCTTGATTTCCCAATAATTTAAAGTCTTCATATTTGGAGATCAACACTATAACCAACACATCTATACAAACTTCAAGCAAAAGCTATATATAAAAGTGTTAAACTCATTCAAAAGAGTAAGTAGAAAATCCTCAAAGTGTTGAGGTGGTAAATTTTATCTCTTGAGAAGAAATTTGTAAGTAAGACCACTTGGGAAGAGGCTTTTGTACTATTTGAGAAAAAGTGAATTGAGCTGAGTGGGACTCGGGTGACTGGAGTAGGATACAGTAGCCAAGTGGGACTTGGATATTCGAACCAGCGTATTTACTCGTGTTTTCATTTGGTATTCATTTTCTGTGTTGCAATTTTCTCCTGTGTGTATTTATTTCAACGGTTAGCAAGATAATTATCG
Source organism: Scilla litardierei (assembly GCA_030789695.1). Classification (NCBI taxonomy): domain Eukaryota; kingdom Viridiplantae; phylum Streptophyta; class Magnoliopsida; order Asparagales; family Asparagaceae; genus Scilla; species Scilla litardierei. The sequence continues at coordinate 755,651,276 of CM061142.1, read as the reverse complement.
TTGATTAAGTTTAATTTGAGTGACATCGGTTGCAAAATTAGGTAGCATTTCTAGAGGGAATTCTTTTAATATTTCTCGAGACACTAACCATCCCCTTTAGTGTCTACTTGCCATCCACAGGGTTCTAACAAAAAGTGTGTGCAAGCTTCAACTATTGACTTTGACATTATATGACAAGTAAAATAAACACACACAACTCACACAGTCTTTGGTATCTTGGTGTCATCAATAGACTTGATCATCTTGCTTGAAGTGTTGCACTCCTTCAGTCTTTGGCTTGAGCTTTTGATCTTGAATATGAGCTCCAAGTCCATTGACTCCTCATCATCAAGCTTTAATTTCATATCTTTTTTATCTTTAAGCTTGAGTTGACCATTATTGACTTTCAATTCCTACATTCATAAAAATAACTCACAAAACATAATTAGTAACACTAATTGTTTGCTTAATCATCAAAACCAACTTGAGGTGTTACAGTGACCAACAGTTTTCCCGTGAAATAATTTCGGTAAAGACAACCCACCACCACCTGATCCTGTGCAGAGAGCAAAACAATGTCAAGGTTCGAGCGCAAGGCTCCACTGCTTTCCATAATGAGAGATCTTACCTAACTCATCCACGACTGAGTCCCAAGAAACTCCCCCATAGGGAGTTCTACAAGGCCTTCTTCCATCCTAGTCTCCCTAACCGTGAGATTGAGTAGCCTCTTCCAAAAGGGATGTTTTTCCTCATCTGAATCTTCCCTGCTCTCGGAGCCGGCCGTCAATTTCGCCTGAATTGAAGCCATACTCGAAGCAGGGCCAGTCCCCAGTTCAACAGGAACCTCCCTAGTCTTCTTCTTTAGCGGCTCGATGTCCTTAGGAAGAGTAGACCCCCTGTGCTGCTCAAACTTGGAGGGCTCTAGAGGTGTAGTCTCCTCATGTGGCAGCCGAGGACCTACATGTACACTCTCCCTTTTTCTCCCCCTCCTGAGGGTGAGTGAGGCATTGTCATCATCACCTTTGCCTTCAAGACTGACACGGCTCATTAGGAGAGCCTCCACTATACTATTCCTACATTCCAGAGCTGGGATTGTGGCCCCAAGATGGGCGAGCACGAGGACATCCAAAAGCCCCCTGACTTCGGGCCTCGAGTTCCCAGCATGATCACCCACCTTCAGAGCTTGGGCACTCACAGGTTTTGTACTGGAGGAGGTTAGAGCCTTGGTCCTCCTTCTTTCACTTGCAGAGCCGATGGGCAGGGCCTTCCTCTTCTCACTCAAGCTAGGGTGCAGATAGGAACTGCCTGCCTCTGCAAGAAGAAAATAGGAAGAGGTTAGTGAGCGGGCAAAGGTTTCAAGTTGTTGACCCCTAAGCTGTTACTCACTAGTGACGGGAGGAGCCTTACCGAGCTCTATGTCTTGCTCAGCAGGCATGGCATGTAGTTTGAAGAGCACTCCCTCAGATAGCAGCACATCGAACGACCTGAAAGAATGAATCTGTGCAGCCAACCATAACCATAACTCCATCTAATGCATCCTGCCGTTACCCTGGATGACTTCTGGCTCCCATTTGCACAGCCACTCGAACTGGCACATGACCCATTCATCAGGGACAACAGGGCACACCCCAGAACTCTCCACGTCACTGACTGCCCAAAACCACCTCTCCTTCCAGAGTTTATGGGATGAGGGTGCCTCTTCAAAAATACTAGAGATCTAGATCTGGCAACATATGTAATACTGGAAGGCCGAACTCCTCTTTATCTCAAACATCGCATGCATAAGTTCAGATGTCAACTAGCCTTTATCATTGATGGCGAACATAGTGGCTGAGATGATCATGGCCATAAAGCTGTTTGGTGCCAACCGGCAGGGCACTAGGTTGGAAAGGTACGGGAACCTCCACACTAGCTGGTTGAAAGGAAAACGAACCCCCGCTTCCAAATGCATGCCGCTCAATGCAATAGCACTTGGAGAAAGACAGACATGGGTCCCGTTCAATTTGTTAGTGTAATGGCCCTAGTACCCTATACGTAGGATGTATATGGTAATGTATGTGTGTACAGTAATTGTTGGAAGCAACGATCTAGGATCTTGGTTTGATAATGACAAACGTGTCGTTATATCTGACGTGTGTGCTTAGTGTGTTTCAGGCTTGGCGAAACAATATATTTTCACTTTTTGGCGGAATTGCTATTCGTATAGCATATTAGGAGAAAGGGAGTGTGTGTGCACAAAGAAGTTTGACTTGGTCAATGGAGAGCAAAGTTGGACTTGGTCAATAGAGGAGAGATGTGGCCAAATATATCAGAAAGATTGTCTATTATCCTCCTCCTATTCAAACACCAACGTGATCAAATCAAATCTCCTATCTATGGTGCAAAAAGATAGAATCAACTCATTTTTTGAAATTCCAATCCGTATACTCTAGAGATCATCTTTTGCACAAAACCCTAGCCTCATCCAATATATATATGGGCATCATCCCTAGGGTTGAATATACGGCTAACCAAAAAAATTTCAAGAGGGCAATACATATTTTTTAAAAGTGTACGGCTTATAAATTTTTGGGGTCACGCAACAATTAGGCAGACTGCTACATCTTTTAAAAATCTCCCAAGCCTACAACAATTAGAAGAGCCTCAGCCTTTGTTCCCATCAAAAATAACTATTCAAGAGCTTCTCCCCTACATCAACAAGCATCTACAAACAGGCCCCATCCTGTTACCAACGGAGTTCTTCCCACCGTCGACTCATCTGTGTGAAGAACAGCACGCTACCGTATCATCGCTGTGTGCTCGAGGATCACCGGAGCTCGCTCGCAAACTGCCGCACAAAGTTTGTCGCTGAAGTCGAAGTCGCCGTCGCTGTCTCCTATCAACACTGCACGTCTTCATCGTCGCCACCAAAGTCGCCATCGTCGAGCGCCAAGCTGCCATCGTCGCCAGTCGTCATCGCCGTAAGCTGTCATGGTCGTCATCTACACCGCCGGAGAGAGAACATCGAGAGCTCGTCGTCATGAGCTCTAAACCTTCGCTGCAGCTTCAAAGAAGCCGCCTTCGTTGCTGCATCATCCTTCGACGTTGTCGAAAGAGTATCCGCCGCCGTCATCGAACTCGCCGTCGATCGAGAAACTGTCGCCGTCGAGAACGAAGTCGAGTCGAAGAACCCATGAAACGTAGCTGAGTCGTCGTCGTTCGGAGCCTTCCTTGCTGTAGTCGGAGCTCGTCGATGAAACAGCCGTCGACGTATCGCCATAGAAGTTCACCACCGCACGAAGTCGTTGCCGCCTCCGACCGAGCAACGCCAAGATCGCCGCCGCTGAAGCTGCATCATACCAAGGAGAAATCGGCACCGAAGTCTTCACCGCTGCTGCCCGTACTTACGCCGTCGTCGAGACTTTCGCCATCGTCGTGTGCAGAAGTCGTCGCCATCGCCCGAAGAATAGCCGCCTGCATGCCCTAGGTGAAGCGAGGAGAACGAAAACGAAACGAAAACGTTTTCGTTTATCTCGCTGACATGGCGGCTGCATCAACTGCAGCTGATTTAAAGCCGCACGAATCTCAAAGCATGACGTGGCTGAGGATTTATTAAAGAAATTGATGTGCGCACCGACCGCTTATATTAAAGGAATGAACTACAATTGCTTTACGCACAGACCAGTGCACAACTTGACATCCAGGAGTTGGATTGAGACACCGTTTGCGTCAGATCGGAGCTGACGACGTGCTGATTGACAGAGACACCTACACGGACACAAACTGAGCATTTCTAAACCCTTAAACTCTTTTATTTGTGTCTTAGTGTAACGTTCTCTGTAGGGAAAACTTTACCTATTTTGTGTGACTATTTTGGGACTTGTCTAGTAGGGACTAGACAAGTGGGACCCAGCTAGTTTGGTACTAGCTGATAGAAAGCGTTACTAGGATTGATAGTGAGAGGAAACACTGTGTGTGGGGTACTGAGAGCCTGGCGAGTGTAGAGACGTAGAGGGTGCTCTGAGCGTGCTCTAACGTATGGTTTTGTACCTATTGCGCTATTCAATACTAGTTCTACTTTGGGGGCTAGAGTAGGTCGTTGGGACGACCGAACCAGTGTAAATCTGCTTTGTACTCTCTGTCTGTTTTTTATTTACCCTGTTGCTGCTATAACTGCATGTGCTTATTCGTGGGTTGCACGAATTATTTTTATTAGCCTATTCCCCCCCCCCTCTAGGCTAGGATCCAGATCCAACAAGTGGTATCAGAGCAGGTTTTAGGATCTAGCCTAGGATTGACCATGAATAACCATATGGATAATGTTTTTGCTGAGGGTCAGTCTGTTTCCCGTCCCCTTAGATTTAATGGAGGTGATTATGCTTATTGGAAAAATCAAATGAAAATCTACCTTATTTCTGTTGCCCGTACTTACCTTATTTCAGACCAAAGGTCACTGCCATCCAGGAAGCAAAGGTGTTGTCATAATTGAAGGTGGAGGACCTTATTGGTAATTTGATGTCCCATGAGTTGGAACTGTAAAATGTTGAAGCAAGAGAGAAACCTGAGGAGAAAGAGAAAGCCATAAAGCCCCTTGCTTTGAAAGCTAGTGAAGAAGAAGAAGATGATGATGACGACATAGCGCTAATGGTGAGAAACTTCAAAAAGTTCATCAAGACCAAGCATGGGAGAAATGAAATGGCATCCAAGTTTAATCGTTCTAACTTTAATAATTCTTCCAAGCAATTTAATGATCAGAAATCTATTGATAGAATGCAATGTTTTAAATGCAAGGGAAGAGGACATCTGATGAAGGATTGCCCAAATGAAACTGCTCAGCTCGCTATAGGAAAAGGAAAAGCGAAGGTATTAACATGGGATATGGATAGAGAAGCTGAAAGCGAGGAGGAACATGAAGCACATTCTTGCATGGCTTTGATGGGCATCCAAGATGAGAAACCGTCAGATAGCAAAGCTGGACTTCTTAAAATTTGTGAAGAAATGCAAAATCAAATAGTAGATCATGAGTTCACTATTGAATGTCTCCAAAATCAGAACTATGACATGCAAGTTAGAGATGATAAGGTGTTTAAAGAGAACGAAAAACTTAAAATTGAACTTAATGCATGTAAGTCTACTATTGAAGTCATGAAGAAGGAGAAAGAAAGCTTTGATGAAAATGCTCCTTGTATTTCTTGTTGCTCATTACACTACAAAAGACAAGGGTACTATCAGCGGTTGTATTAGCAGTGGTTTATTAAACTGTTAGAAATGGTCCTTTTGTAGCAGTTACGAACCGCTAAAGATGAGAGATTCCAATGAGACATGTTGCTGCGGTTCGCAACCGCTATAACCATTTTAAAGAGAGTAAAAAAGAGAAGCAGCGGGAACACAACGCGCGCAAGGGCGAATTTTTTTTCAATTGTATCGGTTTAGACCCGATAAAAAAACTCGATTCGTTTGTCACGGTTTGCAACCGCTACCAAAACATTGCTTGTAGCAGTTCGAAACCGCTACAAATCCGTCCTTCGTAGATTAACAGGCGTTTTCTTCCATTTTTCCTTCCTCCCTCGTTCCAGCCGATTTCATTAGGTTTTTATAGCCATCGCCGGAGATCCCTAAGTTTTCAGGCCTCTCTCCCTTAGCTTTGTCCAATCCCCCAGTTCTGCTTGCAGGTATGTGATTTAAGGTCTGATTTAAGGTCTGTAGACTTTGTGAACGAAAGGAAACCTAAGTTCTTGACATGGGGTTTTCTTATTTTTTCGTAGTTTTCTCTGCAGTGTCTCTAAGTTTCTGTGGTGTCTTGATTTCTAGAGCTGAAGGTATGGCTTCAATTTTGTTGATTTTTTCCCCTTTTCTTTTCATGGTGATTTTTGGGGTTTAAGGTTGTCGGTATTTGTTATTTTTGTTCACTTTCTGTTGGGTATTTGTTATTTTGTTCAATTTGGTAATGGCCACTTGATTAGCTTGTAATATGATGTTGGGTGTTTTCGCTCACGGAGGGGGAGGGGGTTGGAGGGTAGACGGGGAGGAAAGATGGAAGATGGAAGGCCTAAACTTGATAATATGGTGTCCTTTTTTGATGTTGCTGGCTTTATTTTATAATGATGTTTAGATATGGATGATGTCTTTCAATTTTGCACATCTCTACAGCATTCCTGAAATATAAGATACCGATATATTGATGGGTATTGGCCCCATCATTTTTCAGTGTTCCAGCTAATATTGTGAGATATGCAACTGTATGATATTTAATGGTGCGCATGTGAAAGATCATTGTTTTCAATTAAGCTCTGTGATTTGCTTAATCAAGGAAACAGTGTGCACATGGGACATTGATACCGTTGTTAGTTGATATTCAAGTGGATTTCATTTATTGTTTATGCATGTTAATAGGTTCTGTAAAATAATATTTGTGCACATTAAAGTAGTTCCAAGGAATGATCCTCTGCAGCTAGCATCAACCATGCTTCCTCTTTTTAATGTATGATGAGATTGCATAGAGATATCTTAATGCGATTGTTTTTTTCTATTGATGATATTGGCAATGTTATTAAACTAGAAGTTGACATTTTTGTTAACAGTTATTTCGGAGAGATTGTTGAGAGATAGTGCCAGCATGGTGAATCCTTTGAATAGCTAAGTAATGAGGTGCATTTGTTCGCTGGGAATTCATTACCATTGCTTCTACATTTCCTATTATTTTTATTTGGGTTTCCAGTGTTTTTCCTGTAATGATAGATTGGAATCTATCATGTCGGGTATAAATTTCTTAGATATTGATCACAGAATTATCATGTGCCGAAAAATATATAGATTTTACTAATCCTCTTTTGAGTTAAATTAGAAAAATACAATTTGGTTGTTTACCCAAACGAAATTTAGATTGTCGCAAGACTGGCTTGCTTGCTTATGGATAGGAGCGATCTAATGTAAATAGCATGTTGATAAGGAGATGGAGAGATGATTTGATGGGCAGATGTTATAGACTTTTCTTTGTTGGTGAGTGACAAGTGGTATTCCTATGATTCATGTAGGATAATTGACATGTTCCAATCTAGCTTGTATGTGTACAAATACTAGTATTATATACAATATAATACAGATAAACATGTCAAGGGAAAAAAATAAAAGTAGTTTGCTTCTTATTTGTATGCTTATATGAATATTTATTGTTTTTGTTTGTGTTGAGAAAAAAAGTTTTTTGTTAACCCTATAACACTACTTAGTTTTTTTCTGTACGAAGGATCAACCCAAATTTTAAAAAATGAACAGATAGAAACATAAATATGCGCTATATATCACTTAAGAAAACTGCCACATATAGCTTTAGGTCACAATCACCTCTCATGTTATTATTTTTGCGGCCATTGCCTTTGATGGTCTTCATTCTATCACAAATACAATCTCCTTTGATCTTGCCCCCCCCCCCCCCCCCCCCCCCCCCCCCCGCGCCCGGGAAAAAAAACAAAAAAACAAACCACTTGTTTCTCCTTCTTTAGCATTTGTGGTCACTCTTGAAGATGCATATACCTAACTTGTTAGCAATTTATAGCTTTACATATTGTCAAAATTTGTTGTCGCGTTTTTGCATTAAATATTGACGCATGTATCTTTAGAACTTAGCTTGAAAGTGATGTGTGCATGTGAATATTTAGTGAGACAAGGAGTTTTTTTTTCTCACTCACAATGGTGCACATGCAAACCAATGGAGGTTGTTCTTATGTGATAATATCTGAGTTAATGAGAGGTGCACTTTTGACTCTAACGAAAGAAGAGCACCCTCAGTTTCATCTCATGTTCTTTATTGTTGAGTCTTTCTTTGCATGATCTTTGTTGAGAACAAGCAAGTGTTGATCACGTGTTTTATATTGGGAAGCAATATGACAGAATGTTTCATATTGGAAAGCAATATGACAGACTTAATAGTTAATTAGTTTAAACCCCCAGTATGCTACCACCTTTTAGTTTTAATATCTCTTGGATAACAGTTTTGTTAGAATTTCTAGTAGCTTGGATCTCTGCATTTGATTAAACACTTGTGCTAAACTATGTTAAACAACCATTTATTTTCTTGATTCTAGTTTTATAATTTTTGTACTAACGGAATATCTAACAAGAACTTTAAGCCAAGGGGTGTTAAATTAGGAAATGATAATATATATGAGGTTAATATTGATGGGCTATTAGTACAGAGATGTTTACACTAATTAACCCTAGATTAAATGGAAAGTTGATGGCAAATTGAATGGTTGAAGTTTTTTTAATTTAGAACTAATCTTATACATTATGACTATGTCATCCTACTTAGAAACTAGGTGGCATGAATATTGTGTCGGACATACATGTTGGACACCTGTGTTAGAAACAAAAATTAATATTTTTTTCTTTTGTTCTATTTGTCGTTATATAAACCGATGTTCATTTCCAACTTTCGAGTAAAATCGGAAGAATATGCGATTAATTCAGTAAAGCAAATCTTATCACATAAGACGCATATACCGAATCAAAACTTATCCGAAAAGGGGTGTCAATGCATGTGCTCGGCATTAATTCAGTTATGACTATAGTTGCTTCGCTATAAGATCTATAATGTTCATTCTACTGGAATCACAAAATGTTGATATTAGCTTAACTGTATTTAGTTCATAATAGACCTTACACGTGTTTATAAAATGGTGATTAATTCTTAGTGACTGTGTGTAATACAGCAATTATGCCCAGCCCAAGGAGCAAGTGCAAAATTGTATTTCTTATTTCTAGTGTGGAGAGGATAATCTTTGTTGATCTTTGCACGCTTGCAGCAAGCTGTGATCCACAACAAAGTACATAGAGATAATCAGTTTATTGCTATCTTTCCCTGGCTGCTTGCATTGTTGGTTTTCTTGAGACAGCTACTGATGCAAGCTTGAAGAACTAGTGAAGGAAACACATAATTTTTAAAAAGATGCATACTGCATGTTCAAACTTCCCGAGCATATGAATCTGTCTAATTCTTTTTGTTCTGTCCTAACAACAATTACCTAGTAATGTCATAAAAAGGGAAATATCCCTACGCTTTGCTTGAGAATGTTGGAGAATGGCATGTTGCTTGTGATTCTCCAAGTTGTGCACTTCATATGGCATTTGTTTCTTCATTTTTAAGCATGTGAACATGTAGGTTACATCTCTGAGATTCTTCTGTGTGTCCTGATGGATAGAATCTGGACTTGTGCTTATATATGCATTCATCTTATTTTCTTCTACATTCCTCAATGTCACTAAGGAACAAGTTTCATTGTCAATGTTTCACTGTCATCAAGACATATGGAGATGAACCAAATAGGTTGAATCCAAATAAACACTAACCTAAGCAGGACATGCAACTTCTTAGACAAACACATGCTAATAATAGTTGCAATATTGCAATCACATAAGAAGTAAACGCATGAAGATCATGAAAGAAAAGAAGGCATAAATGAACCGAAGTAAAGAAAGAGGACTGAATACTATAGTCCACACAGATGAAATTAAGAAACTGGAGTTCACAATTATTAGACTTGAAATCAAGAAACTTCAAGGAGTAATATACATACATGTTGAACAGCAAGTTAATATACATACATCAATAAACACTAACCTAACAAAACTGATGATTAGAAATTTAGAATGAATGTAAAACTAAATGTCTGTTTGAAATTGATGTCACAACAACGAGGGAGAATGCAGAGTAATATACATACATGCTGAAAAGCAAGTTAGGATTGTCCTTGCTGTAAATATAAACAAAGCTATTTTCCCACTCCAAGGTAGTGATACTTCGAGGTAGTCGATTCTTCATATCCTAGAAAACACTTCTGCCAAGGTTGACTGCATAACAAGACAGAAATTCAGCATTGGAGCCAAAAACATGTAACTATATATTTACATGCTCACTTTCTGCCTGCAATGCTTAGAATTAACTATTTTCATTTCATTTCAATCTTGTAGCTATATATTCTGCCATTACATTCATCGATAAAAGTATTACACAATTCTATTTCTAGAATTGAGGCTTCATTAAAGGGTCAAGGTGTACAAGTTGACTGAAATGTGTTTATTTTTGTTAGACTTTTTTATTTACATGCTTACTTTTTTATTTTACCAACTTTTTCATTGTTTAATTTACATCTTTACAGGTTCATTTTTTATTGTATAAGTTATTTGAATATGTTTGTTTTTGTTAGACTGAAATGTCTGGAACTAGAATGACAGTAACTAATCACTTTTTCATTGTATAGGAGAGCATTCGATTACACTCATAACATGAAGAAGTTGAGAGGCAAGGAACAGATGATGTCGTGGCTCGTGTTTTAGGAGAAGACCACCCAGGCTGGGTGTTTGGTCTTTGTTCAAGTGGGTCTCAGTCTTGGATCTTCGGTACACATAGAAGATTTGTCCCTTCTCATTCATTCGATTCTGACGGTGCATCACGTCCTGGTTCAAATATGGTGATGCATGAGGAGTTTGAGAGGCACCAACAACAGCTTGATTAGTGTAGTCTCGCTTGAACTTCTTCATGACACAACACTATACTCCAGAACAACTGCAGAAATTACATGAAGACCCTCAAGTTCGAAACCTCTTCTCGTCGTCCCAGCATTAGTTTCTTTTTTTGTTAAAGACTGGCATTTTTATTGAATATCATCATGTGGTGTATGTTGTGTTGAAGACTTACATTTTTATTAAATATTATCATGTGGTTTATGTTCTGTTGAAGACTTCTTTTTTTATTAAATATTATTATTTGGTGTATGTTGTGTTGAAGACTTACTTTTTTTATTAAATATTATCATGTGGTTATATTTTGTGTTTTTTGGATGCTAGTTTTTATTTTATTTTTGTTAATTATTTACGTTATTGGTGGTTTAGAACCGCATTCGAACAATCCATTTTTATTTTTTTAAAATTTAATTTCGTTTGTAGCGGTTAGTAACCACCATAAACACAACAATTTTTCGCAATAAAATCCGCCCGAAACAAATATTGTGGTGGTTCGAACCGTTACAAAACGATTTCTTTTTGGCGGTTTGGAACCGTCATAAATACGTTTTGTGGCGGTTCTTAACCGTCAAAGTCTAATGGTATTAAATTAATTTTTTGTAATGAATAACCTGCCAGAAATGTAGATTGTAGCAGTTCGAAACCGCCACAAAATTGCATTGCAGGCGGTTTGGGAGTGTCGGTTGGTAACCGCCAGTAATGACGTTTCTCACGGCCCTTTTAGTAGCGGTTCCCAGAACCGCTTGAAACTGTAACAGTAGCAGTTACGACCCGCTAGTAACGGATTTGGGAACCGCTTCTACCATTCTCCCTTCTTGTAAACCAAATTAGCATGCTTAAACTTGATTTGATTAAGCTCGAAACTGAAAAAGACTATGTGATTAGAGAGCTTAATGATAAATTCTGCATGTTGGATAATGACTTTAAAAGAAAAATGATTGAATTTGAAAAGAAGGAAGAGGAAAGCAAGAGAGCTTTTATTAGTAAATGCACGATGCTTGTGGAAGAAAATAAACAATTAAAAACCAAAGTCTCTCATCTTGAAGTAGCCATTAAGAAATTCTCTATGGGAAAACAATCGTTGGACACTATTTTAGAGAATCAATTATATGGCAATAATAGAAGAGGACTTGGTTTTGGTCTGAAAAACGTTGAAAAACAAAAATTCAAGAAATTCCACAATGTACTCTCTATTGCAAAGAAAAAATATGCAAAGTGCTTTACTTGTGATAGTGTAGGCCACACTTCATATTATTGTAAATTTAGGAACACAAATATCAAGTTTAAACAAGTTTGGGTTCCTAAATCTTTAATGGCTAACACTCGTGGACCTTGTTGGATTTCAAGGTCACACTTAACACCTTTCATGTAGGTGTGATGGAGGCTTGGCGAGGAGCAAATTTTTAAAGTCTCATTCTATTTCTAGCTCCTTTGCCGAATAGCGACGCGAAGGTATAATTTTTATCCCTATTTGCATCTCATTGCATACCTTCATAGATTGTTTTGTGTGCTTGATTTATTTTTGTTTGTATGCTTGTTTGCATGTTTTTTAATGTTTTTATTCTTAAAAAATGAGCTTAAAAGAATACTCTTTATGATTTATCTTAAGTGGTAATGTATGAATGTTCAAATCTATCCCTTGTAGAAGTCAATTCATTATTGTTGTAGCTACATGAACATGATGTTATTCTTTTTAGTAGCCATGATATGTCTCATAAGTTTTAAACTTGACTTCTATACCTACATTTGCACTTACACGATAATTGACCTTTTAGTGCTTTTGGAGATTCTTTTGAAGAATAATGGAAAGTGAATGTAGGAATGATTAATTTCTGAATTTCTAAGGGATATGAAGTGTTTAGCCATGAATTAAAATTGAGCACAAAAGAATTGAAAAAAAATACTCTATATATTTGCTCCGTATGAAAAATGGATACACTCATGGCTAATACACAACCCACGAGTATCCAACTTGTGCTACATGAGTAATCATTAGCGTTGGTGTATATAACTCGTCAAGCAATGCCACCCCACATTTAAAAGTCCATTTAGGCCATGTTTTGGGGTGCGGTAACTTGAACTCATCTTTGATGAGGTGGGAAAAATCAATCCTAGTGATATTCATGAAAAATTGGAAAATGTGGATGATTTGGTTGATTTTCTGAAATTGAATCTCCCTTGGTACTTTATTGTCTATATTACTACACTTACACAAAGGTGTGAAGTCGTGTTATGAAACTCTATGAGCTTGAATTGTTTATTTTTTTTGGAAAACTCATGCAAATTGCACGCTACATTTAATAATGGTTTATTTTTGCATGGAATAGTGTTGTGACTTCATTAATCCACTTTTGGTGATTACAAAGGGGGAGAAAGAAAAGATTTAAAGAAAAGATTTGCTTGATTGTTGATATTATTTGTTTAAGGGGGAGTTTGAGAGAATATTTGTTTAAGGGGGAGCCTGAGAGAAGGGGGAGCACTAATGTTGTGCATGCTATGTTGTAATACTTGATTATCTCATTCCACGATTCATATTGCATTACACCCTTCAACACACTTCACACACCCATACTTATTGCCCAAATCTTTTATGGGTTTGTCATCACCAAAAGGGGGAGATTGTTGGAAGCAACGATCTAGGATCTTGGTTTGATGATGACAAACGTGTCGTTATATCTGACGTGTGTGCTTAGTGTGTTTCAGGCTTGGCGAAACAATATATTTTCACTTTTTGGCGGAATTGCTATTCGTATAGCATATTGGAAGAGAGGGAGTGTGTGTGCACAAAGAAGTTTGACTTGGTCAATGGAGAGCAAAGTTGGACTTGGTCAATAGAGGAGAGATGTGGCCAAATATATCAGAAAGATTGTCTATTATCCTCCTCCTATTCAAACACCAACGTGATCAAATCAAATCTCCTATCTATGGTGCAAAAAGATAGAATCAACTCATTTTTTGAAATTCCAATCCCAATACTCTAGAGATCATCGTTTACACAAAACCCTAGCCTCATCCAATATATATATATATATGGGCATCATCCCTAGGGTTGAATATACGGCTAACCAAAAAAATTTCAAGAGGGCAATACATATTTTTAAAAGTGTACGGCTTATAAATTTTTGGGGTCACGCAACAATTAGGCAGACTGCTACATCTTTTAAAAATCTCCCAAGCCTACAACAATTAGAAGAGCCTCAGCCTTTGTTCCCATCAAAAATAACTATTCGAGAGCTTCTCCCCTACATCAACAAGCATCTACAAACAAGCCCCATCCTGTTACCAACGGAGTTCTTCCCACCGTCGACTCATCTGTGTGAAGAACAACACGCTACCGTATCATCGCTTGTGCTCGAGGATCACCGGAGCTCGTCCGCAAACTGTCGCACAAAGTTCGTCGCTGAAGTCGAAGTCGTCGTCGCTGTCTCCTATCAACACTGCACGTCTTCATCGTCGCCACCAAAGTCGCCATCGTCGAGCGCCAAGCTGCCACCGTCGCCAGTCGTCATCGCCGTAAGCTGTCATGGTCGTCATCTACACCGCTGGAGAGAGAACATCGAGAGCTCGTCGTCGTGAGCTTTAAACCTTCGCTGCAGCTTCAAAGAAGCTGCCTTCGTCGCTGCATCATCCTTCGATGTTGCCGAAAGAGTATCCGCCGCCGTCATCGAACTCGCCGTCGATCGAGAAACTGTCGCCGTCGAGAACGAAGTCGAGTCGAAGAACCCATGAAACGTAGCTGAGTCGTCGCCATTCGGAGCCTTCCTTGCTATAGTCGGAGCTCGTCGATGAAACAGCCGTCGACGTATCGCCGTAGAAGTTCACCACCGCACGAAGTCGTTGCAGCCTCCGACCGAGCAACGCCAAGATCGCCGCCGCTGAAGCTGCATCATTCCAAGGAGAAATCGACGCCGAAGTCTTCACCGCTGCTGCCCGTACTTACGCCGTCGTCGAGAGTTTCGCCATCGTCGTGTGCAGAAGTCGCCGCCATCGCCCAAAGAATAGCCGCATGCATGCCCTAGGTGAAGCGAGGAGAACGAAAACGAAACGAAAACGTTTTCGTTTATCTCGCTGACGTGGCGGCTGCATCAACCGCAGCTGATTTAACGCCGCACGAATCTCAAAGCGTGACGTGGCTGAGGATTTATTAAAGGAATTTCTGTGCGCACTGACCGCTTATATTAAAGGATTGAACTGCAATTGCTTTACGCACAGACCAGTGCACAACTTGACATCCAGGAGTCGGATTGAGACACCGTTTGCGTCAGATCGGAGCTGACGACGTGCTGATTGACAGAGACGCCTACACGGACACAAACTGAGAATTTCTAAACCCTTAAACTATTTTATTTGTTTCTTAGTGTAACGTTCTCTGTAGGGGAAACTTTACCTATTTTGTGTGACTATTTTGGGACTTGTCTAGTAGGGACTAGACAAGTGGGACCCAGTTAGTTTGGGACTAGCTGGTAGAAAGCGTTACTAGGATTGATAATGAGAGGAAACACTGTGTGTGGGGTACTGAGAGCCTGGCGAGTGTAGAGACGTAGAGGGTGCTCTGAGCGTGCTCTAACTTGTGGTTTTGTACCTATTGCGCTATTCAATACTAGTTCTGCTTTGGGGGCTGGAGTATGTCGTTGGGACGACCGAACCAGGGTAAATCTGATGTGTACTCTCTGTCTGTTTTTTATTTACCATGTTGCTGCTATAACTACGTGTGCTTATTCGTGGGTTGCACGAATTATTTTTATTAGCATATTCCCCCCCTCTAGGCTAGGATCCAGATCCAACAGTAATTTCGTTGTGTGCATAGTAATTTCCCACGTGAATGGCATTGTGGTTGTTACTATTAATGAATGGAAGTGTGGTTGTTATTATTAGTGTTATTATTATCATTAGTATTAGCTTAATTATTGTTGTTATTGTTGATGTTGTTGTTATTATTATTGTTGTTGATCGGGCCTAGTGTTAATTTTAGTAGCTTGAGGGTTTGTTACTATTATCGTTGTGTGCATAGTAATTTCCTAAGTGAATGGCATTGTGGTTGTTACTATTAATGAATGGAAGTGTGGTTGTTATTATTAGTGTTATTATTATCATTAGTATTAGCTTACTTATTGTTGTTATTGTTGATGTTGATGTTATTATTGTTGTTGTTGATCGGGCCTAGTGTTAATTTTAGTAGCTTGAGAGTTTGTTGAGCTTTGCTTTTGGGCTTGAATTATTAGAAGATGAGAAGAGAGATTTTATTATAGTGTGATGGCAAACTTGTAAATAGTGAGGTCCCCATTTTTATTTAATCCTTTCTTCTTTTCTTCAAGCTTCTCCACTTTTCTCCTCATTCTTTTATTTTTCTTTCCCTTCTTCCCCCAAAATTTCCCCCAAGCCTGCCGAAAATCCCCACATGATGTCGAATCCCATTTTCCCCCAATGTTGCCGAATTCAACTTGGCACAAAAAAAGAAGAGAAAAAAAGGGGGGGAGGGGAAAAGAAAGAAAGAATGAATGAATAAATGAAAGGAGAAGAAAAAGAAGAGGAGGAAGAGAAAGAAGGGGGTTTTCTAGAGGAAGGTGGTGGGTTTTGCTAGGGTTCTCATGGAGCTTCCATGGAGCTAGGAATGAGGGCTTTTGATTCTCCAAGAGGTAGGAATCCTACTCCAATTAAAGGGTTAATGCATGATTTGTTTTAAATAGAAAATTGCTCCTTGTAGTAATTTTTAATTTGATGTTGTTATGGTACTTGTAGTAGCAATTAGTTCATGGAAGAATGCTAAAGTACTGATTTTAGTTAAAATCCCACTTAAAGTTGGCTCGTTTCTTAAGTATCATGCAAGTTTGTGTTAAAGGTGACATCTTCCATGGCTTTGTTCATTCTTGCTAACATCTTCCTTGTTAAAATATGCTTATGGCCATGGGTTTCTTAATAACTAAGATTTTATTAGCATGAATCCCCTTGATTTCATTGGTTTGTTGCTTAGAATGATATTGCCTTCATACCAATTTCCATTAGCACTCATAAAGCTTTTTATATCTGTGTAGGATTGTTTAGCTTCCATATTTGTGTAATGTTAGCTTCCATGCCATTGCCATTAGTTTATAATTGTTTCATTTTAAACGTAGAATTGCTTAATCTTGCAACTAATTGTGGGCATTGCTAAGTAGTTTACAAAATGAGTAATATTCAAGCTTGCATTTTATTGAATGCAATTGCAAGTTTGCATTTTATAGGTTAATGATGTTTATGGAAAATGGCTTATAGCGCAAGTGGACCTTAATGAAGTTGTGTTTATGTTGGAAAAATGGTTATGTTGAAGGGAAAATGAAAGAGATGGTTTAAAATATAGCATTCCCATTGACATGGTAATAGAGAGAAGGATTTATGAAGTGTGGTGTACTATGGTTTTGTTGGAAAGTTCATATTGCATGTAGATTGGCATTTAAATGACATACATGAAGGCCTTGTAGTACAATTGTGAATTAAATTCTTGTAAGTTTTTGGTGAAATTCCAATGTTGTGTGTTAGTTCACCTAATTTGTAATTAAAATCTCCTTAGTAGTAAAGCTCACAACTTTTTATGTAGGTTCAAAACGTCCTTACAAAAAGGGCCTATCCTTGATGTAAACCCAAATTCCTCTTATTAAAACTTCGTCTTGCTAATTTAGGCCATAAGTACCTTCACTAAAGCTCATAGGTTTAATATGTATCCTTAGAGTTTTCACTAGAACATCCATTCTTTATGTGGATTCAAGCTTAGTTTTCATGTTAGGCTTTCATAAATGTTACATTTTAGTGTAGACATAAATTAAGTACTTCCGAAAAAATGGGGGCATAGGATTTTTGATAGGGGTTATTTTTGGGGTCATTTGATCCCTCCTCATTAAGTATTACAAACGTTGCATGGCTAAAGCTTGCATTTTTAAGTGAATCCCTTAAATGATTGTTAAATGTTGCTTCTTGTTTACTATAATTTCTAATAGCTACACTCAAGTGGCATGTAAGTAGGATCCTCAACTTTATGTGGTAAATATTGAGTTAGGGGTTGTTGTGTGCTCATTTGTTATGTTAAACATGAAAAGGGAGAAATCTTTATACCTTGTAGAATTATTCGTTTGTTCATTCCTTAGCAAGTATCAACTCCCCTTAGCATGCTTATTAAAGATGGCTTCTTTATGCCTTAAATTGCTCTCTTTATTGTGAAGGAATGCTTATTTGGTGCAAGTTGGTCTAATTCTTACTAAGTTTCTCGCTTTCCTAAAAAGAATTAATAGTTAAAATGCCAACTTAGGTATTGTTCTTTCATGTGTTTATGCAAGTTGCCACCTTGAAATTCTTACAATGAAAGTTGTTGTTTTAGTGTAGGCTAATGGCTTAATGGAATCCCATGCACAAGCTCTCATGTTGATGGAGCAAGCTTATAAATGTTGTTCCTTTAATTAAGAATGTTACCTATGTTGTTAGCCTAATCCTCTTATGGTGTGTTTGTGTGCTAGTAGTGAAATTGGCCCTTTATAAGTGGAAATGTGTGGGATGCCCCTTTTGACATTGCGGCCATGGGTCTTTTGTGTGCCTTTATTGTTGTTGAATGGGAGAAGAAAAAGAGAATGCGACGTTTGATTCCGTGGTACTAAATTGCTTCCATTTTAATTGTGAATTGGTTGAGTTGTGAATGGTGTGTTATTTGCTCCATGTACATGTGGTTATGGGTTCTATTATAATGTGGTAATGAAAGGATGGTGTGATGGAAATGGAAATGGTTGGATTCATATGTGGTATTGGAAAGTGCAATGTTGTCTTGAATATGCGAGAGTGAGATAGTGTTTCAGTCCTCTCATTGGAGGGTGACACGGGTTGGGGGGGAATTCTGAAGTATCGGGTAGGCCTATGGGATGGACTGGTTGTGGTGTCTTTGTGGTTGTGTGTGGTGGGTACACTTGCACTCCTGACGGGCTAGCGCGGCGGGGAGTGTAGAGTGGTACCCGAGGTTCCTGACGGGCTAGCGCTATGGGGAGTCCTCTTTGCTCTCCCACACAGTTGGGAGTGGTCCAGTCCCATACGTCGTATTCGATATTAGGGTTCCAAAATCTAACATTGTATGAAATTAATTGACTCGCTTTCTTTTACACCTTAGCCGTACTTGTTATATTTTACTGCTACTATCGTCACCCCTCCCCTTATACCCTCTACTATGGTGATGTTCTCGTTTGAGATGTACAACTTTGTTGGTTGTTTCTTGTACGCATGCCATGTTTAGTTGTGACACCTTCGCTTGTAGCACTTTGTACTCAGTAGTAGCATAGTGTGTGTTGCATTTAGGGTGGGGTATGAAATTCCTACTGGGTCACGCGTTGATGTGCCCACTTTGACTTTTTCAGGTGAGGTTCTTGGAGAAGGTAGATGGAGCTGAAGATTGAGTTTGGAGTTCTGTTGTTGGCAGTTGGAGCTTAGGTTGGGTGGGTGAGGGGTGTGGAGAGAGCTATGTGTACTTTGGGTTTTCTTTTGGGGTGAGAGATGCTTGTACTATATGAATTGATGCACAATGATGCTCTGAGATGTATATGAAATTGTACAGTGTTTGTTTTATTTTAATATTTTCATTGGTTGGTTGTTTGTTGGACGCTACCTGTACTATTCCCAGCCGCGCATAGTGGACCTGCTGATACGTTTAGTTCTCATCATGTATATTGTCTTTCTGGGCATCCCAGGGATGGGGTCATAACAGGTGGTGGCCCATGCAGGTCCCCTCACTACGGTTGTGCACGGAATAGTACGAGTAGTGTCCGTGTGTTTGTGGGTAGTTGAATCCTAAGGTGTGTAGAGTCCGGCCTTAGGATGGGACCAGATATCATGAGCTTGAGGTATAGAATCCTGAGGGTTAAGATTCAAACGTTGGTTCAATATGAATGTATGTACGTATTTATGTGTGTAGGCATGTGTGCATATACATCTATAGTTCTATAGGTGTTGAATGTGGCTTGACGAGTATATTGAGATGATATACTCATGTGCATATGACTATGATATATGTACAAATGATTATATGACTCTGTGATTGTGTTTGAAGTATATGTGTTAATACGTGGTTGACTTATGAGTGGTGTGTGAGATTGAGTTATATACTTGTTTGAGGTGCGAGTAGTGTATAGATGTACTATGTTGTGGCTATATATTGTATGTGATATGCACATGTATAGTGTGCAGATGCATGTCTATATCTTTGAGTTCCACCCATGTATGTGTGGATATGTTTTAAGAGTATTAGTGTTATGAGTTGATGTATGTGATGAGTATATAATACATGTCTAGCTGTAAGCTGGTATGCTTACACCTGTGTATGGATGAATATAATTTTTGTATGGTTATCTATATGCATTAATATTGCTGATACATTTGTGCATGTTGGGTGGACACTAGGAGACATACATGATTGTATGTCTGAGTATAGAGGTGCGTGTGTATGTGTGTTAATATATGGTAGCCTATGAGTAGTATGTATCATAGAAGTATATATTTGATTGAGCTCTAGGCGATGTATAGATATGGCATGCCGTTTGTGCTTGTCAGTTGTGGTATGTATGTGCATGCCGATTGTGCAGATCCACGTATGGATCGTTGTGTTCCACTCAGGTATGAGTGGGCATGCCCTAGGTGTATTAGAATTGTGTGTTTGATATATATATGGAAGATGTGTATGGTTGCATGTCTGGTTGTAAGCGGGTACGCTTACACCAGAGTTGGCTAGATATATCATTATATGAATATCTGTGTGTTGGTATTATTATATGAGACTTTATGTGATGGCGTGTATGTGTGTGCTTGGATATATACTAGGAGACATACATGGTTGTATGTCGATATCTATATATAGAGATGCATGTGTATGTATGTGAGGTTATCATATCTATGTGTGATTGTATGTATTTGTAAGTATGCGTGCTATGTTTCTATGCAGATATGAGGCGGGTGAGTATTGGTATATGAGTATACTTGGCGTAGACTTGGATGGTTGGTTGAGTATACGTATATGTATGTATGACTTCGTGCCGACGCCTGTATGTGTGAATATATGCTCATGTGTTTACCGATATATATGTATATATATATATATATATATATATATATATATATATATATATATATATATATATATATATATGTATATATGTATATGTGTGTGTGTGTGTGTGTGTATATATATATGTATATGTATATATATGTGTATATATATACTAGTCATAACCTGTGCCCGCGGGCACGATTCATTTAAGATTTTTACCTGCGAAATGTTTGTTTCCAAACATTATTTACACAGTCAAATCTGTGCGGAACAACAAATTCGGCGTAGAATAATAAATTCGACAAGGGCGCCCTTGAGTCGGAACAACAAATTAGCGTAAAAAAATTTAGAAGGCGCCTTCGGCGCAAAGGGTGGAAGTGCATAAGTGTGTGTGTGTGTATGGTGAGTGGGTAAAAAGTGAAATGAGAGGGGTTTTTTTAGCAAAAGGGGGAAATATGTGGTATTTTGCGCAAATGTAATGATTGTGGGGGGTTTGAAAACAAATGGAAAAAAGTGGTGGTTTTTCCAAACACTCATCTGAACCCTTCTTTTACCAAGATTAAATCCTAGTCATTCTTCTATCAACCTCAGCATGACATCAGCATGACATCAGCTTGTCCCAATCAGCCCTAGGATTCAAAAATAGGTGTGTTTTAATATATAGACTAGTCATAACCCGTGCACGCGGGCACGGTTTATTTAAGATTTCTTCCGCAAAATCTTTATTCCCCGAAAAAATATTCCCACAGCCAAAATTTAACAGAACAATAAATTAGCGTAAAAATATTTAGCGGCACGGGCCCCTTCGGCGCGGACGGCTTCGACGCAGAACAACAAATTCGACGTCGAACAACAAATTCGACGTCGAACAACAAATTTGGCGTCCGCGCCTTAGGCGCGGAACAACAAATTAGCGTTAAAAAATTTAGCGGGCGCCTTTGGCGCGGAACAACAAATTCGGCGTCCAACAACAAATTTCGCGCTCGCGCCTTTGGCGCGGAATAACAAATTTACGTAAAAAAAAATTAGCAGGCGCTTTCAGCGCCGAACAACAAATCCGGCGTCGAACAACAAATTTCGCGTTCGCACCTTTGGCGCGGAACAACAAATTTACATAAAAAAATTTAGCGGGCGCCTTCGGCGCGGAACAACAAACCTTTGGGTATTTTTATGTTACTTTGTTGTTCCGCTAAATTATTTTACGCTAAATTTTTTATTTTGTTTAATTTAATGTATCATGCTTCTCCACAATCTTTTCCAATGCACTTTTAATTTCAAAGTTTAGGTTTTCAATACACTTTTCCATCAAATTTAATCTCCACAATCTTTCCCAAGGCATTTCTAATTTCAAAGTTTAGGTTCCCAATGCACTTTTTCTCGCCAAATTTAATCTCCACAATCTTTCCCAAGACACTTCTAATTTCAAAGTTTTGGTTCCCAAGACACTTTTCCTACCAAATCCCATCCTAACCATTGATTTAGCAAGATCAAATCTCAACCACTCTTTATCTTGTCCTAGTCAGCCCTAGAATTCAAAAAATATTGTCAAATGTATAATAGATATATATGATATTTATGGTTGAATATATCTCTGTAATATACTCGTGTGTGCAGCTGCAACTATAGCTATAGCTACTATTTTTGATACTTGTATGGTTATGGGTCGGAGTGTTGATATTATGAAGTATGTACGATTGCAGATGGATGACCTGTAAGCTATATGATTAGGAAAGCTATTGCATTGCTTGAGATGTACGTAGTATGTACATACCTAGCGTGTGATGTAGGTATACTATGTGTGAGCCTCTGCGCTCTACTCAGGTATGAGTAGGTATGTTAGAGGAAGCATAGGAGCTTATGCTTGCCTATGTTGATATATGTATATAGGTGGTAATCAGTGTGCTATATACATATTTATATGGGTGGTTGTGAACATGTACGCGTGTGCATATTTGTGGGTACCCATGCTGATGCATGGGTATATATGTGTGTGATGATATTGGTGTACATGTGAAGATACTGTATATGTGAAGGTATTAGTCTGTCATGTCATACGTCAATTATGACGTGTGAGTGTTACATGATATATTACATGTCATAACATTGTTTATGGCATGTGTGTGCTTCGTTATGTGTCTCTGTTTGCATGGTGTGAGATGGCAAAGATGTTGTATTGTATAAAGTATGGTATTCTATGGTTGTAAGTAGTGACATATATATGTCTGTGTGAGTTGACCATACCCCATGGGTCAAACAGGTTGTATGCATGTGATGTAGTACAAATGTGCGTATGCAGTGCTCTATCAGCCCTGTATATGAGGTATCATGTTATGTATATTTGTGTGTATGGGTAATGCATGCGACAGTGTGATGTATTCATGCAGTAGGTGTCTGAGGGCGTATGAGTATGAGATAATGTATAATAGCGTAAGTATACGTATGGATGTAATTCAGTATACATGGTTGTAGTAATTGTATAAGTATTTGCTTATTAGTATTTTGCCCTCGTATATGCTTGGGATAGATTGACCCTACAGTATATATCTGCCCACCCTAGGCTTTGTCATCAGTTAGAAAGTCCGAGGGCATACTTTATTATAAGGTGGGTAGAATGTAATGGCCCTAATGCCCTATACGTAGGATGTATATGGTAATGTATGTGTGTACAATAATTTCGTTGTGTGCATAGTAATTTCCTACGTGAATGGCATTGTGGTTTTACTATTAATGAATGGAAGTGTGGTTGTTATTATTAGTGTTATTATTATCATTAGTATTAGCTTAATTTTTGTTGTTATTGTTGATGTTGTTATTATTATTGTTGTTGTTGATCAGGCCTAGTGTTAATTTTAGTAGCTTGATAGTTTGTTGGGCTTTGCTTTTGGGCTTGAATTATTATAAGATGAGAATAGAGATTTTATTATAGTGTGATGGCAAACTTGTAAATAGTGAGCTCCCCATTTTTATTTAATCCTTTCTTCTTTTCTTCAAGCTTCTCCACTTTTCTCCTCATTCTTTTATTTTTCTTTCCCTTCTTCCCCCAAATTTCCCCCAAAGCCTGCCGAAAATCCCCACATGCTGCCGAATCCCATTTTCCCCTAACGTTGCCGAATTCAACTTGGCACTAAAAAAGAAGAGAAGGGGGGGCGAGGGGAAAAGAAAGAAAGAAAGAATGAATGAATGAAATTAGAAGAAAAGGAAGAGGAGGAAGAGAAAGAAGGGGGTTTTCTTGAGGAAGGTGGAGGGTTTTGCTAGGGTTCTCATGGAGCTAGGAATGAGGGCTTTTGATTCTCCTAGAGGTAGGAATTCTACTCTAATTAGAGGGTTAATGTATGATTTGTTTTAAATAGAAAATTGCTCCTTGTAGTAATTTTTAATTTGAGGTTGTTATGCTACTTGTAGTAGCAATTAGTTCATGGAAGAATGCTAAAGTACTGATTTTAGTTAAAATCCCACTTAAAGTTGGCTCCTTTCTTAAGTATCATGCAAGTTTGTGTTAAAGGTGACATCTTCCATGACTTGGTTCATTCTTGCTAAGATCTTCCTTATTAAAATATGCTTATGGCCATGGGTTTCTTAATAACTAAGATTTTATTAGCATGAATCCCCTTGATTTCATTGGTTTGTTGCTTAGAATGATATTGACTTCATACCAATTTCCATTAGCACTCATAAAGCTTTTTATATCTGTGTAGGATTGTTAAGCTTCCATATTTGCGTAATGTTAGCTTCCATGCCATTGCAATTAGTTTATAATTGTTTCATTTTAAACGTAGAATTGCTTAATCTTGCAACTAAATGTGGGCATTGCTGATCACTCCTTATTTTACACCTTTTTCCCGCATGTTTGCATGCCATTTAGATCGCCCAAATCATGTTTTTCACGATATATCGATGATATTGCGATGCTTTTCACGATTTGTTGTTTTTGTCGCATTTCAGGTGATTTGGCGCGATTTGGAGTGATCCCGAGATGCGCTTACTCTAGACGGTCACCGACGACCTCCCCGAGGGGTATTTTGCTGTTGGAGAGGAGCGGAAGAAGAATGGACGTCGCATGAGCGACGAGGAGGCCAAAATAAGCAATCTGGGCATTTTTTGTGTCTCACTCGGCCGAGTGGAGCAGCCACTCGGCCGACCAGCGAGACACCGCTCGGCCGACCTGATCAGACACGATTTCTATGTGCACTCGGCCGAGCGACGGAGACCACATCGGCCGAGTGACGACATCACGTCCGTCCGAGTGGCGCCCAGACGAAGCCCTTCAAAAATCTCCAAGTTTCTGTTTTTCGGCTGCCAGAGCTTCAGAAGACCCACTCGGCCGAGTGGCTTATCAAAAAAACTGCCCGAGTACAATGAAGCCATCGGCCGAGTGACGACAACTCACTCGGCCGAGCCGCCCCCGAAGTAGAGACCCCTGAAGGCCCCGACTTACTGGAAAATTACAGGGTTTCTCACTCGGCCGAGCGACTTTTGTCACTCGGCCGAGTGCGACGCGCTGCCTGTAGCGAAAATTGCGGAAAACAGGCTGCGCAGGGGTATTTTGGTCACAGTTTTTGGACGATTTTGGGGGGTATTTAACCCCTGTTTTTACCCTAGTTTTGAGAGCTTTTCCCCTTAGATTTTTGCAGCTTTTTAGATCTACTTTTTAGCTTTATTTCTAGAGATTGGAGAGAAGACAATTTTTGATTTTTGTTGGAACAATTGAAGAACTCCATTGGTTTGTCTTTCCCCTCTCTAAAAATTCTATTTTTATTGCATATCTCAATATTGTGATGAATTCTATTGCTTATTTCATTGATTATTTTTGTGATCTTGCTATGAATTGTGAGTAGTCTCCACGTCTTGGGGCGTGGGGATGAACCCTACGAGCCCAACTTCATATTCGTGATGAATTAGTAGAAATTTTGCTAGAATTGATATTTAGAGATTAGGTTGGGATCGATTTACTATGGATAGCTAGGAGTTCATACCGATCGGGATTTGCAAGAGATTGGATCCCGATTCGATAGGAAACCCTAGAAATCCGAATTGGGTTGGAATCGAATTTCCGTAGTATCGGTTTGCAAGAGATTGGACCGATACTAGGGTTTCCGGTTGCAATTCCGTGCCAATACCCGTTTGCAAGAGATTGGACGGGTAGGAACTATCCCAATCTAGATCGCGAGCCGAGTTTGCAAGAGATTGGGCTCGGTGCGCGATTGGACGATGATGTTGATCCTAATGCTAGCTTTCCTAGGCTAGGGTTTGCAAGAGATTGGACCCAAACCTAGGATAGCTATAGACCGGCAACAGCGCGAGAGCGTGAGCTTGGTTCTACATTCAGTTGCAACTAGTTCATCCAAAATCCTAATCTAGCAATTTTGATACCGATGAACCACATGTATGAGATACGGTGAGTAGCGGGGATTCCCCATTCCCTAGACGTTCTTTGTTTGATTTGATATTTCTGCACTTTGTCTGACGATTGTGACAGGATCGCCAAAGGCAAATCTCTCTTCTTGAATAGCCAGGTTGGTTGGAACAAGCACGGTCATTCGTCCTCCCTGTGTTCGATATCCCGCTCGCTGCTACACCGTGCACTTGCGGTAAAACTACAACCGTTCTTTAGGGTTACGTCCCGGAGCGATCAAGTTTTTGGCGCCGTTGCCGGGGAGGCGATTGCGTTTGATCTTACCACCCCTAGCTACTTCCTTTTTATTTTTTTTATTACTATCATTATTATTTCCATTTTTTTTATTTTTTACCTAACCCTTCCACGGTACTAATCATCTCTTTGAAACTCTGTTTTCTCTGTGCATGTACACGAGATCTACGGCGGACCCTGAAGCTATATTGTTTGATCCAGAGATCGAACGTACCGCGCGGAGACTTAGAGCGGAAAGGAGACAAAATCCGGAAGGGCGGTTTATGACCAACCCGGAAACTGCTGAACAATTGGCGGCAAGGATGGCAAGGATAATTTCTATTCGAGATAGGCTTCGGCCTAAGACCTCTTCTACTACCTCATCCATTGCCATGCCTCAGTTGGCGGCTGACAAGAACTTCGAGCTAAAGACTGGACTGGTGGTTCTGATGCAGCAGGATCCATTTCATGGGAATGCCCATGAAAATCCCCACTACCACATGCAATTGTTCTTGTCGAAGTGCGCCACATTCCAGATGCTGGGGGTCTCCATCGACACCATCAGACTGCGTCTCTTCCCTTTCACGCTAAAGGACAAGGCACTATACTGGTTGAGGACGCAAGCTGAGGGTGTCTTCACCACTTGGGACGAGTTGGCGAGTGCATTCATTGACAAGTTCTATCCGCCCTCCAAGACGGTGAAGATTCGGAGCGCTCTTATGTCCTTCAAGCAAGGACCCCAAGAGACGCTCTATAAGGCTTGGGAGCGTTTTAAGGATCTGCAGCATCAATGCCCGCACCATAGCATAGAAGATTGGGAGCTAGTGCATAGCTTCTACAATGGTCTCCAACCGGGGACCAAACAAATTATTGATGCCGCGGCGAATGGTGCTATCTTGTCAAAGACTCCCGAAGAAGCTACGGCCCTAATTGAGGAGATGGCCTCAAACAACCAACAATGGGGCGATGAGCGAGGACACTCTACGTCCTCCTTAAAGCCGACTAGTATCTATGAAGCGAAGGCCGTAGCGGAGCTTACGAGCAAATTTGATTCTCTCCACAAGGTAGTAGAGAGATTGGAGAAGTTTATCACGGAGCCCCAAGGAGCCCCTTCCACCTCCGCTCCAACGAACCAAATGTGTGATTGGCAAGACCAATCTCAAGCCATGTATGTGGGAGGAGAGCAAGGAGAAGGAGCCTTGGAGCAAGTACAATATGTCGCGGGGAACCAAGGATATTGGGCCAATCCGGCCGCAAGAAATCATCCCGGATTCTCTTACGCCAACAATGAAGGAGCTTTGAACCCGCCACAACCACCACCTCAACAAGCTCGACCACCACCACCCCAACAACAAAACTATCAACCGCGGGGGCCCACTCAACAAAATTTTCAACCGAAGCAACAAGTTCCACCATATAGGCCGCCCGGATACAATCAAGGGTGGAGGAATCAAAATCAAAACCCTCCACAAGCGCAACAACGATCCGACTTTGAAGCTAGAGTGGATGCGTTCATGGTCGAGCAAAATAAATTCAACGCTACATTGAAGGCGGGGCAAGACTCTCTTAATACCGTTGTGGCTCAAATATCGGAGCAATTGGCGTTGCTCAATCGGAACACTCAACGATTGCCGGCGCAACCCAAACAAAACCCACGGGGCAACACCGGCCACATCAATGCCGTAGTTGCCGTTACTACTAGAGGCGGGAAGGACACCACCCCCGCTATGATCCCTACTGAGGAGCCCGTGGAGGAAAGTTTGGATCCAATTGAGCCGGTGGTTGAAGTTGATAAGGAAAAGGAGCCACAAGAAAGGGAGAAATCTAGAGCGGAGCAATTGATCGAGGAGAGGCGCTTCATGCCGCCGGTCCCATTCCCCCAAAGACTAGCGAGAGCGAAAATGGAGAAAAGGCTAGCGAAGTTCCTCGAGTATCTAAGAGGAGTTAGCTTCAATATTCCCTTCCTCGACGCCATCGTGGAGATCCCCACATATGCTAAATTCTTGAAGGACTTGATTTCGGGGAGAAAGTGGAAGGAGAAGATCATGCTAGCCGAGGAGGGCTCTTGGTTCACCAAGAGAGAGAAGGAGCCGGCCAAATTTAAAGATCCGGGGAGTTTTTGGATTCCTTGCACCTTGGGCGGCGTCCCTCTTCAAAAGGCGTTGGTAGATCTTGGGGCGAGTGTGAGCCTCATGCCTCTCTCCATGTTCTTAAGGCTAAACACCGGGACAAAGTTGAAACCTACCGACATGCGCATTCAATTGGCCGATGGGCGAATAACAAGGCCGGTAGGGATCGCCGAAGACATACCGCTACAAGTCCCGGGTGGAATATGCTTGCCATGTGACTTTGTGATCATGGACGTTAAGGAGGAAGGCGATACGTCATTGATACTTGGACGCCCGTTCCTCGCCACCGCCGGAGTAATTGTTGATGTGCGCGAAGGTACCCTAACTTTAAACGTCGGCAGCATCGAGGTGGAGCTCCACATTCCTAAGGCTATGAAGCACATGCCTTACCACGAGGAACTTGACTACATGGACCTCCTTGATGAGGTGATAGAAGAGGCGATCCCCCACTCAATTGGCGCTCTTTTCGATGAAGATTTAGAGGAAGGCCCGGATTTAGGCCAAGATGAGAAGATAGATGATTCCCCCGACCTCTCCGCTGAAAATGATGAAGGCGACGCTGATGTCGCAAGGATTCGAGAGCTCTGCAAGCTCTCGAAATTAAGGTCTCTAAAGGAACCTCCGCCGGTACGGAAATCGGCATCGCCGGCGAAGCCGTTGACCGGAGCAAATGCTAGCTTGGGGGAGCCTCCCCCCAACACTATTCGAGATGGGAGACCACCGCGGGAGAACACGCCGCCACGTCCAAATCCAAGCGTTCTCCCCGGAAAGTTTGATGGGTGCATCTCATATGCACCGAACATCCCGCATTAATTGAAAATCATAGGGGGTCGAGCTCACGACCTTAAACGAGCGCTTGTCGGGAGGCAACCCGACGGTTTTTGCTTTATTTTCACTTTTTCTTTATTTTCGTTTTAGAAATTTTTAGTGTTTTGAGTCGTTCGCCCAAAAATTTTGTGATAACGGGTCCTATTTTTCTTGACAGGAGAGGAGATAGATAGATCCATCATGAGGAGGATGAACGAGACGACGAGGAGCGCCCCAAGAAGGCGCTCGACACTTAGGAGGAAGATGGAATCGACTGGAGGAAGAAAGACGGAGTTTAGAGCCCAAACGAAGACAAACAGCAGAACACAAGGCTCACTCGGCCGAGCATACTAGTCACTCGGCCGAGTACACAAGTTCGTCCGGCCGAGCCGCTCACGAACGAGGGAAGTCTGCTGTACCCAACTCTCTGTTTATTTTCCTGATTTCAGTATAACTGCTACTCGGCCGAGTATATATATTCACTCGGCCGAGTAAAACGGATACGCTCCTAGGGTGAGTCTTGCCGAGTAGCTTGAGCCACTCGGCCGAATGGACTTACTCCACTCGGCCGAGGCTGGCAAGGCCACTCGGCCGATGCGTAAGCGGGGAGGAATTTCCATTGATTCCACTCGGCCGAGTGACCTAGTCACTCGGCCGAGTCGTAACTTCTGCTATATAAGGGGTCGAGGGGGACACGTTTTTCGAAACGCTGAAACCGATCGCGCCCCCCGACCTTTCAGCTTCCCTCGCCCGCTCGCACCCCTTACTCGCCCGACCGCCGTCGTCGCGCCGCCGCTCGGCCAGCCATCGCCGGCCGACCCCCCGCCGTGACTCGCCCGAGTCGCTGCCGGCGGCCGCCGCTCCGACCACCTCCGGTATCGCCTGATTTGCTTTTTTCTCCTCTTTTTGAGCATTTTTTGAGGATCCATGTGTTAAACGACCCCCAAACCCAAATAAATTTCTATATCTATCTGTTATACCCCTAATGCTCCATACGTTTTGAATATTACCCGCTGATATCTCCATTTCATGCGCAGGTTGTTTTTGGGAGCTTAGGGGAGCCCAGGGGAGCTTCTCGGGACTGATTTGAGCTTCGTGGAGGCGCTGACTTCGCACGCTTCCATTGCTTAGCACTCGCGGTGTGTCGGGGTACACTCTTTCCATTATTTTGCACACGCCACACTTTGCACGTTTTTCGGCGCGCTCGGGGCCGATATGCCACCCCGGACATGGCCGCGGACGAGGAGACCTTCCGCCAAGCGGAAGCGGTCGGATGATGCCGGCCCCTCCCACGAGGTGGAAGGCTCTCCTCCTCCTTCCCCCACACACCACGTCCACCCCGCACAGCCTGCAGGCCTCGCACACCCCGCACAGCCTGCAGCGCCCGCACAGCCCGCACAGCCCCTCCCTGCCGCTCCACAGCCACCACCACCGGCTCCACTGGTCGGGCCGCTCGGGATTACGTTCCGAGACGACGCACACCGCGCCGTCTTCGAGCGTATCTCCCAGCGCTCGATCGTACCCTCCAGGTTTGCACACCTTGCTGACCTAGGACGCCTGGGGGTACTAGAGGGGATGCTCACGTTGTACGACAACGTGGGCTGGTGAGATTTCTTTCAGGTGTCGGCGGATACGTTTATCCGCCCGACACTTGCGGTTCTTAGTTCGATCGCCCGGACCGACGAGGGATGCTCGTTTCGGTTCATGGACCGGGAGTGCCAGGTCACTCTCGATATGATGAGAGCGTTTTTCTCGTGGCCCGCTGTCCCCGGATCCGATCGCGGTTACGGCCCCACCCATATCCCCCCACCTTCCTTCGACGCCGGTGCCTTCTGGGCCCGGATTACGGGTCTCCACGCTGCCGTTGACCCTAGTAGGGCCAAGGCCTCGGCCATTGTCCATCCCTGCCTACGTATTGCTCAGCGCCTTATGGCGACGACCTTTTTGGCCAGATATGAGCCGGGCACGATGTCTACGCCAGAGCTCTACATGCTCTACGCGATGACACGTCCCAGAGCTCTATCTAGGGATGGCGATGAGCTTGTCCCCGCCGTCGTGATCGATATCGCGGCATGGTTTTTAGACCGCATCATTGTATCGGTGGGCGCTCGCTCACCGATATGCTGCGGCGGCCTGATCACCTTGCTTGCTCTTATGACCGGCGAGGATTTCCCCGACGACCTGCGGCAAGTATCGGGCCCCACTTCTTTGTCGATCGATGTTATGGCCCGGATGAAGATGCTTCGTCCGCATGGTGAGCGTCACTGGGTCTGGTTGCACGGCCCTTACGGTGCCGATTACATGATTCTCCCGAGCCCTGCTCGGACTCAGATTGCACCAGCCCACGTTGACTGGCTCCCTGCGATGGATGTTCTCATCCCTGCTGCTTACGTGCTCGAGGCCGAGGAGGCCGAGCAGGCCCACGCTGCCCCTGTAGACCCTGTAGCCCCTGCCGAGCCTGCTGCCGTGCCTGTTGACCCTGTGGCCCCTCAGCCTATCCCCGATGTTTCCGCCGCTCCTGACACCTCTGCCGGTGTCGGGAGTACCTTAGCTGAGCCCACTTCCACCACTTCCGAGGCTGTCACCACCACTCCCACCGCCACCACCGGCCCTCTGTCCGTCGAGCCTCTTTGCTCCGCTCTCCCCGAGCGCCCGCCGACCTTTGTTGAGAGTGGAGAGCCCTCGTTTGCCGCGGTCGTGGAGACCATGGCTAGCATGATCTCCGCTGGGGTTGCACCTTTTGGACCACACACTTCCACCCCAGCGGTAGTCACCTCTGTCTCCACCTCTGCTGTATTTTCTGAGAATGTCGTGGCGTCTGTCCACACTTCTGTGCCACTGACCTCTCTGGCCGCCTCGCTGCCACTTTTGCACTCTTCTTTCGCTGCTGCTGCCTCCACTTCTCACCTGTCTGTGCCCCGGCCTCGCACGGAGGCCAGGCCCACATTTGCGGGCGCAGCACCTTTTGTACCCTTCCCCGCTGAGCCAGTCACATACGCGACCAGAGTGCGCCAGCCCAGACCTGCACAGCCCCGCCCGGTGCGTCCCTCTGCACCACCTCCCCCTGACACTGTACTTCAGAGCATTCGTGCTCTAGAGGGGGCGGTGAGTGGTCTCAGAGGGGACCTTAGGACCCTGTCCTCCACCGTCTCTGCGATGGCTGGCCGCTTCGAGCTGC
The DNA here is from genome assembly GCA_030789695.1 of Scilla litardierei. Lineage (NCBI taxonomy): Eukaryota > Viridiplantae > Streptophyta > Magnoliopsida > Asparagales > Asparagaceae > Scilla > Scilla litardierei. The sequence continues at coordinate 755,619,012 of CM061142.1, read as the reverse complement.
TCCCGCAGATCCACTACTGTCTTACCCAGGTTCTGGAGCGTCTCCCGTGCGTACCCCCTCCCACCCAGCAGGTTCCCACCCACACTTCCACACACACTCATCCTGCTGTCACTTCCACACCCACCCCCGCTCAGCAGCCTGTCCAGCCAGCACCACCCACACGACCTCCGCCTCAGGACGGAGACGGCGCAGCACCACCTTCTTAGGCACCCTCGATGCCATCGTTTATTCTTGCCGTTGTGCTGCCCGTTTCTGCTGGGTCCTGTTGCATTTTTGTCCACCCCCCTCCCCTCACTTATTTTGGGATTCTCTTTTTGATCATATCTTTATATATCTTTTTTTGGGAGAGAGGGAGAGTTTTTGGTTCCACTTATATATCTGTCTCACTCCTATCTGTGCATGCATCATGTCCGCATCATATTTTTCATTTCTTTATTTTTATCTTTTTATTTTCCTTTTTTTTTCATGCATGCATCCTCACTTGCCCCTCACATTTCGTGTCTCTCGGTGTGCCACACTTTGCACATTGAGGACACTGTGCCATTTAGCTTGGGGGAGTGAGTTCTCACGTTCTTTTTCGTTTTGCCACCTTTATTTTTAGTTTTTCACACCATTCTTCGCTTTTGCACTTATTTTTCATCATTTTTCTTTTATTTTGCCATGCATCACGTTTTTCTTATTTTTCTGTGTGCTGCATTGTAAATAGTTTTATTTTCCCCTTTATCTTTATTTCTTTTTCATCTCATGCTAGAGATGACTTTTCTGTGATGATGATGACGTTGGATTTAGCTTACTCTATATGCATGCTATATTTGTCGTGTCTTAGATTTTATTTCTGATATCATATGCTATGACTTGCCTTGCATCTAGAGATAGTAACCCACACTTTTGCCACATGAAAATGGATGAAATTTTATTATTAGCTGAGTCTGAATATTCATATGTATGCTATCACAGAAAACACACCAAGATTCACGCATTGAATGCTTATATCTGGAGTACTGATTTCTTTTCCTATATCACTTCTATATGCATGAATTGTACACTTCACTTCAGGATGATTGAATGATGTTAGCTAAGATAAATCTGGATTAGTTAGCTTTTTTGTGATCGAAACTGAGTAGATTAGATTACCCTGCTGAAGTTGTCGTGCATGTCTTATAGAGTGAACCGAGAGTATATCTATTTCTTTCTCCACAAATCTTGAACATCATTTCTCTACTTTTAAAATCATTGGTGAATCTCCCCTTAGCGATTCTATTTTATGGCATTTCCCCCGCTACTAATTCCTAGCTCCAAATCTCTTATTCTTTAAAAAAATAAAAGAGAGGAAAACATTCTTGTATATCATTATCTCTCTTTGAGTTGGGATCGCTGTGTATATATCTTTTATTTCAAAAAAACAAAAAAAAGAAAAAAAAAGAAAAGAGGAAAAATCCTCAATAAAAGATCCCATCTCTCTTTCTCTCTTTCTTCTTTCTTCTTATTACTTTTGGAGCTATATAAAAATGGGGATGTGAATATTTTTTATGCCACCATACTTATAGATAAGCTTGGGGGAGGGGATCCATTGATGTGTGAGAGAGTGACTACTTGACGTTGCACGACAACCTAGGCTAAGTAATATTCTATACTCGGTGAGATTATTTCTAGCTTTACGAAATCCAGAAATCTAAGCCTAGCGTTCATTTCATGAAATCCATACTTTTCTATTCTCTCTATTCTATTGTGTGATACTCCTATACTCCTGATAGAAAGCATTCAATTGAAAAGTGTGTGATCTGTGATTTGTATACCGCTTTAGATGATTCAGACGATGCTAATCCTAAAATTATTCCGTTTTTCATGATTATATCGTTGTTCGTGGGTTTTCTATTTCTATTTGCACTATTGTACTATGATATCAAAATAAAATTCTTTGACATGTATTTTTCATTCAGTGCATGCTATATGAGTAAGTGGAACCCACGTCCTGAGAAAATGATCTAGTAGCTTACCTCTTCGCTTCTTTCTCTCTTCTTTATTTTCATTTCGTTTTTCATTCTTCTTCGTTTTTCATTTTTCGTTTTTCGCAGTTTTCGTTTTTCGAATCCACCGGGTTCGCCTTTTACTTATCTTCCTCGAGGACGAGTAAGAGGCAAGCTTGGGGGATTTTGATCACTCCTTATTTTACACCTTTTTCCCGCATGTTTGCATGCCATTTAGATAGCCCAAATCATGTTTTTCACGATATATCGATGATATTACGATGCTTTTCACGATTTGTTGTTTTTGTCGCATTTCAGGTGATTTGGCGCGATTTGGAGTGATCCCGAGATGCGCTTACTCTAGACGGTCACCGACGACCTCCCCGAGGGGTATTTTGCTGTTGGAGAGGAGCGGAAGAAGAATGGACGTCGCAGGAGCGACGAGGAGGCCAAAATAAGCAATCTGGGCATTTTTTGTGTCTCACTCGGCCGAGTGGAGCAGCCACTCGGCCGACCAGCGAGACGCCGCTCGGCCGACCTGATCAGACACGATTTCTATGTGCACTCGGCCGAGCGACGGAGACCACATCGGCCGAGTGACGACATCACGTCTGTCCAAGTGGCGCCCAGACGAAGCCCTTCAAAAATCTCCAAGTTTCTGTTTTTCGGCTGCCAGAGCTTCAGAAGACCCACTCGGCCGAGTGGCTTATCAAAAAAACTGCCCGAGTACAATGAAGCCATCGGCCGAGTGACGACAACTCACTCGGCCGAGCCGCCCCCGAAGTAGAGACCCCTGAAGGCCCCGACTTACTGGAAAATTACAGGGTTTCTCACTCGGCCGAGCGACTTTTGTCACTCGGCCGAGTGCGACGCGCTGCCTGTAGCGAAAATTGCGGAAAACAGGCTGCGCAGGGGTATTTTGGTCACAGTTTTTGGACGATTTTGGGGAGTATTTAACCCCTGTTTTTACCCTAGTTTTGAGAGCTTTTCCCCTTAGATTTTTGCAGCTTTTTAGATCTACTTTTTAGCTTTATTTCTAGAGATTGGAGAGAAGACAATTTTTGATTTTTGTTGGAACAATTGAAGAACTCCATTGGTTTGTCTTTCCCATCTCTAAAAATTCTATTTTTATTGCATATCTCAATATTGTGATGAATTCTATTGCTTATTTCATTGATTATTTTTGTGATCTTGCTATGAATTGTGAGTAGTCTCCACGTCTTGGGGCGTGGGGATGAACCCTACGAGCCCAACTTCATATTCGTGATGAATTAGTAGAAATTTTGCTAGAATTGTTATTTAGAGATTAGGTTGGGATCGATTTACTATGGATAGCTAGGAGTTCATACCGATCGGGATTTGCAAGAGATTGGATCCCGATTCGATAGGAAACCCTAGAAATCCGAATTGGGTTGGAATCGAATTTCCGTAGTATCGGTTTGTAAGAGATTGGACCGATACTAGGGTTTCCGGTTGCAATTCCGTGCCAATACCCGTTTGCAAGAGATTGGACGGGTAGGAACTATCTCAATCTAGATCGCGAGCCGAGTTTGCAAGAGATTGGGCTCGGTGCGCGATTGGACGATGATGTTGATCCTAATGCTAGCTTTCCTAGGCTAGGGTTTGCAAGAGATTGGACCCAAACCTAGGATAGCTATAGACAGGCAACAGCGCGAGAGCGTGAGCTTGGTTCTACATTCAGTTGCGACTAGTTCATCCAAAATCCTAATCTAGCAATTTTGATACCGATGAACCACATGTATGAGATACGGTGAGTAGCGGGGATTCCCCATTCCCTAGACGTTCTTTGTTTGATTTGATATTTCTGCACTTTGTCTGACGATTGTGACAGGATCGCCAAAGGCAAATCTCTCTTCTTGAATAGCCAGGTTGGTTGGAACAAGCACGGTCATTCGTCCTCCCTGTGTTCGATATCCCGCTCGCTGCTACACCGTGCACTTGCGGTAAAACTACAACCGTTCTTTAGGGTTACGTCCCGGAGCGATCAATTGCTAAGTAGTTTACAAAATGAGTAATATTCAAGCTTGCATTTTATTGAATGCAATTGCAAGTTTGCATTTTATGGGTTAATGATGTTTATGGAAAATGGCTTATAGCACAAGTGGACCTTAATGAAGGTGTGTTTATGCTAGAAAAATGGTTATGTTGAAGGGAAAATGAAAGAGATGGTTTAAAATATAGCATTCCTATTGACATGGCAATAGAGAGAAGGATTTATGAAGTGTGGTGTAGTATGGTTTTTTTTTTGGAAAGTTCATATTGCATGTAGATTGGCATTAAAATGACATACATGAAGGCCTTGTAGTACAGTTGTGAATTAAATTCTTGCAAGTTTTTGGTGACATTCCAATGCTGTGTGTTAGTTTACCTAATTTGTAATTAAAATCTCCTTAGTACTAAAGCTCACAACTTTTTATGTAGGTTCAAAACGTCCTTACAAAAAGGGCATATCCTTGATGTAAACCCAAATTCCTCTTATTAAAACTTCGCATTGCTAATTTAGGCCTTAAGCACCTTCACTAAAGCTCCGAGGTTTAATATGTATCCTTAGAGTTTTCACTAGAGCGTCCATTCTTAATGTGGATTCATGCTTAGTTTTCATGTTAGGCTTTCATAAATGTTACATTTTAGTGTAGACATAAATTAAGTAATTACAAATGTTGCATAGCTAAAGCTTGCATTTTTAAGTGAATCCCTTAAATGATTGTTAAATGTTGCTTCTTGTTTACTATAATTTCTAATAGCTACACTCAAGTGGCATGTAAGTAGGATCCTCAACTTCATGTGGTAAATATTGAGTTAGGGGTTGTTGTGTGTTCATTTGTTATGTTAAAAATGAAAAGGGAGAAATCTTTATACCTTGTAGAATTATTCGTTTGTTCATTCCTTAGCAAGTAGCAACTCCCCTTAGCATGCTTATTAAAGAAGGCTTCTTTATGCTTGCTCTCTTTATTGTGAAGGAATGCTTATTTGGTGCATGTTGGCCTAATTCTTACTAAGTTTCTCGCTTTCCTAGAAAGAATTAATAGTTAAAATGCCAACTTAGGTATTATTCTTTCATGTGTTTATGCAAGTTGCCACCTTGAAATTCTTACAATGAAAGTTGTTGTTTTAGTGTAGGGTAATGGCTTAATGGAATCCCATGCACAAGCTCTCATGTTGATGGAGCATGCTTATAAATGTTGTTCCTTTAATTAAGAATGTTACCTATGTTGTTAGCCTAATCCTCTTATGGTGTGTTTGCGTGCTAGTAGTGAAATTGGCCCGTTATAAGTGGAAATGTGTGGGATGACCATTTGACATTGCGACCAAGGGTCTTTTGTGTGACTTTATTGTTGTTGAATGGGAGAAGAAAAAGAGAGTGCGACCTTTGATTCCATTGTACTAAGTTGCTTCCATTTTAATTGCGAATTGGTTGAGTTGTGAATGGTGTGTTATTTGCTCCATGTAAATGTGGTTATGGGTTCTATCATAATGTGGTAATGAAAGGATGGTGTGATGGAAATGGAAATGGTTGGTTTCATATGTAGTATTTGTAATGCCCTACAAGCTACTGCACAAGTACTAGAGGGGGTGAATAGTACTTTAAAAATAACAAGGAGTATAATTCCTAATTATAATGCAAACAACTACCAAATCAATTTGCGGAAGCTTAAATTGAATGACAACAACAAAATTAACAATGCTAACAAGAGATGTTACTGGGTTCGGATCCATCCAAGTTTCCCTGACTTGTTCCCGGTGATCCTACGTCCCAACCACCCGGATCCCCTCCGGATACTTGAGTTAGAAACCCTAACTCAAGATTTCCACTATGAAATACTTGTGAAAATCCTCCACAAGTCAAATCATACAAAATGTAATTTGTGACTCCCACAACCCGGGATCACAACCACACTCTCACAACCGAGAGTGAAACTTACAAATCAAATATGAAATGAAATAAGAAAACTTCTTACCGAACAAAATACCTATGCCTTGAGTATTGCTTACGAATTATGGCAAGGATGATTTTGGGGAAGAAGTGGCACCAAACCCTAGCTCTAAGATGTAGATCAGCGATGGAGAGCTTTGGGGATGTTGGTGACCTAGAATCAAGCACTTGGCTTGGAAGGCTTCACACTCAATGGAATCTCTCTTTGGAAGTAAGAGTGAGGAGAGATTATTGAATGGAATGAATGAGCTTTGAATGAGCTTGGAATGAATTCTCTTGATCTCTAAACTTGCAATAATATCAGCCTTGGCAGCAATGAATGCAGCCCATCAAGTATATATAGCATAGAGGAGAGAGAGAGAAAAAAACGTTTCAATTAAAGCTCCAACGGCTCTTTTCTGAACCCAACTAGTCGGTCAAAGAACAACCACCGACCGACTAGTTCATCAACTAGTCGGTCGGTCAATTAACGTAAACCGACTAATGGGTAAACTGAGAAAAGATCAAAGTACAGACTAAGGAACTAGTCGGTCCAAGAAGAGTAGCTGACCGACTAGTTTTGCAACTAGTCGGTCGGTTACTCAACTGAGACTGACTAGCAGATAAAACTAAAGTCTGAGAAGAATTAGACTTAGTCGGTCCAAGAACAAATGTTGACCGACTAATTCACCAACTAGTCGGTCACCAAATGAACATAGACCGACTAACAATAAACAGTAAGTATGGTGAAAAATTTGGCATGTACAGTAAACTAAACTAGTCGGTCTAAGAAGGAAAGTTGACCGACTAGTTCATCAACTAGTCGGTCGATCAATGAGCACAGACCGACTAATGATAAACAGTAGCTCAAGCTCAAATGTGCATGTACAGGGAAAGCTCAACTAGTCGGTCACAGAAGCATCACTGACCGACTAGTTCACAAACTAGTCGGTCGGTGAGTCAACTTAGACCGACTAACTGTAAACAGTAAAGAGCTATGAATTAACTGACAGAAACTAGTCGGTCCAAGAAGCTTGGCTGACCGACTAGATCACCATCTAGTCGGTCAGTTCTTCTTCTTGAACCAACTAACATGCACAAGAAGTCCCGAATCGAAGCGCGAAGCTTCGGGAAGAATTGTAAGGACTTCTACAAAGATCCTAGAGCTAAGATATGAGCGTTATGAAGAATTAAAACGTAAGACCTACTCAAGGCTTAACATTCTACGAAAGAAGCTTAAAGACTACAAATTAAACTTGACGATACCGTCTTCAATAGCTTCAATCGAATCTTCATGACTTCTAAATAGGTCCATAAGCTTCAACGAAGCTTTAGGCATACGATCACGTGCTTTGAGAAGTCTTGAGACGTCGTAATTGATATTCATGTGAATTTGGCGACGATCTCCATAACTGCGCTCACAAAGTGTTAGTTCATATTATATTTATGTTTGTTCATCATCCAAAACCAAATCCGGGGAGTCCAATATCCAACATTCTCCCCCTTTTTGGTGATGACAAACCAACATAAATAATAATCAAAAATAATAATTCAAATGAAATTTACTTACTCCCCCTGCATTGATGACACGTTAATTCCAATTTAAACAAAAATAATACGCATCAAGCAGACGAGTGAAGTATATTAAATGAGAATCGATTATTGAATTATTGAAATACCAAACGTAGGTTATTGAAATATCGGATTTGAAAATCCATTTATATATCTTAACTCCCCCTGAATCTAACACATCAAGTTAGATTCTTGGAGAAATGCTTTAAATTTTCATTTGGCACATCGTTATTATTATATCTCTCCCCCTTTGGCATAAGCAAAAAGAGCGGGAGGATAACAACGACAACAACAATGGCCTCAAATTAAAAAGCACGGGAGTCGTAGAATACGACGAAGGTTCAAGTGGCACCAAAGAAATATGAATAAAATCAAGGCGTGTCAATGAAACCAAAGTCGAAAAATCGTAAAAAGAAATCATCAAAACTCAAATCAATTTAACGGATTGAGTTATGGAATATACTCTCCAATATCAACATTTCTTGGTTAATTTAGTGCATGGAAAACAATTCTATGTTTCCATAGAAGAAATTTCTATAAAACCAAGTTATTGTCGTCGAGCGACGAAATCAGACATCAGAGACATAAAGAATTATAAATTGCACAATAGAATGAGATGTCAACTGCGATGTATATATATATATATAAAGTATGAAGCAGAGTACATCACCAACATACAAAACATCGATCGACTGATCGGTGCACAAAAATATATCATCATATGACAAGATATCGGAGTGTCAACAAAAATACATCATCATCAAAAGACATCCAAATACATCATCAAAAATATCAAAAAGACATCAAAATGACCCAAAATACATAGCCACCCACACTATCCTACCCAACATCTCTCACAACTAGATATATCATCCAATGAGTATCAGGAGAGGCCTCGGAGAAACTCAAGAGGCAGCAGGAGGACTAGAAGCAACTGCAGGCTCAGCAGGAGCAGAGGAGGTGACTGGATCAGCAGGAACGTCCGGAAGATCATCCGGAGCGACAGCTGAAGTGGCAACCTCTGAAGCAGCAACCGTAGTGGCCTCGGGAGCACCAGTCGGAGTATCCACCACAGGAGTGGCGGCAACAGGTGTGCTCTCGGGGGCACCAGCAGACGAAGCAGCAACAACATCACCGGAAGTGGTAGCACCAGCAGCAGCAGTACCAGCAGAAGTGCCCTCGGGGGCACGAGTCGAAGCACGACAAAGCTCCTCAACATCCTCCTCTGCCATCTCATCCAACTCCTCATCCTCAGACACAGAAGGAGGAAGCTCAACACCCAGCAGACGAGCCATACGACAGACTACCTCCTCGGTACGAGCCAAGCGAGACTCGTGACGACGAAGTAACCGTACGACATCATCCAGGGTGGCAGAGGGAGCAGCAGAGGCACTGGCAGAGGCAGGGGCAGACGCTGAAGGTGTCGTCCTCTGAACATGACAAAGCGCCGCAAGAGATTTCTTGACGGCCGTCGCGTTCAGGGGAGGACCAAGGGGACGCTCATCGTCACGAGGCAACGTGACACGGAAGTGACGAAACACGAGGGTCAATAAGCAAGGAAATAGGATATGAGCCGATTTAGAGGACTTGCGAATACACTCGAAAGAGTCAATCTTATCGAGTATAATGCGAGCCCAATTAATCGAGCTCCCCATGAAGATAGCATAGATAAGCTTCAGAAAGGGCTGGGACGGTAAAGATGAGGAGCCGTACTTGGGAAGCAAGCACGACTTCAGAATCAGATTTAGGACCCAAGCATTCGGCTTAAAAGATTTAGATGGCACGCCAACCATGGCAGGAGGGATCTGATGGAAAATCTCTGAAAGGATGGTCTGATCAAGAGAAGAAATATCGTCAACAGAGATATCAGAGGGAAGGAGGCCAGACGAAGAGATACCCAGAATCTCTCCTAAGATTTCCGCTGTGAGGACTATAGGGGTCCCCAAAACGGTCGTCTCAACAGAGTGGGTCTGATCGTACTGACCCCGGATCCTATTCGCATAGAAAAGCTTTACTAATCTAGGGTATGGGTGAGGATTCGCCTTCGGGTCAAATCGAAGGTAATCGAGGAGACCCGACGACGAGAGAAGATCAGCTAACCCAATGAAGTCACTGAATTGGACGAAATGCTCCAGAAGCAGTGGACCGTGTTCAATACGGTTGTAAGCAGCGAGACACATAGGGTCGTCGCGACACAACGAAATATCGACACCGCCCACCGGCATCGGAGCCTTTCCCTTAGGCTTACGGGTAGACGTACGAGGGTGGGTGCTAGACTCGGGATGGGTAGGAGGAGTGGGTTCCCTATGAGTCTCGGTCTCGGGGTTATACTCCGTATCGGAATCGGTAGGAGTATGGAATGAAGAATGAGAGGCAAGAACTTTGGCCTTGGGCTTGGGCTTGGGCTTGGGTTGACCTCTAGGCTTGGCGGTCGTCGTCCTCTTCTTCTTAAGAGGAGGCGAAGACGACGAAGGATGGGTGGTCTTGGCACGGCGTTTCGGAGGGGTTGGATGCTCGGGATCCGAAGGGTTTTGTTCTACGGTCATTGGCGAGGGGCTAGACGGAGTGATCGGGATACGTGTTCGGGCCATAATCTCGGCACAACACGACACAAGAGATCGAACAAGAGAACCCTAGCCGAAAAAGAATCAAACCCTAGAAACCCTGGAAGCTGAGCTAACCCTAGCACTAGGAATGGAAAAACTAACCCTAGAAAGAGAGGAAATCACCAGAACGAAGGGCCGACGGTGGAGATCGACGGAGATGGCCGGAAAACGGCCGGAGGTCGATCGGAATTCGAAGAGACAGCGAGGGGTCGGGGTTTAGAGCTGAGGGAGAAGGGGTTTTGATCGACTGGAATGAAAACAAACCGACTAAAGTGAGTTTAAGTCGGTCGAGATCGCAAATGACCAAACAGTCCCTAGCACAACTAGTCGGTCACAGTTCAAGCACTGACCGACTAGATCACGATCTAGTCGGTCGGTCAATGAGCTTGAACCGACTAGTTGCAAACAGTGGCTGAATCCAAGATTTACTGACAAGATTTAGTCGGTCTGCGTTCATTTACTGGCCGACTAGATCTCAATCTAGTCGGTCGGTCACTGAACATGAACCGACTAAAGAGTTAAAATGAATAGGAAACTCAAAAAGCTTGAGTTAGTCGGTCTAAGTTCTTCTACTAACCGACTAGATGAACATCTAGTCGGTTGGTGGTTGAACTGAAACCGACTAAAAGAGTCCAAAAGTTGATAATCAAGTTCTCTCCTCAATACACTTGGACGATATATCGCAAAACTCTCAATAATCATCTAAACTACCCCATTAAACATCGAAATCTTAAATACGACATTCAAAACATGAATTCGAGCAAAAATTCAAAATATCACATAAATTCCTGAAAAATCCAATAAGTCTAGCATGAACGAAATATTTCGAAATATAATAGCATGCAAGATTATTGAATGAATCATGAATCCTATATCTCGGATTCACCCATAATCCCCAATTCTCGACGCAACCGCACAAAGGAGTCCTCCTTTAGGGGTTTCGTGAAAATATCGGCGATTTGCTTTTGGGTTTCAACGTACACTAAAATGATGTCCTTTTTAGCAACATGATCATCTAAAAAATGGTGTCGGACATCTATGTGTTTCGAACGGGAATGGTGTACCGGGTTCTTGGAAAGACATATTGCACTTTGGTTGTCAACCATGATAGGGCAAGTATCACAATTAATACCAAAGTCTTTAAGTGTGTGTCTCATCCAAAGAACTTGAGCACACGCGGCACCGGCGGTAATATATTCCGCCTCGGTGGTTGAAAGTGACACGGAATTTTGCTTCTTGGAAAACCAAGAGACAAGGGAATTTCCTATAAAATGGCAAGTGCCATTAGTACTTTTCCTGTCGGATTTGCATCCCGCATAATCGGCATCACTATATGAGATTAACTCATACGTGCTAGATTTTGGATAAAGTAATCCAAAATCAAGTGTATAACTTAGATAACGGAAAATACGTTTTACCGCTACTAAGTGAGACTCCTTAGGTTGAGACTGATAACGAGCACATACGCATACGGCAAACATAATATCGGGCCTACTTGCGGTAAGATAAAGTAAACTACCTATCATACCTCGATATAGACGAATGTCTACATCCTTACCGCCCGTATCCTTGTCAAGATGCGTAGTCGTGCTCATTGGAGTCTTTTTCCCGGAAGCACTCTCCATTCCAAATCGCTTTAGCAACTCCACCGTATACTTCGTTTGGTGGATGAAGATTGCATCGTCCATTTGGCGAATTTGGAGACCTAAGAAATATTTGAGCTCACCCATGTGGCTCATCTCAAATTGTTCCTTCATAACATTAGAAAACTCTTCGCAAAGAGCAAAGTTAGTAGCACCGAAAATGATATCATCAACATATATTTGAACTAAAATTATATCATTATTCGCATGTTTAACAAAAAGTGTAGAATCGGCTTCTCCCATTTTAAAATTCAAATCCAAAAGAAAATTCTTTAGGCGATCATACCAAGCTCGAGGAGCTTGTCTTAAGCCGTAAAGCGCTTTCTTTAGTTTAAAAACATGATTTGGAAATTTTTCATTTATGAAGCCCGGAGGTTGAGAAACGTAAACTTCCTCAACGACATCTCCGTTTAAAAATGCACTTTTAACATCCATTTGAAATAATTTAAAATCCTTATGGCATGCAAAAGACAATAATAATCTAATTGATTCTAATCTAGCTACCAGAGCGAAAGATTCTTCGAAAGCAATACCTTCCTCTTGTCGATAGCCTTGAGCAACTAACCGAGCTTTGTTCCGGACGACGACTTGGTTTTCGTCGGTTTTGTTCTTGAAAATCCACTTTGTCCCTATGACGGTGTGGTTCTTCGATGGCAATGGACCAAGCTCCCAAACTTCATTCCTCTCGAATTGAATTAGCTCCTCCTCCATGGCTAAGATCCAAGCGCTATCTTCGCATGCTTCATTAACATTCTTTGGCTCTATCGAGGAGGCAAAGGCACAATGAGCGAAGAAGTTCACTTGCGATCTCGTCTTGACACTATCATAGATATTGCCAATGACTTGCTCATGAGGATGGTCACGAACGGTATGAAGCCGTTTGGGAATACCTTGATCACTAGGAACATTCTCAACAACTTCATTAGTTGGGTTAGTCTCAATAGAATCAATAGAATTATTAGACTTAGAATTATCAAACGAATCACATAAAACATCCATAGAATCATTATCATTTGAAATTCTAGTTGGAACAAATCCTTCATTAAATGAGACATGAAGCGATTCCTCGATCGTTGAGGTTCGTTTGTTGAATATCCGGTAGGCTTTGCTACGCGAAGAATATCCAACAAAAATCCCCTCATCGGATCTTGGATCGAATTTTTCCAAACTACCATACGTGTTCTTAATAAAACATTTCGAACCAAAAACACGAAAATGTTTAACTTGAGGCAACCTACCAAACAACAATTCATAACAAGTTTGTTTAGTGCCGGGCCTCAAAAGTATTCTATTAAACACATAGCAAGCGGTGTGTACCGCTTCCGCCCAAAATTGATGGCCAAGTTGGCTATCATCAAGCATAGTGCGAGCACACTCCACTAGCGTCCTTTTCTTTCTCTCAACTACACCATTTTGAGGAGGTGCACGAGGGAAAGAGAAGGTGTGTGTAATACCAACTTCATCACAAAATGTCTCAAAAGACTCATTCTCAAATTCACCTCCATGATCACTACGAATAGTGACAATGGTGGTTCCTAAGAGATTTTGTACTTTCTTAACAAAAATTGTGAAGTTTTCAAAAGCTTCATTTTTATTACATAATGAAAATACCCATGTAAATCTCGAATAGTCATCTACGATGACAAGTCCATATCTTGCATTTCCTAAGGAAGCAACTCTAGTTGGCCCAAATAAGTCTAGATGTAATAGCTCTAGTGGCCGTTTAGTAGAAATGCTTTTCTTATGTTTAAATGAAGATTTAGGAAGCTTGCCACGTTGAAAACAATCACAAAAACTTTTCTTTTCAAAAACGAGCTTCGGAAAACCTTTAATGGAATTTAATTTTGAAAGCTTATAAAGTGTTCCAAAGTTCACATGTCCAAAGCGTCGATGCCATAAGTGTTGTTCACTTGTGTTGGCAATGAGACATTGTTCATAAGACTTAGGAAGATCCAAAATATAAATATCTTTATGACGAGTGCCGGAAAATAGTAATTTATCATTATCTTTTCTTAAAATATGACACAATCCTTTCGCAAAGCTAACTTTGTAACCTTTGTCACAAAGTTGGCTTATTGAAATAAGATTATGATTTAAGCCATTAACAAGATAAACATCACTAATTAAGGGTTTAGATGGGTTACCCACTTTACCAACACCTATGATGGTTCCGCTCTCGTTGCCTCCAAATACGACGCGGTTTCCATTTGCTATGGGAACCACTCCGGAGAGCAAACTAGCGTCACCCGTCATGTGTTTTGAACACCCGCTATCGAGTATCCAATTTCCCTTGGAGCTAAATTTAAATTTGTTGCTCCTTTTCTTTTTCTTTTCCTTGAGTACCTAAAGATAGAGAATTTCATATCATGGTACCCAAGGTTATTGGGTCCAAAAGATTAGACCTTTGGAAGCCAAGTCCAATTGGACTTAGACTTCCCCGCATAATTTCTACTATGCACAACATCCGAAAAATAAGCATTCATATACATTTGTTTTTCGTCCATGCTTGTGTCCTTTGGGCTCCAAATTGTGAAAATCTTGGGAGCCCTCATCCTATTGGGTGCATGCATGCGACGTTGATTTCTACGTGATGCATGCTGTGGATAGGCATAAGGAACATGATGGAATGGTGCACGACGAGAATTATTCATATGATGTTGTGGGTGAACATATGCATGTGTAGGAACACGTGCGTGAGGGTGTCTCACATGGTGTGCACGTGCTCGAGAATGTGTTGCATAAAAATCATCATATGTGTGAGCCGGTGGAGTAGGACGTGTGTTCCTACGTGGCATGGTATTGGTGTACATATAAGCATGCCCCTTCTTTGGAGGTCCACCCAAAGTGGGTTTCTTTCCGAAAGAGGGTGTGGACGAGGTGGAAGCACCATTGGTAGATGAACTACCAATAGAGTGTTTGCTACCACTCGTAGAGTCACCGGAAGTTGGCCTAACAAAAGTAGTGTCCGATTTGGATGGACATCCCATCGATACCCCAAACCAATGTGGTGATTGGCCGGAAGTAAGTCACTTAGGATTTTATCCAAATGGTCCTTACCCTTATTGAATCTATTAATTCGGCCTAATGTGTTCTCATATTTCTCTTTGAGAGAACGCATAGAAGTATCCAAGTTGGATACTTGCGATGTGAGCACATAAACACGAGATTTAAGATTCTCGTTCTCAATACTCAAAGTCGAGTTTTGAGAAATTAAATCCGCCATCCTATGTTCTTCCGGATCATCAATGCTAACATGTTCAAGTTTAGATTTGAGATTAATAATCTCATTTCTTAACTCTTCAACAACGGTGTCGTTGTTGGTGATGATAGTCTTAGGCGAGGTTTGAATGCTAGCTAGGTCATCTTTTACCTTAGTATATCTATTTACTAATTTAGTGTATTTTGACCATAATTGAGAGTTAGCATTCCTAAGATCATCCATAGTTACCTCATCGTTGCCTTCGTCATCACTATCATCGGAAGAGGAGGATCCTTGATCATGCTCCTCTCTTGCCATGAAGCACATGTGCGCTTGCTCCACTTGCTCATCGTCCGAATCTCCGCTTAAGGAATCCTCGGAGTCGGTGAATGTTGCTCCGACAAGTCCCTTCTTGTTTCCTTTCTTGTACTTCTTGGACTTATCGAATTTTGGCGCCTTCCACTTCTCCTTTTGCTTGTTGAGAGGACACTCCGCTTTCATGTGTCCTGGCTTATTACACTTGAAACACAAAGGAGAGGAAGAGGCGTTAGAAGAACCAAATTTAGCTTTGTTCTTATAGTTACCTTTTCGGAAGAAACGGTTGAACTTCTTGGCCATGAGAGCCATGGACTCCAAGTCCAACTCGTTTTCCGAGTCTTCATCACCGGTTGATGTGGATGTGGATGGAGCGGCCTTGAAAGCAATAGCCTTCTTCTTTGGCTCGTCTTGCTTTAGATAGGACTTCATCTTTTCCTGCAATTTGAGCTTGCTATCCTTGCGTACCTCGCATGACATTAAAGTACCCATTAGTTGAACTACGGTGTACTTATTCATGTCATTACCTTCCTCGATGGCGAAGGTACGCTTTTCCCAAGAAGAAGGAAGTCCTTCGATAAGCTTCAAACACTTCTCCTTTTGGGTGTAGGATTTGCCGAGAGCTTCTAACTCGTTTATGATGTCGACGAAGCGAGCGTAATAGTCCTTCATCTTCTCGCCCTGTTGCATATGAAACATTTCGTAATCTTTGTTTACAACTACGAGTTTAGAGTCTCTTACCCTACTCGTCCCTTCATGAAGAATGAGGAGGGAGTTCCAAATTTGATATGCACTCTTACATGTGCATATCTTATTGAAGTCCTCGGGCTCCAATGCGCATTGCAAGGCGTTCATTGCCTTGGCATTGCTTACCTCCGCGGCGACCTCCGCGGTTGTCCATTTCTCAAAGTCTTCTTCTTCGGGCTCGATGTATTCCTTCATTGTGGTCCTCCATAGAGATGCACTCCGGAGGAAAGTTTCCATCCGGCATTTCCAGTACCCGTAGTTGGTACCGTTGAAGAATGGAGGCCTCGTAGAGGAATGTCCTTCCATCACCGAAGACGCTCCTTCACGGTTCCTGAAGGTGTCATAGTTGGAAGGTGGACGCACGGTCGTGTTGTCGTTGGCAGACATAGCTAAGTATCTGGCTCTGATACCAAATGTAATGCCCTACAAGCTACTGCACAAGTACTAGAGGGGGGGTGAATAGTACTTTAAAAATAACAAGGAGTATAATTCCTAATTATAATGCAAACAACTACCAAATCAATTTGCGGAAGCTTAAATTGAATGACAACAACAAAATTAACAATGCTAACAAGAGATGTTACTGGGTTCGGATCCACCCAAGTCTCCTCGACTTGTTCCCGGTGATCCTACGTCCCAACCACCTGGATCCCCTCCGGATACTTGAGTTAGAAACCCTAACTCAAGATTTCCACTATGAAATACTTGTGAAAATCCTCCACAAGTCAAATCATACAAAATGTAATTTGTGACTCCCACAACCCGGGATCACAACCACACTCTCACAACCGAGAGTGAAACTTACAAATCAAATATGAAATGAAATAAGAAAACTTCTTACCGAACAAAATACCTATGCCTTGAGTATTGCTTACGAATTAGGGCAAGGATGATTTTGGGGAAGAAGTGGCACCAAACCCTAGCTCCAAGATGTAGATCAGCGATGGAGAGCTTTGGGGATGTTGGTGACCTAGAATCAAGCACTTGGCTTGGAAGGCTTCACACTCAATGAATCTCTCTTTGGAAGTAAGAGTGAGGAGAGATTATTGAATGGAATGAATGAGCTTTGAATGAGCTTGGAATGAATTCTCTTGATCTCTAAACTTGCAATAATATCAGCCTTGGCAGCAATGAATGCAGCCCATCAAGTATATATAGGATAGAGGAAAGAGAGAGAGAGAGAAAAACGTTTCAATTAAAGCTCCAATGGCTCTTTTCTGAACCCAACTAGTCGGTCAAAGAACAACCACCGACCGACTAGTTCATCAACTAGTCGGTCGGTCAATTAACGTAAACCGACTAATGGGTAAACTGAGAAAAGATCAAAGTACAGACTAAGGAACTAGTCGGTCCAAGAAGAGTAGCTGACCGACTAGTTTTGCAACTAGTCGGTCGGTTACTCAACTGAGACTGACTAGCAGATAAAACTAAAGTCTGAGAAGAATTAGACTTAGTCGGTCCAAGAACAAATGTTGACCGACTAATTCACCAACTAGTCGGTCACCAAATGAACATAGACCGACTAACAATAAACAGTAAGTATGGTGAAAAATTTGGCATGTACAGTAAACTAAACTAGTCGGTCTAAGAAGGAAAGTTGACCGACTAGTTCATCAACTAGTCGGTCGATCAATGAGCACAGACCGACTAATGATAAACAGTAGCTCAAGCTCAAATGTGCATGTACAGGGAAAGCTCAACTAGTCGGTCACAGAAGCATCACTGACCGACTAGTTCACAAACTAGTCGGTCGGTGAGTCAACTTAGACCGACTAACTGTAAACAGTAAAGAGCTATGAATTAACTGAGAGAAACTAGTCGGTCCAAGAAGCTTGGCTGACCGACTAGATCACCATCTAGTCGGTCAGTTCTTCTTCTTGAACCAACTAACATGCACAAGAAGTCCCGAATCGAAGCGCGAAGCTTCGGGAAGAATTGTAAGGACTTCTACAAAGATCCTAGAGCTAAGATATGAGCGTTATGAGGAATTAAAATGTAAGACCTACTCAAGGCTTAACATTCTACGAAAGAAGCTTAAAGACTATAAATTAAACTTGACGATACCGTCTTCAATAGCTTCAATCGAATCTTCATGACTTCTAAATAGGTCCATAAGCTTCAACGAATCTTTAGGCATACGATCACGTGCTTTGAGAAGTCTTGAGACGTCGTAATTGATATTCATGTGAATTTGGCGACGATCTCCATAACTGCGCTCACAAAGTGTTAGTTCATATTATATTTATGTTTTTTAATCATCCAAAACCAAATCCGGGGAGTCCAATATCCAACAGTATTGGAAAGTGCAATTTTGTCTTGAATATGCGAGAGTAGATAGTGTTTCAGTCCTCTCATTGGAGGGTGACACGTGTTGGGAGGGAATTCTGAAGTATCGGGTAGGTCTATGGGATGGACTGGTTGTGGTGTCTTTGTGGTTGTGTGTGGTGGGTAAACTTGCACTCCTGATGGGCTAGCGCGAGGGGAGTGTAGAGTGGTACCCGAGGCTCCTGACGGGCTAGCACGGTGGAGAGTTCTCTTTGCTCTCACACACAGTTGGGAGTTGTCCAGTCACATACGTCGTATTCGATATTAGGGTTCCAAAAGCTAACATCGTATGAAATTGATTGACTGACTTTCTTTTACGCCTTAGCCGTACTTATGTTTTACTGCTACTATCGTCACCCCTCCCCTTATACCCTCTACTATGGTGATGTTCTCGTTTGAGATGTACAACTCTGTTGGTTGTTTCTTGTACGCATGCCATGTTTAGTTATGACACCTTCGCTTGTAGCACTTTGCACTCAGTAGTAGCATAGTGTGTGTTGCATTTATGGTGGGGTATTGAATTCCTACTGGGTCACGCGTTGACGTGCCCCAGTTGACTTTTTCAGGTGAGGTTCTTGGAGATGGTAGATGGAGCTGAAGATTGAGTCTGGAGTTCTGTTGTTGGCAGTTGGAGTTTAGGTTTGGGGGGTGAGGGGTGAGGAGAGAGATATGTGTACTTTGGGTTTGCTTTTGGGGTAAGAGATGCTTGTACTATATGAATTGATGCACAATGATGCTCTGAGATGTATCTGAAATTGTACAGTGTTTGTTTTATTTTAATATTTTTCTGTGGTTTTGTGTTGTTCTGTGTTCATTGGTTGGTTGTTTGTTGAACGCTATCTTTACTATTCCCAGCAGCGCGTAGTACCTGTTGATACGTTTAGTTCTCGTCATATACCTTGTCTTTATGGGCATCCCAGGGATGGGGTCGTGACAGCTTGGTAGTTTCAAACCCACTAAGTGTTGGATATTGGACTCCCCGGATTTGGTTTTGGATGATGAACAAACATAAATATAATATGAACTAACACTTTGTGAGCGCAGTTATGGAGATCGTCGTCAAATTCACATGAATATCAATTACGACGTCTCAAGACTTATCAAAGCACGTGATCGTATGCCTAAAGCTTCGTTGAAGCTTATGTACCTATTTAGAAGTCATGAAGATTCGATTGAAGCTATTGAAGACGGTATCGTCAAGTTTAGTTTATAGTCTTTTAGCTTCTTTCGTAGAATGTTAAGCCTTGAGTAGGTCTTACGTTTTAATTCTTCATAACGCTCATATCTTAGCTCTAGGATCTTTGTAGAAGTCCATACAATTCTTCCCGAAGCATCGCGCTTCGATTCGGGACTTCTTGTGCATGTTAGTTGGTTCAAGAAGAATAACAGACCGACTAGATGGTGATCTAGTCGGTCAGCCAAGCTTCTTGGACCGACTAGTTTCTGTCAGTTAATTCTTAGATCTTTACTGTTTACAGTTAGTCGGTCTAAGTTGACTCACCGACCGACTAGTTTGTGAACTAGTCGGTCAGTGATGCTTCTGTGACCGACTAGTTGAGCTTTCCCTGAACATGCACATTTGAGCTTGAGCTACTGTTTATCATTAGTCGGTCTGTGCTCATTGATCGACCGACTAGTTGATGAACTAGTCGGTCAACTTTCCTTCTTGGACCGACTAGTTTAGTTTACTGTACATGCCAAATTTTTCACCATACTTACTGTTTATTGTTAGTCGGTCTATGTTCATTTGGTGACCGACTAGTTGGTGAATTAGTCGGTCAACGTTTGTTCTTGGACCGACTAAGTACAATTCTTCTCAGACTTCAGTTTTATCTGTTAGTCGGTCAACGTTGAGTAACCGACCGACTAGTTGTGAAACTAGTCGGTCAGCTACTCTTCTTAGACCGACTAGTTCCTTAGTCTGTACTTTGATCTTTTCTCAGTTTACTCATTAGTCGGTTTACGTTATTTGACCGACCGACTAGTTGATGAACTAGTCGGTCAGTGGTTGTTCTTTGACCGACTAGTTGGGTTCAGAAAAGAGCCGTTGGAGCTTTAATTGAAACGTTTTTCTCTCTCTCTCTCTCTCTCCTCTATCCTATATATACTTATTGGGCTGCATTCATTGCTGCCAAGGCTGATATTATTGCAAGTTTAGAGATCAAGAGAAATCATTCCAAGTGCATTCAAAGCTCATTCATTCCATTCAATAATCTCTCCTCACTCTTACTTCCAAAGAGAGATTCATTGAGTGTGAAGCCTTCCAAGCCAAGTGCTTGATTCTAGGTCACCAACATCCCCAAAGCTCTCCATCGCTGATCTACATCTTGGAGCTAGGGTTTGGTGCCACTTCTTCCCCAAAAATCATCCTTGCCCTAATTTGTAAGCAATACTCAAGGCATAGGTATTTTGTTCGGTAAGAAGTTTTCTTATTTCATTTCATATTTGATTTGTAAGTTTCACTCTCGGTTGTGAGAGTGTGGTTGTGATCCCGGGTTGTGGGAGTCACAAATTACATTTTGTATGATTTGATTTGTGGAGGATTTTCACAAGTATTTCATAGTGGAAATCTTGAGTTAGGGTTTCTAACTCAAGTAGCCGGAGGGGATCCGGGTGGTTGGGACGTAGGATCACCGGGAACAAGTCGGGGAGACTTGGGTGGATCCGAACCCATTAACATCATTTGTTTGCATTGTTAATTTTGTGTTGTCATTCAATTTAAGCTTCCGCAAATTGATTTGGTAGTTGTTTGCAATTTAATTTGGAATTATACTCCTTATTATTTTAAAGTACTATTTACCCCCCCTCTAGTACTTGTGCAGTAGCTGGTAGGGCATTACATTTGGTATCAGAGCCAGATACTTAGCTATGTCTGCCAACGACAACAAGACCGTGCGTCCACCTTCCAACTATGACACCTTCAGGAACCGTGAAGGAGCATCTTCGGTGATGGAAGGACATTCCTCTACGAGGCCTCCATTTTTCAACGGCACCAACTACGGGTACTGGAAATGCCGGATGGAAACCTTCCTCCAGAGTGCATCTCTATGGAGGACCACAATGAAGGAATACATCGAGCCCAAAGAAGAAGACTTTGAGAAATGGACAACCGCGGAGGTCGCCGCGGAGGTAAGCAATGCCAAGGCAATGAACGCCTTGCAATGCGCATTGGAGCCCGAGGACTTCAATAAGATATGCACATGTAAGAGTGCATATCAAATTTGGAATTCCCTCCTCATTCTTCATGAAGGGACGAGTAGGGTAAGAGACTCTAAACTCGTAGTTGTAAACAAAGATTACGAAATGTTTCATATGCAACAGGGCGAGAAGATGAAGGAATATTACGCTCGCTTCGTCGACATTATAAACGAGTTAGAGGCTCTCGGCAAATCCTACACCCAAAAGGAGAAGTGCTCGAAGCTTATCGAAGGACTTCCTTCTTCTTGGGTGAAACGTACCTTCGCCATCGAGGAAGGTAATGACATGAATAAGTACACCGTAGTTCAACTAATGAGTACTTTAATGTCATACGAGGTATGCAAGGATAGCAAGCTCAAATTGCAGGAAAAGATGAAGTCCTACCTAAAGCAAGACGAGCCAAAGAAGAAGGCCATCGCTTTCAAGGCCGCTCCATCCACATCCACATCAACCGATGATGAAGACTCGGAAACGAGTTGGACTTGGAGTCCATGGCACTCATGGCCAAGAAGTTCAACTGTTTCTTCCGAAAAGGTAACTATAAGAACAAAGCTAAATTTGGTTCTTCTAACGCCTCTTCCTCTCCTTTGTGTTTCAAGTGTAACAAGCCAGGACACATGAAAGCGGAGTGTCCTCTTAATAAGCAAAAGGAGAAGTGGAAGGCGTCAAAATTCGATAAGTCCAAGAAGTACAAAAAGGGGTACAAGAAGGGACTTGTCGGAGCAACATTCACCGACTCCGAGGATTCTTCAAGCGGAGAGTCGGACGATGAGCAAGTGGAGCAAGCGCACATGTGCTTCATGGCAAGAGAGGAGCGTGATCAAGGATCCTCCTCTTCCGATGATAGTGATGACGAAGGCAACGATGAGGTAACTATGGATGATCTTAGGAATGCTAACTCTCAATTATGGTCAAAATACACTAAATTAGTAAATAGATATACTAAGGTAAAAGATGATCTAGCTAGCATTCAAACCTCGCCTAAGACTATCATCACCAACAACGACACCGTTGTTGAAGAGTTGAGAAATGAGATTATTAATCTCAAATCTAAACTTGAACATGTTAGCATTGATGATCCGGAAGAACATAGGATAGCGGATTTAACTTCTTAAAACTCGACTTTGAGTATTGAGAACGAGAATCTTAAATCTCGTGTTTATGTGCTCGCATCGCAAGTATCTACTTTAGATACTTCTATGCGTTCTCTCAAAGAGAAATATGAGAACACATTAGGCCGAATCACTAAATTCAATAAGGGTAAGGACCATATGGATAAAATCCTAAGTGACTTACTTCCGGCCAATCACCACATTGGTTTGGGGTATACGATGGGATGTCCATCCAAATCGGCCACTACTTTTGTTAGGCCAACTTCCGGTGACTCTACGAGTGGTAGCAAACACTCTATTGGTAGTTCATCTACCAATGGTGCTTCCACCTCGTCCACGCCCTCTTTTGGAAAGAAACCCACTTTGGGTGGACCTCCAAAGAAGGGGCATGCTTATATGTACACCAATACCATGCCACGTAGGAACACACGTCCTACTCCACCATCTCACACATATGACGATTTTTATGCAACACATTCTCGAGCACGTGCACACCATGTGAGGCACCCTCACGCACGTGTTCCCACACATGCATATGTTCACCCACAACATCATATGAATAATTCTCATCGTGCACCATTCCATCATGTTCCTTATGCCTATCCACAACATGCATCACGTAGAAATCAACGCCGAATGCATGCACCCAATAGGATGAGGGCTCCCAAGATTTTCACAATTTGGAGCCCAAAGGACACAAGCATGGACGAAAAACAAATGTATATGAATGCTTATTTTTCGGATGTTGTGCATAGTAGAAATTATGTGGGGAAGTCTAAGTCCAATTGGACTTGGCTTCCAAAGGTCTAATCTTTTGGACCCAATGACCTTGGGTACCATGATATGAAATTCTATATCTTTAGGTACTCAAGGAAAAGAAAAAGAAAAGGAGCAACAAATTTAAATTTAGCTCCAAGGGAAATTGGATACTCGATAGCGGGTGTTCAAAACACATGACGGGTGACGCTAGTTTGCTCTCCGGAGTGGTTCCCATAGCAAATGGAAACCGCGTCGTATTTGGAGGCAACGAGAGCGGAACCATCATAGGTGTTGGTAAAGTGGGTAACCCATCTAAACCCTTAATTAGTGATGTTTATCTTGTTAATGGCTTAAATCATAATCTTATTTCAATAAGCCAACTTTGTGACAAAGGTTACAAAGTTAGCTTTGCGAAAGGATTGTGTCATATTTTAAGAAAAGATAATGATAAATTACTATTTTCCGGCACTCGTCATAAAGATATTTATATTTTGGATCTTCCTAAGTCTTATGAACAATGTCTCGTTGCCAACACAAGTGAACAACACTTATGGCATCGACGCTTTGGACATGTGAACTTTGGAACACTTTATAAGCTTTCAAAATTAAATTCCATTAAAGGTTTTCCGAAGCTTGTTTTTGAAAAGAAAAGTTTTTGTGATTGTTGTCAACGTGGCAAGCTTCCTAAATCTTCATTTAAACCTAAGAAAAGCATCTCTACTAAACGGCCACTAGAGCTATTACATCTAGACTTATTTGGGCCAACGAGAGTTGCTTCATTAGGAAATGCAAGATATGGACTTGTCATCGTAGATGACTATTCGAGATTTACATGTGTATTTTCATTATGTAATAAAAATGAAGCTTTTGAAAACTTCACAATTTTTGTTAAGAAAGTACAAAATCTCTTAGGAACCACCATTGTCACTATTCGTAGTGATCATGGAGGTGAATTTGAGAATGAGTCTTTTTAGACATTTTGTGATGAAGTTGGTATTACACACACCTTCTCTTTCCCTCGTGCACCTCCTCAAAATGGTGTAGTTGAGAGAAAGAAAAGGACGCTAGTGGAGTGTGCTCGCACTATGCTTGATGATAGCCAACTTGGCCATCAATTTTGGGCGGAAGCGGTACACACCGCTTGCTATGTGTTTAATAGAATACTTTTGAGGCCCGGCACTAAACAAACTTGTTATGAATTGTTGTTTGGTAGGTTGCCTCAAGTTAAACATTTTCGTGTTTTTGGTTCGAAATGTTTTATTAAGAACACGTATGGTAGTTTGGACAAATTCGATCCAAGATCCGATGAGGGGATTTTTGTTGGATATTCTTCGCGTAGCAAAGCCTACCGGATATTCAACAAACGAACCTCAACGATCGAGGAGTCGCTTCATGTCTCTTTTAATGAAGGATTTGTTCCAACTAGAATTTCAAATGATAATGATTCTTTGGATGTTTTATGTGATTCGTTTGATAATTCTAAGTCTAATAATTCTATTGATTCTATTTAGACTAACCCAACTAATGAAGTTGTTGAGAATGTTCCTAGTGACCAAGGTATTCCCAAACGGCTTCATACCGTTCGTGACCATCCTCATGAGCAAGTCATTGGCAATATCTATGATAGTGTCAAGACGAGATCGCAAGTGAACTTCTTCGCTCATTGTGCCTTTGCCTCCTCGATAGAGCCAAAGAATGTTAATGAAGCATGCGAAGATAGCGCTTGGATCTTAGCCATGGAGGAGGAGCTCATTCAATTCGAGAGGAATGAAGTTTGGAAGCTTGTTCCATTGCCATCGAAGAACCACACCGTCATATGGACAAAGTGGATCTTCAAGAACAAAACCGACGAAAACCAAGTCGTCGTCCGGAACAAAGCTCGGTTAGTTGCTCAAGGCTATCGACAAGAGGAAGGTATTGATTTCGAAGAATCCTTCGCTCCGGTAGTTAGATTAGAATCGATTAGATTATTATTGTCTTTTGCATGCCATAAGGATTTTAAATTATTTCAAATGGATGTTAAAAGTGCATTTTTAAACGGAGATGTCGTTAAGGAAGTTTACGTTTCTCAACCTCCGGGCTTCATAAATGAAAAATTTCCAAATCATGTTTTTAAACTAAAGAAAGCACTTTACGGTTTGAGACAAGCTCCTCGAGCTTGGTATGATCGCCTAAAGAATTTTCTTTTGGATTTGAATTTTAAAATGGGAGAAGCCGATTCTACACTTTTTGTTAAGCATGCGAATAATGATATAATTTTAGTTCAAATATATGTTGATGATATCATTTTCGGTGCTACTAACTTTGCTCTTTGCGAAGAGTTTTCTAATGTTATGAAGGAACAATTTGAGATGAGCCACATGGGTGGGCTCAAATATTTCTTAGGTCTCCAAATTCGCCAAATGGACGATGCAATCTTCATCCACCAAACGAAGTATACGGTGGAATTGCTAAAGCGATTTGGAATGGAGAGTGCTTCCGGGAAAAAGACTCCAATGAGCACAACTACGCATCTTGACAAGGATACGGGCGGTAAGGATGTAGACATTCGTCTATATCGAGGTATGATAGGTAGTTTACTTTATCTTACTGCAAGTAGGCCCGATATTATGTTTGCCGTATGCGTATGTGCTCGTTATCAGTCTCAACCTAAGGAGTCTCACTTAGTAGCGGTAAAACGTATTTTCCGTTATCTAAGTTATACACTTGATTTTGGATTACTTTATCCAAAATCTAGCATGTATGAGTTAATCTCATATAGTGAAGCCGATTATGCGGGATGCAAATCCGACAGGAAAAGTACTAGTGGCACTTGCCATTTTATAGGAAATTCCCTTGTCTCTTGGTTTTCCAAGAAGCAAAATTCCGTGTCACTTTCAACCACCGAGGCGGAATATATTGCCGCCGGTGCCGCGTGTGCTCAAGTTCTTTGGATGAGACACACACTTAAAGACTTTGGTATTAATTGTGATACTTGCCCTATCATGGTTGACAACCAAAGTGCAATATGTCTTTCCAAGAACCCGGTACACCATTCCCGTTCGAAACATATAGATGTCTGACACCATTTTTTAGATGATCATGTTGCTAAAAAGGACATCATTTTAGTGTACGTTGAAACCCAAAAGCAAATCGCCGATATTTTCACGAAACCCCTAAAGGAGGACTCCTTTGTGCGGTTGCGTCGAGAATTGGGGATTATGGGTGAATCCGAGATATAGTATTCATGTTTCATTCAATAATCTTGCATGCTATTATATTTCGAAATATTTCGTTCATGCTAGACTTATTGGATTTTTCGAGAATTTATGTGATATTTTGAATTTCTGCTCGAATTCATGTTTTGAATGTCGTATTTAAGATTTCGATGTTTAATGGGGTAGTTTAGATGATTATTGAGAGTTTTGCGATATATCGTCCAAGTGAATTGAGGAGAGATCTTGATTATCAACTTTTGGACTCTTTTAGTCGGTTTCAGTTCAACCACCAACCGACTAGATGTTCATCTAGTCGGTTAGTAGAAGAACTTAGACCGACTATCTCAAGCTTTTTGAGTTTCCTCTTCTTTTTGACTCTTTAGTCGGTTCATGTTTAGTGACCGACCGACTAGATTGATATCTAGTCGGTCAGTAAATGAACACAGACCGACTAAATCTTGTCAGTTAATCTTGGATTCAGCCACTGTTTACAACTAGTCGGTTCAAGCTCATTGACCGACCGACTAGATCGTGATTTAGTCGGTCAGTGCTTGAACTGTGACCGACTAGTTGTGCCAGGGACTGTTTGGTCATTTGTGATCTCGACCGACTTAAACTCAGTTTAGTCGGTCTGTTCTCTTTCTAATCGGTCCAAAGTGTTTCTCCTCCAGCTCGAAACCCCGATCCCTCTCTAGACCCTTCGACTTCCGATCGACCTCTGGCCGTTTTCCGGCCATCTCCATCGATCTCCACCGTCGGCCTCCTCCTTCTAGGTGATTTCTTCTCCTTCGAGGGTTAGATTTCCATTCCTAGAGCTAGGGTTAGCTCGGTTTCTAGGATTTCTAGGGCTCTTAGGGTTTAAGTCTTTTTCGGCTAGGGCTTCTTCTTTTGATCTTCTTGTGCCATGTCTTGCTTCGACTATGGCAAGAACATGTATCCCGATCACTCCATCTAGCCCCTCGCCAATGACCATAGACCAAACCCCTTCGGACCCCGAGCATCCAACCCCTCCGAAACGTCGTGCCAAGACCCCCCAACCTTCGTCGTCTTCGCCTCCTCTCAAGAAGAAGAGGACGACGACCGCCAAGCCTAGAGGTCAACCCAAGCCTAAGCCCAAGGCCAAAATTTTTGCCTCTCAGTCTTCGTTCCATACTCCTACCGATTCCGATACGGAGTATAACCCCAAGACCGAGACTCATAGGGAACCCACTCCTCCTATCCATCCCGAGTCTAGCACACACCCTCGTACGTCTACCCGTAAGCCTAAGGGAAAGGGTCCGATGCCGGTGGGCGGTGTTGATATTTCGTTGTGTCGCGATGACCCTTTGTGTCTCGCGGCGTACAACCGTATCGAACATTGCCCTCTGCTTCTGGAGCATTTCGTCCAGTTTAGCGACTTCATAGGGTTAGCTGATCTTCTCTCGTCGTCGGGTCTCCTCGATTACCTTCGATTTGACCCGAAGGCGAATCCTCACCCCTACCCTAGATTAGTGAAGCTTTTCTATGCGAATAGGATCCGGGGTCAGTACGATCAGACCCACTCTGTTGAGACGACCGTTTTGGGGACCCCTATAGTCCTCACAGCGGAAATCTTAGGAGAGATTTTGGGTATCTCTTCGTCTGGCCTCCTTCCCTCTGATATCTCGGTTGACGATATTTCTTCCTTAGATTAGACCGTCCTTTCTGAGATTTTCCATCAGATCCCTCTTGCCATGATTGGCGTGCCATCTAAATCTTTCAAGCCAAATGCTTGGGTCCTAAATCTGATTCTGAAGTCGTGCTTGCTTCCCAAGTACGGCTCCTCATCTCTCCCGTCCCAGCCCTTTCTGAAGTTCATCTATGCTATCTTCATGGGGAGTTCGATTAATTGGGCTCGCATTTTACTCGATAAGATTGATTCTTTCGAGTGTATTCGCAAGTCCAATAAATCGGCTCATATCCCATTTCCTTGCTTATTGACCCTCGTATTTCGTCATTTTCGTGTCACGTTGCCTCGTGACGATGAGCGTCCCCTTGGTCCTCCCCTGAACGCGACAGCCGTCAAGAAATCTCTTGCGGCTCTTCGTCACGTTCAGAGGACGACACCTTCAGCGTCTGCCCCTGCCTCTGCCAGTGCCTCTGCTGCTCCCTCTGCCACCCTGGATGAGGTCGTACGGTTACTTCGTCGTCACGAGTCTCGCTTGGCTCGTACCGAGGAGGTAGTCTGCCGTATAGCTCGTCTGATGGGTGTTGATCTTCCTCCTTCCGTTTCTGAGGATGATGAGTTAGATGACATGGCTGAGGAGGACGTTGAGGAGCTTTGTCGTGCTTCGACTCGTGCCCCCGAGGGCACTGCTGCTGGTGCTACCACTTCCGGTGATGCTGTTGCTGCTTCTTCTACTGGTGCCCCCGAGAGCACACCTGTTGCCGCCACTCCTGTGGTGGATACTCCGACTGGTGCTCCCGAGGCCACTACGGTTGCTGCTTCAGAGGTTGCCACTTCAGCCGTCTCTCCTGCTGATCTTCCGGACGTCCCTGCTGATCCAGTCACCTCTTCTGCTCCTGCTGAGCCTGCAGTTGCTTCTGGTCCTCCCGCTGCCTCTTGAGTTTCTCTGAGGCCTCTCCTGATACTCATTGGATGATATATCTTGTTGTGAGAGATGTTGGGTAGGATAGTGTGGGTGGCTGTGTCTTTTGGATCATTTTGATGTCTTTTTTTATATCTGTGATGATGTATTTTGATATGTTTGATGATGATGTATTTTTTTTGTTGACACTCCGACATTTTGTCATATGATGATGTATTTCTGTTCTATGTCGGTGATGTATTCTGCTTCATACAATATACATATATATACATCGCAGTTGACATTTCATTATATTGTGCAATTTATAATTTTTTTATGTCTCTGATGTTTGATTTCGTCGCTCGACGATATTCACTTGGTTTAATAGAAATTTCTTCTATGGAAACATAGAATTGTTTTCCATGCTCTAAATTAACTAAGAAATGTTGATATTGGAGAGTATATTCCATAACTCAATCCGTTAAATTGATTTGAGTTTTGATGATTTCGTTCTACGATTTTTCGACTTTGGTATCATTGACACGCCTTGATTCTATTCGTATTTTTTTCTCTTTGGTGTCACTTGAACCATCGTCGTATTCTACGACTCCCGTGCTTTCAATTTGAGGCCATTGTTGTTGTCGTTGTTATCCTCCCGCTCTTTTTGCTTATGCCAAAGGGGGAGAGATATAATAATAACGATGTGCCAAATGAAAATTTAAAGCATTCTCCAAGAATCTAACTTGATGTGTTAGATTCAGGGGGAGTTAAGATATATAAATGGATTTTCAAATCCGATATTTCAATAACCTACTTTTGGTATTTCAATAATTCAATAATCGATTCTCATTTAATATACTTCACTCGTCTGCTTGATGCGTATTATTTTTGTTTAAATTGGAATTAACGTGTCATCAATGCAGGGGGAGTAAGTAAATTTCATTTGAATTATTATTTTTGATTATTATTTATGTTGGTTTGTCATCACCAAAAAGGGGGAGAATGTTGGATATTGGACTCCCCGGATTTGGTTTTGGATGATGAACAAACATAAATATAATATGAACTAACACTTTGTGAGCGCAGTTATGGAGATCGTCGTCAAATTCACATGAATATCAATTACGACGTCTCAAGACTTATCAAAGCACGTGATCGTATGCCTAAAGCTTCGTTGAAGCTTATGGACCTATTTAGAAGTCATGAAGATTCGATTGAAGCTATTGAAGACGGTATCGTCAAGTTTAATTTATAGTCTTTTAGCTTCTTTCGTAGAATGTTAAGCCTTGAGTAGGTCTTACGTTTTAATTCTTCATAACGCTCATATCTTAGCTCTAGGATCTTTATAGAAGTCCATACAATTCTTCCCGAAGCATCGCGCTTCGATTCGGGACTTCTTGTGCATGTTAGTTGGTTCAAGAAGAATAACAGACCGACTAGATGGTGATCTAGTCGGTCAGCCAAGCTTCTTGGACCGACTAGTTTCTGTCAGTTAATTCTTAGCTCTTTACTGTTTACAGTTAGTCGGTCTAAGTTGACTCACCGACCGACTAGTTTGTGAACTAGTCGGTCAGTGATGCTTCTGTGACCGACTAGTTGAGCTTTCCCTGAACATGCACATTTGAGCTTGAGCTACTGTTTATCATTAGTCGGTCTGTGCTCATTGATCGACCGACTAGTTGATGAACTAGTCGGTCAACTTTCCTTTTTGGACCGACTAGTTTAGTTTACTGTACATGCCAAATTTTTCACCATACTTACTGTTTATTGTTAGTCGGTCTATGTTCATTTGGTGACCGACTAGTTGGTGAATTAGTCGGTCAACGTTTGTTCTTGGACCGACTAAGTACAATTCTTCTCAGACTTCAGTTTTATCTGTTAGTCGGTCAACGTTGAGTAACCGACCAACTAGTTGTGAAACTAGTCGGTCAGCTACTCTTCTTAGACCGACTAGTTCCTTAGTCTGTACTTTGATCTTTTCTCAGTTTACTCATTAGTCGGTTTACGTTATTTGACCGACCGACTAGTTGATGAACTAGTCGGTCAGTGGTTGTTCTTTGACCGACTAGTTGGGTTCAGAAAAGAGCCGTTGGAGCTTTAATTGAAACGTTTTTCTCTCTCTCTCTCCTCTATCCTATATATACTTGTTGGGCTGCATTCATTGCTGCCAAGGCTGATATTATTGCAAGTTTAGAGATCAAGAGAAATCATTCCAAGTGCATTCAAAGCTCATTCATTCCATTCAATAATCTCTCCTCACTCTTACTTCCAAAGAGAGATTCATTGAGTGTGAAGCCTTCCAAGCCAAGTGCTTGATTCTAGATCACCAACATCCCCAAAGCTCTCCATCGCTGATCTACATCTTGGAGCTAGGGTTTGGTGCCACTTCTTCCCCAAAAATCATCCTTGCCCTAATTTGTAAGCAATACTCAAGGCATAGGTATTTTGTTCGGTAAGAAGTTTTCTTATTTCATTTCATATTTGATTTGTAAGTTTCACTCTCAGTTGTGAGAGTGTGGTTGTGATCCCGGGTTGTGGGAGTCACAAATTACATTTTGTATGATTTGACTTGTGGAGGATTTTCACAAGTATTTCATAGTGGAAATCTTGAGTTAGGGTTTCTAACTCAAGTATCCGGAGGGGATCCGGGTGGTTGGACGTAGGATCACCGGGAACAACTCGGGGAGACTTGGGTGGATCCGAACCCATTAACATCATTTGTTTGCATTGTTAATTTTGTGTTGTCATTCAATTTAAGCTTCCGCAAATTGATTTGGTAGTTGTTTGCAATTTAATTTGGAATTATACTCCTTATTATTTTAAAGTACTATTCACCCCCCCTCTAGTACTTGTGCAGTAGCTGGTAGGGCATTACACTAAGGAAGGAATTCTGTACTTTTCTTGGATTTGTTGTAAGTCCAGCGCACCCATATGGGGCAGGAACCCATCTTCTCCAAGACGCGGTGGGTCCTTCTCTTCTATTTTTCCCTCGTTGACGTAGATCGAAAATCCTGTCAATACCAACGATGTCCAGATCTGGGTGTTGTTGAGGGTAGCCAGCATCTGCCATGAAAGGATCCTCTAAATGCAAGTGTTGCGACTATCGGCCACTTTCCCCCTTTCTACCTGCCCTGGGTGCGACGAGAAGGTGGGATGCAAGCACATCCATTTGATCTCTTTGGACTGTAGTCAACTGCGTCCATTCAGATCCCACGATCTGACAGTACCTGCACATCATAAATGTCTGCCTGTCAGGCCCTACGCATGGCGGAGACCCTTCCTTGAAAAGTGATTTAGCCTCTTCGGGTTCTGAGATGGGAAATGATGACTTCAGACCTATCCCTTCGAATCCTTAGTGGATGCACTCCATGTTAGCCAAGAATGATTTGGATGCCATCCTTATGTGTCGGCCCCTTGGTTTAGGTGCAACATTCTCGAAGCCGGTCAGTCCGATCAGGTAGTGATAGCCGAAGCCTCGTGCCAGTGTAGTATCCTCTGTAATTCGTCTTCTCGTCTCTCCATGCCCGATCTCGAGGGGCAGCTCGGGTCAGCCACGTCAAGACAGAAAACGAGGGGCCATTGTAAATGATACTCTAAAAAGGGCCCACCAACATGGGGCCTGAGTGTGCTAGGCATATTGGACCCACCAGTAACCACGTGCGTCCCCACAGGTCGCCTGGTCTTAAAGGCGAGCTTGACCAAACCCCAACAATAGTAATTATGCTCCTTCGGCAGCTCAACTCAACAGTGCCTGCTTCCAGCTGGTCGTCCCCCCTCAATGATTCTGTGCATCAACAGTAACCAAACAAAATCTTTTTCAGTATCTGTTTCGGGGTGTTTTCTCACCACTGTTTGATAGTCTCGAGGGTCGGAGGTCGACGTGGACACGTGAGACACGTGCATCCTCCGAGATCAGGAAGCGGCACGTTCGCTCAGTCGGGTATGCACGGATCCGTGCGACAGTATCCCGAAGGGTAGCTTCGGGAGTACCACGTCCTCCTCGAGTGAAGAGACAAACGAGCCCGGGGCCGAGATCGCTCAGCTCCGATGAATGATGCGCCGAAGGGTAGCTCCGGCGAGGTGAAGTCTCCTTGACCTGCGCGAACGAGAAAGCTCGTCAGGGGGGTCGGACTTTGGTTCCCCATCCGATGCCTAAGTCAGATATGATCTGAGGGATGCCCGGTGGGATCGAGTGCGGTTCACAGAGAGACCATCGTACGAATCCTCAGGCTCGGCTATGGAGAAGAATTATGAGGTGGAAGACAAAGTTGTAGGAGGAAGAATCCCTGAGTGTAGAGTATTCAGAATTCGGTACCTTCGTCTTTCGATCTTCGGGTCTTTTGTAGGCGCTGAACCGTCCACGTCCCACTCATCATCCCCCCATCTCGCCCCCACGTACCCGCCGCTTTGATCGTCCATTGATGGGTCATCAAGGTGGGCGTAATGTGGCTCTTGAATGGTAATGAAGGTGGGCGCAATTCGGGGGAGCTGTTGCCTCAGCCTACAACGGTCAGCGATTCCCTCCATGTCGGTCTGAGGCCGCCATGGCCCGAGGCTTTCGAGGGGCCCTTAGGCCGCGGCCTAATCCCGTCCTGGCCCATGGGCTCGGATCGTGTGCTTGGTACGTTCCGTCTTAGCCCGTTTTGGGAGGGTCGTATCAGTATCCGTATTTGGTTAAAATAAACAAATATAAATATAAACATGCTCGTAACAGCTCAGTATTCGCTTAATTTGCACCCCCTATTAATCTCCGATTTGATAAAAGTAATAATAGTTATCATACAACACATTTAACATATGATATGATATACCTTTTTTTTGGTACATCGGAAAACCAGAAGTAGGAATCGATCCGACGACCTAAGACTTACATCAGAAAGCCACAAGCAAGAATCGATCCCGCGACCTAAGGCTGGGGGGATGGACAACACATTTAACATATGTTTTGGTACTCGAAAAGCCACAAGCGGAAATCGGCAGCGACCTAAGACTAAGCGACCTAAGACTAATGAGATGTGGGACATACCACTCGGCCAAATGGCCGATATATGATAGACCTTTACATTGTCTATCACATCCTTATTCACATAATACGAGTACTCATTTAACATGGATAGCCGTTCTTATCTAGTTGGTGTGCTGAGTTGGATAATGATGAATCAATGTTTTCTGCTTTCCAATGTAACTAAAAAAAACAATGCGGTTGGGTCGGGTTAAATATACGCTCCGATTGTCACCCGATAACAGCCGGTTTCAATCCCAAAAGCGTCCTTGCTGGAAGAAAGACAAATCGCGGCCGGCCGAGGGATCGACGGACCTGCGTAACCCCCGGTGAGTTGACCGCCGGCATCAAAAACCCTAATTTATGAATATCAGCAATTTAAGAAATATTTATCTTGTTTGCTGCCGTACCTACGAGATGCACATGATCTGCAATTTTTAGCTCAATTTTTTAATGATTGATGTTGCATTTTTTTCTTTTGATAATATGACATTCTTGTTGTTTGCGTAATTTTTTATTAGTTAATGTTTATTATATCCTCTTTAGGCTAGGATCTAAAAAATTCCCAGAAGTAAGACCTGAAACGACAAATCTGTGGATTAGAATTTGCGATACGATTCAGTTTTCACATGCAATTTGTACATGATGCATCAAATAATCGTAAATATTATAGACCCAATGTACCTCTTGTGCAATCTCGCAAATTCACTCGGGATCAAAGCCCTGAATTTGTCACGCAGATGCATCACTAGATTTGAATTATTGTGAAGTTTCATGATCTTTACCCCATTTGGGAACCGATATAAGACGACAGGATTTACTTTGCGAACCCACCGTGTTACTCTGCGCACATACCACTTATTTACAAGTATGCCATTTAAATCCCAAAATGCAAATTCATTCATTTTCCTCTTTTACCCTCATCCCGCCCGGGGCAAGAAACTGAACATGGGAACTGAGCAATGTGGTATGAGAACTAAGCAATTTCGGATTTTTCTTCGCATTCGCTTCGTTTTTCTTCTCGCTTCGTAATTTGGTATGAGAACTGAATGTGGGAACCACCGCCCTCATTCGCTTCGTTTTTCTTCTCCATCGCCTAACCCTAATATCAGACCCAATTGCAAACCCAAAGTCCCTCGTCGTCGCCTACCCCCATTGCCTGAGAAACGAACCCCCCACCACCTAACCCTAATATCAGACCAAATGGCATTTTTTGGCGACGAAAACGAAGCAACAACTCTAAACTCGACCTGAGAAATTGAACGTCGGAGGTCAAAGTTGGCGCCAGGGACGAGGAGGATCAGGGGGCACGGGGGACGGCAGACGAGGCGACGGAACGCCAATGGCTGTAGGCACCGACAAATGAACTAGGGGCTTTTTCCGAAATTGGGTAAATTGGTGTGCGCGGTAAGCAATTTTAATGGCAAACGTGTAAATAAATGGTATGCGAGTGGAGTAATGACAAACTTGTAAATAAATGATTTGTGCGCGGAGTAAAATTGTGGGTTCGCAAAGTAACCCCCTAAGATGACTGGATGTATCTTTTGAGTGGAGGTGTGCATTATGCAAGCTCTATTTTGCAAGACTTTTCCTTGGCTAAAAAACACCTTTGGTGGTCCTACATTTGCTTCCAAATAGGGTTGATTTGGGAAAGAGAAGGGACAAAAGGACGCGATTGTGTTCTTTTTTCTCAAAAATGGAGGTAGGATGAAACAGAGCTATGAGTGGATTTTTCTTACCTCTAATCCTACCTCCATTTGGGCCCAAAAAATTAGAGGCATGCAACCTCTCTTTGGTATGTAGTCGATTAACAATTTGAACTGCTCATTTTCTTGTTAACCATGAAAATCTTATACGATGTGGTGCTTTGGCTTTCCTTCTCTTTTTAGGAGTTAGGCTGCATGTGTAATTTAAGGAATGTTTGTATCCTTCCAGTTTTAGACATGATAGGGTTTGCTAGGGATTTAGGGGAAAGATGAGATTTTTATTGATAAAAGAAGGAAAAATAAGGATAATTTGGCCTCTTTCAAGAAGAGTACGCTCTCCTAAGCCTCAATTCAAGAGAAAACCGAACTCTTCCACTAGCCTAATGGTTCTACTCCTATTCTCAATCAACTCTTCACCAACCCACACCGTTCATTTGCATCATTACTCTGCCACCAACGAATCACCTTGTCCTCAAGGTGATGTTATGAAATCCGCGGGTATGCTACTCCAAATGAGTGGTTCATCCCTCTGGCTCTTTTTCTTCAGCTGCCGTGCCTTCATCTTCTTCATCAATCAATACCAATAGAGTACGATCTCGACAATGATTTCCCGACCCAATTCTCTCGTCACATCGGAAGCATAATCCCTTGATGCGATTTTCTTCTATATGAGATGTTTGAACATGTTGTCTGCTTGAGACTCACTACTCTTCTTCTGAATTATCTGAACTATAATTGGCTGGGACTTCTGAGCAGCTGTCATGGCATGAGTGTGGGATGTGACCCTGCTCATCGCTGCCTTGGCAGCCCACTTTGCAGTGATCCTGTGTTTCACCATTTGAGACAGCTCCCTAGCCTCTCTAAGCCCCCGGTTTTAGTATATGTAGCTCAGCTTTGATGTTTTCCTTTAGCCCTTTCATGAAATTTTCCTCCAGCGTCACCTCAGAGGTCCCCTCGCTCAGACCGAGAGCATCTCAAACATCTCCTGGGATTCTTTGACCATACCCTTTTGTGTGAGGACAAGTAGTTGCTCGTGTAAATTTTCCATTTTGTATTTCGAAACCAATCTAGCAATCAGTTCTTAAATTTCTCACACGAACTGACATGATGTCTCTGCTCCCGTTACTAGAACCATGTTAGAGATTTTCCATATAAATAAATGCATGCTGCCATTAGCTTTTCTTCCTTCGTCAAGTGATTCACATCGAAATATCTCTCCACATGGTAAGCCCAGTCATAAGGATCATCTTTCTCGAAGACATGCATTTTCAAATTTTTGACCATGTTTTGGCGCTAAAACCCACTGTCACGCTCTCCCATTAGTCTGCCCTAAAGGAAATTACTGATAGGCGTTTTGCCATGCACCAATATATCTAAACTGAACTCTTTTTGCTTTACCATTGTCTCCCTAATCATTCTTAAACTGATCAAGATCTCTGCCATCCCCATCAAAGCCTTGGTAGGTGTCCTAGTGATCACCAAGCCCCCCATAGGGCTGCCACCCCCAAGCGGGTGTTACTGACTCCCTCAGGCCCTCCTCCGCTGTTCTATGGGTCACCACCCCCATGTGGCCCTCATGTGGCCCAATTGAAGGCTTGTGGGCCTCTTCTGCTTCATCGAGCCACCCAAGGCCTCCACCGCTCTCCTCGAAGACCGGATAGAAGCCACGATGGTCGTCACGCCTCACAAAAGGGTCGTTTCCCTTGGAGGTTGTCGCCAAGCCTTAGGGGGCAACTGCCTAAAAACCAGGGGCAGTGGGGCCATGCGAGTTGTCGACGGGCCCAGGGGGATGCCCAAGGCCCGTGGTCCCCATGGCGTCCCGTGCAAGGCCCACCTTGGTCTGGGCCGCTAGGCCTAAGGCGGCCCGTTCTAGGCTCGTTGGTACCCAAGCGGCCCACCCAGGGACCGTGGTGCCCCTGGCGATGAGTTAGGGGGCTACTTCCCCTGTTCGCTTCTTCCTAAAGGCCGTGAAGCCCTACATCGTAGTAGTAGTAGTCGTCATTCAGATCTGACGTCGGTGGTTGTTCTTCCTAAAAGCGACGACTTAACCTTGGTTGTTGGCCAAGAATGTTACCTTTCGCTTCAGATCTACATCATTCGGTGGTTGATCTTCCATAAATTCATCGACTTTCTACTTTCTCTTGGCCAAGAACCACGTCTTTCGCCTCAGACCTTCTTAATGGCCTTCATCTTTCTCAGGATCTGATTTTGTTGGGGTCACCTTATTAGATCTAGGGCGACGATTGATCTCCAAGAGCTCCTTCAACATGGATTCCATCGCAAAAAATCTTTTCTCAAGTTTGCCCACATTTCTCTGCAACTTTTTGATGTTGATCCTTGATGGTTTCTATCTCGCTTCCCAATTTTTGTTTCAAGGCATCAACTGTCCTTGCTGCAGTCGGACCATCGGACCGAACAACTCTGATACCGATTTGATAGAATTTTTTAGGAATTTGGGGAAAGAGTGGATTTCTTATTGATAAAAGAAGGAAATACATGGATAATTTGGTCTATTTCTAGAGGAGGACCGCTCTCACAAGTTTCACTTCGAGAGGAAGCCGAACTCTTCCAC
Organism: Scilla litardierei; assembly: GCA_030789695.1. Classification (NCBI taxonomy): domain Eukaryota; kingdom Viridiplantae; phylum Streptophyta; class Magnoliopsida; order Asparagales; family Asparagaceae; genus Scilla; species Scilla litardierei. Next base: position 755,580,612 of record CM061142.1, on the reverse strand, counting down.
TAACCTAAAGGTTCTACCACTATTCTAAATCAACTCTTCACCAAATTCCAATAAAAACAATAATCATAACCCCCACATATATAGAGTGGATTGATTTGCCCAAAATTACAGAAATGCCACTGATGCTCAAAATTACAAGTTTGTCACTCGCACCCCATTCTTATCAATATATTATTAAAGTTTTTTTAATGGATACTAGGGGGTGAGAATGCATGCCTCGCAGAGCAAATTTAGAGCTAATGTAAAGAGTTGAATTATTGATGTTGGCAGCTAGGGTGGAATCGATGAAATGGTCCACAAACATAAACCCATTTCTATAAAGATACCAATTTGGTTATTGCAAACATAAAAGAATATGGATTGATTATCGCAAATGAGGACTTTGTGTTGATTGAAGAACATAAGTATGCAACTCTGCTTGAGAAAATATTAGGTCAATTCATATTGATATTTTTTTGTTCCATAGAAGTGGTTCTTCAAATAATATTATGCGTGATAAGTTTTACCATGTACTGTCTTCCAATGATAGGCGAGGGCAACTATAAACATTAGGAGCTCAATCACTTATACAAGCTGCCAGCCGCTTAGTACACTTGGTAGCAAGGGTAGAGAAGGCAGTTTTAGTTTCAGTTTTTTTTTGAAAAAGTTTAGGTTTCAGGTACTTTTGTTTTTGTTTGTTTCCAATGTTTTGAAGTTAAGTTTCGTTTGTTTCAGTAGTTTTGCTAATGTAGGTTAATATTATTTTTGTAATATTAGTTATGTTGCGTGGTAAGATCCGCGTACAATGAATTTGTATTGAGGGGAACCAAGGGCATGGTGGTTACAAGTTGGATGAGGATTAGGTAGGCCATTTACAGGTAGTGAGGGAGTAGTGAGGCTAGGCGCCCCTCGCAAGACGATCTTTGGATCGATCCTGCAAGTCCACTGCTAGTTCGTCGCTCACCACAAGTAGGATGCCAGTCGCACGTTGCTTGGAAGGAGACAACATGCGCACAGAGCAGCTTGTCAGAAAGGCCGGGTTGGGTTCCAACCCTTAGTCTCTCCGATGCCTAAGTTAGAATTAGGGCTTAGAAAAGGGAGCTAGACACGTAGGTCGAGCTAAAAGTAGGTCGACCAGGCGTGGCGAGCTATAGTGGAAGAACAAAGATGTGGACGACCTTTGCTCTTGTGTGAGAGAGTAAGAGTGTGAGAATCAATTTACCAACCCCTCTCTCGATGGAGGTGAAGGGGTATTTATAGCTGATGGAGGCGGTTAGGTAGGGCTGACCTGGCATGCTGAGCTGGTGCGTCAGACTGCGGAAGTTTCGGCCGAGGATGTCAGAGCTGTGCGTGTCAGTCATGCTTTTGTCAGACGGCGCAACGGCCAGGGGCGCTTTGTCAGAGTGTCAGAGCCGAAAGCACCAAACGGTCAGGTGGCGCAGCGGCCGGGGGGTGCTTTGTCAGGCTGTCGAGCGGCGGAAGTGTCAGTGGTGTCCTTGTACAAGGTTGTTTGTCGTGTCCGATGAGCCAAAAGGTCATCGAGGTGCGTCCGAGGAGCGGGGCCGCACATGAGTCACTTGGTCGCTCCCGGTAGATGACGGGCGACCCGGTTGTACGCCTGGCGAGCTTGGAGGGAAGCGGGCGCCCAACTGACGAGGTTCGAGGTGAGGTGCGCCCTACTGGCGAGGTTCGAGGCGAGGTGCGCCCTTCCCCCTAGTCGAGGCGGGCTTCAGGGTTGATGGGCGACGAGCAGGCTAGGGGGAACAAGCGATCAACCGGCGAGGTTGGGACAAAGAGCGCCCTCCCGCTAGTCGAGGTGGACTTTGCGAAGGAGGGGCGAGCTTGCTGTGTGGACGAAGTTCTTCCATCCAAGCTCGTCAGACACACAGCAAGCTCGCCCCTCCTTCGCAAAGTCCACCTCGACTAGCCGGAGGGCGCTCTTCGTCCCTACTTCACCGCTTGATCGCTTGTTCCCCCTTAGCCCGCTCGTCGCCCATCAACCCTGAAGCCCGCCTCGACTAGGGGGAAGGGCACACCTCGCCTCGAACCTCGCCAGTTGGGCGCCCGCTTCCCTCCAAGCTCGCCAGGCGTACAACTGGGTCGCCTGTCATCTACCGGGAGCGACCAAGTGGCTTATGTGCGGCCCTGCTCCTCGGACGCACCTCGATGACCCTTTGGCTCATCGGACACGACAAACAACCTTGTACAAGGACACCACTGACACTTCCGCCACTCGACAGCCTGACAAAGCACCCTCCGGTCGTTGCGCCACCTGATCGTTTAGTGCTTTCGGCTTTGACACTCTGACAAAGCGCCCCTGGCCGTTGCGCCGTCTGACAAAAGCATGGCTGACACGCACAGCTCTGACATCCTTGGCCGAAACTTTCGCAGTCTGACGCACCAGCTCAGCATGCCAGGTCAGCCCTGCCTAATCGCCTCCATCAGCTATAAATACCCATTCACCTCCATCGAGAGAGGGGTTGGTAAATTGATTCTCACACTCTTACACACACAAGAGCAAAGGTCGTCCACATCTTTGTTCTTCCACTATAGCTCGCCACACTTGGTCGACCTGCTTTTATCTCGGCCTACGTGTCTAGCTCCCTTTTCTCAGCCCTAATTCTAACTTAGGCATCGGAGAGGCTAAAGGTTGGAACCCAACCCGGCCTTTCTGACAAGCTGCTCTGTGCACAGGTTGTCTCCTTCCAAGCAACGTGCGACTGGCATCCTACTCGTGGTGAGCGGCGAACTAGCGGCGGACTTGCAGGATCGATCCAGAGATTGTCTTGCGAGGGCCCCTAGCCTCACTACTCCCTCACTGCCTGTAAACGGCTTACCCAATCTTCATCTAACTTGTAACCACCGTGTCCTTGGTTCCCCTCAATACAAATTCATTGTACGCGGATCTTACCCGCAACAATTGGCACCGTCTGTGGGAATAAAGGGTCACACCCATGTCTAACTCCATACCCATCAACCGAAGTCCCGACCGTGGCAAAGCCCACGTGGATGAGGAGTCACACTCTCACCAGAGGACTCCCTCGACGTATTTACCCCCTGAGGGGATGGCTGAGACCGTTCAAGCCTCAGCCCGTCCTCTCCAACAAAGCTTCGAGGCCTTTGCCAAGATGTTGAAAGATTTCGATGCGGTCAGAGCTGAGGCACCACCTGTTAGGGTTTCTATCATGCATAACTAGTTAATATGCAGCGGAAAATAGAAACCTACCAAGATCCATGCGTTTCTAATTGATTCGAATAGATTACTAACCTTTGCGACGATCTGAATGTGTCGGACTACAGGTGCTGCTCCACGAACGATCATCCTCAATTGGTATCCACACGCGAACGTCACGAACAGGAATTGCGAGTGTGCTAGCTCCTTCTTCGCAACTAGGGTTTTTCTCGCTCTTTGTTTTTCTCAAAAACGGAGGAGATAAATTGAAAAAACGTAAAAACTGAAAATCCTCTTTCTATATCTTATATAGAATCCCTCGTTAACCCCTTAACGCATTTCAGTTACGTGACGATATCTTAGGGATAAGAATCCCACGTTAACCCATTAACGTATTTCAGTTATGCGTCGATATCTTAGGGATAATATCTTAACGAGATATAATATCTGACGGTTAAGATATTTCGCCTTATTACGAATTTCAAATCAAATTCGAAATCACGTTTAAACTCTATTCTATCCATTACGTTCTTTGTGTGCGACCTAATAGGCTCATATCAAATTAGCAGTGGGCTTAATCCCATTAAAAGCCCACGAGTCATAATTGGTCTCTAGCAAGACATTATGACTACCCAATTAATATGAATATCGTTAGTCCGATATAAACCTAACCAATAGAACATGTCATAATTCTTTTGTCACACGATATCTGATTTGAACATAAGTCATGTGCAGTGTCATACTTATATTGTTCAAACATTTAATTTCTCGCTTTCTAAGTAGACTGATAAAATCAAATGACATTCATTTGAGCACGGCCATGTATTTCTCAGTCCTACTTAGCGAGGGGCCCATTATTATCTCTCTCATAGGAGAGGGACAAATTCAATCTTGTTAATTCATTTTCCTCTGCATAATTCACATCATGTTTAATCATAACCTTTATGATTATGTTTAATCATAACCTTTATGATTATCTGATTAAAGATAACGTTTGATTATGTCAAAACATGATGTTTCTTATGTAGGAAACTGTGATGATATCAGGTCTAATGATTCTATGACATAACTATTATGAGATCATTTATGATACTAATCCATGTAATGATCTCATAGCGAGTCTATCCAGTACATGTTCTCCAACAAGTAGCTATAAGTTTGATTTGTATCACCATACATATAATTATCTCATAATTATCAACTAAACTCATACTAGTCTTAATTTTGTATTAAACCTTTAATGATGAATGACTAGGGATGCTTAGAATAACATAAAACAGCTATTCAAACATTATTATAAAGAAACATGCAAGCAATATAATAATAACAATAAGAGAAACATTTTATAAATGAAAATGACATAACATAAAGGTCCAAATATTTGGCCTAGGGCAAAACCACTAACACCACTAGGCCCTTCTGAGCCCCCAAACTTGAGGCGAAACCTTCGCCCTCAGTTCGAAGAAGAGGCGGGGCGAAGAGGGCTAGCTGAAGTGATAGCTGCCCAGCAAAAACTCCTCGACGAAGAAATAGAGGCAGCTCAGCAGCAGAAGCACGAAGAAGAAGCTGCTACCAACAGAAGAGGCCAAGAGGAGGAGGCGGATGCCGCCCAACAAGCCCGTCTCAACGAAGAAGCTGCTCATCGACACCTCCGCTTCATCGTCGCTGAGCGCGAGAGGCTTTGGAGAGAGAACCGCGAGATCCCGGAGATGTCGATCTTTGGCCTACGGCGCATGAACGTGCGTAGCCCGCCATCAGCGGGGTCCCCACCGCTCAGGAGGAGCTCACTTCGACAGCCGCACTATTCACCTGGACATGAAGATCGTGGTGGATGAAGCCGCAACCGGAGTAGAACACCCGAGAGACGTGGAGGGCGTGTCCCGAAGCGCAGAGGCATCTCACCAACCAGGGTCGAGGGTCGGCGTGAAGGCCGAGACTGGCAACGTGACACCCGAAGGTCGCCCGAGCGTCCCTTCTACCCCGAGGAGGCAACCCTATTGGCTAGATGGGTGACTTCATCCCCGATCCCTTCGAGATTCATGCTCCCCCCAACTTGAGCTCTATAATGCTGTGGGCGACCCCCTCGCGCATGTGCAGAAGTACCGGGGGGCAATGTAGATGCAGGGCGCAGACGACGCGCTCCTGTGCCGGGGCTTCATGAATAGTTTGCATAACTAGGCCCTGGAATGGTACAACAGTCTGCCCGTTCGGACCATTGAATTCTTTGGCGAATTGTCCCACAAATTCTGCCAGCAATTCCGGGCGGGGCGGCTGAGGAGGATGCCCATGGACTATCTGTTCACGATCGTCCAGACGGAAGGGGAGACGATTCGGAAGTCCTTGCGCTGCTTCCAAGATGAGAGGCTTGGTGTGGCGGTCTGCGTGGACGAGTTAGCCATGTCGACCTTCAAGAAGGGACTGACTAGCCGGAGTCTCCACAAATCTCTCCTCCGAGACCCGCCTGCCGACTTTGACGCACTTGTCATCCAGGTGGAGAGGTACATGCTGAGCGAGGAGGCCCTGTGAACGGGAAAAGAGGTCGCCAGGACGGAGGCGCCCCGCAGCGAGCATCGGCCTAACTTTCGGCTGAGGCAGGAGGACAGATCCAGGGGCCGTGACTAGCCGACCCAGCAGAGGCATGATCCGGAGGGGCGTCGGCCGCAAGATCGCCCCGGCCCAGTGCGGGAGTTCGCTGCTGCCAGAGAGCCCGCGCGAGTGGTCCAGAGGCCGGAGAGACCACAGCGGGCCCAGTACACGCAGCTCAACACCCCGATGATCGAGGTATTAGCCGTCGCGACGAGGGCCGGACTGCTTCAAAACCCGCCCGGTAGTTGAGGTCAGACCATGCTAAGAGGGATCTGCAGAAGTATTGTCGGTATCGCCGTGATCACGGTCACGATACCGACAATTGCTTCACACTGAAAAGGGAGATAGAGCAGCCGATTCAAGCGGGCCACCTCCGAGGCTTCGTCGAGGGGAGAAGACCGGCTCGAGAAGAGAGAGCTCCACAGGGAGCACAGAGGCCAGACCCACCCCCGAACGTCGAACATGAAGAACCTCGTCAGCAAAGGACGGTCATGTGCATAGATGTGATATGCGGTGGGTCGTCCTCAGGTGGCACGTCGTCATCGGGTAAGAAGGCATACGTTCGGTAAGTGATGGCGGCGGACCTTGGCACAGGGGCGAAGAGGAGAAGAGTAGCTCGACCGCCCATCACTTTCACTGACGACGACTTGGAGGGAGTCGAGCTACCGCATGACGACGCCATAGTCATTGAAGCTCAGATCGGGACGTCCATCATTAGCCGCCTCCTGATCGACACGGAGAGCTCATGCGACATCTTGTTCATGTCGACATTCGAGAACATGTGGCTGAAACCGGCGGACCTGAGGCCTTGTACGGGCCCGATTGTCAGCTTCACCGGCCACTCGGTCCACATTGTCGGAGTGATCACCCTGCCCGTATCTCTGCGGAAGGAGCCAAGGGTCGTCACCTGAATACCGCAGTTCGTTGTCGTCGACATGGTGTCGGCATATAACGGAATCATAGGGCGGCCATACATGACTGCCATTGAAGCTCTCCCCAACCTGTTGCACCAAATGGTCAAATTTCAGACTCCACGGGGGTGGAGCAAGTACGGGGGAGCCAGAAGCTGTCCCGGAGTTGCTACGTTGGATCCACCAAGCACAAGGTGTCGGAGCAGCCCTTGTAGGTCGATCTCCTCGATGAACGGGAGGACTACTGCGACCAGCGACCAACCCGGTGGAGGAGATCGAAGAGGCGCCCATATCTGCGGAGGAAGACAAGACCGTCTCCATCGGCACAAAACTCCCAGCCACTCTGAGGACGAGACTCATTGATCTCCTCAGCGAGAATGCGGACATCTTTGCGTGGTTGCCCTCAGATATGCCCGGAGTCGACCCGGCAATGATCGCACACAAGCTGAACGCGGACCCGGAAGCTCATCCGGTCAGGCAGAAGAAGAGGAGCTCCAGAGGAGTGAAGATGCGGGCGGTAGGCGAGGAGGTGGAACGGCTCCTCGAGGCCAAATTTATCAGGCCGGTGAGCTACCCGGAGTGGCTTGCTAATGTTGTAATGGTGAAGAAGGCCAGTGGGAAGTGGCACATGTGCGTCGACTTCACTGACCTGAACAAGGTGTGCCCAAAGGATAGCTTTCCCTTGTCGAGGATTGACCACTTGGTCGACCATGCGTCGGGCTATGAACTGTTGAGCTTCATGGACGCTTTCTCGGGCTACAATCAAATCCCAATGGCGAAGGTCGACGAGGAGAAGATGTCATTTATTACCGACAATGGGACCTTCTGCTACACCAAGATGCCATTTGGGGTGAAGAATGCTGGGGTAACCTATCAGCGGATGGTGGACAAGATTTTCAGCTCCCAGGTCGGGCGAAATCTTGAGGTTTACATCGATGATATGATTGTCAAGAGCAAGGAGGCCCCGGACCACCTCGCCGACCTGCAAGAGACCTTCCAGAAAGTGCGCCGCTACAACCTGAGGCTCAACCCAGCAAAACGCATCTTTGGCGTACAATCTGGGAAGTTCATCGGCTTCATGATTACGAAACGAGGGATTGAGGTGAACCCTGACAAGATATCAGCACTCGTCAACATGAAGGAGCCTCGAACGATTAGAGACCTGCAGAGGTTGAACGGAAGGATTGTCGCACTAGGGAGGTTTCTGTCGAAGTCCGCGAAGAGATTGCTCCCATTTTTCAGAGTCTTATGGCGTGCTCTCGCCGCAAAGAAGGACGCCATGAAGGTGATCAAATGGGACGACTCCTGCGCCCAAGCGTTCGTAGAGCTGTGGGCCTACTTGCAAAGCCCGTCGCTGCTCGCGAAGCCAGAGGAGGGAGAGCAGCTGGGCTTATATCTCTCCACCAATGAAGAAGCTGTCAACTCGGCCTTGGTCAAGGAAGAGAAGGGCACGCAACGACCTGTCTGCTATGCGAGCCGGGTGCTCCGAGATGCGGAGACCCGTTATAGCCCCATAGAGAAGGTCGCTTACTGCCTAGTCACGACGGCGAGGAAGCTCCGGCCGTACTTCCAGTCTCACCGTCGTCGTCTACACCAATCTCCCCCTCGAGAAGAACTTGAAGAGACTGGAGTGATCGGGCAGGATGCTGAACTGGAGCGTCAAACTCAGTGAGTTCGACATCATCTAGAAGGCCCGGACGGCGATCAAGGGCTAGGCGCTGGTGGACTTCATGGTGGAGTGCACCATTGAAGAACTACCCAAAGATCCGCCAGGCGCTCGATCGGCCGTTGCATGGCAAAGACCGCCGGCAGCAGACGAGCCCTCAACATCCGCTCAGGGAGGAGATGCCGAACTATGGCTCAACCACGTCGACGGCTCGGCTACGTGGTCTGGAAGTGTAGCGGGCATCGTCATCCAAACTCCTGACGGGTGCCTGTTGAAGTATGCGCTCCGCTTCAACTTTTCGGCGACGAACAACGTGGCGGAGTACGAAGCCGTCGTCAACGGGTTGAAGCTGTGCGAGCGATGTGGGCGACGAATGTGCTGCTGCTGAGCGACTCGAGACTCGTCGTCCAACAGATCGAGGGGAGCTTCGAAGCAAGGGAGAAGCTGATGAAGCACTACTTGAAGTGCGCCCAGGCCGAACTCCAGAAGTTCAAGAGAGCGGAGGTTCAACATCTGCCTCGATCGAACAACCTCAGGGCCGACGCTCTCTCGATGCTAGCCTCCTCGGTCGAAATTGGGAAGGCCATATACGTCGAGAACTTGCTGACACCTACTATTGAGGAGGCCATGAGGGCGAGCTAATGTGTGTCAGCCAAACGATGACCTGGATGAGCCCAATCATGACCTACTTGGAGACGGGGGCCCTGCCCAAGAAGTGGCTCGAAGCGAAAAAGGTCGAAAGGTGAGCCCTGTCGTTCGTAATCTTCGATGGCGTGCTTTACCGCAAGCGCCGTGCAAGGTTCGACATCTTGCCTTATCTGAAGTGTCTGGGACCGGACCAAGCCGAACAAGTCATCCATGAGGTGCACGAAGGCCTCTGTGAAAACCATTATGGCGGACGCACCATCATCCACAAAGTAGTGCGTTAAGGATACTACTGGCCAACCATGATCCACGACACATCCCAGTATGTCAAGAAGTACGGAGAGTGCCATAAGTTCTGCAGACACACTGCTGCTTAGTCGGTCGACCTGGTCCCCTTCATTTGCCCGATCCCGTTCGCCAAGTGGGGCCTCGATATCCTCGGACCTTTCCCGAAGGCACCCGGAGGGAGAAAATACCTCGTCGTCGCCGTCGATTACTTCACCAAGTGGATCGAAGCTGAACTGTTGGCGCGCATTACGTGGAGGGATATGGAGAGCTTCATTTGGAAATCCTTCATATGCCGCTTTGGGGTACCTCGCTCCATAATGACAGATAACGGGAGTCACTTCGACTGCGCGGACTTCCGGAGCTTCTGTTCGAAGTGGGGGATCAGATTCCACTTCGCGTCCGTGGCGCATCCGCAGTGCAATGGGATGGCGGAGACGGCGAACAAATGCATACTGGGCCCACTGAAGAAGAAGGCCGACGACACACTTGGGTCTTGGGTGGACGAGCTATCAGGCATCCTATGGTCGTACTGCACGACCTACAAAGCGTCGACCGGGGAGAGCCCGTTTATGCTTGCATACGGGGCGGAGGCAGTCGTCCCTGTAGAAGTGGGAGAAGAGACACTTCGGCTCAAGTACTTCGATGAAGATGCCAACATGGAGGGCCTTGACCCCAACCTCGAGCTTATCGACGAAGTGAGAGACCGAGCGCTGACAAACCTCGTCAAGCACATCCAGAGGATGGCTCGGCACTACAACTCCCGGGTGAAGAAAAGGAGCTTCAGAATCGGCGACCTAGTTCTCAGGGACGCGACCTTTAAGCCGGAGATCGCTCGCCGAGGGAAGGTCGCAGTAAAATGGGAGGGCCCCTATGAAATCATTGACATCATCCTGACGACCTTGGACGGCGGCGAGCTAGCCCACCTGTGGAATGCAGAACACCTGCTCAAATATCATCAGTAACCTCGTACATTTTAATAAAATTATCTTCTTTTCCTGCAAATTCTCAAATTTTGTGGTCTCCTTGTGGAAATTTCAGTTGTCCTCGAACATTGTCAAGACTCCAGGGCAGGTCTGGTCCTAGCTCACACCCTCCCCTCAAACTCCGGGGCAAGCTTACAGAGCTTCGCCCCCGATAGGCTCCGGAGGGCTAAGGCTGAGCTACGGGCTCGTTCCCTCCCATCCCTCAAAGTCCGGAAGCCAATCGTCGGTGTATACTCTCGACATTCGGCATGGTCCGTTCACAGCCCTCGTCCGCCCCGAAGGTCGGGGACAGCACACATCAGGGCCACGCTGAGTCACAATACGAGACGGGGAACCAAGCCTTTAGTCGAGAAAATTAAGCTCGGACCGTAAATTTCATTGACGAAGAATTTTTTACAAGTGTTGCCCGGTGCCGACCTTACAAAAAATATCCTCGCCTAGGTCGACACCCCCAAAACAACCAAAACTTACAAAAACAAAAAAATACTAAGTCCTACACCAAGGCCCCTAGACCGGCCCCTAAATCCCCTACCCCTAACCTTCATTCGACACCCTGGCCGTCCTCCCCTTGGTCGCCTCCATCAGAATCTTCGCCCCCTCGGGTATCCCCGCCACTTGTTCGGCGGCCGACGTCTCTCCATCAAGCGGCGCATCTGCTTCTTCCTCTTCCTCGTCGTCGGAGGCTATCAGCTGCGCGAAGTCGATCTCGACCAAAGGGTAGAGGCTTCCCATCCTCTCCTTTATCCTTTGAAGGCACGCCTCCCAGCCCTCCGCCAGGCCTTCCGCCAGTCCTTCCCTCTTCATCACCGCCAGGGTGGGGACGAACTCCTTCGTCTGGTAAGCACGGACAGCCTCCACTTCTTCGCTTCCAGCTCCGCCTTCCCAGACTCCACTTGCGCTACTAGCTCGGCCGTCTGCGCCTTCTCCCGCTCTAGAGCGCCCTCCAGCTCGGCTTGGCGGGCTTCTTCGGCGAGGACCTTCGCCTCGAAGTCCTCCAAGCATGCCTCCTGCTTTCGGATCGTCGCCTGCTGTTCCTCGAACGACTCCTTCAGCTTGGTATACTTGGCCCCTTGCCTCGCCGCTCGCTCTTTTCGGCTGCCTTCTTAAGAGCGACGAGCTCAGCCTTCTTCCTAAGGGCGGCCTCGGCCTTACTTATGGCAGGGGTATGGCGACTAAGGGCGACCATCATGGCGTTGGCCTGCACAAAAAAGCAAGAAAAAGTTAGAACGCTCACACGAACAAAGATGAGTATCTTTGAGAGAGACGACTGACCTGCATGCTATGTCACCGGGCCGAGGCGCACAACCTCTCCGCACCAACGTTCCTTAGGGATTCCTTATCCTGGGACAGCTGGCTGTTCTCGGCTAGCCTCGCCGTCACTCCGGCTTCGTTGAAGACCGACTCAGCGGAGCTGACCGGGTAGGACGTCGCCTGGAGGGCCTCCTCCGGCAAAGCCAAGAGTCGTCCCTCTTGGACTTGAACACCGCGAGCGTCGCCTCGCAGCTCGGGTGAGCGGGCCTCTCGGACTCGGATGGCGGGCAGCCGTATGGCCAGCGACTCTGGCCGTTGTTCGCCCGATAGAGCCCGACCCAGCGGAGCCCCCTGGGAGCTAGGGTCTGGATCGGAACTGCGGGTGTCGGAGGCGGTCGCCCGCTCTGGGATCCTTGGGCCTCCAGGTCAACCCAGATGCCTTCCGCAGCTTCGAGATCGATGGGCGTGGCGTCGGCTCTGGCCGCGGAGCCCTCGGTAGGGCGGCTGGCGTCTGTCACAATCGCTTGAGAACCCGAGGCAGTCGCGGCATCCACCACCTTCGCCTTCTTCAGCCGGACGAGCTTCTCAGCCTTTACCGTCGACGGCCCCTCTCAAACCCTCTTCTTGCCGCCCTTCGTTGGTTGTTGGGCTGCCTGTTCCGCGGCCATCCTCATCAGCTCATCCAGCGGCATACTCATCGTCTGACCTGCAAGAAGAAGATAGATCAGTGTGATCAAATTAGGAGCGACAACTACAAAGCTCGGATTAATCAGGATGAGCAAATTAGGAGCGACAACTACAAAACTCGGATTACCTTCTGACCAGATATGCCGGGCTATCATCTCCTCCGTGGCAAGCTTCTCGTATTGCCCATGTTCAGCGGGCAATTCCTCCAGGATCCTGGCCCGCTCAGCGTCGTCCTCGTTAAGGCGAACCTCTTTGTTCGCCTCTGGATTCAGCACACCCCAGTTCGACTTCAACGCCAGATTCTTGGGCATCGAGACGAACACATACTGCTCCCTCCAACCCTTAATCTTGCCCGACAAGCCCAGGATGAGAGGCCGACTTCTCGCCGATATGTAGTAGTGCGTTCTCAACTTCTTGATCGTGAAAAATACCGGAAAAGGGGAAGGCTCGGAATGATTTCGCTCCCCGCGCACAGTACGAGGAAGCCGACGATCGCACTGATGGAGTTCGGCATCGGTTGGAAAAGCGGCAATTTGAGGAAATTCAGGATATGGAGAATCAGAGGAGGAAGGGGAAGCGGAGTCCTTGGTGGAAGCAGGCGACATAGACCCCAACCTCATGATCCTTCGGGAAGCACACCCGTTCAACGGCGGTCGGAAGATGGATGGTGTAGGGCGGCCTGACGTACTGTGTACGGGCTTTCAGGTATGAAGGATGTCCGCGCTACCGATTCCGCGCTTACGATCTGAGCGGGAATGTTCCCGGCCTCGGCCATGGTCACGATGGCCCTAGCGGACAACCGGGGTTTCGGTGCGGCCGGCCCTTTCCCTTTACTCGAACCCCTTGGGTCCGCTGACGACAACCCGTGACGAGCTCGGCCGCCGGCCTATCCTCGGCGCAGCCCTGACTTACCGGAGTGGTCTCCTCCACCTCCCCCATTGTGCTTGCGGCGGAGCTGTCCGTGGTCCCGCCGCCACTAACCCTTTGTTCTACACTTCTCAAAGCAGATGACCGTGAAGAAATCGGAGAAACCATTTTAAGAATGAAGAACAGTACCTTTGAGAAGAAGACATTCGGATGAAGCTGTCGGAACAGTTGCACGAACTCCGGCGACGGCAGCGACAGCGACGGCGAACGAAAACTTTGAAGGAGGCGAGAGCTCGAAGACAATTAGAAGTTGGAAAAATCTCACTTGACCTCCCCCTCCCCTATTTATAAGAAGCGCCGTCAAGTGTCGAAGGTCCGAGCCCTCTCTGATGCTTCGACTGCCACCCGAAGTCACGTCCGCCACGCGTCGCTTTCTGGATGGCTGGGACGCTTCCATATTCTCACACCATCAAATCGAAATGGTGACAACGAAATGGCGGGCGGGCTTTTTAAAATAACTCCCGTCCTTTCCCGACACTCGGAGCGAAGGTCGTCCCCCTTATCTCGGATGGATAGGAAGACGGTACGTCGTCCGAATTAGGCCGAGCTTCCGCCCCGACCTAACGAGTATACTCTGGGGCATTTACATTTTTACATGCATATTGTGCGGACTAACTTTTCAGCTCCCCGCACCGAAGAACGCCAGGGCATCCCAAGCGAGCTTTCGCCTATCGGGGCACGTCCGAGCGTCCATCACTCTCGACAGGTCGCAACCAGGTTGTGACAGGCCGCGGGGTCCCTCCAAATCCGGGTCGGACGTGCGACTTCACAACATTCTCCTCCTCCTCGGCTAAGTGCTCGTCAGTAGCAGAATGTTGGGGGCATCAATACCCATGCAAGGGCACAGTCCGCACAACCGACAAAGGGAACAAACAAAAAGACAACAAGGAAAAATTTCGAATTTTATTTATAACTATGTAGAACTCAGGGTCTACCAAAAATACAACGAGACTTCAAGCTCGGCCCCAATGCCGGCCATACAAACTTCGCCCTATCCTATGGCGCCTCGACTCGGCCGCCACTTCCTTGACCGCCGCCCTCCGGGGCCCGCGTATCTGCCGGATCGCCCTCCTGGTCGCCGTCCCCCGGTGCATTTTCTGACCCTTCCCCTTCTTCGGCCAAAGGCACGTCCAGTTGGGGGAAGTCGACCACAAGGGAGGGATGCAACCTCGCGAGCCTGCCCTTCATCTTCGAGAGGCCCTCCTCGATGCCCGCCTCCCTCACCAATTGCAACGTAGGGATGAGCTCCTCATCCTGGTATCGGCGGACGGCGGCGTCCATAGCCTGGTCAACTTTCCCCAGCTCCTCCACCCGTCGCCTCAAGTTGGCGTTCTCCGGCTTCTCCGCTTCCATCGACCGCCTCAAGTCGGCGATCTCCCGCAGCTGGACGTCGATCACCTTCTTCTCACCCATCTCCCGCCTCAGGATGTCCTTCTCCTCGGGATGCTCATTCAGCTTATTGACCCGTCTGGTCTCCTCGTCCTGGAGCCGACTGGTGAGCTTCGTCCGCTTCTTCTCCAGCTCGTCAGTGATATTCTTCTGGGCATCGTAGTGCCTCAAAACTTGCTCCAGCTTCTCGTCTTTCTCCCGCAGTTTCTCGGTGGCCTCCTGGAGATCGGCCCTCGCCTTCTCATGGTACGTCTTGACAAGGGCTACCAGGGTATGGCGTTGAAGAGCTACCATCGTCGCCATCGCCTACAAGAGAAACAAAAGATGTAATTGCATGCGTAAGCGAAAAGACAGGCGGGACATAATAAAAAGATCGGCGAACCTACATGCCGTGCCAGATTGCGGAGGCACAGAGCCGCTCTGGAGCCACAACAGCCAAAGATTCTCGATCCCGCGGCAGCATGCTATTCTTCGTCAGACGGGCTGCAACCCTGGCTTCATCAAAGACGAATTCCCATCTAACTATCGGATAGATCGACAGGAGGAGCTCCGCACTTGGAAAGGCCTCCACCTCGGCCCTCTTCGACTGGAAGCGATCGAGCGCCCCCTCGCAGCTCGGATGCGCTTCCCTCTCCATCTCCCGAAGAGGAATTCCGTAAGGCCAGCGATCAACCACGGGCACCCGGCCAGGCTTCTCTACGGTTGAAATCTTCGGAGGAACCGCGGCGGCCTCCTCTTGGTCAGCAGGACCACCAGGAGAAGCCTCGCTGGTCCGACGAGGGGGTGGTCTGACTCGGACACCTTCTGCCTCTTGTCCTCTCTCTCCCCAGTGCCGATCCCATCGCCCCGCTTCTGGGCGGTCTCAATCGCGGGTCCCCCCTCTTCTACCACCCTCTTGCCTTTATCATGGGGACCAGACTTCTTTGTCACTGACACCCCGGCCGTCCTCAGCACCTCCTCTCTTGTGCGTATCATGTCTTTGCCTGCAAAGAAGAGAAAGATTAGGGTGAGCCTACATGAGGAAGTTCGCCCGAAGCAAAATACATTCGGGCCAAAAGTGTTGAGCGAGCCGGTCGTCCTTGATCAAGCTCGCCAGCTGCCGGTCCGCCTCGGGAATCTCCTCCAAGATCTGGGTGTTCACTAAATCCTCACCATCCAAGGCCACCATCTCATCCACCGAAGGATTCAACGCCCCCAGTTCGACCTCAACACCACGTCAGCCATCATCAAAAGAAAAACAAATCTCTCCCTCCACCCCTTCGGATCGGCCGGCACCCCAAGGATGAGAGACCGCCCCTTCTTCGCGTACACCTAATAATGCTTCTCCCTCTTCCTCACCTCGAAGAAATGCTAGAAGAGCATCAGGAACAGACTCAAGTTACTGGCGAGGCAGAGGACGACGAAGCTGATCATCAAACCAAAGGAGCATGGCGTCAGCGCAAAGATCGGAAGCTCGAGTAAATTCAACAGATGAAGAAGATGAGGGTTTAGCGGAAATCGAAGCCCTAATTCGAAGGTCTGGAGATAGACACCGACCTCATTATCACCATGCCAACATACACTCTCATCGGGTCCGGGGAGGCGCACTTCACAAGCTGGCCGGACATACCTCGCACGGACCTCTCGGATATTGATCGTGTCCATTCTGCTCCGAGTGGCCGCTATCAACCTCAGCACCACCGTTTGGAATCTTCTCCTCCTCCATTGCCACATCTCATCCAATTTCTCCTCTTTCACCGCGCCACTACCACCTCCAGCCTCAAAAGGCGACGCCATATAGAAGAAGAGAAAGATATTACCTAGCAGAAAGAAGACGGACCGAAGAAGTAATCGGAACAGTAGCTCCAGCGACGGCAGCACCTGTGGCAATGACGGCTGGAAGATCGGAGAAGAAAAGCTCGAAGAAATTTGAAATCGGAAGAAACTCTCGCCGGATCCTCTCACTCCCTATTTATAACAAGCGACAGATCATCCCCACCGTTGAAGTTCCGCCACGTGGTGCCGATCCGAGCTGCTCTGGCGCCTCGATTGCCACCCACAGTCACGTCCACCACATGTCGTTTCCTGGATGGCTGGGACGCCTCGAGTTCTTCCCGCCCTTCAAATCGAAATGATGACGGTGAAACGGTGGGTGGGTCTTTCGAAATAACTGTAGCCATTTCCAAGGCCAGAAAGAAGGTCGCTCCGTCCCTTCCGGACAGATGAAGAGATGGTGCGTCATCCGAACTAGGCCGGGCTTCCGCATCAAGCTCAAATGACGGGGCAATTGTTACGACCTAAAGATCGTGATACTCCGACCTTCCATCCAAGACACACAGCAAGCTCGCCCCTCCTTCGCAAAGCCCACCTCGGCTAGCGGGAGGACGCTCTTCGTCCCAACCTTGTCGGTTGATCGCTTGTTCCCCCTTAGCCCGCTCGTCGCACATCAACCCTGGAGCCCGCCTCGACTAGGGGAAGGGCGAACCTCGCCTCGAACCTCGCCAGTTGGATGTCCGCTTCCCTCCAAGCTCGTCGGGCGTACAACCGGGTCGCCCGTCATCTACTGGGAGTGACCAAGTGACTCATGTGCGGCCCCGCTTCTCGGACGCACCTCGATGACCCTTTGGCTCATCAGACACGACAAACAACCTTGTACAAGGACACCACTGACACTTCCGCCGCTCGACAGCCTGACAAAGCACCCCCTTGGCTGCTGCGTCACCTGACCGTTTGGTGCTTTCGGCTCAGACACTCTGACAAAGCGCCCCTGGCCGTTGCGCTGTCTGACAAAAGTATGGCTGAGACGCACAGCTCTGACATCCTCGGTCGAAACTTCCGCAATCTGACGCACTAGCTCAGCATGCCAGGTCAGCCCTACCTAACCGCCTTCATCAGCTATAAATACCCATTCACCTCCATCGAGAGAGGGGTTGGTAAATTGATTCTCACACTCTTACACACACACAAGAGCAAAGGTCGTCCACATCTTTGTTCTTCCACTATAGCTCGTCACGCCTGGTCGACCTGGTTTTAGCTCGACTTACGTGTCTAGCTCCCTTTTCTAAGCCCTAATTCTAATTTAGGTATCGAAGAGGCTAAGGGTTGGCCCAACCCGGCCTTTCTGACGAGCTGCTCTGTGCGCAGGTTGTCTCCTTCCAAGCAACGTGCGACCGACATTATACTCGTGGTAAGCGGCGAACTAGCAGCGGACTTGCAGGATCGATCCAAAGATCGTCTTGCGAGGGGCGCCTAGCCTCACTACTCCCTCACTACCTGTAAACGACCTACCCAATTCTCATCCAACTTGTAACCACCGTGCCCTTGGTTTCCCTCAATACAAATTCATTGTACGCGGATCTTATCCCGCAACAAGTTAATATTAGTTAATATTGGTTAGGAATAATTTTTAGTGCTAATACGAAATATAGTATTACAAAATACAAAAAATTATAGCAAAAATTTATAGCGCACATACAAAAATTTATTGTAGCAAAAATTTATTAATGAGTGTGCGTGTGCGTCCTGAAAGAGCTTCATTGTCTCAGTCATTGGAGATCCGACATGTCTCTACTACTCGCCATTGCTGTCTCCTCGAGAGCAAGACAAGAGTGATAAGAAAGAATGAAGGCATTATTGTTTTCCTAGGCTAACCCCCTTATATCGGGTTTAAAGTGGGTTGGGTCTACTTGCTTCTAATTAGTTGACTCACTAACTTGCAATGGGGATCCTATCGAAGCTCAGGGACATAGCGATGATGGGTCTCTCACTCTCACTCTCTTAAGGTAGAGCCCACCCAAAATCAAGCAGCCTGAGGGTTGCCTCTGCCTGGACGATCCTTGACGGCCACCTAGATTGATTTTTAAAACACTGAGGACAAACATTTATGATAAAAGCCCATCGAACCATAAATTTTTATTACACTTTGTAGAAGCAGTAGGCACGGTTGAAACTTGAAAGAGGCAGGTCCACCAATTGAGATGATTGATATTGGTTATCTTGAATCATATGTTAACTCAAAATAGTTGACAACCAGCTAGTCCTCTACTTAATGTTGGATTAAACACACACTCTAATTTCTTGCCCTTCCACTTGATCACTTGAAAAAGTACAGAGAAACCAAACTTTGACAGTTCTATGACCTTCCATGAATTGAAGCACAAATACATATTCCTCACTGCCACATGTCCTGTCTATAAGGCAATAAAACAGTATTTCCTAAATAAGGCCTTAACAGTCACTCTCATGTTCGGTAGAGATGCAGTTGTTGCTTCCAACTACAGTGATGAAAAAGTACCCGTATTTGCAATGTCCTATCAACATGGACTTTCCTTGTTGATCATGTAGCTATGCCATTAACACACAGGTCCAAAATGGAGGTGGTTCCTCAACAATAACACACGCACACGCACACGCACACGCACACGCACAATCCTCCATATTGGTATTGCCTAAAGCAAGAAAGAAAGATATGGGTTTTGATCACTTCCTCCGATCAAAACATGGTGAAGGTTGACTGGATTACAGGAAATCATCTGCATTTGGTGGGTTCTGACAACCACCATCTGATGCTTGCTACCTCTCTTATTTTAAATGGGATAGAATTAAGCTTCAACTTTACCTCTTGCAAATTTGTTCTGGTCCATTATGCATCTTTATTTAAATGTAACACTTTTGTTATTCATATGTTTTCTCTTAAAAATCCTAATCTCTTTGCTTATTCAATTCTTTCTAACTTCAAAGATCCACTATAAGAACTGCCATTTTCCTTAGGATACTAAATGCTATTACGAAGCCGAAGAACTTAATATTGAAGATTTATTTAGTTTGTCATTAGGAATCCTGGAAACTTTTATCGACTAGTAGCAATGTCTTCTGGTTTGTTGTCATATGATAGCAGCAATGCCTAATAATAAAATGACATATGAGTAGGGATTATAATGGGCATGCCCAAAGCCCAATTGGGCTTCTATTTGGGCATGCCCCATTCCCATCTCTACTTTGTAGAGATGGAAGTGTGTATGAAGGTATACACATTCCCATCTCTACAAAGTAGAGATGGGAATGGGGAATGCCCAAATGGAAGCCCAATCGGGCTTTGGGCCCATTTTCATCCCTACATCTGAGTTGCCATGCTAGCGATGAGATCCAATTAGTTGGGATTTATGAATAACCGTTTGTGTTTCAAGCTGTCCTTAAGTGTTATATAAAAACAATTTACTAGAACACACACTAGATCTTTGGGGCTGACCCACCAGAAATAAATACCGACATATTGTTTTATTTAACTTAGCCGTTAGTACACAGTTTAATACCTTCAATAACCATGAATGGAAGCTCCATCTCTTTGTATTACATCGGGAAGTGTATTGATTATAGCATATAATCAATTCATAAGTCTAAAAGTTTAATTTATATATATATATATATATCTCCCATTTTGATTAGATTCTGGTAGTCCACTGCGTAATCATGATTTTTTTGACCTAGATGAAAATAATGATGATGCAAAGAATAATTTCTTTATAAAATATCAAAGCAAAAAAATAATGTTAAGAATGCTTTGATTATATATTGATAATAGCGACAAAATAGTATCACACATATATTTAAAATATAATATATAATATATAAAAAGTCTCTATCTACATCAAAATCCATCTAAGCTGATAGAAAAGTATCATCTACTGTTGACTCTATATGACATACCTCACTTAAGACTTCAATAACATCTTTTTTTTGGCATAAAATGAAAGCAAAATTTTCTTTCTTTTCGAGACATTTTAGCTTTAAAAATTAATATAATTATATGTATCGAAAGTTGATAAACAATGCCTAGTAGAAATGAATGAAATGATTGCTAGAATTCACTTGACAAGCATGCAATGATATCGGACATATTTAAAGGAAAGGAAAAAAGTGAGTTCAATGTTGTCATATATGGTATAAAATTTAGAATACATAGTCAAATTTTACTTTAAAAGGTTTTTTGCTTTCAACGGATCATTCATGCTATGTACTTATCCTAGTAAAAAAAATACACAACCAAAAAAGAAAAGGGGTAACAAATTAATGTCGATAATAATTGGATGCACCAAACATTATATCACACGCATGCATAGGGAAATAACATTTGATTGATAAGTTAATAATCAAAGAATATTTTTTTACATAAATATTACCAACACACTAATGAGAAATATCACGGGTTCCAATAAGATTAAAAATCCATAAATTGTTAGCGTTCTTTCAGATTTATCTTCCGATTGTCTCATGTCTCTAAGTTGGATCATATACAAGTACCACAACAATCAATAAGCCATCATAATCCACTTAAATGTATAATAATTCCTTTAAAAAACTGTCATCATCACAAATTATCCAAATCGTTATTCCTGATCCAATATGCAATCCAGACAATTAAATAATAAAAATTCTCCGTTTTAGCAAGTGAATTTGATTTCATTTAAATCATCACAACCTTTTCAGCTTTTTCATCCATAACAAACTCATCTCTCTAATCTAATTAAACAACTGAATAAATTGATCGATACAGATGTGCTACTTCAACTCAAAATTAGCAACAATTTCAATCATCCTCTTCCCATCGGGTAAAGATAGTAAATTTCAAACAAACTAAATAAAAAAAATAAAATTAAGCAAATTGCCTGGTAAATTACCTGTAAGAAGACGTCATTGTGCTCGCAAAAGCTAGACTCGACAAAGCAGTGCAAGGAATGGAATCTCCCAGTGACCTTCATGGTCTCTTACGATCCCGCAATCATTGCCCGTTTCATCCTTCCCAGCTCCAATCTACATGCCTAAACATGAACCAATCCAAATAAAAAACCTATTCAATTTTTTTTTCATTTACACAGGGCAGCTGCCCAGAGCAACGCTGACCTAGTTCTGCCGCTAATTGCTACCGATGAGACAACCAGTTGATAAGGTTGAAAGATGTAATACAAGTGATCTAAAGTAGTACTTGTTGGATTGCTATGTGAAAAATGCTCATGTGAGAAAATCCTTTCTAGTGAAAGGTGCACAAGATTGCAACAGTATGGGTTGGTTTGCACCTCCTCATGCTCTTTATGAATGCACTCACTATTTGCAAACTTTTCGTGCTATGTGCATTGATCAGTACACACTAACACAGACATGTTAACATGGTCATGACACACAGACATTGACACCGACATCAATGTATTTTACCAGATACACACAAAATAGAAATATTGTTTCTGATATGCATGTCCGACATAACATGGCTTCACTTAATGTGTGTCTATGCTACTTTTTAGTTGATCATGTGAGAGTTCTCATTGAGTGACTGGATCCTTCTTAATTCAAATTGCTACTGGAGCTGGATTGTAATAATATGACTATCTGAACATGATTATCAATGATTGTAGAAAGAAAAACTGAAATTCATATTAGGAGTTTTAGAAAATTAGGTAGAAAATATGTGTTATAGTAGGCAAATATGTTAAATATATTGTGGTGTCGAATTCTTTACCCAATAATACTTGAATAGAAAAGCAACTTCAATTTCCCAAGATAATGTATGTTAATGAAGATTAATGTCTATATATCATTCCTAAGCATGCTATGAATCTATGATGTATAAATAAGTTGGAGACAAATATTCTACCTTATCATTGCATGTTTGCTTTCATTTGTATTTACTTTGACATACGAGTTATTGAAATGAAAACTGGAAGAAGCATGCTTACAGCTTCATCAGTATGCATGCTTGCATATATTAGCCATTTGCTTTTAAGAAGCATCAGAATATCTGTTTAGAACCATGCCATGACAGCAGAGGACAATGCCTTCTTATGATTGCCATATCATACTAAATAGTGTTCTTCTCTATGTTGGATATTGATTATTTTAACATGCTTATATTTCTACAATAGAAATAAACTTGTCAGTATGATAAAACCATTTTTCTATTGCTGTTCATCCTATGGCACCATCTAAAACATCAACTTTATCAGCTTGGATGTGTATGTGGTAACTAACTCATTTAACGATTTATGTAGTTAAATGCGACTTGTTAGTGACAGACATACATAAAGATAACTATGTTGTTTTGAGCAAGAAATTAAAAGCACCTTAACTTAAGGTTGCGTGACTTGTGTCTAGTAACATAGTTATCTATCTCTGTCACTGACTAATGAGAGTTTCTATTCGAACCCAAAAAAAAGAAAAGAAAAGAAAAAAAAAAGAAAACCGATCTTAACGAATTGCAGATAATCTCTGTCTATCTGTTGCAACTTGCTGTTGTGCGACCAACCCAGTTGGTCACACCAAACACAACGGAATACACATGATCATCGAAGAACCCCCATAATAAAGATTTGCAGATAAACAAACAGAGCACAAAGAGTATTGCTTTTGGACCGGCCAAGGGGAATACCGATGAGCTTTAATACAAAAGGAAAGAACAATACAAATCTTCTCTTCGTCCAATGAAGAAGAAGCATATAAGATCTCTCCAAAAGTTCACAATACAATCTCTCACAGTTGGCTCTCACAAATGGTGACTTTTTCAAAGGTTACAATGTGTTTTCCACGAAACCCTAACCTGAAACCCCATATATATAACTCTGTTACAATATGTGTCATCATTGGCTAGGAATTCATAGGATTCGAATCCTGACAATTACGCCATCCAATCCAATCTCCGCTCATACGCAATCAGCCCTCTGCCACTTTCTAGTGGGCCGCATTCCAATGGGCTCCATTCGACCGAACGACCTTCTTCTGTGTTGAACGACCGAAGTTCCAAGCCACGCGTACGAGCCTTCGACCAATGAGCCTCCATACGACCATTCGACCGAACACAGACTTTAACCACGTTACAACCGAACGACCCAATGCTAAGCGATCGACACTCAGACTCGACCTGACGACCGAACGACCAACTCCGCTGTAGAAGCCAAATGCCTAGTATCAACGTATCTGACTTGTGCAGAGTCAGATAGGTCGAATCCGAGCACAATTGAGTTATCTCTGCACAAGATAACTGTCTGCAACACGAGTGCTTCTCCTGTGTCGAATCGAGCCAACTTCTACACAAATCTTCACCTTGGCGATATTCGAGCCTCCGTCCAATGGACGACCCTCACTGACCTTGGTAGAACATCGAATGATGTTCTCTCCCATTTTGTTCCGAAGAACCAAATGTCCCAAAGGACCAAATGCTTTGCCGAGCTACGTCTGTCTCCTCCCGAGACTGACTTGACTTTTTCGAGTCTCAAATGGCTCCACCGAGCCTCAATGTCTCCTCTCGGGGCTGGCGTCAATTTCTTTGAGGAACCACATTGAGCAAGTCCAAACAATGCTTGAACTTGACGCTTGATACAACCTTCGTCAGGATGTCCGCCGGGTTGTCATTTGTTTCGATCTTCAGCAAGTTGATGTAATCATCGTATTCTTCCACATAGTCCCTGACAAAAGTGGAATCGAACGTCGATATGCTTGGTACGAGTATGGAAGACCTGATTCTTAGTCAAGTGCACTGCACTCTGGCTACCACAATGGACATCTTACCATCTTAGTAGACTCCCAGATCATCCATCAGAACCATCAGCCATATCGTCTCCTTCACCGCTTCAGTCAATGTCATATTCTCTGCCTCCGTAGTAGACATGGCCACCGTATCCTGAAGGATACTCCGTCAACATATTGGAGCGCCTGACAGGGTGAAGACGTAGCCTGTCATCGATCACATATCATCCAAGTCGCCTGCATAGTCTGAATCGACATACCCGACAGTGTGCGGACCATGAACACTTCAGCTCTATGTCAGTCTGACGTCGACTGTACCATTGATGTAGCGCAAGATCCACTGCATTGCTCGCCAGTGCTCTCTTCCCGGGTTGTGCTTGTATCTACTCACCATGCTGACAACATGCGATAGATCAGGTCGAGTATGTATTAAGCAATTTTACATTTTGAAATATTATATAATTTGTTACTAATGCATAAATATTGACTCTTTCATTTATCTTTTAAATTCATTTTTCACTTAGTTAATTTAAAAAGTTATGCATAATGTTAAAGTTCATTTATTTATTATTTAAAATGTAGGTCCGATTGAGACGCTAGTTTGGCCTCTCTATTTTGAAAACATGCTCATGTTAGGTATTAAGCCCAAAATATAAATGGGGTGTGCTTTAGCTTATATTTAGTCCAGCCCAAACCCAGCACATTCCACCCCTACTTATATCTATAATAGAATACATCACTTTTAAGTTTTCTTTCTAACCAAACATTTCTTTGTCATTTTACCTCTTTTATTGTTTGTAAGTTCTAGGCTTCTAGCCATAGTAAAGGCTATTTGTATCTTGTAGCAGCCAAAAGTCCCTCTCAAGTGTTCCCTTTTTCTTTCTTTTACCCCTTCTATCTTTCGTTTTTGTTTCGTTATATACTAAAAAAAGTTTCTCTTATTTATTTATTTATTTATTTATTTGAATATAGGTGTGAGCAGAAAAATACAGCTCACCTTTTTCTCCAATTGTTAAGATGGTTAGACAGCACAAATGACATAAAGTTTTTTAATTATTGAGCATGTCTTATCAAGCAACTTCAATAATATATTCATGAATGCATACAATGTTTAATGGTGGGTGCTATGTCATTTGTTGTTTGGTAGCCACTTGAATGTCCCGTGCGAAATTATGTATGTATATATATAGCCAAAATCCAGTGCGAAAATTTCGTGCGGGATTTTGGTGCGAAATTTATTTGATTTTTTTTCAAAATTTCTATTCAACGTTTAATCCATACATATATATACCACAGGAAAATAATGGATGAATCTTAGGGAAATTTGATACTCGACCAAGCCTTTACAAATTTAATGGTTTTACAAACAATTTTTACCGATCTGATTAAGGGGCAAATATCGGGAATTTCTTGATTTTTGGTAAGTGTACTAACATGTGCAAAACACATTCACCGGTTTGGATTGTTGAAAAAACCCTACAAAACTCTTTTCTCACACTTTTTACACCGAGGGTTTTCTCACGTGAAAATTTGTATACACACACACACATACATACATACCTTTTATCTATTTTTTCTTTTTGGATAATATGTATTATTTTGGGAGAAATAACCAAGCATCTGACAAATGCTTGCATTATTTTTGCATACTTTTTAAAAAATATTTTGCTATTATTTGTTAAAGTTGTGAGTATACTCGATAAGTTGAGGCTTGGCTTGGGCATATGTGCTAATATAAATAAATCAAGCTTGAACAAAATTTGAAGCTCGTTTGAAATAATTGAACACATGAACAATTTAGTTTGACTTTTTCCGATTATAGCAACCCTAAAAATGGGGTCATTTATGAAGGATAACTTTAAATAAAGAAGCTATTTGGTTGAATTGATAAAAAAGAATAACAAAAAGAACAACGTACAAAAATACATTTATTTTTTTTGCACGTGCATGTTGTTGTGGGGGACCTTTCAAAAACTCCATCAGTTTGATCGCTTATAACTTACTATCTTGAAGCATACACTAGTTGATGACATTAACACCAGTTATCTATTGTTGAAAATTGTCGTCGTTATTTATTTATTTTTATCTCTATCTGTTGCCCCTTTTATTCTTCTCTTTCTTTCTCTTTTCTCTATCTTATTGCATGCTTTTCACCTCTGTGTATGTTGGGGGAAGGGGGTGTGTCTTTCAAGTGATGAAAATATAATTTTCAAATGGAATTGTATAAATTATATCTTATGTTTGGATTTTTACAAATAATGTATTATGCATTTTTTGCTTAAACTTAAAGACGTTGATGTTGGGGACATGTGGTTACACAATACACTAAACAATCGCGTAAATTGTGTAAAGACAAGCAAAAGTACGTAATTAAAAGTTACTAAAATTAAGCGTATAACGTAGCGGAAATTAAAGCAATTATCTCAATAACAACAAACATAAGGAAATACGCCAACAACAAACGCAAACACACACGTCGTACTCTAGTTTGGATTCATATTCCAAGGCGATCCTACTCCAGTCCTACGTTGCAATCGCACTTCGTGGATCCACTAACAAATCTTTTTCAAGGCATACAATTCTCCCACTACATGAGCACAAATACAAAATCCCTTCCTGGATATCAACACGCACTATTCCAAGTGCCACATTCTTTTTCAAGAGCACACCCTATTTCAAGGGCCAACCTCTCTTTTCAGAGAGACTCACATAACCCGGGAGCAAGGTTACAGCGAAACAAATGTAACACAAATTACATACCTACCTATGCCTTGAATAGATATTACCTATGTGAAGATGAAGACATGGAAGTGTGGAAACTAAGTTCTTGAGATGATGAACTTGATGCACTTGGGAGCTTCTCCTTAGGCTAGGGTTTCAACATCTAGATCATTCAATAAGAGTAGGAGAAGATAAGAGAGAGTGAAGATGATGAGCTTTATCCTCAATCTTTTGGCTCTTTCAAATGCTTTCTATGAGTGTGGAGAGATGCCAACAACAGCCCCTCAAACTAGCTTAAAAAGCCCCTCAAAATAGCCCACAAACTGACAGAAAAATCGGCTAGAAACGGCTAGCTAGAAAGTCCCAACGGCTGGATTTGGCGGTCGACCAGACGCTTGATGTATAAGGACCATACACCTGGTGAAGAGTGGTCAGACGTCTGGTCCGACGTTGTGCTGCGTCTGGTCTGACATGCTCTTCCCAAAAAACACCTGAAAACACCTGATCACCAAAACAGTCATAACTAACACAAATGAACTCCGATTGAGGTGATTCAAGATGCATTGAAAAGCTAACAAAAAATGCAAGCTGATGGGCTTGGAATAGAAGAGAAATTTTAATCACAAAAAACCTGACAGAGGTTTGAATGCAGACAGACTGCAAAAAACATATTGCTGAAAACAGAGAGCACAGAAATTTTGGCTCAACTCATCAGGTGCCTGGAGTTCATTGACCAGAAGTCTAAAGCACTGTTTAGGCGTCTGGTCATATAGCTTCAGGTGCACGGTCTTCCTAGGGTTTTAGGCCATCATAGAACGGATACGCCAGGCGTCTGCTGGGTGTATACCAGACGCCTGATGATAGGCTGAAACATATGTTAGAGTGTTTTGGCCGTTCAACCTATTAGGATTGATTACTAAGATGGAAATAGACATGTGAAAGTATGTGTGTCCATCTAATCAAGGTATACACATATTCTACTTAGAAAGAGTAAAGTACATAAAGAAATCATAATAGATTTACAATGTATTTCATGATTCTTCATGGCTTCATTAATCCAATGCTCTATGCCTCGAGTTTATCATCACATCATCATATGTTTTGCCTCCCCTTGATGTAATCATTGTTAATAAACTGAGACAAACATTTAATAAGATTAGCACACAACATAACATTGATTATCATCAAAACAACATTGGCCTTGAACTCAAGAACCAACATTCTTTCCCTATTTGATGATGATAAAACATTATGTAAAAATATAAAATAAACAATGAAATACAATGTGTGTGCTAACAAACTCCTCCCATCAGTATGCATTAGTGCACAAAATAAACATTAAAAGCATACAACATATTGAAGGGTGTTATGTAAAACAATACCACAAAGAATGCATAAAGGCATATGATATTTATTTTTACATAAACCACATTTCTCACCCTTTGGCATATCAAAAAGATGGGAATGTGCCAAATTAATATACTCAAGGTTAGAGAAAACCTACTCATATGCACAACATAGTGAAATGACACGAAACATGGCATATGAATGAAAATAAAACATGCTAGCAAGCAATAAATTCCATACCCCCCTTAAATCATACAAAACATGCAAAATTAGGAGCGATGGAGAATCTCACGCTAAAAATGGGTACATAAAGTAATCAACATGCATGGTACGTAAGAAATAAAGTAAGTGTGAGTGCTAGCAAGGAGGAAACCAAACAAAAGTAGTGTTTGATTTCCATATATAGTCATACAAAAAATAACATTACGAACATATGATTCTATATATGTGTTCATATCATACCGAGAAACATTCTTATGATTCACAAAGAAAGTGATGTTGGATTCCTAAGGAGAGGTCGTGTATGGGCATAAATAGGAGCTGTGGGTGCACACTTGTGAGGTGGAACATAAACATTGGCGTGCTCCCTGTGTGAAACATGAGATTGAGCATTCAAATTATTCACACGCAATAAGTTTCTACCATGCATATGAACATGTGGTTCATGCTAGGAATGAGAAGGTTCAATACTAGGATGCAAACAATGAATATCATTCCTATGGGTAGAAACATCATGCATAGCATCAAAAGAAAAAGCATTCACATGCATATATTTTTTAACGGGCTTCTTATGCAATGAAGAGTACATAAATGATGATTCCTCTTTGGCTTTATAATCAAAGTTGATTTTCGGCCAAAAGAAGACTTGGATGTGACAAACCTTTAGAAGGCTTCCTTACAGAATTATTTTGGGTGCTTCTAGGAGAAGAGCTTGGTTTGGATAAATTCAAAGATGAAAATCCAAAACCATTGTTCTTACTCAAAAGTTGAGTAGACAATAGCTCACACTTTTTCAAAAGTGAAGAAATGTCGTCATCCCTCTTGGATAGACATGAGCTAAGCTCTAGACATTGAGATTTGAGAGCCAATATCTTATTTCTCAAAGCGTCAATTTGAGAATCCTTCTCAAGATTGACGGAGTCACTATCCGACACGTGACCATTGTTCAAATGACGATTGAGAAAAGAATTTTCTTCTTGCAACTCACGAATTTGAGAAAGAAATACTTCTTTCTCGACATGCAAAGATTCAATTAAAGACATGAGAAGCATGCAATATAGCGTAATCATGTGTGTCATCATAATGTGAATGTGCACTATCCTTATAAGCATTCAATAAGTTTTTACTATAAATAGCATCATGCTCATTGGAGGATCGAGTTTGAGATACCATATTATTGCTTGACTCAATGTCATCCTCCTCAAAAACATTGCCATCGATGTACTTAGTTTCAAGATAGCTCCACATCTCATGTGCCGTCTCCATTTATGAAGTATTCTCGAACTCATGATCAAAGGTGGAGATGCACAAAATCCTCTTGGCTTGAGTATTCATCTTGAAATTTGAAGTAGTCATGGACACCGCTTCCTAAAGATTGTTGCTCTTGAGGTGATCGATCATCTTATTCCTCCATTGAGCATAGTTCTCTCCATCAAAGCAAGGTGGAGATTGTTGAGACGAAGTCATCATGCTTACAAAAGCCGCTAAACCAAGGTTCTGATACCACTTGTTGGGGACCTGTGGCTACACAATACACTAAACAAGCACGCAAATAGTGTAAAGACAATCAAAAGTGCGCAATTAAAAGTTACTAAAATTAAGCGCACAACACAGCGGAAATTAAAGCGATTATCTCAACAACAAACATAATAAGGAAATACACCAACAACAAACGCAAACACACAAGGCGTACCCTGGTTCGGATTCCTATTTCAAGGCGATCCTACTCCAGCCACACATTGCAATCGCACTCCGTGGATCCCCAAAAAACCTTTTCCAAGGCACAATTCTCCCACTACAGGTGTACAAATACAAAATCCCTTTCGGGATATTAACGCGCACTATTCCAAGTGCCACATTCTTTTTCAAGAGCACACCATATTCTAAGGGCCAACATCTCTTTTCAAAGAGACTCCTATATCCCGGGAGCAAGGTTACAACGAAACACATGTAACACAAATTACACATCTACCTATGCCTTGAACAGATATTACCTATGTGAAGATGAAGGCAAGGAAGTGTGTAAACCAAGTGCTTGAGATGATGAACTTGATGCACTTGGGAGCTTCTCCTTATGCTAGGGTTTCAACCTTAAGAGTAGGAGAAGATAAGAGAGAGTGAAGATGATGAGCTTTATCCTCAAGCTTTTGGCTCTCTAAAATGCTTTCTATGAGTGTAGAGAGATGCTAAAACAACCCCTCAAACTAGCTTAAAAAGCTTCTCAAAACAGCCTACAAATGGACAGGAAAATGGCTAGAAACGGCTAGCTAGAAAGTCCCAACAGTTAGATTTGGGGGTCGGCCAGATGCCTGATGTATAAGGACCAGACGCCTGGTGAAGAGTAGCCACACGTCTGGTCCGACACTCTTTCCAAAAAACACCTAATCACCAAAACAGTCATAACTAACACAAATGAACTCCGATTGAGGTGATTCAAGATGCGTTGGAAAGCTAACAAAAAATTCAAATTGATGTGCTTGGAATGGACAAGAAATTCCAATCACGGAAAAACTGACAGAGTTTTGAATGCTGATAGACTGCAGAAAAACAGAGAACATACAAATTTTGGCTCAACTCATCAGGTGCCTAGAGTTTATTGACCAGAAGTATGATGCACTGTTTAGGTGCCTGGTCATATAGCTTCAGGTGCCCGGTCTTCCTAAGGTTTTAGGCCATCACAGAACGGATACACCAGACGTCTGCTGGGTTGTAAACCAGACGCCTGGTGATAGGCTGAAACATATGTTAGAGTGTTTTGGCATTCAACCTATTGGGATGGATTCTAGGAAGTTCCTATAGATCACTAAGATGGAAATAGACATGTAAAAGTATGTGTGTCCATCTAATCAAGGCATACACATATTCTACTAAGAAAGAGTAAAATACATAATGAAATCATACAAGATTTACAATGTAATTCATGATTCTTCATAGCTTCATTAATCCAATGCTCTATGCCTTGAGTCCATTATCACATCACCATATGTTTTGTCTCCCCTTGATGTACTCATTGTTAATAAACTGAGACAAACATTTAAGATGATTAGCACACAACATAATGTTGATCATCATCAAAGCAACATTGGTATTGAACTCAAGAACCAACAGTTGACAGAGAAAATAGATAAAGAAGGGAAGCAGTCATGGCAATGTGGAGAAGAAAAAGAGGAGAAAAATGTTGGAATCCTTACCTAACCAATGGAGTATGGCGGCCAAACAGTCACAATGTCCAACACCAAGGGTCAATGCGGAATTAAACCAAACACTTCGTGGGCAAAGAGAGAACTAGCACCAACCAACCAATTCCCTCAACGATCTTGCGATAGAACAATGCCATCACATGATAACATACAAAATAAAGAACTCAAAGAAGACATAACGAGATGCATAAAGTTTACCCTAGTTCGGTCCTTAGACGCATACGTCCAGCAATCCGATGCAAATGGTTCCACTATGATTAAGGATGCAAATACACCGACTTATGTTCTTCCTCTTCCTCCAATACAAGAAATATATCTTTAAGCAAGACAATCTAAACAGTAGATCTCTCTTTTCAAGCCCTCACAATCTATCACTCAAGTGGAAATCATTGATAATAGAGCTCCTACAACAATTACGACTCCTCAAGGGACTCATCCCACTATTTATGTTGATCAATCCTTTATAATAGAGTGGATACTCCCCACGGGACTCAAGATTTCACACTAGAAGGAAAGAAAGAAAACAACTCACTTGGATCTCCCAAACTCAAGCTCTTGGTTCTCTTCAAACCCGTACTTTCACGAACTCCAAATGATCTCCATGTCTTCTCTCTTTGGCATCTATGAAGATTCTCTAAGACTCTCTTGCTTTGTCCCAAATCCCCCTCTTATAGGGTTGTGCGCACTCAAAGAGCCATGGCCATTGAATGAGAAAAGTTATCAATCCAATGGCCCATAAATCAGGCTAGAAATATAACATAGCCGACAGTCAGGCGTCTAGACGTTCAATTCCTGACGTCTGGCCCCCAATCATCATATAGAGGATGAACTCCAGATGCCTGAAGAACGACTGAACAAATGAGCACTATTCACCAGAGAAAGGACTTTTCCCATGGCTGCTAATCAGACGTCTGATGAAGACCACCCAGACGTCTGAGCCCAAAGCTCCAGACGTTTGACAACATGTGTGATGGAAATATCGGATTCGTTAGAGGTTTGAGCCTTGCCCATCAGACATCTGACTTTCTCCTACAAATGGAGACGCCAAAAGGCGATCAGATGTCTGATGCAACTGCATCTGACGTCGGATCCTGGTCTGTCTTCCAAAATTGGATTTTGCAGCAGAAATTTAACACTCTACCCTGTTGCGAACATCGACCAACTTTTCTAGTACACCATCAACACCACCAGTAGTTGTCGTGTATGCACTCACATTGATCAATGGATATGTGGAACCACCACCATCTGCATCGGTAACCACACCCTCTCACGCCTCAATCCTCTGAGAGATGTGCCAGGCTCAGAAGCTTCCTAAGCCTAACCATACGCAGCTCCGCCTCATCCACCGCCATGTCTGCATTGAAATCAATCGTATCTGAGGATGTCTTCGCAAGCTTGGACGCCATGATCGAACCAAGTGACGCCGTGCTAGCGTCCAATGAGCCCTCTGTCGATCCATTACTGTCCCAATCATCACCCCACGGGTCCGCAAACATCCACTCATACTCACCATGGTCACTAACCGTGAAAACCTCACTGTCTCCGCCGCTGCTTCACAGATTGACTCCTGCTGAGTCACATCGATACGCTATCCGTATCTGCAGTGTCTGCTGATGCTCGTCATCAAGACTCGTCGTCCACCAGCTACGCGCCTCAACTGACTGTGCTGACCCAAGACCCGAATGAGTACACGCCTGCGCCAAACTGTCTGCTGCACCAACATCCAGCCTCTGGAGACTATCCTTACCAGCCATGCCATATGATGAACTCGTCGAAGGGGAGTGATGAGCGCACACCAAAGGATATCCTCTAGGCTCTGCCTCCTCCCTATATCGAGTGAGAACACACTCGATATGTGGCCTTCTATCTCTCAACTTCATGTTCATAGTGGCAACTCCACTTAGGACCTCCATCGCAGTCTCCACACTGCCACAAGAGCCTCCATGCTCCACCACATCATCAGATCCACTGCTTCCATTCATCTCCACCAAGTTTGCCTCCGAAGTATTAAGAGATGCACCTGATAGATCGCTCCGAGCCAAACTAGAGCCATATTGCCTGTGCACATGCTTTGGAAACTGCTTGCTCATGCACATCGAATGCTTTACCCTGATGTCAAGCTCCGCAGAAGACCTCTCTATCTTGAAGCTGAAGATGCACACCTCAGCACACTTGTACTCCATCTGAGCAACCAATCATGCTTGCTAGAAACTATGAGGGACCTCGCCTCCTCACATGCTGCAACCCCTAGCATTGGCATGACAACGACTGTCCTACTCCCATGTAGATTGACGGCTTTATCTCAAAGCTAAAGCTACACACCATAGCATGCTGGCTCTCCTCATAAGCAGCCACATCGTGCATGTTGAAAATGTGAGAGACTGATAGACCCGAAAGAAAGATCCGATTTTTATAGAGAATAATAGCAGAAAATAAGATAAATGGCTACAACTGATAGGTGTAACCTCCTCCCAAGACGTCGTTAAGAGGACGTCCGCACTCGTCTATCTAAGAAATCACTCAACAATTCAATATTAGCATACCTAAGGCCGACTGGCCGTTTCCCCTTATATCCCCTTTTTTCACTTAAAGCCCAATTACAATAATGCCCTCTAATTGAATAAAATAAAGGAAATAACTAAAAGAAGCAGCGAATACGTCCATGAGTCATTTGGTTGAGCCGGATGTCCCCTTGCGCCGCCTTGAGTACGTGATGAACCCATCACTACTTTCCCCATCAAAAGAGCCACATTGTCCTCAAGGTAGAAGTCTGGAAATTGATGCTTCATGACGCTCACCAGCTCCTAGGCGCTCTCATGCTCCGGCAAGCCCTTCCAACGCACCAGTACCTCCTGCTCGCCCGTCCCTCCCTTCCGTACCCCCTTCAACTCCTTTGACTCCAACAAAACCTCCATGTCCTCGGTCAGCATCTTCGGTAGTGTAGGTGAAGGACTGTGCTCACTGATCACCTGCCGCAACTATGATACGTGAAACACGAGATGGATGCGCGATCCTGGGGGCAACTTCAACTGGTAGGCCACTGGCCCCACCTTGGCATCCACCTCAAAAGGGTCAAAATACCTGGGAGAAAGCTTCTCATTCCTCCGGTGGGCTAGGGACGTCTGCCTGTAGGGCCGCAACTTCAAGTAGACCATGTCCCCCACGTCAAACTGGACATCGCGACGGTGTAAATCAGCCCTCGCCTTCATCACCTGCTGAGCCCTAGCCAGATGGAGCTTCAGCTCCTCCAAAACTCTGTCCCTCTCTGCCAAGTACTGCTCTACATCTGAAACTGGAGTCGTCTCCTGGCCATAATGCAACAAATAGGGTGGATCTCGTCCATACAAAATCCTACACGGTGTAGTCTGAGCTGTTGTGTGGTACGAGGTGTTGCCCACGCCAACCAACGTGCCCACTCATTCGGGCTCTCCGAGATGAAACACCGCATGTATGTCTCTATGCTCCTGTTGACGACCTCTGTCTGACCGTCCGGCTGGGGGTGGTAGGCAGTACTACGCCTCAGAATTGTTCCCTGCATCCTGAAGAGCTCCTGCCAGAATCTGCTTTGAAAGACCTTATCTCTGTCAGAGACAATGGACTTGGGTGGCCAGTGTAAGCGGATAACCTCCCTCAAAAATACCTCGGCCACTGAAGTAGCGCTGTACAGCGCCAGAGTGGTATAAAATGTGCATATTTGCTGAGGCGGTCAACCACAACAAATATCACCGTGAAACCTCCCGACTTCGGCAACCCGTCGATGAAGTCCATGGACAAGTCCTCCCAGACTCGCTCTGGCAAGGACAGTGGTTGCATCATTTCACTTGGAGACATCGTCATGTACTTGTGATGCTGGCACACGTCACACTCTGCTACCATCTTGGCCACATCCTTCTTCATCCCTCGCCAGTGCACCTCTCACACCAGCCTCTGATATGTCTTTAGTACCCCCGAATGTTCGCCCATGTGCTGCAATGGAACTGCTGTAGAATGGCCGGAATGTGGGAAGACGTTCTCGGTATTACTAAACGCCCCCAATACATCAACCTCCCCTCCGGCAAGGTATAGCCTAGGTGCTCTGTGGACCCCTATAAGAGTGTCGCTCGAATATCTGCCAGCTCCTGGTCCTCCTCTGCCTCCCTCTGCAGTGTCTCCAAGTCATGAAGTACCAACACTGATACCGCTGCCAACTGGACATCCTCATCTCTCCGTGACAGTGCGTCGGCCGCCTTGTTCTCCAACACCGAGCGGTACTCTATCTCAAACCGGTACCCCATCAGCTTCCTTAGCTACTTCTGGTGCTCCTCTGCCACCATTCGCTGCTCCAATAGATACTTGAGGCTTCTCTGATCCGTGCGAACTAAGAAAGTCCTCCCCAGCAAATATGGCCTCCACTTCAGTATAGACAGAACTATAGCCATCAACTCCTTCTCATACACTGACTTCAATCTGGACCTCGCAGTCAGCACCTGACTGTAGTAAGCAATAGGGCGCTAATCCTACATCAGTACAGCCTCCAACCCATAACCCGAGGCATCAGCCTCCACAACGAACGGTCTCGAAAAGTCAGGAAGAGCAACACCAGCACGATCGTCATGGCCTTCTTCAAGGCCTCAAAAGCACGCGTTGCCTCCTCCCCACACACAAACTGATCCTTCTTCAACAACTCCTTGAGTGGCCAGGCAACTGTCCCATATCCCTTTACAAATTGCCGGGAGTAGCCTGTGATGCCTAAGAATCCTCTCAACCCCCCTAAGAGTGGTCGGTCGCGGTCAGTCTAGCATTACCGCAATCTTCGCCTGGTCAGCGGCCACCCTCTCTGCAGAAATCACATGGTCCAGGTACTCTACCTGCGGCTGCCCAAACAATCACTTCTTCCAGTTCCCATAAAGCTGGTGGTACTGTAACTCCTGGAACACTACCTGCAAATGATCCAAGTGCTCCTCCAACGTGCGGCTGTACACCAAGATATCGTCAAAGAACACAAGCAAAAATTTCCTCAGGTAGGGGCGGAATACCTTGTTCATGAGTGCTTGGAACGTGACGGGGGCGTTAGTCAAGCCGAAGGGCATGGCTAAGAACTCGTAATGGCCCTCATGTGTCCTTAAGGTCGTCTTCGGCACATCCTCATTCCTCATCCTGACCTGGTGGTAGCCGGACCTGAGATCTATCTTCGAGAAAATGGCCGACCCATGAAGTTCATCGAGGAGCTCGTCAATCACCGGAATGGGAACTTGTCTGGCACCGTCTCCTTGTTGAGCGCCATGTAATCCACGCAAAAATGCCAGCTCCCATCTTTCTTCTTCACCAGCAGTACCGGGCTGGAGAAGGGACTTACGCTAGGCTGGATGACACCCGCCTGAACCATCTCGGTCACCATTCTCTCTATCTCATCCTTCTGTATCTGGGGGTAGCGATAGGGCCGGACACTGATAGGGACCATGCCCTCTCGTAAGACGATGGCGTGCTCGTGGTCCCTAGGCGGCGGTAGTCCCCGGGGCTCCTGAAAAATGTCTCCAAATTACTCCAACATCGTCTGCACCCCCTGTGGGACCGGCTGCTCCCTCCCTGCATCAGCACCCCTTCTCGTGTCATCATCTGAAGCTCCACCAGAAAGCCTCCCCCTTCTGCCTGTATGGTCCGAACTATGGTCTTCATGGAGACCAATAATCTGCACAAATTGGGGTCTCTTTGCAACAGTACTGCTCTTTCGTCCTCTTGAAACTCCATCCTGAGGAGTTTCCAGTTCACCTTCATCTCTCCCAGCGTCTGCATCCACATCATGCAGAGGATGAGGTCCGTGCTGCCCAGATCTAAAGGCAAGAAATCCGCCACTATCAGTATCTCCTGCACTGCCAGCACCAGTCCCCGACATAAGCCTATACTGCTCTCCTTCTTCCCTGTGCCCATCATCACACTGAAACTGCCGATGTCCACTAATTGCAGCCCCAACTGCTCTACCACCCTCCTGGAGATGAAATTGTGGGTCGCCCCACTGTCGATGAGAACCGTCACCTCCTGATCTCCAATAAGCCCACTCAGCTTCATGGTGTGGTTCGGAGTGAATTCCACCACAGAGTTAAGGGATACCTCTGCCACCTCTAGCTGTGTGTCATTGGTATCCACATCCTCAGTGACCTCGTCCTCAACCACCTCATCATCATCGTCATCCTCCAGCAGCAACACCTGTAACTTGCGCCCCGCACATCTGTGGCCTGGGGTGAACCTCTCGTCACACTGAAAGCAGAGCCCATTCTGTCGCTTCTACATCATCTCCGCATCAGACATCCTCCTGAACTGCCCTCCTGCTGGGGCGACACTACTCCTCTCTCCGACCTTCTCCCTGCTAGCCTGATCTGCCCTAGTGGTGACTTTCGCCCCTCCTGCTCCCGCTGCGGTCCTCCGCTGCACCTGGCCATCATACACACTCCTAACTCTCCTCTCCTCTGCCCGTGCATTCTCGACCAACTGCGCCATCTCGATGACCTCTGACAGCCCATTGGGCTTGTATGGCCGCACACCAACTCGAAGACTGGACTTCAGGCCCTTCATAAAGGTGCACTCTAGTCACTCATCCGTGATGCCATGTACTCGCTCGGATAAGGTCTCGAACCTCTCATGTAATCCCTCACCGGTCCGTCTTGCCTGAGGGTGAAAAGCTGCTCGTGAAGGTTTCTCAGGTGGGGATCCCTAAACTTCTCCAGAATGAGGTCCTTCAGCTCCTCCCAACTACGGAAATGATGCCTCCTCTCCTTCCACTGGTACCACCCCAAAGCTTTCCCCTCCATGCAAATGACCGCTGCTTCCAACTTCTGTGCCTCCGTCATGTGATAAGCAGAGAAGTACATCTCTGCCGAGAAAAACCAGGCATGCGGATCCTTCTCGTTGAACAGGGGCATCTTCAGCTTCCATACTCTCTCGTCTCCCGCAAAATGACCCTGGTCTGGTCTTCCCTCCGTGTGACGGGGCTGGTGATAGTGTTGTCATCTTTCGTCGTGGGTCTCATAACCTCTAGGTAATCCTCCTCCGCGGCCACCGTAGTCCCCTCGGGGACCTCCACGCCTGCCCTCATAGTCATCCCAACCTGCACCAGCGCCAAACTCACCCCTGTAGCCTTCCCCGCCGTCGTCATAATGGTTTCTACCCCATCCTTCGTCTCCGTAATAAGGGGCATCCTCCTGCCGGGTCCAAAAGACTCAAATCTGCCCTGGAAGAGCTCCCTGTGGCCCTGTCGCTGTCCATAAAAGTCAAAGGGCTCAGATCTCACCCGAAAAGGTCCCTCCAGCCCTTGTCGCTACCCCGGAAAATCCGCAGGCCCCCCGGTTCCCTGCCCTGCTCACCTCCCCCTGGCGGCTGCCAGGGGGCGCCATGCCCTGCCGCCCCTCTGGCGGGCCTCGTCGAGGCTTCCGGAGGCCCGGCGGGGCCTCCTGCTGTGCCGGCAGGGTCCCCGGCAACGGCGCCAAAAACTTGCATCGTCTCAAAAGATGCGAGCGTACACTCCCAAGCGCAGGAGATCGAACAAGTAATATCCTGGTGAGTCCAGGTATCCAATCTACGGGACAACTGACCTGCAAAACCACGAATTTCAGTTTGTAAAGAGTACTAATACGGTAATAACCAACCACCTAAAGATATGGAAGTAGGGGATCAAGAGTTTAGAATAACAAAAGAAAATCCTACGATAACTACGGTGAATTCGAAATGGGGTTCTAATATGGAGAGTATGTGTCGGTATTGATTTGGTTAGGGTGTGTGCAATTAATGGTTGTAAATATCTTTTCTATAACTCAACGTCTCGTCCGGTCAGGGCATGAGAACGTCAGAAAATTTAACGATAAACGTACATCGAAAAGTGCCTTAAATATCGAATAGAGTGCTAGTTTCATGAGAAAATAAGCGTATGTGCCCGCAAGGGTCACGCCACGAATAAATTTTCAGAGATTATATCTGATACAAGTACATCAACAACGATAATACTTGAGCAATACGTGTAGAAACTAGCAAAATACGCGATTATACAATGAAAATAGGGCGAAAAGACATCAAAATCAATAATTACGACACCCTAACTACATCAACACCAATACATATGAAGATTAACCACGCATGGAGAGATTATAATCAGTATTCATAGACAAATACATCATAAAAACATCAAAATACGTGATTAATACTTCAAATACAAGCCAAATACGTGAAATACAAGGCTAAAGTTAGGAAAAATATCACCAATCCTATCCAAATATCCCCAAATCTCCTTCAGATAGTAGATCTAGCCTCTGTCCCCAGGGCCTCCAAATTTGGTGGCGAAATACGGCTCCTAGAGCCCCCAATACGCCAGAATACCCCCCAAAACCCTAGCATACGCTTAAATAATAACATTGCGGGTTTTGGGGGCTTATCGGGTTCAAAAACCGCATCCAAATCGCCTTAAACCCGATCCAATAGTCGCTGAATGATTTGGGCCTTCCATCAAATGCGGGATTGAATGTGGACTTGACACGTGGCAGCTCCGATTCCTCTTGCACCAGCTTCGTTTTCTTAATTCGATCTGAGCTCGGATTAATCTGGACCGTAGGTTCTGAGGCTCAACGGCATGGATGAGGCCACATCGCACGCGTACTCAGTGTGATCCGCCTTCGAGCGGGCGAGAATTGCACCGTTCGATCAAAATCGAACGTGCGGAAGG
Source organism: Scilla litardierei (assembly GCA_030789695.1). NCBI lineage: Eukaryota > Viridiplantae > Streptophyta > Magnoliopsida > Asparagales > Asparagaceae > Scilla > Scilla litardierei. The sequence goes on along the minus strand of CM061142.1, from coordinate 755,540,463 downwards.
TTGCCGCGTCGCCCTTTTGATTACGGCCGCTGGATGAAGGATTAACGGATGCGATGGAGACACGTCGCCCCGAATCGATGCCGCCCGATGCTGCGTTTTGGTCACCTTTGGTCCGTTGGATCTCCAACGGCCAAAAACATCGCCGCGTCTCTGTTGCTGAGAGCCGTAGGATGAAGCATGGGTGCGCTGATCGTTGACACTTGGCGGCGTCTGAGTGGATGCGCATATTTAAATACGTATTTCCAATGTATTTCTCCATTTAATTGGTATTCTGTATTCAAAAATACACAGTAATTAGCACAGATCTCAGAAAAATACAAATAAATAGACGTTGGAATCGTGAGATCGAGACCAAGCCATGAAAAATATAAAAAGTGCAGAAATACTCAGTTTATTGCTGTTTTGTGCTCAAATCAAATGATTTCTCTAATAAATAATGATATACAAAATACGAACGTATTAGAGACCAATTAAGCATCATATAAGTACAAAATAGGGCTAAATGGGGGTTAAATATGCAATATTCAACCCGAATCACACCCCCCAACTAGCGATTTGTTAGTTCATAGCAAAAAGAGCGATTAAGTCGGATGATTAATAAAATAGTTCATTCTAACAATCGCTTATGGTATGGCTCAATAATACGCTTTCCAACATGATTTTGACCATCAATATACATAATTCATGAACAAGATCAAGCACATGATATTTTCTCTAATTTAATTTGAATAAAGAACATGCAAGCATCGTTTTGTGCAAGCAAAAGTATAACACGTCGTTAAATTCTAGTTCTCTTGTTTCCAAGGAATTGGCATCTCAAAACGATCGTTCAAATCATGGGCATTGAAGTTGCTTAGTTTATTCACCATTTCTTTTTTTTCTTTTTTTAGTTCCGCGTAACGCGCATAAAGCAACATTTGCGGAAAATGTATAACTTGGATCGCTCCATCAAATGAGTGAGTTTCCGGTCAATGGCTCTCAAATCAGACGATAATATGGCATTAGGCCAAAAGGACCCCTCGGACTGTACTACTCGAGCCAACCAAGTTATTTATTTAGTGACACACTAATTCATTTCATTTTTTGCTGTTTCTTCATCTTTTTCTCTCTTTTTTCTTTGTAAGCAACTCAACACCCATAAATATGAATATAAACATTAGTAACAATGGCCAAATTCCTCTTCAACTTGAATACTATTTTAATAAATCGTGTATACTTAAGCTTTTTCATCACCATAACATGCATGAAATAAATTCAAACTATTTCGAGATATTGATCATGGCAATTGAAAATTTTCATGAATAGCATATTAACGAGTAATTCCATGAAAGAAAAATAATTAACTCAAGCCATAAACAATTTTTAGAACTCAATCAATGCATAATCATCCGCATTTGGAGTGTGAAGGAGTTTTAAGAGATGAGATTGGGTGATTTATTCTTTTCTTTTGCCTTGTTTTAAAAAAATCCTAAGGTCTCATATATATCCCCAACTAAAGATGGACATTATCCTCAATGTCGAAAGGGGTACGAGTTTATTCAAAGCAAAGCATCCTAGAAAGCATATAAAATCTACACTAATGGAAAGAACACACCGTGGTCAAATGGCGGATCCCGAATCTTTAATGGTGGAGGAAGTTGTTCAATTTGCTCCTTGCGCTCCTCGGCGAGTAATCTTCCTCCAAAAGCTAAATTGGACCCCAGCAACACAACTCCAAGCATCTCTATAAGCTGTATACCAATGTCCTGCAAGAGATGAGTTATGTCAATCCAAATTAGTTTAAAATTCTTCGCCACAAACATATTCCAAATATAGTCATCAAAGTAAGTAAAGTAAAATAAAGCATGTTGATGACTACTCTCTGAAAGATATGCACTACTCTCGGTATGCTGCTCGATCATTGGGGAGAGGGGTAAATGATTTTGGGAAAAAACTGGAGGAAAAAGTGGCTTGGGCTTCACAATGATAATCTCTAAACCCATGTCCCTAGTCGTCTCCTCCTCCTGTTCATCCAAAATTGCTAGCTCATCCTCTCTTTTATACACACTTCCTACCATGTCGATATTTTTGTTCGTGACTTCATCGCAACATGGATCGCTCGATATACCTGCAATAGAAGATGAACTCAAATTAGATTTTGGAAATTGAATTTCAAAAGAATTACTTTCTTCTAAATAAGTGGCAATCAGATTAAGATTTTCAATGGATTGCTGAATTTGCCGACTCCGAGTAAGGAAATTCTCTTGGAATTGATGGGATGTAGCCTCCTGTGTCTGAATGAGCAAGTAAACTTCCTCTTTCAAGGATTGCAATGGTATGTCTACACTTTGCTCCCATTGATCGAGGCATGAAGGCTTCGTTGAATCACACTCTGAAGTCTCTTTAATGATCTGATCAGTCTCTTGTAAGGATTCCAAGTATTTCCACGCCTTTGTCGGCGTCATGACTCCCAAGAATTCCTGTAGCTGTGGTCGTAGTCCACCTAGGAAGGGCTCCATAAGCTCTTTCTTTGTATACCCATGCCGCAGATAGCTCAATACTAAGTTTGTGAACCTCCTCTAGGCCTGAAAGAAAGTTTCACAATCTGTCTGATTAAAGCCAACGATCTTGAGCTTCTCCATCCTATGTTTGTGTGCATTATTGTACTCTGCATCATGCCAAGTGTTTGTGCGATAAAAATTCATGTGTTACATATACTCCATTTTTTGAATTTTTTTATAAAGGGGAAAACAAAATAAAAACCTAATAAAAATCCTAAACTATAAGATGGAAGGATCTCACCGAATGTTCCTCAATACGAACTGAAATTGTAGCTTCGCAAGTACCGTTATCCCCGGCAACGGCGCCAAAAACTTGCCTTGTCTCAAAAGATGCGAGCGTACTCCCAAGCGCAGGAGATCGAACAAGTAATATCCTGTTGAGTCCAGATATCGAATCCACGGGACAACTGGCCTGTAAAACTACGAATTTCAGTTTGTAAAGAGTACTAATACTGTAATAACCAACCACCTAAAGATATGGAAGTAGGGTATCAAGAGTTTAGAATAACAAAAGAAAATCCTACAATAACTACGGTGAATTCGAAAAAACTTGACTCGTCTCAAATGATGTGAGCGCTACTCCCAAGTGCAGGAGATCGAACAAGTAATATCCTGGTGAGTCCAGGTATCGAATCCACGGGACAACTGACCTGCAAAACCATGAACTTCAGTTTGTAAAGAGTAATAATACGGCAATAGCCAACCACCTAAAGATATAAGGATATAGGATCAAGAGTTTAGAATAACAAAAGAAAATCCTACGATATTTACGGTGACTCCGGTATGATTTCGTTAGGGTGTGCGTAATCAATGATTGTTAATACCTTTTCTATAACTCAACGTTTCGTCCGGTCAGGGCACGAGAACGTCGGGAAATATGACGATCAAGCGTATAAACATGTGCCAAAGAATCAATCATGTATAACGTCAATTTCTTAAGAAAAATAAACACGCATCACGAATAAGTCTGCAAAGATCAAATTCGATTCAAGTATGCACACGTCTCCGTATAACATACCCAAACAAGATATATATAGAAATTGACAAAATACGCAATTATACAATTCAAATAGGGCGAAAAGATATCAAAATCAATGATTACGGCACCCTAAACGAGATGAATGTGATACGGTTGTGACTTCATTAGGAGTTTATAATCGCTGAAAATATCATGTCTTTTACTATCACACAACGCTTCACCCGGTCAAGGCGTGAAGACGTCGGAAGATGAATCGATAAAAACTACAAAATAGCCGTATACGTACTACTAGTAACGTTGATTTCATTAAACAATAAACGCAACGATATGTTCTGATTAGAGAACATGAATTAGCTAGCCTTATCAGGGCCTAGCCATAGGGAACATCAAAGATATCGTCAATGAAGAATACCCAACAAATACGATGCCCGCTAGCTCCACTGAGATACGCGTAGAGTAGGATCTCCACCATTGGATCATCATCCAACGGTCCTTCATTCGCTGCGTCGCCGCGTCGCTGAGAGCTGCTCCTGACCGTTGGATGAGTGATCAACGTCTTTCAATTGGTCACATAGCCCGCCAAGATGCACCCGTCTGCTGCGCTTGGAAGCAGATGTGGGCCGTTCGATTCGATATCGACGGCTGAGAACGCGCCGCGTCGCCGCCCGCTGTGAGCCGTTTGATTCGAGCGGGAAACGCTGGATTGACGTCGCGTGTCCGCCAAGATTCGTGCGGCGACCGTATTTTCGTATTTTCAATCGTATTTCGGCCGTATTTCTCCATTTAATTGGTATTCTGCCTTCAAAAATACGCAGTAATTAGCATAGATCTCAGAAAAATACAAATAAATAGTCGTTGGAATCGTGAGATCGAGATCTAGCCATGAAAAATATAAAAAGGCAGAAATACTCAATAAAATTCATGTTTTGTGCACAAATCAAGAATTTCTCTAATAAATGATAATATTAAAAATACGAACGTACTAGAGACCAATTAAGCATCATATGAGCACAAAATAGGGCTAAATGGGGGGTTAAATATGCAATATTCAACCCGAATCAGAGGTCGCCGGGGCGGGGCGTTATCCCCCGGCCCTGTCAGGTGGCGGCCGAACCCAGGATTGGCTCTGGGGGTTCGGCCGCCCTTGGTTCCGTTGCACATCTCCGCCTCCCCCGATCCCACACTGGCCTTCCTCCTCCTCGGAGTCCTCGTTCGTGACAGACTCCGTCTTGTAGAAGATTCCATCGTTTCCCTCCGTGAAAGACTCCATCTTTTCCTTTCCTTTCTCTGAAGGTGGGGCCTTTTTGGATGAACTAGGATTTGCACCGCCGAATCCCATCTTCTTGTTGAAAATCGCAAATTGGAAAGCCATCTGAGCAACGACTTCCTCCGTTTTGTTTTGCTTCGCCGAGATCTCCCATACGATCTTCGTAAAATTAGCGATAGCCTCTCTATTCACCGCCACCATCCTCTTTACTTCTTCGATCTCTCTGTTGCTTTTCTCCTCCCCGTTTCACTTCGATCCTTATTTCTCGTTGACGCTGCCATGGATCGTTGTCGATCTGATACCAAAATTATAGATCCGAAAGAAAGATCCGATTTTTATAGAGAATAATAGCAGAAAATAAGATAAATGGCTACAATTGGTAGGTGTAACCTCCTCCCAAGACGCCGTTAAGAGGACGTCCGCACTCGTCTATCTAAGAAATAACTCAACAATTCAATATTAGCATACCTAGAGCCGGCTGGCCGCTTCCCCTTATATCCCCCTTTCACTTAAAGCCCAATTACAATAATGCCCTCTAATTGAATAAAATAAAGAAAATAACTAAAAGAAGTAGCGAACACGTCCCTGAGTCATTTGGTTGAGCCGGATATCCCCTTGCGCCGCCTTGAGTACGTGATGAACCCATCAGAGACCGGTCTCCTCACACACTGCAACAACCTGCATCTGTACAACTACTGACTGCAGTGCTTCCCCGTAGACCGTTGTCTCCTCAAACTCAAACCGAAATGAGCAAAGAACTACATCGTCCTGAGATGCTGGCTGATCACTGACACTGAACCCATCAGATGACATCTGCACCCTGTCCGTCTGTACATGTGTTTAATCACTTGCCTGGGCCCAAATCTGAACTACCAAATTGTCTCCATAAACCGGGCTGTCCTCTGTTCTCTACACACCATCATGAGTCTGCTCCACTCAGAGTATCGCAGATTTGTCAACTGTGACGTGTCGTCTAACTAAAATCTTACGGGTACTAGAACACCATAATCTGTACCCTGCCACACATCCATAAGTGTACCCGAGTAGTTTACAATCATGTGTGCACTGTCTTAACTCGTCATCCCTCTTGTGTAGGTGCACTAGACATCCAAATGCTCTCAAGTGCGAGTAGTAAACGATCCTGTCCGTCCATAACTTCTCGGAAATAGAACTACCTGCAGCTGGTGACGGTGTTCAATTGATGAGGTAAGCTGCAGTAGATAGGGCCTCTGCCCACAATTTCCTATGTAGGCCAGATGGTCCCAGTAGCCTCCGTGTCCTCTCTACCAATGCCCTGACCATGCTATCTGCTCCGCCATTGTAAGGGTCTCCATCAGGAATAGTGTACTGACACATGATCCCCTTTGACTTGCAGACACTCTGGACCTCTATATCATTGGTTCGAAGCTCTTCCACGGATATAACCATCTGCCTCTTAACTCGGCTCTTCCATAGTTGCACCTTCTCATGAATCTCTTGCAGAAATCCCATGAGAGTAACAATGACTCTCCTCGAGAAGTCATCCATGAAGGTCACGAAGTAACTCGTGCCTTCTCGAGAAAGAACTAGACTAGGACCCCATATGCTTACATAGACGCATACGAGGGGCTTCTTGTTGTGTCTGACAGATGTCCCAAAATGAACTCGTCTCTGTTGCTCTGCACCGAAATCACTGCAAGAAGCTAGCCACTGATCACCTCCTATCACACTCCTCAGAATAATGTCAAGGCATTGTTCATCAGCATGTCCCAATCTGAGATGCCATATCCTCGCTGGATCTCCACTCTTGGACTGCTGTGATTTTCTAGTCTCGTCCACTACTGTGTGCCCTTGGAGCGCATACAAATTGCCAAGTTTCTTTTCCCCCATGACAAAAGACAACCTTTGGAAATGCGCAATTGATCACCATCGATCACTGACCTGTAGCCCACCCTGGTCAAGGCTCTTATCGATATCAAGCCGCTGCGAAGATCCGGTATATTCTGACGCCATCAAATATACAGACGATGCCATCGTGCATCCTAACTCTGACTGTGCCACTCCCAACCTGGTCGCACTCCATACCATTCCATATGAGAATCCTATCTCTAATGCATGGAATGTATGAGGCAAATGCACTTCGGTCTGGAGTCATATGTAAAGTGCACCCCGAGTCCAACAATCATGAGCATTGCGCATCTCCTACGAAGCATGCCGCAAATGCCGAACAATCTACGTCAGAAACCATCATGTTCCGTGCTCCAATATAAATAGAACTCTGAGCATCATCTCCCACAACGCCAATCGACATCCTCGCCTTCAATCTCGGGCAATTCCTTTTACAATGTCTATTTTCCTTGCATATGAAACATTTGTTGTCACGGCGGCCCCTTGACTTGGACCGCCGTCGGCTCCGACTCTTGGACCTGATTGTCTTAGATTTTGGAGTGGGTCCGTCCTTTAGGCGATCTCGAATGATCATGGCATCCTCTTGGCCAACAGTGTCACATAACACCAAATTTTGGAGATCCTTCGTATGCAATGCAAACTTCAACTCATCCACTGTGAGTGAGTCTCGTCCATTTAACACCGAGCCTACGAATTTGGAATACTCTGGAGCAAGAGAACACAATAAAACCATAACATATTCGTTCTCTATCACACTCACTAATTCTCATAGGTCCATCATAATACAGTCCATCTAAAAAACACGGTCCCAAACAAAGGTGCCCCCTTTCATCCTGAGAGAATAGAAGCATTCCAACATATGAAACCTCCTTCCAATGAGTGTCTCGGTCGAGTAACGAGCTTCAAGCATCCTCCATAGTACACTTGCGACCTCCACACTAGTAAATTGCCATAGGATCTCGTCCCCTAAGGAAAATGTGATCGCACCATGTGCTTTTAACTAATCCTTCTCCTCTCATAATCTGTTACCTTACTCGGCGTATCCGTATCACATACGGCACTGTAAACTCTATAGTGCTTCAACAAAGCAACCACCTTCTGTCTCCACGGACGAAAATTATCCCGGTCATTGAGCCTCTCTACTTCGTATAAACACAATGTTGTTTACTCACATGAGCAAGACGACATGACGTCTCTACACTTCTTTGCAAACTAGGGAGCTCTGATACCACTTGTTGGAATCCCTACCACACCAATGTGGTACGGCAGCCAAATGGTTCCAATGCTCAACACCGAGGATTAATGCCAGTGGCGGAGCCAGAAATTTTTGTTAGAGGGGGCGAAAACATAATAATAAAATATTTCCAATAAATACCTGTATTCAAACCCTAAATAAAAACAAGCCACATAATTTCACTTATTAAAATTTTCTAATTTAAGCATTAGTCATTCTTTGATTAACGTTGAAGAAAAAAACAACAAACCTATCGACCAAAAAATGATGGTCAAATGCAACAACCACTCACCAACACATCAAGAAGAAGATCAGGAACTTGTGGCCACCCCAGATGGCTCAGCCTACGACTGGCTCGAGGAGTGCACCACCAATGGGTCCCTCCCTCGTGTAGATCTCGACACATGCATTAATGGCTGGGCCTCACCCCCGGTAAACTCTTCAACCTCCGAAGCGAGAACTACTTCTCCTCCGTCGAGAAATGCTGGGAGGATGATGAGAGAACGTTGGGAGGTTGTGACAGAAAAAAGATAAAAAAGTTACTCATTTTCCCCCTCATCTGTCACACACTGCATGACATGACCCATCAGGGCCATCGCCTCTCATGGTGCCCATGATTTAAATGCCTAATTGAGGAGAGCTCGGGTTTTATTGGGATTTCGTTTTGAATCGTAATCTCATGCCTTAAATGCCTAACTGAGGAGAGAGGGTCACATGCAAACTTCACAGGACAAGGATAAACTTCACATGGCTTGTTTTGAATCGTAATCTCCTCCTTAAAATTTAGATGTTTTATATTATAAATGAGATGGGCACAAGTTCTTGTGTTGTGTGGAATAGCCTAGCCCCTAGGCAGCTATGGCTATGCCTTAAATGCTCCACATCGATAGCCTAAGCCCTAGGCCATTACTTCCGCCCATGTCAGTGGGGGCAATTGCCCCCCTTTCCCCCCGTCTGCCTCCGCCACTGATTAATGCAGAATTAAACTAAACACCTCGTGTGAAAAGAGAAAACTAGCACCAACTAACCAATTCCCTCAACGATCTTGCGATAAAACAATGCAAACACATGATAATATACAAAATAAAAAACTAAAAGGAGCACAATGAGATGCACATGAGTTTACCCTGATACGGCCCCTTAGGCGCTTATGTCCATCAATCCAATGCAACTGTTCCACTACGATCAAGGATGCATATACATCGACCCTCGTTCTTTCTCTTCCTCCAATACAAGAAATATAACTTCAAGCAAGACAATCTAAACCCTAGATCTCTCCTCAAGCCCTAACAACCTCTCATTCAAGTGGGAATCCTTGATAATAGAGCTCCTACAACAATTAGGACTCCTCATGGGACTCAATCTCTATGCAGATCAATCATTGGTAATAGATTGGATACTCCTCAAGGGACTCAAGATCTCACACTAGCAGTGTAATCAATGGCGAATGGCGGCCTATGGCGGTGAGTCAAAAATCCGCCATAAACATATGGCGGATGGTGTTGCGGCCTATGGCGGACGGGGCCTATGGCGGACAGAAATATATAAATTATATATTAGCTAAAAATTTACATATTCATGAATTGACACATGTTCTAGTATAGCAGTATGTCATTGCATGAAAAAGTGCATACTATTCTTGGAAAAGCAATTGACACATTCTAATTTTGTCAACTAATCTACAATTCTACACATTTCAGGCATAACAAAGATGAAGGTGTATTGAGTTGACACTTACAGAACCACAACCGCTGCCATCATTGCTTCAAAGTATGGGTATCCGACATCAACTGGTCGACAATATTCGGATCATTGCTTCAAAGTTCCAACTCAAAGGAAGAAACCTGCTGCCATCGGACATCATTGCTTCAAACTTCAAAGTTCTGTGAAAGACATCCTACAGATGTCAGTTGGCGACATTTCTCCTTGTATTTGTATTTATAGCAACTAGCAAGATATGTCAAATGTTTTACCACCAATAGTGAAAGAAAACACAAAGAAAAAAGAAAAGTCTAACCTGAGTCACCGACTCACATGACTCCTCTAGTTCCATGATTCCATTAAATTCACATATGCAGTATGCACACAAACCTAACTTGGAATATACAATTCATAAAAACACCATAATAAAAGATATAATTCACCCAACATTCCAACAAAGAGTCCATACTCAAGAGAGTCCATACTCAAGACAAGACACAATGTTATGACAGAAGTAAAACTAATCCTCCTCATCCACATCCCACTCCTCTTCCCCAATATAATCATTCTCCTTGTCAGACAAGGAGGCATAACCTTCAGCTTCTTCTCCTACAGAAGTCTCAAAATTAACATTTGGCAATTCTTCATCTGAGTCCTCACTAGTATCATCCAAATCTTCTTCTTCTTCTTCTTCACATTGAACCGCTTTTCCTTTCCTAGTTGAAGAAGCCCCTCCTCTGCCTCTTGTAGAAGGTATGTGAGATGCGTGGCATGCACCACTTGCCGGTTGCTTCCTTTTGTTACGCCTAGTATACATTCTAGGCTCTCCAATCTCTGAAGCCCTATAAACTTCTCCCCATGTAAGTGCATCATCTCCCTCAAAAACCCTCTCATCTTGAGCTTCAGCATTATCTCCATCCATCTCTCCAACTAGCCACTCATTACATTCATCAATATCATTGAGGCTAATTGGATCAACTTCATCCTTAAGGTTGTATCTTCGTTTGAGTGCTTGATTATACTTGACATATACCAAGTCATGCAATCTCTTATGCTCAAGCCTATTCCTTTTCTTAGTATGAATCTGTAACAGTGAGATAAATAATTAATGAGTAATTAATCATAAGGAAAATTTGGAGTAAAAAATATTGATTAAAAGAAAACTGATTACTTGCTCAAAGACGCTCCAATTACGTTCACAATCGGATGCACTACAAGTCAAGCTTAAGATCTTAATAGCTATTTTTTGCAGATTGGGGGTTGATGAACCATATAGTCGCCACCATTGAGCTACAAAGCCAAAGAAAGTGTGTTAAATACTTGAGTAAATTGCTTAAAGAAATTAAGATTAAAGAATAGAAATTTAGTAGTTGTATTTGCTTTCTTTCTTACCCGGCGAAACAGTTTTCCTCATTGATATGGCAATATCACTCCCAAACATCTCACCCGCAAAGTGTGCAACTCCAACATGATCTTTTGCTCCACCTCTAGATTTCCTACCAACTTATTGATGCATGCATATAATCCCCTTATAATCTCACTATCAAATTCCATATGAGTGTTGTCATAAAAAAACTCCGGATTCAAAAAGTGGGCAGCCGCATGCAATGGCCGATGAAGCTGAACATTCCATCTTCTATCAATGATTTCAAACACATCTTTGTATCTACTCTCATTATTATTAAAAGACTTCATAATTGCTTCCTTTGCCTTGTCCATTGCTTCATATATATAGCCCATAGCTGGCTTTCTCTCACCATCAACAAGCCGAAGCACTTTCACAAGAGGAGCCATGACTTTTAGTATATACACTACATGCTTCCAAAAACTTGGCATCAATATACTTGCTTCACGTCCCTTTGCCTCCTTTGACAACTTGTTTGTATTCCACTCATTCGAGACAAACATCTTTCTAAGATTTGATTTCTCTTGGTGAATCCTTTCCAATGAAAGAAAAGATGTTGCAAATCGGGTGACCGCATGCCTCACTAACTCCCTTTTGTTTGTAAAGTACCTCAACAAACTCAAAGTGCTTGAATGGCTATAAATAAAGCCAACTAGAGAGATTGCATGTTGAATTGTCTTCTTTATATTGGAAAGTTTACCAATATCCTCTAACATTAAGTCTATGCAATGTGCTGCACAAGGAGTCCAATAAATTTTGGGTCTTTTTTCCTCCAATTTCTTGCCGGCAAGAACATAATTACTCCCATTGTCCGTTATGACTTGGACAATTTTTTCTTCTCCAATTTCCTCCACAATAGAATCAAGCAATTCAAATAACTTCTCTCCGGTCTTCACAAAGTTTGATCCATCAACAGACTTGATGAACATTGTCCCGGCAGGAGAATTCACCAAAAAGTTAATCAAACATCTTTGCTTCCTATCGGTCCAAGCATCTGACATTATGGAGCACCCAAAACTGGCCCACTGCTCCCTGTGACCTTTCATCAAATTATTGGTGTACTCCAACTCCTTTTGAAGGAGTGGGACTCTTATATCATGAAAGCTTGGAGGTCGTAAATGCGGTCCATAACTTCCAATAGCTGCAACCATGTCATGAAAGCTTTGCAATTTGATTATATTGAAAGATAGCCCAGCTTGATACCAAAATCGTGTTATATACTGGTGGACCCTTGCCGTAGCTTTTTTGTCACAAGCTTCTCTTATACTTGTTTCCTTCAATTTCTCCTTTCGATTTTTTGCAATTGCGGTTTCTGGACGTCTACAAAAGAGGTCCATGGGTCCCTTCAAAGCAGCCTTCTTCCTCTCATTAGAACCACTAGGAGGTATTTCAGCATCTAATTCTATAAAATCACCTTCCTCCAATATAGTATCTTCTTGAACTTCTTCAACTTGCATTATTTTTCGGATTGCTTCGCTCTCCTTCGTTTTCTTATTCTTCTGTAAGTAAATTAAAAAGCGGAGATGGCAGTGATGCGGGTACTGTTCGGTGAGCAGGGTCATCGGAAGTAGGGGTCGTGCGGGTGCCACGGGAGGAAGGAGGCTCTTCGACCAAGATTCGCGTCGTCGCGCTGCCGTGTTGCGCCCCCTTCGTCGAAGGGTTAAAAAATCAGCCACCGCGCCATGCTCGATTGGGTGAAAAGGCGGCACACTAGATGGAAAGAAAGAAAACAACTCACTTGGATATCCCAAACTCCAGCTCTTGGTTCTCTTCAAATCCTTGCTTTCATGATCTCCAAGTCTTCTCTCTTTGGCCTCTATGACGATTCTCCAAGACTCTCTTGCTTTGCCCCAAATCCCCATCTTATAGGGTTGGGTGCACTCAAGGAGCCATGACCGTTGGATAAGAAAAATTCTCAATCTAATGACCCATAAATCGGGTCAGAAAAATAACACAGCCGACCGTCAGATGTTTGGACGTTTAACTCCAGACGTTTGGCCCCCGGTCTGACATCTGGAGGATGAACTCCAGACGCCTGAAGAACGACTGCACAAATGAGCACTATTACTAGATGGATGACTTTTCCCATAGTTGCCAATCAGACGTCTAGTGAAGAACACCCTGACGTCTGATCACTGGTCATACGTCTGAGCACAAAGCTCCAGACGGCTGACAACATGTGTGATGAAAATATCGGATACGTCAGACGTCTGGGCTTGCCCATCAGATGTCTGACTATACCATATGACTGGAGATGCCAAAAGGCGACCAGACGTTTGAAGCGACTGCATCAGACATCTTGCCTGATCCTGGTCTGTCTTCCAGAATTGGATTTTGAATTTAACAAAAAGTTGGTGGTAATCCGGATAGAGGCATGGGAGAAAAGATGGAAAAAATGGCAGAGGCAATGGTTTTCATGATGGTGGTTGTAAAGGAGAAGAAATACGAGAATGAGCAAACAATAGTAAGTAAAAAAGAGAACCGTTATGGAGAAAGATAAAAGAGGTAGAAAAATGATGGTGGTGATTATGGAGGAAAAGGCATCATCTTATGGTAATAATAAGAGATGTAAAGGATATATTTGTCTTTTTTCAATCACATGCTTAGCATGTCATGTACATAACTATTAGAATCATAACAAAGGGTATCAATTTGACAAACTTAATATTTGAGGCTACTAGGTTAAAAGAGGAAAATCAAAATGGTATTTTTAAGGGTAATAACTCAAAACACACCTAACATTTCCTTAAAAAATCACTAAGGTCCATAATAGTTTTTAATCATTTAACACCCTCCCTATCTTCCTCTCTTGTCCGAGCTCGACAAGCCTATGTCGACCAGCAACGTTCTTGTTTTTTTAATTTTTTTTGTGTTCTCTATTCTTCTTTCGTTTTTAATTGTGTGCGTGTTCTCTTATCTATGTTCCTCTTCTTCATTTTTTGTTTTTTGTGTTAACACTGTTTTCTTGTGATTTTTTGTGCTTCTCTATCTCTATATGTTCTTCTTCCTTTTTTGATCTTGTGTTCTCTCTCTGATCTTCTTCTTTCTTTTTTATTTTGTGCGTGTTTTTGATGTACTGGGTGATCTTGACCCAAAAGGTTGTGTTAATTCTTTTTGGTGCTGAGAGAGTTATCGGTGAAGTGGGGGCAGGCTTGTCGACGGTGATGATGGAGCTCAAGAAGGTCAATTTGGGCTTTATTGAAGAAGGAATATGAGGAGAGATGTTTTGAGGGAGGAGAGGAGAGGGGATGCTGATGATGGTATTGTCATCATCACATGATGAAATTTTGATGGTGTTAGGGACTTAACTGCCCAGACGCATTAAGTGCTTACAAAACGTTAAGGGCCTTATTGATTTTTAAGGAAAAGTTAGGGATGTTTTGATTTATTACCCATTTTAAGACCCACAATGCTAAAGGGTGTTTTGATATTTTTCCCACTCTAATCGAAAGTTTAAGGTTGTCAATCTAATGTCAACATCCTTGCTTCCCTGCCAAATGTAGGGAAATGCAATTTTAGCCGCGAAACAGGGTGTAACGCCATTTGTTTATTATTTGTCTCTAGCGATAGTGTTTTTTTTATATTTTTTGTTTTTGTTTTTGTTTTTTTTGTTTTTGTTTTTGTTTTGTTTTTGTTTTTGTTTTGTTTGGGGTTTGTTACTATAAAAACCAGAACTCCAGTGGCGTACGCATTGACATTGCTTGCCCTTCTTTTGTCTTGTAAGATTCCTCTTAAGTCTTAATGATGTTAGTTATTGAACTAAAGTATATATTGACCTTGTTGATGTCCGGCTTCCTGGGCAAAGCAGGCACATGCTTATTGTTAACCAGGCTCCTGAAAATTAGGATCTATTTTGCACTTGAAGCTAAACAAGTTTTGACCAAATCAAATCACCTTCTGATGCATGCATAGTACCATTGGATGCTATTTTTGGTACCATGCTGGTTGTGCCCTTTATGCTTTTGCTGACCGTAAGCATTGTATACAATAATGTGAACTGAATGTTTTTAGTATTTAGTCCTTTTTGTATGCTACGGTGCTGCACGTTGTGGACTTCGGTGAGAATTTTATAGCCTAAACTAAACCTTATGATGTTTTCTGCAAGCTCACCCAACTAACATGTGTTCCTGATTTTCATTGAGAAAATTTAGCAACTGAATTTGCAACCCACCATCCTCCCTTCCCACTCTACCCTACAAGCTGGCGTGGTCATGGTACATTGTAGATCTGTTTTATTAGGGGAATCAAAAAGATTACAAGTCCGTTGGGTCTTTTTCTGAGACATCAAATAAGAACGAAATAAGAGGGTATAAGCATCTTTTATTTTCCTTGTACTTGCCAAAACCTTAAAATTCACTTGGAATAAATTTTCATCTCCTACACCCAAAAGTCATTTTATACCCAAATTTTGGGTATAAACAGTTTCTTCTAGACCAAGAATAAGCTTTATACGCGATCTGTTGTCTCATATTACTCCCACAGATCCTCTATGACCTATAATAACAGAACTAAACACTAATAGGTATAAAATGTAATGATTATACCCAATTTATATTATACTTTGGAGGCATAAGTAGTTATACCCAAACATTGGGCTAAAAATTATTCGATTCCTGATGCGGCCTTGATTAGCAAGCGAAAGAAAGATGGACAAGTCGAGGAAAGAAGAAGAATTGAAATTCAGCGAAATTTTCCTATGTTCTAGCAGCAAGGGGAAAAGAAAGGAGCAACATTTCCTTTTTTATACTTTTTCATTTTTAGGTAAGAATATTTCCCCACTCGTCCAACTTTTCTTGCAAAACACAGCCTAATGCTAACGAAATATCATTTGTCTGTAGTTATGAAAATGAAACATGTGTTCATGTGCAACCAATTCAAAAACTTTTCGCATTATTACACCTCACCACAATGCAATCACTACCTCTTGCACAAAAAGATAATGAAGAAAAAGAAAGAAAAAAATAAAGATGGCATTTATCTGCACATTGATTCCTGAGGGTGATAGGGCGGAGCAAATTCGGTCTCCAAAGAGCAACAGCAGAACTCTTCCTTCTTCTCCACCATCTCCAATATATTTTCAAAAACAGATACATCACATGGAATCCTCAGGACGCCTTCCTGCTGGAAGCCGAACTCCTCCTCTGCTTCTCGCAGAAGAATTCCGAAGGCTCCGTGGCTCAAGTACTCCATTGGGATCACAAACCTCTTCATCTCCTCTCCAACACACAAGGCAAGAAACCCTTTTGGCACGCTGCTGTATAGTGCTGAAGAAGTGTTGGAAAGGGAGAGGGTTCTCTTGAGGAACTTGATGCTCTTGCTATTACTTTTGGGGGCAATGGCAAGCTTCTTCCATTTCTTCAGCATTTGCTGGAGCCTGACTATATCTGTGATCTTGTTGCTGGTCTTCTTGGACTCCATGAATCCCTGTGCAGGCTTGGAAACTGCTTCAAAGCCACAGGAAACCAAGTGCCTCTTTTCTTCCTTATCAAGAGGATTTTGTGGTAGCCTGAGATGTGCAAGGTGGCTATGTGAATTTATAGGAGTTAGAACCCTTTGCTCAATTAAAATAGTTTATATTCTATTCATATTTGTAATTTCTCTAGCATTTTTTATAGTGCAGTTATTGTTGCAACTGTCTTATGAATCAAGATAGTGACAATTTGTTTCAGTTTAAAAACTTCAGTGGCCAAGACTGAATCCTGAAGAGCTGTTGGCTCTCTTGATTTTTATGTCTTTGTGGTGAATGGTGCTGTGTTGGTGTATAAAATAAGAGATTGCACCAACCTTTTGACCTGTCCCATTGGCAGTATTGGAGACATGATCCTTTTGATCCACCGTAAACTTACACTTGTGACATTAGTAAATTCAGATCTTAGTGGAGGTTTCTGTGATTCAACATAGTAATAACTTTCTACAGTATTTTTATTTACTTTGGTTACTCAGATTACCACTGTACCTGCCTAAGTAGTTACAAGTCACGGAGCATCTTATTTTGGTTACTTTGATATTATTTTAGTCTGAAACGTTTCGGTGCAGAGATTTAGAGATTCTCAGCTTGTGTTTGGCATCTCTGCTTTGATAGTACTAATTTGTTTTATATATGCTCTTCTAATTTATTAGTTTCTTTTATTGTCATTCTTTTTATTAGATGTGGGTGCTTTCGAGAACGTGGCAAGTGTAAGATAGTAGAGATGCATGTGAGGTCTCTGTTTATCACGATTGGCAGCAAATAAGATATGGCTCATCAGATTTACACGTATGTCCAATAACATGTTTCATTTGGCGGGCGAGCTTCATTTTCCATGTCAAACTTCTTTAATCTTGTTATATTTGGATGTATAAGGCAATAACCATACTTACCAACTAACATATTTGGCAGATTATTGGAATGGGATGGCTTGACGAATGTTACTACAGGAAGACTTCAATTATTGATGAAATATAAATTAAAGTACTAATTAAAATATTAATCGCCTTCTAGAAAGAAAACATATATCCAAATGGAATACAATGACCTAAATATAGGATTAGCAATAGT
This sequence comes from Scilla litardierei, assembly GCA_030789695.1. Lineage (NCBI taxonomy): Eukaryota > Viridiplantae > Streptophyta > Magnoliopsida > Asparagales > Asparagaceae > Scilla > Scilla litardierei. The sequence goes on along the minus strand of CM061142.1, from coordinate 755,522,912 downwards.
GCATTGAACCTGATTAATTTAAAAGACTGCCAGGTTTTTCTGCAAATGTTATGATTGATGAATGTAGCTGTTCGACACTGAACTTTGGAATCGATATATTGAGCTGATATTTCGTCAATGGATGGTGAAAGAAGCCTATAAAGAAATCTGTGCGCTTAGTTTTTGAACACAGTACTAGTGTTCATTTTCACAGATTTCAATCCAATTGGGAGCAGCATTTATATCATTAACTCCACCAGTCATCTACGAACTCATGGCTCCAGAGGAAAGTTGGTTTAAATCTTCGACTGTTGACATGTAGAAGGATCACCTCAAGCTTTTTGCGCAATCAGATGTTTACAAGCATAATTTCACTAGGGGTAATACATCCTTTAGCAGAATTTTGTTCATTTTTGTTCTTTATGTTCTTGTTAGTATCTAATGTTTAATTACTTTTCCAGTGAAATATGGATAAAAGAGCAGTCCATGAGCTGCTGAGAAAAGGAGCGTAAAACTGTACTGGGTAAAGTTCGCTCCACATTTGGGCTTAAGCTAAAATATGTTTGACAGATCTGGGTGCAAATTATCTTACTGCGCAGCTGTAATGTGGGGTACTCTTACTAGTACACTACGTAAACCACGTAGAGATGAATTGCAAAGTTTCATCATGCGGTTTCATTTTATTTATAATGCGTAACCGGAGGATTGCATTTTTATTTGGTTTGGATAGCCTGAAAACTGTTTTCTGGTACTATCAGATGCACATATGAGTAAATTCCAAAATTTATGTTTGGCTTTTAGGCATTTTAGTTTTTGCATACAACCGGTCTCTAATGCCTAGCCTCGTGAATATTGTATGTTATAGGATTTATGATGTGCACCTGACGATCAAATTTTATCTTTTTTCGGGTACCCTTAAAAACCATTGCTGGGATTATAGATGGGGAACCTCCAGAAGTGCTGATTTTAGGCATTTCAGATATTGCATATCAACGATTTATAATGCAAAGTCTTGTAGATGTCATAGGTTACATATCAAGAGTATATCTGTGTTTTTTCTTATTTGGTAAAAGTTGACTGTCCAATAGCTTTTATCAAGTTTATCACTGGTAAACCAAGAACATGTGGACTGGACTTGTCTCCAGGTCAAGCTTTGGATTTCTGATGAGCACCGTACGATTCGATGTATGTATCTTAGTTTGTTTACTGCAATCAAGATGGACTGATGATATCGATAAGTGTATGATTTTGTTAGCTTAACATCCAAGTTGGGAAATCTTTATTCCAGCATGTGAAGTTTTGAAGCTTTTATGAGGACAGTGAGGGGGTTTGTCTAGGTTATATAAATATAATGCTAGTCTTTCTTGGTAGGTGTACAGAACAGTACCATCACACGACCCTTGAACTTGAAGCACTGTTAATGAATATTTTTTTCTCATCTGTGTTGTTCTAAACTGATTCAAATTTTTTATTCAATCACTTTAGACCTTTAAATTTATGCTCAAAAGACTTCCTCATTGGAAATGAAGTTTCTATATTCATTTGGTTGGATATCGTGCATAACATTACCAGTTTCTTTGAAATGGTTTCTGCGTTTTCTCTTATATTTCCACTTGTTTCAGCACCTTACTCAAATCTTACTTGTATCCTCTCCTAACTGTATCTTGCATGTCAGTTATTGCAGTTGCACATGCATCGGCTTGCAACTTGCCGAGTCAATTCAAAGTTAACTTGTGCTTATTATACTACTAGGAGCTGTCAGATAGAGATGTCAGTGTTTACAGTATTCACTTTGTGACAGTAACTTCAAGAAGATCCAGCAAGGAGATCTGCACATTGAGGATCACAAGGTATGGGTGCCCTTTTTTCAAACCAAAATTTAAAATTTGAGCTCGTCTCGGAACCTGCTTAGGAAAATTGATTCTTTTATTCATCTTACGCATGATTGCACATGAAGTGAACTGTTAGCACTTTGTCAGTAACTTGTAACTTACGATCTCAAAAACTATTTTTGTTTCACACATCCAGAAACAAATCTAGCTTATAGTCTACTAGTCTTCCTAGATTAAAGCCGTTAATATATCTTTCCTTCACGTTCTATTCTCCATTAGCCAATGTCATATTGGTTATTGACTACTGTTGAATCACAAGCATTAACTGCATATACCCCGAAAAATGAGAAACATTTCATCAGGCCTGAAGCTTTCTTTGTGAATGGATTTAAGCAAAACCAGCTGATTAGTCCTTGATCTCGTCCACTGTTTAACTGCTGCCTTGTCTCAATTGACTTTCATCAGGATGCCTCCTCGATCTTGTGTCTACCTATTAGGCACAATGCCTTGTGTTCATTCCAAAACAACGTATGCTTCCGGACTTATTAAAATGAGCTGACAATTCTTCTTTCATCTTTTGCAGATCCGACACTCGGAAAACTTAATTAAACGTAACCAAACTTGCACAATTAAGGCTAAATGATGGTTGGTATGGGTGAATGATTAGTTTGCGGCTAATTGTCTATCTGGAACAAGCTGTAACCAAGACCTGATGATCGAGTAATCAATCCCCGAGTTGAGAAGTGGGTACTTGTAGGGATTTAGCAGGGTACCTCATCGAAAGTGACGATCCGAAGTTGGTGCAGAAACTGGCAGTTATGGAGGGAAGAGACAATATATAGCCTGTGGCAAGTACAAATCTAGGTAGTTGATCATCTCAAAATTTTGTACTGCTAAGTTTCCTGTAGAGAAAGATCGCATTGCTCCTCACCAATCATTTGCAGCATCAGAACTTGATTTCATCAACCATACACAATCATTGATCTTCTACCTTCCAATCATATGTCCAATCATGAGCTGCAACAACCCACCACCCATTCTTCCAATCAAAAGCCAATCAGGATAAATTTTTTTGTTTAAAATAATGGAGTGATGCCAAGCTTGAGAGGTAAATGGAACATGCTCAAAGATCATTCACTCCCCCCCCCCCCCCTCCCATTTAATCATAAGGTGAGCTGAACCTCACTCTGGTTCATTGCATCTACTGCTGTTAAATTGATTTTGATTCTCTTTTTCTCAGAGGGGATCAGATGATTCTCAGTGAACAACAATAATTCATGCAACCGTGTGAGAATTAAACTGTCAGAGTTAAGAATCTACCTGTACTTTCCTTTTCACATCAATTTTCTCTCCATTTTACCACCGAATGGTACCTCTTCCCTTGGGTTATATAATACCCTAATTGAAACTTGAAGATAGATCGTTATCTCTCGCTACCGCTATTCATTCTTCTCAACAGGGTTAGAAATTCTGTATATTTCGTTTCCATCTATATTTCGTATATTGTTATAAACCGATCATCCTTGCGAATTGAGGACTGTCATCTAAGAAGTCATGCATTTGATGATAAACCGGTAGAAATGAGATTATACCCTAGGGAGACGTGCCTGGGTTGACTGAATAAGAATATACCATTGTCATTTAAGGCAATGCGCTATGCATGCTTTCTTCGAAGGCAGCTAAATACTTCCAATTTCCTCCTTTGAATTTTCTCTAGAACCATTACGAAATTTCAAGTGTCTGAAGGGATGCAGGTGTTGGTTTATTTTAAATTCCTTGATCCGAAAGATCTATTTATAATTATATTCGGTGGTCATAATAAATTATTACTGCAAAACTTGGAAGCCTAATTTTCTTGTTTTTGTAGTGTTTTATTACGCACTGCATTTGAAGTGTTTGATAAATTGTACAACTTAAAATCACGCAACTGTAACTAATAGAAAACAATCAATTTTGTGTGCCAACTAATCAGCCAACTCTAAATCGGTCCTTTATGAGTTCTTTTAATACAATCTAATATGTTGTATTCATGATTAATTGGATACTCTTAGTCTTAATTTTCTTATATTGTGTGCTCCATTATGTTTTTTAGCTTCATGGATTGTGTCAACTAAATTTATTTAATCATGTTTGCTTAAATTTATTTATTTAATCATGTTCTGCTAATATAATCGGTGGATATATACCAAGTTTTTTGTTAACACAATCCATGAAACTAAATTTATCTAATTATGTTTGCTTAACTAAATTTACCTAATATCTAATCAGTTGTAATAGGTTACTTAGAGTTTACATCGCCAAAGCAGTATGCTTTCTTAAAGGGCAGGTTGATTTTGGATAGTTCTCCACTTGCCCATGAAATGATTACCTTATGCCGGCGTTTTTATTCCGGCATTTCAAAGAAACATCGGCAAATGTCTTGGTGTTTCGACATTTGCCGGTGTTAAGATATTAATTACTATCCCTAGGAAATAAGGTTGTTTCTTTGTATCTTGTGCAAGTGTCTTTTCGATTCTAGTGTTGTCTCTTAGGTTCTTGGGTATGGCTCTTTGTTAATGATGTATGTAGTATACATATGAGGTCATCTCTTGTAAACATGATCACTAAGCAATACAAATCAGTTTCTTCTTCATCCAATTTAACATGGTATCAGAGCGAAGGTTCTTGTTCTGATCCAAAGCTCTCTTTCGTTGCCATCCTTCCCTCTCTCCCTTTTGGGGGAGAGGGGGGACGATCATACTCCAATTGATCCGGCTTCATCAGATCGGCGCCTTCACTTACAGATTCGATCGATGCCCTCCTCCTCAATCACCGGAGTTGGAGCACAGCCTCCTCGGCCCACAGCGGTCTCGCCCACAGTGGCATCTCTTCGGCCCCCAGCGGCCTCGTCCCCTGCAGCACATCATCGGAGCATAGCCTCCTCGGCCCCCAGCAGCCTCGCCCCCTTGCTGTAACTCATCGGCCCTTGCGGCCTCGGTCCCCTGCGACCTATGCCTCCTATGGCAACTCATCCGGCCCTATGCGGCCTTGGCTCCCAGCGGCATCTCTTCGGCTCCCAGCTCATTCGGCCCCATGCGGCCTTGGCCCATAATGGCACGTTATCGGCCCCATGCGGCTTCGGCCCCTAGCGGCCTCGGTCCACTGCGACCTCTGCCCTCTGCGGATCTTCCTCGGCCCACAGCGGCCTCGGTACACTGCGACCTCTGCCCTCTGCGGATCTTCCGCGGTCCCCAGCGGCCCTCTCCAACTCTGCGGTCATCCGATGTCGCCATCTCTGGATCTTATTTAGAAGCATATCAATTCCTCTCCAAACTCAACGTTACACCTTGAGTTTGAGGTGGGGTGCTAAGATAATTATTATGTCTAGGAAATTGTGTGTGACTCTTTGGTTCTTGTGTGTCTCTTGGGATGTTGTTTATGTGTCTTTTAGGCTTCTATGCCCAATAATGATGTATGTAGTGTGTGTGTGTGTGTGTGTGTGTATAGGGAAATGTGCATGCGCACGTGCGCATGCAGAAATACCTGCGAACGCCCCCTCTGTTTGGGGTTTGTAAGTATTTATTTGAATTTTTTTGCAGTAGGTAGATATACTTGTTATGTAGCTCCCCACAAAATTTTAGGCTAATCCAACACCGTTTGAGCCTCCGTTACATCGATTTCAAAAACGTTGCGCAAAACTCTCCAGAATTCAGAGGAGGCATGTGCAGGTAATTCTGCCTACGCACGTTCTTAGGTACATTTTTGGGATATATATATATAGAGGAGAGATCAAATGACCCTCAAAAATAACCCCCAAAAATAACCCCCTATTAAAAATCATATGCCCCCATTTTTTCGAAAAATCCGAACCGTTCATCTTGATCTCCACCTCTAAATACCTGACCCACCAATTTTCAATCCGATCCCATGTGTTTTGCCCGTTCATCCATCCGACCCAAATTTAACGGTTTCGCATGAACAGAACTTTTGCGAATGGTTGATGAACATGCAAAACACATGGGATCGGGTTGAAAATTGATGGGTAAGATATTTAGAGGGTAGAGATCAAGATGAACGGTTCAGATCTTCCGAAAAAATGGGAGGCATATGATTTTTGATAGTGGGTATTTTTGGGGTTATTTTTGGGGGTCATTTGATCCCTCATATATATATATACTAGTCATTACCCGTGCCCATAGGGCACAGTTTATTTAATGGCTGAGTTTTTCTCCCCCACACATTTCAAGTTCCCCCAAATTTCAAGTTTTCCCACAAAATTTCAAGTTTCCCCCCAAATTTAAGTTTTCCCCCAAAATTTAAGTCCCTCTATAATTGTCATTACCACCAAGGACAAACTTGCCACGTAGGACAAAGCTTTGTCCTAGTAGGATAAGATTCAAAATCTTCATAGAACTGAAAAAAATGGCCGGAAGGGGTGAGAATAAAAAGTGTGGGTGTGTGTGTGTGGAGGGTCCATAGGCAAAAATACAAAAACCGGGGTTGTATGTGCAAAATTCCCCACCTCCTCTTTTATCCCTCAAAATCTCATCTCTTATATTTTCTCTTATTCAATTTCCCTGTTTTATATAATAGATATCCAATTTCTCTTATCCAATTTCTCATGTCCAAATTCACTTATCAATTTCTCTTGATAACATCCGTCTTTTATATAATAGATATCCCTTATCCAATTTCTCTTGTCCAATATCTCTTATCCAATTTCTCTTGATAACATCTCTCGTTTGTAATATAGATATCTCTTATCCAATTTCTCTTGATAACATCACTCTTATCCAATTTCTATTGTCCAATATCTCTTATTCAATTTCTCTTGATAACATCCCTCTTTTATAATATAGATATCTCTTATCCAATTTCTTTTGTCCAATATCTCTTATCCAATTTCTCTTGATAACATCCATCTTTTATAATATAGATAGATATATATATATGTGTGTGTGTGTGTGTGTGTGTGTGTGTGTGTGTGAAAAATGGAGAAGAGCTGACAGCGCTGGAAATTTTTCCAGCGCTGTCCGCATTTTGGGTGAGATAAAAGTATTTTTTTTTGAAATTTTTTTTTGCAGTAGTTAGATATACGTGTTACGAAGCTCCCCACAAAATTTCAGCTCGATCCGACACCGTTTGAGCCTCCGTTCATCGATTTCAAAAACGTTACGCAAAACTGTGGACAGATTTGCGTAACGTTTTTGAAATCGATGAACGGAGGCTCAAACGGTGTCGGATTGAGCTGAAATTTTGTGGGGAGCTTCCTAACACGTATATCTAACTACTGCAAAAAAAAAATTTCAAAAAAAATATTTTTATCTTGTCCAAAATGCGGACAGCGCTGGAAAAATTTCCAGCGCTGTCAGCATTGGCCCATTAACATATATATATATATATATATATATATATATATATATATATATATATAGGGAGGTGATATGGTGAGATGGAAAGCAAAAGCCCTTAAAGTGAGCAAGCCAATCTCAGCCATTGGATCTGAAAAGGACGGCCGAGATCATACTCTTTTGCAAAGGACAGATATAGAGACATGTTAGCTTTATTTTTTGGCAAAAAAGCCCTTGGTCATTTCTCACAGTTGTCGAGCTCCCCCCTTTCTCTCTCTCATCTGTTCTTTCTTTTTCTTCTTCTCTCTTAGTCGTCAAAATCAAGAACCCAGGAAGACGGCCGACGACGACCTCAAGAAGGCCGCCCTCTCACTACTGTGGCAACCTCCGGCATGGATGCAAAAGTGCGCGAACGCCTTCTTGAAGTCGTGTATGTACGGCTTCCATTTGGGGTTGATGATCTTTCTACATATTAGAGTGAGCAAGAAGAGCAGCTGTTCGGATGCCGGCAACATAAAACGTCTGATTGTGATGATGTTTGATTTCATGGCTTCGCGTGCAATCTCCATTTGATCTTTCTGCTGGATGATTCCGAAGTTTCCGTCCATCCTCCAGGTTAGGTCGCCGGCCATCCTTCCGGTGAGGTTTCTACCGGTGTCGACGATGGCCATGATGTTGAACGGCGGGGTACCAATGTTGATGGTGATGAATGTGAGAAGAAATTAGAGTTCCTATTTATAGATTTTTTTTGGAGAGTTACAATTGTTGATGGACGACTGGCTCCATTGTAGATATAGACATTATGTGCTTGTATTAGAGAATTGTTTTTGTAAAATTTCAGATGTTGGTATAGGATACAAGGATACAATTTCAGATGTTTGTAAAATTTCAGATGTTTGTAAAATTTCATATGTTTTTAAATCTGATCATGCAAGGATACAAGCAGATTGATAGATCAAAGTTACACAACACAAGCTTTTCCCCAGAGTTTTCGATCCAAATCCAATTTCCAGTGTTTCAATCTCAAGATATTTAGATCAATATGTCATACTTTATGTCTGAATGTTGCATCATATTCTCTCTTGCAAAGCAGTATGATTGTTGGACATGACTTAAGCATTCAGTTTGTACATGACTTCTCTGACTGGCCCTCTCCCTTCAACACTTGGAAGCCTCACCTAACGCCTAATGTTGGATTTGAGCATTGATCTCTTGCATGGAAACATACCGAAAGAGCTTGGCAGCATGAAGAATCTCACCCTGTCAGATTTCAGAAGCAACACTCTATCGGACGGGCTAGCTCGATCCCTTCAAGAAATGGCCTCATTACAAGACTGACTTCTGTTACATGACCCTATTGGAGGGAATCTCATAGGATTCAAATTCGACAACTTGATTAATCAAGCTTGGACGGCAATCTTCCAGTGTTTCGATGGAAGGATCATGTGTTGAATTCCAGTAACAGGATGGCGGAAGAGAACTCTGATGAGGATTTAGGCATCATTTCTTTGTTCGGGCCCTCAGATTCATCAGTCAGCGGATTTTGGGTGGTGATTCTTGTTCAAGAGGTGGTGGTTAAGTTTCTTTTGGTTTCGTTCTTGTAGGGAAAGAACAAGGAGATCAGTGACGAAATCAAATAGAAGCTGGGTTTAGTCATAAGTTTACAGTTTGTTGCACAAAATTTTGTTTTTATCAGTTTGCACTCTATTGTGATGAATCTGATAGATGGGTTGGTCAATTGAGTATAATGAGGAGATCCTAAATATTAAGAATAATTTTTCACTGACATATTGTTCACATTTGCTATTCCTGTAACATTGGTACATGATGAACAAGAACAAGTTTTATCTCTGGGTTATGAAACAACTAGTATAATGGTTCCTATAATGCACTGGACGAACAAAAAGTCAAGTTTGGCTTTTAATACCTAAACCTTCACCATCACCTATGGTAAGGATTACAACATAGATTTTAAGTTTGTCTCTAAACTAAAGTAAAGTTGGAATGGATTTATATGCTTCAAACTGCATTTATAATCTTCAAACTGGACTAATTTTTTGCTTGTTTTATTTGTAGGCTTTGATGCTTGCTGGAGACCATGAAACCATGAAGCAATTATGTGCAAAAAAACATGAACATGTAGAACTTGTAACCTTGAAGTTGGAATCCTAAAGTTGGAAAAAAAACTGAAAGTGAAACATGAAAGTGCAAATCAGCTAGATAACATGAAGCAAATCAAGCTGGAGAACACCAAAAAACATGGAAGCTGGAGAACTTGAAGCAAATCAAGCTGGAGATCTTGAAATCTGTTTTTTTATTTTCATTTTTTGTTTGCATTATGTATTTTTAAGTGTAACTACTCAATTATGAGTGTAAGCGCAAATTCTGTCCAAATTGTGGAAATTCTGTATTGTGTAACTTCTCAAATATGAGTGTTTGCTATAGAACTTATCCAATTTGGATTGTGTATTTTTATTGAGGATTTCTCAAATATTGTGTATACTGGAAAACTTCTCAAATTCTGTATATGAGACCTTCTTGAATCAAGATAACATATTCATATCCACATTCAAGTAATTATGCATACTCAATTACCAAATAGAAGAATTCAGATATTATTCAATCACAATAGCTGAAATCTCCAACATATATAAGCCGTCCAATTCTAGCATCACAACCTCACAACCTGGATATCATAGAATTGGCATGTATCATAATCTTACACAAACAGATTTCCAAATTTCCAAACAAAATACAGAATCCTGTCATAGAATCCTGTCATTGAGGCAAACAGAATATCTGATAGATTTGCAAAATTCCCGATTTTTCAACAAAATTATTCAACATGTCAGATTCTTAAATATTCAGCATATTCTTCAAGGAAATCATACAAAATTGTTTAACAAAAACTATCAACAGATTCAATAGATGCTTCAACAGAATTTACAAAATTGTTCAACAAAAAACTATCAATAGATTCTTATATCCAACATGACATATTCTTCGGCAGATTCTTCATATCCAACACGACAACAAATTTGATTCATCATATCCAATATGACAACCAAGTATCCAGGTTGCTTCAAGCTTCAATGACAATAGAATTTACCAAAATGACAACATTTGCAATAGCAGCAGAATTTGTCAACACGACAACAGAATTTGAATCCAATTGTTGCCTCATACAGCTTTCCAGAACTTGAAAATTTTTGTTTCATAACTTTCCAGAACTTGAATCCATTTGCTGAATTCATACAGCTTTCCAAATGGATTCGACAACTTTCCAGAACTTATAATGCAGCTCAGTTAGATCTTATGATTCCATGATATATACATGAAGACTCGTTCGAGCTGAACTTGCTGCCATGATTTCCATCCATGCATTTGTCCCACCACGCATTGATAATCTTCCCTACCAACTCACTGCTCTTCCTGTACACAAGCCAAAAATAGATATTTAATTTTCTTGATCAAGCAATAATCCAATTAATCTAATTTGTGTTCAGGGGCAGCTACTCAAACAGCTTACTCTTAAAATGTCTGTGATGGCAATAATGGCATTGGCTATTGGAGTTATTAGATGAAGTTATTAAAATGTCTACTCAAACAGCTTACTAATGCTCAGGTGCAGAACTAATGCTCAGGTACATTCTTTCATCCATTAATGCATTAACTGCTTTTTGATAAGCCACAGAATTATACAAGTTAAAGATCAGAATAACACGACAATTTTCCAATCAACTAGAAATTATATCCCATAAAACCCAACCGAGTTACTGTTTTTATTTCCACAAATTGACTTCTAAGAAGGAGAGCATTGCACATCATCCCTAAGCCATTCAGCTTAAATAATATTGTTATAACGAAATAAGTAATAATAAGTAGACAAAAATAATATGATATGAATGTAGAATCACTGAGGTTGTTTATTGATTATAAGACAAACAAGATAACTCCCCGTAATAGTTTCACATACCTCTCTCATGCAAAAGTAAAAGATAACAGGTAGAAATCTCCACGGATCATTGGAGTGCCGACACCTCTGGTATGTTGACATAAAACTTAATTGGGGCACATGCACCCGTGATAAGAAATATTCAAATGAAAAGAAACAATATAATCAAGAAACAAATGATCAGAACAAATAAATTAATTAATTAGCATTAGAAAACTTGACAACAAATTTGTTTTAAAAGAATGTTTGATTAACCATAGAAGACTCCACTGAATTAGCATCATATCTCTCCAAACTAGTTGGGACCACTAGAATTAGTAAAGTCTGATTTTAAGATAAAGAATAATATTTCTCCTGTTCACAGCACGATTCAGGCAAAAAACCATCTAAACATGGATTTCTACCCCCATTAATATCTCACAATCAACAAAGCATAGTACCACGTAGCTCAATATTTGAGCTGCTAGAGAAAAGCTTGTTTTGTGTGCTGAATTTCACGCAAATATGAAAATCATAACAAACAGACGAATGACGATTAAAGAAAATAGACAGTAAAGAAACAGAACAAAGACAACGCAAAGGGGAGAGCCATTGTTTGACATTGGCACTATTTCTTCAATCGATGCTGAAATCAGAAGAGGACCAAAAATAAAACAAAATTAAAATTAAAGCCTGCAATTTCATTATACATCCTTGGCTATTTAAGCTACAATATGATTAAAAAAACAAAAACAGACCTTACCGTCATCTACTCCTTGCAATGAAACTTGGAAAAAAAACTGCTACTATATTAAATGATACCTAACTAAAATGCAAGCTTTTTGGAAGAATACGATCATGGCTATTGGAACTGGAAAATAACATGTGCTTCTCCTTCTCTATGAATCATCAAAACCCTCGCTGACAACGAGCTTGATCTCCTACTCGTCAACGAAATTGAAAAATCCAAACCCTAGCCGAACCCAAAAATCGCGATTGTGATGAACCCTAGGAGAATTCCTATGCTTGCAAAAATGAGAGCGAAGCTTTGGGGGAAGGCGTTGTCCTAGGGGGAGGGGAAGAGCGAAGCTTTTGGGGAAGGTGTTTTGTTGCGGAAGGGGGGAGTTTCATGTGCTTGCAACGGCCAAATAAACTTGGGCTTTTCCGCAAAATGACTACAAAGATTGCAGCCAGCTGGAGAAAGTAGTCACGGGCGCGCGGGATTGGAAAATTGCAAAAAACCACAGACAACACAGGAAAATCTGAGTCGTTGGCTCAGATCCGATGGCCAGGACTGTTTTGCTCACTTTAAGTGGGTTTGCTCACTTGCTCACCATATCATCTCCCTATATATATATATATATATATATATATATATATATATATATATATATATATAGGGCAATCTTCGGGTGCGAAAAATCCCGTGCGAAAGCCGTGCGAAAACTTTTTTTTTATTTTTTTGAAATTTTTTTTTTCAAAATTTTTTTTTTGATGTTTAATCCATACAATTATATACCCCAGGGAAAATAATGGGTGAACCCGTTGGGCATTAGAGCACCCATCCACCCGTTACAAATTTAACGGTCTCAAAACGTGCGAATTTGATGAAATGGCTTGATCGAAGGCCAAATGACATTATTTCTCAACCATTATTTTTTGAGGGGGGTATAACAACATATAATGAGGGTGGAAAAAAGAATTTTTTAAAAAAAAATTTCAAAAAAAAGATAAAAACATTTTCGCACGGTGCGAAATGTTCTCATTTGAAAATTTTCATATATATATATATATGAGAATAATGGGTATCATACGCCATATGAGAGGGTCTCTCATATTCCCTCTCACATAAAGGGGGCAAGTACAACAAGTACAATCCCATGTGGGCTTGTACTTGCCCCCTTTATGTGAGAGGGAATATGAGAGACCCTCTCATATGGCGTATGATACCCATTATTCTATATATATATATATATATGGATCTTCAAATGCGAAAAAAGGGCTTTTCGCACCGTGCGAAAACAATTTTTTTATTTTTTTGAAATTTTTTTTTCAAAAATTCTTTTCTTGATGTTTAATCCATACAATTATATACTCCAGGGAAAATAATGGGTGAACCCGTTGGGCATTAGAGCACCCATCCACCCGTTACAAATTTAACGGTCTCAAAACATGCGAATTTGATGAAATGCCTTGATCGAAGGCCAAATGACATTATTTCTCAACCATTATTTTTTGAGGGGGGGTATAACAACATATAATGAGGGTGGAAAAAAGAATTTTTGAAAAAAAATATTTCAAAAAAAAACTAAAAACATTTTCGCACGGTGCGAAATGTTTGCATTTGAAAATTTTCCTATATATATATATAAGGTCATCTCTTGTAAACATGATCACTAAGCAATACAAATCAGTTTCTTCTTCATCCAATTTAACAGCCGGCATTTATAAGAACGCTGGCAAATGCTGAACTTTTTTCCATGTTTATAAGAACGCTGGCAAATGCTGCCTTTTCCCGATGCTTTACGGTAAACGTTAAGAAATCTAGTGTCCTTACACACAATTTTGTATCAGGTTTAATAATATTATTTTTATGCATATATTTAATAAAAGAATATAATTAATATAATTTAATAAATTATAATAAAATAAATATTTCAAATAAAAATACGATTTGTAAAATATTTTGTTCGTACGATTTCTCGGAAGAGTTGCTATGTGAACAAACCTTTTTTCTCAGTTCACATACCAACTTATTTACAAGCATGCGCAAGCAGAAACAAGCATGGGGGCGGAGGATGCGGGTATATAGATGAGGATCGACATGCGAGGCTAGACAATCTAAGAACAATGTAATTGATTTCTCCTTCGGGCTTTTCAACAAACAATGCAATGTAAAGAAGGTGAAAACTCGAGCCGCATGTATACTTGGGGTTTGGTAATGGTCGATATGGCAACCCAACTTGGATGATGATACGCAACTGGCAACCCAACTTAATAAAAACTTCGGGAAAGTTAATAAAAACACCGGGAAAAGCCCACAGTTTAGTATTGGTTCTATGATTTCAACAAGCCGATGGGAAGTAGAATGTGCATCAAGCTCGATCTGAGCAAAACATTCAAACTTCATATTATTTATACTAAAGCAAATGGATTTTCTGAACATCTTCATTGTTTGGATTCGAGAGCGCGTTTCTTTTCTGTTGTTCTCTATTTTTATAAATGGCAATCCAGCTGATATCCTTTTGTCAAATCAATATAAACGCAAAGGTGATCAACTATCACCTTATTTATTTGTTATAGTCATGGAGTGTTTCTCTGTCATGATAAATCTGGCAATTGTTGAGCATCATATAGGCCCTATGAAGCGTGCACCATTTGTGACTCTCGCGGTTGACATGCTAGTTTTTTACAAAGCAGTAGTAAAATCTACAACTGACCTTGATCAACTCCTTGTGAAGCTCAAGTTTTACACAGATTTGGAGTTGAACAAGCTAAAAAGTAAGAAGTTTTTAGTAGAAGTCGTCGTATTAAACAAGAACTTTCATATGGTCTTTCATCTATATTTGGCATTCAGTGTGGGATATTTTCTAATCGCTATCTTGGCTTACCATTTTCGGTTGTTTATCCTACGCATTATGCTCCTTTTATTGACAGAAGCAAGCGTATATTGATGGTTAGGCTTCACTCATGTTATCTTGGGTGGATATAATTGATAGAGGATAATGGGTATGCTCTGACAGCGCAAGAAATTTCATGCATTGTCTGCGCCAAAAAAACCTTGAAATTTTTTTTGTTGAAATTTTTTATCGTGTACACATTCTAAACCTCTAAAACCCCAAATATGAGTGAGTTCTAGGTATTTGACCATCGATCCACTTGTTGCAAAAAGTTTTATTGTTGATGGCTACATCGAGGCACAAAAAAATGGAGGCTTTGGCATTCGATGCCTCCAGGATGTGAACAATACAGCTGGCATAATGTTTTTGTGGCATTTGTTACATTAACTTCTCCCTTAGGTGGATTTTATCCACAAAACCTTATTTTAAATTGCATTGAATTGTGTTTCATTCTGAAAAATTGCATTGATGTTGTGAACGGGTATTTAACCGTAGTTGGGTGAGATTCTGGGCTATCCTAGAGATAGGCCCATATCATTGTAAACCCATATTGTATTCTCCCACTTGCCTATAAATATAGACCTGAGGGCTCTCCCCTCAATGAGTTGATTCATAACACGTTATCAGCACGACTCTAAATTTTTTTTTTCTTTTCCACAAATTTTTTTCCCGTTGCGAAGGCGAAGGCGAAGGCGAGACGGGAGATCCACGAGCGCGGCGCAAGGCTTTCTCCATTGAAGGTCGTCATCCGCGTAGGGCTTCGAGCAACCGTCGCTATATCCGGAGGACGGATATAGAGGTAAAAATATTAAAAACGATATTTTTAATCATACGTATGATTGCCCCTCCCCTAGATCTCGCAAGATCGTTATGGGGATTCATCGTCGCCTTGAAAACGACGGATTTTTCGTCCCAAAAACTCAATTTTTAGGATAAAAACCCTAGTTTTGAACCCTCCGGCGGCTAGCCGTCGTCGGAAACCCCCCCACCCCACCTCGCCGGAATCCTCTCCCCCCACCTTGGTCACCTCCCCCTGCAGGGGGGCGGCCCCCGCCGTCGCCGCCCCTGCAGGGGGCGGCGGCCCCCGTGGCCGCGCCCCCCCTGCAGGGGGCGGCCTCCGCGGCCGCGCCCCCTGCAGGGGGCGGCGCCGGCGCCGGACCCCCCAATGAAACCCTAACAATAACAAATAAATAAATTAATTAATAAATCCAGATCTGTGGGCCTGAAGCCCACAGCAGATCTGTGGGCTTCAGGCCCACAGAATTCAAAAAAAAATCCAGATCTGTGGGCCTGAAGCCCACAGCAGATCTGTGGGCTTCAGGTCCACAGACTTCAAAAAAAAAGAAAAGAAAAAAAAAGAAAAGCCTATGGGCCTGAAGCCCATAGGCCGACTGCGGGCTTCAGGCCCGCAGGCTGGTTTATCTGAAAAAAAAATGGGGGAGGCAACGGGCTATAAACTCGCCTCAAAAGGCAACTTGTTAGCCTAAAAATTAATTTAAAAAGGGGGATTTAAGGGCAAAATATTCGTGAAAAATCACGGTAAATTACGGGACAAATATCGGGCAGGCGAGGACTTTTTGGGGATTCTTGGGGGGGCTTTTGGGATGATGAGGGAAACTTTCCCCTCTGACAAAGAAAATGTTTATTTTGGGCTCTTAATCAATTTAATTGATTAAACCCATTCAATTTACAACCTTTACATTGTAATGATTTTTTCTGCAAAAATCATATTTACATGCTTTGCATCTCTGGTATATTCTGTTGGATATTATATGCGTGGTTGTGCATTGTATTTAAAACTTAATAATTAGGAAGATACTGCGACCGCTCTGCCGTTAGTAACATAACCTAACGGTGTATGACGTTGCCCAGTGGTCCAATAATTATTAAGTGTTTAAATTATTTATCCATCTCTGCGAATATTAAATGCATGTGATGCCTGTGATGAAAATGTCTGATGAAAATGTTGATGAGCACAATATTTCTGCATGAATTGCTAAATGTGGTTTTGGATCGGCCGTTTAGTCCCACAGTTTATTTCCCGCACTTTTCTTTTATTTTTGAGAGAAATTGTAGTGAGGAATTTATGTAAAAGAAAGAAGACCAACTTTCATGGAGACGGAGGCCACGCTTGAAGATGGAGATATCATATGGGACCCACGGGGTTTCCAAAGTTGTATTTTCATTTTCTTTAAGGTGCAAATTTGTATAATTTGGACTGTGAACTTTTTTTGGACTCTTTCTTGTGTGACTGGCTGATCCACACATTTAGTTTTTCGTTAAATATTGCCTCCGCATGAAAATGTTTTCTCTGAATTAATTACTAATTCATGCATGTTTGTGCTCTGCTAGATAAATGGCTAATATTGCAAGCGTTAATTTCGAAGTACTGGAAGCATCAGGTAGAAACTATCTAAGCTGGCAGCTAGATGTAAAGTTTCACCTGCGTGCAAAGTCCCTCATCGTTGCTGTGCCTGAAATAGAAAATGTTAGCGATATAGAGAAGGCGCAAGCCATCACCTATATTCGCCGCCATTTGGACAAGACCTTAAAGGCTGAATACCTTATGGTCGAAGATCCACTTGAGCTATGGACTGCCCTTGAGGACAGGTATAAACATCAGAAAGATGTTATACTTCCAAGGGCACAATATGAGTGTGAGAACATGAGACTACAGGACTTTAAGTCCATTGCTGAGTACAACTCAGCACTTTTTAGCATCACCTCACGCCTGAAGTTGTGTGGTGAGAATGTCTCAGAAGATCGCATGCTGGAAAAGACGTATACGTCCTTCCATGAAAAAGATGCGATACTCATACAGCAATACCGTGAACACAGGTTCACCAAGTATTTTGAGCTGCTGTCATGTTTACTCATGGACGAGCAAAACATAGAGCTTCTTCTCGCCACTCACAATATGCGCCCTCCCGGCACTGCCCCCTACCAGAAGCTCACCATACCTCTTCCTTCAAAAAAAGAAGAGAGATAATAAAAGAAAAGAAAGACCACAGAAGGGGGGCTCATCAGAAAAATGCCAAGGGCCACGTACAGCAGCAGCGAAATAATGAAAGTAAGCGGAAGTTCACGTGTCACAGAAATGACAAAAATGATTCACCCCCACCCAAGAGGGAATGTGAAGACCAGTGCCATAATTGTGGCATGAAAAGCCACTGGTCCAAAATGTGCCGAACTTCGCAGCACCTCCAGGATTTGTATAAAGAAAACAAGTAAAATAAAGCTGAAACAAACCTGATGACCTCTAATGCTCCAGTCAAGTTTTCAGCTGACAACTTCGAAAATGATGACTTGCTTGATTAGCCTTTATTTTTATCTTAGCAATTTGTTTTGAGAATAATTTATGAGAGCATTTTAATTATGAAATTTGTTCTGAATGAAAATGTTTAGTAGACAATAAATGAAAATGTTTATATGCATGTGCCTAACGATTCATCTTTTAATAGATGAAACTCTCTCATAAATAATTAGTAGACAATAAACACGTACGATCTCTTTCAATACAAAGCCCAATATCAGGGCTATATTGAAGATCCAGGGAATACAACATTGTTGCCCTCAAACGACACAAAAATAAAGGATGCACTAATCCCTCCGAATTCCAAAAGAAACTTTCTAAGTTTCAAGGACATCCGTTTCAACGGATTCCACTTGGAAACAGCAAATGTAAATGAAAAAAAAAATTACCGTATGCAACGTCTCAAGAAAAAGGAGTAAAATCCACACTTGAACGTTTTGAGAGCCTTATAGGCCTCCACCATACGAAGATTCGGAGAAAGGAAGCAGAATTAAACGGAGCACCTGAAGTGCCCGACATCAGCCGAGTTTTTACTCCGGCATGATGGACTTGGCCACCCTAGATTTGTGATGATGCATCGCATCTTATCCTATGGGTATGACATCAGCCGAGTTTTTACTCCGCACTTTGCAAAAGTTATGTTCATGTGAAACCGTTAAATTTGGGTCGGGTGGATGAACGGGCAAAACACCTCGGATCGGGCTGAAAATTGGTGGGTAGGTGGTTTAGAGGGTGGAGATCGAGATGAACTGCTCGGATCTTCCAAAAAACATGTGGAGATTGGAGTTTTTTTGACCGACCCCGGAGAGATTCTCTCCTGTGACACCCTATTTCCCGTTTCCTATATATATATATATATATATATATATATATATATATATATAGAGAATAATGGGTATCATACGCCATATGAGAGGGTCTCTCATATTCCCTCTCACATAAAAGGGGCAAGTACAACAAGTACAAGCCCATGTGGGCTTGTACTTGCCCCCTTTATGTGAGAGGGAATATGAGAGACCCTCTCATATGGCGTATGATACCCATTATTCTCATATATATATATATATATATATATATATATATATATATATATATAAGGTCATCTCTTGTAAACATGATCACTAAGCAATACAAATCAGTTTCTTCTTCATCCAATTTAACAGCCGGCATTTATAAGAACGCTGGCAAATGCTGAACTTTTTTCCATGTTTATAAGAACGCTGGCAAATGCTGCCTTTTCCCGATGCTTTACGGTAAACGTTAAGAAATCTAGTGTCCTTACACACAATTTTGTATCAGGTTTAATAATATTATTTTTATGCATATATTTAATAAAAGAATATAATTAATATAATTTAATAAATTATAATAAAATAAATATTTCAAATAAAAATACGATTTGTAAAATATTTTGTTCGTACGATTTCTCGGAAGAGTTGCTATGTGAACAAACCTTTTTTCTCAGTTCACATACCAACTTATTTACAAGCATGCGCAAGCAGAAACAAGCATGGGGGCGGAGGATGCGGGTATATAGATGAGGATCGACATGCGAGGCTAGACAATCTAAGAACAATGTAATTGATTTCTCCTTCGGGCTTTTCAACAAACAATGCAATGTAAAGAAGGTGAAAACTCGAGCCGCATGTATACTTGGGGTTTGGTAATGGTCGATATGGCAACCCAACTTGGATGATGATACGCAACTGGCAACCCAACTTAATAAAAACTTCGGGAAAGTTAATAAAAACACCGGGAAAAGCCCACAGTTTAGTATTGGTTCTATGATTTCAACAAGCCGATGGGAAGTAGAATGTGCATCAAGCTCGATCTGAGCAAAACATTCAAACTTCATATTATTTATACTAAAGCAAATGGATTTTCTGAACATCTTCATTGTTTGGATTCGAGAGCGCGTTTCTTTTCTGTTGTTCTCTATTTTTATAAATGGCAATCCAGCTGATATCCTTTTGTCAAATCAATATAAACGCAAAGGTGATCAACTATCACCTTATTTATTTGTTATAGTCATGGAGTGTTTCTCTGTCATGATAAATCTGGCAATTGTTGAGCATCATATAGGCCCTATGAAGCGTGCACCATTTGTGACTCTCGCGGTTGACATGCTAGTTTTTTACAAAGCAGTAGTAAAATCTACAACTGACCTTGATCAACTCCTTGTGAAGCTCAAGTTTTACACAGATTTGGAGTTGAACAAGCTAAAAAGTAAGAAGTTTTTAGTAGAAGTCGTCGTATTAAACAAGAACTTTCATATGGTCTTTCATCTATATTTGGCATTCAGTGTGGGATATTTTCTAATCGCTATCTTGGCTTACCATTTTCGGTTGTTTATCCTACGCATTATGCTCCTTTTATTGACAGAAGCAAGCGTATATTGATGGTTAGGCTTCACTCATGTTATCTTGGGTGGATATAATTGATAGAGGATAATGGGTATGCTCTGACAGCGCAAGAAATTTCATGCATTGTCTGCGCCAAAAAAACCTTGAAATTTTTTTTGTTGAAATTTTTTATCGTGTACACATTCTAAACCTCTAAAACCCCAAATATGAGTGAGTTCTAGGTATTTGACCATCGATCCACTTGTTGCAAAAAGTTTTATTGTTGATGGCTACATCGAGGCACAAAAAAATGGAGGCTTTGGCATTCGATGCCTCCAGGATGTGAACAATACAGCTGGCATAATGTTTTTGTGGCATTTGTTACATTAACTTCTCCCTTAGGTGGATTTTATCCACAAAACCTTATTTTAAATTGCATTGAATTGTGTTTCATTCTGAAAAATTGCATTGATGTTGTGAACGGGTATTTAACCGTAGTTGGGTGAGATTCTGGGCTATCCTAGAGATAGGCCCATATCATTGTAAACCCATATTGTATTCTCCCACTTGCCTATAAATATAGACCTGAGGGCTCTCCCCTCAATGAGTTGATTCATAACACGTTATCAGCACGACTCTAAATTTTTTTTTTCTTTTCCACAAATTTTTTTCCCGTTGCGAAGGCGAAGGCGAAGGCGAAGGCGAGACGGGAGATCCACGAGCGCGGTGCAAGGCTTTCTCCATTGAAGGTCGTCATCCGCGTAGGGCTTCGAGCAACCGTCGCTATATCCGGAGGACGGATATAGAGGTAAAAATATTAAAAACGATATTTTTAATCATACGTATGATTGCCCCTCCCCTAGATCTCGCAAGATCGTTATGGGGATTCATCGTCGCCTTGAAAACGACGGATTTTTCGTCCCAAAAACTCAATTTTTAGGATAAAAACCCTAGTTTTGAACCCTCCGGCGGCTAGCCGTCGTCGGAAACCCCCCCACCCCACCTCGCCGGAATCCTCTCCCCCCACCTTGGTCACCTCCCCCTGCAGGGGGGCGGCCCCCGCCGTCGCCGCCCCTGCAGGGGGCGGCGGCCCCCGTGGCCGCGCCCCCCCTGCAGGGGGCGGCCTCCGCGGCCGCGCCCCCTGCAGGGGGCGGCGCCGGCGCCGGACCCCCCCAATGAAACCCTAACAATAACAAATAAATAAATAAATTAATAAATCCAGATCTGTGGGCCTGAAGCCCACAGCAGATCTGTGGGCTTCAGGCCCACAGAATTCAAAAAAAAATCCAGATCTGTGGGCCTGAAGCCCACAGCAGATCTGTGGGCTTCAGGTCCACAGACTTCAAAAAAAAAGAAAAGAAAAAAAAAGAAAAGCCTATGGGCCTGAAGCCCATAGGCCGACTGCGGGCTTCAGGCCCGCAGGCTGGTTTATCTGAAAAAAAAATGGGGGAGGCAACGGGCTATAAACTCGCCTCAAAAGGCAACTTGTTAGCCTAAAAATTAATTTAAAAAGGGGGATTTAAGGGCAAAATATTCGTGAAAAATCACGGTAAATTACGGGACAAATATCGGGCAGGCGAGGACTTTTTGGGGATTCTTGGGGGGGCTTTTGGGATGATGAGGGAAACTTTCCCCTCTGACAAAGAAAATGTTTATTTTGGGCTCTTAATCAATTTAATTGATTAAACCCATTCAATTTACAACCTTTACATTGTAATGATTTTTTCTGCAAAAATCATATTTACATGCTTTGCATCTCTGGTATATTCTGTTGGATATTATATGCGTGGTTGTGCATTGTATTTAAAACTTAATAATTAGGAAGATACTGCGACCGCTCTGCCGTTAGTAACATAACCTAACGGTGTATGACGTTGCCCAGTGGTCCAATAATTATTAAGTGTTTAAATTATTTATCCATCTCTGCGAATATTAAATGCATGTGATGCCTGTGATGAAAATGTCTGATGAAAATGTTGATGAGCACAATATTTCTGCATGAATTGCTAAATGTGGTTTTTGGATCGGCCGTTTAGTCCCACAGTTTATTTCCCGCACTTTTCTTTTATTTTTGAGAGAAATTGTAGTGAGGAATTTATGTAAAAGAAAGAAGACCAACTTTCATGGAGACGGAGGCCACGCTTGAAGATGGAGATATCATATGGGACCCACGGGGTTTCCAAAGTTGTATTTTCATTTTCTTTAAGGTGCAAATTTGTATAATTTGGACTGTGAACTTTTTTTGGACTCTTTCTTGTGTGACTGGCTGATCCACACATTTAGTTTTTCGTTAAATATTGCCTCCGCATGAAAATGTTTTCTCTGAATTAATTACTAATTCATGCATGTTTGTGCTCTGCTAGATAAATGGCTAATATTGCAAGCGTTAATTTCGAAGTACTGGAAGCATCAGGTAGAAACTATCTAAGCTGGCAGCTAGATGTAAAGTTTCACCTGCGTGCAAAGTCCCTCATCGTTGCTGTGCCTGAAATAGAAAATGTTAGCGATATAGAGAAGGCGCAAGCCATCACCTATATTCGCCGCCATTTGGACAAGACCTTAAAGGCTGAATACCTTACGGTCGAAGATCCACTTGAGCTATGGACTGCCCTTGAGGACAGGTATAAACATCAGAAAGATGTTATACTTCCAAGGGCACAATATGAGTGTGAGAACATGAGACTACAGGACTTTAAGTCCATTGCTGAGTACAACTCAGCACTTTTTAGCATCACCTCACGCCTGAAGTTGTGTGGTGAGAATGTCTCAGAAGATCGCATGCTGGAAAAGACGTATACGTCCTTCCATGAAAAAGATGCGATACTCATACAGCAATACCGTGAACACATGTTCACCAAGTATTTTGAGCTGCTGTCATGTTTACTCATGGACGAGCAAAACATAGAGCTTCTTCTCGCCACTCACAATATGCGCCCTCCCGGCACTGCCCCCTACCAGAAGCTCACCATACCTCTTCCTTCAAAAAAAGAAGAGAGATAATAAAAGAAAAGAAAGACCACAGAAGGGGGGCTCATCAGAAAAATGCCAAGGGCCACGTACAGCAGCAGCGAAATAATGAAAGTAAGCGGAAGTTCACGTGTCACAGAAATGACAAAAATGATTCACCCCCACCCAAGAGGGAATGTGAAGACCAGTGCCATAATTGTGGCATGAAAAGCCACTGGTCCAAAATGTGCCGAACTTCGCAGCACCTCCAGGATTTGTATAAAGAAAACAAGTAAAATAAAGCTGAAACAAACCTGATGACCTCTAATGCTCCAGTCAAGTTTTCAGCTGACAACTTCGAAAATGATGACTTGCTTGATTAGCCTTTATTTTTATCTTAGCAATTTGTTTTGAGAATAATTTATGAGAGCATTTTAATTATGAAATTTGTTCTGAATGAAAATGTTTAGTAGACAATAAATGAAAATGTTTATATGCATGTGCCTAACGATTCATCTTTTAATAGATGAAACTCTCTCATAAATAATTAGTAGACAATAAACACGTACGATCTCTTTCAATACAAAGCCCAATATCAGGGCTATATTGAAGATCCAGGGAATACAACATTGTTGCCCTCAAACGACACAAAAATAAAGGATGCACTAATCCCTCCGAATTCCAAAAGAAACTTTCTAAGTTTCAAGGACATCCGTTTCAACGGATTCCACTTGGAAACAGCAAATGTAAATGAAAAAAAAAATTACCGTATGCAACGTCTCAAGAAAAAGGAGTAAAATCCACACTTGAACGTTTTGAGAGCCTTATAGGCCTCCACCATACGAAGATTCGGAGAAAGGAAGCAGAATTAAACGGAGCACCTGAAGTGCCCGACATCAGCCGAGTTTTTACTCCGGCATGATGGACTTGGCCACCCTAGATTTGTGATGATGCATCGCATCTTATCCTATGGGTATGACTTGAAGAACCAGAAGATTCTTCAGAAGGGAAAAAATCCCTCGCATCCCTTACTATAAGGGAAAACTAATTGCAAGGCCATCTACACGATAAGTTGAAAAAGAATCTCCACGCTTCCTCAAAAAGAATACTAGGAGATAGATGTGGATAAAATCCACCACCCCTAGTGGGCTATTTCAGTACTTCACTGTACTGATAAATGCATCCTCAGAATATTCGTACGTGTGTCTACTACAGACCCGCAACTTAGCTTTTCCAAAGCTATTGGCACAAAAATAAAAATGTTGCGGGCACATTTCCCAGACAATAAAATGTTGTAAATAAGTCTGGTTAATGTTGGGAAATATACCTCCCAGTCTTTTCAAGAGTACTGCCAATCAACAGGAATTGAAAATGAACATACAAGTGCCGTATGTTCATACCCAAAATGGGTCGGCAGAGTCACTGAAAAGTAGACTCCAATGGACTGAACGTCCATTAAATCCCGATTGCCTATGGATGCATGGGGACATGCAAACTCTGCATGCTGCATCGTAAATGAAAATAAGACCCTCTGGAGGTCAGAGTCTCTAATGCAATTTGCATATGGAATGCCACCGAACATTTCTCATCTGAGAATCCTCGGTCGCGCAGTCTTCAATCCCCATTGCACCACCAAAGAGGACCAAAACGGTACTCAACGTCGCCTAGGTATCCATGCAGGGTTTGACTCACCCTCACTTATAAGATACTTAGAACCCCAAACGGGGGACGCATTTAAGGCACATCTTGAAGACTGTGATTTCGATGAGACGAGTTTCCCAAAAATATGCCCAGATACTAGAAAATCTGGCGCGAAGAAAATTATAACGTGGGATACAAAAAGTTTGACCCACTATGATCCGGTAACAATACAATGTGTAGAAGAGATCCCGAAGATCCTCCACATACAGAACACTGTCTACCAATTACCGGAATCATTTATTGACAACCAGAAGATTGTCAGATCACACATCCCTGCTGCAAAAACTCCAGCTAGGATTGACATCCCCGAGAATGGATGCAATCCACCAGCAGCAGAAGTGGCTGATCCTCAACAGAAAAGAGGCAGACCACCAGGCGCCTAGGACAAGAAACTCCTGGAGACCTTAAGACAATACTACCACAGGACAATGAGCTCCTGTCCACACCATCACCCTTCCCGGAATCCACTGCAGAGGAATTGCCGGGAAAAAGTGAAATTAAGTAAATGTTGTACGTACTGGGGAGGTGTTGGACAGATAGAACATAAATTGTCGACAATGTATTCACGTATTATATTGCCATATACATCGCAATGGCGATGATGTTTGTAAATTATCGTTCCACACTCCGTTGCTAGAAGGCAAACGTAGAGATTGGCCAAAATGTGGAACGTGGCAATAGAAGATGAGCTGGACTCACTTATGAAACGTGAAATGTTCGGACCTGAAGTCCAGACACTAAAAGGTGTCAAACCTGTGGATAAAACAAAGTATTGCAAACATAAGAAAAATAAATACAAAATCGTATGCTATACGGTACAACCTATAGCCCAAGGAAAATTTCGCTGAAACTAGGGATCGAACAAATTCAAATGAGCATGTCTCATAAATGATGCATCAGTCTCCCCAAGTTATCAAAAGCGAATACCTTACGATTTGGCGAAGGAAAATTTTGGATATGCTGTTATTGGATGTTGTGACGGCATACCTTCGTGGATATCTTGTAAAGATAATTTCCACATTTCCTTAAAATGCCTGAATAGACTTCGGGACGTCTATTCAAGAAAAACAATAAGTATAAATAAATGTACAACCAAGAGAATCACTTGACAAGTCAATGATTCCTACTGAAGGTTGTCTTTGCATCTGTGCAAAGAACAGGATTAGAGATCTTAATTGTAAACAACTAACATCTCATCCGATCTCCTGAAGAGAAAACCGAAATAAATGTACAAGCCTGACTTTTAAACATGAAATAAAAAGACCTAGGCAAATATAAAGTCATGGCTCATAGAATCCTGTTACAAACGCCCAGAAGTGCGTTGGAGATATTAAAAGGACCATTGTCATCCAAAGTACACCTACGGTGGTACACTTACTGGATGAACAAAAAGAACCCTTTCGATCGCTGGAAGAGGGGGAGGATATGACTGGTCCTAAAGTCCCTTATCTTAGTGCAATCATGCACTCCTGGCTAACTGCATGTGTCCCGGTATTGCAATTGCAGTAAACTCATTAGCCAGAGATAGTTGGCACCTAAAAAGGGCCATTAGACCTGAGTTAAGCCTTCTGCGCTTCCTCCAAGGGTCGAAATATTTGGACTTACAAAATGTAGTAGCATCCTCCAATGTTTATGCAAATGCAGGTTTCAGGTCCAGTCCATATGCTGAGAAATCACAGAACGGGTACCCACCGTGGGATGGCCATCCCCTGCAGATCTGCAAAGCAACTTATGAAGGCAACATCATCCTATCATTCCGAGATCCTCACCATTCCAGAATCACACCAATGGTGTATTTGAGGGCGCCTGGTGGTACATCACATCCCAGTGACGACTGGGATAGAGGCTGGTTCTGTGGAGCTGACCATATAGTCTGAAGACCACATCAGAGGCGACGAAACTTAGCAACCTCTTCAGAGTTTCTGGATTCAGCAGCTGCTTGATGGTGATAAAATTCGTAATCTGTGTACATTTTCGGAATATTGTAAATAGGAGTGATGAGATAAGCCTACGAGATCTGAAAGCCTAAGAGCATTTACAGATCAGGGGGAGTTGACAGAATTTGTACTCTTTTCCCTTAGCTATGGTTTTTCCCACTGGGTTTTCCATAGCCAAAGGTTTTAACGAGGCAAATCAAATCAACTCTGGATCCCGAAGTATCCACCCCTCTGTGACGCTCAGAATCCAGAAGTATTCATGAGCAGAGTCACATGTACAAATCAGGGGGAGTTAAAGAGTGTTTGCACTCTTTTTCCTTAACTATGGTTTTTCCCACTGGGTTTTCCATAGCTAAAGGTTTTAACGAGGCAAATCTCACCAACTCAGGATCCTGAAGTATCCACCCCATGTGAGACTCTTCTACGCTCAGAATCCTGAAGCATTCACGAGCAAAGTCCACACCTATGGCTGGATAAGGGGGAGTGTTGTGAACGAGTATTTAACCGTAGTTGGGTGAGATTCTGGGCTATCCTAGAGATAGGCACATATCATTGTAAACCCATATTGTATTCTCCCACTTGCCTATAAATATAGACATCAGGGCTCTCCCCTCAATGCGTTGATTCATAACAATTGAATCCTTTTATTTTCAAGGATCTTCTCTTAACTTTAAAAGCACTCGTGAATTTTTCCGTATTTTTCAAGAAAGTTCATTTTAAAAAAAGTTCATTAAAATTTTTTGAAAAGTTTAATGTGGTTTCTTGAAAAAGTAGGTAAAATTTATTGGTTTTTTTTTTTGAAAAATGTGATAAAACCGAGTGGAGTTTTCTTTAAAATAAAACAATAAAAAAATAACAACACATTAGAACGTGTGATTGTTAAAATTTACCTCTCTTATTATATTGTATAAAAATACTTGAGTTTCTTACACCTTGATATGCTTCAAATTTTGTGTGTCAAGTTATGTGACAGTAAAGCCTCCAACGTGAGGGCCGCTTGTTTGTCGTGAGCACGTGATGGTCAGGTGTCGAGTAATGCCTAAAATGTAGGAAAAGTAAGTGGTAATTTCGTCAATTTAATTTTCCGTTAACAGACATTATGTGGCTTATGGAAACACGACAAGTTTTGGATAGTTTTGCAATTATATCATAATAAGATGTACAGAGCAAAATTACAAGGTAGTTTTCCAAAATTAGGCCTACTTGACTTTGTGTAAACCATGCTCAGTGGATGCCAAAATGCAAAAGCCGAGGCTGTTGGTCCAGTGCTGCAAAGGCCAAAAGCAGGACTAAAATAGACAAAGCCGGTTGGGTTTTCTTCAACCTAACAGCCAATTTTTAGAAGCCAGAGCTCGTTCTACGTAACATTTTTAAGGCTTTATATGATGCAATAAAAACGCTCTCAAGTCTTCTTCTCTTTAATTGTTTTAAACATTCGCATGACATTTTTAATTATTTTGAACATGACGAGCATTATTCGGTGCCTTCTTTCTTTTAGCTTTTTCTTCTTTTCAAAAAGGCTGATAGGTTGAGCATTATCCGATGATGTGGTGTTGCTTTTTTATAGATTAAGAATAATGTGTTCATTTTTGTTTCAAATAATTTTTGATTAGTTGTTTATCAGCTCAGCAATTCTTGCTTGAAAATATGCTTGCATTTCTTATGTGTTCAATTCTTTGACTCACTCCTCCGTCTGATGGCATGAGATAAAACCGTTGAGGAAAAGAGCTGTGTAAAAAATAGATTATCGTGACTTCGCTTCCATAATGATATCGCTTGCATATCTTTTTGACGGTAATCATGGGCATCTAACCAAGAAAGAAACTTATGAAATTGATGAACATTATTATTATACATACAAGCTACATGTATGTATGATTACTCTTACTTTTTTCATTGGTATGTTATTATTAATAATCATATATTACGAAGTAAAGGACCAGCCTGTAGGGTAGGGTTAGGGCTGGTTTTAAAAGGCCGAGTTCCCGTGTCGTGGATTTTAGGCCCGAATTGTATTAGAGCCAGGGTCAGTACCTGGCCCATGGGCTTACCCGACCCATTTTCATACCTAAGTGAAAGAAGAAACACTATAAAGATGGAGAATATACGCTTTTATGGGAAAACCATACCCTAATTCATTTCGATCACACCGAACTTTACTTTTGCAAACTGTATTTACCAGGGAAGCC
Organism: Scilla litardierei; assembly: GCA_030789695.1. Lineage (NCBI taxonomy): Eukaryota > Viridiplantae > Streptophyta > Magnoliopsida > Asparagales > Asparagaceae > Scilla > Scilla litardierei. Next base: position 755,493,789 of record CM061142.1, on the reverse strand, counting down.
ACTGCGGCCAAGGGTGGAGTCATGTAGAAAGTGACCCGGGCGGCAGCCTGTGTTACTTTTTGGTTCCGCCATTAATTCGGCCTTTGCTCCGGTCTTACTTCGACTCTTACACCTTCTTTGTAGCCCGGTTTACTTTTCGGTAGTCCTTGTAGCCCGGTTGACTTCGGTTTTCGGGCTTCGCCCTCGACTGCGGCACAAGCTAGAGTTTTGTGATGAATTTTCGCAAATATGATATATGCGCATCACGAATGTTTGCGTAGTTTATTGGCCCTATTGGGTCAAACCCACTACTACGACTCGTAAAGCACCATGGTGATCTATCAGAACCTTTCACTTTTTTATGTGGTCACTGCACGCTGCCTAGATATCCACTTGACCTCAACACTGACTCTCTCTCTCTGTGTGTGTTAGGGTTTCAGTATGCAGTGAGTCAGCAGTCCCCATTGTACGGCAAATAAATTACATTAATTTATAGTATTGTTAAGCGTACTCTTGATTTGTGTTATAAATTTCATACCACGTGTTACTACATTACAATATGTCACTCCCACACCTTATGTTGTAACATGCTGTGTGTGTTGTAATGTAGGAGTACATTAGTATAAATAAGTAGTATTCAAAAAGAGTGTGTTTGGCTAATGAGCAAGTGTCACTCTCTTCCCCCTCCTTTCTAGGACGCGTGGGATCGAGACTCGACCGGGCGTACGCTTTACTGCTTTCCAATATAAAAAAAAAAGAGTGTGTTTGTCATTAATAAGATACGGACAAAGTCACTTCACCTCGTGATCCCGAGTTTCCTGAAGTTAGGTATTGATCATGTAATTTAGTGCATTCTCCAAGCATCATGCATAACAAATTGCAGAATTTGAGACTTGTGAATTTCTTACACGTAACTAAGATGCTCTTAAATTGGTTGCCGGATTTAATAGAAATTTATAGAAATAAACGGTTATAGATGATAAAATGACTAAAATTTTCCGAGAGAGCGTCTTCCTTGAATATATGGATAGGTTTGGCACACATCGTGCATGTTATCGACGAGCTCTACTTTGGGCTGATCCTGATGCAACTGAGTCGACTACTTCACGGGAGCTCGATGATAGTTATTAACTAGCGACTTTGATTTCACATTCATCACTTGCGTTGTCATAGAGATGAATGCATAGTTCCGTCTGGTTATGTTCCTCTTCTTGCCATCCATTAGGAGGCGAATCTTCAAAGATATGGAGAATTGATGGAAATCCAACTTGGAACCTGTTAATGCCAAAATTGGCGTCAACAGTATTTGGGTTGACGTGGACTCTCTTGACGAAGTGGATCTTTGTCAGCTGGTGAAGTGTGACGCTCGGTTGGTCGAATCAGGGTCGATGATTGATGGGTGTTAGAATGCAGCACAGAATCTCGCTCGACCCAGTGGCTGGATGCGATGGTCGTTTGACCCACCGGTTGATCGTATTACGATCTTCCTGCACCACAAAGAAACGTTAGGGGGTCGGATCTGGATTCCAATCCAAATCACATCCGGTGCTTAAGTTAGAATGGGAACTTAAGGGAAGGCTCGGGGCTGTTAAGATTGACCCGCGGAGGTTCGTTTTGAGTCAGTCAGCTCAAGCTATTTGGAGGAAGAAATATAAAAGTGGTAGAATAATTCAGAGTAGTAGGTCTTTCAAACCTTGGGAGTCTGAACCCTTCTTACCCTGTCCTTTCATCTATTTATAGTTGATGGTGTCTGTCAGTAGTGCATAACGGCTCTTCATCGATTGTGGCGAGAAATTCTTTGGGATTGTTGATAACGGCTGCCTATTTACTCGGTCTCCATTAACTACTCCCGTATAACCAGCGAGGCTTTAACAGTCCAATGAGTTGTCCCATTGACTGAGTGATAACTCTCCTCTGCTACGGGCTCTTAAGTTATTGGGCCAAGGTTTAAGTCCTTAATTTGGCCTCATCACTTTGCCCTCTCTTCGTGGGCCGTAACCACGTATTAACAATGGCCCCCATCATTCGTGCTCAGGAAACAGCGTTGAGTGAGACGGAGTGATGTGAAGTCACATTAAATGTGCACGACAGTCGAAGCAGACCTATTTGATTCATGCCGCCAAAACCCTTTGCCTTCAATTTTGATCCTCGCCTTCTCCTGAGATCAGAATTTAACACGTGCTGCTCATCAAACGGTTGCCCTGGGTTCCCCAATATAAATGGGAAAGAAGAAAGACAAGCTGCTTTCTTTCTTTGTTCCCAATTTTTCGAAAGCACGACTTTGCCTCTGCTTTCTTTGGTGTTCGTCTGATCTCGATAAGGTAGCTTCCTTTTCTCATCTAGGCTCTTCTTTAGCTCTTATGGCTATGTGCTGGCCTGTGAGGATTCAGGAGCCGTCATATGAGGAGATCATGCAGCGCCTTCGATCTTCTCAATATGTCGTGGTTCCTGGGAAAAGGAAAGGACTCCGCATGGAGCATAGACTTCCTGTTATTCGGCACGATCCGAATTCAATAGCTCCTCGAGAGATTCTGGACAAGGTGTCAAAGCTCTCTAATGATTCGACCGCCAAGATCTGGTCATATTGTCTCTATCCCCCTTATATGGTTAGGTTTTCGAAATTCAGTGAAAGAATTTGTTTCCCTTGGAGAGATGAGATTGCAGTGTATCTGAAATCTTCTCTTTGGCCTTCGTTTTCCTCACCATCCCTTTATAATGGAGATTTTAAGTTTTCTGGAACTTTCCCTCTGTCAGCTTGTGCCTCGGGCCATTTCCACCATGGTTTGCTTTACCATGCTTTGCGAGCTTTATGGAGTTTGATCATCCATTCGGTTGTTTAGACATTTCTTTTGAGTTCCGAGTGATGATCGACCCTTGTAAAGTGTGGTACCACATTGTGGCTCGCACAGAAAGGAAGCTTATATACGATCTCCATATCTCCGGCCCTAATTGGGAGGACACTTTTGTATTCATTTTCCTCCCAAACATGTTGTCGATCCTCACTAGTTGGAGTACCCATAGCTCTGATATTTTGAAAGAATTCGGACTATTACCTGTTGAGACCAAAACGGCCAAACTTCTTTTGAGCCGACCGTGGAAAGAGAGGGCAACCTCATATTTGTTGGACAACCATCGTCTTAAGACGAATTTGTGGAGTCAGGTAATACACACTGCTTTCGTGCTCTCATTACGACCACTTACGATAATTATATTCTTCATTTGCAGATATGGCTGGAGGAGCTCACAGAAGTTTGGACCCTGAGCTGGGCCGGAATTTGGAGGGAGTAGCGAAAGAAGAAGAAGAATGCTGGGGGCTCAAGTGCTTAGTCCCCTCTTCCCCTCAGTCAAAGCTCCTCCACCGAGGGAGGCGATGTCAGGGTGACCTCTGCGTCATCCTCTCGAGCTTCATCGAGGGAGATTTTGAGTCGGGCCGTCAGTCATACACTCCTGCTCCCGGCTCCGATTATAGCCTCTGCCGCTCCTGTAGCAGGAGTTGGCGAACCTGTCACGATTTCGAGGCCTACCGAGCCCATAATCAAGAAGAAGAGTCTTCTCTCCGGCGAAAGGAAAAACCTTGAAAAGAAGAGTAGGGTCGTGGAGCCGACTCCACCCCTCTCGCCTATGGAGAAAGGTAGTGGCTTTTAGTCCCAAACTTTTGTGGATCAGATGGTGGCTCTGTTGGATCTGGATCCTAGCCTAGAGGGGGGGTGAATAGGCTTATAAAAATAATTCGTGCAACCCACGAATAAGCACACGCAGTTATAGCAGCAACAGGGTAAATAAAAAGCAGACACAGAGTACACAGCAGATTTACCCTGATTCGGTCGTCCCAACGACCTACTCCAGCCCCCAAACCAGAACTAGTATTGAATAATGCAATAGGTACAAAACCACAAGTTAGAGCACGCTCAGAGCACCCTCTACGTCTCTACACTCGCCAGGCTCTCAGTACCCCACACACAGTGTTTTCTCTCACTATCAATCCTAGTAAAGCTTTCTACCAGCTAGTCCCAAACTAGCTGGGTCCCACTTGTCTAGTCCCAACTAGACAAGTCCCAAAATAGTCACAAAAGATATGTAAAGTTTCTCCTACAGAGAACGTTACACTAAGACACAAATAAAAGAGTTTAAGGGTTTAGAAATGCTCAGTTTGTGTCCGTGTAGGCGTCTCTGTCAATCAGCACGTCGTCAGCTCCAATCTGACGCAAACGGTGTCTCAATCCGACTCCTGGATGTCAAGTTATGCACTGGTCTGTGCGTAAAGCAATTGCAGTTCAAATCCTATTCTTCAGCTGTCTGTGCATTTAGTAAAAATGGCGGTCGGTGCACAGAGCAACTCCGTTCAATCTCTTTAATAAACTGGGCTGTGCGCAAAGCAACCCACTAATTAATCAACGGCCACGTCAGCTTGAAAAATTACCCCCGCTTCGATTTGTTGCGTTTGTTTTCAATTGCATGGGGATGCAGGTACATCGACCTTCGCTTCGACGGTGTTTGACTTCGCCGGCGACAGGGACTTCGGGCGGCGATGGTACTTCGTCTTCGTCAGCGGGCGGTGATGTCTCGGCGACGGGAGGGCTGTTCTTCCGCTTCGACACCGGCTTCGTCTACTTCTTCGGCGACGGGAACTTCAGGGCACGGTGATCTCCGACGGGCGTTGGCTCAGTCGCGGCTACGGGGCTTCAAGATTGGTCGACGGCGGCGAGTTCCTTCTCCGATGGTAGCAGAGATCCACGGCAGCGGCTTCTCCAAGATCTCGACGACAACAACGTGCAGCAGCGACTTCTCCTTCAGCGACAACGGCGGCGGCCTCGTCGCTTCGTCTTCGAGCTAAGGTGGTCGTCTTCGAGTTTTGCACAACGATCTCCGACGATCAGCTCAGGGCGTCTCCTTCGTCTTCTCCTTCTTCGTGTGCTCGACGGCGGCGACTTCTTCAGCGAGGATAGCGACGGCGACGTCTCCTTCTTCGCAACAGCAACACGTCGTCTCCGGGCGTCGGCAACTTCGTCAGGCGGTTGCGAGAGCTCCTTCGACAGCGTTCTCTTCGGTGGCCTCTGACTATAGAGTCGATTGCTCCGAACGGCGATCTTCAACGCAAAGGGTGTGAGGCTTTGGGAAGGAGATGGGATCGTGAGGAGCTCTTTTGTAGAAGTTGTTGCTTTCGTGAAGCTCTGGGGAATATAATGGCCGTGGGTTTTTTTTGGGTTGCCGCTAAAGATTGAGGCTTAGTTTTCTTTTTAATATGTGGCCGTTTGATACTTGGAGGCTTGCCGAACCAAAGAAGAAGGCTTTTTAATGTTGCGGCTTGAATTTGTTGTTGCTCTTTGTAACTTGCGTCTTGCTAGGGATGAGGTGCTTGGAGCAATAATGATGATATGCAGGGTTGCTTGCGGAGATGATGATGAAAGCTTGCGGCTATTGATGTTTAGTGGCCGGCCCCTATATGTTTTTGCTTCAACAGATGATGGGATTTATATAGTTGGCCCTAGGGTTAAGACTAGGGCTAGGAGATAATCCCTTAAATCAAGGAGCATGAAATTTGTGTCCAACTAGGAATAAGGATATGACTTGGAATATGGATATGGTGTGGATTTGTTTGCAACTAAAAATGATTTGAATAGGAATTTTGTTGCAAGTCAAGCTAAATGATCGGATCAAATCTATTTGAAATTCAAATTGGGTTCCATCTCTTTGTCTCTTTGGACCAAGTCCACCTTCTTATCTCAAATTGGACTAGGTCAACTTTGCTTAGTCCAAAGCTCCCTCACACCCAAATAGCTATACGAATAGCAATTTCTCAAATAGCGAAGGATGTGTCGTTTCGCCAATCCTGAAACACACTAAGCACACACGTCAGATATAACGACACGTTTGTCATCATCAAACCAAGATCCTAGATCGTTGCTCCCAACAATCTCCCCCTTTTGGTGATGACAAACCCATAAAAGATTTGAGCAATGAGTATGTGTGTGTGAAGTGTGTTGAAGGGTGTAATGCAATATGATGTATGGATGAGTCATTCAAACATTACAAAGCATGCACAACAAATAGTAAATATAAAAGCATGCTCCCCCTTCTCTCAAGCTCCCCCTTCAACATTATTTTTCATGCTCCCCCTTCAACATTCATGCTCCCCCTTCAGCAAATTATACTGACAAATCTTTCTCTTCTGTCTCCCTCTTTGTAATCACCAAAAGTGGATTAATGAAGTCACAAAAATATTCCATGCAAAAATAAACCATTATTAAATGTAGCGTGCAATTTGCATGAGTTTTCCAAGGAATAGACAATTCAAGCTCATGGAATTTCATAACAAGACTTCTCCACCTTTGTGTAAGTGTAATGATATAAACAATAAAGTACTAAGGGAAATTCAATTTTAGAACAATCAACCAAATCAATCCGCATTTTCCCATTTTTCATTAATATCACTAGGATTGATTTTTCCCACCTCATCAAAGATGAGTTCAAGTTACCGAACCCCAAAACATGGCCTAAAAGGACTTTTAAATGTGGGGTAGCATTGCTTGACGAGTTATATACACCAACGCTAATGATTACCATGTAGCACAAGTTGGATACTCGTGGGTTGTGTATTAGTCATGAAGTGTATCCATTTTTCATACGGAGCAATTTTCATATTTTTTTTCATTTGCAATTCTTTTGTGCTCAATTTTTATTCATGGCTAAACACTTCATATCCCTTAGAAAATTCAGAAATAAATCATTCCTACATTCACTTTCCATTATTCTTCAAAAGAATCTCCAAAAATACTATGAAGTCAAATATCGTGAAAGTGCAAATGTATGTGTAGAAGTCAAATTTGAAATTTATGAGACATGGCATGGCTACTAAAAAGAGAACAACATGTTCATGTAGCTACAACAATAATGAATTAACTTCTACAAGGGATAGATTAAGTCATTCATACAATACCACTTGGGATAAAACATAAAGGGTATTCTTTTAAGCTCAAAATTTTTTTTGTTTTTGGTTTTTCAATTTTTTTAGAAATAAAAACATTTAAAAAATCATGCATGCAAGCACACAAATCAAAATAAATCAAGCACACAAACAAATCTATGAAGGTATGCAATGAAATGCAAAGAGGGATAAAAATTATACATTCTCGTCGCTTTTTGACGAAGGAGCTAAAAGAATGAGACATTGAATTTAACGCTCCTCGCCAAAACTCCATCACACCTACATGAAAGGTGTTAAGTGTGACCTTGGAATCCAATAAGGTCCACTAGTGTTAGCCAATATAGTTTTAGAAACCCACACTTGTTTAAACTTGATACTTGTGTTCTTACATTTACAATAATATGAAGTGTGGCCTACACTATCACAAGTAAAACACTTTGCATATTTGTTCTTTGCAATAGAGGGTGCATTGTGGAATTTCTTGAATTTTGGCTTTTCGACATTTTTCAAACCAAATCCAAGTCCTCTTCTATTATTGCCATATAATTGATTCTCTAAAATATTATCCAACGATTGTTTTCCTATAGAGAATTTCTTAATGGCCAATTCAAGATTAGAGACTTTGGATTTTAACAATTTATTTTCTTCCACAAGCAATGTGCATTTACTTATAAAAGCTCTTTTGGTTTCCTCTTCCTTCTTTTCAAATTCAATCATTTTCCTTTTAAAATCATTATCCAACATGCAGAATTTATCGTTAAGCTCTCTAATCACATAGTCTTTTTCAGTTTCGAGCTTAATCAAATCAAGTTTAAGCATGCTAATATTATTCATCAAGGAAGGGCAAGAGAGACAATGTGCTTCATCATTAAAACTGGATTTTTCCTTTTTCAAAATGTCAATAGTAGAGTCACGAGCAACAATTTCAATTTTCAGATTTTCAATCTCTTTAGACATATCATATTCAGATTGTTGCATTTCAAAGTTCTCATTTTGATAATCATCTATAGTGGATTCAAGCTCTACTATTTTATCTTGCATTTCTTTACAAAGAGTAAAGAGTTTAGTTTTACTACCAGAAATTACCTCATCGTGTACTCCCATCAATGCCATGCTTGAGTGGGCTTCGTGTTCCTCCTCCTCACTCTCAGCTTCGCTATCCATATCCCAAGTTAGCACCTTGGATTTTCCCTTTTCTTTAGCTACCTGAGCTGTCTCATGTGGGCAATCCCTCATTCGATGTCCTCTTTTCTTGCATTTAAAACAAGTCATTCTATTAGTAGCATTCTGATCATAAGTTTGCTTAGAAGACTGAAAAAAGTTAGAGCGATTAAACCTGGGTGCCATTTCTGTTCTTCCTTGCTTGGTCTGGACATATTTTCTGAAATTTCTGACCATTAGAGTTATGTCATCATCATCATCTTCGCTTTCGTCAGCTTTCAGAGCAAGTGGCTTTATAGTTTTCTCCTTCTCCTCAGGTTTCTCCCTTTTATCCACGTTTTGCAATTCAAGCTCGTGGGACATTAGATTACCTATCAAGTCCTCCACCCTCATCTGTGACAGATCTTTCGCTTCTTAGATGGCAGTGACTTTAAGCCTGAAAGAGCTTGGCAATGCTCTTAATATCTTTCTCACCTGCTCAAGGCTAGAATATGGCTTACCGAGCGAACTAGACTTGTAGACAATGTTGGTGAACCTCGCAAACATTTCTGATATGGTCTCTGACGGTAGCATGCGAAATCCCTCGTATTCCGTGCTCAGAAGTGCAAGTCTAGACTCCTTCACCTGTGACGTTCCCTCATGCGCCACCTCCAAAGTATGCCATATTTCCTGCGCAGTTAGACAATGTGAGATACGATTGAATTCAGATTTATCTAATGCACAAATGAGAGCATTCCTAGCTTTAGCATTAAGAGAATAAAGCTTCCAATCATTATCATCCCATTTATCATCAGGTTTAAGCATCTCAGTATTTTCAATTTTAATAACAGGTGATTTATAGCCTTTTCAACAATTTGCCAAGCTTTATAATCAATAGAAATAAGGTAGATTTTCATACGATTTTTCCAGTAAGCGCAATCTCCTCCGTTAAATCTAGGTGGACGTGAAATAGACTGACCCTCAGCAAAAGCACTATCAATGTGGTCCATGGTCAAACTAGGCTAGATCCTAAACCCCGCTCTGATACCACTTATTGGATCTGGATCCTAGCCTAGAGAGGGGTGAATAGGCTTATAAAAATAATTCGTGCAACCCACGAATAAGCACACGCAGTTATAGCAGCAACAGGGTAAATAAAAAGCAGACACAGAGTACACATCAGATTTACCCTGGTTCGGTCGTCCCAACGACCTACTCCAGCCCTCAAAGCAGAACTAGTATTGAATAGTGCAATAGGTACAAAACCACAAGTTAGAGCACGCTCAGAGCACCCTCTACGTCTCTACACTCGCCAGGCTCTCAGTACCATACACACAGTGTTTTCTCTCATTATCAATCCTAGTAAAGCTTTCTACCAGCTAGTCCCAAACTAGCTGGGTCCCACTTGTCTAGTCCCAACTAGACAAGTCCCAAAATAGTCACAAAAGATATGTAAGGTTTCCCCTACAGAGAACATTACACTAAGACACAAATAAAAGAGTTTAAGGGTTTAGAAATGCTCAGTTTGTGTCCGTGTAGGCGTCTCTGTCAATCAGCACGTCGTCAGCTCCAATCTGACGCAAACGGTGTCTCAATCCGACTCCTGGATGTCAAGTTATGCACTGGTCTGTGCGTAAAGCAATTGCAGTTCAAATCCTATTCTTCAGCCGTCTGTGCATTCAGTAAAAATGGCGGTCGGTGCGCAGAGCAACTCTGTTCATTCTCTTTAATAAACTGGGCTGTGCGCAAAGCAACCCACTAATAAATCAACGCCCACGTCAGCTTGAAAAATTTACCCCCGCTTCGATTTGTTGCGTTTGTTTTCAATTGCATGGGGATGCAGGTACATCGACCTTCGCTTCGACGGTGTTTGACTTCGCCGGCGACAGGGACTTCGGGTGGCGATGGTACTTCGTCTTCGTCAGCGGGCGGTGATGTCTCGGCGACGGGAGGGCTGTTCTTCTGCTTCGACACCAGCTTCGTCAACTTCTTCGGCGACGGGAACTTCAGGACACGGTGATCTCCGACGGGCGTTGGCTCAGTCGCGGCTACGGGGCTTCGAGATTGGTCGACGGCGGCGAGTTCCTTCTCCGATGGCAGCAGAGATCCACGGCAGCGGCTTCTCCAAGATCTCGACGACAACAACGTGCAGCAGTGACTTCTCCTTCAGCGACAACGACGGCGGCCTCTTCGCTTCGTCTTCGAGCTAAGGTGGTCGTCTTCGAGTTTTGCACAGCGATCTCCGGCGATCAGCTCAGGGCGTCTCCTTCGTCTTCTCCTTCTTCGTGTGCTCGACGGCGGCGACTTCTTCAGCGAGGATAGCGACGGCGACGTCTCCTTCTTCGTAACAGCAACACGTCGTCTCCGGGCGTCGGCAACTTCGTCAGGCGGTTGCGAGAGCTCCTTCGACAGCGTTCTCTTCGGTGGCCTCCGACTGCAGAGTCGATTGCTCCGAACGGCGATCTTCAACGCAAAGGGTGTGAGGCTCTGGGAAGGAGATGGGATCGTGAGGAGCTCTTTTGTAGAAGCTGTTGCTTTCGTGAAGCTCTGGGGAATATAATGGCCGTGGGTTTTTTTTTGGGTTGCTGCTAAAGATTGAGGCTTAGTTTTCTTTTTAATATGTGGCCGTTTGATACTTGGAGGCTTGCCGAACCAAAGAAGAAGGCTTTTTAATGTTGCGGCTTGAATTTGTTGTTGCTCTTTGTAACTTGCGTCTTGCTAGGGATGAGGTGCTTGGAGCAATAATGATGATATGCAGGGTTGCTTGCGGAGATGATGATGAAAGCTTGCGGCTATTGATGTTTAGTGGCCGGCCCCTATATGTTTTTGCTTCAACAGATGATGGGATTTATATAGTTGGCCCTAGGGTTAAGACTAGGGCTAGGAGAGAATCCCTTAAATCAAGGAGCATGAAATTTGTGTCCAACTAGGAATAAGGATATGACTTGGAATAGGGATATGGTGTGGATTTGTTTGCAACTAAAAATGATTTGAATAGGAATTTTGTTGCAAGTCAAGCTAAATGATCGGATCAAATCTATTTGAAATTCAAATTGGGTTCCATCTCTGTCTCTTTGGACCAAGTTCACCTTCTTATCTCAAATTGGACTAGGTCAACTTTGCTTAGTCCAAAGCTCCCTCACACCCAAATAGCTATACGAATAGCAATTTCTCAAATAGCGAAGGATGTGTCGTTTCACCAATCCTGAAACACACTAAGCACACACGTCAGATATAACGACACGTTTGTCATCATCAAACCAAGATCCTAGATCGTTGCTCCCAACAGGCTCCCCCTAAGCCTCAGGGAAAAGTCGAGTCTCCCGCAATTCATCCCCATGACAAGTGGCCGTGTGGTAGTATCGACCCACTGATTCCCTTGGCTGGTCCTATCCCTTCGGAGTTCGATCAAGTTCTGATGTTGAATCGGCACTCGACTGCCTCTTCGGATGATGTTCGAGGCGAACCTCATCAGCCTCAATTTATCGTCGAGAAGGAAGAGTCGGCCCTCTTAGATTTTGGGACGACCACTCGATTCGTGGAAATTCCATTCTCCCTTGCGATCGCAAGTTCTTTCGGGGGTTGGACATCGAGAGGATGTCCAACTTCTTTGTGGGTTGTGGCTACCAGGTTAGTCTTCCGCACCTGTACCCTCAGATTAAGCTATCGACCCAGGTAATCGACATCTTTCATAGATGTCAATCATGGGCACGGGCTTGCGACGCCAAGACATCGACATGATTGAGCCGTCAGTCATACAATCCTGAACCCGGCTCCGATTATAGCCTCTGCTGCTCTTGTAGCAGGAATTGGCGAACCTGTCACGATTTCGAGGCCTACCGAGCCCATAATCAAGAAGAAGAGTCTTCTCTCCGGCGAAAGGAAAAACCTTGAAAAGAAGAGGAGGGTCGTGGAGCCGACTCCACCCCTCTCGCCTATGGTGAAAGGTAGTGGCTTTTAGTCCCAAGCTTTTGTGGATCAGATGGTGGCTCCCCCTAAGCCTCAGGGAAAAGTCGAGTCTCCCGCTAGTCATCCCCATGACAAGTGGCCGTGTGGTAGTATCGACCCACTGATTCCCTTGGCTGGTCCTATCCCTTCGGAGTTCGATCAAGTTCTGATGTTGAATCGGCACTCGACTGCCTCTTCGGATAATGTTCGAGGCGCACCTCATCAGCCTCAATTTATCATCGGGAAGGAAGAGTCGGCCCTCTTAGATTTTGGGACGACCACTCGATTCGTGGAAATTCCATTCTCCCTTGCGATCGCAAGTTCCTTCGGGGGTTGGACGTCGAGAGGATGGCCAACTTCTTTGTGGGTTGTGACTACCAGGTTAGTCTTCCGCACCTTTACCCTCAGATTAAGCTATCAACCCAGGTAATCGACATCTTTCACAGATGTCAATCATGGGCACGGGCTTGCGACGCCAAGACATCGACATGGTCGACATATATCGTAACGACCTGTATTTTCAGCTACGTTGTAGTTGAGTTCTATCATGGATGGCCTATCATTATTATTATTTTTATTATGTTGGTGTAATTATTATACTTACATTAAGTTAGCCAGTTATTAAAAAAAATGTTATAATTATATTTTAAATTCAAATTCAAATGTTTTTTAGATTCAAATTCAAATGTTAGACCTAATTTCAAATTTTAAACTTCAAAATAAATTCCTAATTTAATACTAATAAAACTATAGCTATAAAGGGAAATTTCCCTATCATCAATCCCATTATTTCCCTCCTTAATTATTATTGCTAAATTCAACTTTCCTAATTTCATTAGCGTTTAATCCTCTAATAAAGGTTATTAAAAACAAATCAATAGGATTAAACCCTAAGCTTACTCACACACCTAGCCGCACTCCCCTACTCTAAAAACCCTAGCCCCTCTAAACATTCTTCACGCACTCTCCCCTACTCACCCGAGCTCCCTCAACCCAGGTCGACAGCCGCGCTCCTCTTCCTCAAAACCCTAGCCCAAATGCACCGCCGTCTCCTCTATCCGACAGCCCAATACACCGCCTCCGGCAACCCGCGCCCAACCTTCCAACCTCTCACCTCCTCCCTCTCCACAACCCCTCATCCACCTCGCCGACCCCCAACCCTGGCGGGCCTCACTCCGACCACCCTGCACTTCGACAGCCCACACAACAGCTTTCGACCATCTCTCCGACCACCCTAAACACACCACCACACCGCCAGTCTCCCTGCACTCCGACCACCCTGCGAACCACCGCCCTCCTCCAACCTCAGTTCTCCAACCTCCACCGACACGCACCTCCCTCTTCCCACAACCGCAGGCCACCCTCTTCTTCGCCTGCAACCACCCGACCCCTATCAAAACAACCCGTGCCGCCTTCCTCCTCCCCCACAGCCCCGACAACCACCTGCCACCACCACAACCGCCACCAACATCTCCATTCCTCCGACCCCCAACCTCCATCTATAGCAGCCCCACAAGTCCCGACAACCTCGCCACCACAACCCCCTCACGGGGACAACCTCGACAGCACTTGCACAGCCAGGAGTAGCCGTACACCCCTGAACCACCGCCGCTCGTCGCAACTCTGACGGTGCACCACCGCTGACCTCGGACTCCGACCACATCCACCGTCTCTGCCTCGTCACTGTCACCCTGAACGTTACCTGAGGCAACACTCTGCACACATGTAAGTTAGTTTATTTACTTAGTTTATATTGTAATATACTGTTAGTAATATGTTAGCAGTAGAGAATAGAGAATATGTAATGTTAGTACGTAAGTTAGTGTTATTAGCTTTTATACTGTTAGTTAGTATATAGTATTAGGATATAATGAAATCTGTAATAGTGTAATATATATGATACTGTTAATTATATATATACATTAATTATTATATACTGTAAGTTGTATTATTACAACATAGATGTTAGTATTTCTAATTAACTGTAACTTAGTGTGTGTGTGTGTGTGTGTGTGTGTGTGTGTGTACATATATATACTGTTAGTATTATAACCCAGTTAATAACGATGTTAGTTAAGTTTAATAACAACTTATAAGTATATTACGTTGTGGAAACCGTATATTATTTTGTAAAATCAGTGTGTGTATATATATAGTTATAATCTTTAATAAGTTAATTTCATTTGGCCTAATATTGAAAATCTGTTGACGCAGAACACCTGCGCTTTTCTCTACGATCACGTGGACCCTAAAATCACTCCAAACAAGCAAGCGTGCACTTTCCTCATGTTTTTAAATACCGTTCATTTAAATGTGACACTAAACTTCATAAGTTTACTTTTGTGGATTACAAAATAAAAACCCCGCGCGCGCGTGTCTGTACATATATTAAGTAAATTGATAATGCCTTGTTAAAGACCTGAAATGCAAAACACTGCTAACGTGCATGCTGGTCGATTTGGCTGATTCTAGCTCGTGGTCCAGAAAGTACACGTGGGTGGGGTTGGGTTCACGGGCACTAGTTGGTAGTAAAATGATCACCTTCGGGGGCACTTGAAGGTAGATTCACTTGCTAGCCGCCTAAAGACGTGAACCGTAGTCACTAAATTGAACACACTATTGAACAACTTGACAATGCTATATCGAACATGTTAACTTATATAATTGTTGTTGTTTCCATTTAAAATGGAACTGCCATGTTTTCATTTATAACATAACTGCCATGCTAGTGTAAATCTTTGTAATTATAAATGCCATTATTATAGATGCTTTAACTGCCATGTAAAACATTTTGAAAATCTTGCCAAGGGTCCCACTCATAACCATAGTTTGCCAAGGACCCTTGCTGACATACATTACATGTTGTTTGAAATGTATGTCATGTCACGAGATAGAGTACTTGGAGGACGAGTTGCTCGATCAGACTGACCCATTGGACCAGGAGTACGTTGATCCTGAAGTTCTCCCTATTGAGGACTAGTCGTCGAGATTTACCTGATGCAGCTGCTTAGAATTTTATTACTGCATTTCTGTTGGGTGTGTACCCACTTTTGTAGAACTTTGTTGTTGTTGGCAATGCTTGGGGCTTTATTTTCTTTGTGTAATTTCTTTCTGGATGTTGGCTTAATTTATAGTTATCTCTGTTGTTCTGAATGCATGCGAGTATCTGCGATTGGTTGTTATTCACAGATGCTTATTGGGTTTAAGCTTCACCGTTTCAGCCTATGCGGACCCGTTCACGTCCTCGATCCCAAGTATAATAGAAAGCGGGGCGTGACAGGTTTTTGTGGTAGCTCATGCAGGTCAGTGCATTATGCAAAACTTCAGAACAATAGAATTACTATCATTAGCCAAAACGTCTAGATTTATCTCGTACACAAAATTTACCCGATTTTTCTTGTCTCAGCATGGCAGGAAGAGACAACACCAGGAATGAAAACAGAGCTGGAGGAAGTGGTACTTCCGACATCAATGAACTCCTCAGAGTCATGAGAGGAATGCAGGAGATCCAGCAGCAGCTGATCCAGCAGCAGCTGATCCAGCAGGACCATCAACTTGCTCAGATTGCACCACCACCCCGAGCTGAACCTGGAGTTAAGCAATTCCATGAGTTACAACCCAAGAGCTTCTCTGAAAAGGAAGGGCCACTGGAGGCTGAAGAATGGGCCCAAGGGACTGAAGACAAGTTGAGTGATGCACGTATCCCTCAGGCAGGATGGGTTGATGTCGCGAAGCTCCAACTGACTGACAATGCTAGGAGTTGGTGGCAACTGAAAGAAAGACGTTTAGTCAGATCGATCTCTTGGGGCATGTTTCAGGAAAGGTTCAACGCCAAGTACTTTCCCATGACAGCCAAGAGAGAACTTCAGCCGCGCTTCGTCAATCTGGTCCAAGGAGATAAGACTGTTGACGAGTATGAGGCCGAGTTTTCTATGCTCAGCCGATTTGCACCCCATATGGGCGAAGACCCAGAAGATTGTGCATTTCAGTTTCGCCAAGGCATGAATCCCAAAGTTCAAGCCTTAATGACCTTGGCAAAACTGACGACCCTTCAGGATGTTTTGGATGCTGCATGGAGCCACGAAGTTGTGGCGAAACTTTTAGTGGGACCTCAAGCTGGAGGAAGCAAGCGTCCCATGGAGCCACCAATGATTGTGCCCATGGGCAATTTTCGGCCTCCCCAGACCACAGCTCAAGAGGCCAGCTGCCCCTGTCGACCAATCACAGCTAACCTGTTACTTCTGTGGTAAGACATGACATTAGAAGAAGGATTATAGGAGGATGCTGAATCAATGCCTGATTTGCGGAGCATCTGCACATGCTGCGAGAGATTGTCCTCACAGCAAGAACCGTCTAGTACCTGCTGGAGTACTTGGACTTGTTCAGCGAGGAGTGCATTTACCTATTCAGCAAGGAGCACCCGGACCTGCTCAACGTGGACCGTCTCTGATTCCACAGAACCGAGCTTATCAGCAGGCTAATCAGCCAAAGCGCCAGGCTTTCACTATGACAGCTGCAGAAGCTGAGGCTGAGGATGAAGTGATTACATGTAACCTCTAGATCTAGTATTTTTTTATTACTATTATATTCATGCTTGTTAGTTAGACAACCTTGCTAAGTTTTTAATTATTATTATCATGTTAGGTGTCATCTTAGTGGCCTCCCACCCATCTCTGACTTTATTTGATTCCCAAGCTTCCTTGTGTATTTTATCCCAGAAGTTCGTGGTCAAGCACTTGATTCTCACCTACACACTTCCCAAAAGATGGAATATCACTACCGGAAGTGGCGTGGTGAGTGTTACCTTGGGATGCAAATCATGTCCTTTAGTGATTTGCAGACATGAGCTATATGCAAATTTCATGGTCATAGACACACCTAAATTTAATGCTATTCTCGGTATGGACTGGTTAGGAACCTTTTATGCTACAATCGATTGTCACAAGAAGAAAGTAGTATTTGAGATTCCCGACTATCCGGTGCTCGAATTCATCAGTGGTAGTCGTTCGCTCGGACCGATTAAATTTCAGGCCCAGCCGAATGAAGTGATCGTTGCATCTATGCAAGTCGAACCTGAGAAGCCTGCGGTGGTTCAAGACTTCGAAGATGTATTTTCGGAAGATATTTCTGGATTGTCGCCTGACCGAGCTCTAGAATTCAGTATCGAACTTATGTCGAATACTCAACCGATCTTGAAGGCACCTTACCATATGGTTCCTGTAGAACTTGAAGAGCTACGGAAGCAGTTGGACGATCTATTACAGAAAGGATTCATCCATCCCAGCGTGTCTCCCTGGGGTGCCCATGTTCTATTAGTCAAGAAGAACGATGGATCGAGGAGAATGTGCATGAATTATCGGGAGCTGAACAAAGTCACTGTGAAGAATAAGTACCCGTTACCTCGCGTCGATGACATCTTCGATCAATTCAGTGGATCACGAGTTTTCTCGAAGTTGGATCTCAGGAGTGGATACCATCAGGTGAAGGTCAAGAATGAAGATATCTATAAGACGGCCTTTCGGACCAAGTATAGACACTACGAGTTCGTTATCATGCCGTTCGGTGTGACCAACGCTCCGGCAGTATTCATGAATATCATGAATATCATATTCTACGAGTTTCTGGATAAATTCGTAGTAATATTCATTGATGACATATTGGTCCATTCAAAGAGTGAGGAAGAGCATGTCGAGCACCTGCGGATTGTTTTGGAGGCGCTTCGTCGTCATCAGTTATATGCCAAGTATAGCAAGTGCGAATTTTGGCTGGACCGTATTGCATTCCTTGGCCATGTGGTATCAGGCGATGGTATCTCTGTCGACCCAGAGAATTGTCGCATGAGTCAGTAATTGGCCTACCCCTCGATCGGCATCAAACATCAGGAGTTTCTTAGGATTGGCGGGTTACTATCGTCGATTCATCCAGGATTTCTCGAGGATAGTAGAGCCCATAACTCGATTGACGATGAAGGATGTCAAGTTTGTTTGGTCAGACTCTTGCGAGCAGGCATTTGGGATATTGATAGCAAGGCTCATGTCTGCACCAGTCCTGGCTATACCAGATAGGACTGGAGGATTTAAGATCTTTTGTGATGCCTTGGGCAAAGGCCTTGGATGCGTCATGCACCAGTATGGTCATGTGTCGCTTATGCTTCTCGACAGTTGAAGGTTCACGAGAAGAATTATCCGACTCACGACTTGGAGTTAGTCGATGTCATCTTTGCCCTGTAGATTTGGAGGCATTTCTTACTGAGTGAGCAAGTGAAAATCTTCATTGATCACAAAAGTTTGAAATATATTTGTAACGGCCGCTTTCAGACTGTTCGTATTTCCTGCGTGCACGTGTCTGACGTGCACGTATTTTATTTAGCTATCTCTGAGCTCCGGCATATGCGATGTGATATGCTGTTGTGATCGTTTTGGGATGTAGAATTTTATGGAAAATTATTAGGAACGTCTTTTCACTGCTCGTTTTCTCGCGAAACGACTTTGAACGATAGGGGCGTTTTAGTCATTTGACTCAAAACGCCGTTTCCAATTTTACGTAAGTTCTCGGTAGGCGTCACGCACGATCAGGCTCCGTAGATCTGTGCGTCTCGTCTCCACGATCGCCCCGGTATTTTCGGATCGCCCGGTTTGAGAGTTATCGCCCGGATAAATCTGGACCGTTGATTGCCCTGACCAATTTCGAAATTCAAATTGATTAGCCAAATCTGGCTATATCCCAAATTATTTGCATACGTATCCTTCCAAAACTGCCTTTTCTATTGACACCTAGATTTTCCCCCAAATTGTACTCCCTATCTCTCTCTATCTCCCACACTTAACCCAAAAATCCCCTAGTTAAATATCAAATTAAACTATTATTAAAAACCCTAAGCTTTATTTCTATTCACGTGCAATCCTAGGACCTAGGTTTAACAAGTTTCATCGACAGCCACCGCAACGAAGAATTTTCCCCGAGCCTCGACTCTTCCCCTCGCAGCTCGACCCCGACGACCGGCGGCCTTTCCTCCGACCACCCACCCTCGCGAGGCCGCCGTTCACCGCCCGACGTCGGCGACTGTCGCAGCAACGAGTCGCAGGCGCCGCCCTGCTCAACTGGGCCCTCGCACGACGCAGCCAGCGCCTCCCGATCGCGACGACCGCCGTTCGACGTCGCCGTCGACTCCCCGCGACCGCACTTCGTCCGCCAGCCACCGCAGACGACTGGAGGTCGCCGTTCACCCCCCCGACGCCGTGCATAACCCCCTGACGGCCTGCTCTCGCCGCGGCAACGACAGCCGGCAGCCATCTCCTTCGTGTGGAGAACGACAGTAGCTGAGCGGCTCTTTGCGGTCGCCGCCTGACGTCGAGTGTCGCCCGACCACTCCGGGCCCTTCTCAGCCGCAGCGACACCAGAGACCGCCCAGATCCGGCAGTCTCTTCCCGTAACAGCAGCAGCGGCAACACAGACCATCGTGATGCAGTAGTTGCCGGTCACCGCTCGATTCTTAACCGTTGCACGCACCGTTCAGATCGTCTACAACTCCCAACCGCCCGCGTCCTCGCCGTAACACCTGAGATCGCATCCCCACCTACGACAATCGCATCGGCAACGTAGTGAACTCAAGAGTTGTGAGTTCTAAGCATTACATCTTTATGTTTGCTTCCAATTTTTAGTCTGTTAGTTTCTTTGTTAACAGTACGTATGGGTTTTCTGTTATATCGGTAGTTTTGAAGCACTCATGTTAGCAGAGCACATGTTAGTATAGGTATAATAAGCTGTTAGTGAATCAGTAGGTTAATATGTTAATCAGTAATTATTTTCTGTAGCAAGTTAGTGTATACACAGCCGCTATATGTTTATATTGCAGGGAGGAGTGGTTGGCTTTACTCGTTGACTTACATAACTATAAGCCTCACTATACTAGGTAAGTTTGATTATTAATGAGGCCAAGCATGCAAGAGTAACTACAAACCTATATACATTACCATCATATTCATAAGTACAGATTATAAGTGTTGCTGTATAAGTCATCATATATTATAATAGTGATAAGTTAAATTTAGTTTAGGACCTTCTAACTTATATTACGAGACCTTTGACGCAGAAAATTCACGCCTCCGTGACGACCGCGTACGCACCCAAAACTCACATCGCTTCAGTTGAGGAACCGACGAGGCCGTGCCGTTTCAGATCCGTCACCGTTCAGAACCGACACCAGGTCCCCGCTCAGTGGTCGTTTCAGGTTAGTCCCCTAACATGTAGCAAAAACCCACACCGTAGCAAACTGAAAACCTAATCTAAAATCTGTCAACGTGAACTAAATTTACTTTCTGCATCTGTAAAACGTTGCCGACCGTAGAAATCGCCCATCTGACAATTTTCTGTGCACATAGGGTAGTGGTCGATTTAGGTTGATAAAACATCAAAATTGTGACTTTGACGATTAGGGTAGTTCCGGCAACCTAGAAACAAAACCTAAATAGGTTTATTGAAAACCGCGACCTGACACCGTCGCCGTGACCCCTTTTCAGACGGACTACCGCGGACGCGACGACTGGACGAGACGCCCCAGACGGACGACACACTCGCCACCGCAGGCAAGTGTACTCACTTGCTCTTTCGGCCGTGCCTAGGCCTTAGACTGTTAGAACTATTAAACTGTGAACAAAGAGAACCGGACGTGAACTGATAGCGTCCGGGACGCCGCTGACGACTTAGACTTGACGACAAAGTCTAAGCGTAACAACAATAACTTTTGACACCGTAGAGTTATTTTGCGTGTGCGTGCGTGTGGACACCCTAGAAGAACTATCCCTGTCGTGTCACGTCTTGTCTTGTTTTGCACAGCCTGCGGGCAATAGGGCACTCTCTGAGTGATCCCTTGTACGGATACACAGCCTGTGGGCAGTGAGACGCTCACCTAGCAGAGTGAGTGATCTTTGTTATGGAACACCTACGGGAAGCTCGGCACCCACCTAGCAGAGTGAGTGTCCCAGCAGACCGAGAGGATAGAGACGCTCACCTAGCAGAGTGAGTGGTCCTATACAGTAGTACGGTTTCATCCACGAGGCGTTCATCGCTCACCTAGCAGAGTGAGAGATACGCTACCGATCGTGGGGATAGAGGTACTCACCTAGCAGAGTGAGTGGCCCTATATTGTCTTGTCCTGAGTTCTGGGGTTTGGGGTAGTGTTGAGCGTGCGCACGGCAAGAGGGTCTGATCCCCCCTCGAACCGTAAGGCGTGAACCCTTCATGTCACAATTGTCTTGTCTTGTCTTGTCCTGTCCTGTCACGTTTCGTCCTGTCACGTTTCGTCCTGTCACGTTTCGTCTTGTCATGTCTTGTCTTGACACCGGTTAGGCTAGTCCTGTAGTTGGTGGCATACCCTACGACTACTGCTTGTCCCGTTTTACTTTCCTACTGCGTTTACTTTCTGTTGTCACTCTGTTATAACCCCAGCATGCTAATCAACCAGTAAACCGTTGTTAATAGTTCGGTACACTTGCAGTAGAGTCTGACCTCTTTTGTAGACTTTACCTGACGTACAGTTCCCTTCTTTTGGTGCTGTACGTCAGGTGTGGAGCCAGAGTACGCAGAGCCGGAGGACGCAGACCCAGAGTACGTGCCCGAGGAGGACCAGAGCTAGGGATCTTCACGTTGCTGATTCAGAGGGTTCACTGCAGTTTAGTTGGGTGCGTAGCACCGTCTACTTTCTGTTTAGGTTGGGTGCTTGCACCATTAATTTACTCCAGTTGTTTTGTAGCCGTGTTGGCTTTTGTTTAGACTCTTTGTACTTTTCTGGATATCTGTGGAATCAAATGAATGCATCTCTTTTAGTACTTTTGTTGTTCCGTACTAACCTACAGGGACCTGTTCCTTCGTCTTGGAGTACCACATAGACGCTTATTGGGTCCGAGCTTTACAGCTCTGGCCTAAGCGGGCCTAGTCACGTTTCGCTTCTGTCGTTTTAGGAAGCGGGGCGTGACAGGTTTTAGTGGTGGCCCATGCAGGTCCTTTTCTGCAAAAGTTCGGAACGATAGAAGTATTAACATTCATTCTTTCCATTCAGGAATATGTATGAGTCTAAGTTGTGTTTTTTTCCTGACGTTAGGATGGTAAGAGGACGTGAAGCTCGAGACGGACCTTCCGCTGACGGGACCATGGATGGACGAAGTGGCGAGTTCCGCCAATTTCTCGGCGTGATGAGAGAGATGCTGGACGTGCAGCATCAGTTGGTTCAGCAGTCCCAGTGTGCTGCCCAGACTCCCCCGGTTGCACCACCATCACCTCCGCCTGCCCCACGAGCTGCTCCAGGAGTGAAGCAGTTCAATGAGCTCCAGCCGAGGACATTTTCGGGGAAAGAAGGACCCCTAGCTGCTGACGAGTGGATCCAGAGCACGGAGGAGAAGTTAGTTGCTGCGAAGATTCCTGATGATACCTGAGTGGAGATAGCAAAGATGCAGTTGACAGAGAATGCCAGGAACTGGTGGCACATTGAGGAGAGGCGCCTGCTGAAGCCAGTGGAGTGGAAGACCTTCCGCTCGATGTTTAAGGATAAGTATTTCACCAAGTCTGCCAGGAGGGAGCTGTTGAGCAAGTTTATAGACCTGAAGCAAGGGGATATGACTGTCGAGGAGTATGAAGCTGAGTTCGAGATGCTGAGTCGTTTTGCTCCGCATATGGTAAGGAAGGAGGAGAAGAGAGCTGATCGCTTTCGTCAGGGACTGCGTCCGAAGATTCATGCTTCTATGTCTTCGGCGAATTTCACGACGAAGAGAGCAGTGCTGGATGCCGCAAAGAATCATGAGATTATTTCACTCCTACCTGACCCTTCAGCTGATAGAGGAAAGCGTCCTATGGAGCAGTATCGACTGCCTGCTAGGCCGACGATGGGGCCAGTTCAAACAGTGCCATTCAAGAGGCCTGGAGGACCTGCACAGCATCAGATGAAGGGCCTATGTTTTTTTGCGGCAAGCCAGGACATCAGCAGAACACTTGCAGGAAGAAGCTGGGTTTGTGTCTGGCATGTGGAGCTGCCACGCACGCCTTTAAAGATTGCCCGAGGTATCGTCATACTGAGGGTGGAGCACCTGCCCCTACCCGGAGAGGAGCTGTTGTCCGTGGAGCATATGTCATGACAGCAACGGATGGCGTCGTTGCAGGTAACTCCATAGTTTTGAATCTTTCATATTATAGTTTAGCTTATTTTTGGCTGCTTATGTATGTTTCAAAACTTTTGTTCCCTTCAAATCAAACCTTTAATGTTTTGGGTTTAGCTCACAAAGATCAGAACCCACCTACCTTCCCTCATCCAATATCACAACTCCACACGTTCTTTTCCAATGTTTTAAAATATGTCTTATCCCTTAAATTTTCTTTTCTTTCCCTCTTCGGGAGTGTTATTTTTTTATTGTTATGATGCTATTAGTACTAGATATTTTGTTATAGGGTTATGTTTACGGGTAGGCTCAGAGTGAGATGAGATATGTTGTATCGATGATTAGTTGGTTTTGAATAAACAAGGATATTAGATCAGATTACTTTGGATGAAAAGAATGAGGCGACCAAGACTTATTAATGATACCAATGTGCGACGGACTTGATGGGGACTCGGAACGAATGAGATTAGACACAGTGAGGTGAGTACTTAATCGACCTGAAAATTGGACGAGTGGTAGATAGGAGTGACTATGGAGGTATAGTATGAGTTAGGGCGATCATGAGATTGAGTAGAGCTTTTATTAGCATTAAGACTGATTGTTGAGTTGACATGAGAAGACATTGGGAGTAACACGACGTGTTGAGATGGATGAATGGTTAGGTAGGTGGACTTAGTATCGGTTGGGATTAGTTATAGTGAGTGGGAGAAGATGTGATCTTGGTAGTCCAAATTTATTGGCGGATAAATTATGGGAAGATATGACAAGAATATATTGAAGACACGGAGAATGTTGGTTTGCGGAGGTATTATAAGATCGACAAAGTTTTTGTCTTGGATTGGTGATTGACTAGAACATCCTTTCAGCGATTATTAATATTGAAAGAGATTGAGGAATTTAAAAGATGTTATTGAGCGATGATGTTTAGCGGAGTGGTATGGTTTGAGAAGATGATTATTATTTTTGGGAGAACTTGGAGTTGGAAATTCGAACAGTAGTGATGGGTCTATAGTAAAGTATTAAGAGAGGAGTTTAGTCGAGGCTTTGTCTAGTGAAAAGATGGATTATGATGGATTATTGAGGAACGATGTTCGAAGTTGCAGGATTAGAAATCTTTATGGGTAGACATGATAGTTGCGGGTATAAGGTTATATGGGTAATATTATTATTAGTGTGAGTGATTCCGAGGGCGGAATCATTTCTAAGGTGGGTAGAATGTAACGGCCGCTTTCAGACTGTTCGTATTTCCTACGTGCACGTGTCTGACGTGCACGTATTTTATTTGGCTATCTCTGAGCTCCGGCATATGCGATGTGATATGCTGTTGTGATCGTTTTGGGATGTAGAATTTTATGGAAAATTATTAGGAACGTCTTTTCACTGCTCGTTTTCTCGCGAAACGACTTTGAACGATAGGGGCGTTTTAGTCATTTGACTCAAAACGCCGTTTCCAATTTTACGTAAGTTCTCGGTAGGCGTCACGCACGATCAGGCTCCGTAGATCTGTGCGTCTCGTCTCCACGATCGCCCCGGTATTTTCGGATCATTTTTCCGACGCCCGGTTTGAGAGTTATCGCCCGGATAAATCTGGACCGTTGATTTGCCCTGACCAATTTCGAAATTCAAATTGATTAGCCAAATCTGGCTATATCCCAAATTATTTGCATACGTATCCTTCCAAAACTGCCTTTTCTATTGACACCTAGATTTTCCCCCAAATTGTACTCCCTATCTCTCTCTATCTCCCACACTTAACCCAAAAATCCCCTAGTTAAATATCAAATTAAACTATTATTAAAAACCCTAAGCTTTATTTCTATTCACGTGCAATCCTAGGACCTAGGTTTTACAAGTTTCATCGCCAGCCGCCGCAACGAAGAATTTTCCCCGAGCCTCGACTCTTCCCCTCGCAGCTCGACCCCGACGACCGGCGGCCTTTCCTCCGACCACCCACCCTCGCGAGGCCGCCGTTCACCGCCCGACGTCGGCGACTGTCGCAGCAGCGAGTCGCAGGCGCCGCCCCGCTCGACTGGGCCCTCGCACGACGCAGCCAGCGCCTCCCGATCGCGACGACCGCCGTTCGACGTCGCCGTCGACTCCCCGCGACCGCACTTCATCCGCCAGCCACCGCAGACGACCGGAGGTCGCCGTTCACCCCCCGACGTCGTGCAGAACCCCCGGACGGCCTGCTCTCGCCGCGACAACGACAGCCGGCAGCCATCTCCTTCGTGTGGAGAACGACAGTAGCTGAGCGGCTCTTTGCGGTCGCCGCCTGACGTCGAGTGTCGCCCGACCACTCCGGGCCCTTCTCAGCCGCAGCGACACCGGAGACCGCCCAGATCCGACAGTCTCTTCCCGTAACAGCAGCAGCGGCAACACAGACCACCGCGATGCAGTAGTTGCCGGTCACCGCTCGATTCTTGACCGCTGCACGCACCGTTCAGATCGTCTACAACTCCCCACCGCCCGCGTCCTCGCCGTAACACCTGAGATCGCATCCCCACCTACGACAATCGCATCGGCAACGTAGTGAACTCAAGAGTTGTGAGTTCTAAGCATTACATCTTTATGTTTGCTTCCAATTTTTAGTCTGTTAGTTTCTTTGTTAACAGTACGTATGGGTTTTCTGTTATATCGGTAGTTTTGAAGCACTCATGTTAGCAGAGCACATGTTAGTATAGGTATAATAAGCTGTTAGTGAATCAGTAGGTTAATATGTTAATCAGTAATTATTTTCTGTAGCAAGTTAGTGTATACACAGCCTCTATATGTTTATATTGCAGGGAGGAGTGGTTGGCTTTACTCGTTGACTTACATAACTATAAGCCTCACTATACTAGGTAAGTTTGATTATTAATGAGGCCAAGCATGCAAGAGTAACTACACACCTATATACATTACCATCATATTCATAAGTACAGATTATAAGTGTTGCTGTATAAGTCATCATATATTATAATAGTGATAAGTTAAATTTAGTTTAGTACCTTCTAGCTGATATTACGAGACCTTTGACGCAGAAAATTCACGCCTCCGTGACGACCGCGTACGCACCCAAAACTCACATCGCTTCAGTTGAGGAACCGACGAGGCCGTGCCGTTTCAGATCCGTCACCGTTCAGAACCGACACCAGGTCCCCGCTCAGTGGTCGTTTCAGGTTAGTCCCCTAACATGTAGCAAAAACCCACACCATAGCAAACTGAAAATCTAATCTAAAATCTGTCAACGTGAACTAAATTTACTTTCTGCATCTGTAAAACGTTGCCCACCGTAGAAATCGCCCATCTGACAATTTTCTGTGCACATAGGGTAGTGGTCGATTTAGGTTGATAAAACATCAAAATTGTGACTTTGACGATTAGGGTAGTCCCGGCAACCTAGAAACAAAACCTAAATAGGTTTATTGAAAATCGCGACCTGACACCGTCGTCGTGACCCCTTTTCAGACGGACTACCGCGGACGCGACGACTGGACGAGACGCCCCAGACAGACGACACACTCGCCACCGCAGGCAAGTGTACTCACTTGCTCTTTCGGCCGTGCCTAGGCCTTAGACTGTTAGAACTATTAAACTGTGAACAAAGAGAACCGAACGTGAAATGATAGCGTCCGGGACGCCGCTGACGACTTAGACTTGACGAAAAAGTCTAAGCGTAACAACAATAACTTTTGACACCGTAGAGTTATTTTGCGTGTGCGTGCGTGTGGACACCCTAGAAGAACTATCCATGTCGTGTCACGTCGTGTCTTGTTTTGCACAGCCTGTGGGCAATAGGGCACTCTCTGAGTGATCCCTTGTACGGATACACAGCCTGTGGGCAGTGAGACGCTCACCTAGCAGAGTGAGTGATCTTTGTTACGGAACACCTACGGGAAGCTCGGCACCCACCTAGCAGAGTGAGTGTCCCAACAGACCGAGAGGATAGAGACGCTCACCTAGCAGAGTGAGTGGTCCTATACAGTAGTACGGTTTCATCCACGAGGCGTTCATCGCTCACCTAGCAGAGTGAGAGATACGCTACCGATCGTGGGGATAGAGGTACTCACCTAGCAGAGTGAGTGGCCCTATATTGTCTTGTCCTGAGTTCTGGGGTTTGGGGTAGGGTTGAGCGTGCGCACGGCAAGAGGGTCTAATCCCCCTTGAACCGTAAGGCGTGAACCCTTCATGTCACAATTGTCTTGTCTTGTCTTGTCCTGTCCTGTCACGTTTCGTCCTGTCACGTTTCGTCCTGTCACGTTTCGTCTTGGCATGTCTTGTCTTGACACCGGTTAGGCTAGTCCCGTAGTTGGTGGCATACGCTACGACTACTGCTTGTCCCGTTTTACTTTCCTGCTGCGTTTACTTTCTGTTGTCACTCTGTTATAACCCCAGCATGCTAATCAACCAGTAAACCATTGTTAATAGTTCGGTACACTTGCAGTAGAGTCTGACCTCTTTTGTAGACTTTACCTGACGTACAGTTCCCTTCTTTTGGTGCTGTACGTCAGGTGTGGAGCCAGAGTACGCAGTGCCGGAGGACGCAGACCCAGAGTACGTGCCCGAGGAGGACCAGAGCTAGGGATCTTCACGTTGTTGATTCAGAGGTTTCACTGCAGTTTAGTTGGGTGCGTAGCACCGTTTACTTTCTGTTTAGGTTGGGTGCTTGCACCATTAATTTACTCCAGTTGTTTTGTAGCAGTGTTGGCTTTTGTTTAGACTCTCTGTACTTTTCTGGATATCTGTGAAATAAAATGAATGCATCTCTTTTAGTACTTTTGTTGTTCCGTACTAACTTGCAGGGACATGTTCCTTCGTCTTGGAGTACCACATAGACGCTTATTGGGTCCGAGCTTTACAGCTCTGGCCTAAGCGGGCCTAGTCACGTTTCGCTTCTGTCGTTTTGGGAAGCGGGGCGTGACAATATTTTTACCCAGAAGGAGTTGAATATGAGACAGCGCAGATGGTTAGCGTTGATGGACAATTACGACATCGACCTCTAGTATCACCTAGGAAAGGTTAATGTCGTACTCGACTCCTTGAGTAGACTTCCAGCAGGTATGACTCTTACAGTTCAGTGGAGGGTATATCAAGATCTGCATGAGATGAGTACAGAAGTTTTACCTAGAGTCACATTATCGTTGATGAATTTGCAGATTCAGTCGACGATAGTGGATCGGGTCAAAGCTGCACAGTCTGGAGATGCAAAAATGCAGAAGATCCGAGAACAAGTTGAAGCTGGATTTCAGACGGATTTTATCATTCATGAGGATGGTTCCTTGAGATACGGCAGTAGAATCTGCATACCTGCAGGTGATATCAGAGATGAGCTGATGAATGAAGCTCATAGCTCTCCCTATTCCATTCATCCTAGCAGTACCAAGATGTACTAGGACATTCGCTTGAAATTTTGGTGGTATGGTATGAAGAGGAGCATAGCTCAAAGCGTCGCCAAGTGCCTCGTATGTCAGCAAGTGAAGGCTGAACATCATCGTATTGCTAGATTGCTTCAACCTCTGCTGATTCCAGAGTGGAAGTGGCAGCACATCACCATGGAGTTCGTGACTAGACTACCTCGGAGCACCAAGCAAAATGACGCGATTTGGGTTATCATTGACTGATTGACCAAGTCTGCGCATTTCATTCCCTTCCGAGTAGGACAATCTATGGAGATACTGGAGAAGAAGTATATGGAGGTAATTACCTTTCTCATACCCTTATAACTTCTTTTTAGTATACGTCGTGATGTGAACGATAATCGTGCAGGAGATTATGCGATTGCATGGAGTCCCCGTGAGTATCGTCTCCGATCGAGACACGAGATTCACGTCCCAGTTCTGGACTCGTCTACAGACGAATCTGGGTACCAGTCTGAGCTTCAGCACTACGTATCACCCGCAGACTGATGGATAGTCGGAGCGCACTATCCAGATATTGGAGGATATGTTGCGAGCTTGCATGTTGGACCATAAAGGTTCGTGGAAGGATCACTTGCATCCATTGGAGTTTGCCTACAACAATAGCTATCAAGCCAGCATTGGCATGGCGCCATTTGCTGCACTTTATGGAAGGAAATGTCGATCTCTGCTGAGTTGGGATGACATTGGTGATAGAGAGCTGTTAGGACCAGAGATGATAATGGAGGCTATGGATGTAGTGCGTACCATCAAGGACAAGCTTTGTATTGCACATGATCGATACAAGCATTGGGCTGATGCTAGACGCCGTCCTTTGGAGTTCAAGGCAGGAGATCTTGTGTTCTTGAAGATATCCCCGAACAGAGGAGTAATCTATCGTGGAAGGCGAGGCAAGCTCGGTCCGATATTTATTGGACCTTTTGATGTACTGGAGCGAGTTGGAGCGGAAACTTATCGTCTAGCACTGCCACCTTCATTGGAGGGAGTACCTGATGTTTTTCATGTATCTCAGCTACGTCGTTACATCAGCGACCCTTCTCATGCTGTCGATTACTCAGAGATTACGGTTCGCCCAGACCTGACTTATGAGCAGCAGCCAGTGTAGATCTTAGACCGATGTCAGAAGACGCTCAGGAACAAGGTCGTCGAGCTCGTGAGAGTGATGTGGCATCATGATTCGCCTGGAGAATGCACCCGTGAGCGGGAAGACGAAATGCGAGATCGTTACCTCTATCTGTTCCCTGCCCCTTAGTTGATAGAAATTCCGAGGACAGAATTTTTCTTAAGGTGGATAGAATGTAACGACCTGTATTTTCAGCTACGTTGTAGTTGAGTTCTATCATGAATGGAATATCATTATTATTATTTTTATTATGTTGGTGTAATTATTATACTTACATTACGTTAGCTAGTTATAAAAAACTGTTATAATTATATTTTAAATTCAAATTCAAATGTTTTTTAGATTCAAATTCAAATGTTAGACTTAATTTCAAATTTTAAACTTTAAAATAAATTCCTAATTTAATACTAATAAAACTATAGCTATAAAGGGAAATTTCCATATCATCAATCCCAATATTTCCCTCATTAATTATTATTGCTAAATTCAACTTTCCTAATTTCATTAACTTTTAATCCTCTAATAAAGGTTATTAAAAACAAATCAATAGGATTAAACCCTAAGCTTACTCCCGAACCCAGCCGCACTCTCCCCTACTCTAAAACCCTTAGCCCCTCTAAACATTCTTCACGCACTCTCCCCTACTCTAAGAACCCGAGCTCCCTCAACCCACGTCGACAGCCGCGCTCCTCTTCCTCAAAACCCTAGCCCAAATGCACCGCCGTCTCCTCTATCCGACAGCCCAACACCACGCCTCCAGCAACCCGCGACCAACCTTCCAATCTCTCACCTCCTCCCTCTCCACAACCCCTCAGCCACCTCACCGACCCCCAACCCCAGCGGGCCTCACTCCGACCACCCTGCACTCCGACAGCCCACACATCAGCTTTCGACCATCTCTCCTACCACCCTAAACACTCCACCGCGCCGCCAGTCTCCCTGCGAACCATCGCCCTCCCCCGACCTCCTCCGACACGCAACTCCCTCTTCCCACAACCGCAGGCCGCCCTCTTCTCCGCCTGCAACCACCCCGACCCCCTCTCAAAACAACCCACGCCACCTTCCTCCTCCCCTGCAGCCCTGACAACCACCCGCCACCACCACAACCGCCACCAATATCTACCTTCCTCCGACCCCCGACCTCCATCTCCGGCAGCCGCACAAGTCCCGACAACCTTGCCACCGCAACCCCCTCACGACGATAACCTCGGCAGCACTTGCACCGCCAGGAGCAGCCGTACACCCCTGAACCACCGTCACTCGCCGCAACTCCAACGGCCCACCACTGCTGACCTCGGACTCCGACCACCGCCATCGTCTCTGCCCCGTCGCCGTCACCTTGAAAGTTACCCGAGGCAACACCCTGCACACATGTAAGTTAGTTTATTTACTTAGTTTATATAGTAGTATACTGTTAGTTATATGTTAGCAGTAGAGAATATGTAATGTTAGTACGTAAGTTAGTGTTATTAGCTTTTATACTGTTAGTTAGTATATAGTATTAGGATATAATGAAATCTGTTATAATGTAATATATATATGATACTGTTAATTATATGTACACATTAATTATTATATATTGTAAGTTGTTAGTATTATAACATAAGATGTTAGTATTTCTAATTAACAGTAACTTAGTGTGTGTGTGTGTGTGTGTGTGTGTGTGTGTGTAGAATAATGGATATCATACGCCATATGCGAGGGTCTCTCATATTTCCTCTCACATAAAGGGGGCAAGTACAACAAGTACAAGTCCATGTGGGCTTGTACTTGCCCCCTTTATGTGAGAGGGAATATGAGAGACCCTCTAATATGGTGTATGATACCCATTATTCTCATATATATATATATATATATATATATATATATATATATATATATATATATATATATATATATATATATATATATATATATATATATATAAGTTGTGAGGCAGCCGTTCTCTCTCTTCATTTCTTAGAGAGAGAAGCTCTCGTTTCCTTGTGAGTAAGGCGTGGGTTCGCCGGCCGCCGTCGCGGCCGGCCAGGCGCTTCGCCTTCGGTGGTGCGATCTCGAGACGGTTCCGATCCTTGCTTCAGTCCTTGCAGCGCTGATCTGAGGCGCGAGGCGATCTTCAAGATTCGAGCTCAGATCTGAGGCGATCTTTTTTGAGCTAGATCTGATCTTGCTGATCGATCTCGAGATCCTTGCTTCAGTTCCTCGCGGTGTTACTTGAGGCGTGAGGCGATCTTCTTGATTCATGCTCAGATCTGAGGCGTGAACTAGATCTGATCCTTGGTCGAGGAGGCGGTGTACATAGCTCCGGCACCTGGATCGGATCCGGCGGTGAGTTCTTTTCATTTTTGTACGATTCGACTGATGTGCATAGAGTTCTCGGTAGATCTAACCTAGATCCATTTTTCTTGGATTTCTTCATTTTCTTCTTGGTTTCGATCTGCGACTGTGAGCTCTCTCGATCGCTTTGAGGAGATCCATCTTGAATCTCTGTGAACCGGCAAGTACAGAGCCGGAGCGATTTGGATCGAACGTCTCGGTTTGGATCGAGTACTCAGGCGGAGTGCTCGATCCGGTGGTGAGCGACTTCACTCTTTGTTTTTCTCCCTTTCTCCTCTGAGTACTTGACCTGATCTCTGTCTTTGCCTGGCATGGATGATCCTGTTACTCGACCGGATGGAGCGAGCTCATCTATCCCTTTGGGAGATTGGCGTACCATCAGCAAAAAGAAGCTTCCAAATGCGGCATCCAAGGGGAAGGGAACCAGATTTGAGTTCCGGCCTCGAACTCAAGGAGCTCAACCGAATCTTGGAGGTCCCCTTCAGGAGGGTGCTGAAGGTCCTAAGGGCAGGCTGGAGCGCAGGATGCTGAGACCGGCCTTTGACATCAAGATCAATCCTCTTGCTGTGAAGCATTCTTGGTTGGAAGTGTGCACTAATAGGAGGAAGATATCGGAGTCTTTGGAGATGTGCTTTATCCCCCCAGCTCTTGATGAATCCGGATCCCCCATTGCTCTGCTTTCACAGGAAGCCACAGACGAAGCTGCTAGCTCCTGGGAGAACACACTGGTTGCCTATGTACTAGGAGACGTCCCCTTCTACAACCAAATGAAGGCGTGGGCCATCAGGACTTGGAAGAAGCAAGGTATGTCGATATTCTCAAGGGAGAATGGTTTCTTCTTCTTCAGATTCAAGGATAGGGCTGACTGCGATGGAGTTCTACACGGGGGGCCATGGTGGTTCGACGGCAGGCTGGTCGTGATTCAGCGATGGGCGCCAGACATGGCCTTCGACAGAGACATGCTGTCCTCTGCTCCCATCTGGGTTCAGTTGCCCAACCTCCTGCTAAAATTCTGGTCATTAAAAATTTTAAATACTATCACGAGTGTTTTGGGCTCCCCTATTTGCTTGGACAGGGCCACGGCCACCATGGAGAGGATGTCGTACGCTCGCTGCCTGGTTGAGATCTCGGCTGAGCATGAGCTGCCGCAAGTCGTCATTGCTCAGGTTGAAGATGGCGAACGTTTTGAAGTTGATATTAGATACGAGGGGAAGCCGCCCGGTGCACCAACTGCAAGTGTTTTGGGCATTTGGTTCATTAGTGCACATCAAAGTCGGGGATGGCAGGCGTGGGCAAGGGCGAGAAGATCATGGCCAGTAATGATGGAGCGGGGACCCTGAATGAGATGCTGAAGGATCCGCCTGCTCAGGAGAATGATAATCATATTGTAAGTTCTGCCATCCCTCGCCCGACTACCTCTTCCTTGAATTCTGGTGGGAGGGGGAGCGCTCTTTCTGTATGTGAGGAGATGGCTGGTCTGGGAAGAGGTGTTTGTACCGCTCCTGTGTTGGGCGAGGTTACGGAGAGTGGGCCTGTTTTGTTGGAGAACTGTGAAAATGTTGGCGCTCCTGTGTCGGGTGAGGTTACAGAGAGTGGGCCTGTTTTGTCGGAGAACTGTGAAAATGTTGGCAGGGGTAGTGAGATGTGTATAGGGGCTAAGGGTAATGTTTACCCTGACTGTAACAAGGCTGATTGTATAGGGGATCGAAGAACTGATTGTAACGGGATTAGTGAGCTTTGTCTCACAGGGGGAGAAGATGGATGTAATGAGAGGGCTAAGGCTACTTGCGATGTGATCTGTAATAGGGGCACAGGCGTTAGCAACGGGGATAAGAGCAGGCAGCATCAGGAGGTCCAATTTCCTTTAGCTGGCAGCGGGGATTGTATAGACACCGCCTTGACCGCTGCTAAGGGGAGGAGTTTTGTATATACAAAGGAGATCCAGAAAGCTGGAATGTACAGGCAGAATATGGTGCTAGCTGCGACTAGCGATAGCGGGGCGTGCGAAGGCCCATGTAGTAACACAAATTTTGTACAGCTGATCAATAATGATATCGGGGGGGGGGGGGTCTGGGGTCTGCTTGGGGACGGGCTCGGATATCTCGCTGAGCCTGCAGCTCTCGACGCCTACCTCAAAAGCTAGTAACATCAGGCCCCCTAACAACACTAAAATCGGAAACTCTTTTAGCGCCTTAGGTGGGCCGCGAATGGGGGGATCACTTCTTGAGACTGGGGATCAAATAGATTCTGATAACGAGCCTACTGAATTGACTGTTGCCAATGAGGCTTGGCTCATTGAGCAAGAGCTCCTAAAGCAAAACAGTAAGGGCGGTAAGGGTAAGAAGAAGCAAGTCCATAACAAGGGGGCTGGGGTCTCTAATAAGGGTACTCGTAAGAGCTCGCGGATCAATAGGGAGGATGAGAACCTCCCGCCTTCAAACCCTGATCAATGACACTCCTTATCTGGAACACTAGGGGGCTAAATAGTGTCGATAGGCATCGTGATCTCAAGGATCGGTTGCAGAAATATGCACCTTCTCTTGTTGGGCTCATCGAAACTAAGGTCACAGAAAATAATATCCATAGAATTGCCAAATGCTTTCCTAAGAAATGGTTATCTATCACCAATCATAGCTTACTTCGGAATGGTCGTATTATTAGTATGTATGATCCTGATATCTGGTAGTGTGGGATTGAAGATATGAAGGCTCAACACATTTCGCTAAGATGTAGCAACGCTGCAGGGTTTGTTATGGTAGTCACTATTGTCTATGCCTCTAATTCCTACCAAGAGCGCAGAATTCTTTGGGATGATATTACCTCTAGTGCTAATAAATTCAAACATGCTCCTTGGGTCATTGGGGGTGATTTTAATTGCGTCAGATACGCAATAGATAAGGTTGGTGGTAGATCGGTCAAGGGGACTATGGTTGACGAGTTCAACGATTGTATCAATGCTAGTGCTCTTATTGGTCTCAAGACTGTTGGTAACATCTTGAGTTGGAATAATCGCAATATTGGGCAACGTCGTATTTCTGCCACTCTTGATTGGTCCTTCTGCAATAGTAGTTGGATTAACACTCTCACATCATCTTACTGTGAATATGTTGATGGTGGTACCAGCGATCACTCCTCTCTAATTATCCGTACTCATCAGCCTGGGGGTACCGATCCTAAACCTTTCAAATTCTTTAATGCCTGGCAGCGCTGCCCTGAGTACCCTAGTGTGGTGAAGGAGCACTGGTATATTAGAGTTAATGGCTGCCCTATGATACAGCTGGTTGCCAAACTTAAAAACCTGAAAAAGGGTCTCAAGATTTTTGGTGCGGGTCTTAGAGAGACCAATGATGTGGCTAAATTGTGATTTGAGCTTGCTACTATTCAGCGTGACCCTAATCTTAGCAATTGTGTTGAGTTGCAAAGAAAGGAGCGCATATTAATCAATCAGCTTGCTGAAGCTATTGACATTGAAGAGTCCAATCTTAGACAGAAGAGCAGGCAAGATTGGCTTAGTCTTGGGGATCGCAACTCCCGATTTTTCTATACTGCTATGAGAGCCAGGCAGAGTCGTAACAATCTCAGTCATCTCATTGGCCCTGATGGCACTAGAAACAACTCTTTTGAAAATCTGAAAGTTAAAGCCCCTGAATTTTATTCCAAGCTTTATAATCAAAATGATTACTTGAGAGTTTTCCCTCGCCTTACTACTAAAAGAATCCTTACTAATACGGCTGCTGATTGGGTAGAGAGGCCGGTTTTAGCTGAGGAGGTTAAAATGATGTATTCCAAATTGGGGTAGATAAGGCCCCTGGCCCTGATGGTTTCAATGGTTTCTTTTATCAGAACTCTTGGGATATTATTGGGAATGATGTCACCACAGCTATTCTTAACTTCTTCAAGTCTGGGAAGTTGTATCGTCAAGTCAATCACACCTTTCTTACCCTTGTCCCCAAGAATGCCAACGCTACCGAACTTGGTGATTATAGACCCATCGCCTGTTGCAATGTCCTGTATAAAATTATCAGCAAAATTCTTTGCAACCGTCTGAAGAAAGCTGTCATTGAGCTCATATCTCCTAATCAAGCTGCTTTTTTGCATGACCAATTACTTGCTGATTGTGCCTTGCTTGCGCACGAACACATCAGGGACTTTAATAGTCCTATGGGTAGCAGGGCCTGCCTCAAGCTTGATTTAAAGAAAGATTTTGATAGCGTTAATAGAGAATTTGTTTACTTCATGCTCCATCAAATGGGCTTCAAGCACAAATTCATCAGCTGGCTGTGTGAATGCATATCCACTCCCTCCTTCTCTATTATGATTAATGGCTCCCCCTATGGCATGTTTCAATCTAATAGGGGGCTGAGACAGGGGGACCCTCTCTCCCCCTACCTATTTGTGATTGTCATGGAAGCCTTCTCCTTACTTATGGCTAAGGCTAATGCTGAGTGCAGTATCGGGCCTATGAAAAGAGTTGGTGCCATCACCCACCTTCTTTTTGCTGATGATTTGCTGGTATTCTGTCGTGCATATGTGGCTTCTTTTAAGGGTTTGAGAGATCTCCTCACTACCTTCAATTGCTTTTCTGGGCTTGAGGTTAAGTGGAGTAAAAGTTCTGGTATTTTCAGTAAGGGGGTTAGGGGGGCCAGTGATCTTGCGGAAATCTTGGGCATTAAAAAGGTGCAATCTCTTTCTACATATCTGGGTCTCCCGCTCTCTGCCAAATACCCAAAGGCCCCTATGTACAGCCGGTTGATTGACAGGTGCAAAAGCAGGCTGCAGGGGTGGTCATCGTCCCTATTATCCATTGCTGGCCGTATTGAATTAGTTAAAACTGTTATCTATGGGATGGTGGTGTTCTGGATGCAGGCTTTTCGCATACCCAAATCCGTTCTGCGCTCTCTCACAGCTATATGCAGGAACTTTATTTGGGGAAAAAATCACCTCTGGGCTTGGGATGATATTTGTTCCCCTAAGCAAGAAGGAGGGGTGGGGCTTAGAAGTTTTGCTGCGTTGAACAATGCATATGGTGTCAAGTTGTCTTGGCGTATGCTTACACATGGTGGGATCTGGGCTCCTACATGAGGAATCACTATTTGGGTAACGCTGGCCTTTTTCTTGCTAAGGCACATCCTATGCAATCTGGTACTTGGAAATTCATATTGCACTGTTGGGAGTTCACTAAGAAGCTTACCAAGCGTATAGTTAAAGATGGATCTTCCACTCTCTTCTGGTTTGATAATTGGCTTCCTTGTGGTCCTCTTAATGATGCTTATGTGGTCCCTGCTGGGGAGGAGGGGTTTATGGTTAGGGATTATTGGACCGATATGGGTTGGGTTGATTCCAGATCCCTTACTGATGTGCGACACTTGATTCTAAATGTGACGCTATCTGCTGGTGACGACTGCTGGACCTGGGTCTCCAAGTCCCCCTCCTTGCGTGATATCTGGTCTGGGACTAG
The DNA here is from genome assembly GCA_030789695.1 of Scilla litardierei. NCBI lineage: Eukaryota > Viridiplantae > Streptophyta > Magnoliopsida > Asparagales > Asparagaceae > Scilla > Scilla litardierei. The sequence goes on along the minus strand of CM061142.1, from coordinate 755,456,336 downwards.
AGCTATAAAACCATTGTTTCCCTTCTACAAGGTTGTCTGGTTCCAGGGGCACATCCCCAAGATGGCTATTTCGTTACTGCGAGCTTTTCATAGGAAGCTGCTCACCCGCGATAAGCTCGTGCAATGGGGAGTGCCTACTTCACCTTATTGTGTTCTTTGTCCTGATAATATTCATGAAAATATAGACCATATATTCTTTGAGTGTAGCTTTTCTAACTACCTCCTTTGCAGGAGTTTTCTGAAAATGGGGTTTACCGCTCCTCTACCGTCCTCATTAGCAGGTATAGGGAATTTGATTCTCTCTCACTTCCATGCAAAGGACAACTTGGGTAGATTGGCCAAAACTGTTCTTGTTGTTATGACCTGGCACATCTGGAGGGAGCGTAACAGGAGAATCTTTGAGTGTAATAATCAGAGACAGACGGCTCTATTTGAGGATATTGCTGAGAATGTTAGAGTTGCCATGAGGCAGGTGGACTGGGAGCTTCATGGTGGTGAAAACTCTCCCCCTTCAAATTGGGGGTTGATCCCTTAGGTTGTGGATATTGTATTCTTTTCTCTGCTCTTGGCTCTTGGGATAGCGAAAGGTGGTTGTTAAGGTGTGGGGTGATGGCGCCTGTGCCCTCGCTCCGACTTGCAATCATCCTTCCTCCTCCCTTCAGTCCTGTACATTTTTTCTAGTATCAATAAAGTACAAGCATATTCTCCTATATATATATGGATTAATGGGTATCATACGCCATATGAGGCCTTGCCTCATATTCCCTGTCACATAAGCAACTAAGTACAAGCCCACATGGACTTGTACTTGGTTGTACTTAGTTGCTTTAGGTGAGAGGGAATATGAGGCAAGGCCTCATATGGTGTATGATAGCCATTATTATTTTTTTTGAAAAATTAGTGTACTAACTTTATTAAGGAGTTAAAAAATATACAAAAATACAAAAAGCCGGCAAGAACAGAGAGGGGAGGGGGCACAAGCGCCGTCACCCCCTACTGGCAAGCCAACCAAAGTATATACAAGAGAAAAATGGACTACCAAAAAATGTACAATCTCAGCCCGTATCCCGAAATTCCCACTTCTCAAAAGCGTCTTTCACCCCTTGAGAGTCGGGTTCCAGCTTACCTAAGCTAGCTCTGATGTCCCTAGCAATTTCTTCAAACAGATCAATCTTCGATCGTTTCTGATTTTCAAAAATCCTTCTATTTCTTTCCTTCCAGATGTGCCAAATTAGTGCCGATAGCACTGTTTTTGCAAGTAAGCTCAAAGGATCCTTGCCAGAAAAATGAGAGAGAAAGTAATCACCCACCATAGATAATTGAGGCTCAATAGGCGTAGAGACGCCTAACTTTAGCAAGCACCTTTTAAGGAGATACCCAGTGAAATCACAAGCAAAGAACAAATGCTCAATATCTTCCGGCATACTCGCATCACACAGGCTGCAAGCCAAGTCCAAATCAACCCCCAGGCCGCCAGGTGGCACTTGGTTTGCATTTTACCTAGGAAAGCTCTCAAAGCAGCCAATGATTGCTTTGGAATATGATTAGGAAACCATAATAGTTTATAGTATTTGAATTTTTCCCGAGGAACCCTTATACCATTCCAAGCCGCATCAAAGCTGAACTTAGATCCCAAAGTCCAGACCCAGCTATCATTCCCAGGTTCCAAAGTGATTCCCTGAAGTTGCAACCGGATTGGGTCAATAGTAGCATCCTGAATCCATCCTTCCCCATCCCAGTAATCAGAGACTCTCTTACAGTTTCCATTTGATGGAACCTCAAAAGAATCACTAAGAGAACCATTAGGCAACCAATTATCGTGCCAAAAAAGAGTGGAGGAGCCATCCTGAACTTTTCTCCTAATCAAGTGTTTGGTGAAACGTCTGCAAGCTAGCATGAATTTCCATGTCCCCGACTGGAATGGTGTTCCTTTAGCAGCAAAGAAGGTAGAAGAATCTTTGTAATGGTTTCTCATGTAAGTAGCCCAAAGCCCCTCTTCTGATAACATGCGCCATGTCAATTTGACCCCTGCCGCAATGTTTAAATCTAGGAGCAACCTCAGTCCAACTCCACCCTCTTCTTTGGGAGCACAAATCTCCTTCCAGGCCCATAAATGCGAAGTTCCCCAAATGAATTTTCTACAATTTGAGGTAATAGTACGGATGATGGATTTAGGGATGCGGTATATGACCGGCGCCCCCTTTACAGTATGGGCGCGGTGTCGTTTTACCGCAAGTGCACGGTTAGTGTAGGGTGCGGGTTTATCGAACTCAGGGAGGTGGATGGCTTGAGTGGCTACTAGCCTCGCCTAGGTTGTGTGCTAGCTACGCGGATGATATGGGTGAAGTGTAGAAATAAAAGAAAGAAATGAAAAAGACACGAAATGAATCCCCGCTAACACGGGCTAGAGCACTCATGACACTTGGCATTTGACTTGACCCAGGGTGAGACATTGCCCCAAAAGGTGGTACCTAGCGTCCATGGCCCGATATTCCGGTCGGTGCCAAGCACGCTAGGCCTACCCGGTTCCGGCTGGTGGGCATTCCCATGTCCATTAACACCTTCCGCAACCGGGAGCATTAAGGCCACAATGATAACTCCCAACATTTCGTCCAAGCCGTTCCCACGCGCGAGGACTCGATGTCTACACTAGGGGCGTGAGCTATGGCTAGGGAGTCAACCGCCAAGTTTATTCCCCCTTGGCCCGACGGTCAGAGGCGGTCTTTCTCCCGCCAATGACAATGAAACACCCCCGCGTAACCCTAATGGCCAAATAGGTCAAATGTGATTTCTAGCAATACATCGAAGCGGATCTTGACTGGACAAGCACCGGACCCCAACCCCCAACACAACTAGTGTGTTGCCGTACGAATTGGACCCAGATTGCTAGAAATCCCCATTGACACATTTCATCGAACACATGCCATGCAACCAAGCCAAATGTAAATTTCCAAGCATCAATCCTACCCTAACCCGTATTAGGGTTCATCAAACACTACTCGATGGTGAAGAACATGATAGAAAACAATAATAATGACAAACAAACATTCACCATCAAGCAACAAAGAAAATAACACAAAACAATAGAAAATGAGAGAAGAAAATACTTATCTTGATTTTGAACCTTCAATCCAATACAAGACTTATTACAAAGAAAACCTAATCTAAACTAATCTAAACTCACAAGAGAAAGGGGCAAAAAGCCCTAGAAAAACTGAAGAAGAACTCCCCAAAGTCGTGCTCAAACTTGTATTTAAAACCCCTCAAAAAACCCTTAACAGTTCGGGTCCGAAACCCACTCAAAACTGTTAAAACAGGCCCACCCGATCGGGTGAAAACTCACCCGATCGGGTGAAATAAACAGAGAGCACGAAACTGCTGAAATTGACTTCAACCGATCGGTTGGACTCCCAACCGATCGGTTGAAGTGAAATTTCAGACAGCAGCCAATTTCAGCACATAGCTGCGCTCAGAAAATTCCAGAAAAATCTAGAAAAATCGGATTTGGGCATGCGACCTATCGTTGGAAAGCTAACGACGATGCCGACGCTAGAAAAATAAGAGATCACCCAAAATCCTTCTGGAATGATAGCAGATCTTCAATGAATGAGCAGCGGTGCGCGAAAGGGGACGAAAAGGCCACCCGATCGGTTGAAATGTCAACCGATCGGGTGAGCAGCTTGTTGCTTCGGCCGTCGCCTTCGGGAGCTTCAACCGGGCGCAGTGGAGAGCGGGTGGCGTGACCGGGTCGTCGATCGGAGGAATCGGCTACAGATGAACCGATCGGGTGAGATGTCACCCGATCGGTTGGAATTCAGCTCCAAATTCCCGAGAATTGGGGCGTTTGAACCGGTCACTGAACCGACCGGGTGACTTCTTGGCCGCTCCAACTTGTGTCCGGGTGGTGCACGCGTGCATCACCCGATCGGTTGGAAGTGACCAACCGGTCGGGTGAGGGGCTGAAAGATGCGATCTTCGTCGTTTGACCCCCTGGATCACGCGTGACTCCTCCCGTTGCTCCGGGGACTCATGATATCGTCGTTTTATGTCCCAAATGCTGGAAAATTCCTGCAAAATACAAAAAACACGGAAAAGTGAAAGACAACAAGAAAACACAAGAAAACACGAGAAAACGAATATAAGACGACGGTAAAATACGGAAAAACACGGAAGAAAACGTGCGTAAATATATGAAATATAAACGCACGTCAAAATCCCCCAAGCTGAACTCTTCCTCGTCCTCGAGGAAGACGAGTGAGAGTAGGAGCTCGGGGGGAGAAAATAGGGAGAAAGAGAGAAAAAGATAACTCTAAATCCTAAATCGCCCGTAAGGGCCAACAAAATCAAACACGCCACACGAAGCAAGCATACGACAAAACACAACACTAAACCAAGGAATGTGAGTCCAAACAAGTGTCGTGGGCCCACGCGGTGAAGCGCGAGTGAGTGTGGTCGTGTGCTAGCAGACGGTGTCACTATCTACATTGTGTAATAAAGCTCGATATACACAAATCCAAGAAATGACCCAAATATCGATTCGATTCGAATTAAGCGGTGAATATATAGCTCAAGCATGCATGAGAATAGAGCGAGAATCGAAGCGTATCATGCATCGGGGACTCCACAGCTAGGGACAAGGAAATCACCACACTATAGCCTAGATAATCGCTAGAAGGTCCCTATGCCAAGTGTTTTCGAAAACGATGGGGGTGAGATGATGTGGAGTAGAACACTTGGTGCAAATTCTCGTCTTCCCTTTATTCTCGGCAAGTAGGAAAATATTCACACAGGAATTTTTTTGGGTTTTGGGCATTTGTATTTTTTTGGCTTTTTGGCTATACAAAATTTTTCTTTTTCTCTCTTTTTGGGTTTTTCGTTTCCTTTTTTCTATTTTTTTTTGGATTTTTGGGTTTTTGGCTATACACATGTGTACTCTCCCAAGTGGGAGAACGGTACACGACGAGGGGATTTGCACCAAGTAAAATAAAAATGAAATCGGATTCTAAACACTTGGGCAAAGGAGATATTTCTCGTTAATCAGAGCATAGGCTAAATGGGTTATCCTAGTCCTTAATTGTGGAATCCCGACACATGGGAAATGAAGTATATATATATATATATATATATATATATATATATATATATATATATATATATATATATATATAGCATGCAGAAGCAGACATGAGAAACAAATACCGCATATTCAAATCGAAGCATGATAATCTAGGGGTCATTCCTGGACAGGTATATAAAACACAATCACAAAGTAGAAGCACACCCAACTCTAGACACGACACACGACTCACATAAAAGCTAAGTGGACCCGCGATGCATGAAATGCAAGAGGACTCGACTTCCTAAGGCTAGTGAATGTGATTATCGAAGCCGTGCTAGGTGTGCGTGTGATCTTCGTGGCAATATTCATCATAGGGTTCATCTCTAGGAGAAAGAGATAAAAAGAAGAAAAGAAAAAGAAAAAGAAAAACACGGAGAAAAACGACTCAAATAATGAAGAAAAAGAGACAAATGACGCACGAAGTGCGACTCCCCCAAGCTGAAACTTGCATTGTCCTCAATGCAATAGTAGTGAATACGGGAGGGCAATGAAAATGTAGGGGAGTTACGCACCGACACAAAAAATGAAAAACACGAAAAATACACGAACGAAACAGGAAAATAAAGAAAAAGAAACATACAGAATAAAAGATATAAAACACGACAAAAGAACACCTAGACACAGACACACAACAACGACACACGAAAACATGCACACAAATCGATTTCCCCCAAGCTGAACATGACAATGCCAGCGAAACGATATGATCAATGTGATGCAGAAATATGCAAGGGGAAGATCGGAAAAGAAAAGAAAGAAATCAAAATGCAGGAGAGACGGTGTGCTCATTCTCCTCGGAAGAGGATGAGGGTGAAATGATAGAAGGGCACGACATGAAGGGTTATTAAGATGCAAAAGCAAACCCTAGATACGCTCCCCTCGCTAATGAGAGGAGACGAGATTATTCAAACCTAAACTAGAAAGCGGTAAATTTTTACACTACTGGATTAGGATACACCTGAGCATAGGTGGATCCAAGATCTGGAGTGGGGCAGGTAGCTGCTCTAACTGCTCCTTCTGTGGCTCCGCCAGAAGCGATGTGCCACGTGTGCCAATGGACCCAAGCAATGCACCTCCAAGCATCCCTCGTAGGTGTCCACCTGTGACCTGCAAAGGACGAGGTGCATTAGTCCATGGCAAGAAATTATTTCCCGAAATAAATGTATCCCAGAGATAATCGTCAACATAAGATGGAAAAATAATGAAAGTGTGACGAATACTCCCTGAGAACGGGTCGCTATCCTCTGTACTAGCGACGACCAAATCCTCGCTCTCCATGAGAAGTGGCTCTCCAGGTGGTGACACACCGCAGCATACCTCAAGGGAAGTAGATCCTGTGTCCTGCGAGAGATATGGTGTGTCAAATATATATGAGTCTAAAGAAATAGGACGTGAAAAGCGAGACTCAAATGTGGAGTGAGAGTGAGTATGAAAATCTCCCTGAATAGGGGCAATATGCTCAAGTAGATGCTCAGCCGCAGAAGAAGTGGAGCGTGACGGTAGAGGTAGATGTGGCTCGGGCTCCATGAAGTGGACCATCGTATCCAAGCCCTCATGCACATCCTCCTCGATGATATGCTCATGCTCCTCCATCTGCCCGATGTCCTGAATGACATCCTCATGGTTGACCACCGACCAAGGAGGAAGCTGTGACAGAGATGGCTGTGGAGGTGGATGTGGAGCGGACCACTCGTATGTGGTCGTGGTGTCGTCGTCCTCACGCACATCCTCCTCGCTGGTATGCATAAGCTCTGTGGTCTCCTCGGTGCTCTCATAGGACTCATATGGGGTATCCAGATAAAGATGAAAAGTCTCTCCCACAGATCCTAGAGAAATCTCCCCATCCTCACTATCATCATCAAAAAATGCTTCGTCATCCAAGTGGTAGTGTGGGAAAATTGGGGCATCGGCATGAGATGTGTCTATGGTGGCCGATGGCATGGTGGTCTCAACCATGAAGGTGGGTATATCCTCTCCTTCATCCCCTCTCCTCGGTGTCGGCTCGGTGATTGGTACCATCAAGTTTTGTAATATTTGGCCTTGGTTAAACATGGCACTTTCAAGGAGAGACACGAGGCTTGATTCTTCTTGTGTGTGTGGAGGGGTATAAGGTTGAGGAAATGGATGGGAGGTGTTTGGGCTAAGGTTGTGGGAAAATGTTTGGCCTTGGGGTGGGGGGAGGCTCTCAAGCGTAAATGGGCAATCATAATACACATGCCCCGCCATCCCACAAGTCTCACAAACCACAACCGAATAAGGATTGTATCCTCCCATCTGAGCATCGAAATTTGATCTCCACATGGTTACACCAAAGATACCTGGACAACAAAAATAAGAAAACTAGAGAGGAGCGTCAATAGTACAAGAAAATAACAAAAAGATAATATAATAGTGGGGGAAAAATTTCTTGGTTATTGAATATTTTTTTTCTAAAAAAAGAAAAATAAATTTTTTGTGTTTTTATGCGTAGTCTAACGAACCCAAGCTAAGCTAATATCAAACCGAACGCCTCCCCGGCAACGGCGCCAAAAACTTGACCGGCGCCCCGTTTACGGTTTGGGCGCGGTGTCGTTTTACCGCAAGTGCACGGTTAGTGTAGGGTGCGGGTTTATCGAACTCAGGGAGGTGGATGGCTTGAGTGGCTACTAGCCTCGCCTAGGTTGTGTGCTAGCTACGCGGATGATATGGGTGAAGTGTAGAAATAAAAGAAAGAAATGAAAAAGACACGAAATGAATCCCCGCTAACACGGGCTAGAGCACTCATGACACTTGGCATTTGACTTGACCCAGGGTGAGACATTGCCCCAAAAGGTGGTACCTAGCGTCCATGGCCCGATATTCCGGTCGGTGCCAAGCACGCTAGGCCTACCCGGTTCCGGACGGTGGGCATTCCCATGTCCATTAACACCTTCCGCAACCGGGAGCATTAAGGCCACAATGATAACTCCCAACATTTCGTCCAAGCCGTTCCCACGCGCGAGGACTCCATGTCTACACTAGGGGCGTGAGCTATGGCTAGGGAGTCAACCGCCAAGTTTATTCTCCCCTTGGCCCGACGGTCAGAGGCGGTCTTTCTCCCGCCAATGACAATGAAACACCCCCGCGTAACCCTAATGGCCAAATAGGTCAAATGTGATTTCTAGCAATACATCGAAGCGGATCTTGACTGGACAAGCACCGGACCCCAACCCCCAACACAACTAGTGTGTTGCCGTACGAATTGGACCCAGATTGCTAGAAATCCCCATTGACACATTTCATCGAACACATGCCATGCAACCAAGCCAAATGTAAATTTCCAAGCATCAATCCTACCCTAACCCGTATTAGGGTTCATCAAACACTACTCGATGGTGAAGAACATGATAGAAAGCAATAATAATGACAAACAAACATTCACCATCAAGCAACAAAGAAAATAACACAAAACAATAGAAAATGAGAGAAGAAAATACTTATCTTGAGTTTGAATCTTCAATCCAATACAAGACTTATTACAAAGAAAACCTAATCTAACCTAATCTAAACTCACAAGAGAAAGGGGCAAAAAGCCCTAGAAAAACTGAAGAAGAACTCCCCAAAGTCGTGCTCAAACTTGTATTTAAAACCCCTCAAAAAACCCTTAACAGTTCGGGTCCGAAACCCACTCAAAACTGTTAAAACAGGCCCACCCGATCGGGTGAAAACTCACCCGATCGGGTGAAATAAACAGAGAGCACGAAACTGCTGAAATTGACTTCAACCGATCGGTTGGACTCCCAACCGATCGGTTGAAGTGAAATTTCAGACCGCAGCCAATTTCAGCACATAGCTGCGCTCAGAAAATTCCAGAAAAATCTAGAAAAATCGGATTTGGGCATGCGATCTATCGTTGGAAAGCTAACGACGATGCCGACGCTAGAAAAATAAGAGATCACCCAAAATCCTTCTGGAATGATAGCAGATCTTCAATGAATGAGCAGCGGTGCACGAAAGGGGACGAAAAGGCCACCCGATCGGTTGAAATGTCAACCGATCGGGTGAGCAGCTTGTTGCTTCGGCCGTCGCCTTCGGGAGCTTCAACCGGGCGCAGTGGAGAGCGGGTGGCGTGACCGGGTCGTCGATCGGAGGAATCGGCTACAGATGAACCGATCGGGTGAGATGTCACCCGATCGGTTGGAATTCAGCTCCAAATTCCCGAGAATTGGGGCGTTTGAACCGGTCACTGAACCGACCGGGTGACTTCTTGGCCGCTCCAACTTGTGTCCGGGTGGTGCACGCGTGCATCACCCGATCGGTTGGAAGTGACCAACCGGTCGGGTGAGGGGCTGAAAGATGCGATCTTCGTCGTTTGACCCCCTGGATCACGCGTGACTCCTCCCGTTGCTTCGGGGACTCATGATATCGTCGTTTTATGTCCCAAATGCTGGAAAATTCCTGCAAAATACAAAAAACATGGAAAAGTGAAAGACAACAAGAAAACACAAGAAAACACGAGAAAACGAATATAAAACAGCGGTAAAATACGGAAAAACACGGAAGAAAACGTGCGTGAATATATGAAATATAAACGCACGTCAGTATACTTGGATCCAAAAGAACACCATACCATATATAACTGTTCTGACAAGTTCAATTCGCCCTGAAATTGACAATAAAGAAGAACTCCAGCCCATTAATCGCTTTCTGCACTTGTCAACCAGCCTGCTGTACATGGAAGGTTTAGGATATTTAGGAGATAGTGGCAGTCCCAAATAAGTTGTAATAGCACTCCCCATTTTGATACCAAGTAGGTTAGCCAAATCAGCTGGATTTCGAGTCCCTTTCCTAAAGATAACCGTACTCTTATCCATATTAACTTCCAATCCAGTGAAGTTTCTAAAATTCTCCAGTAAGATAATTAAGCCATCAAAAGAGTGCTTATTAGCCCGACAAAAAAGCAGCAAATCATCCGCAAAGAGGAGGTGGGAAATTGATCCAGTCCGTTTCATGGGATGAATGCTACCCAATGAAATAGATTTTTCAAGAAGCAAAGAAAAAGCCTCCATGCAAATGACAAAGAGATATGGCGAAAGTGGATCCCCTTGTCTAATGCCCCGATTCCCCTCAAAATAGCCAAATGGGGAACCATTAATCATTACCGAAAAAGTAGGAGTAGAAATACATTCCTGAATCCATAAAGTGAATCTCCTGCCAAAACCCATTCTGTGAAGAATATAGTAGATGAATTGTCGATTGACACTATCAAATGCTTTTCTCAAATCCAGCTTTAAACAAGCCCTGGCTCCCATAGGGTTGCTAAAGTCCCTGATCTGTTCGTGGGCTAGGAGGGCACTATCAGATAGAAGCCTCCCCTTAAGAAAAGCTGACTGGTTTGGCGATATAAGATCATGAATAATAATCCTGAGTCTATTACTAATAATTTTGCTATTAGCCTTATAGACAACATTACAGCAAGCAATAGGTCTGTAGTCATTGAGGCTCGAGGCATTAGCATTTTTAGGAGCGAGGGTAAGATTTGTATGATTAATAGGATGCATAATAGAGCCAGATCTGAAAAAAGAGTGAATAGCCGCCGCGAAATCGTTACCTACAACACTCCACCCATGCTGGAAGAAGTATCCATTGTAGCCATCCGGTCCTGGGGATTTATCCACCCCAATTTGGAAAACCGCCTCTTTAATCTCCTCAACAGAGACACACCGCTCCAGCCAAGCCGCAGCATCATGCGTTACAATTTTCTTTGGGACCAATTTGGGGAATATATCCCAATAGCTGCTCTGGTTGTAAAGTTTTTCATAAAACTTTGGAGCCTCAGTACGAATATTTTCCCAGGAAGAATCAAGATTACCATTGGCGTCAATTAAATGTCCCAAATTATTGTGACTTTGTCGTGCCTTCATTGCAGCGTAGAAAAACTTTGAGTTCTTATCCCCAAGAGAAAGCCAATTTTGTCTGCTCTTCTGGCGTAACATGTCTTCTTCAACACCAATCATAAAACTCAATTTTTTCGCCAAATCCCTCTCCTGGAGTTGAAGCCGGATATTACAAAGTAGATCAGGGGAATTTCGCACTTCATGAAGAGCAGCAGAGCATGCCTCAATATCTCCATTCATAGCATGGTTCCTTGCCCACGACCGGAGAATTGGCTTGAAGTTTCGAAGCTTGATAAATAGCCTGTGCATTGGAGAGCCAATAACCTGGTAACTCCAAGCCGATTCCAACAATTGTTGATACCCACTAAGCTTGACCCAAGCATTGAAAAAATGAAATGGTTTAGGAAAGGAGATGCGGTTGTGATGGAGTTTTACTAACTTTGGAGCATGGTCGCTGGTATTAGAGTCCAAATATTCAACAAACGTATCAGGAAGTAAGTTCAACCAAGAAGCATTACACATCACCCTATCCAGTCTTGCCGTAATTCGCCCATCACCAACCCGCTGATTACACCAGGTCAAAGGATTGCCCACACTTTTAACATCAGATAAAGAGCACTTAGTAACACAGTTATTAAACTCATCCAGCACATTAAAGTCACAACACCTTCCTCCTCTCTTCTCATTAGAGAATCTAATACAATTGAAATCCCCCGCGACAATCCAAGCAACGCTTTTATGCAGAACCGAGTCCGCCTCCAGATGTTCCCAGAGATGTTGTCTCTCACTTCGAAGATTAGAACCATAAACTCCCGTTAACAAAATAGAAAGCCCTCCCACATTGCTACAGGACAAAGTGATGTGTTGGGTGGATATTGAGTGAAGAGAAGCCTGCCACACACCCGCCAAACCAATTAGGATCCTCCCATTTGTATGTAACTGAATATTGTGAAAATTTTCCAGTCCTTTGGGAAACAAGCTCTCCATCTCCCAGTGTCGCTCTTCAACTTAGTCTCAACCAGAATTACAATACTAGGCTGAATAGTCTTGAGTCTGTCCCGCAGGTCCCTCCTCCAAACTGGGTTATTTAGGCCTCGGGCATTCCACACAAAGATACTCATAATTAACATTGTTGGTTTGGCTTCCCCGAAGCCCCTTCTTTGATTCTCAAGCTTCTCCTAGAGCTCCCCATAATTGGTTCTAGTAAAGAAGTCTTCTTGGTTTGATCCCTCTTTATATTTGTCAACTTGTTTATTTCTATGGATTCATTAACCCATTCAGGGTTTAAAGTGGTCATTGGGACAACAATAGGCATGTCATGAGGAGCTTGGCCACTGCTCAAAGACATATCCGAAACCTGAACAACAGAGACATGAAAAGGGCTAGCAGATAAGGGAATACCTGAAGGATCTACATCTGCAAAAGGATGGGAATTATCAAGCTCTCCAACAAGTGACGCAACAGCCTCATTTTCATTTGAGGAAAGATGGATATCCACGGCTACAGATGGCTTCCCATCTTCAGTTATAGGCAGTGTTTCACCAACAGGCACGGGCATTGACACAAGACGTGAATCAGATAAAATGAGTTCCCCATCATCAATGCGTGGGGATGAAGAGCCTGCTGAAGTCAAAACAGACTTTCCAAGGCTCCCCGAATTTAGGCAATCTCCTTCAAATGAATTGTCAGGTCTAACTTCTATCTCAATAGGCCTGTCATTATTTATATCGCCACTATCAGCAGTTTTCTTCAGGCAATCTTCCTTATCCATCAATAATCCATCACCCTTGATAGAATTTTGGATTGAAGGGGGCTTCACATTGTCAGGACACTGAGCATCTGAATGACCGAAGCAAATGCACTTAGAGCACCTATGGGGCTCACCTTCAACCTTCACCCCTACTGCAATTTTTGAACCATCTTCAATCATAACCATAACCTGAGAAGTAATAGGTCTTATAGCATCCACCTCAACAAGACAGCGGGCATATGAAATCCTCTCCAATTTAGCAGTTTGCTTATCCAAACAGAGAGGTACACCAATTACAGAGGCAATTATATTAAAAATGTCTCTTGTCCACATATCCAAGGGGACTCCATGCAACTGAACCCACACTGGAACAGCAGAGAGGATGTCCCTTTCATGTCGTATAGTGGTGCTCCATCTTTGTAACACCACCAGTCTCCCCTCAAATAGCCAAGGGCCACCCTGCAGGATCCTTTCACATTCATGTCCATCCTCAAATTTGAAGTAGAAAAAGCCATTTTCTCTACTAAAAATCTTGATCCCCCTCTTTAAGTACCATCGCCTATCAACCCAAGCACGAATTTGGCCGTAAAAAGGAATATCTCCAAGAACATATCCAACCAGAGTGTTGCTCCATTGAGCCTAACCCTTAGCAAGAAGAGAGTTGGAAACATGTGCAACCTTAGTACCTTCCTCATTCAACACCGGCTTCACAAAATCCATAGAGAATTCAGACCCGTAGGATCTCCTGTTAGCACACTTGTCTGCCCAAGATAATTTTGTGGATTTCGTGTCAATCATCAAATCAACATTGGGTTTGCTAGGCAATTTAGCAAGCACCTTATGTGCATTCAGATGTGGTTTCTGAACAACCGGATTGAAGCCCCCTCTTCGACCTCCATTTCGAAAATGATTACTACGATCATTTGAACCAGATCTTCTACCCCCTCCCAAAGGCTTCCCGTTCCCACCCAATCCAGATTGGATCTTCTTCCTCGTCACCAAAGTCCACCCACCATTTTGAGCACCGACCCCCGAATCTGAATTTTGCCCAAAACCCAAAGCCAGGTTAGATTCCAATACCTTATCAGAAGCCCTTACAGAGGTTGTACGCTTCGCTAGCAAGCGAAAATTGCCACGATCGCCCAACATGCCATCCGTGGCCAAGGCCACCACCGGAGAATTAAGAGTAGTTGAGACTCCACCTCCGCCAAGGGATGTAGTGGATCCGCCTCCGGGAATAGGATCCGATCCGCCGCCGTGATTAGAACCAGATCCGCCTGCAGAGACATGGACGTCACCGCCGGGATCCAAGATCACCCCTCCGAGATTTGTGGACATTATATATATAGCCATTATTCTCATATATATATATATATATATATATAGTGATAATCTTTAATAAGTTAATTTCATTTAGCCTAATATTGAAATTCCGTTGACACAGAACACCCGCACTTTTCTCTACGATCACGTGGACCCTAAAATCACTCCAAATAGGCAAGTGTGCACTTTCATCATGTTTTTAAATACCGTTCATTTAAATGTGACACTAAACTTCCTAAGTTAACTTTTGTGTATTGCAAAATAAAAACCCCACGTGTGTGTGTGTGTGTGGACATTTATTAAGTAAATTGATAATGCCTTGTTAAAGACCTAAAATGCAAAACACTGTTGAACGTACATGAATTACTTGAACTACCAGAAATCATAGATATTGCATGCCAAGATTTGGCTATCTTGTGGGCCGGTTTGGCTAGTCTGGCTCGTGTCTAGTATTACAATTCATGATGGCCTGTTTGGATGATTCTGGCTCGTGGTCGAGAAAGTACACGTGGATGGGGTTGGGTTCGCGGACACAAGTCGGTAGTAAAAGGGTCACCTTCGGGGGCACTTGAAGGTAGATTCACTTGGTAGCTGCTTAAATACGTGAACCATAGTCATTAAATTGAACACACTATTGAACAACTTGACAATGCTATATCGAACATGTTAACTTATAGAACTGCTGTTGTTTCCGTTTAAAATAGAACTGCCATGTTTTCATTTATAACATAACTGCCATGCTAGTGTAAATCTATGTAATTATAAATGCCATTATTATAAATGCTTTAACTGCCATGTAACATATTTTGAAAATCTTGCCAAGGGTCCCACTCATAACCATAGTTTGCCAATGACCCTTGCTGACATACATTACATGTTGTTTGAAATGTATGTCATGTCACGAGATAGAGTACTTGGAGGACGAGTTGCTCGATCAGACTGACCCATTGGACCAGGAGTACGTTGATCCTGAAGTTCTCCCCATTGAGGACTAGTCGTCGAGATTTACCTGATGCAGCTGCTTAGAATTTTATTACTACATTTCTGTTGGGTGTGTACCCACTTTTGTAGGACTTTGTTGTTGTTAGCCATGCTTGGGGCCTTATTTTCTTTGTGTACTTTCTTTCTGGATGTTGGCTTAATTTATTGTAATATCTGTTGTTCTGAATGCATACAAGTATCTATGAGTGGTTGTTATTCACAGACGCTTATTAGGTTTAAGCTTCACCACTTCAGCCGATGTGGACCCATTCGCGTCCTCGCTCCCAAGTATAATGGGAAGCGGTGCGTGACATATATCATCGAGCAGACGCCGTTGATCGGAAAGCTTTTGAGCTCGATGCTTAGATGAAGAAGATGGAGGATAACTTGGGAAGAGCGCTCACGGCCAAAGCTAAAGCCGAGTGGGCAGCTGCGGAGGCCAAAGAGAGCTTCGCCTCCTTGTCTTCTGTTAGGCAAGCGTCCGAGGCTCAGTGGGAGAAGGAAAGATCCCAGCTCCAGGCTGACTTAGAAGCCTCGAAGAAAGAGATAATCGAGCTTCGAGCCAAAGTCGCTGACTTGGAAAGATCAACAGCTTCGGTCGAGGCTTTCAAGACTGACCTTACGGCCAAGTTCACTGCGGCGATGCAAGCGATGCAGAATATTTTACGCCGGGGAGTGGCCCTTCCTTTTAAAGTATTTGTCTTTTTGCTACTGTTTTCTGTAAAACTGCTTCAAAGTAGGCAACATGTAATTTTTTCGACAATAATTGAGAGAAAAGGAGTTTTTGAATTTCTTATCCTCATTTATGTACATTCAGGTACGCATATATGGCCCCTCAACGACTCAAGGTTTATCTTCAAAATCGACTGAACTTGGGTCGTTGGAGCATCTGGCATTTTAGCCTTGTAGGGATGATCCTAAGGTCGCGGACCATGTGGTGAGGATCGTTCGATTGCAAGGGGACTGACACCTTCATCTTACAGTCAACTACTAAGGCGAGTCGTTCAGTGGCAAAGGGGTTGGCCTCTTGGCGTACGGCTGACGACAATGGTCATCATACAAGGGGCATGTCCCCTTCGACTTATGGCTGACGACGAGGGTCGTTCAGTTGCGATGGGCATGGCCATTTTGGCTTATGACCGACGACAATCGTAGGTCATTCAGTGGCAAGGGGTTGACCCCTTGGCTTACGGAGGACGATGAGGTTCGTTTGGTTACGACGGGCGTGTCCCCTTTAGCTTATGGCCGACGATAATTGTGTGTCGTTCAGTGGTAAGGGGTTGGCCCTTGGCTTACAGCTGAAGACTAGGGTCATTCAGTTGCAAGGGGTGTGGCCCATTCTACTTATGGCCGACGACGAGGGTCGTTCGGTTGCGAGGGGCATGAACCCTTCGGCTTATGACCAACGACAATCGTGGGTTGTTCAGTGGCAAGGGGTTGGCCCCATGGCTTATGGTTGACGACAATGGTCGTTCGATTGCGAGGGGCGTGGCCCTTTAGGCTTATGGCTGACGATGAGGGTCGTTCGGTTGTGAGGGTCATGACTGTTAGGTATTGGTTTTTTAGACCAATATAGTTTTAAGGATGATCACAACATTATATGTTGCTAATGACTCTCAATGTTTTAGTCTCATGTTTAACAATTGAAGAATAGCATTTTGGAGACTAAAAGCTTGGTGAAAGGATGGACATCAAGAGGAGCATTGCCATAGCTTGGAGCTTGATGGAAGGATGCCCAGCAAGAGATGCCAAAGCTTGGCAGATAATGAGAAGAATCAAGGCTACTCAAGGTTGAAGAGTAGTGCACTTAGAAGTAAATGAATGTAATCCATGTAATATTTACATTTATGTCTTTTACTTCTTTGTGTGAGTTAGGTTGACGTGATTAGATGGTCATACTTATTCATGCATATACATTAACCGTCTTAGTGAACCTTAGGATCATCATAGAAACCAATTCAATAGGTTCACCATGCCAAAAATCCAATTGGAGTTTTGGACTTTCAATAAGCGCCTGTTGAAGGCATAACAAGCAACTGTGGTTCATCAGGCACCTGGCCATCCTTCAACAGATGGCTGTTCTACACAGGCTCAAGTCAATTTTCTTGACTCCATACTTGAGCCTTTGGTACAAGCGACTGAAGTACAAAATACAGGCGCCTGTCAACATACAAGCGTCTGAACATTGTTCAACAGTCGCCTAGTGCACCAATGTGCGTAACATGGTATTTTGAGCTTTAATTCATCTTATGTGACAGTCGACTGATGTAGTTTTTACGGACGCCTGTCAACCTTCTGGCACCTGAACTTTGTTCATCAGTCGCCAGGTACACAAGTGCGTAAGTTGTCATTTTCCTGCTCAAATCCTTCCTGTGTGGCAGTCGCCTGCTGAAGCCTTTACAGTCGCTTGCATAATCGTATAGGCGCATGTGTAGTCTTCTACAGTCGACTGTCCTGGCTCAGATTATAGCTGTTGGAAAAATCTAGCCGTTACACCAGGCGCTTGATATCTCTTCATCAGTCGCATGTCCGAGCACTTTTCAGCCAAAAACTAGCCATTGCTAAATTGACTTTTTGGGCTTTTTGCTTGGGTTGCTTGGGTTATTTTGGTTTCCTATAATTAGGAGATGGCTTAGTTCTACTAGAACTCTTGATCATTATTGAATATCATTGAGAAACATAAAGCCACTCTTATTTCTCTCATTTCCTTCTTTTGAGCCTTAATCCTCTACATGCATTGAAGCTAGCTCATAGGGAAATCCTCCAAGTGCAATCAAAGTTCATCTCAACACTTGGAGAACCTCTTCCATGCCATGCATTCATTATTGAGTAAGTTCATCTCATCAAGGCATATGTAAGAGAACTTTTGTTTTATACACTAACTCTCTTTGCGAGAGTTAGCTTCTCCCTTTGTGGGAGTTTGAGTCCTTGTGTATGACTAACCCTTGTGTAAGGTTTGGTGTGTCCTTGTGTATGCCAAATCCCTTGTTTAGGGTATCCCTTGTGTATGGATTGTATTCGCTACCTTATGTAGGATCATAATGAATATTGGTGTGGCTGGATGTATCCAAGTTGGCAAACTAGGGTAAAATCATTTGTGTTTGTGTTTGCTTAATTGTTTACATTAATCTCCTCTTGACTTATTATTCCACATTTGCAAGTTTAATTTTTAATTACACAATTATTGCCATTACACTATTCACCCCCCCTGTAGTGTGTGTTGTTTAGTATTGCAAGGTAGACGATCCTTACGATTAGTATCAGAGCAAGGATGAAGTATTCAAACAACTATGGCATTCAACGCTTCATCAACATCTCAAGAAGAAGGTCTATCAACCGGTCTACCCATGCTCTTCAACAGAACAAACTACCCAAGTTGGAAGATCAAGATGATGATCTCCGTGGAGGGTCAATACCTATTGGACGTCACAGAGTGTCCTTTTGTGAAGCCTACTACACCCGTGGCTACAAGGACAAAGGCGGAGAATGATTTGATTAAATCCAACCCGAGGGCAATGAACACATTCCATTGTGTCATCAACCATAATGAATTCAACTGCATCTCCATGCGCAAAACAGCCAACGAGATTTGGTATACCTTGGAGGTTACTCATGAAGGGACTTCAAAGGTAAAGAAATCTAAACAATGTGTGTTTAGATCTAAATATAAATTGTTTCGTATGCAGGAGGCGGAGAGAGCATCTCGGACATGTTCACAAGGTTCACGGATATCGTGAAAGCTTTGGATGGACTTAGGAAGGTGATTTCTCAAGAGAATCGAGTGGAGAAGATCCTTGACTCTCTTACACTTCAATGGGAGTCAAAGGCCAACGGTCTTTTGGAGTCAAACGACATGACTAAATACACCGTTGAGGAGTGCAGTGGGAATCTCATGGCGTATGAAGTAAAACGTCTTTAGCATTCCAACCTTGAGAAGCTGGAGAAGCCACAAGAGTTTGCATTCCATGCCACGAAGGAGCCAATCAAATGTAGAAAGAAATTCCATCAAGAAGCCTCAAGTGAAGAAGATGGAGAGAATGAGGCTAGTTGTGATGATATCATGGAGCTTACCAAGCAACTCAAAGCATTCTTAAAAGACAAGTAAGGTAAGTCTTCGTCAAAGTTTGTATCTAAATCTAACACGACTCCTACTTGTTTCAGTTGTGGAGGTAAAGGTCATCTTTCTACCGAATGCCCTTCCAAACCCTCTAAAGAGTCTCACAAAGGAAACTGCAAGAAGTTTTGGAAAGGCAACTCCAAATACAAGAAAAAAAAGAAGGATCTTGTAGGCACATTTGATGACTCAAGCGAGGACACATCAAATGAAGAAGAAGATGATGATGACAAGGAGGAAGTCCACATATGCTTCACGGTATTCGCTGATCTCTCTTTAAGCTCAAGTGATGAAACAGTGGAGGCTTGGCTCAACCTCAATGAAAAAGTGTGCTTCATGGAAAATGGGGAAAATTCTTCATCAAGCTCTAGCGAGGAGGAATGCGAAAATGAGGATGATGAAGATGAGGTGGAGCCAAAGCTATCATGTGAGGAACTTGAATATCGCAATGAGGAGCTCTCCAAAGGGGTAAATTAATTCATCGATGCTTACTCCAAATTAAAAGCTAAATTTAATGTTGCTAAGAGTAGGTTGCATGAATTAGAATCTACTAGTGCAAATGATAATGTTATGCATATTTGTGACACTAGTGAGAGAGAGAGACACTTCTCTCTCGAGTTAAGAATTTGAGCATTTCAAATGAAAAATTGGTAGATCAAAATATTAGCTTAAAGTCTCGCATTCAACAACTAACATTGAAATATGTAGAGAAATCCCAAAAGCTCATAAGCTTTATACATTCTAGGGATTCATTCCACGATTTGTTGGAAAAACAATATCCGACAAATCATAGAGGAGGATTGGGTTATATTCCAAATGTGGTACCGAAACTCACCTCTATTTCTTCTTTTGGTGCAATATCAAGACATATTGCTAAAGCATCTAAGAAGAATCACCATGCTTTCTTGTATAATAATAACCTTAACAAGAAGCATGTACATCACAAGGTGATGATGGAGAACGAAAATTCTTCATTTTTTTGCTAAGAAGCCAGCCACTCACTTTATGCATGCTAAGAAATATTCTTCTACACATATGCATGCCACATCTACCCCTCTTGCAAAGGCAAAACCATTGCCTAGGAAATCCTTAAGTCTTTAGATTCCCAGTAAGATTAGTGTGCAAGAGAGTGATAGTTATATCAACTCTTTAGTGAGGGATGTGATCACCTCAAGTGATTATGTCAGGAAATCAAACTCTTCTTGGGTTTGGTTCCCTAATGTATAGGTCTCTCTCACACATGTGCATATTACATGGATATTATGCACTTATATTTCTATATCTTAGCATACCCATTGATTGTGTGTGATTTTTCATAATTTTGAAAATATTTTTAAGCTATTGTTCATGAAAATGAGTCCTTGGGGATTTCATTGTCATACATGCATTTGTTCTTCCATATTTATGACAATGGGGGAGTTAGTATGTTATGTATGTTTAACATTATTTTAAAACATATTTTAACTCTTATTTTGTGTTATGTTTGAGATCAATATCTACAATTTGTTTCTGTGGTCTCAAACTCAACCCATTGATGTTGCGAACATTGCATATGCTTTATTCTTTCTTGGCAATGTCATTTGTATCAATGATGCTTGATTTTTCTATATCAATGCATTGATACAATTTAGGCCCATGACTCCAATTAATGTTGATTAGATCATAGAAGTCAACATTTTGACCCTTTTTATGATATAGGGGGAGTATGGGATAGTGATTGTATCCACTTAAGATTTCATATTAGGTATCCAACATCTCTTAATCTCTTGGTTTTTGTCACGGTTTTAAAGGGAATCAATGACAAGAGTTATTTCGTGTATGTTATGTCCACCTTTTTGACAATGACAAGGGGGAGAGATATATGGTTTATGTAATCTTTGCCTATTATATGTCACAATTGATTTGAAGCTTTATTGGTTTATTTATTTTCAATTGGTGCATATAAGTACGGGGAGCTCATTAGCATTATGCTTTATTTATTTATCTTTTACATAATGTGTGTCATCATCAAAAAGGGTGAGAATGTTAGGTATTGGTTTTTTTAGACCAATATAGTTTTGAAGATGATCACTATATTATGTTATTACAAATGACTCTCAATGATTTAGCCTCATGTTTAACAATTGAAGAATAGCATTTCGGATACTAAAAGCTTGGTGAAAAGATGGACATCAAGAGGAGCATTCCATAGCTTGTAGCTTGATGAAAGGAAGCTCATCAAGAGGTGCCAAATCTTGAAAGATGATAGGGAGAATCTAGGTTACTCAAGCTTGAAAAGTAGTGCACTTAGAAGTAAATGAATGTAATCCATGTAATATTTACATTTATGTCTTTTACTTCTTTGTTTGAATTAGGTTGCCTTGATTAGATGGGCATACTCATTCATGCATATCATTAACCATCTTAGTGAACCTTAGGATCATCATAGAAACCAATCCAATAGGTTCACCATGCCAAAAATTCAATTGGAGTTTTTGGACTTCCAACAGGCGCCTGTTGAAGGCATAACAGGTGACTAGTGGTTCACCAGGTGCCTAGCGATCCTTCAACAGACGACTGTTCTGCACAGGCTCAAGTCAATTTTCTTGACTCCAAACTTGAGCTTTTGGTACAGGCGACTGAAGTACAAAAGACAGGCGCTTGTCAGCATACATGCGCATGAACATTGTTCAACAGTCGCCTGGTGTACCAATGTGCGTAACACGGTATTTTGAGCTCCAATCCATCTTGTGTGACAATCGACTGATGTAGTTTTTACAGCCGCCTGTCAGCCTTCAGGTGCCTGGACTTTGTTCATCAGTCGCCTGGTTCACAAGTGTGTAAGTTGCCATTTTCCTGCTCAAATCCTTCATGTGTAGCAGTCGCCTGCTGAAGCATTTACATGCACCTGCACAGTGGTACATGCGTCTGTGTAGTCTTCTACAGTCGCATGTCCTGGCTCAGATTATAGTCGTAGTGAAAATCTATCCGTTACACTAGGCGCCTGATATCTCTTCATCAATCGCATGTCCGAGCACTTTTCAGCCAAAAACTAGCCGTTGCTAAATTGACTTTTTGGGCTTTTTGCTTGGGTTTCTTGGGTTATTTTGGCTTCCTATAAATAGGAGATGACTTAGTTCTATTATAACTCTTGATCATTATTGAATATCTTTGAGAAACATAAAGCCACAGTAGTGCTCTCTGACGACAGCGCCCCCACCCAACGACGCCACTCCTCCTCGTACTCCGACCATCGTCAATCACGTCGCCGTTGTCGTCGAACACAGACGTCCAAAACACCGTTCTCCGCTCAAGTCCCCCTGACCGTCGCCGTCGGCACCACTCTAGTCGACCACATCGCTGCGTCACCTCGATGCACCGTCGCTATCGCAGCCCGACGCTTCGTTACAGCGCCCGACCCAGTGCCCCGCCTGCAAAAGAAACACGTAAGTGTTGTTATGCATGTTATTTAAATAGCAGTGTATGTAACACATGTTATAAATCAACAGTACGTTGGTGTATAAATATATGTTTTAGTTTATAGAAATGATACTGTCAGCATGTTGGGTGATAGTACGATAATTTTATATAGCATATAGTTTTATTTAACAACATGCTAGTTCATGAAGTATGCATGTTAGTATAGGAATTTCTATTAGGATACTTGTTGAGAATTGGACTTCTCCCTACTTGGTGTTAATGATGAGCAAACATAAATACTTGTGACTAATCCCCTATTTTACAATTAATCCATTGCCTAAGCTGTTTATGAAGATCTACTAGTAATGGATGACTCACGAACATCATTGAAGGCAAATGACATGAATTGGATGATCGTAGATTATGATTGAAGCTCCGTGAAGACTTCAAGCTCATATGATGGAAAGAAGAGATTATTCGTCAATGTAATTTTTCTTTTATCTCTTCTAGTATGTAGCTTAGAAGTAGAACTTTGATGGAGCACTCACACACATCTACATTCAGTCATAGGACTTCATTAGATCAATTGTCCTTTGATCCCAATTCATTTCTTTATTGATTGTGCTAGGATTGTTTATAACAGTCGACTACTGAACAGATTACAGTCGCCTGCCTCAAAAACAGTCGACTGTGTTTTGTTCTACAGTCGCCTGTTATGCACAGACTTTTACAATATAGTTTTGGGCTTTCTCTGTTTATTTCGCACAGGCCACTGATGAATGATTCACAGGCGCATGTCCAAGTGACAGTCGACTGTGTTTTGTAAATCAGTCGCCTGTATATCCTTTGCCCAAACTCTGTTTGATCTGACTTTTACGGCCAGTCGACTAATACTGTATATACAGTCGACTGCCTCTTGGATCAGTCGACTGTCTATACTGCAACAGTCGCCTGTCTGTGAGTCATTTCTTTGACTCAGCTCTCTGGAAATTTCTCAAGCTTTTGACAGTCGTCTGTTTAAGGATTTACAATCGCCTGTTCTGATTAACAATCGACTGTATTCCTTGCATCAGTCGTCTGTCCTGTTACTTGTGAGATTTCCAGTATTTGTGTAACTTACCCATCTCTCGGCCAGTCGCCTGTCGAAGAAATTACAGTCGCCTGTTGGTTTAACAGTCGACTGTCTTTGCTTCATCAGTCGACTGTCCACGTGGTAAGTTACCGTTATGAATTCTCACCTACTCTTGCTGACTGTGCAACAGTCGACTGTGGATGTTCAACAGTCGACTGTCGCGAGTTCAGATTCTATCCTTTGAGATTTTTCTCACAAATTCCAATTGGGTTTTTGCCTAAACTGTTTTGTGGATTTGAGAAAAATATAAATAGAGCTTTTACTGTTCCATTGGAAGTTACTCATTCATTGCAAAATGTCTCAAGCTTTCATTTCCAAATATCAAAGCTCTCAAATCCAAAGCCCTAAGTATTTTCAAATCTTGTTCTCTTGATCTCCAACCTAGAACCAAAGAGTGATCTTCTAGGCAATTGGTGCAGTCAAGAGAAAGGGCTTCTCCTCTCTTTCAAGAGAGTTCTTCAACACACATCACACTCCACCTTCAAGTTCTACTTCAAGGCATATGTGATTGTATGTGTTGTTTTCATCATTTCATAACTTTTGTTATTTGATTTGTGCTCTCGGTTGTGAGAGTGGTTTTGCTTGCTCCCTGGTTATGGGAGTCATGGACATCGATTGTATTCGATTGCACTTGTAGGGTTGCTACAAGTGGGCTTTAAGGAAACCTCAAGTTAGGGTTCTAACTTGAGTATCCGGTGGTATCCGGGTGGTAGGGACGTAGGATTACCGGGAACAAGTCGGGAGTTGGCTTGGGTAATCCGAACCCTTGAAACATCTCTGCGTTTGCGTGTGTTTCATTTTTAGGTTGTTTTCTATTCCGCACTATTTGTTGGATTGCATTTTATTTGGTGTAAATTTCTTTTAAATTTGCATAAACACTATTCAACCCCCCTTCTAGTGTTTTCCCCATAGACATGGTCCTTACAATTTGTATCAGAGCACAAGGTTATATCTATGGCATCCAACAACAACGTTCCTCCTCCGCCTTCGTACAACAATCACGATCGTGATGGAGCATCCACACTTTTCGAAGGTCAATCTACGGTACGTCCTCCACGTTTCAATGGTACTAATTTTGGCTATTGGAAGTGTAGGATGGAGACATTCCTTAGGAGTGCTTCACTTTGGAGAACTCTCCACAAGGAGTACGTCGAGCCCACCGAAGAGGATTTCGAGAAATGGACGACTTCCGAGAAGTCCGCCGAAGTCAACAACGCTAAAGCAATGAACGCTCTTCATTGTGCGTTGGACCCGAATGAGTTCAACAAGATATGCACATGTAAGAGTGCATATCAAATTTGGAACCATTTCATTGTTACCCACGAGGGAACGAACAAGGTAAAGCGTTCAAAGTTATATGTTGCCGTGCAAAACTTCGATTTGTTTCATATGCAGGATAATGAGAGCATTGCATCGATGTACGGACGCTTTACCGACATCACGAATGAATTGGAAGCCCTTGGCCAAATATACACCGAACCTGAAAAGGTAAGGAAGATCATCATGGCAAATGGAAAAGAAGAGCAATTACCATCGAGGAGGTCAATGACTTGAAGAACTACACCGTGGTGAATCTTATCGGGACTCTCATGTCTTATGAGGTAAGACGAGAGAACCGATTAAAGATTTGAGCAATGATGAATCCTTCGAAGGCCAAGAAGAAAGCCTTGGCATTCAACGCCAATTAATCATCCTCCGATAGTGAGGAATCCGAGAACGAGCTGGATTTGGGTGAAATGGCCCAAATGGCGAAGAAGTTCCAACGCTTCTTCCGCAAAGGTAAATTTCCCTCAAATAAATGTTTTGAGTCTACTAATGCTACTTCCTCTCTTTGCTATAAGTGTAATAATCCAGGGCACATCAAGAGGGATTGCCCAATGCTAAACAACAAAGAGAAGTGGAAGGCACCGAAGTACCATTAGTCCGATAAGAACAAGAGAGACAAGAAGAAAGGACTCGTAGGTACCTTCGACGACTCAAGTGATGCCTCATCAAGCGATTCCGATGATGAGAAGGGTGAGAGCGCCCACATGTGTTTCATGACACTAGAAGACCCACTCTCCGATGAGAGTGATTCCGACATGGACGACACCGAGGTAACAATGGATGAACTTCGCATAGCTAATAAAGAACTATTTGCTAAATACCAATCTTTAATGATTAAGTATACTAGCTTAAAGAAATTGAATATTAGCAAGTCATCCATTCCATGCATTATCAACAATGACACCATTGTTGATACTTTAACTCTTGAGAAAGCAAACTTAGCTTCTCAAAATGTCACATTGAGAGATGATGTGAATTCCCTCAAATCTCAACTAGATCAAACACATCCAAAGGATAATAGTGATCTAGTTACACGTCACATACAATTGAGTTTAGAGAATGATTCTCTTAAAACTCAAGTGCACGAGATCAAAGCACGGGTGTCCACCTTGGATACCAACATTTCATCTTTAAAGGAGAAATATGAGCTCATGTCCTCCCGTATTGTGAGATTCAATAAGAGAAAAGGACAATTGGATGATTTGCTTGCAAACCAATTTCCAGCCACACATCGTGTTGGTCTTGGTTTTGTAGAAGCAAATGCATCCAATGCTCGCACCTCCTATAGTGGTGTCACTATAGACTTTGTGAGGCCTTCCTCCGGAGCATCCACAAGTGGTGTCAAAGACGCTATAGGTAGCAAACCTACCAAGAAAGTCACCACTTCACCGTCTCTTCCTTTTGGCAAGAAACCCACTAAGGGTGGAAACCAAAAGCAAGGCCATGCTTATATGTACACTAACACTCATCCTCGTAGGAAATCTCCTACTTCACAAGTGGATAATCATGACACATTTTATGCTCTGCACCCGCAGACACGTACACAACCACACATGAGAAATACTTATGTACGTGCTCCTGTACACCCG
Organism: Scilla litardierei; assembly: GCA_030789695.1. NCBI lineage: Eukaryota > Viridiplantae > Streptophyta > Magnoliopsida > Asparagales > Asparagaceae > Scilla > Scilla litardierei. Next base: position 755,429,748 of record CM061142.1, on the reverse strand, counting down.
TATGCTTATACGCATCACTCTTTCATGCATGCTCATCCTCCACATGTGTGCTCATACGCATCATCCTCCACATGTCATGCATGCTCATCCTCCACATGTCATGCATGATTCATATGCTTCATATAATATGCATGTTCCCAAGCATACATATCATCCTAGAATGTACAATGCATATCCTCCACCACATCTCTATGCTAGAAATCATGTTCCTAAGAAGCATGCACCACATAGAAATCCAACACATATGCATGCAACTAGGAAGAGGACTCCCAAGATTTACACTATTTGAGGTCTTAAGAACACCAGTCTTCATGATAGGAATGCTTATGTTGATTCCTATTTTCATGATGTGATTAGAAATAGTAATTATGTTGGGAAGCGGAAGTCCACTTGGACTTGGCTTCCAAAGGGCTAATCCCATTGGACCCAACAAACATTGGGTACCATAAGCTTATGGTATATTATATAGGTACCCAAGAAAAAGAAGAAGAGCAATAAAGGACAAACTTGCTCTAAAGGAAAAGGATGGATTCTCGATAGTGGTTGCTCCAAACATATGACAGGAGATCCCTCATTGCTCTCCGAAGTGATTAGCATCAAGGATGGTGCAACAGTCACTTTTGGAGGTAATCAAAAGGGAACCATCATTGGAGTAGGTATCGTTGGTAATCTTTCCAAACCCTTAATTACTAATGTTTTTCTAGTTAGTGGTTTGTGTCACAATCTCATTTCCATTAGTCAACTTTGTGACAAAGGTTACAAGGTTAACTTCGGAGAAAGATTGTGTACTATTGTTGATTGTGATTCAAATGTTTTATTTTCCGGTATTATGCGTAAAAATATTTATTATTTTAGCTTGCCTAAAACCGTAGAACATTGCTTAGTTGCTAACACAAGTGAACAACTATTATGGCATCGCCGTTTTGGTCATGTTCACTTCAAGCACTTATATAAGTTAGCTAAGCATGATCTAGTCAAAGGTTTTCCTAAGATTGCTTTTAATAAGAAAAACTTTTGTGATTCATGTCAAAGAGGTAAACTAAGTAAATATTCATTTAAGCTTAAAGAAGGGATTTCTTCTAAGAGGCCCCTAGAACTTCTTCATCTAGATTTATTTGGGCCAACTAGAACCGCTTCTTTAGGTAATGCTCATTATGGATTAGTTGTCGTCAACGACTTTTCTAGATTTACTTGGGTTTCATTCTTAACTAATAAGAATGAAGCTTATGAAGAGTTTACCAAATTTGCAAAGAAGATTCAGAATTTCTTAGGATCCACCATTATCACTATCTGTAGTGATCATGGAGGAGAATTTGAGAATGAATCTTTTACTAAGTTTTGTGATGACACCAGGATAACTCATAATTTTTCCTTCCCTCGGGCACCACCACAAAATGGTGTTGTAGAGAGAAAGAATAGGACTCTTATTGAGTGTGCACACACTATGCTCCATGATAGTCATCTTGGACTACAATTTTAGGCAGAGGCGGTGCACACGGCATGTTATGTGCTCAATAGGATCCTAGTGAGACCCCGAATGAACAAAACTTGTTTTGAGTTGTTTTATGATAAAAAGCCTCAAGTAAAATATTTTCGTGTTTTTGGTTCAAAATGTTTTATAAAGAACACAGTTGGTAATTTAGACAAATTTGAGCCAAGATCCGATGAAGGAATTTTTGTTGGATACTCCACACGTAGCAAAGCCTACCGGATATACAACAAAACTTCTTCAACGATTGAGGAATCTCTTCACGTATCTTTTTATGAAGATTTTGATTTTCCTCATGTTGATGATGATAATGTAGATACGCTTTGTGATTCTCTTAATAATGTTAAGATCAATGATTCTATTGTTGAGACTAACACTTCTAACGAAATTGTTGAAGTTGTTCCTAGTGATACAGGTTTACCCAAAGCTTACCCGACTGTTTGCAATCATCCCCATAACCAAATTATTGGAGATATTGGTGTGGTGTTCGAACGAGATCGAGAATTGAAGAATTCTCTCATTGCGCATTTGTCTCTACCATTGATCCAAAGAACATCCAAGAAGCTTGTGAGGATAGCTCTTAGATAGTGGCAATGGAAGAAGAATTAATGCAATTCGAGAGAAACGAAGTTTGGGAACTCGTACCTCTTACAAGTGGTCACCAAGTCATTGTGACCAAATGGATCTTCAAGAACAAGACGGATGAAAACGAGGTAATCACACGGAACAAAGCAAGGTTAGTAGCTCAAGGCTACCGGCAAGAGGAATGTATTGATTTCGAAGAATCTTTTTCCCCAGTAGCTAGATTAGAAGCTATTAGGTTGCTTTTATCTTTTGCATCCCATAAGAATTTTAAGCTATTTCAAATGGATGTTAAAAGTGCATTTTAAATGGGTTTGTCAATGAAGAAGTTTATGTTTCTCAACCTCCCGGTTTTATTCATGATAAATTTTCAAACCATATTTTCAAACTTAAGAAAGCGTTGTATGGGTTGAGACAAGCTCCTAGAGCTTGGTATGATCGACTTAAGACCTTTCTTTTGAATTTAGGTTTTAAAATGGGAGAAGTTGATTCTACACTCTTCATTAAAGATTATGAATATGACATTCTTTTGATTCAAGTTTATGTAGACGGTATTATTTTCGGTTCTTCTAACTTTAATCTTTGTCAAGAATTTTCCAAGTCTATGAAGGATGAGTTTGAGATGTGCCACATGGGAGAGCTCACCTACTTCCTTGGATTGCAAATTCGAAAAATGGAGAATGGCACATTCATACATCAGACAAAGTACACATGGGAGCTTATTAAGCGATTCGGGATGGAATCGTCTTCGAGCAAAAGGGCTCCCATGAGTACTACTACTCATCTACACAAGGATGAAAGCGGAAAAGATGTAGACGTTAGTCTATATCGAGGTATGATCGGTAGTTTACTTTACTTAACCGCTAGTAGGCCCGATATAATGTTTTCTGTATGCCTTTGTGCTAGATATCAAGCTAGACCTAAGGAGTCACACTTGATTGTGGTTAAACGAATATTTTGTTATCTCAATCAATCTCTAGACTATGGGTTACTTTACCCTAAATCTAGCACATATGAGTTAATCTCATATAGTGATGCCGACTTTGTCGGATGCAAGTCCGACAGGAAAACTACTAGTGGCACTTGCCATTTCTTAGGAAATTCCTTAGTTTCTTGGTTTTCTAAGAAACAGAATTCGGTGTCATTGTCCACGACTGAAGCGGAATATATTGCCGGGGGTCTTGCATGTGCACAAGTTCTTTGGATGAGACACACTCTTATGGACTATGGTGTCAACTGTGATACTTGCTCGATCATGGTTGATAACCAAAGTGCCATATGTCTTTCCAAGAATCCGGTACACCACTCCCGTACCAAACACATAGACGTGAGACACCATTTTATAAATAATCATGTAGATAAGAAGGACATCATCTTAGAGTACATTGAAATCCAAAAAAAAATTGCCGACATCTTCACAAAACCTCTTAAAGAAGATTCATTTTAGAGGTTGCGTGGAGAATTGGGAATTATGGGTGAATCTGAAATGTAGATGCTCAAACATTCATGTTATAACTCTTTTTGAGCTCATATCATTTTCTTGCCTATCTTCATGTGCTTTATTATATATATGTGTTTAAGAAAGGCAATTGTGATTTAATTGATTTCATGAGTTTTGAGATTCATAGTAGTGATTTTTGTTTCAATGGATTTATTGTTTTTACATTGTTTTTACGATGTATTTGTGATTAGAGTATAGGCCCTAGGGTGAGTGTTCTTATTCTCTGGAATTCTATCTCACTGTGCATTTTTGGACCAGGGCAGACGACTGTCTTTCCTTCGACAGTCGACTGCTCTACTCTATCTCCTCAGTTTGAGAATCTGTATCTTTCGCACTGCCGACTGATGACTGTTTTACAGTCGACTGTTATTTTAACAGGTGACTGCATTTTAGTCATCAGGCGACCGTTCTCTCTGTCGAAATTTTTACAGTGCTCTCTGTCTTTTTGATGAACTGTATGGTTTCTCGGTCAGTCGACTGATGCGTAACTTACAGTTGACTATCCAACGGATAGGCGACTGCATATTACTTGACAATCGACAGCCCATCTTTCTGAGCTTTATTGTTATCACTTCATCCAGTCGACTGACTTTTGTTCATCAGTCGATTGTCAACTGTTCGTGACGGTTCAAGTGCTTTGATCCGAGCCGTCGATTCATTGACCCAACGGCCCAGATTATTTCCCCAACTTTTATATTCGACGAATCTGTTCATTTCCCCACGTCGACTCTCTCCTTCGATTGAACCGCTTCATCTTCCCGCTCGTTTTCTCAGTCGTTGTCGTCGATCTCCGTGTCCCCGCTCGTCGATTGCTTCGTTGTTGAGTCTTCACATCTTCTCTCTCTAGCCCTTCGTTCGATTTGTGTCTTTCGATTACTTCGACTATCGTTTTTCTCTCTCTCTCTCTCGATTCCATGGCACCCAAGGGTAAGGGAAAAGAGAAAATTGTTGCTCCTAAGCAACCTAGGGCACCCAAGAAACCTATAGCCAAGAAGAAGAAACCCTACAAAGCCTGAACCAAGCATGCCGGGTCTCCTGTGCTTTCTTCTTCGCAGGGATATTCTCCTTCTGCTTCTTCTTCCGATGCTCAGCCAATGATTCACCGTCAGCGGAAGCCCATTGGTGTTAACATCAATGAGCCTACTGCTGCCGCTTCCCATCAGTCTGCTTCAAGCTCTGGAGAAGAGCCTCCTGTCATACCCCCCTCTGATCCCCTAGGTCCCGTTTACTGAGACGATCTCTGCTTGGCAAAATTTCACTCTCTTCTAGGGATCAACCTTCTTAGGGAGCGGTACATTGCTTTCCCCGCCTTCACTGTTGAGAGGCTTTCTGACATTCTTTCTGCTACTCACCTAGCCGACCTTTTTCGCTTCTCTCAGAGCGAGCCCCCCAGAGCCTATCCATTTCTGGTGAAGCTCTTCTATGCGAACCGCGTTCGCGGTGAGTATTCCTCTACCGGCATCCTCGATACCGTCGTTCAGGGAACCCACATTCAGATCACTCCCTCACTCTTAGGCACTATTCTTAGGATTCCCTCTGTTGGTTCCATTCCCACTGATATCTGCATCTCCGAGATTGACGACCTTGACCAGTCTGTCCTCCGGGATATGTTTCGAGAGGTACCTTTAGCCCTTGATTCGGGTGTCAGGTCATCTATGTTCTCTGCGAGAGGTTGGGTTGTTCACCTAGTGGTGAAGTCCAACATCCTGCCGAGGTATGGATCATCTGACTAGCCATCTCAGGATATCCTGAAGTGTATGTATGCTATCTTCTCTGGCATGCCCGTGAACTGGGCCGGTGTCCTCCTTGATAGGATGGACAAGGTTCAGTTCACGACCTCCTTGTCTCACATTCCTTACGGTGGTCTTCTGACTCTTGTCTTCCGTCATTTTGGTGTTGATTTGACTCGTTACGAGCCCATGCCCTTTGGTCCTCTCCTCGACGCATCTGCAAAGTCGAAATCTTCTTCGGCTCTGCAGACTGCCTCGAAGAAGAGGAAATCTACTTCAGCTCCGTCCTCATCCACTGTTCCTCCAGCTGACCTGCCTTCCTCCTCTGCTCCACCATCTCGTGACATTCTTTTGGAGATGGTCTCTGGTCTTTACAGATTGTTGTCTCTCTCTTTCCTCCATCAGGGGATACCCTTCCCTGAGGATCTGAGACAGTTTGTTCCCCAGCTTCATGTGCCTCCTCAGCCCACTGATGTCGTTGAGCATCTTGGTGTAGCTTCTACTCAGGATGTTGCTGTTGTTGCTGTTGCTCCTTCCGACTCTCCTCCAGAGGATACACTTGCTGTCACAGAGCCTGCTTCTTCTTCTGCAGCACCTGGAGACGCTCACTCTTAGATATGTGTTTGAGTGGTGTTAGTTTAGTGATGGTTGTATTTTGGTGTATGATGATACTATTGATATTGACATTATATATGTATGGTGATGTACTTCGATGTTGTCATGATGATGTATTTTTTGTCTTGATCATGATGTATTTTTTTTGTTATGGACATGTAGATGTCCATCTGTTGATGTACTCATCTTCTATATATCTATATATGATGTTGCTGTTTATCTTGTGTCACACTATGCTATACTGCTTATCTTATCTGTGTGATGAATGTTATGTTGTCTCCATGTATGCTATACTCTCTCTAATGTGCTTTTGAGGCAATATATGAATTTGATATTCGATTTTCTATGCTATCTCTGGTATGATGCATTTGTGAAATCATTTTTGAAACTATTTTTGTGTGTACATCTAAAATGTTGATATTGGACTTCAATTCCATTACTCACATGTGTTTATGATGTGATTTTATGAGTTTTGATTCTATATATCTTTATACTCCTTGATTGTTGTTAGTTCGTATTTAGCACTGTTATTGTTGTTATTTGCTCCCACCTTTTTGGGTAATGCCATAAGGGGAGAGAAATAAACATACAAGATTCATAATGAATGTGCTAAGTATGTTCTAACACTTGAATCTAAGATTGAAGTTGTCTTAGATTCATGGGGAGTAAGATTACAATGAATAGGGATTTTAATTCCTAGATTTTTTGAATCTATATTCATGCATTTCTTACTCATTTGCTTCAATTGATATGTAGATGCCCAAATATTTGTTGACTAACTTGATTAGCATCTATGTAGGGGGAGTAAGTTTTCATTGCGTACAATTATTTATCTTTTTGTTTATGTTTGTTTGTCATCATCAAAAAGGGGGAGAATGTTGAGTATTGGACTTCTCCCTACTTGGTGTTAATGATGAGCAAACATAAATACTTGTGCCTAATCCCCTAGTTTGTAGTTAATCCATTGCCTAAGCTGTTTATGAAGATCTACTAGCAATGGATGACTCACAAACTTCATTGAAGGCAAATGACATGAATTGGATGATCATAGAATATGATTGAAGCTCCGTGAAGACTTCAAGCTCATACGATGGAAAGAAGAGATTATTCGTCAATGTAATTTTTCTTTTATCTCTTCAGTATGTAGCTTAGAAGTAGAACTTTGATGGAGCACTCATACACATCTACATTCAGTCATAGGACTTCATTAGATCAATTGTCCTTTGATCCCAATTCATTTCTTTATTGATTGTGCTAGGATTGTTTATAACAGTCGACTGCTGAACAGTTTACAGTCGCTTGCCTAAAAAACAGTCGACTGTGTATTGTTCAATAGTTGCCTGTTATGCACAGACTTTTACAATATAGTTTTGGGCTTTCTCTGTTTATTTCGCAAAGGCTACTGATGAATGATTCACATGCGCCTGTCCAAGTGACAGTCGACTGTGTTTTGTAAATCAGTCGCATGTATATCCTTTGCCCAAACCCTGTTTGATCTGACTTTTACGGCCAGTCGACTAATGATGTATATACAGTCGACTGCCTCTTGGTTCAGTCGACTGTCTATACTGCAACAGTCGTCTGTCTGTGAGTCATTTCTTTGACTCAGCTCTCTGGAAATTTCTCAGGCTTTTGACAGTCGCCTGTTTAAGGATTTACAGTCGCCTGTTCTGATTAACAGTCGACTGTATTCCTTGCATCAGGTGTCTGTCCTGTTACTTGTGAGATTTCCAGTATTTGTGTAACTTACCCATCTCTCGGCCAGTCGCCTGTCGAAGAAATTACAGTCGCCTGTTGGTTTAACAGTCGACTGTCTTTGCTTCATCAGTCGAATGTCCACGTGGTAAGTTACCGTTATGAATTCTCACCTACCCTTGCTGACTGTGCAACAGTCGACTGTGGATTGTTCAACAGTCGACTGTCGCGAGTTCAGATTCTATCCGTTGAGATTTTTCTCACGGATTCCAATTAGGTTTTTGCCTAAACTGTTTTGTGGATTTGAGAAAACTATAAATAGAGCTTTTACTGTTCCATTGGAAGGTTACTCATTCATTGCAAAATGTCTCAAGCTTTCATTTCCAAAGATCAAAGCTCTCAAACCCAAAGCCCTAAGTATTTCCAAATCTTGTTCTCTTGATCTCCAACCTAGAACCAAAGAGTGATCTTCTAGGCAATTGGTGCAGTCAAGAGAAAGGGCTTCTCCTCTCTTCCAAAAGAGTTCTTCAACACACATCACACTCCACCTTCAAGTTCTACTTCAAGGCATAGGTGATTGTAAGTGTTGTTTTCATCATTTCATAACTTTTGTTATTTGATTTGTGCTCTCGGTTGTGAGAGTGGTTTTGCTTGCTCCCTGGTTGTGGGAGTCAAGGACATCGATTGTATTCGATTGCACTTGTAGGGTTGCTACAAGTGGGCTTTTAGGAAACCTCAAGTTAGGGTTCTAACTTGAGTATCCGGTGGTATCCGGGTGGTAGGGACGTAGGATTATCGAGAACAAGTCGGGAGTTGACTTGGGTAATCCGAACCCTTGAAACATCTCTGCGTTTGCGTGTGTTTCATTTTTGAGTTGTTTTTCTATTCCACACTATTTGTTGGATTGCATTTTATTTGACGTAAATTCCTTTTAAATTTGCATAAACACTATTCAACCCCCTTCTAATGTTTTCCCCATAGACATGGTCTCTGCAGCATTCGCCTGCTGAAGGATTAACAGGCGCCTGTCCTGTTTGTCAGTCGACTGTATTGACTTCATCAGTCGACTGTCCTGGCTCAGATTATAGCTGTTGGATATTTTCTAGCCGTTGATCAGTCAGCTGTCTTTTGATCATCAGTCGACTGTTCCTGTCGTTTTCACCCAGTTTCTAGCCGTTGCAGAATTCTTTCTTTGGCTGTTTCTTTGGGTTTTGGGGCTTGATATGGGGTTCCTATATATTGTGCTGCCATCACTTGAGAACTCTTGACAACACTTGATAACTCTTGACTCTATAGAAAATCTCAAGAGATCAATAAGCTACTCTCAAGTTCCATCATTTCCCCCAAATTGAGCATTCATCTTTCTTCATGCATTGAAGTCCAGCTCAAGGGAAATCTTCCAAGTGCTCTCAAGCATATCCCAACACTTGGAGATCCTCTTCCATGCCTTGCATCCATTCATGAGTAAGCATCTCAAGGCATAGGTAAGAGTATTTATTTTACTTGGTGTAATTTGTTTCTCTAATTCTCTTTGTGGGAATTAGAACTTTCTCTCTTTGTGGGAGGTTCTCTCTTTGTGGGAGGTTGTCTCTTTGTGGGACTTAGGAAACTCACTTCGTGGGAGTAACTCTCTTTGTAAGAGTTTAGTGTCCTAGTGTAGGGCTAACCCTAATTCTCTGAGTGGGAGTTAGTGATTCTCTGTGTGGGAGTCTTGATCCTCGTGTAGGATTGGTTGGGTCCTTGTGTAGGGCATGAATCCTCTTTGTGGGGTATCTCCTTGTGAGATTTGTATTCACTTCTCTGTGTGGGAATATAGTGAATATTAGTGTGGCTGGATGTACCCAAGTTTGGGGAACCAGGGTAAAACTGTGTGTTTGCGTTTGGATTGATTGTGCCTTTTAATTCCTCTTGCATTTATAATTCCGCATTTGCAAGTTAAATTTTAATTGGTCAATTTTATTGTCATTACACTATTCACCCCACCAGTGTGTGTTGTTAGTATTGCAAGGGTAATGCGATCCCTACAATTGGTATCAGAGCGAGGTTAAAGCATACTGCAACAATGGCATTCAACGCCTCATCCGCGTCTCATGAAGGTCACTCAACCATTCGATCCCCGCTCTTCAACGGAACCAACTACCCAAGTTGGAAGATCAGGATGATGATCTACATGGAGGGTCAAGACCTATGGGACATCACGGAGGTGCCATTTGAGAAGCACACTACTCCTGCGGCTTCAAGGACAAAGGCGGAGAAGGACTCAATCAAGTTCAATGCGAGAGCTATGAATGCATTACATTGCGCTCTCTCAGCAAATGAGTTCAACTGCATCTCCATGTGCAAAACAGCCAACGATATTTGGCATACCTTGGAGATTTGTCATGAAGGGACAACGAAGGTAAAGAAATCTAAACAATCTGTGTTTAGATCTAAATATGAAATGTTTAAGTTGCAGGAAGGCGAAAGCATTTCAGAGATGTTCACAAGGTTCACTGAGATCGTGAACGCTTTGGAGGGACTCGGGAAGACGATTTCCCAAGAGTATCGTGTAGAGAAGATCCTTGACTCTCTCACACCTCGTTGGGAGTCAAAGGCCAACGGAATTTTGGAGTCATATGACACGTCCAAATATACCGTTGAGGAGTGCATTTGTAATCTCATGGTGTATGAAGTGAAGCTTCAACACAAGAAGGAGGTCAACCAACAAAGCGCGAGAAGCTAGAGAAGCAAAAGGGGGTTGCATTCCATGCCAAGGAAGAGCCAATCAAGTGGAGGAGGAAATTCCATCGAGAAGCTCCTAGTGAAGAAGATGAGCAAGAAGATGCAAGTGGAGAAGAAATTAAGGAGCTTGCCAAGCAATTCAAAGCATTCCTCAAATGCAAGCAAGGTAAGTCTTTGTCAAAGTTTGCCCCCAATTCTAACAAGGTTCCTACTTGTTACACTTGCAGTGGAAAAGGTCACTTGTCCACCGAATGCCCTTCCAAACCCAACAAAGAAACTTACAAGGGTAAAGGGAAGAAGCATTGGAAAGGAAAGTCCAAGTCCAAGAACCAAAAGAAGGGACTTGTCGGGACCTTTGATGATTCGAGTGAGGACACTTCAAGTAACGAAGAAGATGATACAAAGGAGGATGCTCACGCATGCTTTGTAGCCATTGATGGTCCTACACCAGTCCCCTACGGATTAAATGAAGAAGAGTTGGATGCTTGGCTTGACGCATACAATTCCTATGACGATTCGTGCCTCATGGCTATGGAGGAGAAGTCGTCATCAAGCTCTAGCAAGGATGATGATGATGTTGTTGAGATCGAGGAAGAAAAGATCTCAGACGAGGAGCTCAAGATCAATTTTGACTTGGTCTCCGAAAAGGCTAGTAAGTGCATCAACTCTTACAATAGATTAAAATTAAAATATAAGATTGCTAAGAGTAGATTGCATGAACTAGATATTGCAAGTCTAATTCATGATGGACAGCATGTTTATGACACTTGTGAGAGAGACACACTTCTCTCTCAAGTTAAGGAATTGAGCCTTTCTAATGAAAAACTTGTTGCTCAAAACCTTAGCTTAAATGCTCGCATTCAACAACTTACGTTGAAATGTGAAGAGGAATCCCGGAAGATCATAAGCTTTGTGTATTCTAGGGATTCACTCCGCGATTTGTTGGAAAAACAACATCCGGCAAATCATAGAGGAGGTTTGGGTTATATTCAAAATGTGGTTCTCAAACCCACCTCTAATTCTTCTTATGGTGCAAATACAAGAAATATTGCTAAAGTACCTAAGAAGAATCACCAAGCTTTCTTGTACAACAATAACACCAACAAGAAGCATGTAGATCATGAGGTGATGAGGAAGAATGAAAAATCTTCATTTTTTTGCTAAGAAACAAAATCCTCATTCTTTGCATGCCAAGAAATTCGTTTCTACACTTAAGCATGCCACATCCCCCCTCTTGCAAAGGCAAAACCCTTGCCTAGGAAATCCTTGAGATTATGGATTCCCACTAAGGTTAGTGTGCAAGAGAGGGATAGCTACATCAACTCTCTAGTTAGGGATGTGATCACCTCATGTGATTACATTAGGAAATCAAACTCCTCTTGGGTTTGGTTGCCTAATGTTTAGGTTCTCCTCACACATATGCATATTGCATGGGTATTGTGCTTGAATGTTTATTTTTAGCATACCCATTGTTTGTGTGTGTTTCATGATTTTGAAAATGTTTTCAAACTTATTTTTCATGAAAATGTGGACCTTGGGGTTTATTGACATACATGCATTTTTGATCCATGTGTATGTCAATGGGGGAGTTAATATATTATATGTTTAAAGTATTTTAAGACATATTTTAACTCTCATTTCAGAGGTTATTTGAGATCTTTATTCACATTTGGTTGTTTTTGATCTCAAACCAAACCTCTTGTATATTGCCAACATGTTTCATGATATATTTGTTTTTGGAAATATTCTTTGTGTATCTTTGAAGCTTGATTTTTCCATATCTATTGCTTTGATACACTTTTGGCCCATGGCTCCATTTATTATAATTGGTATTAGATCCTAGAAGTCAAAAGTTGACCATTTCTATGATCTAGGGGGAGCATGTGATAGTGAATTGATACCCACTAAATTTTTAAATTTGGTATCAAACATATCTTTCTTTTTTTGCATATTGTCTCATCTTGGTTAAGATGACAAAGGGGGATATATTTGATGTCCACCTTTTTGACGATGTCAAGGGGGAGAGATATATGGATTATGTAATCATATCTATAGGGGAGAGATATATACATATGCATATGGGGAGAGATATCTCTATAGGGAGAGATATATGGGATTAGATAAACCTTGCATGACGTTGCATGTTTGCATGATATTGTATCTTACATTTGGTTTGCAATTGGTTTATGTAATCCATGCATATTATATGCCACCATGTTTTTATTAGTATTATGAGTATTTACCATTGTGTAGCTCATTATGTAATTAGTGCATATAAGTAGGGGGAGATCATTAGCATTGTGCTTTAATTCTTTATGATTTACATAATGTGTGTCATCATCAAAAAGGGGGAGATTGTTGAGTATTGGTGTTTCATACCAATCTTATTTTGATGATGATCACAACATTATGTTGTTGCTAATGACTCTCATGTTTTAGTCTCTCAGTTTTATCTCAAGAATATCTTTCTTGGAGACTAATCACTTGGTGCAAGGATGGACATCAAGTGGAGAAGAGCCAAAGCTTGGACTCAAGGAGTGCCAAAGCTTGGAGATGGTGGAGAGCAATCAAGGCATCAAGATTGAAGACTTAGACTCTAAAGAAAGCATTGTAATCCATGTAATTTACTTTATTGCTTTATCTCTTTTTTGAGTCTAGGGTTAATGTAATGCCTTGTTAGATGGTTTACTCATTCATGCATATGCATATAACCATCTTAGTGAGCCTTAGGATTATCATAGAATCCAACCCAATAGGTTCACTCTATCCAAAGACTCATTTGGAGTCTTTGGCTTTCCGTCAGTCGCCTGCTGAAGGGAACACAGTCGACTGGGTGATTTCCAGTCACCTGTAGATCCTTCTACAGTCGTCTGACATGCACAGCTCAAGTCTACATTTCAATTGACTCAAACTTGAGCTTTACACACAGTCGTCTGTCGATCAGTTTACAGTCGCCTGTATTTGTACAGTCGCCTGGAGATTGGTCATCAGTCGCATGTATAGCGTAAGTGCATTCTCTGCATCTCTTTGTTGTTTCTCCATTTTATACTGCAGACGACTGATGAAGAATGTACAGTCGCCTGACTATTTGACAGTCGACTGTAGTATTAACATCAGTCGCCTGTGCGAAGTACTGGAGAAAGAGTGCAGCTCTCTGTTTCGATCCATCCCCTGCAGCAGTCGCCTGCTGAAGGATTAACAGGCGCATGTCCAGTTTGTCAGTCGACTGTATTGACTTCATCAGTCGACTGTCCTTGCTCAGATTATAGCCGTTGGATATTTTCTAGCCGTTGATTAGTCGACTGTCTTTTGATCATTAGTCGACTGTTCCTGTCGTTTTCACCCAGTTTCTAGCCGTTGCAGAGTTCTTTCTTTGGCTGTTTCTTTGGGTTTTGGGGCTTGATATGGGGTTCCTATATATTGGAGTGTGCTGCCATCACTTGAGAACTCTTGACAACACTTGATAACTCTTGACTCTATAGAAAATCTCAAGAGATCAATAAGCTACTCTCAAGCTCCCTCATTTCCCTCAAATTGAGCATTCATCTTTCTTCATGCATTGAAGTCCAGCTCAAGGGAAATCTTCCAAGTGCTCTCAAGCATATCCCAACATTTGGAGATCCTCTTCCATGCCTTGCATCCATTCATGAGTAAGCATCTCAAGGCATAGGTAAGAGTATTTATTTTACTTGGTGTAATTTGTTTCTCTAATTCTCTTTGTGGGAATTAGAACTTTCTCTCTTTGTGGGAGGTTCTCTCTTTGTGGGAGGTTGTCTCTTTATGGGACTTAGGAAACTCACTTCGTGGGAGTAACTCTCTTTGTAAGAGTTTAGTGTCCTAGTGTAGGGCTAACCCTAATTCTCTGAGTGGGAGTTAGTGATTCTCTGTGTGGGAGTCTTGATCCTCGTGTAGGATTGGTTGGGTCCTTGTGGAGGGCATGAATCCTCTTTGTGGGGTATCTCCTTGTGAGATTTGTATTCACTTCTCTGTCTGGGAATGTATTGAATATTGGTTTGGCTGGATGTACCCAAGTTTGGGGAACCAGGGTAAAACTCTGTGTTTGCGTTTGGATTGATTGTTCCTTTTAATTCCTCTTGCATTTATAATTCCGCATTTGCAAGTTAAATTTTAATTGGTCAATTTTATTGCCATTACACTATTCACCCCCCTCTAGTGTGTGTTGTTAGTATTGCAAGGGTAAGGCGATCCCTACAATTATTAATATTATGCACTGTACATAATGTTACATTATCATATAAGTACTATTATCATATAATGTTCAACACATTACATTATCATATAAGTATTATATTATCAACCAGAACGTCATTACATTAACAAGATGTAATTATAATACATAGTTTAACAACAGTCATTATAACCCAATTTAACTATTATATAAGATGTTAGTATGTTATTAATCAAATGATGGTGCGTATATTTTTAACAGTACGTTGTATAAAACATGGAATCATAACTTAATGTTGTGACTAATTCATTAAGAACCATTTATCTGATGTGAAGCCCAACTTCGCAGAAACAATCACGCTTTCCATTACGACCACCTGGACACCCAACAACCCTCGAGGCAAGTATTTTATTGTGAATGAATTGCGAACCAAAACTGCTCAACATCAATTTATGCTGAAATCTGTTATTGTTACGCTTGTGGACTTTAGAACTGAATCATATGATTTCTCTTTAGTAGTTGCTTTCGAATAAATGAATATGTAAATATAAAGTCGTTGCTGAGAACAATTGCTAATTGTCTGCTAACAAAACGAACCAAAATGGACAGAGGGTAGGACACAACCCTCGAAATGAACATGTGTAACACCATCGAATATAGATGCGATGAAGCTAATCGAATGACTAGACAGACACTTGGACGGGGTTGGTCCATGTAATAGAGTCTGTAGGTATGTCTTGTACACCTTACGGCTACTTCCATACTACACTAATGGAAGCAAGCATCTTGGCCATTTTCCAGGTTAGGAATGGCAAGAAGCGTCACGGTAACCCCCGATGATAGGGTGTATCGAGAACACTATACCTACTCAGACATGGACTTGCACGCACACAAATAACGGAGAACATTCCAATTGTAAATGTGTTAACTTCTTTAAAATGCAACTCACCTGTTAAATTATTCCAGCATGCTCAAACTTTACTTTACGCACTTGTTTATCATATCTGTGTCTGATGTTTCTTTCCGTTGCTGAGTTATTGCTTTCAATTACTATAAAATCTTGCTTAGACATTTTACTAACATATATTTCAATGAAACTATGAAATATATGTTAGGTTCAGAGACGGAGTATAGCGAGGACACTACCTACGAGGATTAGAACCAGGAGGCAAATCCCGCGGACCAGAGCTACAAAGACGCCGAGATTCTTCCTGATGAGGACTAAATTATTGCTGATGTCTCCATCTATTTAGTTTTATTTATTATTGCAGGTGTGTTGCTCATGTAATAAAATGTACGGCCATGCTAGGCCTAACTCAATTGTGTACTTGCTTTTGAACTATGTGAAAAGTTGTAATAAATATATGTGTTATCTGAATGATGCGGTTGCAATGACCTGGTTACTTTACACACAAAACGCTTATTGTGCTTAAGTTAAAGAAGAAGAAAGAAAAAAGTACTTCTTCTTCGCTTTAAGCACATGCGGACCCGCTCTCGTTCTCGTTTCCAAGTACAATGGGAAGCGGGGTGTGACAAATACTAGACTAATAATGTTACGGGTTCAACCGAAGCTAGAGCACCTACTCTACACTCACCAGGTTCTCGTACTGCACTCTCAAAGTGCTAAACACTATTAATCCTAGTAAAAGCTCTCTCTTGACAAGTACCACTCGTCAAGACCCTCTTGTCTAGTCCTAATTAGACAAGAGCCCAAAAGAATGTAAAGTTTCACCTACAAAGATCTATACACCAAGTACACGAATATAAAGTAATAAGAGTTTAGAAAACTCAGTTCGTGTCGATGTTATAGCCTCTGTCAATCAGCTCAAGTCAGATATGATCTGACAATATGTAGTAGTCACGGCCGCATCTGGATGATGCTCGCTGCTATGGCGGGAGATTCTTGCAACTTGCGGCCTAGGAGGATGCGTCCCTTGAAGCACTTTCACAATGAAGAATCCCATTGCTTGGAGTTGCGACAATGTAGAGGGGAAGAAGCTCTCCTTCAAGTTGCGGCCTAGAGAGGATGTTGGCTTCTTCTTCAAGTTGTGTCCTTGTCTTGCATGTTGCGCAATGGATGAAGTACTCTTGGCATTGAAGCTTGCTTACAATGTTGCGCAAGGAGGAGAGGATGAGGCTTGCAATGTTACGCAAGGAGTTGAAGCACTTCTCTTGGATGCTTGCGAAATGGGAAGAGTTGAAGTCCCCCTTGTAGATGTAAACCACTTCTATGTTGCGGCAAGGAGGAGGAAGACCTTTGAAGAGTTGCGGCAATGGTGATGAGAGCCGTGCGCAATGAAGAAGTTGAAGTTGAAAACTTGCGCACTTAGGAGAGGCTTCTCTTGGTATGTTGCGGCCTTGTATGTGATGAAGCTCCCTTGGATAGTTACAGCAATAGGAGAAGGATGAACTCTTGGGAAACTTGTGGCAATGGAGAAGCTTGGAGTTGCTTGTGCAATGTAGAGAGGAGGAGCATTGGGAGCTTGTGCAATGTAGGCTTTTTGGTGTTGATGACCGCAACTTTTTTCTTGGGTTTTTGATATATTTGGCCGCAATAATGTGCTCTCCTTTTGATGTTTGGCCGCACCCCTCTTTTGGTTTTCTCTCCTCCAAATTTCTCTCTTTGGATGATGGGTTTATATAAGGAGAGGATGAGATCAATTAGAATCAATAAAATCCCATAATTGAAGGAGATTAGATGGAATCCTAACATGAATAGGATTGGAACAAATCATATGGAAGATCTCTTCTAATCACTATAGGATATGGAGTTGGAATTTGGATTGCAATAGGATTTGAATTTGAATGGCACTGTGATTTGAATTAGGTTCTCATTTAATCACAAATAGATTTGCATGAGATTCTCCGTATCTCTCCATCTTTGACTAAGTCTTCATTTGTGTAGATAAGATTTGGTTCAACCACTTTTGATATGAATGAGATCTCTCCATATCTCTCCATATTTGACCAAGTCCAAAGTGCTAATGAATTGCAATTTCTCCATCACTTTGATTAGGTCATCTTTTGAGTATTTACGTGCTTGTAATTCCTGAAAATACTTAGCACACACATCAAATCGTTCACACACGTTTGTTATCATCAAACACGAAGTCATCGATCGTTGTATCTAACTACACGTTGTATCCAATAATCTCCCCCTTTTGATGATGACAAACCAATATAAGATTTGAGCAATAACGATCCAAATAATATTATCGTGACATGTGTGTGTGAAGTGTGATGAAAGAGAAAGTAAACAATGATGTTCAAGCATTCAAACATGTATGCATGCTCCCCCTTTATTCATGCTCCCCCTTTAACACATATTCATTAAGCACAATATTAGGCGCATTAAGCATTAAGCACATCATTCAACTAAATCTTCTCAATATTCTCCCCCTTTTGTTATCATCAAAAGTGTACAACAAAGTCAATGTCATATCACATGCAAAAAAGAGAGTATTATAAATTACAACAAACACTTGTATGTAGATATTCGTAGAATAAGGACTTCAAATTCAATGAAAGTTATAACATAGACTTCTACTCTACATCAACGTATAAGTGTGATGATTAAACATTGAAACACATAAGGAGAACTTTCAAGAAATTCAACCAAAACCAATCCGCTTTTTCATGTAACATGATATCATCAAGGATTGATTTTCCACATCTCATTGAAAATGAGTTCAAGTTACCAAACCCAAAACATAGCTTATGATGACTCTTAGATGTGAGGTGGCATTTCTTGACGAGTATAACACCAACGCTAAAGTTTACTCTTAAAGCTTATGTTGGATACTCGTGGGTAATGTCGTTGCCATGGATCGTATCCATTTTTCTTACGGATCTCTTTTCTTTCTTTTTCAATTATGCATATTTTTTTTCATTTCAATTCTTTTGAGCTCTATTTTTTATCCAAGGCAAGACACATCATATCCCTTAGATTTTCAGTTATTTTTCATCCTACATTCACTTTCCAATATTTCATAAAAGATATCTCCAAATGTATAACAACATTTAAACTTGTGGAAGTGAAAGTGTAGGTGTAGAAATCGAATTATTCTAATCATTGAACATGTCATGGTTGTTTAGAAAATCAAACATGCACATGTAGTTATAACAATAATACATCAATTTCTACATGGATATGAATCTCATTCATCAATATTAATTTAATGATTCAAAAGAAGATACACATTAAGCACAATTTTTATAGCTTTTTGTATTTTTCAATTTTTTTGTTTTGTGTTTATCAAGAACTAAAGCATCCTAAAAATGAACTAGCACACAAACAAATGAACGAGCAAACAAACAAAAACAGGTCAAGCACACAGAAAAATACTATGACGGTATACATTAAGTTCAAGGAAGAAACCATACCTTCGCGTTGTCATTTGGCTAAGGAATTTTTTAATGAAATGCAACACCCAATCCATAGTTCCTCGCCAATCCATGTTACCAACACGGAAGATGTTATGTGTGACCTTGGAATCCACCAAGGTCCGCTCATGTTAGTCAACAAATTTTTAGAAACACATATTTGCTTGAATTTAATGTTCTTGTTCCTATATTTGCAATAATAAGAGGTATGACCAATGCAACCACGTGTAAAGCACTTTGCATGAATATTTCTAGCTTTTGTTGTCTCAATGTGAACTTTTCTATTTTTTGACTTTTCAAGAGTTTCAAATCATATCCAAGTCCATGCCTATTATTACCATATATTTGGTTTCTCAGAATTATATCCAAAGATTCTTTTCCCACACCAACTTTCTTAATGGTCAATTCTAGGTTCGTGACTTTAGATTTCAAATAAGTATTTTTGTTCACAAGCAAAGTGCATTTATTAATAAAAGCTTTCTTATTGTCCTCTTCATTCTTTTTCATGTTTTCAGCTTTCTTTTCAAACTCAATCATTTTTCCTTTAAGCTCATTTTTTAGCTTGCACATCTTTTCAATAAGCTCTTTATTTTCGGTTTCCAGTTTAACCAATTTTTCTTTTTGCATGATAATATTTTTAACAAAATAGGATAAGAAAGACAATCAACTTTTTTAACATGGCTAGATTTTTCCTTTTTCAACAAATTTATGGTAGAATCACATGCACCAATTTTTTCTTTTAGTTCATCAATTTCTAATGACATGTTGCAATTGTCTTGTTGCAGTTCATCATTAGCATTTCTATACTTTTCTAATGTGGATTCATGTTTCTCTTTAGTTGATTCTAAGCTTTCAATTTCACCTTGCATTTCATTAACAGTATTCAGAAGTTGAACTTTGGTTATCTCATCAAGCTTTTCCATCAAGCAAAGGGATGTATGAGCAGTCTCCTCAGTCTCATCCTCGCTATCGTCATCCCACGTAACTGAAGATTTCTTCTTTTCCTTTGCTTTTTCTTTCTCCATCGATAGACAATCCCCTTTGGTGTGACCAGATTTCCTGCAATTTTGGCAAATAATTTCATCATTAGTATTGTCACAAATATTCTTAGTCACACAATCATCATGTTTACTTAAAAGAGCGTTTCTTCCCTTTCGGATCTTCTTCTTCTTCTTCTGTAGCCTCTTTTCATCGCCTGAGATGTGATCATCGAAAGTTTGCTCATTTCCATATGATGTCTCCAATGTCCTCCATGTATCCTGTGCAGAAGAGCAATGTGAGATATGATCAAATATTTTTCTATCTAAACCATACAATAATATGTTCATTGCTTTAGCATTCATATCACACACATTTTTAGCATCCAAATTACTTTCAGGCTTAGAGATTTTAGTATATTCGTTTTCAATAATCTGCCAAGTATCAAAATCTACGGATAATAAATAAACTTTCATCCTAGCCTTCCAGTAGATATAATCATGACCACTAAATAGAGGAGGTCGACATGCCTTCAACAAAAACTAAGTTTGGGGTATTCATGATTTCTAGACTAGATCCTCTAACCTACTCTGATACCACTTGTTGGATCTGGAACTAAGCCTAAGGGGATGAATAGGCTAATAAAAATTCTCGTGAACACACAAGCAATCACAAGCAGTTATAATCAGATGCAGAGTAAATATAAAGCAGTCATAGAGTGCACAGCAGATTTACCCTGGTTCGGTCGCCCCAACGACCTACTCCAGCCCCAAAAGAAAACACTAGATTAATAATGTTACTGGTATGACCGAATCTAGAGCACCTACTCTACACTCACCAGGTTCCCGTACCGCACTCCCAAAGTGCTAAACACTAATAATCCTAGTAAAAGCTCTCTCTTGACAAGCACCAACTCGTCAAGACCCACTTGTCTAGCCCCAACTAGACAAGACCCCAAAAGAATGTAAAGTTTCACCTACAAAGATCTATACACCAAGTACACGAATATAAAGTAACAAGAGTTTAGAAAGCTCAGTTCGTGTCGGTGTTGTAGTCTCTGTCAATCAGCTTAGGTTAGATGTGATCTGACAATATGTAGTCGTCGCGGTCGCCTTTGGATGATGCTCTGAAGTTGCGGCTATGGAGGGAGATGCTTGCAACTTGCGGCTTAAGAGGATGTGTCCCTTGAAGCACTTGCGCAATGAAGAATCCCCTTGCTTGGAGTTGCGGCAATGTAGAGAGGAAGAAGCTCTCCTTCAAGTTGCGGCCTAGAGAGGATGTTGGCTTCTTCTTCAAGTTGCGGCCTTGGCGTGCATGTTGTGCAATGGATGAGTACTCTTGGCATTGAAGCTTGCTTACAATGTTGTGCAAGGAGGAGAGGATGAGGCTTGCAATGTAGCGCAAGGAGTTGAAGCACTTCTCTTGGATGCTTGTGCAATGGGAAGAGTTAAAGTCCCCCTTGTAGATGTAGACCAGTTCTATGTTGCGGAAAGGAGGAGGAAGACCTTTGAAGAGGTGCGGCAATAGTGATGAGAGCCTTGCGCAATGAAGAATTTGAATTTGAAAACTTGCGCACTTAGAAGAGGCTTCTCTTGGTATGTTGCGGCCTTGCATGTGATGAATCTCCCTTGGATAGTTGCGGCAATAGGAGGAGGATGAACTCTTGGGAAACTTGCGGCAATGGAGAAGCTTGGAGTTGCTTGCATAATGTGGAGAGGAGGAGCATTGGGATGTTGCACAAGGTAGGGTTTTTGGTGTTGATGACCAAAACTTTTTTTCTTGGGTTTTCTATATGTTTGGCTACAATAATGTGCTCTCCTTTTGATGTTTGGCCGCACCCCTCTTTTGGTTTTCTCTTCTCCAAATTTCTCTCTTTGGATGATGGGTTTATATAAGGAGAAAATGGGATCAATTAGAATCAAATAGAATCCCATAATTGAAGGAGATTAGATGGAGTCCTAACATGAATAGGATTGGAACAAATCATATGGAAGATCTCTTCTAATCACTATAGGATATGGAGTTTGAATTTGGATTGCAATAAGATTTGAATTTGAATGGAAATGGGATTTGAATTGGATCTCATTTAATCACAAATTGATTTGTATGAGATTCTCTGTATCTCTCCATCTTTGACCAAGTCTTCATTTTTGTAGATAATATTTGGTTCAACCACTTTTGATATGAATGAGATCTCTCCATATCTCTCCATATTTGACCAAGTCCAAAGTGCTAATGAATTGCAATTTTTCCATCACTTTGACTAGGTCATCCTTTGAGTATTTACGTGCTTGCAATTCCTGAAAAATACTTAGCACACACATCAAATCGTTCACGCATGTTTGTTATCATCAAACACGAACTCATCAATCGTTGCATCCAACTACATGTTGTATCCAACAAAGCTAGCTCATAGGAAAATCCTCCAAGTGCAATCAAAGTTCATCTCAACACTTGGAGAACCTCTTCCATGCCTTGCATTCATTAATGAGTAAGTTCATCTCATCAAGGCATAGGTAAGAGTACTTTTGTTTCTCTTTTTATTTGAAATACTAACTCTCTTTATGAGAGTTAGCTTCTCCCTTTGTGGGAGTTTGAGTCCTTGTGTAAGACTAACCCTTGTGTAGAGTTTGGTGTGTCCTTGTGTATGGTATCCCTTGTGTAGTGATTGTATTCACTACCTTTTGTAGGATCATAGTGAATATTGGTGTGTCTGGATGTACCAAGTTGGGGAATCAGGGTAAAATCCTTTGTGTTTGCGTTTGCTTAATTGTGTAGATTAATCTCCTCTAACACTTATTATTCTGCATTTGCAAGTTTAATTTTTAATTACACAATTATTGCCATTACACTATTCCCCCTCTAATATGTGTTGTTTAGTATTGCAAGGTAGACGGTCTTTACAATGGCCCCTTTAGCGTATGACCAACGACAATCGTAGGTCATTCAGTGGCAAGTGGTTGGCCCATTGGCTTATGGCTGATGACAAGGGTCATTCGGTTGCAAAGGTCGTGGCCCCTTTGTCTTATGGCCGACGACAAGGGTCATTCGGTTGCTAGGTGCATTGCCTCTTCGGCTTATGACTGACAACAATTGTATGTCGTTCAGTGGCAAGGGGTTGTCCCTTAGCTTACAGCTGATGACAAGGGTCGTTCGGTTGCGAGGGGCATGGCTCCTTCGGCTTATAACCGAAGACAGTCACTGGTATTTCAGTGTAAAGGGGTTGGCCCCTTGGCTTATAGCTTATGGGCGTGGCCCCTTCGGCTTATGGCCGACGACGAGGGTTGTTCGGTTACAAGGGGCGTGGCCCCTTCAGCTTATGGCCGATGATGAGGGTCGTTCGGTTGTGAGGGGCATGGACCTTTCGGATTATGGCCGACGACGAGGATCGTTCGGTTGTAAGAGGCGTGGCCCTTTCGGTTTATGACCGACGACAATCGTGGGTCCTTTAGTGGCAAGGGGTTGGTCCCTTGGCTTACGGCTGACGACAAAGATCGTTCGGTTGCAAGTGGCGTGTCCCCTCTGGCTTATAGCCCACGATAAGGGTAGTTCGTTTGCAATGGGCGTGGCCTTTTTGGTTTATGGCCGACGACGAGGGTCGTTCGGTTGCGATGGACATGGCCCCTTCGGCTTATGACTGACGACAATCGTGGGTCGTTAAGTGGCAAGGGATTGGCCACTTGGCTTACGGCTGACGACAAGGGTCATTTTGTTGCGGAGGGCGTGGCCCTTTCGGCTTATGTCTGACGACGAGGGTTGTTCAGTTGCGAGGGGCATGTCCACTTCGGCTTGTGAACAACGATAATTGTGGGTCATTCAGTGGCAAAGGGTTTGCCCATTGGCTTACGACTGACGACAAGGGTCGTTCGGTTGCCAGGGGCATGCCCCTTTGGCCTATGACCGACGACAATTGTGGTTCGTTCAATAGCAAGGGGTTGGCCCATTGGCTTACGGCTGACAACAAGGATCGTTCGGTTGTGAGGGGCGTGACCCATTCGGCTTATGGTCGACAATGAGGGTCGTTCAGTTCCGAGGGGTATGGACCATTCTGCTTATCCCGACGACAATCGTGGGTCGTTCAGTGGCAAGGGGTTGGCCCCTTAACTTACGGCTGATGACGATACTGGGTCTGTTCAAACAAAATATGGTCAACCTCGTATTTATGAAGTATTCATTGGCTCAAAAATACAAAGGCAAATTATGACCAATACAATTTGTTATTTCTTTTGCCGGTACGATCATTCATAGTACTTTTGCAAATGCTCGGCATTCCAAGGATGAGAAAGCTCCCTATCATCCATCGTGGAGAATCGATAGGTGATTGGGCCGAGGACATCGATCACTTTGTAGGGACCCAACCACTTTGCGACGAGCTTTCCTTGTTTAACGATCTCGGGGGAAAATATCCTTTTGCAACACAAGATCGCCTATGCGGAAGCTGCGCTCTCGAACTTTTGAGTTGAAGTAGCAGGGCATACGTCTCTTCTGCTCGACAAGGGTGGTCAGAGCACGTTCACGAACCTCGTCAAGCAACTGCAAGTTGAGCTCGAGTCCTTTCGAGTTTCTTTCGTCATCAAAGTATCATAGACGGAGAGGTTGCTCGTTGACTTCAACTGGAACGACCACTTCACAGCCATATGCAAGCATGAAAGGGGTCTCCCCTGTCAAGGCTTTGTGGGTCATTCTATATGACCATCGGATGCCAGAGAGCTCCTCTGGCCATGTTCCTTTGGCCTCTCCTACTCTCTTCCGCAAGGGCTCGAGGATGCACCTGTTAGCTACCTTCGCTAGACCATTGGACTGGGGATGAGCCACAGAAGCGAATTGCAGCTTGATTCTAAACTCGAAATAGAAATCCTTGAAACCAGTACTGTCGAATTGCATCCCATTGTCCATTACGATGGATTAAAGGATGCTGAATCGACATACAATCGATTTCCACACGAAGCTCCTGACTTCCTTCCAAGTGATGCGGGCCAGGGGCTCTGCCTCGATCCACTTGGTGAAGTAGTTGATTGCTACGATCAAAAATTTCCATTTCCCACTCTATGGCATGAACAGACCAAGGATATCCAATCCCCACTTTGCAAATGGAATGGGACTAATGATGGGGATTAGATCTGTCGGAGTGGCCGAGCTATGCTTTGTGAACTTTTGGCAAATAGGGCACTTCCGCACATGCTCGATCGCCTCCTTGAACATGGATGGCCAGATGTAACATTGCCTCAAGGATTTCAAGGCTAAAGACACCCCCCCACAATGATTTCCGCAGTCTCCTTCGTGAATTTCCTGAATCACATAGAGTGCTTCCTGCAGAGTCAAGCATTTGAGTTAAGGAAATGCATCGTACTTGGTCCATCATCTCTTGTACAACGAACCATCGATCAAAACAAACTAGTAGGCTCCTCGTTCCAGCTTTCGTATCTCTGCAATGTCGGTTGGTTATTACCCGGTATTGAGAGACTTAATAATGAGGTCCATCCAAGTGACTCCTTGGTCGAGGCTTAATAGCTCCTCTTCGGGTACACTCGGGTGTTGAAGATGATGCACGTACAATGTTCAACCTAGCCCTGCTGGTGAGGATGAGGCGAGCTTTGACAGGGCGTCAGCTCGGTAGTTCTTTGATCATGGTATATGATGGATCTCCACCAGCCTGAAT
This sequence comes from Scilla litardierei, assembly GCA_030789695.1. Lineage (NCBI taxonomy): Eukaryota > Viridiplantae > Streptophyta > Magnoliopsida > Asparagales > Asparagaceae > Scilla > Scilla litardierei. Next base: position 755,404,206 of record CM061142.1, on the reverse strand, counting down.
TTGGTCAGCTCAGCTTTGGCAATCTGCATGTAGCTCTGCATTGTTTCTTCTGAAGACTCGAAACCTCCATTTAGTTGGTGTAATATCAAGTTGGAGTCGTTGTGGAGGTGGACGAACTTTGCCCCCAGCGCTCGAGCCAACCTGAGCTCATTGATGGCAGCTTCATATTCTGCCACATGTTCGTGGTCTAGAAGTTGAACCGAAGAGCGTATTCAAGTATATTTCCCTCTGGTGTTTGGAAAATTATACCTGCTCTGCTTCCGGTTCGAGTGCTGAGCCATCAACTTGCACGATCCATGTCACTTCCCCTTCACGGGTGGCTGTTGAAGAGTCGATGTCTGTCGAGGAATAAGAAGGAAGGTTGAGTTGTAAATTAGCGACATGTACCTCTTTTGGTCGGTTGTCATTATAGGTGAGTTTGACAATTAAGTCAGCTAGGGCTTGTCCCTTGATGACAGTCCTCGGCTTGTATTGAATATCGAACTCACTAATTCGACCCCCCACTTCGTCCTCCTTCCCGATCGATCAAGCCTTTTTAGAGTTTGCGCCAAAGGGGTGTCGGTGAGGACTAGAATGGTATGCGCTTGAAAGTAGGATCGTAGCCTCCTTGCAGACTGGGCCAGAGCGAATGCCAACTTTTCTATTCTGAAATAGTTGATTTCAGCTCCTCGGAGGACCTGGCTAACATAGTATATAGGCATTTGCACTCCCGAGTCCTCCTTAACAACAGCCAAGCTTACAGCCTACATAGTAGCAACTAAATAAATGATGAGCTGGTCACCTTTGTTGGGCGTAGTCAAGAGTGGTGGGCTACGGAGACACTCCTTTAGCTCAGAGAAAGCCTTTGCAATCCGCATCCCACTCGATGATCTTCTTGTCTTTCGCGATGGATGCTATTGCTTTTCTCAACACTTTGAAGAAAGGTAGCGAGCTCTCAGCCGATTTGGAAAGAAATCGACCCAGAGCCACTATTCTTCCATTCAGCGTCTGAAGCTCTCTGATGGTAGAGGGCTCCTTCATTGCTACGACCACCGTGATTTTGTCAGGATTAGCTTCGATACCTCCACTCATTAGCATGAATATGAGAAACTTCCCAAATTAAACCCCAAATGTACATTTTGCGGGGTTCATCCAAATATTATAGCGACAAATCTGTGTAAATGTCTCTCAGAGATCTGCAACATGATCTGTCGGCTTCTTCGACTTAACCAGCATATCATCAACATAGACTTCCAAGTTTCACCCAATTTGAGCCTTGAAGACCTTATCCATCATACGCTGATACGTCGCTCCTGCAGTCTTTAAACCAAATGGCGTCTTTTTATAACAAAAAATACCTCGATCCGTGATAAAGGATGTCTTTTCTTCGTCATCAGACGCCATTTGGATTTGGTTGTAGCCTGAAAAAGCATCCATGTGTTAGGTATTGGTGTTTTAGACCAATATTATTTTGATGATGATCACAACATTATGTTGTTGCTAATGACTCTCAGGTTTTAGTCTCATGCTTATCAAATGAAGAATAGCATGATTCGGTGACTAATAGCTTGGTGCAAGAATGGACAAGTGGAGCATAGCCAAATCTTGGATCTTGATGAAGGGAAGTTTATCATGAGGTGCCAAAGCTTGAAAGATGATGGGGAGCATCAAGGTTTATTAGACTCTAAGTGAAGCATTGTAATCCATGTAATTTCATTTACTTGCATTTCTCTTTTTGAGTCTAGGTTTAATGTAATGCCTTGATAGATGGTCTACTCATTCATGCATTTGTATATAACAATCTTATTGATCATTAGGATTATTATAGAATCCAACCCAATAGGTTCATCATGCCAAATGACTCATTTGGAGTCTCTGGCTGTCTAACAGGCGATTGCTGAAGGAAGGACAGGCGACTGGGTGATTCCAGGCAGCTGGCCAGCCTTCTACAGTCGATTGTTATGCACAGCTCAAGTCAAATATTTCTTGACTCTTTCTTGAGCTTTTGGAGCAGGCGACCGAAGTTCATTTGACAATCGCCTGTCTTTCATCAGGTGCCTGGATATTGTTCTTCAGTCGTCTGAGTACCAAAGTTTGTAACTTGTCATTTTTGGGTTTCGCTCCAGCTTGTGTGTCAGTCAACTGATGTAGAGTGTACATTCACCTGTACTTCTTCACGTGCCTGGACTTTGCTCTTCAGTCCTCTGAATTCACAAGTGTGTAACTTATCTTTTCTCGCCATCTCTCCAGCTTGTGTGTCAATCGACTTATGTAGTGTTTACAATCGCCTGTCATTATGCATGCGCATGGAATTTGCTCGTCAGTCGTCTGAATGGTGCGTAAGTTGCATTTTCTCGGCTCCAGTCTATCCCATGTGACAGTCGCCAGACGAATTCTTTACAGTCGCATGCACATTGTACATGCGCCTGTGTAGTCTTCTACAGTCGCCTGTCCCGGCTCAGATTATAGCCGTTAGGAATAATATAGTCGTTGATTAGTCGACTGTCCATCCTTCATCAGTCGCCTGTCGCTGCCGTAAAATCCCAGATTTTAGCCATTGCAGAATTCTGTCCTCGGCCTCTAGCTTGGGTTTTATGGGGCTTTAGTGGTTTCTTATAAATAGGAGGGGGCTTAGTTTAATTAGAACTCTTGGAAATATTGAAGATCACTAAGGATCATTAAGCCACACTCCTAATCTCTCATTTCCCTTCTCATGAGCTCATTTCTCTTCATGCTTTGAAGCAGGCTCAAGGGAAATCATCCAAGTGCAATCAAGTTCATCTCATCACTTGGAGATCCTCTTCCATGCCTTCATCTTCATATTGAGTAAGTTCATCTCAAGGCATAGGTAAGAGTATTTATTTCATCTCATCCCTAGATTTCGGTATGAGAGTTAGTTACTCTCTTTGTGAGAGTTTAACCTTTATGTAGGGTTGGTTGTGTACTCTCTGTGTGAGAGTTAAAGTCTCTCTGTGTGAGAGCAATGATCTCTTTATGTGTGAATCCAAATCCTCTGTGTGAGGTATCTCTGTGTGAGATTGTATTCACTTCCTTGTGAAGTATTATAGTGGATATTTGGTGTGGCTAGACGTACCCAAATTTGGGAAACCAGAGTAAAATCTTGTGTTAATGTTTGCTTGATTGTGTTGTTTAAATTTCTCTTGCATTTATAATTCTGCATTTGCAAGTTTAATTTTTAATTACACGATTTGTGTCATTACTCTATTCTCCCCCTCTAGAGTGTTTGTTGTTGGTATTGCAATGGATAGATGGTCCTTACAATTAGTATCAGAGCGAGGTTATAGCATACAAAAACGAGGGCATTCAACGCTTCATCTGCATCTCATGAAGAAGGTCTATCAACCGTTCGACCCCCGCTCTTTAACGGAACCAACTATCCAAGTTAAAATATCAAGATGATGATCTACTTGGAGGGTCAAGACCTATGGGACATCACAGAGTCGCCATTTGAGAAGCACACTACTCCCATGGCTACAAGGACAAAGGCAGAGAATGACTCGATCAAATACAATGCGAGGGAAATGAACGCATTCTATTGTATCCTCACTCACAACGAGTTCAACCACATCTCCATGTGCAAAATGGCCGACGAAATTTGGCATACTTTGTAGATTTGTCATGAAGAGACGACAAAGTTACAAAAATCTAAACAAAGCATATTTAGATCTTAATATGAGTTGTTTAAGATGTAGGAAGGTTAAAACATCTTGGAGATGTTCACAAGGTTCAGAGAAATCGTGAACGCTTTGGAAGGACTTGGGAAGGTGATTTCCCAAGAGGATCATATGGAGAAGATCATTGACTCTTTTATACCCCAATGGGAGTCAAAGGCCAACGGTATTTTAGAGTCTAACGACATGTCTCATAGCGTATGAAGTAAAGCTTCAACACAAGAAGGAGATTCAACCATCCAAGCCCAAGAAGCCGAAGAAGCAAAAGGGAGTAGCATTCCATGCCGAGAATGAGCCAATAAAGTGGAGGAAAAAATTCCATCGAGAAGCTTCGAGTGAATAAGATGGAGAAGATGAGGCTAGCGATGATGATTTCATGGAGCTTGCCAAGCAATTCAAAGCATTTCTCAAGGGCAAGCAAGGCAAACCTTTGTCAAAGTTTGCCTCTAAGTCTAACAATTCTATTTGTTTCAATTGTAGAGGAAAAGGTCATTTTTCTACCGAATGCCCTTCCAAACCCTACAAAGATTCTTACAAAGGGAAAGGAAAGAAACATTGGAAAGTCAAGTCCAAATTCAAGAACCAAAAGAAGGGACTTGTTGCCTCATTCGATGACTCAGATGAGGACTTGTCAAGTGACGAAGAAGATGATGACAAGGAGCAAGCCCAAATGTGCTTCACGGCGTTGGAAGATCTTTCTTCAAGATCTAGCAATGAAGAGGTGGAGGCTTATCTCAACCCCAACGAAGAAGTGTGCTTCATGGCAAAAGGGGAAGAGTCTACGTCAAGCTCTAGCACAGAGGAAAGTGATGATGAACATGAGGTGGAGCCAAAGCTATCCTATGAGGAGCTCGAATACCGATACAATGTGGCCTCCAATGCGGCAAGTAAGTGCATCGACTCATATGCTAAATTGAAAGATAAATTTAAGAATGCTATGACTAGAGTGCATGAATTAGAATCTACTAGTGTAAATATTAATGATGATGTGCATGTTTGTGATACTAGTGAGAGAGACACACTTCTCTCTCAAGTTAAGGATTTGAGCATGATTAATGAAAAATTGGTAGCTCAAAACCTTAGCTTAGAATCTTGCATTCAACAACTTTCATTGAAATGCGAAGAGGAATCCCAAAGCTCATAACCTTTGTACATACTAGGGATTCACTACACGTTTTGTTGGAAAAACAACATCCGACAAACCATAGATGAGGTTTGAGGTATATTTAAAATGTGATACCCAAACATACCTCTAATTCTTTTCTTGGTGCAAATTCAAGAAATATTGCTAAAGCACTTAAGAAGAATCAACATGCCTTCTTGTATAACAATAACACCAACGAAAAGCATGTAAATCACAAGGTGATGAGGAATAATGAAAATCTTTTATTTTTTGCTAAGAAGCAAAATCCTCATTCAATGCACGCCAAGAAAATATTTTCTACACCTAAGCATGCCACATGCACCCCTCTTGCAAAGGCAAAACCCTTGCCTATAAAATCCTTGAGTGTTTGGATTCCCACTAAGCGTAGTATGCAAGAGAGGGATAGTTACATCAACTCATTAGTTAGGGATGTGATCACCTCATGTGATTACATTAGGAAATCAAACTCCTCTTGGGTTTGGTTCCCTAATGTTTAGGTCTCACACATATGTGCATATGGCATGGGTATTATGCTTAATGTTTATTCTTAGCATACCTATTGATTGTGTGTGGTTTTTCATGTATTTGAAAACTTTTTCAAATTATGTTTTTTATGAAAATGTGGACCTTAGGGAATACATTGTCATACATGCATTGTTGAACCATGTGTATGACATGGGGGAGTTAATATGGTTAGTATGTTTAAAATTATTTTAAAACATAGTTTAACTTTCTTTTTGGGTTATGCTTGAGATCATTATTTACAATTGGTTATTATGGTCTCGAATTCAACCCATTGATGTTGCCAACATGTTTCATGTTATATTTTGTCTTGGCAATATTATTTGTATCATTATTGCTTGATTTTCTTTCATATCAATGCTTTGATAGCACATGGCTCCAATTATTTTTTTAATTGGTATTAGATCCTAGAAGTCAACATTTTGACTATGTCTATGATCTAGGGGGAGCATGGGATAGTGATTGATACCCACTAATTTTACAATTTGGTATCATACATCTCTTAATCTCTTGATTATTTGTCATTTTTATAATTGGAATCAATGCAAGAGTCACTTCTTATAAATTTGATGTCCACATTTTTGACAATGACAAGTGTGAGAGATAAGATTATGTAACTCATATCTTCTATGGAAGAGAAATACATATATGTGGAGAGATATGTGGGATTATGTAAACCATTCATGTGGAGAATATTATTGGTTTTATTTCAATTGGTTTATGTAATCTATGCCTATTATATGTCACCATTGTTCTTAATCTCAGTTTACTTACAATTGGTATAATGATTATTTACAATTAGTTGTCTATCATTTTACTATTGGTGCATAGAAGTAGGGGGAACTCATTAGCATTGTGATTTAATTATTTATGTTTTACATAATGTGTGTCATCATCATCAAGGGGGAGATTGTTAGGTATCAGTGTTTTAGACCAATATTATTTTGATGATGACTCTCAGGTTTTAGTCTCATATTTATCAAATGAATAATAGCATAATTTAGAGACTAATAGCTTGGTGTAAGGATGGACATCAAGTGGAGCACAGCCAAAGCTTTGATCTTGATGAAGGGAAGCTCGTCAAGAGATGCCAAAGCTTGGAAGATGATGAGAGCATTAAGGTTGAAGATTAGACTCTAAGAGAAGTATTGTATTCCATGTAATTTCATTTACTTGCAGTTCTCTTTTTGAGTCTAGATTTAATGTAATGCCTTGATAGATGGTCTACTCATTCATGCATTTGCATATAACCATCTTAGTGAGCCTTAGGATTATCATAGAATTCAACCCAATAGGTTCATCATGTCAAATGACTCATTTGGAGTCTCTGGCTATCCAACAGGCGACTGCTGAAGGAAGGACATGTGACTGGGTAATTCCAGGTGCCTTGCCAGCCTTCTACAGCCGATTATTGTGAACAGCTCAAGTCAAATATTTCTTAACTCTTTCTTAAGCTTTTGGAGCAAGCGACCAAAGTTCATTTGACATGTGCTTGTCTTTCATCAGGCGCCTGGATATTGTTCTTCAGTCGACTATGTACCAAAGTGCGTACCTTGTCATTTCTGGGTTTCGCTCAAACTTGTGTTCAGTCGACTGATGTAGAGTGTATAGTCGACTGTAATTGTTCAGGCGCCTGGACTTTGCTCTTCAGTCGTATGAATGCACAAGTGCGTAACTTGTCTTTTCTCGGTATCTCTCCAGCTTAAGTGTCAGTCGACTAATGTAGTGTTTACAGTCGCCTGTCATTATGCAAGCGCTTGGACTTTGCTAGTCAGTCGTCTAAATGCACAAGTGCATAAGTTGCATTTTCTCAGCTCCAGTCCATCCCATGTGACAGTCACCTGACGAATTCTTTATATGCGCCTGCACATTGTACATGCGCCTGTGTAGTCTTCTACAGTCGCCTATCCTGGCTCAGATTCTATCCATTAGGAACAATATAGCCGTTGATCAGTCGATTGTCCATCCTTCATCAGTCGCCGGTCATGCCGTAAAATCCCAGATTCTAGCCGTTGCAAAATTCTGTCCTTGGCCTCTAGCTTGGGTTTTATGGGGTTTTAGTGGTTTCTTATAAATAGTAATGTGTTTAGTTCATTTAGAACTCTTGGAACTATTGAAGATCAGTAAGGATCATTAAGCCACACTCCTAATCTCTCTTTTCCCTTCTCAGGAGCTCATTCCTCTTCATGCTTTGAAGCAAGCTCAAGGGAAATCATCCAAGTGTAATCAAGTTCTTCTCATCACTTGGAGATCCTCTTCCATGCCTTCATCTTCATATTGAGTAAGTTGAAACCCCAGATTTCTTTATGAGAGCTAGTTACTCTCTTTGTGAGGGTTTAACCCTTGTGTAGGAGATGAGTGTTTATTGTATATAGTTTTTTCCTCTTTTTCATGCACATTTTACATCGTTTTATTCTCCATTCCTCCCCATTTTCCTCGTTTTCGTCTCCTCTTTTGCTTTTCTGGCTCCCATGTGCTTTGGAGGAAATATATGCCGATTAGGGACCATATGGCAAGATTCAAGCGAAAGAGACGAAAGGAGCGAAGCCGGGGAGTCAATTGGTGCAATGGATTGAGACTTTGTGAATGACAGTAACCCAAGCGGCCATGTCATCATGTAACGTACAGCCATGTCAAACTGCGTTGGAGAAAACATCAATGCAGCAGCGTCGAAGACCACCATACGGTCGCATCAGGGAAGATAAAGATTGAATATCTAAAGTCTACGTGGCCCGTGCGGACGAAGACGACACGACCACGATTCTACAAAGACTGAAGCTGATTGACGCGGTCGCGTCAAGGATAACGAGGCCGCGTAGCTGATTCCGACGCGGTCGCGTCTCTAATGACATGATCTCATCGTTAAAGCCTCGCTTCCCCATTTTATGCTAGGGATCGACGCGACCGCATCGTTTCTGATGCGGTCGCGTCAGACTGGTTTCCTGAGGCGGCTAGGGCAAAATCTGGGGGGTTATTTTGGTCTTTTGGATGCGCGTATATAAGCGACCCTTCTTCCTCTTACAAGAGGATCTTCTTTTTCAGCATTTTTCTGTTATTTTCTAGGGTTCTAAGGGTTTTGTAAGAATTCTAAACTCTATTTCTTTGTTATTTTGTTGCTCTTATTGCTTATTAGTGTAATAGTTTAACTCTTCTCAATAGAAATTCTCTCTTTTTTGTTGCTACTGTTGTGTTTTATCATCCATTGCCTATTAAATCCGAATATATGTCTTTTGATGCTTATCCATTGCTTGAAACCTCCTCTATTGTAATGGGTAGTGAGTAGTTTCCTTCTAGGACAATTGGATGAACCACATTGGATTAAAGCTATGGATTGGACTAATTAATTAACTTAGTTGCTGGGTCAATTGAGATTAGGGATACACTGGGATGATTACTATCGTCGTAGATTCGACCCCTCCCTTCGGGGCGATCGGATTGGCCGCCAACCAAAAATCGGGACCAATCCAAGGATCTGATTCCTACAACAAGATTTGGAATATTCGTTGAGCGTAATGCACCCAACGTACACTGATGCATCAGAGACCACTTACATCGGCGTAGGTTGGGTTGGCCTTTCATTGTATCACGACAGCGGGGTAGGACATGACATAAGGGAATAACCTATCATGCATCACGCCAGTGGGGGATAGGCGAATGCGCTTAGGTCACATGACCTCTCCCGAGTCCCAATGAGTCCGGCAACCGGTTGATTACTAGTCTAACCCTAACCTTAGTCCAATGGCGGAGATTCCCCACGCCCTAGAGCTTTTATTCCTTGATTCGCACCTTTTCTATTTTCACCGACCAATCGCCGACTTTATTGCATAGATTTCACTCGAAGACCACGAACCGGTTCGCATAATCCGCCTCCCTGAGTTCGACCCGTTAACGCTCACACAACCCGTGCGCTGTGGTATTATTATTAGCATCGTCGTCTGAGCGATGACCAGATTTTTGGCGCCATTGCTGGGGTGGCACGATTTGATATTGGTTCTAGTCTTTGTTAAGAGATCACGTATTTCTTTCTCTTTGTTTTCACTCATATTTCCTTTTTCATCGATTCTTGGTGCTTTTAACATTTCCTTTTGGTGTATCCCCCTTTGCATGCACAGGAGATTTCAAGGCATTACGGATTTGCGTCTGCTAGATCTGGAGATCGAAGCCACCGTAAGAAGGCTCAACGACGAACGGAGGAGGAGACAAGACCTCGAGACGATGGAGGAAGTAGACAACCCTGAGAATGGTCCCCAACCACACCACTTAGGTCGCTCCTGGATTATTCCATGCCTCATAATAGATCGACATCTAGCGTCTAGAGGCCAGCGGTGGAGCCAAACAACTTCGAGCTCAACCATCTTTGGTTGACTTCGTACAAAGGGACCAATTCTTAAGGGCTCCGATGGAGAATCCGAACGACCATCTCAACACCTTTTTGGAGAAGATGGACACGCTGAAGATAGGTGGCATCACCAATGACGCCATCAGGCTGAGATTATTCCCTTTCTCACTTAGGGATAAAGCCTAAGATTGGCTTAAGAGTCATAGTCCCAATACGTTCACTACATGGAACAACATATCTCTTGATTTTCTAACGAAATACTTTCCTCCAAGAAAAACTGCTATGTTGCGCAATGAGATCACCAATTTCAAGCAGTCGGAGCGAGAATCTCTATATGAAGCCTGGGAGAGGTTTAAGGACATCCAAAGAGTCTGCTCCCACCACGGCGTGCCAGACTAGTTGCTTATTCAAGCCTTCTACAACGGGTTAACGTCGTCGGTGAGGATGTCTATCGATGTCGCCACTAATGGCGCTATAATGAGCAAAACTCCAGCTGAAGCAAAGAGATTGCTGGAAGCCATGGCATGACTCCTGGAGCAATGAGAGAAGCACTTCCGCGAGGGGAGGTAAGTATGATGTTGATGAGGTATCACTACTTTCAGCAAAATTTGTTGCCTTGACTAAACAGCTTTTTCTCATTGAACTCGGGGCTGCTAAACCACGTACGGCGGCAGTTTGTGAAATCTGTCGTGTGCAGGGGCACCAGGGAACTGAATGCCTTTCACCTATGGAGGCACCTTCGGATATGACCATTGAGCAAGCAAACGAGTTATACGGAAGCAATCCGAGGCCGCCGAACAATCCACACTCCGGGACTTACAATCAGGGGTTGAGGAACCACCCGAACGTTTCTTACCGGAATCTGGGTTTGCAAGCCCCTCCACGGTACCCTCAGTAGCCCCAAGAGTTCCAGCCTCTGCCTTTGCAGGGACAGTTTCAAAATTTCAACCAGAGGCCCCCTATGAATGAACCCACCGTCCAGAAATCTAATTTAGAAGTGCTAATCGAGGGCCATATCCAGACCCAGAGCCAACGGAATGACTACTTCCAAAGCTCGATTCAACAGTTGATGACAACGATGCAGCAACTCGCATCCCCCACACATCAGCTGGCGTCGAGCCAGAAATCTATATAAACCACCATGGCACAAATGGCATATCAGCTCTCCCAACTCTCTAAGGCACAAGGGAAGCTGCCAGGGCAAGCTGAAGAGAACCCCCGTAGGCACATCAACGCCATCACACTAAGGAGCAGGAGGAAATTTGATGGCCCCGCCATGCCCATCGTGGAGAAAGAATCTGAGGTGGAAGGAGAAGCTCACATTGAGCTTGGATCTGAAAATGACAAGGAAGATGAGCGGGAGGTAGAGCCTCCGAATCCTGAACCCTCCAATGAGAAGGAAGTAGAAAAGGGGCATGGGAAGCCCGCTGACGAGCCCCCCAGGACTTATATGCCAAGGATCCTGTTCTCGTCAAGACTAGCGAAAGCCAAATTAGACGAGAAGTATGGGAAGTTCTTTGAGCTCCTGAAGCAGCAAAACATTTACATTCCCTTCCTCGATGAGATTTCGGAGATACCCACCTACGCCAAGTTTCTGAAGGAGATAATCAATAAGGGTGATAGGCGGGGGAAAGTGGTGCTATTCGCAGAGTGCAGCGTCATTATTCAAAGGAAGGCAGTGGAAAAGTTGGAGGATCCGGGGAGCTTCTCAATCCCGTGTGCCATAGGAGATTTAAAGATCACAAGCGCTCTATGCAACTTAGGGGCAAGCGCCAGCTTGATGCCTATAGGGATTTGCGAGAAGCTCAATCTAGGAGAGCTCCAGCCTACAAACATGTCACTCCAACTGGTAGATCTCTCGGTGAAGTATCCTCTCGGAGTGGTCGAAGACGTGCCAGTACAAATTGGAAGGATAGTAGTTCCATGTGACTTGGTCATCATGGATATACCTGAAGATGCACGCATCCCGATCATCCTCGAGCGACCATTCGTAGCCACAGCGGGAGTCCTCATCAACGTGAAGGAAGGGACACTCTCCCTCAATGTCGGAAAAGATAAGGTCCAGTTCGACCTCAAAAAGTCGATGAGGAGCTTCGCGGAAGTCGATCGCATGGACCAAGTGGATCTCCTTGAGGAATCCATCAAGGAGACTAACTTGGAGGAGATCTTCCTTAACGACAACGTGGAGCCCCCCATTGGGCAAGAGGCCAAGCTGAAAGAGATTGCGACAAAGGAGGAGCACGAGGAAGCCTCCAAGTGGAATTTTAACGAAAAGCCGATGCGATCACACCCACTTGACCCCGAGGAGAAGAAGAAGCGAGGAGAGAACCAGCATAAGCTGAACGAGAAGAATGAACATGGAGATGACCGCATCCGGGACTCCTCCATCCTCAAACCTCCATGATCTAGGGAGTCGAGCTCACGACTTAAAACGAGTGCTTCTTGGGAGGCAACCCAAGTGTTTTGACTTAGATTTTTCATTTAAATTTTCATCTTCATTTTAGATTAGGTTAGTCTATATTTTCTCTTTGAATAAACCCCCAAAACCCAAGAATTTAACCAAGTGTTTGATTGTAGGATGAAGAAGAAGAAGTATGGAGAAGAAAGACCCACACGACCGCGTCACACAAATTCACACGGCCGCGTGGAATACAGGAGATAGAGCAAATGACGCGCCCACGCAACGATGACACGAACGGCCGTGTCGAGCAGGGTAATCCTTGACCCTAGTTTTTCCATTCCACACGGTCACGTCATTTAGTCGATGCGGCTGCGTAACTTACTGTAGGATCGAGCCCAAATTGTACTTCTAAGATGGTTTTCGCGACCGCATTGTTTCACACTACACGACCGCAAAAATTCTTAGTTTTAATCCAATCGACACTGTCGTTTAAACCATTCTCAAACGGGCCGCATATATCTCTATAATTTGAGCCCAACATCCCACTTACTAGAAGACTTTCGCGACCGCGTCATTTTACACGACGCGGACGTATCGATCTCCATTTTTGGACAAATCGACGCGGTCATTTTAAATTAATCAACGTGGCCGCGAAACTCTCTATATTTTAGGCCCAAAATTTTTGAAAACATGACAGAATTTTTGCGATCGCGTCATCCCCATTTTCCGAACCGTTCCACGTGGCCGTTTCGATTATCCACGCGGCCCGCGATACATGCCTTTATAAGGCCCCCACCACTCCAAACGGCCCAATCAAGCTCTTTTCGCTCGTAATGGTTCGACTTATCTTCATTTTCTCTCGAAACGAACTCTTTCCAAGCCCCCCTCCAACCTCTCCAATCACCTTCCAAGGCTCCCCTCTCCATCAATCCCCCACTCCATCACCCTCCTCTCCACTCCTCAACCGTTTGATCAAACCCTAGCGACCTAACTTTTAGGGTTTTGGGCATCACAATCGACGCGGCCAGCAAGGGATCATTTCATAGCTCGAGATCAGCTTGGGGGAGTCATCTACAAGCATCGAAGGCATCGATCTCAGCAAGGAGATCCACCATGGGTAACTTCGCTCCTCTACTTGCTAATTTTTTAATATTTATCACTGAAATCGCTAAGCTTCGCGTGAGTCTGCACACACACATCATTTCACACATCTTGCATTGCTAACTTCTTCACACGATGCCTCTTAGAGAGCGCAAGAAGAAGGCTACCACCACTCACCATACCCAAGGCAAAGGCAAACGTCGAAAGACGAAGGCTTTTCAAACCGAACTTGCCCGAGCACGCCATCAATGAGAGGGGAGGTGAACCACTTCATGCCCCTCAGTTGGACACACTAGGCATCAATTTCATGAGTGAGGACGAGCGCACAAAGTTCATATCACTTAACTCCCGTGCTATTGTGCCTACCAAATTCCAGAGTGTCACCGCTCTTTCGTCACTAGGCCTCCTCGACATAGTCAACACCCTTCTCCAAAACCTCGGATGGGAGGAGTTCTTAGTGCGAGGCTATGACCTACAAGAGGCTCACTCTGGAGTTTCTCTCCACTTTCAGAGTTTATCCTCCGGGTTTTTCATTCCGTATCATGAACAAGGAGTACGACCTATCTAAGGACTCCTTGAACCCGCTCTTCAAGTGGCCCAGAGCTTTAGAGCCAATAGCAATCCACAACAACCATCCTTACCCTCTTAGTTTGATTCGAATAATTTTTGGTTCCAAATCACCAAGCTCGATATCTTCATAAAGACTCGAGTGAAGGCATCCAGCATCATTCATCTTGGCCTTCGCATTGTCCATCGCATTATTGCGAACACTCTATTCTGTTGATATGAGACATGCCAAGTCTCTCATGACGAGCTCTTCTTTTTGTGGTGTGCCTCATAGAGTCGTGTCCTCGTGACCCCAAGCAGTCATGGCTTATGCAGAGATTCCTTCATATCATAGTCCACCCCAGATCCACTATCTGCTGTGGGGGTCTCATCACTATTATCGCTTCCCTCCCTCCTATGTCCTACAAGATCCCGAACTCCATGACCCCAGTTACTGGCCCTACTTCTCTCGATCTCTCGGTGCTCACCAACATGCGCATGATTCGAGCCATTGACCAAGAGAGATATTTTGGCTCTATGGCCCTGCCTTCACTCCCTACACTAAGCTACCCAACCCCGGACTTTTAGGACATGGCACCATTTTGAGGTGGTTTTTCTCACCCGACACCGACCTAGCTTCAGGTGTCTAGGCACCAGTCTAGCAGCCTAACCCATGCCAGCCTCAGCCCCAAGACTCGATTGATCCATCTGGTGCCTCCACATCTGCTGGCCATGTAGTCACTCCGACCCTCCATCAGTATAGGAGATCTCGACACCAGGTTGAGGGTACCAGCAGCGCTTTTCCCCTACCACATTCCCATATCGAGCACCTAGCTCGCTTGGAGGAGGAGTTTAGGACTTTTAGAGACTCCACTGTCAACACCCTGACTGAGGTTAGAGATACTCTCTCTGAGTTCAGGACTTCATTTGATGGCCTTGCTCTCGCTGTCGTGACTCTCCAGTCCCAGTTTGACCAGGTCTATCAGTATCATTATAGTCAGGGCCATTATCCTGCTGATGCACTGCATCTCCTGTCTGTCCATATCATACCCCATCCATCCCAACCCCCTCAGACTTCTCAGACCCTGCTGCCACTTCCATTCCCACCCCTCTTGTAGATATCCCCACCACCTCACTACACGTTTCCATCCCATCCCAACCGTCTCAGGTGCCCGATGACACCACTGTCATCACACCCCATCATCAATACACCACCACCTTTCCCACAGCCTGATCCTGAGATTGGGCACATTTCTACCCCTACACCATCACCCCATCCCGACCCCGTGATTCCACACACTTCTCCACCACCCATCACGGAGTCCGTTCCCATTCCATCCCCTTCTATACCCCCTCACCTCCTCACACATCTCCACAACATGACGGTGCCATCATCCTTCTCTCCTCGTGCTCAGAGGACGACTGGACCACCCCATCTCCACCTCCACCTCCACTAATAAAATCTGAGCTTATCCACACCACTCCACCCCCACCACACGTTGACACGACAGCTGAGCATTCAGCTGATCCCGCTGTCCCATCCACTCCACTCACCGAGCCACCACCCGACGATGGCTCAGCTTGATTGGAGCACCACATTTTTGGCACTCCCTCATCATTTAGCTCATGCATCACACACTTGCATTATTTTCGGGCACGTTTTTGTATAGCTTGGGAAAGATGCACCTGGGTCTCCTTCCCCCTCATTTTATTTGTCCTCACGTCGATTTTCTGTGTTTTCTTTTCGTTGAGGACAACGCTTCATTTAGCTTGGGGGAGGAGCTCTTTCGCACTAACTTTCTATTTTTCTCTCTTATTTTCCTATTTTTATCGTTATTTTTGTTTTTATTTCACGTTTTCATTCTTATTTTTTCCATCTTTTTCTCCTTTTCATAATGCATCATGTTTAAATTCAATATATGCATTCAAAAGCCAAAAATGGAAAAAAAATCAAAAACTCCAAAAATATTCGCATACCTTCATGCATACATTTGTATATACTTGCATTCGCCTCTAGAATTTTTCAAAAACGAGTTTTTATACGTGCTGAATCCTGAATTGAAATTCGTTTTTCGAACTTTTATGCTCGATTTCCATGATGTCGATTTGAATATGTGAATAGTTCGTAATCTTAGCTTAAATCCCTTGTAATACCCTAGCTTTGACCGTCCTCACAATCCCTAAGATAGGAGTACTTGAAACCGACCTAGTTTGACACTTAGGAACCCACTCTATACATGGACCATAGAGCCGATAGTTGTGCATAATGGTTTATAATCTCTCGAGACTTGGATAACCACACTTCACCTAGTACTCAGGATTGAATCTGCCTAGTTTACTCCATGCTTTCCCAAAAAAAATTGTGAGTAGAAAAAATATATGCATCGTTCCCCTAACGAAGCTGAGTAACTGAATCCCCACGATAGTAACCGTTGGGGCCTCGTGTAAAAAGGCCTAGCTTGGGGGAGTGCGTATGAATAAGGATTCCACTTGGGTTGAGTTAGTATGTCCAAGGGGTCCTTCTTGGCCCGGTGCCCTAAGGTTGTCTGATCTGGGAGTCACCGACCCAACGCTCCTTACACAACCTAATTGCAAATCCAAAAAAGGAAAAAAAATGTGTGTATAAATTTTTTTTGTTTATACATGTGTACATATGAAAGTATGAATGCAACTTGGCAGTTTCTTGAATCAAGGAACCGCGTCGTGTCGTGAGCGCCACTTCCTCGATCGACCAATATCCCATTATCCCATACTTATCCCCTCTTCGACCATTGTATAGTTTAGTTTCCTACACTTTCAATCTAAGGTCAGGTTAGAGGAAATGTCTTAGAGTGTGAGTATAGCCAGCGTCTAGCGTATTGCTTGGCGATTTGAGTAGGGATGATGTTCTAGGAACATATTCTCGTCGACGAAAAGATTTCCGAGCATGAAAGTTTCTCGAACTCAAATTTTCAGTTCACTCACATATATATTCTCGATTTTTGAAAATTCTCGAAGTTTCATCGCATCATTTGCATGTTGACTGTATTCCTCCAATCTACGCTCTCTCGTGTCTTCCTTGAGGCCAAGGACGAGTTTAGCTTTGGGGATTTTGATGAGTGTTTATTGTATACAGTTTTCCCCTCTTTTCATGCACGTTTACATCATTTTATTCTCCATTTCTCCCTGTTTTTCCCGTTTTCTTCTCCTCTTTTGCTTTTGTGGTCCCTCATATGCTTTGCAGGAAATATATGCCCATTAGGGACCATATGGCAAGATTCCAGCGCAAAGAGACGAAAGGATGGAAGCCGGGGTCAGTTGGTGCAAGGGATTGAGACTTTGTGAATGACAATAACCCATGCGGTCGCATCAGCATGTAATACACGGTCGCGTCAAACTGCGTTGGAGAAAACATCGACGCAGCCGCGTCGAAAACCACCAAATGGTCGTGTCAGGGAAGATAAAGATTGAAGATCTGAAGCTTACACGGCCCGTGCAGACGAAGACAACGCGGCCATGATTCTACGAAGACTGAAGCTGATTGACACGGTCGCATCAAAGATAACACGGCCGCGTAGCTGATTCCAACGCGGCTGCATCTCTAATGACACGACCGCGTCGCTGAAGCCCAGCTTCCCCATTTTACGCAAGGGATCGACGCGACCGCGTCGTTTCTGACGCGATCGCATCAGACTTTTTTCCTGAGGCGGCTAGGGTGAAATCTGGGGGTTATTTTGGTCTTTTGGGTGCGCGTATATAATCGCCCCTTCTTCTTTCTACGAGAGGATCTTCTTTTTCAGCATTTTTCTGTTATTTTCTAGGGTTCTAAGGGTTTTGTAAAAATTCTAAACTCTATTTTGTTGCTATTTTTGTTGTTCTTATTGCTTATTAGTGTAATGGTTTAACTCTTCTCAATAGAAATTCTCTCTTTTTGTTGCTACTGTTGTGTTTTATCATCCACTGTCTATTAAATCCGAATCTATGGCTTTTAATGCTTACCCATTACTAGAAACCTCCTCTATTGTAATGGGTAGTGAGTAGTTTCCTTCTATGGCAATGTGATGAACCACATTGGATTAGAGCTATGGGTTGGACTAATTAATTAACTTAGTTGATGGGTCAATTGAGATTAGGGATACATTGGGATGATTAAGATCGTCGTAGATTCGACCCCCTCCCTTCGGGGCGAACAGATTGGCTGCCGACCAAAAATTAGGACCAATCCGGGGATCCGATCCCTACAATGTTTTGTACTATCGGTGTGACTGATGTTGTGTCCATATTTTCTATATTTTTATCGTGCATTTCCATATCATTTCAATCGCCCGAGTTCATATTTTCGTATTATATCACACTTTTCTCGATATATTCGATTCTTGCGATGTTTTGTGTACTTTCAGGGAATTCGGAGCAATTCGAAGTGATACTAGACAATGGACACAATGTTAGATGCTGGAGCTCGCGTCACCTCGTCACGGCGACTCATGGGAGCTGAGGGAGCTAAGGGAAGAAAGAAAGAAGTGGAGAAGAGAAGGGGAAGAAGAAAGAGAATAGAGAAGAAGGAGAATAAAAGTATTCTCAGATCGCTTGGTCGAGCGCATGATGCGCTCGATTGAGCTATGACTCCGTGGAAGGGGAGCAAAATGGCAAGGGGTCGCCCGGCCGAGCGACCCATCTCGCTCGACCGAGCTATCCCATGCAGAGAGCTCCAAATTTGCATTCGAGCTCTCTGTAAAATTTGCACTTAAGCTCGGTCGAGCGACCCAGCTCGCTCGACCGAGTGACCCCTCTAGCTCGACCAAGCAACATCAACGTCAACCAAGCGACATCAATTCTCCAAGATGCCACTCGGTCGAGTGGCTTCCCTGCTCAACCGAGAGGCCCCTTCTCCTAATGCCCAAAGTGAAGCGACAAAGGGCTGCGCTCGGTCGAGCGACCACTTCGCTCGACCGATCGCGACGTCGGCAGACTACTTTTTAGGGCTTTTTAATGGGGTTCGGGTTGGTTTTTTGTAAAACCCGAAACCTAATGGGTTGTATAAAAACTAAACTCAGTTTTTAGTTAGGTTAAGCTTTCTTTTAATCCAGAAACCCTTAAGCTATTGTGGAGGGGGAGGTTTTCTTGAGCTATTACTTTGCAATCTAAATCTTGGTGAACGTTTCTTGCCCTTTAATTTATATATATATATTGAATCATCATTCCTTCCTCTACGTTTTGATATTAATTTCATGATGTTTGCTCGGGTTTTGATGATAATCTCCATTGCTCTTGTTGTTGTAGCTATAGCCGTGGTAGAGTAGTGTGTTTCTAGGGCTTAGGGATGATCCCTAGGATCCTAGGGATTGGATGTTAGGTTAATCTTAATTGGATGAATCTAGGATCTCCCTATGGTAGTTTGAACAAGGGTTTTGGGGGATTAGTCTTAGGATCGGAGGATCGCAAAAGCGGCTCCATATCCTAGGGAGAATCCCTACAAATCCGATTTGGGCTTAGTGTTCGTTTCTAGGGCTCGCGATCACGAGAGTGACTCGAAAGCTAGAGGCGACCACTAATCCTCGATCTGCTAGTCGATGACTACGAAAGTAGCCCGACCGCTATAACCAACCATAGCGTGGCGTCACAGTCTGCAGATCACGCGAGTGGATACAGATTGCGAGGCAGGACCAAGTATCAAGCTTAATGCACGCATTCACTTACGAAGCCGACTGTGAAAGCATGGCTTCGCATAGGGATGCATTAGATGAGTGCGACGATGGAAGTCAAACGCTCGTTCCCATCCTTGGGTGTGACACTCCTACCCTCATGCATCGTCCAATGAAAGACATCTTAACCTGACATACATGACCGAAGGGCCTAGTGGGAAATCCCGAATGCCTTAGTCCTTTATTATTATTTAGTAGACCATATTTCCCATAATCAATCAACCAAACTTTCCCGTGACAACCCCGGACCATGCATTCTCACCCTTTCATAAAAGCTAAACACTAAACGACTACCTCCCCTGAGTTCGACAATCTATACATACTACAACTCACCGTGCACTTGTGGTGAATCGAGCGCTCCCGGGCATGAGCACGGGATGCCGAACAAATTTTTGGCACCGTTGCCGAGGAGGAAACGGTTTGTTTTGGCTTATGGGTTTTGAAAGTGCTGGTTCCATCCATACTTTACCTTCCATCATTCATTTTTATTTATTTTTCTATTATTATACATTTCATGTGCTTAACATCCCTCCCCAGCTTGCCCTTGTCTGAATATCATATATTCAGGGGGCTACAATGTGTCGGCAAATCATTCTTGCCCAGGATTCATGTGGAAGAGAGTATTCCCAGTGTGCCCTACACAGGATGTTGGACCATGTCAGATCTACTGGCTCTTTAGTTATCAAGGCTATTCACGAAGCCGAATTTGAAATTCTGAACTACATTACGGAACAAATCCAACTGGGTGCTCTTGAGGGAGACGTGTACGTTAGCATCGAAAGGGACGCGCTCTCACTCTGCGTCAGGAATATTCCATAAGCCAACTCCTGTGACACACCAGATGAGGTATCCCTTTTAACTGCTTTAGATAACATTGTCGATCATGCCATGTGCAGCGGGCTAGTGTTCATTTCGTCTGCAGATCCATTCGCACCGCATCTTTCAGAATTCATCTCAGAATACTATGCTGACGCAAACAACGTCCCGGAAGGGATACGCATACGAGTTGATTCTTATGGCACATACTTCTTCCCTGCCAACGTCCCATTCGAGGAGATATTTGCACGTTTTGTTTCAGAGGGACGAATAAATCCCGAGGACGCAAGTTCCCCAGAGACCAGCGACTTCCAAGGAGATGATTTGGCCATTGTACCTGACGGCCTTCAGAGCGATTTCCAAGGAGGTGCATGGTCAGACGACGACATTCCCCTTACTGACAAGCATGGCGTGGAAGATCTCGAGAACTGCAAAGGCCTGAAAACAGAACCTGAAGACACCTTTTATGAGGCACACTCATCGACCAATTCGAGCTTATGCTATGACACGGCATCGGACGGTTCCGTTTCAGATGAACCAGCACCTGGGGAAAATGCATTCCAGTTACAGACAAGCACGGTAAGGGGGTACATCGCTCCCTGAGGTAGAACTCAAACCCCTGCCCGCCAACCTTAAATATGCTTTTTGGGTGAAAATCGTACATACCCCGTCATAGTTAATGCTTCTCTAACTGAACCCCAACTTGAGGACCTTTTGAATGTTCTTAGAGAGCATAGAGACGTGATAGGATATAGTATCACCGATCTGAAAGATATTAGCACTGGGTAATGTGAACATAGGATCCACCTCGAGGACAACAGTACGACCTTCATAGAACATCAAAGACGCTTAAACCCTAACATGAAAGAGGTCGTTAAGAAAGAAATTTTAAAACTGCTCGAAGCGGATATCATCTACCCTATCTCGGATAGCAAGTGGGTCAGTCATGTCCAAGTTGTGCCCAAGAAGGGTGGCAGGACTGTCATAAGAAACGAAAAGAACGAGTTAATAACGGCTAGGACCGTCACGGGTTGGCGGATGTGCATAGACTATGGAAAACTAAACAAAGCCACCCGAAAGGACCACTTTCCCCTCCCATTCATTGACCAGATGCTTGAGCGCATTGCCAAGCATAATTATTTCTGCTACCTAGACGAATATTCGGGGTTTTTCCAAATCCCATTGCATAGGGAAGACCAAGAGAAGACAACTTTCACATGCCCGTATGGCACCTTCGCCTATCAAAGGATACCTTTCGGTTTATGTACTGCATCCGCGACCTTTCAAAGGTGCACGACCTCTATCTTCTCTGATTTCATCAAGGATATCATGGAGGTCTTCATGGATGATTTTTCCGTGTATGGCACCGAGTTTGACTCTTGCCTTAAGAACCTAGCCAAGGTCCCAGGGCGATGCCGTGCAAACAACCTCACTCTTAACTGGGAAAAATGCCATTTTATGGTAACTGAGGGAGTCGTCCTTGGGCATGTCATCTCATCCAAGGGGATACAAGTCGATAAAGCTAAAATCGAAGTCATTAGAGAGCTTCCGCCACCGACCAATCTTAGAGGAATTCGTGCATACAGGATTCTACCGCCGTTTTATTAAGGATTTTTCAAAAATTTCACGCCCCCTCACCGAATTACTTGTAAAAGACACCATTTAATTTTTCTGATGAGTGTTTTGAAGCTTTTAACAGATTTAAAGAGGCTATCATTTCTGCTCCAGTCATCCAGCCACCGGATTGGAATCTGTCATTTGAGCTAATGTGTGACGCAAGTGATAAGGCAATGTGGGTTGTATTAGGCCAGAGGAAAGAGGAAAAGCAGCATGCCATCTACTATGCTAGCAAAACACTGGATGAAGCCCAGAGGAATTACACAACCACTGAGAAGGAGCTACTGGCAGTGGTGTACTCCATTGAGAAATTCTGACAATACCTCCTGGGATCGAAAGTTATAATTCACACGGATCACGCCGCCCTAAAGTACCTACTGAGCAAGAAAGATTCTAAAACTCGACTGATACGGTGGATTCTTCTCCTTTAGGAATTTGACGTCAAAATCAAGGATAAGAAGGGCGCGGAGAATGTGGTAGCTGACCATTTGTCTCGGCTCATTCGTGGGGACAAGGACGACAGTTTGCCCATAGATGGTTCCTTCGCTGGAGAGCAGTTACTTGCAATCGATTCTGCCGACACACCGTGGTACGGCGACATAGTAATTTTTTTGGTCAACGGGATCTTGCCCCATGGATTAATCACTTACCAGCGAAGGAAGTTTCTACGCGAAGCCAAACATTATTTCTAGGATTATCCGCATCTCTATAAATCATGTCCAGATGAAATCATTGAACGGTGCATCCCAAGGAAGAAACCGCTTTTATTATCTCTGCCATGACCAACCATGTGGGGGCCACGCGGCAATGACGAAGACCACAGCAAAGATCCTCCAATGCAGGTTCTACTGGCTGACACTCTTCAAGGATACCCATGACTATATCAAACGGTGCGACAGGTGCCAGAGGACCGGGAATATTACAAGGAGGGATGAGATGCCCCTCAAGGGCATTCTAGAGATCGAGCTATTTGACTGCTTGGGGATCAATTTTATGGGCCCGTTTCCCACGAGCCGTGGGAACAAATACATCCTAGTGGCAGTGAATTATGTTTCCAAATGGGTGGAAGCTGCAGCAACCCCGACGAATGATGCTCGAGTCGTCGCAAATTTTTTCAAAAATACCATCTTCCCCTTCTTCGGAGTGCCAAGGACAGTCATAGGTGAAGGTGGCATTCACTTCATCAAATGGAAGTTTGAGGCCTAGCTCAAAAAGTACGGTGAATACCATAAGGTTGGACTCGCCTATCATCCACAGACGAGTGGATAGGTAGAGATCTCCAACAGGGAGATAAAAACTATCCTCGAGAAGATAGTGAACTCATCAAGGAAAGACTGGTCCCAGAAGCTGAATGATGCGCTATGGGCATACCGCACAGCCTTCAAAACCCCCATTGGAACCACCCCTTACATATTGGTCTACGGAAAGGCATGCCACCTGCCGGTGGAACTAGAGCATAAAGCTTTTTGGGCTATCAAGAAGCTCAACTACGACTACAAGAGTGCATGATTACGTCGCCTCTTGGATATGAATGAATTAGAGGAGCTCAGGAGGGACGCCAATGAAAACGCCAAGATATATA
The DNA here is from genome assembly GCA_030789695.1 of Scilla litardierei. Taxonomy (NCBI): domain Eukaryota; kingdom Viridiplantae; phylum Streptophyta; class Magnoliopsida; order Asparagales; family Asparagaceae; genus Scilla; species Scilla litardierei. Next base: position 755,380,786 of record CM061142.1, on the reverse strand, counting down.
AGGAAAAGACTAAGATCTATCACGACAAGTTGATCACGGTAAAGCATTTTGACGTAGGAGATCGGGTACTCCTTTATAACTCTAGACTGTGACTATTTCCAGGGAAGTTAAAGTTCCGATGGTACGGCCCGTTTAAAGTCCTTCAGATATTCCCAAGCAAAGCAATAAAGCTTGAAGGAGGCAAGAATGGACCATTCAAGGTCAATGTGCAAAGATTGAAGCCCTACACGGCTGGCGAGCCAATTGGCGGGAGGGCGGCTCTCGCCTTCGCTGATTGCTCTCCTGCATAACTCCACTCTAGGTTGGGGGAGATCGTCGCACCATTTCGGTACTCCCACTCCAACTCTATTTACATTTTATCTCACCCAACCTTATGACGGTGCCACCTGATTATCACTTCTCGTGGTTCCCGCGTCTCCCCCTTTTATTTTAGTGACCATCTGTCCTCACGGGGCCCAGCTTAGTCCAGCTTGGAGGAGACACATTTTGTGGTGTCCATCATGTCCATTATGTCCATCATCATCATCATCTGCATACCATGTACATATGAATTGCATCTTTATTTCACTTTCTAGGATTTTTATTTTTCACCTCATCCCACCCATCCCACCCTTAGCGTCATTCTCCATCTCTACGCGCGTGTTCTCAGCAGTGAGGACACTTCTGTGTTTAGCTTGGGGGGATGAGCGCTATCGCTTTATTTTTCTTTATTTTCACTTTTTATTCTCATTTCCTTCCATTTCCACCCCATTTTTCTCGTTTTAGCATCATCATTTTAATTTTTTCCTCTTTTTGAGTGTTTGCATGCATGTTTTTCATTTCATTTCTTTTCCCTTTTTATTAGACTAAAGATGATTCTCCTATGATTGCACTATAAGCTGCGCACACTCCACTTATTGCTTTACACACTCACGTAGAATTTTATCAAGTCTATTGCACTTCATTGCAATTATATAATGGATTTTAATTTTGAACTCTATGCTTTCATGAATTAGAGATATCTCCTCGATTAGAATGTATTTTAATATGCTTTTCCATGAATAGAATTCATTCCTCCACAATGAGTATTCTTGAAACAGTTAAGCTGAAATTGCATGATTAATAGAAAATTTGCTTGATTGTGTGATATCGATATATTTTCATAGTGAATGGTAATTCAATAAAGTTTGGATAACCCATGACACTTGAGTAGCATTGACTAGATATCCTGACACCAAGTCATGTTCCAAATTCTATCTTTTTCTTTTTTATTTTTGTATATAGCCAATAACGATCGTCGATCGTGCTTTGCATTCCATCGCATTTACGTGAGTTTGCAGAAATCCCAAAAAATGAGAAAATCAAAAAATCAAAAAACATTACATAAATAAAAGGCCCGATGTGTTCTTCGTAACCCGATACCCTAAGACCGTCTGGTCTGTGATGCATAGGCCGCCTTTTATATATATTGAGTTATCTCGTGTATATAAAGAAAGAAAAAATATGTATATAATAAAAAAATTGTATAACCAAAAACAATTGTAAAAAGAAAAATCCCACATCTTTACCCCACTTTCTATAAGGAATAGAGACATGGGTGCAGTGATTTCTAAATTTAATTGAATTTACCATCTCCACTTATGAAAAGTCAATTAAATTTATCTCGCTTGCTTGAAATGATTGATCATGATACTATATGCTGGTTAGAGAATGAGTTGTAGAGTGATTTGGTATATTAATTATATGTTATGATAGGAATTTCCCTCTAATTTCATATTGTATATTCGATTTTGAGTTCGCTTGCTTCATTGAAAATCCATTCTATATAATCCATGATAGACTTGATGAATTCTCGTGAGTTATGCGTTTTTAATTATTAAGTTGCAGTGTTGCCGCATGCTTATGAGATGAGGACATAATTTAGTCGCTTTCTCGTATCTTTGACTTCTTTTGCACTTTATCATTTTCACTCTCCGACGAACTTCTTATTCATCTTCCTCGAGGACGAGTAAGAGGTAAACTTGGGGATTTTGTTGTGTCCATATTTTCCATATTTTTATCGCGCATTTCCATATCATTTCGATCGCCCGAGTTCATATTTTCGTATTATATCGCACTTTTCTCGATATATTCGATTCTTGCGATGTTTTGTGTACTTTCAGGGAATTCGGCACGATTTGGAGCGATACTGGACTATGGACATAATGTTAGATGTCGGAGCTCGCGTCGCCTTGCCACGGCGACTCATGGGAGCTTAGGGAGCTAAGGGAAGAAAGAAAGAAGTGGAGAAGAGAAGGAGAGGAAGAAAGAGAAGAGAGAAGAAGGAGAAGAAAAGAACTCCCAGGCATGATGCGCTCGACCGAGCTATGACTCCGTAGAAGGGGAGCAAAATGGCAAGAGGTCGCTCGGCCGAGCAACCCATCTTGCTCGACCAAGTGACCCATCTCGCACGACCGAGCTGTCTCCTGATGAGAGCTCCAAATTTTACTTCGAGCTCTTCGTAAAATTTGCACTTAAGCTCGGTCGAGCGACCTAGCTTGCTCGACCGAGTGACCCCTCTAGCTCGACCGAGTTACCCCTCTAGCTCGACCGAGCGACATCAATTATCCAAGATGCCGCTCGGTCGAGCGGCTTCCCCCCTCGACCGAGCGGCCCTTTCTCCTAATGCCAAAGCAAAGCAACAAAGGGTCCCGCTCGGTCGAGCACGATGTCGGCAAACTACTTTTTACGTCTTTTTAATGGGTTTCGGATTGGTTTCTTTGAAAAACCCGAAACCTAATGGGTTGTATAAAAACTAAACTCAGTTTTTAGTTAGGTTAAGCTTTCTTTTAATCCAGAAACCCTTAAGCTATTGTGGAGGGAGAGGTTTTCTTGAGCTATACTTTGCAATCTAAATCTTGGTGAATGTTTCTTGCCCTTCAATTTTTATATATTTTGAATTCTCGTTCCTTCCTCTACGTTTTGATATTAATTTCATGATGTTTGCTCAGTTTTTGATGATAATCTCCATTGCTCTTGTTGTTGTAGCTATAGCTATTATAGAGTAGTGTGTTTCTAGGGCTTAGGGATGATTCCTAGGATCCTAATGATTGGATGTTAGGTTAATCTTAATTGGATGAATCTAGGGTCTCCCTATGGTAGTTTGAACAAGGGTTTTGGGGGATTAGTATTAGGATCGGAGGATCGCGAAAGCTGCTCCATATCCTAGGGAGAATCGCCACGGATCCGATTTGAGCTTAGTGGTCGTTTCTAGGGCTCGTGATCACAAGAGTGACTCGAAAGCTAGAGGTGACTACTAATCCTCGATCCGCTAGTCGATGACTACGAAAGTAGCCCGACCGCTAGAACCAACCATAGCGTGGTGTCGCAGTCCGTAGTTCAAGCGAGTGGATACAGATTGCGAGGCGGGACCAAGTGTCAAGCTTAATGCATGCATTCCCATACGAATCCGACTGCGAAAACACGGCTCCGCATAGGGGTTAGATGAGTGCGACGACGAAAGTCAAATGCTCGTTCCCATCATCGGGTGTGACATTCTTTCCATCATCCATCTTCCAATGAAAGGCATCTTAACCTGACATCCATGACCGAATGGCCTAGTGGGGAATACTGAATTCCTTAAACCTTTATTATTATTTAGTAGGCCCCATTTCCCACAATCAATCAACCAAACTGTCACGTGACAACCCCCGACCATACATTCTCACCGTTCCATAAAATCTAAAAACAACTGCCTCCCCTGAGTTCGACAATCTATACATACTACAACGCACCGTGCACTTGCGGTAAATCGAGCGCTCCCAGGCGTGAGCACGGGACGCCAAACAACTGACCACCAACGAGCACCGATTAAGAGCTCTCCCAATGTAGGTCTAATCCCCAAACGCCACTGTGGATAGGAGGAAAATTGGGGATACTCGTCGAGTGTAATGCGCCCAACGTACACCGATGCATCAGAGACCACTGACATCGGTGTAGGTTGGGTTGGCCTATCATTGCATCGCGATAGCGGGGGATAGGACATGACATAAGGGAATAACCTATCATGCATCACGACAGTGGGGGATAGGCGAATGCCCTTAGGTCACACGACCTCTCCCGAGTCCCAATGAGTCGTTGAGGGTGGCTGTCAATAGTGCATAATAGCTCGTCATCGATTGTGGCAATATCTTCTCCAGGCTGGTTGATAACGGCTGCCCATTTACTCGGTCTCCAATAACTACTCTCGTATAACCAGCGATGTTCTAACGGTCGAATGAGCTGTCTCATTGACTGGGTGATAACTCTCCTCCGCTGGCGGGCTCTTAAGGTATTGGGCCGAGGTTTAAGTCCTTAATTGGGCCTCATCACTTTGCCCTCGCTTCGTGGGCCGTACCCATGTATTAACAGAACCATATTAATTTATTTTTTTGAGTCGAGTCGGTCTTTATAGTATTTGAGTGTTTTTATATTTTGTTATTTTAGTCATTTACGTTTTTTAAAGCCTGTTAGAGTTTTCATCTTTAAGGAAGACTCTTTCATTTATTTTATTTTATATATTTAGGAGCTTCACTCTGGTAAGGAGTCTAAGTATGAGTCAGAATAGAAGTTTATTTATACTCCTATAAATATGAATCTGAAATCAAACTTTTAGATATGCATGAGTGATTTGAACACAAAAATTGAGTTTTGTATATATTGTTTGCAACTTCAAATATTTTTGTATTAGAGGGGGTTTGTCAAGAGAAAAAAAAATGGCTGGATGAGGCTATTCATGTTTGGCTCTTTGTCAGCAACGGGTTACACAAGATTTTCCACTTGCTCTTTTTTTGAAGGGTTCATGCTACACGAGTTGGTGTGACCCCCTCCTCACCCTCCACCACGACAAAGCGTTGAGTGCTGTTAGCCACATTACGACATTTTGCTAAACATAATACCCTTTTGGTAAACGTGTACCGGATAATGGCAAACTTGTAGATAAAATAGTGATATGTTTAGCAAATTGTACAGTGCGATTAGCAGCACAACAAGGTGATTGAGCGGAGCCACGTTGGAATCTCACTAATTGCCGGCAGGCGCATGCTTAATGCCACCCCCACCTTTCTCCATTTTATCCCCCAAATCCTTATTAGTTAATTGTAACTCTTAATTAAGTCTTCATCTTCAATTGCTTTTGGTGCCTAAGTGGGGCTCTTTACTCCCATTTTATTATTAATTGTTATTTTCTTCTTGCACTCGTTCTCCAGGATTCTCCATGGTTTTTTTTCTTTTTCCTTTTTATACATCAGAAAGCGAAATCGAATTCTCGATCTCTCACAAAGGAGGGAGGACGAATACCACCAAGTTGTACATGATTTTATTGAAGAAATTGGTTGAGTTTCACAAAACCACAAAACCACCTTTATTTGAACTTGTTAAATATAGAATATTATCCTACACCTCACTTTTCCCACTTTCCTCCCCTAAGGTGAAATGACTTGTTTACCCCTCAGCCTTATAACCAGATCATGTAATTCGGGTGCACTTAAATGGTTAAAATGTCATTAAAAATTACGTGATTGGACGGTCCGGTGACCAACAAGAGCATTATCGAGTCAAATAGTATGTTAGGTAATAAAAAGTATAGGCTAGAATGGGTTACGGGCTAATTAAGCTGCTTAGAAAATGTGTTTAAGTAAAAGCAAAATCCATTAATTGGTTCAAGGCTATAATTACGTTGTCGCCCTCCAATTTTGGGGAGGCCAGCAAGCTTACAGGCGATGCTTTGCAAACTGTACCCATTTGGTTGGACGACGTCGGAGTCGGACAAAGTTACCCATTTGGTTGGACGATGTCGGAATCACACGAAGGCTGCTTTTCAGCCACACAACAAGTGCAATCACATTCACGTAAATGCTAATCCCACTCATCATGGCGTATTCTCCTAATCATTCTTGAAATTTTCACATAATTAAGATTAATGTTACTCGGAGTAATCGCATATACGATGATCAATGTGCCACTAAACTCGTCTGAACCATGATAATAACAGAAACTATCATGGAACTATCATGGAACATGAGGTGCCAACAAGACGGTGATAATCACGTGAAGCTGAGAAAACACTAATAGCATGAGCCCACGGGAACAACGGATGTGTGCACGCCATGGTCATGTGAGGGCTCCTTCAACGTAACGGTAAAATATCGTGTGCTCGTACAAGGGATCTACGGTTTAAAAAAATCATGCCCGTATTAGGCTACCGAAAAGAAGAGGAGAAGAAAAGGAGCAACCGAACAGATAAAAAAGCACCATTATAAAGATGCATTGTTGTTGAGAGGATGAGGTCATGGCCATGGCACCTTTGCCTTTAGAGTGCATTTGTTGCTTTGTCATGCTCTCATGGTCCAACAACACGTCTATGTTCATTCCATTCTGGCTCTATATATAATACTGCTCTATGGTCGCCATATCGACAACTCATGCTTTATACCTGAGGGGGGACAGACAGAGAGAGAGAGAGAGAGAGGGAGGGAGAGAATGGAGTGGAGGAAGGCCTATATTGATCTCTTGTTGATTCCTTTGGCTCTCCTCTTCCCCATTGTCTACCACTGTTGGCTCTGGCATATGGTTCGGACTCAGCCCCACCGTACTATCATGGGTATCAACGCCATCGGCCGCCGTCGCTGGGTACTCTCTGTAATGAAGGTACACCTCTTGCATATTTCATTATCTTCCCTGTGATCCCGGTGTGTGCGCTTGATAATTTGCACAATGGGACCCAGTTAACCATAACAAACATCTGTTAATACTTCCATTTCTAATGCATGAAAACTCCAAAGCTGTGATGAGTGAGTTCAGGGAATGATATATTTTCTCCGTGGCGTGGCAGGACAACGAGAAGAAGAACATTCTGGCCGTGCAGACGGTGCGCAACACGATCATGGGCTCGACCCTGATGGCGACGACGTCCATCCTGCTGTGCTCCGGCCTGGCGGCCGTCATAAGCAGCACCTACAGCGTGAAGAAGCCGCTTGGGGACTCCGTTTTCGGCGCCCACGGCGACTTCATGGTGGCGCTCAAGTACGTTTCCCTCCTCGTCGTCTTCCTCTTCGCCTTCTTCTGCTACTCCCTCTCCATCCGCTTCATCAACCACTTCAACATCCTCGTCAACACTCCCCCCTTCGACCGCGAGGACGGTCATGGGCCGTCGTCGCCGCTGACGGCCGACTACGCCGTGGGCATGCTGGAGAGGGGGTGGGTTCTCAACAGCGTGGGGAACAGGCTGTTCTATGCGGGGCTGCCGCTGCTGCTGTGGATCTTTGGGCCCCTGCTGGTGTTCTTGTGCTCGCTGACTATGATCCCGGTATTGTATCATCTTGATATAGTCAGCGTCAGTGGCGATGGGGCAGAAAGGAAAGGTAAAGCGAAGGATGAGAGATTGGAGCACCATGCTGTGGTTTAAAATTGTAGCTTAGGGTGGGCCAAATTATGTGCAAGGTGGTGCGCGATGTTGACGTATAAAAGGGGACTTGAGGTTTTAGTGCATGCTTGTTGCCTTTCATCTTAAATACGAAGTTGCCTAAACTCACCACGCAACGACTCAATGTGCCGAGACTACGATTGCTCGATGTTATTCAGACAAGGGTCACTACCCCAGTACACCAAGCTTTACGCAAAGAGCATGCCATCGTTAACACCCAAGTTCTACTATTGGCATACACGGATGCGATGGGATTTAAAATATCAAATGAATAATAACAAAAAGGAATACCCAATCAGGGCTCGCCACGTAGCTTTCAACAGTCAATATATGTTGAGCTTTAACCATATGAACAAGTCGGCGTTAACACCGAGCTAGATTGCAGTATAGACGTGCTCTGAGGGGAATGTGGTTTTTAAACAAAAACAAATCAAGATTCAAACTTCTATGCACGAGAACGGGCCAGCCGCTGGCATATATAAATGAGGGTGAGAAAAACTTGTGACATCCAAACCAAAAGAGAGAAAAAACTTACAAGAAGAAAGAAGAGGAGAGAGGGAGAGAGGAGCTGATTAGTTGCCAAAAAAATGGAAAGGAGAAAATTGTATTGGGATGTGGCTTTGGTGACATTGGCTCTTCTTTCTTCTCTCATGTATCATGTTTGGCTGTGGTACACCGTGAAGACGAATCCGAGCCGGACCTACTTTTCGATGAACTCCCTCGGCCAGCGTGCTTGGGTCGACCACATGATCAAGGTAAGTTGCAGGCAGCAGGCCTCAGCAGCAGCTTGTATACTCTCAGCTGCAAAAATGCAATTCATTTCAACTACAAATTTTGATCATCACGCCCTAGCATCTTAAAATACAAGCTAGCCATGCGTTAATGAAACTTGGGGTTAATATGTTAACGTTGCAATTTGCAGGACAATGACAAGAGGAACGTTCTGGCCGTCCAAACCATCCGTAACAACATAATGGGAGCCACGCTGATGGCCACAGCGTCAATCCTCATCTGCTGCGGCCTCCTAACATTTGCCGGCAAGACCTACGGCTCCGACAAGCCCAACGACCCCTTTGCCCTTGTCGGCAACGGTGAGCTCAAGGTGGACTCCAAATGTGCCGCCCTCCTGCTATGTTTCCTCGCGGTCTTCCTATGCCAGTCTCTTTCCATCATGTGCCTGACTCAGGTGAACGTCCTCATCAACATATTGGCGCTGGAATCAAGCCCGGCGACAAAAGACCGGGTGATTGAGCTGCTGGAGAAAGGGATTTTCCTCTGCACTGTGGGGAACAGGTTGTTCTTCACTGCCATTCCCCTTGTGCTTTGGATATTTGGACCTGTGCTTGTGTTTGTGTGTTCTATTGGCATTGTAGCAGTGCTGTACAGCGTTGATGTTGTTTGTGGAGAAAGGAAGGGGGTGGCTGCGGTAGAAGAGGCTAGAATAAGTGATAGTGCAAGTCTTCCCTTGTAAAGGGAAAAAAGTTCTTACAAATTTGATTTTTCTCTCTTATTTCCTTCCCTTTTCGTTGATGAACATGTGTTATCCGTCCAATCTACATTGGATGGACTATGATCATCAAGAATAGTGTTCGAGCTTTTCACCAATCATGCTACAACCTAATTTCAAATAACCATATATAAAACTACGAACAAATTCATGATAACCTAGAATGATGTAACCATGATTCATGAAGCACTACCGATCAGATTCAGCGGCGAGGACTCAGGAAAAAATGACCTAATTCTAATTAATAAAACGAGAAAGGAACGTTATCTTCATCAGTGGTTGAAAATCATGGCCATTTATTTGCATGTATGTTACAGATTAACTCCCCCAACAGCCCAAAAAACAAATCACATTGGTGATGACCTGGAGGCTGTAACAAAATTGAGTATAGCACCCCCTAAATATGCATTCCTAGATTATAAACATACGTTTATTTTACTACACATTTTGCAAGGGCTGACAGGATTGCATGATTTCATGAAGAAACTTGTATGCAAGGGTTAACAGTGAAATATTCAATCAATCATGTGGTAATATGCGCTAGCAACATCAAGTTCTACATACCTGCATAAGCATCCTGACCACCTTCAACGCATTGGCATGTATTTCTAGTGTTATGCATATTGCCCACGTCCCAAGTATCAGATCTAGACAACTTTAGCTTCATACAAGAAATCGTTCGACTGTATGGAGCATGGATTCTTGAATTTCGCCAGCCCGTCTGAATATCAGTAACTGTTGTTACACAAATAAATGTTACAGAATACACTATAGTCAGAAAAAGAAAACGAATGTTACGCTATACTAAGAAAATGACATGCTAATTTTCTAAAAACTACATTTATGTTTCACCGTTTACCTAAACTACTAACTTGAACTTTGAAATTTTTTCCAAATTAATCCTCTAAATCATTAAAAATATAAATGTATTTTTTTGAAATGTTATTCAAAGATTGAGCTGGTTTATTTGAGACTTGTAAAATGTTAAAGGAAGTAATTTGAGCATGTTTAAAAAGATTGAGTTAGTTTTCTGTTCACGAAGTTCTGGATGCTAATTTAGGATAAATAAAGTTCTAGATGAATTTTTTTGTTATTTTTAAAAGTTCAATATAGTAGTTTGGGAACACGGTGAAACATACAGGTAATTTTTGAAAATTAACCAAAAAGAATACAGAAACTAATATAACCAGAAGTTCTTCAAGTATGGAGAGATAACAGCACAAACTTTTGATGGGAAATCGGAAAAACGGATATGAAAAAGTAACACCAATGGCAAGTACAAGCATGTCTGTAATCATGACCAACAATGTCATATGGTTGATGAGTGCATAATATGGTTATGATGAATTATTGAACATATGAATGTGCATCACAGTGAACTCAACTTGAAGTAAACATTGATTTAGATCAGTTTTATAGACCGTCCTTAGTATTGCAAATTTTCACTAGCCGCCCAAGGAATCTGAGAAAAAAATATCCTCCTAACATAACCAATCGCTAGGACTATTGATGTTCACTGAATTGACCAAGTAACAAAGGCAACTCAAGTAGGATGCTCACTGGTAAATGGTTTACAACCAGCAGTTTTCATCTTATAACTCATGAGTTTCCTCAAGCTACCAATGGCTTATCAAAGTATCATAAAATGGTGTTTGCATGTTACAGTATACTTCTAACAGCTAAATGTTTGTTAATAGACTTATGTTGTCCTTGAGTGAAATTTAGAAATGATAATACAATTTACATTTTTAAACCAACTTGGACTGCATAATAGCAAGGTTTTATGTCTCGGTTTCGGTCTGGGTATCGTTCCTTCCAAAATTTAGGTTTCGGTATCGGTATCACCCGTTTCGATAGTTTCGGAAGCAAGTTTCGGCTTCGTCTGTATCACTAGTTTCTGCAGTTTCGTTTTCGGTTTCGGAGATACTTTAAATATGTGTATACTATATATACACAGTGATGGTTTTGGAGGTTCTTAAATCTAAACTTATCAAATACTATTAAATACTTAACAAACTAAAATATTAATAATATACTATCAAATACTAAATACTAAATAGATAAACTAAATTTGAGTTCGTAATCATGTCAAATACTAAATACCTAAATTTTGGTACTTAAATACTAAATATTAGATAAATGAATAGATCCTAAAGCTTACCTTGCGCACCCACCATTTTACCTTGTGCACATACGACTTATTTTCAAGTTTTCCAAAGATCGCTGGGCGTTGCTTTGTGCACCCACCATTTTGCTTTGTGCACATACCACTTATTTACAAGGTTGCCACAAAATTCTGCTTGCTATGCGCACCGACTGTTTTACTTTACGCACAAACCACTTATTTACAAGTTTGCATTTTTAAAGAAAGCAGCATTTCCTGACAGGCGACTCGGATCTCTTTCTCTCTCTGCTCTCACTCACTCTCATGCCAGATGGTCAAGGTGGGTTCGGCGAGGCAGGAGGCAGGTTCGGCAAGGCGGCAACGCGATGAGGTGAGTTCAATTTTTTCATCTTCCTTTTGTCTTTTTCTTCTTTTTTAAAGCAATTTTTCTTGGTTCTGCCTCTTCTTCGTCTAATTCTTCATCATTTTCAAGTTGAAACCCTAGGTGTTTCTCCTCTCTTTTAACCGAGCTTTCTATGCAACCTATTGATTCACGAATTTTTTTGGATTTTTTAAGAGAATTTTTATTTAATTACACATTATTCTTCCTCCGTATTCGACCGGTACCGAACGGTATTAGTCAGTTTCAGCCGGTATCGGTCAGTTTCGGTAGGTATCGGCCGAAACTGACCGATACCGTTCAGTAACAGCCGATACCGTTCAGTATCGACCGATACTGAAACTAACCATTGGTTTCGGTATCGTCAACTGACGATACTGATACGATACGGCCGATACCTAATGGCATCGGCCGATATCTCAAACCCTGCATAATAGTACCCATTGATAAACTCAAAAGAAAATGGTTTTGGCCCGACATACTAGTGTGTATATACATCCCAAAGAACTATTTACCTATTCATGTATTAGACTAGTGACATAAAATGTGCTAAAATTTTTAGCTTCCCAAATGCAACAGTGGGTTCACTTCTGAGAGGAACCTGAAAATTGGCAAAGCACTTAACATTAGGGTGGTCACAAATGTAAGGCTTTATTACTGACATATTGCGAGGAATTTTTGCTCAAATACATGGGAAAGGGTGTATTCTTACTTGTTACTTCTAACAGAAAAAGGAAAGGTAACAGCATTCGCTCGTGCGCAAACTGGAATGCACATTTCATTTCTGAACAATACCCTATTTGCAAAATATACCATGTCAATGTGTAAAAAGCTTAGAATTCTGGAACCATGACTTACATATGCACCTTCTAGTTGCAGTTTATAGTCTTTTGACAGATCCATGCTTAGAGGAATTTTCAGACTTCTTTGAAGGAATAAGAGCTGACGATAAGAGGGCATCAATGTCATCACGCTGCCGTTTCCTTGTTTCCATCAAATTTTTAGAAGCATCTCCAACACGAGGGTTACCATCATTATTATCAGCTAACATTTTATTTTCTGCAGTGGAGGATACGGTTGAAGGGTTCTGACTCGATCTACTAAATGTACCATGTTCAGAAAATCGACGTGATCCTTTTGCCTTCACTTTCAAAATGCCAAGTGGATTTTCTGGATTAGATGGTTGGGAATCATTTGCCCCCGCTGTTCTGTGACTTCCTTTGGCAGAAGCTGACACAGCTGAAAAACAAGGTTGGCTAAATTTACTAGAGTTAACGCGATCGGAAGATTTATGTCCCTCTTTTACCTTCTTCGTTGATACTGTATTACTTGAGCTGTGGCTTCCTTCCACAGAAGATGCCACATTTGAAGAATTCTGATGGCCCGACTTACTAGATGTATCATGCTCAAGAGATCTTCGTCTCTCCTTTGCCATCTTTCTCAATGCTTGGTTGCCAACTCTATGGCCCCCTTCAGCAGCAGATGCCAGATTAGAACTTTGCTGGCTAAATTTACTAGATGTAACATGTTCCAACGATTTCCTTGGCTCGTTTGTTTTCTTTATTGTGGCTTTATTGTGTAACCTGGGGCTTTCTTCAGCGGATGATGCCATTGAAAAGCTTTCTTCACACAATTTACTGGATAAATCATGTTTAGAATATCTATGTGCCTCTTTTGCTTTCTTGATCAATTCTTTAGTAAAAGAATCTGTTTCTAACTGCACATTCTGAACAATCTTGTCTCCCACCCTGCTGCATTTGACAGTTTTTGGCAAAGAATTATCTGCACCAATCGAATGATTTTTATGCCTTCGAAACTTGTTACCCTCGCCTTCAACGTTTTGCAAATGACACCTTCCCACTGTTGATTCCCTGTTTTTGCGCTGCAGAGCACCTTCACTTGATGGAATAGAAGGAATATCATCATTTGATGAATTCTGAGATCTCTTGTCTTGTTTACGTGATTTCACATTCATGAGGTCAGGTTTTCCCTCCTGAACTTCTTTAGCATACTTGACCTTTTCAGTCAATTTTGGATGACGACCGGAATGTGACTTAGAACCTGGGTTTTCTGTGGATGAAGCTAGGGCATGCCCAAAGATGGTATTATATGGTCTAGAAATTGAGATGAACAAATTTCTTTGTTTGGCATTCTCAATCAAGGCATCCCAATGGGGATTCCTTTGCAAGGTTCTTGCATTACCCACTATCCACAAAGAAAACTTGGCCCGTGTTAAGGCAACATTCATCCGTCTTACATCAGCAACAAAACCTATAGAACTTGAGTTGGTAGATTCTGAAGCTCTAACAGTTGACAGTACTAATATGTCAACTTCACGGCCTTGAAATCCATCAACAGTGTTAAACTCCATTTCCGAAGCTATGTTTGGCCCAAATGCAATTGAAAACTGTGATCGTAATAACGAAAGCTGACTCCTGTAAGGAGTTATGATCCCAATCCTTCCAGATGCAAACTCCAATGGGTATCTGTCCCAAGATGACAAGAAATAGTATTGTGAATAAATATAAAAAAGTAAAATGACTAACTGCAAACAGTGAAATATCTCACTAGAATAAACATTGTATCCTGAAATTAAATGAAGAAAATCAACTGAAAAAAATTCAAGTTTTAGACCTCCAATAAATTATAAATAGAACCTCATGTATCCAGCATACAAATCGATGAGCTAATTCAATGAGTAAAATAATCCTTATCTATGCCTTGCAATCCAAATATCTGAGCATTTATCATGTTGTGAATTGCAAGATAAAATTAAGTGTCCTTACCTACTCTTTACAAATTTCAGAATTCGAATGGCTGCTTCAACTTCAGACTGATTATAGAGGGATAAGGAGGCAGAACTCTTTCCATGATGCTCATGACCATCAATGATATCATAGAACATGTAAGGACCAAGACAAGCATTCTCGTGAAATGGTGCTGATTTACTAGCCATCTGAACTCCATTTAGCAACTTGTTCTCATAAAAATGTAATGATGGAAATCTGCTAATCTCGGGGTGCATGCGATACTGGATAAATATCAGAATACAAAACACACGTAAGCATTAATGTCATATATCCATTTATCTAAGACACCAATTCAAGTTGTAAGATATGCTATAAACTAACATCAATCCACTCATACTTTCCGTGTTAGGTCACCATTGATTTTATTTTCAACTTAGGCGACTGCAAAAGGAAAGATTAATGTGGGAAGAACAAGTGTTGCTATGCACGCAAATGATAATTCACACTCTGGCCTGGAATAAAAAATATTCTCTGAAAATTAAATAAAAAAGTAACAGATTTTGTAGTCATGCATACAGTGACACTTCTAAGCTAAATAAAAGCTAAAAAGCAACATACTTGGCAAGCTTGTGAACATTGTCTGATATATTCAGCAAAAGGAATATAGTGATATCTATTGGTCATTCTGTGGTGGTTCTCTGTGGACTGATAAGCAATTGGACCAAAACATGTTTGTGCTACCAGGTAAATCTTTATGAAATGATTGAAACAGGTTGAGTGTGACCATAATTTGATTTTAACCCTACTACATTGAAAGGGGAAAAGAATGTCAATGTCATGTAGGGCTAGGAATTGAGCCAAGCTCGGCCCTGATCTAACTTAGTCCAGCCTGGTTAGAACAAGGCTTGGGCAAAACATTTAAACCCATAATCGGCCTTAGGCCTAGATTTTTGATCCGATTTGCAAACAAACCAGGGTTGGTGCTTAAGACACTTGGACCAATAGGCCCGAATGAGAATTTCATTAATAACTAAAAATCCTAAAAGTTTGGGAGATTTGTATAGCATACATATGTATACCATACTTCCTACCATATTTATATGGATTATAATACTATGCACACAATATTAGATGAATTTTATAATCTATTGCATTATTTTCAGTCATAGTGGGCAAGTAATTATAATCTTATTTCATATTGTAATAAAAGTAAAGTAAATCACTGATGTGGTTAAATGTAAATATTTTATTCTTCAAAAAATACATAATTTGTCGATAACACATGAATATTGATCTTTTTGAAGTATTTTCAATCTATTTTTCGTTCAAACAATTTAAAACTTATGCATTATCTTACAATTTATTTAGTTATGATTTATAATCCCAATTGTGGCCCAAGTTCGACTAGTTTAGTTTGTCAATGGACTCGGTAATGGGATCACAAAAGCAGCTCGGGTTGTCATGAGACTTTGTGGATTTGGGAACAATGATTTGGGGTTTGATAAATAGGTCGATGATTTGGTAAAAGTATATCAAAGGCAATAAAGATTTGGGCATCATGCCCAAGCGAATCACTCATTAACTCTCGCATCACACATACAGTGAGTGTTGGATACAATGATCTTTGATTTCTTGTTTGATGATAACAAACCTTCATGAATATTTTTGATGTGTACAAAGAGGACATAGTGGCAAACTTGTGAATATTGATCAATGGTAATCTTGCAAATTGTGCACAATGGCAATGTTGAAATTATGTGCAAGCGACGAGAGATGACAATCTTGTGATTAAGAGAATTTGACTTGATCAACATGACATGGATGGATAAGGAGCTAAATTTAAATAAGAGAATCAAATCAAAATCAAGTTCAAATCAATTTGGCTTAAGAGAATTTGACTTGGTCAAATTTGGTTTAAATTTGGATTCAAATTAGATTTAATTTGGACACAAAAGAGTTCTACTTATCATATGAGATTGACCAAGTTCATTGCACCAAGGAGATAGGATGAGAACAAATCAATTTTAAATCAAATCAACTTGAATTTTGGTTCAAAGGACTTTGGACTGGGCTACAACTCTTGGATTCATACCATATATATATGACTCCTATTTCTACAAGGAAACCCACAAGGAGATAGAACAAGCAAACAAGACCGGGCCCTAAACTCATTTCTCTTCATCTTGGCCGAATTTTTTCCTCCAAAACTTCAAAGATATCATCAAATTCATAGGAAGAAGGAGCTCGACGAACGACGCTGAAAAGTGCATAACTCTCTCCACAAAGCTCGGATCGACGAACCGTTTGCGCCAGGACGATCACAACTCAGTGCTCTATATTAAATAAGCGGTATTTATTTTAGCATGAGTTGTATTCTGAATATCTTCATATTTTTCATCATCTCCTAGGCCAAAGTTTTCCATCATCTTCAAGTCTTGCCGCAAGCACGAGGAACCATCCATCATCAAGCTACATCACCAAGCATAAGACATCTTCAAACTAGGAGCAAGCCACCAAAGCCACCATCTTTGAAGAAGCAAAGTTCAAGAGATCAAGTTCCAAGCCCTAGGACAAACTTCAAAGATCTGAGAATTCCTCTCTACAAGAGTATCCAAATTTGTCATTTTATTTTTCTATCGAAGAAGACGAGCCCACGATTCCAACGAGTATGTATTCTGATTTTTCTGAGCTCGGGGCGATTTACTGTATTTTCTGGAAGACGGACTATCTGATTGCTTTACGCACAGACTGCTGTCGATTCTGCAGAACAAAGACTTGATTTACGCACAGACCATACCCAGGCAGATTTGCGGAGCGAATTTCAGAGTTCTATATCTTGAGATCCACACATCGGATTGAGACACCGTTTGCGCCAGTGCGAAGCTGACAACGAGCTTATCGACAGAGACTATTCAATCATCACAAACTGAGCGTTCTACTCTTCATCTTATTATTATTTGTGATTGAGTTGATAGATCTTTGTATTATTTTACACTTTTCGTTTTTGGGGTTATTTTGGGCTCTTGACTGGTTAGGCCTAGTCAAGGGAAAGTTTTCGCTAGCGTAGTATTGTTCGACATTTTGGGGAGTGAGATACAAGACTTGGTGAGCTGAGTGTTGGGGCACGAAGTTCTTTATGGTTTGTAATCTTGACAATATTATTCAGGTGATTACTTTGGGGCTGGAGTAGGTCGGGGCGATCGAACCAGGATAAATATCGTGTGCGCTCTGTGTCTGTTGCTGCTTTATTATTTCTACACAATATTTGCTCTGTGATTGTTTGATTGAGTATGACATTGTTCTTATATTCTCGAAAAAGTTTTATAAGCCTATTCACCCCCTAGTTTTAGATCGCGATCCAACAATGCGATCCAAGAACACTAGGGATTATCTCAAACAACGATTTGTTCTCTCTTAAACTATTCATTCATTATTCAATCGCTAAAGTCCTAATACAAAACTTACCGATACCCAAAAAAATAAAATCAAAATAAAAGAAGGCTCTAGAAGCTTAATAGATCTACGTGCACCACAAGTGCTGCAAAATAAATTGAACTAAAATAAGTGCAAACAATCCGGGGCTTAGAAATTCAAGCAAAATTCTATAGAAATAGACAATCCTCATCTCCAACATAACGTAGCACATGATGATGGCTTGTCCTACATCAAAACTTTACTGGTTGAACAAAATTCATCAAGTTTTCAAGTGAAAGAATATAAAAAATCTCAAGTAACTTGGTAGGGGAAACACTCCAGAAACCAGTGTAAGACAGAAATAAACGTAAAACTAATAATGAGAGAGTAGTGGAACATCTAAAATAACAAAGCCGATCATCTATGGGATCCAAATATTTCTTAACCTTGGAATAGATATGATTCTAGCTCAAACTACAAGTCTAGTTTTGGCTCTAATGGGTATCTGATTCGGACACTGGCTCCTGCTTAAGATCGGGATCTGATGCTAATGTTAGCTGAGGCTCTATTTATGAACGTGTTTTTGGTGACTTCATGTACAACCCTAGTGCAGTTCTAAAATCTCAAGAATATTTGTTAACCACCTCATTGATGACTTGTCTAATTACACTCTGGGTTTCAATGTAGTTTTGAACAGTTTCTTGCCTTGGTCTGTTGCAGCCATTATCCTAGCTCAGGACTGATGGCAGTCGAAACAAGTTATAGGTTGGTAAGAGCCTTCGGACATACCAATATCGAAAATAAATTTCATTAGCGACAACCATCAACAATACGTATAATTCTTCCTCTTGCAAAAGGGCTTTTCCAACTAACTTAATAGGGCATACAAGTATCTCTTCTCGTTCGTCAAGTTGAAATGAGAAAAAGAAATATTCTAGATGAAGCTTCCCATCCTCGTACCCACATCGATCATCAAATCCTCAAAAGACTAAGATTTCTTTGAACCATGTATTAAGGTTTCGGCCGTTTCGGATCGGTCTCGGAGAGGACCGATCCGAAACCCTCTCATGTTTCTCGGTATCGGCCGAAACCGTCCGGTATCGGCCAGTATCGGTCGAAACTGGACGGTTTCGACCGATACCGGCCTACCTGTTTTGAACAACAAATTTTAAAAAAGAAAATAAGAATAAGAAGCAGGAAAAATCATCCTAACAGTAAAAAGAAGAAGAAAATGAAGAGGAAGATGAAGAAGGGGACTTATCTGCCCTCTCGCCGCCGCCCTCCCCGCCGCCTCTTCTTTCGATCGCTGGAGAGTGACAGCTGTTGTATAAAAAAAGAAGCTGATGGAGCTTCTCTTTAAATTACACATTTTGCTAAACTTTTTACATTTATTACAAGTTTGCACTTCTCTTTTAAAAAGTTAAAATGAAAAGGAATGGCAAAATTATAAGTAAATGTTAAATGTTCGTATAAATGTGTAAATTGAGCTCAAGCACTATAGGGCTCACATCAGATTTTTTTATGCTATTCAAACTTCTAAATAAATTCTAACCTGCTTCCATTTATTACAAGTTTTCCATTCTCTTTTAGCATAATGTGATATATTTAGCAAAATGTGTAAGGTGAATAGCAAACTCTTCTTAATGCAAGAAAATATGTATTTTAAATTTTTAATAGTATTACACAAAATTGTAAATACATATTAGTCATACAAATTTGATAGTATATGATAATAGTTGTTTAATACTTTAGTTGTTTAAGTATTTAAGCTTTAGTATTTGAGAGTATTTGATAATAATTGATAGGTTTTTAATTATTTGAAACTACTGATACAGACGAAACGAAACGAAACTCCGAAACCATCGAAACAGGTGATACTGATACTAAAACCTAAATTTTAAGAAAAGCAAAACCGAGACTGAAACCGAGACCTAAAACCTTGCTTTGAACATACCATGCTCAACTCCTCATGGTAGCAACCATAGAACCTCATGTACATCAAAGTAATTGCTTCAAAGAAAATCTTCGTGCAAAATCTACAACTCAAAATAGCTAAAAGAGACCACGCCACGTGATCCATTACTAGGTTTCAGTGTTCTAAATATCGGATATCGGTCGCGTATCGGACTAAGAAATTTGATATCAGATTGCGGATATTGGGGATATTGATTAAATATCAGAGTGTCATATCGGAGGCTTAAAAATGATGACATATGCAAGCACAGATGTATCTAAGAAGATAAAAACTATACTAACTCAAATAAAAATATGTTTTGGTTGTACTTCTCTCATTAAACATGAATATCGGGGATATTGACTAAATATCGAAGCTCAATCAACTAAAAACCCAAAAAATGGAAGGAAAAATTCAAAATAACTGAAAAAATGAACGTATACTTACATTAATCGGAAAACCCTCCCTTGCAACGATTGAACACCAAATGGCGAACCGCGATCGACCTTCATCGGAAAATTTCGACTGGTGGGACTGAGCGAAGCGGCGTGAGGAGCAGAACGACGTGAGGAGCTGAGCGGTGATTAAGGCAAACTTGCGATTTTCTCCAAAAAAAACCATTGACCTCATGTTTTAACTAATGGATTTGGGTAAAGTGGATCCGCCCCGCTAACTGAACTTTAAAAAATAATGAATATCGGTCGATATTTTAAAAGGAAATATCGGCTGCAATATCGGCCCAAACAGGATATATCGGCGATATTTCCCCAAATATCAAAAACCGCAATAAAACTGCCTATATCGTATCGGCACAGTGATAATTCCGATATTACGGCCGATATATCGGATATCGGACCGATATTTAGAACACTGCTTGGGTTGGGTGGATGAAATGTGTTGGCTTACGTTAGCTTGGACCAGCTCGGACAGCTTTGAGCCAAAGTACCGAATTTGGCTCGATTCAAAGTTGATCTTCATGCAAACATGTTTTCACCCGTAGAACTCATGACCTCAAGTGGAAGGTGAGGTCGGGTGACGCTGATTGTAGCATGGGCAACAACTAATAGCGATGACAACTTCGACAATGGCATATAGTAATGGCGAGATTGAACGGCAGTGTTGAAGGCAATTTCAATCAGAAATCACGTTTCAATATTTGAATTTAGTGTCAGATTGAATTGAGACTGGAGTTAGGTTGTTGGACTATGGGTGAAGGTGCTCAAGATGGCCAAAAGTGACAACTATAGGAACAAGATGATGCTTTGGCACTAAAGGTGGTCCATCGGATCTGATAAATGTGGTAGTCGACGCTAGGTGCATGTAGGAGAAAATGATAGCGACAGGCTTGTGGATAAAATCTAATGATGTTAATGATGAGGATGGTCTAGATGTCGAATTTGGGTCAATGAGGATGTTGGTGTCTTGATCACAGACGGAGACAAAGGTGGCAAACCAAAGAAAATTGTTGTGGTTTGCAGTTGAGGCCAAACTTGCCTCGAAGGGACTCTAGATAATGACATTGGGATTGAGAATTGGATCCTAATTGCATATCTAATGATGCATGTGTCGTCGATGATGATGGTTTGGCAACAGCGGTTAGTGATAATGACTTTGAGCCGAAGATACTGTTAAGATGATCTCGTCTCAACGAAGTTAATAGAATCTAATTTGATACTAATTTTTTTTAACTAGAATCAAATGGAAGATGAACGAAGACAAGGACGGATATCACAAAAATTATGAATCCTTTGCTCGGATATGATCAAATGATAGGGACCACGAAAGTGGCTAGAATTTTGTGGTGGGCTTTTGTGGATTTGGGTAAAATGAGTTAAGGTCTGATAAATAAACTAGGGTTAGGTAAAAGTAAATCAAAAGGTGATAAAAAAATCTGGCCCTCATTGTCTGGGGAGTTGCACTCCAATTCTCACACCTCACATGCAATACTCTCTCATTATTCATTCATTCACTAATTAATCTCTAAAATTCTGATGCAACACTTGTTTATAACATAAACTATGTGCACCACATGTGCAAAAAAGGACAATTTTTGCAAATAGACCAAAAATGGAAAAATCGACCTCTTTTTTTATTTAGTAAAACCGACCTCTTTTGGTTTTGGGACCAAAAGAGGGCGGTTCTGGCCGTTGGGGGCACGTGAGCCCCACGGCCGCATCCGAGAGCCGCACTTCGCACTCTGCAGGTGCGGCCAACACATCTCCAAAACAGACAGCCCGCAAGAACGCGGGCTGCTGTTCTTCTTCTCCCCCTCCACAATTTCGGCCACTTCTTCAGAGTCCGGCGGTACATTTTTTTGTGATTAATCGGCATTGTTTCAGGTAACTTCTACTCTCTATTTTATATTATTGAATGTTTTTTGTGTTTTTTGTGATTTTTGTACAATCTAGATTGAAATTTAGGGTTTATGAGATGAATCTATAATTGGTGAAATTTGTAGTGATATATGACAATTAATTGTATGTTATAGGTTTTTATAAAATGGAGGAGGATGGACCCATTACTAATGTGGTCTTCTATGACCAAGCATGTCATCGTTCTGCCGATGTAGTGCAAGGGCAGGTATTTAGAAAGAATTAATAGTCAAAGTAATTAATTATGAATGGAAGGAAAATAATTAATGTGTGAATTATATGTTTGCAGGCATCGATAGGAATTGTGGATCATGGATAAAAACATACAAAGTGGAGATTAGATGAGCGCGCGCAATATTATATTGAAGCCTCCAGATTACACCTATGTGCGAGCTTGCGTTGGGTACGGTTAGCCCACGCATTGCTAACGGCTTTGGTTGAAAGATGGAGGTCAGAGACAAATACATTTCACATGCACCAAGGAGAGATGACAATCACGCTGCAGGACGTGGCAGTCATCACAGGCATACTCATTGATGGAGAACCCATATTTCAATGTGAAATGCGATATAGCAGCTGGGGTGCGTCGATGGAGAGACTACTTGGACCGGATACCACACTAAGGAAAGCAGCCAAGGTAAAACTTAGTTGGTTGCGTGATACATTTAATGATTTGCCTGAGGATGCAGATGATGATAACATTCAGCGGTATGCACGGACATATCTGCTTCATATGATTGGAACCTTACTGGTTTCGGATCCAAGCAAAGGATCTATAAATCTCTGTTGGTTGACAAAGTTAGATAATTTTGAGGAGGCCAATGAATATTCATGGGGAAGTGCGGTGCTTGCGCACTTGTACGCTGGGCTCAGCAAGGTGGCATTAAAGCAGAAAAAGGCTTTATATGAACGCGGCTTCTTGTTGCAGGTATAATTTTTTTCGTTAGCTAAAATAGTGATATATCTATATATATCTATATATATTTCACATTCTGAGAAAAAATTCATATTTACAGATTTGGAGTTAGGAGAGAATGTATGTAGGAAGACCAAGGCTACTGCAGGATGTATTTGCTGACACCGTTCCCTATAGGTTCAGGTGAAATACGGGAAAATCATTCATGGAAACTGCTCATGGGAACCTTGATACATACAGAGACCAGTTTGACATGTTAGAAAGTACACAGGTTTGTATATGTAAATTTTATAACGTCGGTGATCAATTGATATATAATATAGTACACTGATATATTTGTGTACTTCATGCCTAATAGGTTACCTGTGAGCCTTATGGAGAGCGACTCGAGCAGCTGCCGGCGTTATGTCGCGAACATCCCGAGTTATGCCGTGCGAGGGTACCCATATTCTGTTGGGAAGCACGGGTGATGCATGCACCTGATCGCGTCATGCGGCAATTTGGTTTACGTCAACACATCACATCTGCACTCCCAGTCTTGGCGTGGAAGACAAGACAATCGCAGCCAGCAGATGTTACTGTAATCAGGGATCCTCTTGTGAATTGGATCAATAGAGCAGATCACATTATGCATGAGGGGGATGTGGTATCGGCCGCTGCCTATGTGGAGTGGTATTGGGGGATTACCAGGAGGTGGATTTTTCTGAGACAGCAACCCCCGTTCGCACAAATGCCACGCGGACCCATCGAGCACCAACATGTAAGAAGATCTTCAAGTTTTTTTTGTTTTTATAGTATTTTTTATAACAAATATGCTTAGTACTTAATTTGGTTTACAGGTTGCAGGATAACGTGATATGCGGCCAAAATGCTGCGGTCAATCCGGCAACGCAAGATGAGGCTAGTAGGAGTTGTCTGTGGCGTATCCATGCAGCAGTGCGGAAGAGTAGCATTGGGAAGTTCAAGCTCTCAAGGGTTGTTGACGAACATACTTGCAATAATCCAACCCTGAATATAGATCACCAAAAAGCCACAGCATCTTTCATTTGTAACATGATTAAGCCAATGGTGAAGACAAAGTTAGATTTGACACCGGCAGAAATCCAAGAGGTATAAACACCATGTTACGGATCCGAATTTCATATTACAAAGTATGGATGGCAAGATCGAAGGAGTTAGAAAGGATTTTTAGAGATTGGGAGGAATCATATAATCGGCTACCTCGGTATTTAGATGCCATTTTAGATACTAATCCAGGTACAGTATACAAGATCACTTATGACACTATCAGTGAAGGAGTGGCACAATTTTCAGTTGTCTTCTGGGCATTTGGTCTTTCAATCAAGGGTTTCAAGCATTGTCGGCCGATCCTAAGTATTGATGGTACCCATTTGTATGGAAAATATGGTGGGTGTTTACTTGTGGCCACCGGAGTGGATGGAAATGGTGGGCTGTTTCCCTTGGCATTTGCTGTTGTGTCAGCTGAGAACCAAGAAAATTGGAGGCTGTTTCCATTGGCATTTGCTCTTGTGTCAGCTGAGAACCAAGAAAATTGGAAGTGGTTTTTCGCATGTATATATGAAAACATACCAAGTGCGCATGGACGAACGATTACCTTCATTTCAGATAGAATGAAAGGAATTCCACGAGCACTAGAAGAGGGATTGCCAACACATTATCACCATAGGTATTGTCTGCGGCATATTATTGCAAATTACAAGGCGAAAGGATTCCGAGCACGTACTTTGGAGGGAAACTTCTGGATGGCTGGCATTGCATCAGACTTGCTGACATACAATGCCTATCGTGCCAAAATTAAAGACGAGTCCATTGAAGCAGATGAGTGGATATCTGCAGATTTACATGGAGAAGAAAGCATGTGGGCGAAGCATGCCGATCGTGGGAAACGCTATTATATCATGACAACAAATTGTTCTGAGAGCTTTAATGGGGTGCTCAAAGGTGCTAGAGCTCTACCTATACAAGTGTTGATTGCAAGAACATTTTACAGGTTAAATAGATATTTCTTCAGTCGAAGACTAAGTGGGCAAGGATGGACGACAGATTTTGTTCCCACAACAATGGATATTATTGGGGAACGGAGGGAAGAGGCCCGAACATTTATGCTCACAAGGTTTAGCGATTGTGAGTGGCAAGTGACTGACAACGATGGTCTCTGTTATACTGTTAAGTTGCATGACGAGAAATGCAGATGTAGTTGCAATATTCCTTTGCTTCAACACATCACATGTGCCCATGTTATCGCCGCAACGTCCAGACAAGAATATAATGCCAACATAGCATATATGTCATTCTGTTCACCATGGTATAAGGTTAGCAGATATCGCCTTGCATATGAACCTTTATTTCACCCCATACCCGATGCACGGTATTGGAAGGCTCGGGATGGTCCCAAATTACTTCCACCCGACAAAAGAAGACCTCCAGGTCGGCCTACATCTACACATATTCGGGGGGCAATGGATATTCCGCGCGAAGTAAGCCGACAGAATAGATGTGGCAATTATCATCAACTCGGGCATTACAAATCACACTGCCGAAATCCTCCTCTAACACACGCGTATGTTGATTTTGCAATTCATATATTTCTTGTGGATATATATATATATGATCTAATTTATGCTTATCTTGTATGTCTTCATCTCAAGGCCGCGGCGGGTCTTCATCTCAAGGCCGCGGCTCTTCATCTCAAGGCCGCGGCAGATCCCGCACATGATGTAATGGTGGATGTTACTCTACTGATAATGTTGTGTTAGGGCAATGATTGATGTGTTAGGGCCATTTTATGTATGTTTGCTATATGTTTTTTGTAAGTTTGTTGAATTCGACGTGATATGTATTTTGAAACTACTATGGTTGATGAATTCAATGTTGTTTGATATATGTGTTACGTGAGCTTGATGAAATCGATGTGATGTGTGTTTTGATTTATATGAACTTTCTGATATCCAAGTGATGTGTTGTGATATACTATTTGTGATATTTGTGAAATGCTATGGCTGTGAGAAGTATTAGTGTGAGAATAATTTGTGACACGTTTTGATTTTTATATGCATATGCTGTGATGAATCAAGGGTGAATTATCGGGAGAGTAGGAGAAGCAGCAGCTGAAATTGAGTAGAGCAACAGCAATATCAGCAGCAGCTATTAGCAAACAGAGAGGAGGGAGCAGCAGCAGCAGATTTCGTCTCTGTTTTGGGGATGTGTTGGCCGCACCTGCAGAGTGCGGCCAAGAGCAAGTGCGGCTCTCGGCCGCACTCTGAAAATGCGGCCATGGGGCTCACGTGCCCCAACGGCCAGAACCGCCCTCTTTTGGTCCCAAAACCAAAAGAGGTCGATTTTGCTAAATAAAAAAGAGTTCGATTTTTCAAATTATTTTTTTCGGCGTATTTGCAAAAATTTTCCAAAAAAGAAAGCTTTAGGAGTCGAATAAATCCTTGTGCACAACATGTATGATAAAATATAATTAACAAACATAAGTCCAAAAGAGCAACTAAGAAATTGAAGCTAGATTCTTCTAAAATAGGTGTGATCTTCATCAGCTCCAAAAAAAAGTAGCACCAGATGCCGCCTTGTCATGCATCACTCAGGCATAGTAATCCAATTCTGATTCATAAACAGATCGAGCTTAAGCTCAAGAAATTTAAACTGGTTCGGGGCCAGGCTTATACAAGTCTGGCCCAATCCCGGCACATTTCCACCCTTAAAAAGAATGTAAGAGAAGCAATGCACCTAGGCTTTACTTCTTTGCTTCTAACATGTGCCTTGCATTGTCCTCTGTTGCTTAATAATATTTTTGAGCTCCTATTGCTTAACAAAATTTTGATATGGCCATGATAGTGCTCGAATGACGAGACCAAAAACCACATGCATACATTGTGTTTAATTTCAAATCAGGAATGAGTAGGTACTATCACTGTAGGTAGTGCGCTAATCTCACTGCAAATCTAATGTTGAGAAAGGGGTCATTGCATGTTGCTTCCTACAATAACACCATAGGTACTATCACTGTAGGTAGTACCTTGTATTGTCTTATGTTGCTTAATAATATTTTTGAGCACGTGTTGCTTAACAAAATTTTGATATGGCCATGATAGTGCTCGAATGACGAGACCAAAAAACCACATGCATACATTGTGTTTAATTTCAAATCAGGAATGAGTAGGTATTATCACTGTAGGTAGTGCGCTAATTTCACTGCAAATCTAATGTTGAGAACGGGGTCATTGCATGTTGATTCCTACAATAACACCATAGGTCCATTATCCTCTTTTAAACAACTAATGTTCTCATTTGACCCTTCTAATAAGTCCATCTTTGAAATCTATTTTATAAATGGGGGTGGTTGATAGGACATTTGTCACCCATAACACCTTTGTCCCATATGGCAAGGTGGGAAATGTGCCACCTCATCATGGTGGGGCCCACTTGAGGGTGAGTGGTGGGTCAACTTTGTGGTGGTGTTGTGGTGAGTTGGGATAAATGCCCCCCACATTTCCTTTGAATTACAAGCTTGCCATTGGGATTTATTCACTTTGCCTCCTAAAAGTTTTTTTGCGATTTAACCCCTGATTTTCCCCGATTTACCCATCCATTTCCATGAATTACAAGATTGCCATCGGGATTTATTCACTTTGATTTTCCACCTTTTACCCCTCGATGATACCCACACAAATCCATATTTCTCACTCATTTTCGTTTGCGTACATGCACCGCATCCTTTTCGTTGGGTTTTTCCTCGTCTACTCCCAACAATACCCACACACTCTCTTGTCACTCCTTTTCGGTTGCACGCATGCACCGCATTCATTCGTGGGGGGTTTTGGTCCCGTGCACTCTGTGCACGGGTTATTTCGAGTTTCACACTAAAATCAGTGACAGAATACCAAAGTGTTGAACCTGAAGCTCCGCTATGTGACTGCAAAACCAAAACTAGTCTTCAGACTTAGCTAAAAAATCAGCCAAATTTTCGGTTGTTCGGATTTACAGTAACAAGAGTGCGGGACAATAAAGTGTTGGCCAAAAAATCAATGCCTTCCATCTCTTGAAATTCAGTTTCTTGGCTGTTTTGATGCATTTCTTGAATAATTCAAAAGGAAAGGAATAGCAAGAATTTATGGTAGGAATAGAAAAAAATCCGCCTCTATGATGTGGCACTAACACCTAGCCAACAACTCGTGTTACTTAAACTCACAACAAACGGATTATTGATCGCATGCATTTGGATCGCAAGGATCGCAATATCGCTTCTGCTACAGTAACCCGCCCCACAACCATTGTTCGTGTTTTATAAATGTGTACCGCAAGCACACGGTGAGGTTGTAGCGCTATATGGGTTGTTCTCAAGGAGGCCGTCGTTGAATACTGATTTTTCTCAAAGTTGTTAGGTACGCGATCGATAATGGGCTAAAGGGTGAATAACGAGGGAAATATCAATAAAGAAAAGCTCTAAGACCTAGGTATCCCCGCCATTATATTAAAGTTAGGATTGATTAGAATTGACCGATTGTTAAATTCATGAAACTCGGTAGAAGTCGTCTAACCTAAAGGCATTCTCTTGTCCCCACTTCCGTGATGCAATGATACGATATTCCCTTATGTTATCCCTACCCCCACTCTAGTGATGCTATGATAGAACCCGTATCGATACCAACTTCTGTTGTGCATCGATACGTGTTAGGTGCATTACGTCCGACGAATGTCTTCAATCTTCCTCCACACCACTTCCGTGGATTAGGATTAGAATTAGAATCTATGTTAGAAGGGCTCTAATCGGTGCCTGACTCTATGTTAGAAAGGCTCTAATCGGTGCCTGACTCTTGTTAGCCGCATCGATAGTATGAATCAATGTAGCGATTGAAAGCCATAGATTAGCCCCGACTTTGGTCGTCGACTAATCTAATTATCCACATGGAAGGAGATTAATTTGCATTGATAATAATCATCCTACATATCCCCTATCATCAATTATTCAACAATTAATAAATAATTCGCACATCCATAGCTATATCCTATGGGGTTCAACCCATAGCCCTAGATGAGAGACTACTCATATTCCATGGAATAAAACCCAATTAGATTCATAAATATATTAGTCATGGCAATGGAAATCAATAGAAATAGCTAATTAAATAATCCACAATAATAAGGAATTAAGAGAACTAATTTCTATTCAAAGATTAAAACTAGAATCCAAAGAGAACAAAAAGAATAATTAAGGTTGCAACAAAATAAAGACTGAAAACACCTGATTGTTCTCTGAAAAACTCTGAAAAGTAACAACAAAAGGCGTTCTGTGGGTTAGAGGATGAAGAAAAGTTTTATACCCCCTAAAGATACCCGAAAAGACCCAAAAATACCCATGGCGGCGCCCGCAAAACCTTAGAAAACCCAATTAGACGCGACCACGTCAGAATCGACGCGGTCGTTTGGTCAAAATGCGTAACATTTAGGAGTTTTGACTATAGGCAACGCGACCACGTGGATTGACCACGCGATCACGTCGTTTGGCATTCAGCTCCTTCAAATCTTCAACGAAATGGTCTCGTGGAGCGACCGTTTGGCTTCATCAGCTCTCGAAATGACATGATCGTGTCGATCTCCAAACGACCGCATGGAATGGCTTTTGGCTGCTCCTTGTTTGTCCTGGTGACACGGTCGTGTGGGTGATTTCACGCGACCGTGTGTGACATCTTTGCCCTCTTTTCCCTTTGATTTGATCCCTGATTGCTCCTTGCTTCATTTCATCTCTTTTTCTCCTGTTCTTGGACCCAAAACTCCACGTTTTCTCATGCAATACACATGAGATACCAAAGCGTAAAGAGGAACTAAAAATGGGAAAAATAGAATAGAACAAGGGATGAAATGATATGAAATGCATATAAAATGAGCATTATATATATATATATATATCACACATCAACCACCAAGACACCGACCATAGCAAAATGGCCACCAAAGGCCATGCCTCATTTCTGCATCATACCCCCCCCCCCCCAAGTCTTCCGCAGTCAAGACTTACTGTTCCTCACTACATATGTGCTTAATAGCCACCCACTCTATAGTGCTGTCATCGACGCCATCTCCAACGCTCATTGGCCTCTCTGCAGCTATTTATCCTTGTAGATGAATCATGTGTCGTTGCTCCACCCTACTTGCCTATTCCAATCCCGCCAAATTTCACAATGCATGTCACAAGTTCAAAAAAAATTCACATTGGCTCTATAGCTTCCATCGCCTTTCAAAGTTCTTTGCGGATCATGTGAAAGTTTGGACAAATACGAACACCTTGGCAAGTGAGTCTTCCCCCGACACGACTGCACCCTAAACCTCACTAGCTTTTAGTGATGCTATGTGGCATGCCCATACACCTCCAAAATCGGCCACCACGTCTAGCCCTTCGCCAGCTCAAAACCATCAATTTGATCTATATCCAAAATTGATTGTTGTTCCCGAGACCTTGACCAATAAGGATGATAGATCTAGGCAGTTCCTTAGGCACCCCTTAAAGCTTGATCTAGTCAGACAATCTTGTTGGATATTGGACTCCCCGGAGTTGATTTTGGATTATGAACAAACATAAATATATCGTGAACTAACTCTTTGTGAGCACAGTTATGGAGATCGTCGCCAAAATTATATGAACATCTAAAGCGACGTCTCGAGACTTCTCAATACGCATGATCGTATGCCTAAAGCTTCGTTGAAGCTCAAGGACCATTTTAGAAGTCATGAAGATTCGGATCGAAACTTTCGAAGACGGTTCATCAAGTTTATTTAATGTCTTTTAGCTTCGTCCTGTAGAATGTTAAGCCTTGAGTAGGTCTTACGTTTTTATCTTCATAACGCTCATGTCTTATATCTAGGATCTTAGTAGAAGTCCATACGAACTTTCCCGAAGCTTCGCGCTTCGATTCGCGACTTCTTGTGCATGTTAGTTGGTTCAAGAAGAAGAACCAACCGACTAAATGGTGATCTAGTCGGTCGGCAAAGCTTCTTGGACCGACTAGTTTGTCTTCTCAATTTCTAGCTCAGTTACTGTTTACAGTTAGTCGGTCAAAGAAGGTTCACCGACCGACTAGTTGTGAAACTAGTCGGTTAAGAATCCTTCTTGGACCGACTAGTTGAACTTCCATTTTTTTGAGCCTGAGCTACTGTTTATCGTTAGTCGGTCTATGTACATTTGGCGACCGACTAGTTGATGAACTAGTCGGTCAACATTTGTTCTTGGACCGACTAAATCAATTTGTACTCAGACTATTTGTTTTATCTCTTAGTCGGTCTAAGTTCACTCACCGACCGACTAGTTGTGAAACTAGTCGGTTGGCAAGTGTTCTTTGACCGACTAGTTCTGTTAGTCTGAACTTCGATCTATTCACTGTTCACCACTTAGTCGGTTCATGTTGTTTGACCGACCGACTAGTTGATGAACTAGTCGGTCAGTGGTTGTTCTTTCACCGACTAGTTTGGTTCAGAATAGAGCCGTTGGAGCTTTAATTGAAACGTTTTTCTCTCTCTCTCTTTCATCTAACCTATAAATACTTGATGTGCTGCATTCATTGCACTCAAGGCTGATATTAAGAGAAGTTTATAGATCAAAGAGAAAGCATTCAATCTCATTCAAAGCTCATTCATTTCCAATCTAGAATCTCTCCCTCACTCTTATTTCAAAAGAGAGATTCATTGATTGTGAGCCTTCCAAGCCAAGTGCTTGATTCTAGGTCACCAACAACCTCATAGCTCTCCATCGCTGATCTACATCTTGGAGCTAGGGTTTGGTGCCTCTTCATCTTTCCCAAAATCATCTTTGCCCTAATTCGTAAGTTTACTCAAGGCATATGTATTTTGTGGTAAGCATTTCTATTTCATTTACTTTCGATATTGTAAGTGCTTCACTCTCGGTTGTGAGAGTTTGTTTGTGATCCCGGGTTGTGGAGTCACAATTTTCATTTGTGTATGATTTGACTTGTGAAGGTTTTTCACAAGTATTTCATAGTGAAAATCTTGAGTTAGGGTTTCTAACTCAAGTATCCGGAGGGGATCCGGGTGTTTGAGACGTAGGATCACCGGGAACAAGTCGGGGAGACTTGGGTGGATCCGAACCCGTTAAATTGCTTGTTTGTGATTGTTTGTCTTTGTTGTCTAATATTTACATTTCCGCATTATTGGTAGAGATTGCAAGATAATTAGGAATTATCCTCTTAATTATTTTAAAGTACTATTCACCCCCTCTAGTACGTGTGCAGTAGCTTAGCAGGGCATTACATTTGGTATCAGAGCCAAGTCTATAGCTATTTCTGCCAACGACAACAAGACCGTTCATCCACCTTCCGACTATAGCACCTTCAAGAACCGTGAAGGAGCTTCTTCGGTAATGTAAGGACACTCCTCTACGAGGCCTCCCTTCTTCAACGGTACCAACTACGGGTACTGGAAATGCCGGATGGAAACTTTCCTCCGGATTGCTTCACTATGGAGGACCCCAATGAAGGAGTACGTTGAGCCCGCCGAAGAAGATTTCGAGAAGTGGACTCCCGCGGAGATCGCCGCGGAGGTAAGCAATGCCAAGGCAATGAACGCCTTGCAATGTGCCTTGGAGCCCGAGGATTTCAATAAGATATGCACATGTAAGAGTGCATATCAAATATGGAACTCCCTCCTCATCTTGCATGAAGGGATAAGTAGGGTAAGAGACTCTAAACTCGTTGTAGTTAATAAAGATTACGAGTTATTTCATATGCTACATGGTGAGAAGATGAAGGAGTACTATGCTCGCTTCGTCGACATCACAAACGAGTTGGAGGCTCTCGGTAAGACCTACACCCAAAAGAAGAAAGTATCGAAGATCATCGATAGACTTCCTTCTTGTTGGGAAAAACGGACCTTCGCCATCGAGGAAGGTAATGACATGAAAACCTATACCGTTGTTCAACTAATGGGTACCTTAATGTCATACGAGGTACGCAAAGATAGCAAGTTGAAGTTGCAGGACAAGATGAAGTCCTACTTGAAGCAAGACGAGCCAAACAAAAAGGATATTGCTTTCAAGGCCGCTCCATCACCATCCACATCTACCGATGATGAAGACTCGGAAGACGAGTTGGACTTGGAGTCCATGGCACTCATGGCAAAGAAGTTCAACCGGTTCTTCCGAAAAGGTAACTTCAAAAACAAATCGAAGTTTAGTTCTTCTAACGCCCCCTCTCCTTTGTGTTTCAAATGCAACAAGCCAGGACACATGAAAGCGGAGTGTCCTCAAAATAAGCAAAAGGAGAAGTGAAAGGCGCCAAAGTTCGACAAGTCCAAGAAGTACAAGAAAGGGTACAAGAAGGGACTTGTCGACACTTTCACCGACTCCGAGGATTCCTCAAGCGGAGAGTCGGATGATGAGCAAGTGGAGCAAGCACACATGTGCTTCATGGCTCGAGAGGAGAAAGATAAAGATTCCTCTTCCGAGGATAGCGACAATGAAGGCGATGAGGTAACCATGGATGACCTTAGACATGCTAACGAACAAATATGGTCTAAGTATACTAAATTAGTAAATAGATATACTAAAGTAAAATATGATTTAGCTAGCATCCAAACCTCGCCTAAAACTATCATCACCAACGACACCGTTGTTGAAGAGTTGAAAAATGAGATTGTAAATCTCAAGTCTCAACTTGAACATGTTAGCATTGAGGATTCGGAGGAACACAAGATATCGGATTTGACTTCTCAAAACTCGACTTTGAGTATTGAGAATGAAAATCTCAAATCTCGTGTTTATGTGCTCACCTCGCAAGTATCCACTTTGGATGCTTCTATGCGTTCTCTCACCGAGAAACATGAATGCACATTAGGCCGAATTAATAAATTCAATAAGGGTAAGGACCATTTGGACAAAATCCTAAATGACTTACTTCCGGCCAATCACCACATTGGCTTGGGGTATACGATGGGAAGTTCATCCAAATCGGCCACTACCTTTGTTAGGCCAACTTCCGATGCCTCAACGAGTGGGAGCAAACACTCTATTGGTAGTTCATCTACCAATGGTGCTTCCACCTCGTACACACCTTTTGGAAAGAAACCCACTTTGGGTGGACCTCCAAAGAAGGGTCATGCTTACATGTAGACGAATACCATGCCACGTAGGAACACACGTCCTACTCCACATGCTCACTCATATGATGATTTTTATGCACCACGGGCACGTGCACACCATGTGAGACACCCTAACGCACGTGTTCCCCCACATGCATATGTTCACCCACATCATCGTATGAATAATTATCCACATGCACCATTTCATCATGTTCCTTATGCCTATCCACGACATGCATCACGTAGAAATCATCAACGCATGTATGCACCCAATAGGATGAGGGCTCCCAAAATCTTCACTATTTGGAGCCCAAAGGACACAAGCATGAATGAAAAACAAGTTTACATGAATGCTTATTTTTCGAATGTTGTGCATAGTGATAACTATATGGGGAAGTCTAAGTCCAATTGGACTTGGCTTCCAAAGGTCTAATCTTTTGGACACAATGACCTTGGGTACCATGATACGATATTTTCTATCTTTAGGTACTCAAGAAAAAGAATCGGAGCAACAAATTTAAATTTAGCTCCAAGAGGAATTGGATACTCGATAGCGGGTGTCAAAACACATGACGGGTGACGCTCCATTGCTCTCCGGAGCGGTGCCCATCGCAAATGGGAACCGGGTAGTCTTTGGAGGCAACGAGAGCGGAACCATCATAGGTGTTGGTAAAGTGGGTAATCCTTCTAAACCTCTTATAAATGATGTTTACCTTGTTAAAAAATTAAACCACAATCTCATTTCAATAAGCCAACTTTGTAACAAAGGTTATAAAGTTAGCTTTGCGTAAGGAATGTGCCATATTTTAAGAAAAGATAATAATGATTTATTATTTTCCGGCACACGCCATAAGGATATATATATCCTAGATCTTCCAAGATCACATGAACAATGTCTCATTGCCAACACAAGTGAACAACACTTATGGCATCGACGTTTTGGTCATGTGAACTTTGGAACACTCTTTAAACTTTCCAAGTTAAATTCTATTAGAGGCTTCCCTAAGCTTGTCTTGCAAAAGAAAAGCTTTTGTGACTCGTGTCAACGAGGCAAGCTTCCAAAATCGTCTTTTAAACCTAAGAAAAGCATTTCATCTAAGCGGCCACTAGAGCTATTACATCTAGATTTATTTGGGCCAACTAGAGTTGCTTCATTAGGAAATGCACGATATGGACTTGTCATCGTTGATGACTTTTCTAGGTTTACTGTTGCGGCCGAATCACATCATTTACTTAGGTATTTTCCTTAAGTAATAAAAATGATGCTTTCGAAAACTTCACAATATTTGTCAAGAAAGTACAAAATCTCATTGGAACCACCATTGTCACTATTCGTAGTGATCATGGAGGGGAATTTGAGAATGAGTCTTTTGAGACATTTTGTGATGAAGTTGGTATTACACACACCTTTTCATTCCCTCGTGCACCTCCTCAAAATGGTGTTGTTGAGAGAAAGAATAGGACACTAGTGGAGTGTGCTCGCACTATGCTTGATGATAGCCAACTTGGCCATCAATTTTGGGCGGAAGCGGTACACACCGCTTGCTATGTGTTTAATAGAATACTTTTGAGACCCGGCACTAAAACAAACTTGTTATGAATTGTTGTTTGGTAGATTGCCTCAAGTTAAACATTTTCGTGTCTTTGGTTCAAAATGTTTTATTAAAAACACGTATGGTTGTTTGGACAAATTCGATCCAAGATCCGATGAGGGGATTTTTGTTGGATATTCCTCACGTAGCAAAGCCTACCGGATATACAACAAACGAACCTCAACGATCGAGGAATCACTTCATGTCTCATTTAATGAAGGATTTGTCCCAACTAGTATTACTAATGATCATGACTCTATGGATGTCTTATGTGATTCAATTGGTAATTCTAATTCTAATAATTCTATTGATTCTATTGAGACTAACCCATCTAATGAAGTTTTTGAGAATGTTCCTAGTGATCAGGGAATTCCCAAACGGCTTCATACCGTTCGTGACCATCCTCATGAGCAAGTCATTGACAATATCCATGATAGTGTCAAGACGAGATTGCAAGTGAACTACTTCGCTCATTGTGCCTTTGCCTCCTCGATTGAGCCAAAGAATGTTAATGAAGCGTGCGAAGATGGTGCTTGGATCTTAGCCATGGAAAAGGAACTCATTCAATTCGAGAGGAATGAGGTTTGGGAGCTTGTTCCTTTGCCATCGAAGAACCACACCGTCATAGGGACAAAGTGGATCTTCAAAAACAAGACCGACGAATACCAAATCGTCGTCCAGAACAAAGCTCGGTTAGTAGCTCAAGGCTACCGGCAAGAGGAAGATATCGATTTCGAAGAATCCTTTGCTCCGGTAGCTAGATTAGAATCTATTATATTATTGTTATCGTTTGCATGCCATAAAGATTTTAAACTCTTTCAAATGGATGTTAAAAGTACATTTTTAAACGGAGATGTTGTTGAGGAAGTTTATGTTTCTCAACCTCCGGGTTTTATAAATGAAAAATTTCCAAATCATATTTTCAAACTTAAGAGAGCACTTTACGGTTTGAGACAAGCTCCTCGAGCTTGGTATGACCGTTTAAAGAATTTTCTTTTGGATTTGGGTTTTAAAATGGGAGAAGTTGATTCCACATTATTTGTTAAGTATTCGAATAATGATATAATTTTAGTTCAAATATATATTGATGATATCATTTTCGGTGCTACTAACTTTGCTCTTTGCGAAGCGTTTTCTAATGTGATGAAGGATCAATTTGAGATGAGCCACATGGGTGAGCTCAAATATTTCTTAGGTCTCCAAATTCACCAAATGAACGATGCAATCTTCATCCACCAAACGAAGTACACTGTGGAGTTGCTAAAGCGATTTGGAATGGAGAATGCCTCCGGGAAAAAGACTCCAATGAGCACGACTACACATCTTGATAAAGATGCGGGCGGTAAAGATGTAGACATTCGTCTATATCGAGGTATGATAGGTAGTTTACTATATCTTACCGCAAGTAGGCCCGATATTATGTTTGCCGTATGTGTATGTGCTCGTTATCAGTCTCAACCTAAGGAGTCACACTTAATAGCGGTAAAGCGTATTTTCCGTTATTTAAGTTACACACTTGATTTTGGATTACTTTATCCAAAATCTAGCACGTATGAGTTAATCTCATATAGTGACGCAGACTATGCGGGATGCAAATCCGACAGGAAAAGTACTAGTGGCACTTGCCATTTTATAGGAAATTCTCTTGTCTCTTGGTTTTCCAAGAAGCAGAATTCCGTATCATTTTCAACCACAGAGGCGGAATATATTGCCGCCGTGTGCTCAAGTTCTTTGGATGAGACACACACTTAAAGATTTTGGTATAAACTGTGATACTTGCCCTATCATGGTGGACAACCAAAGTGCAATATGTCTCTCTAAGAACCCGGTACACCATTCCCGTTCTAAACACATAGATGTCCGACATCATTTCTTATATGATCATGTTGCTAAAAAGGACATCATATTAGTGTACGTTGAAACCCAAAAGCAAATCGTCGATATTTTCACGAAACCCCTAAAGGAAGACTCCTTTGTGCGGTTGCGTCGAGAATTGGGGATTATGGGTGAATCCGAGATTTAGGATTCATTTTTATTCAATAATCTTGCATGCTATGAAATTTCTTTATATTTGCTCATGCTAGATTAATTGAAATTTTCTGGATTTTTGTTGAATTTTCGGAATTTTCGCTCGATTTATTCATAAACGTCAAATTTCAGATTTTCGATGTTTAATGGGGTAGTATAATGATTAATGAGAGTTTTTCGATGTTTCGTCCAAGTGCGATTAGGAGAGAACTCAAAATTTCAAATTCTAAAATTTTTGAACTCTGTTAGTCGGTTCATGTTCATTGACCGACCGACTAGATCATCTAGTCGGTCAGTGAATGAACTCAGACCGACTAACTCAAGCCCTAAATTTTGGCTTCAGTTACTGTTTGCAATTAGTCAGTTCAAGCTCATTGATCGACCGACTAGATCGTCATCTAGTCGGTCAGTGCTTGAACTGTGACCGACTAATTGCGACGGGGACTGCTTGGTCTTTTCGACTTCCAATCGATTTTATAAGCCCCCGACCGACTTATTTTCATTCTAGTCGATCGAAAACTTCTCTCTCAGCCTAAAACCGCCGTGCCCCTTCGACTTCCTCCCTCTCCGATCGAGATTTCCGGCCACTTTCCGGCCATCCCCACCGTCGTCGTCCGTCGATCTTCCTCCCTAGGTGATTCTCCTCCCTCTTCTAGCTGTTTAGGGTTAGGGTTTAGCTCATAGGGTTGGGGTTTCTTGCAATTTCAGTTCTCCTAGGGTTTGTCTAGGGTTCTAGAATTAGATTTCTTGTGTTGATTCGTGCTTTGTCTCGTCACGCTTATGGCGAAGACAAGGATCCCGATCCGACCCTCGAGCCCGTCCCCTATGACCGTAGAGTCACCTCCTAGGGAACCCTCGCAACCCAAACGCCGATCGAAGACCACCCAACCTTCTTCGTCTTCGCCTCCTCTTAAGCGTAAGAGGACGGCGATATCGAAGCCCCGAGCCCAATCTCAGCCCAAGCCCAAGCCCAAGCCAGTGTCTTTCCGTGTTCCCACTCCACCCGGTGCTTCGGATTCCGACACCGAGTACATACCCGAGACCGAGACCCATAGGGATCCTACACCCCCTCCTAGGGAACCTACGTCTAGCTCTAGACCCCGTACTTCTACACGTCAGCCTAAGGGAAAGGGTCCGATGCCAGTTGGCGGTGTCGATATTTCATTATGTCGCGACGACCCGATGTGTCTCGCGGCATATAACCGTATCGAACACTGTCCGCTGCTTCTGGAGCATTTCGTACAGTTTTCAGACATCCCAGGCCTTGCTGATCTTCTGTCGTCTTCCGGTCTTATCGATTATCTTCGATATGACCCTAAGGCGAATGCCCATCCATACCCCCGTCTGGTCAAGCTGTTTTACGCCAACCGTGTCCGGGGTCAGTACGACGAGACCCACTCCATTGAGACGACTGTCTTGGGGACACCGATTGTCCTCACGGCAGAAATCTTAGGGGAGTTGATTGGTTGCTCCTCGTCTGGCCTCCTCCCTTCAGATATCTCCGTCGATGACATCTCTTCCCTTGACCAGGTCATCCTTTCTGAGATCTTTCACGAGATTCCTCCTGCCATGATTGGCGTGCCCTCGAAGTCTTTCAAGCCTAGTGGCTGAGTCCTAAATCTGATTCTGAAGTCGTGCTTACTTCCTAAGTACGGCTCATCTTCCTTGCCATCCCAGCCATTCCTGAAGCTCATTTACACATCTTCATGGGGAGCGAGATTAACTGGGCTCGGATCATACTCGATAAGATGGATTCTTTCGAGTGTATCCGAAAGTCCACGAAGTCTGCTCATATCCTATATACATGCCTTCTGACACTTGTCTTTCGCCACTTTCGTGTCACTGTCCCGTGATGATGAGCGTCCCCTCGGTCCCCCTCTGAATGCGACGGCCGTCAAGAAGTCTCTTGCGGCGCTTCGTCACGTTCAGAGGACGACCCCCTCTGCTTCAGCGTCTGCTTCAGCCTCAGCTGCTCCTGCTCCCTCTATCACTCTTGATGAGCTCGCTCGTTCCGTGAGACGTATGGAGTCTCGTTATGCTCGTACTGAGGAGATACTTGCTCGTATCGCCTCTCGTTTGGGCATTGAGATCCCTCCGTCAGTTTCTGACGAGGAGTTGGATGAGGATGAGATTGAGGAGCTCGTTCGTGTTGCTACTCGTGCCCCTGCGGACACTTCTGGTGCTGTTGTTTCTTCTGCTGGTGACCCCGAGAGCACACCTGGTGCCACCATACCTGCGGTGGTTACTTCTTCTGGTGTTCCCGAGGCCACTACCGTTGCTGCTCCAGAGATCACCACTCCTGTTGTGCCAGAGATTTCCACTCCCGTCGCTCCTGTTGACACACCTGCCATTCCAGTGACCACTCCTGCTGCAGAGCCTGCTGCTGCTGCTGCAGATCCTGCCGCTTCCTCCTGAGCTTCTCTGAGGACTCTCCTAGTGCACTTTGGATGATAGATCTTATAGTGAGAGTGTGGGTTAGGATAGTGTGAGTGGTTATGATATTTTGATGTTTTGATGTATTTTGATGTATCTCATATGATGTTTTGAGATTGTTGTATGTTTTGTGATACTCTGATATCAGTTGTGTGATATGATGTATTTTGTGCTTCGATCGTTGGATCGCTTATGTATGTTGTCGATGTATCATTTTGATGTTCTCATGCTTTATATATATTGTTGACATTTCATTCTCTTGTGCACATTATATTTTTATGTCTCTGATGTTTGGTATCGTCGCTCGACGATAATTACTTGGTTAAATAGAAATTATTTCTATGGAAACATAGAACTGTTTTCCATGCACTAAATTAACCAAGAATGTTGATATTGGAGAGTATATTCCATAACTCAATTCGTAACATTAATTTGAGTTTTGATGATTTTATTTACCGATTTTCGACTTTGGTCTCAGTGACACGCTTTGATTTAATTCGTATTTTCCTTTGGTGTCATTTGGACCAAGGTTTTAGGTATCGGTTTCGGAGAGGGTATCGCTCTGCCCAAAATTTAGGTTTCGGTATCGGTATCGCCCGTTTCGGCGGTATCGGAAGCAAGTTTCGGTATCGTCCGTATCGTCCGTATCGGTAGTTTCGTTTCGGTATCGGTATCGGTATCGGAGATATTTTATTGTATTTTCCTGTATTTTTGTATTTTTTGTATTTTCCTGTATTTTCATGTATTTTTGTATTTTTTTTGTATTTTATACTTATATGTATTTTACTGTATTTTCTTGTATTTAACAGTATTTTCCTGTATTTTATACTTTGTTGTATTGTCCTGTATTTCGGTATCGGAGATACTTTGCTGTATTTTTCTGTATTTTATGCATTTTCTTTATTTTTTATGTATTTTCATGTATTTTTCATGTATTTTTCTGTTCACATTACTCATTTGTAACAACAATTAACTAATTAATAGATATAAAAGAACAATAAATATTGATGAACCATAAATCTGCCTTCATAATACAAAAGCTGAATAAAATACATCAAAAGATACAAAAATGAAGAAAATAAATAAAAAGATACAAAAATCTCATTCGTAGTTCTCATCATCCGGCTGCTGTGCATGGTAGTATGGAGGATATGAATACTGCATCTGTTCCGGGCCTAAAAAAGATATCATGTTATCATATGCTGAGGGCCGGCTCTGCTCGATGAAAGGCGTGTCATGACTGCCTTGACTGCTGGACTGCTCAGTCACGTTCAGACCGTACCTGTATTGACTATCATAGTCAGCATAGACATCAGAGTGTCTGTACGGTGCGCAATAATCGCCTTGGCTTCCTGAGTATCCACCGGAATAAGATTCATAACCTCCATAATAATCAGAAGCGCGTTGATACCCTTGATATTCAGAGTGTCTACCGTAGGCATCGTCCCCCCGTTCTTCACTGTGCTGCCTATCATGCTCTCTATACCCATGCGTATCATAAGTATGGTCTCCACGTCTCTCAGCAGGGCGAACGGATGCCGACGCACCACAACCTCCGTCTGTAGGACCTTGGTCATCGGAAGACGAACCATCATCGCTATCGTGCCGAGCCCGAGTGAGTGCCTTCTTTCGCTTGTACGTGATATTCGCAGGGGCGTGACTTGGCCGCGGCTGGTTGCTTCGTGTACGTTCTGCTTCCGCAAGCGCCTCGTCCAACCAAGGATTGTCTCTGTCATCGAGCACCCTGTCTTCTGTCTCCCTGGTCCATTCCTCCAATGGATCATCCTCGTGAAAAATCTGATCCAAATCGATCAGCTGGTGATCGGCCTTCTCGCTCCTTCTCGCATGTCTATGTCGCAGTCTCATATTATAATGCACATAGACCAGCCTTTTAAGGTGTTCCATTGTTAGCCTGTTCCTGGTCTTTGTGTGAATGAGGGAGAAGGTGGTCCAGTTTCGTTCACAGTTGGACGACGAGACAGTTTGGCTCAACACACGCACAGCTAATCGTGTAAGCGTTGGAGCTTGCTCTAACCCAACACTATTCCACCATTGAGCTGCAACAAGTTCCAGTGGTCAGAAAAGATGGACCGTTTTATGGGGAACATATAGAAATCTAAGATCCATATAGATACCTGGAGTGACCCTTGTTATCGCCATTTCCGCCTTAGCGGAGCCGAAATAACCAACTCTCATCTTATAGGCCTCCAGCTACAATCATCAATCATAATTTTAGAATGTGAACTACTACATCGAATCATATATCAAAATAAAAATATCCGAATTTCATTTACCTCTCTGTCAATCTCAATTTGATTCGAGATGTCTGGTTCAAGCCTCTCGATCACGCGTCTGAGTCCAACCAGCACCTCGTTGTCGTTTGTTGCATTGGAGGAGTATTGAAAGCGAGGATTCAGAAAATAGCCTGCAGCATGAATATCTTGATGTAGCTGCTTATCCCATCTCTTGTCTATCATGTCCCACCATTTTCTGTATCCCCTACCAACATTCTTCCGAATTTCCTCTTTGACACGGTCCATGGCCTCGTAGAGATACCCCATCTCGGCCTTATCATCGCTGTCGACCATTCGAAGAACCTTCACCAGGGGCTCAAATACGGCGATGACATTAGAGATACTCTGCCAGAATTCATCGCCATGAATCAGATCGTACACATTGTTTCCAACCTCCCTATCTTTTGGTTTAAGCCTTGGAAAGTTATCGGACCAGTCCCTGGATGTGATCATTCTCCGCAGGTCATCTCGGTGCGCGTACAGAGAGTCCAAAGCAATGAAGTGGGTCGCAAATCTTGTTATCGCGGGCCGGATCAACTCTTTTCCACCCGTCTCTCTTCTCATCAAGCTGAGCACCCATCCTTTGTTGTATATGAATCCTGTTACCATCTGACTTTGTGTGACGATATTTTTGACTACTTCTTCTTTTGCCATGTCAGAAAATATCAAGTCGATACAATGCGCCGCACACGGGGTCCAATACAGATGATGTCTCTTTTGCATCAGCAGCTGCCCAGCTGACTTGTAGTTTGCCCCGTTGTCGGTAACTACCTGGACTACTCTATGCTCCCCAATTAGTTCTACATATTTGTCCATAAGATCAAATATGTAAGGACCGTTCTGGAATTGGTTGGTTGCATCCACAGAGTCCAGGAACACCGTCCCGTGGGTCGAATACACAAGGAAGTTAATTATCTTCCTTCTGTTTTGTGTTGTCCAGCCATCGCA
Organism: Scilla litardierei; assembly: GCA_030789695.1. Classification (NCBI taxonomy): domain Eukaryota; kingdom Viridiplantae; phylum Streptophyta; class Magnoliopsida; order Asparagales; family Asparagaceae; genus Scilla; species Scilla litardierei. Next base: position 755,337,545 of record CM061142.1, on the reverse strand, counting down.
CATCAGTGTGCAACCGTACTCATCCCACTGAACACGAAAAGTTTCTACATAATTTTTCATCTCTTCGTACTCCATGTCCAAGTATGTGTGTGACAGCTCCCAAGCAGTGGGTGGAGCAACGCCACGTCCCGATTCCGCAATAGCATCCACCATGGGTCTGTAATATGGGCTATTGGTCACATTGTATGGGATGTGGTTGAAGTAGAAAAATTTGGCCATAGCTCGGCCGACATAAGCCTTGGCATTCTTCATGAAGGTATTCTTTATGGTTGATTGGGATTTACCCTTCTTCGTTTGAGAAAAAGGGTCGGCACCGGGTCTGAGAGCTCCGGCTGGTCTACCGGTTGGCTGAACATCGCGAGCAGAACCGCACGCGAATATACCGGCCATTCGGGCGGCACGACTACCCGATCTGGCTAGCCCAGGGGCTCCAGACCCAGACGATCCTGCTCCCATCCTTCTGCCCTCACTTCTAATCTCTTCTTCGACAAGTTCTTGTCTACTTCTTCTAAGAGCTCTTCTAAGGTCCCTCGCCTCCTCGGTCTCATCCTCATCCTCATCTGAGTCATCTGATATTGCCTCCGTCTGCTTTGCCCTTATCTCCTCCTCTATCCTCTTCTTCTCAAACCTGGCCTGTACCTTTTCGGTCTTCTTCTGAAATATGTGTGCTCTCATCTCTTCACGCACTTCTTTAGGTACCTCGGGGCATGTCAGCACATCCCCGGTAATTCCTGCCAAGTGATCCTTAAGGCGAGACACGCCTCCATGCATTTCTTTCCGGCAATAGTTGCACCTTACTTGTCTATGGTTCTCTGCGATCATTTTACAGTGAGCCCACCCAATATCCACCGTCTTCTCCTTTGGAGTTCTTCGAGACATGTTAATTACTGCACCATAAACCAAGGGTTACAATTAATCTTGAAAAGATTATTAACGTATTAGACTTAGATATAGTCGACGATGTCACATAATCATGATTTGCGTCTTTGCGGTCCAGCGGAACACGGTCAGGGAATTGACTAAGCCAGGATCACTTATACCCAGTCTAGCTAGGTTGATCCAGCAAACTTAGCCAAGCACATTGAGCCGGATCATGGTCCATTGAAGGAAACTTATCATTCATATGTTTGCCATCAACTAAAAGGCTTTTATTAAAACTAGTTAATCATATCAACTAGTTGAATCCTAAAATTCGAATTTATTAGGATTCGTTAATAACTTTTATTAGAGTCCTTATCAGCTATAAGGTTTTATTTGTTTCAACGTGCTATCCTAATCATGTATTTGGATTTTAATAGATTCACATTACGACAATTTAAAGTGTACACTTTTATCAAAATTATTATTAGAACGTTTAAAATAATAATCGTTGGAAAGGACTACCCTAATCAGGAATTAGGTATTTAATAGTTGTAACAATTTACTAAAAATAGCATGTCAATCTAAAATGCGTCTCGTAAGTTTTAGAAGAATTTTAATGGCTAACCTAAGAGGCTTTCTTGAATTATCATATAATATGCAAGAAAATAGAATTACCATTAAAACATGCCAACTAAATTTTATCTCATAAAATTTAGCATGCAGATAAGCAACTTAAATATCGCACAAAATCAAGTTTCTAACCTTTTAATAATTATCGCATAATTATTTACATGAACAACAGTTTAACAAATTATCCCTTAAATAATAACATGCAACTTCTATAATATTTATTCGGTCTCGGTTTACTATCAAATTTCTTGTAAATACTGGTAAATATGAAATAAAAAAAATTTAGTTCTACTTCTATAATTTGTTAAAATTATTAATATTTTTAGTATTCCTTTAGTACACATTACTTAGCATTTATTAGTGGTATACTACATTTATTACTCTATACCATTATTAGTATTATAATTTTTAAGTATTGCTATTGTAAATTTCCAATCCTTTTTTAAAATTTATAACCTATTTTTACTGGAAATTTTAGTATTTAATATTTACTTAATTGCTTATATATATTTTTATTATTTTTAATATTTTTAAGAAATAATTATAATTTCGAAAGTATTTGTTAGAGTATAATACTAAAGTAATTAAACTTAAATTATTTAAGAAATAATTATAATTTCGAAAGTAGTTATTTCTATAGTATTCATTAGTATTTCTAAAGTATTTGTTAGAGTATAATACTAAATTGATTAAACTTAAATTATTTAAGAAATAATTATAATTTCTATAGTATTTAAGTTTAATTATTTCTTTAGTATTCATTATTATTTCTAAAGTATTTGTTATATATAATACTAAAGTAATTAAACTTAAATTATTTAAGAATTAATCCATATCTGGATTTAATGGCTTTCGAAGTCTCAATGTCAAAATTTTTGAATTTGAAAACAACATGTAACATAATTTGTCTAGTTAATTAGAATTAATGGTCCCAATACCTAAGCTTTGAATTTTTAGCATATCAAAATTTGGAGCAGCAGAGGGCGTAGACCCTAGGGTATTTAAAATTTAAACTTTTAAATGGCATTTCTCCTCATCCCCTAGCAAATAAGGAGTATTTACAAGTTTGCCATTCAGTCCAATTAAAGGGGTTTTAAGTGTGATGGCATTATTGTAAATAAACGAAACATTATCGTAAGTTTGCTCAAAATGTTCAATTTATTTACTCTATTGCCATTAGTTTATTATTAATAGGTTCTATTTAATGGCACTACTGTAAATCTTTGATAAATCAATGGGCAGCTACGTAATTAATCACATGGGGATTAAATACCTCTTTTAATGCGTGTTGCTGTGGTGTTTACGCAATCGAAGCTCGAAGCGACGCGCTGGGTTTGAAGCGACGACAACTACGCACTCCGTTCGACGCCTTCGAAGCTCGAAGCGACGCGCTGGGTTCGAACTTCGAAGCGACGGCGACTACGCACTCCGTTCGACGAGACGACGTCCTCCAGGGATGGCGAGAGCTCCAGCGGGTCGACAAGCATCGGCGATCTCCCGTGGCTTCCACCAGCTTCGACGAACTCCAGCGCTTCCACCAGCTTCGACGAGTTCCAACAGCTTCGAACAGAGATGCGGCGACCTCCAGCGGCTTCGACGTGATGCGGCGAGCTACTCAGTTGAATTAGGGCTTCCAATTTTGGAGATTTCTCAAGAGAGAGGTATGTTACTTTGAGATTTTTCGCCTTCGATTCCCTCTTTTTATAACTTTTTCACTTTATTTTCTGTTCACTCACGTTCATTTCTGTTCACTCACGGGGTTTTGCTTTTTGTATGCCTCGTCGTCTTCCTCAGTCGTCGTCTTTCAATTTCTGTACACCCGTGATTTTTTCTCTCTTCAATTTCTGTTCAATCGTGCTTTTCTATGTCAATTTCTGTACAATTTCTATTCAATTGTTGTTGTCTTCTCAATTCCTTTTCATTTTCCACATAGGGTTGCCGGAACCCTAGGGTTCCGGCCAGTATCGCCCGGTATCGGGCGATACTGGCCGGAACCCTAGGGTTCCGGCCGATACCGATTAATTGGGTGGGTTTCGTACCGTTAGGGGGCGGTACCGGTACGAAACGGCCGATACCAACTGGTATCGGCCGATACCTTGAACCTTGATTTGGACTGTGGTCGTATTCTACGACTCCCGTGCTTTTATTTGAAGCCATTGTTGTTGTCGTTGATCTCCTCCCACTCTTTTTGCTAATGCCAAAGGGGGAGAGATATAATAATGACGATGAGCTAAATGATAATTTAGAGCATTTTTCCAAGAATCTAATTTGATATGTAGATTCAGGGGGAGTTAAGATATATAAATGGATTTTCAAATCTGATATTTCAATAATCGATTCTCATTTTATACTTTACTCGTCTGCTTGATGCGTATGATTAATATATATGTTGGAACTAACGTGTCATCAATGCAGGGGGAGTAAGTAAATTACATTTGAATCATTATTTTTTATTATTATTTGTTGGTTTGTCATCACCAAAAAGGGGGAGAATGTTGGATATTGGACTCCCCGGAGTTGGTTTTGGATGATGAACAAACATAAACATATCGTGAACTAACTCTTTGTGAGCACAGTTATGGAGATCGTCGCCAAATTTATATGAACATCCAAAGCGACGTCTCGAGACTTCTCAATACGCATGATCGTATGCCTAAAGCTTCGTTGAAGCTCAAGGACCATTTTAGAAGTCATGATGATTCGGATCGCAGCTTTCGAAGACGGTTCGTCAAGTTTATTTAATGTCTTTTAGCTTCGTCCCGTAGAATGTTAAGCCTTGAGTAGATCTTACGTTTTTATCTTCATAATGCTCATGTCTTATATCTAGGATCTTAGTAGAAGTCCATACGAACTTTCCCGAAGCTTCGCGCTTCGATTCGCGACTTCTTGTGCATGTTAGTTGGTTCAAGAAGAAGAACCAACCGACTAGATGGTGATCTAGTCGGTCGGCAAAGCTTCTTGGACCGACTAGTTTGCCTTCTCAATTTCTAGCTCAGTTACTGTTTACAGTTAGTCGGTCAAAGAAGGTTCACCGACCGACTAGTTGTGAAACTAGTCGGTTAAGAATCCTTCTTGGACCGACTAGTTGAACTTCCATTTTTTTGAGCCTGAGCTACTGTTTATCATTAGTCGGTCTATGTACATTTGGCGACCGACTAGTTGATGAACTAGTCGGTCAACATTTGTTCTTGGACCGACTAAATCAATTTGTACTCAGACTATTTGTTTTATCTCTTAGTCAGTCTAAGTTCACTCACCGACCGACTAGTTGTGAAACTAGTCGGTTGGCAAGTGTTCTTTGACCGACTAGTTCTGTTAGTCTGAACTTCGATCTATTCATTGTTCACCATTTAGTCGGTTCATGTTGTTTGACCGACCGACTAGTTGATGAACTAGTCGGTCAGTGGTTGTTCTTTCACCGACTAGTTTGGTTCAGAATAGAGCCGTTGGAGCTTTAATTGAAACGTTTTTCTCTCTCTCTCTTTCATCTAACCTATAAATACTTGATGTGCTGCATTCATTGCACTCAAGGCTGATATTAAGAGAAGTTTATAGATCAAAGAGAAAGCATTCAATCTCATTCAAAGCTCATTCATTTCCAATCTAGAATCTCTCCCTCACTCTTATTTCAAAAGAGAGATTCATTGATTGTGAGCCTTCCAAGCCAAGTGCTTGATTCTAGGTCACCAACAACCTCATAGCTCTCCATCGCTGATCTACATCTTGGAGCTAGGGTTTGGTGCCTCTTCATCTTTCCCAAAATCATCTTTGCCCTAATTCGTAAGTTTACTCAAGGCATATGTATTTTGTGGTAAGCATTTCTATTTCATTTACTTTCGATATTGTAAGTGCTTCACTCTCGGTTGTGAGAGTTTGTTTGTGATCCCGGATTGTGGGAGTCACAATTTTCATTTGTGTATTGTTACGAGGTGGAACTCGCGTACAATGAATTTGTATTATGGGGAACCAAGGGCACTGTGGTTATATGGAAATGAGGGGTTAGGTAGGCTGTTTTACAAGTGATTAGTGGGGTGAAGAAGTCGGATCCGTCGCCGGTGATGCCCACGGGGTCGAATCTCGCCGGATGCAGAGGAAGGTTGGACGGTAGGGGGCTGACGCTAACTCCGGTCAAGGGGCGAGCTCTCCTGCAGCACGAACAACTCGTCAGAAGGGCGGGGTTGGGGTTCAACCCTTAGCCCCTCCGATGCCTAAGTCAGTAATAGGGCTTAAAACGGGGGCTAGACACGCCGGTCGGACTCTCTGTGTGTCCGCCGCCCGTGACGAGCTTTAGGTGGGAGAGCCAAGATATGGAAGACCTTAGCTCTCGTGTGTGAATAATAGAATGAGAGAGAATTTGTCAACCCTCTCTCCGTAAGAGGAGAGGGGGTATTTATACCTGACGGGTGATGACTAGGCGTGCTGAGCTGGCATGCTGACTGGACGCGCTGAGCTGGCTCAGACGTCAGCGGAAACTCCAGACAAGGGCGTCGGGACTCGGGTTACCAGACCTGCTTTCGTCAAGCGGCGCGACGGCCGGGGGGGCTTTTGTCGGGGTGTCAGAGCCGAAAGCATTAACTGTCAGATGGCTCAGCCGCCAGGGGGTGCTTTGTCAGACGGTCGGGTGACGTATGTGTCAGTAGTGTCCTTATCCTAGGCTGTTTGTCGTTCGCGTCGAACTAAAGGCCGGGCTGTGTCACTCTAGGCGCCGCGGTTCGCGGGAGTCGGGCGGGCCGTCCCGATCGGGGGTTGGCCGGACCGGCCGCGCCCCCCGGTCGGTCACGGGGTGTGGCCCGCTGGTACGGAAGGGTACATCCGCGCCCGTCAATAGGCCTGGCCTAGCTACCCAAGCGTCCACAAGCGCACTACCCCGGTGGGTCGGGCGGCTGCGGTTGTTCGCCTCGACCGGTTCGGAAAACGCTGCAAGGTGCGCCTGACTCCATGACGCCCCGGACTTTCGGGGCGGCGGCCCTTTTGTGATATGGCGAGTTAATGGGGTATGTTAGCGGATCCGGACGGGAGTCTGACTCCTACGATCTTTAGGTCGTAACAATTGTCCCCGGCATTCGAGCGCGAAGCGGAAGCCCGGTTCGGCTCGGATGGCGTAACGTTACTGTGATACTACCTTTTACTTGTGACTCGGATCTGGATCTCAGCTCCGGGGGTGATGCCGGCCCCGCGGGGTGTGTCCCGCTGTAGCGGGATCGCGAGGTCTCTTCCTGACTCTGAGCCCAGCGGGGCGTCGTTCGAAAATAAAAGGGGGAGTATTATACACCTATCTTTATTGGAAGTCTAGGCGATATTTACAATACTTAGGAGGAGATGTGTGGGACGGTGGGTTGTCCAAATTTGTTGTTCGCTTTGCCGGGAGGAGCAGATCCCTGCGTCAGGGCGGTCTTCCCGTATGTCGATTACCGAATTCCTACCGCCACTGTCCAGGGGTGAGCCGAGGAACCGACCCACGGTCGCAGGAGGGGACCCTCTTCTTTTCCCTTTCTTTGCTTCCTCGCGTTTTGCCTCGCTGTCGCCGTGCTGGGGGGTTGCGCGGCCTCGCCGGGGACCCCGCACACCGAGGGGGAACCCCCGGGTGGCTGAGGACGAGGTGACGGTGGTGGCGCCGATGGGCGAGCCGTTGGGGGGGTTTTCTCCTCCCCGGCACCCTGTGGGGATCGCAGAAGGTGACGGCGTTAATTAGGGTGTTGCGGCCCGCGGCCAGCTATCTGGACCTGCCTTTTGGTACAGTAACAAGCAGGAGGAAAGCTGACGGGCGGAGCCTCCCATGTGTAAGGGGAATATCCTGTTGGAGGTGGTGGGGCTATAGCGGCCACCGTCGGGGGAAGTGAGGCCCGTCGGCGGCTATCGGCTTTTTCCGTAGTTCGGTGGGGCATTTGGGGCCGTTTTGTGCCCGGAGTGAGGGTATGAGAATCCCCTGCATCTCTCTTTTTCCATTTCCCCTGGCCTATGGAGGGGGGTATTTATAACGAGGTTCCGCGGAAGGGTTTCTCTTGGGTAATGCGGGGGATTAGCGTTTCAAAGGGGCTCCGCGGAATCACGTGCTTTGGGAATCGCTTTTCCCCGGCGGTATCCGGCACTCTGGCCTCTCGGGGGCGTGTTGCTGCTGACGGCGCGTCGACCGAGCGGCCTTTCGTTATGTTGAGTCGCATCGTGGCACTGTTCTGATGAGACAGGGCCGCTGCCTTTTCAGGACTGGGCGTATATTTCGCGGCCTCTGCCTTGGGACCGGTCCATTCCGGGTCATGTTGTTTTGGCATCTTGCGGAAGTTACGCAATTACCAATCATGCCCCCAACATTCCCGTGTCCGAGATCGCGAGGTCTGGGGGAAGGGGATGTTGTTGGCTTGTGTTGCCTTTGGGCGGGGCGGGGGATCGGCGGAGTGGCTAGGGGTGATTCACGCTATCCTATCGTTATTTAATCTCGGGTCGACCCTGTTACGCGGGGCGGGTTCCAGTGTATCTCTTTCCCCCTTGAGGGAAAGGTGTCGGTGACTTTTAGTGAGCGGGGCTCGCGCTGCAGGCGTAGATTTCCCGGAAGTTCTATGCCAGTTAGGAGGGGTAGTGCGCTGCTAACCCGGCGCTTGGCGGGGGGATAGCTACCCGCTATGGTGTTCTCCGAAAAATCTGAGCGTATAAAGGACATTTTTATTTAGATTTGTAAAGGCTGATCTACAGCTCGTACAGGAGTTCTTAGTTTATCGCCCGTTGTGGGGTCAGATCCGGCTGGGGGAGCCATAGAGCTGTCCTCGCCCGTGGTTTAGTGACCTCCGGATCGGGTTGTCGCTGTGGGCCGGGTGGGCCCTTCGTAACTTGAATTGAGCTAGGCGCGGAGGAGAATGGCCGCCTTCCGTGCTGAAGTGTTGCAAGGTCTCTTTGGCGATCGTGCCGCCTTCCCTCCGTTGCTTCGTCATCTCTTTCCGCGGACAGGGTTTTCCTCGGTCCGGAAAAGGCGCCGAGGAGGGAAGCCGTCTTGATGAGGCTTGCTCCTTGGGGAGGTTCCTGAGCATCGGGCCGTCCCCCGCCGCCCTGTGCCTCGCTGCTTCGGTTTGAGGGTTGGGTTCGGCGCCCGATGGTGTATGGGCGAGCTGACATGCCAGGACTTGCCGTTTGGGCTTGTCGGGGATGCAGCCTTTCCGAGGTCCTCGGTCGGAGGTCGAGGGCGGGGAGGTACTGGCCGGCCAGCGCTGGGGGCTCTCGCCCGCCCGGTCGGCTTTGAACGGATGCCATTCTTTCTCCGACTCGTCTTTGTTTAGGGGACGGAGGCGTGAAAGGTGGATTTCCCTTGTGTAAGTGGAATATCCAGTTGGCGGTGCTGGAGATGCAGGCATCGCTGCCCTGGGCGGCGGGAACCATTGATGGCCGGTGACCTCTCTTTTGTTAGGGCGTTGTATCTCGGCCCGTTTCCCGGTGGGTGGGGGGATCAAGAGGCGGTTTCTCATGTTTCTCATGTCTGCCGGTTTTTTTATTTTCAGAAGGGGGAGTGGCGTCTTTATAGGGAGATCTCGCTTATGGTTTCTCCTCCTTTCAGAAGGGGGAGTGGCGTCTTTATAGGGAGATCTCGCTTATGGTTTCTCCTTTATTTATTGCGCTGAGTTGGCACCATTAATGGGCTCCTCGAATTCATGCCCATAGGAAACCGCCTTTGCCAGGTGGCTCTCACGGGTACTCTTTTGGAGCGAATCATTAATGGTGGCGTGTTTCTCGAGCGTCCTTTCGTTTCGTCGAGTCACATCGGGGCCGCCAACTCGGGAGCTGGCGTCGTTTCGTCCTGGTTTGTGTGCCCCTGTTTTCTTTTGACTTTTCGAGGGCCACGGGCTCGGGCCCCTCTTGGGTTTGGGTGGCTAGGGTTGGTCCTGCCCCAGAGGTGTGGATGGGGGAGCGGGCGCGTAGCCCGGCCCGTGCCCTTCTCTGGTTTGGGTGGCTAGGGTTGGCCCTGCCCCAGAGGTCTGGAGGGGGGGAGCGGGCGCGTAGCCCGGCCCGTGCCCTTCTCTGGTTTGGGTGGCTAGGGTTGGCCCTGCCCCAGAGGTCTGGAGGAGGGAGCGGGCGCGTAGCCCGGCCCGTGCCCTTCTCTGGTTTGGGTGGCTAGGGTTGGCCCTGCCCCAGAGGTCTGGAGGGGGGGAGCGGGCGCGTAGCCCGGCCCGTGCCCTTCTCTGATTTGGGTGGCTAGGGTTGGCCCTGCCCCAGAGGTCTGGAGGGGGGAGCGGGCGCGTAGCCCGGCCCGTGCCCACCTCTGGTTTGGGTGGCTAGGGTTGGCCCTGCCCCAGAGGTCTTGAGGGGGGGAGCGGTCGCGTAGCCCGGCCCGTGCCCTTCTCTGGTTTGGGTGGCTAGGGTTGGCCCTGCCCCAGATGTCTGGAGGGGGGAGCGGGCGCGTAGCCCGGCCCGTGCCCTTCTCTGGTTTGGGTGGCTAGGGTTGGCCCTGCCCCAGAGGTTCGGAGTTTTATCGAACTGCAAAACTTGTGTAGGAATAACCATATTTGGAAGAACGGATGGATATGTATACTGCGTATAAGAAAAGAAAAACTCACAACTATTGGTAGAATTTTAGCAGATGTTTTGCGTTCCAAGGGTGGGCCAGTTCGCTCCCTTCGGGGGTAGCCAGGATGTACGTGGCCGGCCCGACAATGTCGATCACCGTGTAGGGTCCTTCCCATTTAGCGGCCAGCTTTCCCCGCTTTGCAGTCTCGGGGCGGAAGGTGGCATCTCGGAGGACCAAATCGCCGATCCTGAAGGTCCGCGGTTTCACACGGGAGTCGTAATACCGCGCCATCCTTTGGCTGTGCTTGACGAGTCTAGTCAGGGCCCGGTCTCGCACCTCGTCTATCAACTCCAAACTGAGACCGAGTCCTTCTACGTTGGTTTCTTCGTCGAAGAGCTTTAGCCGGAGTGTCTCCTCACCGATTTCCACAGGAACGACCGCCTCCGATCCGTATGCTAGCACGAAGGGGCTTTCCCCAGTCGAGGCCTTGTGGGTGGTACGATAAGACCACAGGATCCCCGGCAGCTCGTCGACCCAAGCCCCCAGAGCGGCGTCCACCTTCTTCTTCATCGGGTTCAGGATACATTTATTCGCGGCCTCCGCCATTCCGTTGCACTGTGGGTGGGCGACTGACGCGAATTGGAGTTTGATTCCCCAGCCCGAGGAGAAGTCGCAAAAGCCCTCGCAATCGAACTGCTTTCCGTTATCCGTGACAATGGAGCGGGGAATCCCGAAGCGGCATATGATGGATTGCCAGATGAAGCCCTTCATGTCCGTCCACGCGATTCGCGCCAGCGGCTCTGCTTCGATCCATTTTGTGAAGTAATCTACGGCGACGACTAGATACTTCCTTCCCCCGGAGGCCTTTGGGAATGGCCCCAGGATGTCGAGCCCCCACTTGGCGAAGGGGATCGGGCTTAAGATGGGCATTAGGTTGGCCGGGGGTGCAGTCGTCCGCCGGCAGAACTTCTGGCATGCTTCGCACTTCTTGACGTACTGTACCGCATCCCGGATCATCGTCGGCCAGTAGTATCCTTGGCGCATTACTTTGTGGGCGATGGTGCGCCCGCCATGGTGGTTTCCGCAGAAGCCTTCATGCACCTCGCGGATGACTTGCTCAGCCTGCTCCGGGCCCAAGCATTTCAGGTAGGGCAGGACGTCGAAATTGGCACGGCGGCGGCGGTACAGCACTCTGTCGAGAAGTACGAATGAAAGGGCCCGCCTTTCCACTGTTTTGCCAGCATCCGTTCCTCGGGTAGCTCGCCCGTCTCTAGGTACTTCATAATGGGGGCCATCCATGACGTCCTCGTGTCCGCGCACATCAGTTCTCCTTCGTCGATGGTCGGCGTCGCCAGGCTTTCCACGTAGATTGCCTTCCCGATCTCGGCCGCTGAAGAGGAAGCCATCTTAGACAGGGCATCCGCCCGGAGGTTGCTGGAGCGGGGTAGGTGTTGGACGTCCTCTTTCTTGAACTTTCGGAGTTCGATCTGGATGCGATTCAAGTATCGCTTCATTGTTTCCTCTCGGGCCTCGAAGCCCCCCAGGATCTGTTGAATGACGAGACGGGAGTCACTTAGGAGCAACACATTCGTCGCCCCCACTGCCCTAGCGAGTTTTAACCCGTTAACCGCGGCTTCATACTCCGCGACGTTGTTGGTGGCCGGGAAGCTGAAGCGTAGGGCGTATTCCAACGAGCATCCGTCGGGAGTCTGAATGACGATACCTGCTCCCGTCCCGGAGCCTGTGGCGGAGCCGTCGACGTGGATGGTCCATAATTCGCCCGCTGCCATCGGGGAGGGCGCTGAGGGTTCGCCCACCTCGATCCTCTGTGGGGATGTGGTCGCCGATGGGAGCTCTGTCCGGTCCCCCGGCGGGGCTTCCGCGGTGCATTCCACCACGAAGTCGGCCAGCGCTTGGCCCTTGATCGCCGTCCGGGCTTTGTACGTTATGTCGAACTCGCTGAGCTCGACGCTCCAGTTGAGCATCCTTCCCGATCGCTCCAGCCTTTTCAGGTTCTTTTCGAGGGGCATGTCGGTGTGGACGATTATGAGGTGGGCCTGGAAGTAGGGTCGGAGCTTCCGGGCCGTGGTTATTAGGCAGTAGGCGGCTTTCTCGATAGGGCTGTAACGAGTCTCCGCCTCCCGGAGGATCCGGCTGACATAGTAAACGGGGCGCTGCACCCCTCCTTCCTCCTTGATCAAGACGGAGCTAACGGCCTCCTCGTTGGTCGCCAAGTATAACCCTAGGGGTTCGCCTTCCCCCGGCCGCGCGAGGAGCGGTGGGCTCTGTAGGTAAGCTCTCAGCTCCGCGAACGCTCGCGCACAGTCGCCGTCCCACGGGATCACCCTCCTATTGTCTTTAGCCTCGCCAAAGGCTGTCCGCAAGACCCTAAAGAAGGGGAGCGATTTCTCCGCAGATTTCGACAGGAATCGCCCCAGAGCCGCGATCCGGCAATTCAGTCGCTGCAAGTCCCGGATCGTCCGGGGCTCCGTCATACCGATGAGGGCCGTCACCTTGTCGGGGTTCACCTCATTTCCCCGCTTCGTTATCATGAAGCCCAGGAATTTTCCCGATTGCACGCCAAAGATACATTTCGCGGGGTTTAGCCTCAGGTTGTATCGGCGGACCCTCTGGAAGGTCTCCTGCAGGTCGGCGAGGTGGTCGAGGGCCCTTCCGCTCTTCACCAGCATGTCGTCGATGTAGACCTCCAAGTTTCGCCCCACCTGAGGGCCGAATATTCGGTCTACCATCCGTTGATAGGTCGCCCCGGCGTTCTTCAGCCCAAAGGGCATCTTGGTGTAGCAGAAGGTGCCTTTGTCGGTGACAAAAGACGTCTTCTCCTCATCCCCCTCTGCCATCAGTATCTGGTTGTACCCCGAGAAGGCGTCCATAAAGCTTAACAACTCATAGCCAGACGCCTGGTCCACCAAGTGGTCGATCCTGGGCAGAGGGAAGCTGTCCTTCGGGCATACCTTGTTGAGGTCGATGAAGACGACGCACATGCGCCACTTTCCGCTGGGCTTCTTCACCAGAACGACGTTGGCGAGCCATTCGAGGTAGTCCACCGGCCGAACGAATTTGCCTTCGAGGAGTCGCTCTACTTCTTCCTCGGCTGCCCTCTTCTTTTCGCCCCCCGCGCTTCTCTTCTTCTGTCAAACGGGTCGGGCCTCCGGGTCCGCATTCAACCGGTGGGAGATTACCGCCGGGTCCACCCCGGGCATGTCAGCAGGCGACCATGCGAATATGTCCGCGTTTTCCCGGAGCAAGGCGACGAGGGCCGTCCTCAACGCGGACGGGAGTTTTGTCCCGATGGAGACAGTTCTTTCTTCGTCCGAGGCCACAGGGATCTCTTCCACTTCCTCGGCTGGGGTTGGACGCTGGTCGCAGAAATCCTCCCTCTCGTCAGGTATGAGAGTCGTCAGGGCCCGCCTCGGGCTCCTACACAGGGATGGCGTATGGTTGTGGTCTCCGAGCGTCTCCCGTCCTCCCCGCACCTGTCCCACCCCCCGCGGGGTCCGGAACTTCATCGTCTGATGTCGCAGGCTGGGGAGCGCCTCGATGGCCGTCATATATGGACGCCCTATGATTCCGTTATACGCCGAGGCGACGTTGACGACGACAAAATGCGCTTCCCTGGTGACGACCATCGGTTCCTCCCCCAGGTTCATAGGCAGGGTGATCGTTCCCTCGGTGGGGATCGCATGGCCGGTGAAGCCAGCGACAGGGCCCACACAGGGCTCTAAGTCTGCGCGCCCCCACCCCATCTTCTCGATCGTTGTCAGAAACAGGATGTCACAGGAGCTACCGGTGTCAATCAGGAGCCGGCCGACGTCAATCGCCCCAATCCGAGCCTCGATGACGAGGGCGTCATTGTTCTGGCTCCGTGCCTCCTGACCGTCCTCCCCGTTAAAGGTGATCGGGGGTCGGGGTATCTTCCTTCACTTCGGTCGGCGGCCGGCGCCCGCCATTGTCACCTGTTGGGCTTCGGCCTCCAGGATTGCAGGCGCCCGTCCCACCGAGGTTGGGCCTCCAGTTACCATCTCAATTCGCATGACTGCCTTCGGGGGGCGGGGCTCCTCCTTATCGCAGTTTGCCAGCGGTCCCCGTCCCCCCTCCTCCGGGGGGTCTCTCTCTCCTGGCGCAACCCGCCTCCCCGCAACAAAGTTCCCCAGGTGACCCGCCTGGATCAGTCGCTCGATCTCTCTTTTAAGGGAGTAACAACGGTCGGTGTCGTAACCGTGGTCCCGGTGATAACGGCAGTATCTCCGGGGGTCCCGCCTCGCTGGGTCCGTCCTCATCTCCCGGGGAGGCTCCGGCAGTAACCCGGCCCTTGTTGCCGCGGCCAGCACCTCCATCATGGGGGCATTGAGTCGCGTGTAATGCGCCGGTGGGGGGGGTCTTCTTGTCTTGGGATGACTCCGGGGGGCCTCCGCGCCAGGGCGAACTCGCGCGCCGGGCCAAGGCGATCTCGTGGGCGAGGCTCGGGCGGCTCCCGCCGCGGTAGGGCCATCGGATCGCGGCCTCGGCCCCTCTCTTCCTGCCTCGGCCGAGGGTGCGGCCGGGGTCCGTCTTGGGATGGTTTCGCCGGGGGGAATACGACCTTTGCACCGAGGGTCTCTTCGGCCAACGCGTGCCTCTCCGCCATTGCAACCAACGCTTCATAGTCGGTCGGCGGATCCCGGAGCAGGGATTTGTGGAGGCTCCGAGTTCGCAACCCCGTCTTGAAGGCCAGCATAAGCACCTCATCGCCGCATGTCACCACCGCCCGTCTTTCCTCCTGAAAGCGGCGGAGGTATCTTCCCGTTCTCTCCCCCTCCCTTTGGACTATCGTGCTGAGATAGTCTAAGGGCTTCTTTTTCGTTCGCCTGGCCCGGAACTCTTGGCAGAACTTGTGTGACAGTTCGCCAAAGCTCCCGACGGACCTCGCGGGCAAGCCAAACCAGTCCAACGCGGTTTCCCTCAGGCTCTGGGAGAAATGTCGGCATAGGAACGCCTCGTCCACATCCTGTGCCTCCATCGCCCCTCGGTATTGTTGCACGTGCGTGAGGGGGTCGCCTCTCCCGTTGTACGTGGCCAAGTGAGGGGGTTTGAACCTTATGGGCCTTGGGGCGGACGTGATCCATCGTGCAAGCGGCGTGGCCTCCTCTGGATAAGTGGGGCGATCCGGCACATCCCCTCTCCGCCATTCGGGGGTTTGGCTTCGGTCACGCCTCGGCCGCCAACGGCCCTCCGCCCCCGGGGAGTAGCTCCTCCCCCGGGCTGAGGAGTCGACGGGTCGCGGGCTACTGTCCTCCCAGCGCCAGCGCCTCCCGGCCAGCTCTCCCCGGGCCTCCATCCGTTCTTGATTCTCCCTGAGGAGTCTTTCGCGCTCGGCGACGAGGAAGCGTAGTTGTCGACAAACGGCTTCCTCGCGCTGGGTATCGGAGGGGTGGTGCTGGCGATGCAGGCCGCCTCCTCCAGGCGGGGACCTGTTCAGCAACGGGTCCCGCCCGTTCCCGGGCCGCCGGCCCGTCGCCGTCTCTTCAAGGACTTCTTGGTTGTTCCTGTTTTCTCTCCTTAGCCTCTCGCGCTCCGCGACGATGAAGTGGAGTTGGCGGCGGGCGGCCTCTCCTTCCTGGTAGGCCCTCCGGGCGGTCTCGGCCGCCTCATCCAAACGCCTTTGCGCGGCGGCCGCCTCCCCTAGGCGCCTCCACCGCTGCGCAACTTCCATCTCCTCTTCCAGAAGCCTTTGCTGGGCCGCAATCTCCTCAGCGAGCCCCCCGTTTTCTCCCTCTTCCTCGAACTGAAGGCGGAGGTTCCGCCTCACGTTCTGGGGCTCTGAGGGGCCTGGCGGAGGCTCCATTCCGGTCGTCTGATAGCCTCCCCTGGCCTGAGCGACGGCCTCGAAGCTCTTCAGGACGACGTAGGATGAAGTAGGTTCAGTTTCGGTGCCCACACCCGGAAGGGCGTCGGACGCCGGGGTGATTTGTAGAGAGAGCGGTTCCTGTCCCACGGGATCTTTGTCGTGGTCAGGGTTCCGCGGGATCGGCATGGAATCTAACATGGGTGTGACCCTTCGTTCCCACAGACGGCGCCAATTGTTACGAGGTGGAACTCGCGTACAATGAATTTGTATTATGGGGAACCAAGGGCACGGTGGTTATATGGAAATGAGGGGTTAGGTAGGCTGTTTTACAAGTGATTAGTGGGGTGAAGAAGTCGGATCCGTCGCCGGTGATGCCCACGGGGTCGAATCTCGCCGGATGCAGCTGAGGAAGGTTGGACGGTAGGGGGCTGACGCTGACTCCGGTCAAGGGGCGAGCTCTCCTGCAGCACGAACAACTCGTCAGAAGGGCGGGGTTGGGGTTCAACCCTTAGCCCCTCCGATGCCTAAGTCAGTAATAGGGCTTAAAACGGGGGCTAGACACACCGGTCGGACTCTCTGTGTGTCCGCTGCCCGTGACGAACTTTAGGTGGGAGAGCCAAGATATGGAAGACCTTAGCTCTCGTGTGTGAATAATAGAATGAGAGAGAATTTGTCAACCCTCTCTCCGTAAGAGGAGAGGGGGTATTTATACCTGACGGGTGATGACTAGGCGTGCTGAGCTGGCATGCTGACTGGACGCGCTGAGCTGGCTCAGACGTCAGCGGAAACTCCAGACAAGGGCGTCGGGACTCGGGTTACCAGACCTGCTTTCGTCAAGCGGCGCGACGGCCGGGGGGGCTTTTGTCGGGGTGTCAGAGCCGAAAGCATTAACTGTCAGATGGCTCAGCCGCCTGGGGGTGCTTTGTCAGACGGTCGGGTGACGTATGTGTCAGTAGTGTCCTTATCATAGGCTGTTTGTCGTTAGCGTCGAACTAAAGGCCGGGCTGTGTCACTCTAGGCGCCGCGGTTCGCGGGAGTCGGGCGGGCCGTCCCGATCGGGGGTTGGCCGGACCGGCCGCGCCCCCCGGTCGGTCACGGGGTGTGGCCCGCTGGTACGGAAGGGTACGTCCGCGCCCGTCAATAGGCCTGGCCTAGCTACCCAAGCGTCCACAAGCGCACTACCCCGGTGGGTCGGGCGGCTGCGGTTGTTCGCCTCGACCGGTTCGGGAAACGCTGCAAGGTGTGCCTGACTCCATGATGCCCCGGACTTTCGGGGCGGCGGCCCTTTTGTGATATGGCGAGTTAATGGGGTATGTTAGCGGATCCGGGCGGGAGTCTGACTCCTACGATCTTTAGGTCGTAACATGTATAATTTGACTTGTGAATGTTTTTCACAAGTATTTCATAGTGGAAATCTTGAGTTAGGGTTTCTAACTCAAGTATCCGGAGGGGATCCGGGTGTTTGGGACGTAGGATCACCGGGAACAAGTCGGTGAGACTTGGGTGGATCCGAACCCGTTAAATTGCTTGTTTGCGATTGTTTCTTTGTTGTCTAATATTTACATTTCCGCATTTCCGCATTATTGGTAGAGATTGAAAGATAATTAGGAATTATCCTCTTAAATATTTTAAAGTACTATTCACCCCCCCCCCCCTCTAGTACTTGTGCAGTAGCTTAGCAGGGCATTACAAATCTAGCTACCAAATACAAGCTCAAGTCGGACTTCCAAGGCTTCCATATGGGCTACGTCTACTTTCTTTTCAAATGCCAATATATTGTTGTGTGTGCTGCGTTCGATTTGTTCACTAGATTGTCATTGATGTCATGCTTGCCCTTGCCATTTGGGATCTCACTTGAAAGCATTCCTCAAAGCTGATTCCGATTGCTATCGTTTGGGGGCACTCGTCGGCCCTTCCACTTATGATATGGACCCAACCTGACACTCGAACTAATCCTTTCAAAAGATAAGAAGGTCCTGCGACTCAAGGTGGACACGGAGCTCATGCATGAGTTGCTATTGAGATAGACCTAGCAAGATTGTTTGTTCTAAGAATACAACCTCCTGCTACAAGTTCCCTTTTGTCCCATTTTGGCCTGGCAAGATTGTTTATTCTAAGAATACAACCTGCTTCTACAAGATACCTTTTGTCCCATTTTGGCACATATTCCAGTACGAAAATTTACATATGTTTTGCAAGCAGTTCAACACAATTGGCCATAGACTGCTTCGGTTTTATTTTGAGCCGATTCTTTTCCCACCAGACCAGCCTAGTGTCACACTCCAAAGCGATGTCGAATGGCCGGGCACACCTTTTTGAGGATGCTATGTTGCTCTACCTTAGGTACATCCGTGCTTGTGACAACGATGCATCACTGCTAGCTCTTTGCCACCTTCTTTCCCTTTGAGTGCATCTACATCCTTCCAAGGCCACATAAGCAATGGGCTATCAAGCCCATAAACTAGTCTTGTTCAACAGGATGACGTCGGAGCAGAGCCACAATGCCCTTTTGGCACTTCTCCACCTCATGCACATGTTAAGTCTACTTCCAAGAAGTACATGCTCCATCATCGAAGGCGCAAACTAATGCCAAGCATTTGACATCTTCTTAGAATGCCACTATGTCTGATGTAGCACTTGATGGTTCTCAAGAACCAACTAAGCTCTAGAAGGGCAAGGCCCAACATGTTTCATGACACTCTTGCTGACTCCCTTCAAAATCCATCTTCTCTGGCTATTAATATTGCAAACGACACGGTTCAGTAGAAAATGTTCAAGAAAGGTAAAGCAATTGTCGAGCCCCTTTGACTTCCACACTAGACATGCGCTACCAAGGTGTGGAAAGCAGTTGCAAAAAAAAAGTGACACCTTTGTTGTAATGTTTATTCATTGCTTAAGTAGCAAAAAGTAAAAAAAAAACCTGCTCTAATGAAAAACCAAAAAATAGACACAAAATCACAAATATAGAAAACCAACAGGAAAAAAGGTAAGAAATGAAGGAAAAATTATATTAATATCTTTTGTGATTGTTAATATTGACTTATAAAATGATATCAATAATCCAACATAAGAAGATTCATAAAATATAACATGTTCAAGATCATTAAGCATGCTAAAGCGCTCCGAAAAATGAAAAGCTCAAGCTGGTCTTTATTGGACATTTTACACCAATGGTGCTTATGAAGGCAAAGGGCACCAAGAGGCTGAAGGGACGACTTGCCAACACTGTACTTTTCATCGTCACTCCCTTGGCATCGTACTCTAGAGGAACTCAATGCATGTGAGCCTCTCGGAGGAATCACATGATCAGTCCTACATTCTGTACTTTTTTCTTTGTTTTAATAAATCCACTTGGTTTCAGACTTGGTATAACTCAAAATCAGCATTACTTTTGGTTTGTGCAACCAAAAATTTTTCCATCGGTCTACACGAAGATGAGAAAATACGAAAATATAGTCGTGATTAATAGTTATGTCGGCATACATACTCTACCTGAAATGGAGGTGATCCAGCCACAC
The DNA here is from genome assembly GCA_030789695.1 of Scilla litardierei. Taxonomy (NCBI): domain Eukaryota; kingdom Viridiplantae; phylum Streptophyta; class Magnoliopsida; order Asparagales; family Asparagaceae; genus Scilla; species Scilla litardierei. Next base: position 755,318,203 of record CM061142.1, on the reverse strand, counting down.
CTTCCAGTACGGCTACCATGTTACGACTTCACTGGCCCCGCCTTCGGCATCCCCACCCTAGAAAAAAGTGTTACTTGTTTAGCTCAGCATAAGATTCTTAACCCATATCATAGGCTCCCTTTCAACTTCAATAATGCCACTCCTCCTAACTAGCAAACTTGCATGTCTCTGTTGCAAAATCCAAACCATCACAAGACGTTCTCCCTCGTCTTATCATCGCTTTAGATTACATGAATACACTTATCCTCGTCATATTCTTGTGCCTTATTTTGAGTATTTATTAGTATCCACCGATTCTAAATGACTGAGATTCAAAAAATTTACAATTAACATTTGGATAGCATCCGTTCTCCAAAACTATCAACTCAAAAAATATCGCCAGTAAATTATGCACCATGGAATCTCATCCCAAATATGCCCAGCAAGTTCATTTGCAACTAATGCCAATAGATCAAATATTCCTTGGAGTTATCTAAATGTGTTTGAGTTTGGACAAAACTTTTTAGTTCAATATGCATTTAAGTTTTGATCAAGATTAGAAATTAAAATTTGAATTATTTAGGAGTTACTTAAAAAGAGCTTCTAAGCGTGTGAGTTTTTTTAGGATTAATTTTGGTCTCTATCTTTAGTTAGAATATATAATGAAATAGAATTTGTTATAGAACAGAGATGCAGTCACATTAAGGTCCTATGTATAAACCCTATTGAAAGGAGTTTTTTCTATTAAAGTTGTAGGATATTTGTGACTGAGATTTATTATGATATTTTGAGATTTTTGATCTTGATTTCCCGGATTAAGGGTTACTTTTTTGGATCCTAGTTATGGGCAGATTTTTCTCCACCCTAGTTAAGGGTGTGGCTTTTCTCACCTCCTCTTCTTCTTCAAATCATTCTTTTCTCCATAAAAGCTTCTGCGATCATTTTGGTCTCAAAACCGAAGAGTAACCAACATGTAGTTCTAATTCATCTACTTTAGCAAATTCAGATCCAAATTTGAATCACTATTCTTATTTAGGATGAATCAGATTTGAATCAATTCAGATATAACCCAAACCAATCAAGTCCGGTCGTTAAAGAGTTTAACATCTTTGCATCATGGAAACCTCCTTCAAATAACTTGCAAAATTTGTTTGGTTTTCAATAGTGTTCAAAGCTCGAAGAAGTTAAAAATGGATAAATAATCTTTCACCAACTTGATGATTGTGTGCCAAGCGAAAGCAAGTCTGATACTGCAACCACTGAAAGAAAGAAAATGTTGCAATCAACTTTGTTACATAATTTTAGTAGGATGGAAGTGTTCCCCCAATGAATTTTGCAACTAGCAATTTATTTTGGGACTCCTTCAGCCATGTTGCTATTCATTTCATTTATAGGTCCAATGAACTCTTCCTTTGTGTTAGCTGTAATCAAAACCCAATGAGAACACCTTCTTTCAAGAGGGGGAAAATTTATGAAAAGCCAATTGCAGTAGATGATTTGTCAAAGATTGGAGTTATATAAAAGTAATTAAGTTTGAATAGAATTGTTTAGTTCAATTAGGATTTAAGCTTTGAAATTTTGAATTTGAATTATTTGGAAGTTTAATTCAGATAAGAATTTCTTAGATTGTAAATTTACCTCACTTTATTTGGTCTGTCTTTAGTCAGTGATAGTTGGGTATCGAAAACCCTCAACTCTAAAAGACGCCCTCTCTGAGTATAATTATGAAGAGACCCCTACATACTTCAAATTTTAATGCAACTTAATCTCATATATATTGGTGCAGAAATACTTTAGCCTAAAACCATCTAAAGGTTTAGTAAATAAGTCGGCCAGCTGATCCGATTTGACATGTGCTGTTTGAATCACTTCATTTAAAATATTTTCTCAAACAAAATGACTATCAATCCTTAAATGAATTGTTCTCATGATATACTAGACTGTTTGCGATGTATATGGTGGCTTGAGTGTCACATTTAAGGATCAATAGTCGAAATTACTGAAAACCAAGTTCTTTCAACAAACATTTCATAGCACTATATTCAGATTTTGAACTTGATCGACTAAATTCCCTTCAAAAAAACATAATAGCCAATGGTACAATGTTGATCTTGTGTAACATTCAATCTGCATCAGCTTACCGGAGGCTCATATGATCTTAATACAACAACCCTCTTACTAGAGCATTATATAAAATTGTAGCATGCAAACTGCAGCATCCCAGTTAACTGAACAAGGGGCATCAAGAAATTGACTAACACTTACATCAAAAGATATATATGGACATGTGACTATGAGGTGATCTTAATTACCTACAAACCTTCTACACTTTCTTGGAAACTCCAACTCACGTGTTCAGCCATCAACTTGGTACTTGGATTCACAAGATTAGCAGGCGTTTGCAATTCAACATCCATGTCTCAATCAACAAATCAAGTACATATTTCTTTAAAGATAAAAAATACCATAACAAGACAAGACCATGTAACCTCGATCCTTGAGAAATATCGCAGATACCTAAGTCCTTTTGAAACTTCAAAAAGCTTTAGCTCATGTATACCGTTATGGGCATCTCCAGTAATGACGATATCATCCACATATACTACTAACAATATACGACCTACAAATTTCAATTGATCCATAACACATCGTTGAATTTCAAACTCAATCACGGCACTGATAAACATGTTAAACCATACTCGTGGCGATTGTTTACAACTTTATAGTTAGCTATTATACGGAAGAGTCTCTTTAATAGATTTAGCATTTGAATTATTATCCTTAAATTACAATTTTGTTTAGTTATTTGTCTATTTTAGGATATATCTATATTTTTTGACTTGATGGAAATCTTTCGCACCACACACACACATGTATGTATGTATGTATATGAGGAATATGGAGGTGTGCTGACAACACAGGAACGGATTTCATGTGCTGTCAGTATTTTGGGGGTCAAAAAAGTATTTTTAAAAAAATTGCCATGTGTTTTGGCTACCTCCCCACCAATTTTCAAGTGAATCCAACACTTTTTGAGCCTCCATCCATGCATTTCAAAAAGATTGTGCCGATCATTTCAGAACCTGGGCGGTCTTTTTGAAATGCAGGGATTGAGTCTCAAAAAGTGTTGGATTCACTTGAAATTTGGTGGGGAGGTCAACAAGTTGTAGAACACATAGCAAAAAAATTTTAAATACTTTTTTGACACCCAAAACGCTGACAGCATAGGAAAATTTCATGTGATGTCAACACACATACATATTCCCATGTGTGTGTGTTATTAGGGTTACAGCTAAAAGATTGTGTTTATTCGCAATTGACAGACCAATTTTATGAAGTGAGACACTCGTTTGGCTTTATAACTTGTGAGGAATTGATCCAGATGTGAAGCCCTGTGTGAAACTTCGATTATCATGCCTTTTTTATTTGCACTTTGGTTTTTTTCATTTACTTTCTAAAGAATATCGGTTTTAGTCCTTGAACCCAAATTTCCTCATTGTTACCCTCATTGTTGCTGCTATTTCTATTGTTTGTTCTGTTCAAATCCATCCAGATCTGAATCTGAAACCTAACTAACCCCTTTTGATGTCTTTAAATCAAGATTTTTCCTTTCAATAATCATACACCACATTTACAAACCCTTTATATGAAATTCTTCTTGAAATCTTCTCCAAAAGCCCTTAAATTTGTGGATAAAGAGATCTGAATTACAATTATAATAATATTATTAATTCAGTTTCAGTGGTCCAGTGTCATCCTATGCCAGAGTCCCACCTGAAGTCAGTTCCGGATCGCCGACAAGGTAGAAACCCCCTTCCTTGCCTTTTAACCTAAAGCCCTTAGATATCATAGGCAAACTGTATTAAAAATATAACTATCTAAAGTATGAGAATTTCTGTCCATCAACTAAGAGAGATGGCAAGCTTATATGCTGGCTGCCAATTGATACGAATTAATTGAGTAATTAAGCATTTGATATTTGTTACTAACTTGCTGCAAGTACAAAACTTGCCTTCCTGTTTGTCCCAACCAATCAGAAAATCACATGAAAATGATTGAATTGACTGCATGGGACCATGCTTCCGCACTCCGTAATAATAAAACGGAAACAGAAAATATGTTCAATGCAAGCATGAGATTTTGCTTCAGAGCATGTGTAAATTAAGAAGTGGTCTGCATAAATACAGCAATGACTTGGAAAAGACGACAACAGAAGTAGAGTCTGTGTAAGAAGAATTTAGAATATTCATATATGCTTACCTGTTCTGTTAGCATTACCACGGGATGACCAGCTCTTTGTAACCTTTCAAACATACTGCATTCATAAAGATATTTGCTAGCCACGTTAGAAAGAACAGTAGCTGGAAGCTGCTTTGGATCTCCAACCTTCATTAAGGAACACCAATAAGATGAGCAAAAATTCAACTTGTGTTAGCATACCTAAAATGAGATATGCAATACAATTTACCATTATGCATTTGGTTCCATTCGATTTAAGAAGCTGAAGGGGAATTAGTGTAGCTGGTTCAAGAGCCTATACATTCAAAGTCATAAAATAATATCTCAATATTAAGCCATTTTACCCTAAAACATTGTAAACCAAAACATGCAATACAGAATAGAACAAACAGCACCTACTTGGGCAGCTTCATCAATGACAACAACATCAAACAAGCATTGTTCTGAAAATCGTCCAAATTTACCACTTGATGCAGTTTCAGAGCACACTCCATACAAGTCACCCCCACATCCACTGAGTGTTGTTACCACAACTTCAGCCTCCATTAAGATAGATTTTCTAATTTTGTTCTTCAACGACCAGCTTTCCTCCGAAGCTTTTTTCTCTCTGGACTGAGCAACGGCAATTTCTGCACACAGAGCTCTTTTCTGCCCATACAGGATGTTAAGCTTCGCACCCAGTGCAGCATCAGATATTTCCAGCACATCATCACCATTACAAATGCCAACATCTGAAGAACAATCTGTATTCCCATCCACAGAATCCAGTTTAGCACGCCGAGATTCAAAATGGCGTATGCTATCAACTAATTTCTCCAGTCTGGTACGAAGTGAACTGGAAGACACTGCATTTGTATCAGTTTTTGAATCGACTTGGTTTGTCATGTCATCAGCCAAGCGCTGTTCAACAAGCCTATCGATGAAAAAAGGCTGTGAATTGGGATGGACTGTCTTTGCATTGCCAACCCTTACAAGATAAGGCTTGTACACCTTTCCGTCGTTCCCATAAAGGCCTTCACTAATCCGTGATACCAATTCATCAACTGCTGCATTTGACTGTGCACAGATAAGGATCCTCCCTCTTGCAGACCGTTCGGTTTGCCCAGAAGATTTTTTTTCAGTATCCTTGATCAATTGTTTTGCAAGGGCGGCTTCCTGCCAAGCTCTTGCAATTGCAGCAGATTGGCTAATCTGTGCTCTTGAATTGGTACATGAAGCACTAATTGTCCTTGGCCCGCCATTCAATTTTTCTGTAGAACAGTTTTCACAAACTGAATGTCGAGAAAGCAATGCACTAACCGTAGCAACTATCGTCCTGGTCTTACCAGTTCCTGCAAGTTAATAATACTTCAAATATTGGAGATATTTTACCTGGTGCTTTAATCCTTCATTTTTAACATGATCTGAAAATTTTTATAAGATAAGAAAGGATTCAGACCTGGAGGACCCTGAATGAGGCACAGTTCAAAATTATTCCTTGGAGACTGTGCTCCAATTGCAATGCTGACTGCTTCAAGCTGACTGCCATTAAATGATGCTTTTAAAATGTTCTGCAAGGGCTTTGCAAGCTTACTTAGCTCTACATTTCTATATTCGTTAGGTCCAAGAGAACGCTCAACTGGATTCAAGATGACCGGAAGCATAGGAATATCATTCAATGACGAAAGGGCCTGAAATTCTCTAATTTGAGGGATAATACTCATAATTCGACTCAGATACCATTTGCTCCTTTCAACAAGTAGCTTCTTCACTCTATTTAAACGTGCCGAGCCATTCATAAGGTAGAATCTAATTACAAGAATCATCGATTGACTTTTATTGCTCTTCTCACGCCTTTCCACCTGAGAAACAAGCAGATCATGATATATAGAAGCAAAAAATTGTCATTTAAATTGTTAAATAAAAAGAAAAAAGAAAACAAATGGGGCAAAAGAAGACCAAACAATCTAAATACCTTGCCTAAAACGTGTACATCTTGGACAGAATTTTGGAGTGATTGTCTGGTGAGCAAGACCAAATCATTTTCCAACCAACCTTTGGATGCAACAGATTCACAATCATCAGGACGGCCGCGGACAAGATGAAAATCATCAATTCTTTCAACTGAAAGTATACATAGACTACCGCAGAATATGGCATCTGGAGATGTCTCAATGTATGAATTATGCAACTGAGCTTTGAACTCCTCCAAAACCAATGGCCGGAAAATTTCAACATAATGATCAACAGACTTAAAACATAAAGGCACCTCCTTCAAATTGGCTGAAGGGGTGTGTTTCTCATCTTTATGAGAAGATAGGCCAACAACACTGAAGTAATCTAATTCTAAGATGGGTCTGTACCAGTCATCCAATCTTGGAGGCTTAAGCCTCCTAACTCCTGAGCGCATTCTATTAAGAAAACCAGATTTGTCATTGCTCGGCATTTGAAGTTGTATAATCTTCCGCTTAGGTACATTACTTGTTGGCTTGGTTAGCGAAGCTTGCTGACGTTTGAAATTGTCAAGTTCACGCTCCAATGGATCATCAAGAATATCACACACCAATTCTGCAACCCTAGAATCACCTTTTTGCATGTTCGGATCATTTTTTGATGCCCTGGACGAAACAGTTTGAATAGATGAGTGGTGTTTGACAAGTTGGCCAGATGAACCCTTGCAATTCGAGTTTCCCTCCTTAAGTGGTCTGACAATATCACTTGCATTATTTGCACTATTTATCTTTCTCACTGTCTCTGTACCTTTTGAGTGGATAAGAGAAGAAGTGTTTCTACTAAAAAACGACTTGATTTCTGAAGATAATATATTATTTTCAAGAGCATCAGTTCCTTGTTCTTGAGAAGAAAGTGGAGATTCATCAGTAAATATTATTGACGGAAAAGGCTCTAAAATGTCTTTTGAGACACTGGTGAATATTCTCGATGGAAAAGGCTCTAGAATGTCTTTTGAGACATTGCTATTGATAGACTCTGTAGGCCTATCAGGCGAAACTCCTTTACCAACATTTGAAGGTGACCCGTCCTCCAATATTGACTGGTTTGCCTTTTTGTACGATGAGGAGACCAACTCCGGGGAAGCCACAGTTACGGTTTCATCATCCGAAAGAACAATGACCTCCTGATCGCTGGGTCTCTGCATTGGCCCTGAGCCATCAACATGCACATCTTGCCCAAGGAGGAAAGCATCATCTAAATTTGAAATTTTCTTTCCAAAATAAGATTCAGACACAGATGATGTAGGCTTGGTTACTTTGCCGTCATCAGTGAAGGAAACTTCAACTGATAATGAATTTATAACTTGAAGTACTTCAGACTTCAAGTTATCTACATCAACAGCATCTGGAAGGCATGAATTACTCATATTAAATAACACAAAAAGAAACCAATCAAGAGAAAATGATAGAAATCTCTTTAAAAAGAGACAAACTAACCACATGAGATGATTGCTTCAATGACGTTAATTGTGCATAGTGTTGAACCCCTGCATGAACCTTTGAAAATGTTCATGAGAGCTAATATACACTGTTTCCAGCGCCTAACGATGATAATAAGGGATGATTTTCCCAACTCCGCTAAAGAAAAAAGCCATTTAAAGTCAGAAAAACCAGAAACAGTATTTCTGCGCACCTTGGATGCAGATAGACTAAGCCTCTCATAAATAAATGGAAGTGTATCCAGCAACCGGACAAATGTCATCTGAAACAACAAACTAGAGCTTGCATGAGTTCAACATAACAAAGGTCCACAATGGGGAAAGAAAGCACACAAAACATTCAAGCCATCAATGTAGTTTGCTCATCAAGGATACATAGTATTATGTCAACCGGTCCCTTACAACAAATAAGTAACACCTAATCATAGAACAAAATAATAATAGATTGAAAACCCTTCTAGAGCTGTACCTGATGAGCTTTGCTTTCGATGAATTGCTTCCCTTCCACTAAGCATTTTACTATAAATGGCCACATAATTGTTGACAGCAAGTAACTGAATTTCTCCCAAGATATCATATCCACAACTACGGCTGAACACCCAGGAGTCATCCCTGAGAAACTATTAAAACAAGGCTGCCGCAAAAAACCCCCTTCAGAAGAGAACTGAGTGCAGTTTATGTCATCCACATGAATAGCAGGTGACGAAGACTTAACTACATCATTTACTAGTTTGTTGACAATGAAAAATAAGTGTTGAAGATTATGGAAATTTGCCAAAATGGAGTCAGCTTGGACCTGAAAAAGCATATTTATCAACAATAGCCATTAAAGGGTATTCCTTTCTTTCATCATCAAAAGAAATAACAAAATGGCAAAAAGCAGTTCCATTGAGCTTTACTGTATACAACCAGAAAATCTTTTGAAGCTTCATGCTGGCAGACTATTGTGTGAAATTTGGCTGCTTTATATGAAAGAGGATTCTACAACCAAGAAAATGATGCCTAGAACCCATTGTCATATGATATCACCAAATTTTGCATACAAGTACTTTACAAACTACACATTGCATGAAGGTATGTCATTAATTTAAACCCAAAACGTACAAAAAGTATTTACTTTTTAAATAGAAATCAGAACTTTTACATGCATAAATCCATTTCATTCAGAAAAAACATTTAAAAGATAAGTAATTGATTACTTGTACCTTTGCACATAAATAAAATATTTTATGCAGACCAAAATAGCTTAGCATCATCATATTATGTGTATTTCTTTTATTTATTTGTGTTAGCACATTTGTAAATGTAACATAAGTTTATTGTCTATTTCTATAGCCAACCTCTTGCATGGGCCAGTTCGTAAGTCTCTGATGTATAAAAATTATAAGGCTCATTCTCACATTCTGCTTAAAAATATGTGGTTCATATTGTGCTCTTCAGGTAATTTGCACATAGAACCTTCACAATTGATCAAATTCGATACCTAGCATGTAAAAGATTCATAATATGACATGTCATTGTATTTGTCTCCTATTTTGTATGTAAGCTATTTATAAATCTAAATTAGTACTATGTAATAAGTGCTATATTTTACTTTTTACATCTCATTATATAATATTTTCATTTTAAGTACACATGCAGTTGCAGATGCTAGAGGACTATAAATATAAAAAGTGCCGATCAAACATGCTATGGCAAGCTAGTCCAATCTTGCCAAAGTTCTTAACTAGTAAAAAAATGCTACGATTTGTAGCAAAGGACATGAGCAACATTTGCCCAAACTAGACGCAAGGAAAGAAGTACCCAGGCCTAGACATACACACAGAAAAGCACACGCAGGGAGGAGTAACCTGCTATAGGAAGTATTTCCTCATGTGAAAGTGGCAACAAATCTGCTTTCATTTCTTCTGCTAAGATTAATCATAGACGATGGTTTCTGATGAGATCATCACGTATCAAAGCAGGCGGCGCAAGAATGATTGTGTGACGGACAACTAAGCCGAGTGCACTTTTGGAAAGTTTTTGGTTATTTTTGCAAAGTATGGGTTTTTGCGGGGGCTAAGTGTAATTTGGGCAAATCTGGCCTTATATATTTGGGGAGGGTTTTCATTTGGGGGCTATGCTTATTTTGAGAGTAAAACGCTAGATTAGAGAGTATAATCTCTAATGCAAGTGAGAGTAAGGTTTCTCTCTTAGATTTAAGCTTGGAGAGTTGATTTACTCTCCAATGAAACCATTATCTTGTATGTCCTCTTCTTATCTTTGTTCTTCAAACCCCTAGCTTTCTCATCAAATTGGTATCAGAGGAAGATCCGTGTGCCCACATCTAGAAAGATGGAATCTTTGGAGGGATAAACTCACTTCCAACATCGAGGAGCTTCGAAGATCAACGGAGGAAACAGTTGCTACGATGGATCGAAGAATGCTAGCAATGGAGGAGAGGCTTTCCAACCAAATCGGCTCTCAAATCGACATCTAACTCTCATCACATCTCCCCAATCAACTTGCATTGACTTTGAAACCATTGAGGAAGCAAATAGAGGATGAGTTCCAGATATGAGAGAAAGAACACATCAAGCTCAGATCTGAGGGAAGAAGCAGATTCCAAGGCAGATCTGAGACGAAATGAGCCAGTTTTGGCCACGAGGAAGGGGAATGAGGTCGAGCTCGTTGAAGAGAGCTTCTCTGAGATAGGGGAGGGGCTGCACAGAACCCTGGGGCACAGCCACATGGGCTGGAGCCCTCATAACCACGACATGGGGGTCGACCTACTGGGAACACTCAACAAAGGCCGACGACCCCCTGCAAGCTCGCCAAGGGCCGCCCGCCCACTGGGAGCCACCGACAGTGGCCGACGAGTCCATGCGACAACCCCAGGGGCTGCCTGCCCCCTGGGAGCCACCGACATGGACCGGCGAGCCCCTGCGACAACCCTAGGGGTTGCCCGCCCCTAGGAGCATTCTGTAGGGGGCGACGACCCCCTGCATTTTTGCCAAGGGCCGTCGACCCCTGCGAGTATCCGATGAGGGCCGGCGACCACATGCGAGGCCGCCAGGGGCCGCTCGCCCCCTAGGAGCCTCCGACGAGGGTCGACGACCACATGTGAGGCCTCCAAGAGCCTTGGTGAGGGACGGGTGAGCAACGCGGACGTTGTGGGGCCTGCGAGAACTAAAGGGAAGGCTGCAGAGCACCATATTGGCCCGAGGGAGCTTGGGGATACCATGAAAGAGCAGGAGGAGAGCCATGGGGTGTTGCATGAGAACAACTGAAGGCCGCCCATCATTTTCACGCCGACCAGCCGAGGGGAAGGGCCGGCCAAGGGATGACAGGACCTGAGCACAGGGTCAGAAAGTTGAAGCTGCCAGTCTTCGACATGGAGGACCCCCATGGATTGGATCTATCATGTGGAGTGATACTTTAAGGCATATCAGATGACGAAATTGGAGAAGGTACAGGCAGTGAGCGTGTGTCTGAAGGAAAAGGCGTTGTCTTGGTTTCGATGGAGACAGTAGTGGCGGCCGGTGCAGTCATGTGAGGAAATATTGCATGATAGACCATTTCAGATACACCCAGGACGAGGGTTTGCACGAGCAGCTCTTGGCCCTACGACAGGTTGGCATGGTCAACGATTATCGGGAGAAATTTGATGCACTTTCTGGCCGCATGAGTGGAATGACAGAGGAGACGTTGGTAGGGAGCTTCATGAAGGGGCCCAAAACCGAGATTCGGGGGGTCTTCGAATGCAGAGTCTGAGTGGATTGCTGGAGACGTTGGACCTAGCTCAGGTGGTGGACGACAAACTCGCGACGGATCGACAGACCAATGGAGCTTGGGGCGGGTCCACTTTACGTGGCTCGGCACCTCTAGGAGCGTAGCGGGCCCCTGCAATGGGGGTCCAGATAGGAGCTCGGGTGAGCAAGGAGAGGAGCAGCGATGCACAGCCCAGCCCAGCGGACAGTTCCGACACATGACCGAGGCGGAGATACAGAACAAAAGGTTGAAGGGGTTGTGTTTCAGGTGTGATAACAAGTATGCTCCGATTCATCGCTGACGCGACCGTACACTCCAGGTGTTATTAGTATAGGATGATGAGGAGGTGATGGATGAGCCGAGCGGGGAAGAGGTGGAGCATGAACACTCCCATTTGGATGTAGCGAAGGTGTCACTTAACGTAGTGGGATTCAATTCGAACCTCACTATAAAGTTGATCGGGAGGATCTCGGAGCAGGAGGTGTTAGTATTGATTGATAGTGGGGCCACCCACAATTTTATATCCAGCCGGGTGGTGGAGCAGCAAGAGTTGCAGTTGGTTGACACTGGGAGCTTTAGGGTGATGATGGGGACACGACAGGTAAAGCGAAGCAGGAGAATATGTCGGGGCGTGATTTTGACCCTCCAGGAGATATATGTCATGGAGGATTTTCTGCCACTCAACTTGGGCAGCACGAATGTGATTTTGAGCATGAGATGGTTGCAGTCCTTGGGAGAGACGAAGACCAACTGGAGACTGCTCAGGATGGAGTTTCAACATGGGGAGAGAGTAGTGACGCTTCAGGGGAACCACAGTTTGTGCTGATCCAGGGTTTCCTTGAAGATCATGGTGAGGGCATTCTACTCCAAAGGGGGAGGCTTCTTGGTAGAGTTACAGGGGTTGGCGGTTGAGGAGCTGGAGCGGGACATTCTATCGGAGTTGTGACAAGTTTTACTTCAATTTGATAGGGTGTTTCAGACTCCCTGCGGGCTTCCTCCCCTGCGGGACCACGAGCATACCATTGTGCTTCGAGAGAATGTCTCTCCAATCAGTGTACGACCACATCGCTATTCATAGGTGCAGAAGGGGAGATTGAGGGAATGGTAGTGGAGATGATTCAGGCGGGATGATACAGGCGAGTGTGAGCCCTTTCTCTAGCCTGGTGCTGTTAGTGAAGAATAAGGATGGGAGCTGGAGATTTTGAGTTGATTATATGGCATTGAACAAGGAGACGATGCCATACAAATTTCCCATCTCTGTGAACGACGAGTTGCTAGATGAGTTGCATGGAGCGATAGTCTTCTCCAAAATTGACTTGAAATCCAGGTATCACCATATCCATATGAGAGATGAGGATGTGGTGAAGACCGCTTTGAGGACACGAGTGCCATTATAAGTTCCTGGTCATGCCATTTGGCTTGACCAATACCCACGCCACCTTTCAGGCACTGATGAGTAGGGTGTTTCGCCCCTACCTGAGGAGGTTCGTGTTGGTGTTCTTTGACGACATTTTGGTCTATAGCTGATCTATGGAGGGACATGTGGAGCATTTGACGAACATGCTGTAGGAGCTGCATGAGCATCAGCTGTATGCCAACCGAAAGAAGTGCTTGTTCGACCAGCGAAGTGTGGAGTATTGGGTCATATTGTTTCTACGGAGGGAGTGTTGGCCGACGGTTCGAAGATAGCAGTAATAGTTGATTGGCCACTCCCTACCACACTACGGACGTTGCAGGGATTCTTAGGGCTGACGGGCTACTACAGAAAGTTCGTCAATGGATATAGTACCGTTGCATAACCATTGACTGAGCAACTGAAGAATGACAATTTCCATTGGGGCGAGGAGGGCACCCAAGCTTTTGAGGCCCTAAAGAGGGTCATGACGAGCGTCCCAGTACTAGCACTTCCAGACTTTATCCGGCCATTTGTGGTAGAGACAGACGCATCCGGATATGGCTTAGGGGCAGTATTGATGTAGGAGAACAGGCCAGTGGCTTATTTCAGCCAGGTGTTGTCGGCGAAGGCTTGGCTCAAGTCAGTCTATGAGCGCGAACTGATGACGATCATTTGGGCGGTGTAGAAATGGCAGCTCTATCTACTTGACAGACGCTTCATAGTGAGGACAGATCAGAAGAGCCTCAAATACCTCTTGGAACAGAGAATGGTCACTGAGGAGCATCAGAAGTGGCTGACCAAGTTGTTGGGATACAACATTAAGATCCAGTACCGGCCGGGGATAGAGAACAAGGCGGTAGATGCATTATCGCGGAGAAAGGTGAATTCACACTTGTTGGCCTTGTCGGTGCCGGTTCTACTCGATTGGGAGCCCTTGCTGCGAGAGATCGAGGAGGATGAGGATCTAGCGAAGATTCAGGGAGCACTACTACAGGACCTAATAGCACATCCAGGTTATTCGCTGGAGGGGCAACGTCTCTTGTACAAGGGACGTCTGGTGTTATCAAGGGGTTCGGTTCATATTCCAACTGTACTACAAGAGTTTCATGGGAGCACAGTGGGTGGCCACTTCGGGGTCCTGAAGACCTATCGACGCCTGACTAGGGAGCTCTTTTGGGAAGGGATGCAGAAGGACGTAGCGGACATGGTGGAGAAAAGTGACATATGACAGCACCACAAGTATCTGTCGATAACTTCGGGGGGTTTGCTGCAGCCTCTCTTCGACCGACCGGGTTTGGAAGGAGGTGACCACGAATTTCATCGATGGCTTGCCAAATTCAGAGAGGTATTCGGTCATCATGGTGGTGGTGGATAGGCTCAGCAAGTATGCACACTTTGTGGCGCAACGACATTCCTATACTGCAGTGACAGTGGCAACAAAATTCATCAGGAAGATCATGTGGCTTCATGGGATTCCAGGCTCTATTGAGACGGATCGGGATGGGATCTTCATTAGCTCTTTCTGAAAGGAGTTGTTTTGTACACTGGGGACAGTACTGAAGAGCAGCACTGCTTACCATCTCCAAACGGACGGCCAGACAGAGGTCAACAAGACTCTTGAGACTTACTTGCGCTGCTTCGTCTCTGAGTCTCCGAAACAATTAGCGAAGTGGCTGGCCTGGACGGAGTATTGATACAATACATCCTTCCACACCTCTGCTCAAACCATCCCCTTTAGAGTCTTATATGGATGAGATCCCCGCATTTGCTTCACTATGGTCACCGCTCCACTAGTTTCCGAGATGGACCGGTATCTCGAGGAGAGTGACTATACTCGGAGGAGTTGAGGCGACATTTGACGAGGGCACAACAGCTTATGAAGAGCCAGGCGGATGAGCATAGGCGGAATGTTCAGTTCGCAGTGAGAGACATGGTATATCTGAAGTTGCGACCTTACCGACAGCGCTCTTTGGCACGTAGGCAGAATGAGAAGCTGTCGTCCCGATACTTCGGGTCGTATGAGGTAGAGGCCAGGACTGGCAAGTTGACGTATCGGCTGAGATTACCACCAGTTTCAGCCATCCAACCTGTTTTTCATGGGTCGCAATTCCGTCAAGCCATTGGAGACCATGCCTCTTCCTCGTCACTACCCCCGACGCTCACGGATGACATGGAGGTGCTTTAGAGCCCGCCGAGCTGAAGGGGGGTTCGCCAGGGAGCGCGAGAGGTGTTGATTAGGTAGACCAGCCTCCCAGATCATGAAACATCCTGAAAACCTTACGATGTTATTGTGCAGCGGTTACCGGACTTTCACTTTGAAGACATGGTGGTTTTTTTGGGAGGAGTAATGATGAGATCAGCATGTATCAAAGAAGGCGGTGCAAGAAGGATCGTAAGGCAGACAACTAGGTCGAGGGCATTTTTAGAAAGTTTTTTGGGTATTTTTACAAAGTTCGGATTTTTGAGGGAGCTAAGTGTAATTTGGGCAAATCTGCCCTTGTATATTTGGGGAGGATTTTTATTTGGGGGCTATGCTTATCTTGAGAGTAAAACCCTAGATTGGAGAGTAGAATCACTAGTGCAAGAGAGAGTAAACTTTCTCTCTTAGGTTCAAGCTTGGAGAGTTGGTTTCCTCTCAAATGAAACTCTCATCTTGTATTTCCTCTTCTCTAACTATATAAAAATCTCATCTTTGTTCTTCAAAACACTAGCTTTCTCTTCAGTTTAATTTTTGGAACCCCCTTCCATTGGATAAGGACACATAAAGTCGAGATCAGTTGCCACATCTCCCAACCCCATTTCTCTGATCCAGCCACTCCCCTCGAAAGACCCATCATGAATCTATAACATATTTCTCTCTACGTTCTCTCATCCTCTTTCCCTAATTCGCAACTATCCCCACTCCCATCCCTCTTCCCAATTAACACGAGCCTATCAACCACCCCGGTCCAAAAAATCATGCCCCCCCCCAATCCAAAAAATCATGCCCCCCAACCCGCCAAAAGACCCCCACTCTTCCTCCTTCCAGCCCCCCCAACCCCCCCTTAGGGTGCACCCTCTCTTCCTATTTCCCTCACGCCCCAGGGCACGCAAAGCAACAACGGGATACCCATTCGGCAAAACTTGGTATAGATGCACGCTCCCTCTTCCTCACTTCAACACCCTGACTATTCCCTTCTTCTTATTATCTCAACCGGAGAATATGACAACCCAAGACTATGATAGGCATGTCTGACAACAAATTTGAAACCATATGGAAAAAATTTCCTGAAGCCTTATAATTGAGATCGGTTTTTTTTCAACTGTAATTATTGTAACGGAATAATTCTTCAACGGTAATTATTGTAATGGAATAATGAGAACGTAAGTTGAGAATTAGGGGTAAGTTGAGAATTAGGGGCGTAAATTTTCTTAGATATTTAAGGGTTAAAGATCAATGTAAAATGTTTATGAATTTTAGAATTTTTTTTGTTTTCTTATGTATTTTTTTCAATTGATATAAACGTAATACAGATTTATGATAATGTTAGACCAAACAACAGGGTACTTTCATTGATTTCGAGATTATTATAAAATTTCTCATAATTTTATAGAATTATGATGCTGTATTGACGCTTGCACATAAGCACAAGCATGTTAAATTTTTAAAATTATCTAATGTTCTCATACATATGATCAAAAATATTATATTACAAAGAGTGGACAGATTGTCAATTGCTCGGTAGATGGCTCTGTTAGTCAGTACACGTATAATACACATTATAATACGTGAATCTTTCATATAAGCCAATTTCCCGTATGGACCACATCTCAATCCTGAAGTATGGAGGAGTTCGGCATCTTTAATGCTGAACATTGAGATGGCCGAAGAATAATTCAGCTGTAGACTAAATTTTGAAACATGCATTCTAATTGCTTTCTCTTAGATTGGGACGCATGGGGCCACATTAAAGGCCACACTACCTCTTAGGTTAAACGTGTCTAAAATGGAAAGGAGACCACAATTTTGGGTTATCCAATTAGCACATACATGGTTAAAGATCAAATTTGACCATATATAAGCATTTAATTTTAATCTAATGGGTGAGATAATGGATGTTATATACACCATTCTTGCACCTTGTATACAATTTTAGGGTTTTAGACTTCGTTTCCTTCTTTGTCTTTCACTGTCAAATTTGATGTCGAGTTCTCAGTAAGAATGATATTCAAGAACTCCTCAAAAAGCTCTAGTTTTTCAATTATTTTCAAGTTTTAATATAATTTGATATAGAATGGGAAACAAAATAGAAAGAAAAATAAAATATCATAGGGATGATACTTGACTACTTGCATAAATCGGAACGGTTTTTCAATGGATTGGTGTCAGATTCAAGCTTAATGCAGCATACTGAGCCAAGTATACCATAAACGTATTTTTATGTGAGTTAATATAATTTATATAATTTATATAAATTATATCTACTTAGATGCATGTATGGCATGCAATCATATCTATTTTTAACATCCAATATGACACCACGATAGTTAGTGTCCCTAATATATCTCTGATATCCGCTATCCGATATCAAATTTTTCAAACCGAAACACAACCGATATCGATATTTAGAACACTGGTCATAATGCAATGTTTAAGAGATCTCAAACATTTAAAAAGAAATACAAGAGTAGAATAAAATCTGCAATGAAAATGATGAAAGAGAAATAGCCCCTCAAGTTACGATAATATTGCTAGAACCAATGTCACAAGCAACTAGCAAAACTTTTAAATATGGCTTTTAATTGAGATGAATTAAGGTTACAATGTATAACAGAACAATTAAATTGAGAATGCCAATTAAGCTTTAGCTCAAAAAACATGGCATTTCCATCCCTTCTAAGACGTCATTGTTTTGAACCTTCTCATTAGTAATGAGCATGGGGAATTTTGAATTATAATTGCAAGGACCTAGGTGTACCGCGTGACGATTCAGACACACAGCACGTATGGGTTGCAAATTCGTGGAAGGTTGTTGCCATGTTCGTTGTGATTCAGCCATGTAGGAGCTCTTTCCCCCTCAATGGGAGCCCCCCAAAAAAACCTATAATTGAGTGTTCCTTCCCCACATTATGGGTAATGGGCCTAAGCCTACGGCCTATCTCTAATAATAATAATAATAATAATAATAATAATAAATGAGAGTGATGCCAATGACACTCAGATGCCCATCTTATAAGGTTACAATGTACAATGAAACAGTTAAATTGAGGATGCCAATTAAGCTCAAACAGCATGACATTTCCTTCCCTTGTGGGAAGTTTGTTAAATATTGGATCTCCTAAATTGGTTTTGATGATAAGCAAACATAAATTATTGTGATTAATTCCTTCATTTGCAGTTAATTAAAGTATCACCAAATATAGATTCAACATTATCAAAGCGACGATTGATAGAAGCTATGGCTTGAAGAGTATTCAAGGATTTGGATGAAGAACTCAAGAGGAAGTAAAGGTGATTAAAAATGTAATTTTCTTTTTTCCTTACTTCTTTATGTTATTAGATTGTTAAGCCTTGAATAAACTTCTTAGAGGCACTTACACATCATGCACATAGCATTAGATAAACCCTTAGATGATTCCATATGGTTCCTAGACTTTAATTCTCAAAATTGAGATTGTATACCAGGATCAGCCGTCTGAAGGTAGAGCTTCAGACGTATGACGTGCATGTTTTTCTTAGTCTAGATCCCTCTGACTCCTTAGACGTCGTATGCCTCTCTCCCAGACGTTTAACTCATCTTCCAGTCGTCTGATAATCCTTCATCGGTCGGCTAAGTCAGTCGGATTTATTTTTCGAGAGTTGGATAATGCCTAGGCTCTTTGGTCAGGCGTCTTATGCCTTATTATCAGATGACTGAACAGTGACCCAAGCGTCTGAGAATCCTTCTTCAGCCGTCTGGAATATGGCCGTTACAGTACATTTAATGTGATTTCAAATAGTAACCCAGTCGTCTGATCATCCTCCTTCAGCCGACTGATTTTGCCTGGATCTAGCCATTTAGACCCATTCTAGCATTAAATGCTACCATGTTTTCATTGATTTTTGGACTATTTCTTGAGCAATATTTATGGTAGAATTGAGAGTACAATTCAGAACTCTTAAGCCTTTACTGAATCAACATTCATAGCTCATTCAACTCTCATCCTCTTCCTTAAGTGCTCAAATACTCTCTTGTCCATTAAAGCTCTAAAGCTCACTCCTACATTGAATGCTTTCAATCTTTGGACAAGATCAGTAGTGCTGCATTTACTCATCTAAGATCACTCTTCTACACTCACATAGCCTTCACAAGTAAGTAAATTCAAGGCAAAGGAAAGTATAAGTATATTTCAAGTTTATTGTATCAAACTTTACATTTATCTCTTTGTGAGAACTCTCAGGTTGTGAGAGTGGTTGTGAGAGTGTATTCACAGGCTATGAAAATATGGTCATCGATTGTATCCGATTTACTCTTGTTGGGGTTTTCGCAGGAGGGTTTAGTGCATATCTCAAGCTCGATTTGCTTGAGTGGCTAAAGTATGATACAGGAAGTCTACATTGACTTGGGTATCCGAACCAGTGTAAAATTGTGTTTGCATTGATCTAAAACGGCTAAATTATGCGAGGAAATGGGTTTATTTGATGCTTTGATCTAAAAAATTCGAAATGTGACTTCCTCGTTATCTCCCACATAATCCATGGCCATATTTGATGTTGTATTTGCTACATGAAAAATTTGGAAAAGAACCAAATTGCCATTTTATTCCCAAAGTGCCTTTTATCTCCAAAATGACCAAAATGCCCTTTTGATTTTTCGAACTCTTTTCAACCTAAAAACACTTAACAAACACATTAAAATACTTCATGAAGTTTCGTTACCATAAAACAAGAAATCCTGGACCGTTGTTTCCAATCAATATTTCATAGATTATTTTACTAGTTCAGTTTCCTTCATATGTCAGCAACCATGTATATGTAGATTTAAGAGTTAAACATATATCTAAATGGACAAATGCATCATATTATTGTGTTGTCGTGACAATTTTGTGGTATATGACACACAATGTCGGTCTAAAACAGTGTTCCAAAAATGTTCACCCCCCCCCCCCCAAATCCACGATCCAGATTGCATTTTCAGAATTATGGTACGTTAGCAATTTGGAATATTAAAATTTAATATCATTTTGGACTAAAGAAATGATTATTGTTACCAATGTGATATATCAATTTGCCAAATTTCATAATAAAAACAATTACATACAAATGCAAACATCTAAATGTGTGTATTAAAAACAAAACCTCTTAACATAGTAGAACTTAATTGTTCCTTCATAATAAATGTATATCATTCTTACTAAGCATCCAATGAAGCATACTCCCAACCATACCATGTTTTGGACAAGTAGTATTACACATATCAGTTTTCGGATCACGTGCCAAAATAATCAGTGTAAATGATAACATTGGTCTTAAAGTATGACTCATGTATAAGTGTTGATGATACACATTGACCCATTGTACAGAAAATGCATATGGGTCTTGATAGATCTTATGTGAACATAGAATACTTCTGCCGTAGTGGAAAGGCATCCTTACTAACCCCAATGGAAGGAATAAAGAAAGAACATTAA
Source organism: Scilla litardierei (assembly GCA_030789695.1). Classification (NCBI taxonomy): domain Eukaryota; kingdom Viridiplantae; phylum Streptophyta; class Magnoliopsida; order Asparagales; family Asparagaceae; genus Scilla; species Scilla litardierei. Next base: position 755,297,759 of record CM061142.1, on the reverse strand, counting down.
ATAACCCCAGAAGGCTCGAAATTATTAGGGCATAAATGAAAAAGGTTACCAAGCAAACTTGAACATTATTTTATATGCTAAATTGCAGAAACATCCATAACCTTTGCGCTCCACTACGGTGCTACCATAACTATAGCATAACATTGCACTTTACTCCCATCTGTTATCTGTTATCTGCTATCCAAGATAAAAATCACATGATTTACATGACTGCTGGCTTGGCACCCATTTTCTTGACAGAACAACCCCTGGCCCTAAAGGACTAGCTTAGTTTAATTGACCAAAGGCTTACCCCTGTCAGTTTCGCCTGGATCTCTTCCAAAAAAAATTCTTCCTCATTTGACCTTGCTGCCAAAGCATACCCTAACAGCAAGGAAATTACTCTCTGTTTTTCTTTATACGTCAGATTCTTAATTCCAACACTCATCGATCAAAGTACAAAAAGGAAGACAAGGAATGCTGGTATAAGAAATATGGATAGATTATGGGCTGTGATGAGAAATGGGGAGTTTGGCTGGCTATGGCTGTTTTTCTGTCTCCCCATTTCATTCGTCAGATGGAAGGGGAGGGGGAGGGGACATTGAAGGAATCTCAATTGGGAGAAAACTTTGCAATTACTACCTAATGTTTGATAAGAATTTTTTTATAAATGAAGGAAATAAACACTACCAATTGAGTACCTCAAATTTTTTTCTCTAAGGGAACAACCAAAGAGAGGTGTGATCCCTTTATTTGATAGGGTAAGTATAATGGGGGTCTGATAATTTTGGAGGTGGGGAGGGGCGTTAGTGATCATTTGATCATTTGATCATTTGAGTCTCGCATGGGTACTAAACTGAAGAACTCACTGTGGTTTAAAGCGTTAAGTGAGAAAGGCAATGCAATGCCATGGTATATTTCTGCAATCTGGCTCGATTCTAGAAGGGCATCAGTAAGAGTATTAGGGTGTGTACACTCCCTACCTTGGGCATTGTGGAAAGAGTTAGCATGGATTGTGTGCATAGTTCAACACAATGGACATGCACTTTGGAGTAACCAAACCACAAGAATCACCTTGTAAGGGGAAAATATAAACCTCCAGCAACTCACACTGAGTAACCAAACACGCTTATTTTTGTTTTCACTACAGGGATCAAACAGCGGCAAGACTTCAGACATAACCATGGAAGCAAATTTACCTTATCTATTGCAAAACATAGCTAGCTACAATCAACTGCACAGCTTGCTTTAAGCATGACTCAACCGCAAATACCGCAATGCTGCTATAAAGCATACCTGTTTCAGAGCATACCCCAGCCCTGAAAGCATGGCAGATAGAGATGAAGCACTGGAGCAAAGAAATTTAAGTTGAGAAGTCAGATCGCGTGCTTTTGACACATATTCCAAAATAACCTTGTCTGCTTGGCGTACTGCCTGAAAACAATGCAATACACATGTGAAATATTTAACTTTCAAACAAACTGAAACTATTTTTTGATATTAGTTGACCTAAAGAACTTTGATCTGCTATATAAATGATAGAAAATGATTATTAATAGTTGGCATCCTCACATGATCAGGATCTATAAGCAAAATTATCAAGCTTTCTGCCATTTTTGGTTCCCAAGTCCACTGCCTATGAAGGTCATGTTTCTCCATTTTGATGAAAAAATCAGCAGCAAACCTGAAAGATATTAGATAAACTACGTAAAAGACGCAGCAGGCGTGGGTCTGTGTTAGCGCATGCACACGCATGACTGAGGAATGTAACAAAACAACTACAAGTCCAAGTAATCATATTCAACATAAACAAAACAGCCGACTGGCTATACCAGCAACTGAAACATACAAGCGTCATCTGCAAACCTTTTAAAAATTTGTACCAAAGAATTGCACATGGATGCCACCTTAACGGAGTTTCTTGATTCTTTTCCATCTCCACCATCATCAGAACCATTTGGAACTTGCCAACCAAATGAGGAAGATATTTCTCCAGTATATGATGATATCCAGTCTCTCGCCGAAACTGAAGGTCCGGTGCTAGTGCTGGGCAAGACCACAGAAATATGAGATAACGCCCAGAAAACCGCCTTAGAAAAGGACACTGGAAGCATTGAGGGGCCCACTTCACCCAGCACATCAAACCATAACATTGGTATGCATGTCCATTCAGTACAATCATGAGAAACAAGCTTATTCTGCTTGCTAAATTTGTTCCAACAACTCATCTCCTCAGCATCATGGCAGAATGAGAATTCATCTTCATCGTCAATATTCAACTCAGACATGCTTGAGTCAATGTTCAAAACAGAATGGTATTTCCTCTTTAACAATATCATAGCAGAAACATCAGAAATAATGATAGTTTCCATCAGATCAAATGCCGGTTGGCGAAGAGAAGAATGAAGAGATGAATCCTTCAATGAATTAACCAGAGATGGACCCCTGTTCAGTAAAAATGAAGTTAAAACATCTGTTTCTATATATGTTTCAGGAAATAAAATGTAGTTCTTAAACATCTGTTTATTTCTATGCTAAAGGAAAGAAATACAGTTCTCATTACACTATAGTTCTTAAAACAAATGTTTATCTATATGTTTAAGGAAAAGAAATATAGTTCTCATTACAATTATTAAGACCCAATAAAATTATGAGGTCATAAACCTTAACCGCACAATATTTGGTCAGAAGACATCCAGCAATGTGCAGCACCCATAATAGCGCAAATATGTTTACATTGAATTAAATCCTAAACAAGCAACAAGGCCCAGATATAAAGATACATAAACAGGCACTCCCAATGTACAAAAAGTTGGCCACTGTGATGTGCCACTCAAATTCAAAACACTAGAGAAAAGCTCAAATCTATGTATGCAAGCTAAAGATAAGAAAGATTGAAAATGGATGTGAAAAGATTGTAGAACTTTAAATAGGACTAAAGATTATACCAAAATCAAACCAAAAGTTATTCAACATGAGTATTCTTATATAGATTAGCCCACATGCAAGATAAAGACAGAGACAGAAAAAAGACAGGCTTGAAAACAGATGAGGAAAGAAGATAGAACTTTCAATTGGATAAGGTGGCAAATGTTAAGCCTATATTGAAACCAAATGTTATTTAACCAGTTGTTTTCATACAGATTATAATACAAGCATCCATGCACACATGCACCCAAACAAACTCCATAGAAAAAATGAAAGAAAGTAATTAGGTGCACTGAATTATACAAATGGAAAAACCAAAAGGCCAAAAGATGTTAAGAGCTTACCACATATGTGCACACTCATAAGGCGGGCAAGGAGGATTGATCTTGTAACCACGGTGTATGATAAGAAGTGCAATCTGAACAAGAAATTGAACAAATGAAAAGAAACTTGTCTTTAGTAAATATCTGAGCCTAATGAAACAATAAAAACAATAATACCTCAACTCCGAAAGTTAATTCAATGTAGATCATCACTTAGTTAGACACTGTGACTGGACAATTAAATGATTACATGCGGTGCTCAGTATGCCAATTATTACTATACAAATGAGTCAACACCTTGCGGGCACTTTTTCTTGTCAGAACACTGAAGTTGCTGCTTTGAGTCACTTGGTGGAGAAGAAAATAAAGAAAATGTCTTCGCTGCTTTTCATGTTCACCATCTTGCAAAGCTTCAAGAGACTGGATAAAAAGTTCATAAATATATAAAAATTACATTAAACAGCCAACTTATAGACAAACTCGAAAATGGAAAAAAAAGATTTGTAAGAAACAAGTTACATCAAAGAAGTCACATAAAAAAGGGATACATGCCTGTAAAAATGGGAGGAAAAGATCAAATATATCTTTATGGCTTTTCTCGTTTCGAGTATGGAAGCACTGACCCAATAGCGTGTTCCGCATTACGCTTGGTGATAAAGTGGTCCTCCACCAAAGTTTGCATCCTAAGTGATCAAAAAATTCATAGATAAAACAAATTACTTCTTCAATCGAGAGGTGACCATCAAATGTTAGATGTTCGTTGAAAAGCCTACCAAGCATTTCAAAGCATGCCCTCAAACAAGTAATAGCATATGAAGATTCAATGGTATCGTCACTGACATGGTTTAGTACAATGCTTAAGAAATTAGGGTATTTCTCCAATATCCCATCTTCAAATGCTTGGGCTTCAAGAAAACCTAGCCTACAAGTCAACAGCAACATGTCAAAGATATGTTATAAAAGTGTATATGTAATACACTTAACTGTTGATAAAAAGGCAGGTGAGATAACAATAATTTCTTAAACTGGAATGATTTATTTACATACAATGTTTTGATCCCAAGCCATATGGTTGCTCTCTCAAGCTGCACTCTTGGCCTTGAAGTGTCATAGGTTGCTGGTGAAACTTCCATTTCCAAGAACCCGATGTATTTTCTTAACAGAGGTTGCAAAGGCTCCAAGTCTGTAGCTCTCCTGAAGACCAAGAACAAAAACACAATAAAATATTGGCACAATGGCTTTTAGATTATTAAAATATAAAGTTGAATAACTGCTTGCAAATTAACAATGGCCAAAGCCATTATCCCAAATTTCTTACAGTCTGCTGCATGAAAACCCTTTTTTCCATTCAACTCCAGTAAGTGTCATCCCTTCTGTTAGAATATAAAAAAACATTATCCACAACCCTCACTCCAAATTTGGAGTTTCGATGTTGACGGTGGGGGTAAGAACTTAAAGATAATATCAAAGCGGGAATTGCTACGTGCACCGACCTTTTTACTCTGCACACGGCTAATAAAAATTTTCGAGAAATAACGAAATTGCCATTTTCAAAAAACCCGAGTCCCCACCAAAAATTACATGTTGTATGCGGTGAGTAAAATGTGATGCACAGACAAAAATTAATCACCGCGCACAACAATCAAAATTTTTGCATGTTGTGCACGATGAGTAAAAATTGATGCACAGACCAAAATTACTCACCGCACATAACAGGTTAAAAATGACATAAGTGATGCACAGACCAAATTTTTGCATGTTGTGCGCGGTGAGTAATTTTGGTATATGCCTCACATTTTCCACGTAAAATGGCATTATATGATGAATCCGTTGAAGGAGAGTGAAGATAAACGTGAACTAACTTGTACCAAATCATCACATATTTTCTATTCGTTGTTTGCTCAAAATTTCTTCTCATATTGAGCTGCTCCCATGGTTAGGGCGGTTGTGCACTTTTGGTTACCCTGTGAATGTTTTTTTAACTCTCCATCTATTAGAAAAGACGTTTCAATTATAGAATTTGATCCAGTATGCTATGTTGCAATAGCAGACTAATATAATTTTACAAATATAATTTTGGTCCGTAATTAGTAACGCTTGACTAATATAATTTTGATCCCGAAGAAAAAAAGGTAGTAGTTTTATTTTTTTCCATAATCTATTATTGTGCAAGTACTTCCAGCTACACACATGGACAAATGGATGATTGAATGAGAGAATCAGGCATAAAGCTAGCACCCCCACAAAGTTTCTTTTAATTTTCCTTTTAGAAGAAGACAGATAGATTAGTTCACTGTCACCAGCTTTGGATATTTATCACAACAATTCAACACTGGTGAACTAACTCGTACCAAATCATCAAATATTTTCTATTCGATGTTTGCTCAGAATTTCTTCTCATATTGATCTGATCCCATGGTTAGGGTGGTTGTGCACTTTTGGTTACCCTTACATCAATTAGAAAAGAAGTTTCAATTATAGAATTTGATCCAGTATGCTATGTTGCAGCAGTAAACTAATATAATTTTACTAATATAATTTTGGTTTGTAATTAGTAAACCCTGACTAATATAATTTTGATCCCGAAGAAAAAAGGTAGTAGTTTTATTTTTTTCCCTTAATCTATTATTGTGCAAGTACTTCCAGCTACACACATGGACAAATGGATGATTGAATGAGAGAATCAAGCATAAAGCTAGCACCGCCACAATGTTTCTTTTAATTTTGCTTTTAGAAGAAGACGGATAGATTAGTTCACTATCACCAGCTTTGGATATTTATGAAAACAATTCAACACTGTTGGAAAATGATAAGAAAAATGCCATGTCTTTGACTTGTTCATAAAAGATTGCTATTAGCCTTTGCGAATTTTGTTTTGAGAAGGAAGGTATCAACACAGACAAATTTAACACTGCGCACAACCAGTAAAATTTTTGCATGTTATGTGCGGTGAGTAAAACGAGATGCACAAACCCAAATTACTCACAGCGCACAACATGCATTGCATGTTTTGCGCGGTGAGTAATTTGGATATGTACATCAATTTTGTCTGTGCATCACATTTTTCATGTAAAATGGCAATATATGAGGAATCCGTTGAAAAAGGGTGAATATTGAATGTGAACTAACTTGTACCAAATCATCATATTTTCTAATCGATGTTTGCTCAAAATTTCTTCTCGTATTGCGTTGCTCCTATGGTTAGGACGGTTGTGCACTTTTGGTTACCATGTGGATGTTTTTTAACTCTTTATCTATGAGAAAAGAAGTTTAAATTATGGAATTGAATCCAGCATGCTATGTTGCAGCAGCAGACTAAAATACTTTTGGTGACTAAAATAATTTTTGTTCCCTAAAATCGTTCATGTCCTAAAAATTTCTACGCAATCGACGGATTTCGGGGTTTTCATCCCCTAAACTTCTTCAAAAGAATTTTAACAGGATTCGGATCATCCTTCAGTAGATACATATATGTAATAACTTTTTGAAAATAAAATGATTTTATAAAATGATTTTAGGGTGTTTGGCTTATTGGTATTTTCGGTATTTCTGGTTGTGTGCTAAGCAAAAACTGAAATAATAATATTTAATTGATAGTGCACGGAGTAAAAATGTAAGCGGTCTTGAGCAGAGTAAAACGGTAGGTGTGCACAGCAACTCCCTTCCAAAGCAACCCAAGTTCAAATCCCACAATACACCCACTTACAAAGCGGACTCGTTTAATTAAAAGAGGCATGCACATAAGTCCAAGATTCAGTCAATAAAAGGGCATTCAACATGTAGGTGCATGTTACCATCGATTCTCACTGCCACTTCGAGGTTTTAGTGCAGTTTAGGACCCCCCCCCCCCTCCCCCACGGGGGCGATGCTAATAACAAAAACAAAAACAATAGTAACGAACACAACAGTGATTTAAAAAGCCTCATATCTGCCCACATAGACAACCCAGCAGGATTTAAAACCGGTGAGCTTCATGAGGTAGGGAACTAGGATGCCACATGAGTAATGGCTGCTTGGCATGGACTGCGAAAATGCACAAGTTCAATGGCCCTCTTGTAATATAAACAGCATCGATCTCAAGCTACCATAATACAAACAAATGAATGCTTTATAATCATCAGCACAAGAATTCTTCGACTTTTTGCATTATTTATGGTTTATGGTTATGATCAAAATATTTGCCAAACATACATCAACACAAAAGATGCAGAAATTTGGTACATTGCATGCCTCTGTGTCCTATAATCTTTGCATTGTATTCTTGCTCTGAAGAGTAAATGGAAATAGTCAAGAAATCACTTTGCCCAAACGCCTAATCTGTTATGGGAGTGGGCAAACAATGTATGTAAAGCAAACTTTATAAAAATCCCCCTTTGTGTGGGCCTTGGGGCCATGTGGAAAGGCTTCCCATTGAACCCACTTGGAAAATCAGAATAAATATGGGTTAAATATGTATAAATTAACTCACATTGATGAAATTGGATCCCAGTCCATCTGAAACCTAATGCTTTCATAGCATATCAGGTTGCCATTTCATCCAAATCTTCCAATGTTGTGTTGTGTGCTGAGAAATAACAATGTGTCTCAAGCAAACTTCACACTTCAACACCAAAGATAATAAATCAAATCTTCCTTGTAAGACCAGCTCCAACACAACCAAAAAGAAAATCCAAACCCCTAATGATGGCACTAGTACCAACTAATTTTCCAAACCATCAAGCACATAGATACTAAGGCACTACCCTTAAGGCCTCAACCCTAGCTCTTATGTGCAACATGCCACCCTCAATGGTTTTGGCCTTACCAATAAAATCTTTCCATGAACGAATGTACAAGGAAAGCAGCAGGAAGTAGGGTCTGATTTTAGGGTTCAAAGAAGGCTTTTTAGGATGCAAATTGAAACAGATGAGTGTATATTAATGGCTCAGATGGTAAATCTAGCAGTGATCCAAACAGATATAGTCACTACATGCAAGTATTGAATTTCTACGAAGGAATGTGTTAAAACAGTGAAAAGAAAGAGAGTTAAATATAGTATTAGAAGCAGGGCAAAAAGAAAGGAAATAACAGAGTTAGAAGGTGAAAACTCCAACACTCAACATTGTGTCAAGTTCACATGCATCCAGCAGAATTGCTGCACACGAACCTTCTCAAAGATGATGGGCAAGACAAAGAAATATTGTATCAAAGATAGTCAGAATTGAATTATTGTGTGTGTTTAGTTAAAGGGATTTCTTCTAGTAATATAAAACTTCATCAAACTATGATGAAATGTTGGTCTTAATAAATCTCATTAAAGAAGCAAAGGGTCGATTAAACTTCTATCTAACCTCTGATTAGATGCTAAACTTGACGCCTCTAGAAAATTAACCCACCATTGCATGAGAAGATGGTATATTGCATTTTAATTATTTGATGATGATGATGCAAAGAAGTGTGTCGTGAACTACTATCAAGCATCCAAGAGTTAGACAACCCAAAAACACCAATTCTTTGACAAAACTAAACATACCACCACCAGTGAAGAGAAGCAATCATGTGACAAATGGATTGAACAAAAAATGGAAGAAAAGAAGGTATGGCATTCCCGGTATTGAAACAGTACCACATGACCCTTATTTCTAGAATTTCTGAAAACAGTTCTCGAGATCAGCAAGCCCTAGCAAACTATATCTGACTTCTCAGTCAGACATGCTGAACTATCTCACGCCTGAGCTGCACCTATAAGGCAATATGGTCCCCACAACCAACCACATCCATATATCCTAACGATAATGATCGCCAACCAACAGAGATATTTAACTTTTTCTCCCAGGGGCCAAGACTCCAAATGATATCAAATTCATTCAAAATAAAATTTAGTTCTTTAGAAATTCACAAACATAGTCCAGAGTCCAGACATATAGATCATTACCACTTTCATGAACTCATCAGCCAGTACATCCCATTAAAAATTATCATTCTCGTCTGCACCATGCATATCCGTGTTATTCAAATGGAGCACCATAGGTTTAATGCGTGAGTAACCACTAAAATTTTATGCCCAACAAATCCCAGCATTCTTCTCTTGGCAATGAATGGAAGTGGTTGGATTATTACAGTCTCATCATATTCTCGTTGATCACCCCTTTATGAATCACTATAACTATTTATTTGAATCTTCAGTCAAATAGGTCAGTCATCATCTGTTTCACGAGTACCATGATGTGAACCAACTTCCATCAATTTAGGATCAAATTTTAACCACTCATATGCTATACATTGTAGCTGCAATGCAAAGGCGGGTTCAAATCTAAATGCCAACTGGTAAAAGGGAAAAGGTGAGCTCTATGTAAGGGGAAATAAAGAAAAATCAGTAGAAATTTTTTGCTCATACCCATGTAATTGCAAGTATCCCAAATTATGTTCCCACTTTCTATTATATGCATGCCATTACTACTTCATATCATCATAATCACCACCACCACCATGTTCCCAAACCTTGGTTTTCTGGAAAATTTTATATAAAAAAGAATCTGATGTGATGGAGAGAAATCCAGAAAACATATAATAATTTCCTCAGAAATCAAATAGGAAAAAGAAGAGAATTATTTATATAGAATACAAATAAAGAACGACGGTAAAAGAAAGATGCAAGATGGCACACAAGCTGGATACATTCAAACATCCACTCAATTCACGCATTTTCATAAAAACACTCAAATGTTACTTTTAGAATCCTAATTAAAAGCTCAGATAGAAGAAACTAGAAAACACAACCAAAACTTCTCAAGCATGCTTTAAGTGCATTGTTTCAACTTTCTTAAGGAAAAAAGATAGCAACTCAAAGCCAACAATTCAATATAGAAGAAAATGAAAACCAGATGGGATTCGGGTTGAAATTGAGGAATTCATCCCACTCCTAAAAATAAATTTTAAAAGGCAGCTCTTGGTTCATGGGCTTCCACAGAGTCCCTCTTAATATTGAACGGATAAGTATTGATGTAACCACGAAGTATCTGGCCATAAATGCTACCAATTATTCATATGTGATCCCCTCACTGCATAAAAATAGCTACATGCTGCTAATTATGTAGCCAATGAGCATGAGGAGATGCGTAGACGATATATGTTGTCAAATATTTGGCTATGTAGTAGCATATGCGGAAGTCGTCATCAAAGCGCCTTGAAACCCAAAAAATTGACCCACTTAACTTAAACCCCCTTTACACTGTTCAATCTTGCCACCCCCTTCATTTTTCTTTCTCAAACACATTACCAATAATACTTAATTGTTGTGCCATTTCATTTAATTGAATAGTAACATTTGGTATGAGGTAGCATGATCCTTGCAAGAAATACTATATTTTCTTTGAACGTAGTAGTCATGATCACGTTTTACTTATGTTTGCTTGTTCCCGTTGTTAATTCCTAACATTGTTATTAACTGAAATTTATCTTATGTTACTTGATTTAGTTTTTCATCTCATTACTCGTATTTCGTAGAGTTGTAGAGTTGTTACTGTTTATTGTATGGAAATAAAGCTTTTGAATTCTTTCTAACTATTTATAATTTCTTTTGCTAAATGACCCTGCTTTCAGGATCACCGGAAGGTGATTTGCTCATGGCTCCGAACGACCAATCAAATCAGATGGATTTATTTCTTGACCTCATGGCTCTTGAGAACTAATAAAATCAGATGGATGCATTTCTCAGCCTCCTCTGGCAAAATTGTCACCAAGATCAAGCAAAGGTGAGTTTCGCATGGCTCTTGACAATTAATAACACCGGATGTTTCTTTCTCAATAGGCATGTTCAGATGTGTGTAAGATATTGGAGAGCCTTACGAGAAAATGGAAAAGATTAGAAAAGAAAGCCCATGTGAAGTGCAATGTAGCTAATATAGTGCATTTCCAAAGTTTCCTCCTCTCTCAAAGGAAAACAAGTTCTTCAACTTTGCCCATGTGGCATCCTCCCATTGGTTCACCCAAAAAACATGGGAGAGTTTTCCATGTGAAAAATGGTGTTGACAAAAGAACAAACTGTTTGTGAACTGTTCGGGTTTAGCTGAATTTTTGGCTCGATTTTGGCTCGCTCGAAATCATAAATGAGCCAAACTCAAACTAGGCCGGCCGGCTCACTCAAGTCTGGTACAAATAAGATTGATAGTACATGTCTATGTACAATGTACATGTATATATAAATAGGATTTAATGTAGAAAAGGTGGCACCTGATCCAACTAAGACACAAAAAAGGTGGGAAGTACAAGCTCCGGCATGGACTTGTACTCGCTGCGTCCCACCTTTTTGTGTCTTGCACCAGATCCATTGGATCAGGTGCCACCTGCTCTACATTAATCCGGTATAAATATTACATTTATACAAGTTTTATTATTAAGCATAAGCCACATAACTTAAAATACACAAATTTATATATGTATCTCTAATATAAATATGTACATATAAAATAAAATATTTATTAATTAGAATCTGCAAATAATATGATACATTTTATCATGTTCTTTATCATCTATAAATACATTTTTATTAAATACAAAATAAGTTGTGCAAAAAGAATAGTTGGCTTATGAATGTTTATTTCTCTTTATGTGGTTGTTTAGAAACGCCAAACAGTAATGTTAGAAGGCATCAATTTTATGATGCATCGAAATATACATACAATTTGCAAATAGTTTGAATTTGGCTCAGTATTTAATTGGCTTGCGCCTAGCTCGATCGATTACTAAATGAACTGAACTTGATCAACTTTCGGTCGCTTGAGTTCAAGCATGTTTGCACACCGAACGAAAAACAATCAAACATGTATGTCTCCCCCATTGGTCACCTAGTAAAGTTTTCCGAATGGTATTTTTCATTTATCCTACATGTAACCAAACATGCCCCTGAAAGAAGAAAAACCTTGAGAGAGGAAAACTTTGGCTGCACTTGACATGGGAACTTTTTCCTAATCTTTTCCAAAGTGTTTTTCAAACTTCTCCAAGTTTTTACATGCGACCAAACAAGCCCAGTATGTTTGACTTGTTACCATGGAACCAATGTTGAATGATTGAGAAAGTTGACCATTCGCAACCATGGATGAAGACTTGGTCGAAGAGCCGTGCATTACTAATTAGTCAACTAAACCCAGCAACATTACAAATTTTTCCTAATTCTTTTTATAATTGCTTGCTAATCAATGGCATCACAGCTAACAAAAAGACATTATCATCATAAATCATTAAAGATTCACTCACTAACTATAATATTGCAAAAACTCTCAAAATTTAACCATGAAAGTAAACAACAGCCAACTAATATCAGATAGACCAAATCCCCAAAAAATACACAAATTTAATTTATTGATACCTCATTATATGTTCACAGAATTCTCTAGTTTCAACCATTCTACATTGTCCTCCATATTCTTTTTTGCAGTTGTTTCTCATTTTATAAGCATAACATTCCTCTTCATTCACCAATGGAAACATCTCAGCTAATCCATTATAGGATTTTGAAAGCCATGCAGGCCATGACTTCTGTATATCTCTGCCCTTATCAAGTAGTGGATTGTAAGCATAGGAGCCATTGAATTTCAAATTTTTGTCTCCGAAACATTCAGAAATGTAGGATTACTTCATCCATCCATTGTCAATTACCTGTAGTGTTCAATTAAACACATTGATATTTTACAGTTGGAAATTGGCATCAAGGTCCCATGCTTCCAAGTTCCAACAAGGGCATCGGACATCATGTTAATCACAATATGCAGCTTATATAGAGAACTTCTCCAAATGACAACTTTAGGCTTCTCTGATTGGTGATTCCTTGGCAAATAGTTTGAATTTGGCTCAGTATTTAATTGGCTTGCGCCTAGCTTGATCAATTACTAAATGAACTGAACTTGATCAACCTTCAGTCGATTGAGTTCAAGCTTGTTTACACACCGAACAAAAACAATCAAACATGTATGTCTCCCCCTTTGGTCACCTAGAAAAGTTTTCCAAATGGTGTTTTTCCTTTATCCTCCTACATGTAACCAAACATGCCCCTGAAAGAAGAAAAACTTTGAGAGAGGACGAAAACTTTGGTTGCACTTGACATGGGGACTTTTTTCTAATCTTTTCCAAAGTGTTTTTCAAACTTCTCCAAGTTCTTACATGCGACCAAACAAGCCCATTATGTTTGACTTGTTACCATGGAACCAATGTTGAATGATTGAGAAAGTTGGTCATTCACAACCATGGATGAAGAATTTGTCGAAGAGCTGTGCATTACTAAGTCATCAACTAAATCCAGCAACGTTACAAATTTTCCTAATTCTTTTTATAATTGCTTGCTAATCAATGGCATCACAGCTAACAAAAAGACATCATCATCCTAAATCATTAAAGATTCACTCACCAAGCAAAAACTCTCAAATTTTAACCATGAAATTGAACAACAGCCAACTAATATTAGATACACCAAATCCCCAAAAAATACACAAATTTAATTTATTGAATACCTCGTTATATGTTCACAGAATTCTCTAGTTTCAACCATTCTACATTGTCCTCCATATTCTTTTTTGCAGTTGTTTCTCATTTTATAAGCATAATATTCCTCTTAATTCACCAATGGAAAAATCTCAGCTAATCCATTATAGGATTTCGGAAGCCATGCAGACCATGACTTTATATCCGTGCCCTTATCAAGTAGTGGATTGTAAGCATATGAGCCATTGAATTTCAAATTTTTGTCTCCGAAACATTCAGAAATGTAGGATTACTTCATCCATCCATTGTCACTTACCTGTAGTGTTCAATTAAACACATTGATATTTCACAGTTGGAAATTGGCATCAAGGTCACATGCTTCCAAGTTCCAACAAGGGCATCGGACATCATGTTAATCACAATATGCAGCTTATATAAAGAACTTCTCCAAGTGACAACTTAAGGCTTCTCTGATTGGTGATTCCTTTCTCAACTTAGAAATTTCCACTTAAACGCCTAATTAATTTGTTGAGCATGGTCATGATGGTCATGGACCTATAGCTCTTGCTTGTAGGTACACAACAAAGATGGAGCATCATTTTATGAAGGGAAAGGAAAACATAATAGCATTTCTTCGAACCGGCATCTATTCTCCAACTGTACTTTTATAATCAATCTACCCTGCACATAACATGTTCATAATGGAAAAGGTTGAGCAGTAACCGCAATATATAACCCTCACTTGGCAAACAAACAATCTATTATGTACAATGTACCCAGAAAGCCCCAAGGAAAATGGTTGAAAAGGTTCTAAATGATGATTAAACTCGATTAAGAATAGTTGAGATGAATGAATTTTTCAAAATCTCCATTAGCTGATCCATTTTAATCATGAGACAATTCACTACTTCCATCCCTGTTCTCCCAAGCCTGCAATCGACCACCACAATGAATCTAGCTCAAAGGTGACAATGGAAACCTAATATCTATAAAGTTAGATCCTAACGCTCGAGATTATACATACAGTTACACGGGTTTACCCCACAACTAGGGCATGTTTCCAAATTCCGTAGGTAGCATTGGTTCTAAGTCAACTTACAGGCTGCCCTAACAAATGATAGCCTAGCTTAGTTTTTTTTCTAGTTCCTAGTAACATGGAATAAAAGTTAGGAGACGCTTCTTTTTAACGACTATTTTTTTGCATGTACATGCTATTACAAATGAAAATGTCTCAATTGTTTAAGGGTCAACATGCAAAAGGTGCATTAGAAGTATGGGTGAGCAAATTTGAATTGAATCAAACTGGACCAATTTTTCAAACCCAACCTATCGGTTCACTTTCACAAACGAGCTCGGTTCAGTTTGGCCAAAAAATACCTCTGTTTGGTTTTAAGTTCGTGATGGCTGATCCGAACCAACCCCCAAATATAGAATACGTATAGTCTGTTCTAACCCTAATCTCATCTCACTCTCATAGCCGCCTCTCTCCTTTTTTCTCTCTCGATCTCTCTCTTCTCATTTCACATTTTTCTATTTCTATTGATCTCTCTCTGCCCCCTCCCTTGAACGATCTATGTAATTCTGTGCGGGTAAGCCTCTGGCTCCTCCCGAAACCTGCTTCTCTCATGTAATCCGCATCACTTAATCACTTGAAATCGGTGACAGATCCATCAATTCCTACAACAATCCCAAGCATCTCCACTCGATGATCTCATCTGCCTCTCAATTACATTTCAAACCCTAACTTTGTATCTTTTTCTTTTTTCCCCTTTGAAATCAGATCACAACAACCCTAAGTGTTCGCTGAATTGTTGGATCTATTACCATTAACTTTAAGATTGATTTTGTATAACAGTTGGTTTTGTAGTTGGATTTGGTGAGGATGATGAGTTTGGTGTGTGAATAGTGTACAATTGTTCTAAAATATTTGTTATTTGATGATGAAGATGAACTACGTGAAGGGTTTGTCTCTGTGATTTATCGTTTTTTTCAAATATGTTTTTGTTTTCTTAATAAGTGGTTATGATATGATGGGTACTAAGTTGTTTTATATTTAATGGAACTAAGGATTGCTGAATGATAATTAAATTTTTCATTTTTCCATTCCAGTTGTGTTTTTCTTTCACTTCTATTTTTATTTTTTTTCCTGGCCCAAGTTGCTGCTGGCCAAAACATTAAAACTATTGAGCGTAGGACATTATTTTCTATTGGGCCTCAGGCCCAACCGAAATAGAACCCAACCATAGCAGACCGAATTGTTAGGTTCGGATAAGTTGTTATTTTTTAATCTCAATCGCTTTGGCTAGGCTCATTCCCAAGAGTAATTCTATTTGATTTTGGTTCAGCATAAACGACACAAATGCGCGTCAATTGATTGTCACCGGTGAGAAGATGGCTTTAATTATACACGGTAAATTCATTGAACTAACACATGAAACTTATGTGCTCACATAACTTGAAGTTCTTCACAATGATATTTCATTTTCTTAATTATCAAATTACTGTTTATTTAATTCCTATCCAAATCAATGTGTAAAGATAATCAAAATATGTCTAGTATGGTTGGAGCTGCATTTTTCAATTGGTGAATGTATTTGTCAACCTTTTATAGGACCTTTGTAAATATGGAATTACAGTATAGTTCTAGGCAGCATAGACAAGGGAACGGGTGCGAGTAACAGTACGGATACGAACATGAGACAGCAAATTCGCAAAAGGTAGGGTATGGGACATAGCAATATAATATATTATAATATATAATTATAAATGCATACACAGACAACAAACAAAAAATAACATTTGATATCAAACAATATAATTTTTAAACACTTAAGTTAGATAAGTTCTAGAAAACATGGGCAATGATATGGGATACAGACGTAATGAAGCATGGACGCGGACATGAGATACTATAAGACACAGACTCATTGAGGACAGCAATTCCTTAAAATATAGAACGCATGAACACGACGAGATCTTGCTAAAATATGTATAGACATAAGAACGACGGTGTATTATACACTCACCTGTCCATGCATCCAAACGTACCCTGATTGTATAACACAAGTATTGATTACCACCTATGACATATTTCCATGATTTTGGAAAAAGAAAGATTAGTCCTTGGCTCTTCAACTTCTTATATATACTAGCTTGATGTATAATGATTTTTTTACCAAAACATACTTAAAATCATTATAGTTTTAAACAATTGCAATAACATTTTGATTAATGTATAGTTATTCAACTATAAATGCAATTAAATATACATTTTAAACTTATAGAAACATTTTATATGAATAAGTGTATGAGTCGCATAAACATATCTACAATGTTATCGCAAAGTGTCCTAAACTATAAAATATAGTATATAATTAACATGTTTGAAAAGTATCTGACATGTGTCCAAGGGGTGTCTAAGTAAGTATCAGTATTGAGTGTCTAAGTGTCAGTATCAAATACATGTGTCGACGTGTCCAGTACGGATACAGCTTCATGATAGAAGTACACATGCTATATACTTAAAGTTTACAAATCATTATGAACCTTCAAGCTTGTAATTGGTCAATTTGAATGCATGCTTAAACCTTGTTTTTAACCATCGAAACATGCAAGATTACATTAAATTAGTACATTAACCCGAAACATCTGTATTCCTATTATTTACATAATTAAGAAAAAACATGTTGCAATTACAAAACATACAGAATTCTAAATTTTACTACATTCTAATTTCTGCCTATAATCATGTTTTATTTCGTAAAAATATTCCACCTTAATGCCTAGTCGTAAACACTTCCCCCTCAAGTTAGGGCATATACATTAATTATGCCCAGCTTGTTACAAAACAAAGAAAAACTTTTACATTACAAATTTTTACCAGAACTATTGCATATTTTATCTGATACCAAAACTAACAAGAGAAGTGGCTATCTTCTTCTTTCAGCAACATAAGTGAAGCAGCTCTAAATATTTTGCAGCGATCATATGACCTTAAGAACTCTAGGATCTCTTGGGAAGACAGGAAAGTCGGATGCCTATCCTCACCTAAAAGTAAGTGGACCTTACTCTTTCCATGTCAAAAAAACAAAATAGTTAAAGGTCATAATCATACTCCAATACTATGTAGGCTGGCATGCCAAGCTCATTCGTGGGTTTTAGGCCTGCTGCATTTGAAGACTGAAGTGGCAGCCCCACCTTCCCATTACATCATCAAGTCGTATAGAACTCAAAAAAGGTTGCAGCTAAAAGCACCAAAATATTAATCACAATAATTGGGGAGAAGTAATAGAACTATACTTCTTGATTGATATGTAACAGACTGTACGTAGTGAGACTTTGCGTGTGTAGCATAAACGACAGAACTGCTACTATGGAAACCCATTTTACCTAATAAATGTCACCATTCAGGAAATAATTAGGTATACATCAAAGAGTAAATAAAGGCTCAACCTATGAAAGGTCATTACCAAGGAAAAACAAAAAATATGCTTATATTCCCATTGAAGTAGGACCATCAAACGAAGATATAAATTCATTTGGCAATTGAAGTGGTTTATTGAACATGAAATTTAAAAATACCTCAGCTTCCCCATGGATCCGGCTAAACGAAGCCCAATTGCTCGAGCCTTTCCACTCTTAAAAAAGAGTAAAGCATAGACTCCCTGATGAAATTAACAAGTAAACTAATCAAAAAGAAAACACTTACCAAAATGTGGCTATGCACAATTTCAGAAACATTTACCGGATATTGTTGGCTTCCAGCAAGATTCACATCATGAGACTTCTCGATTTCCTCAATAAAAAATTGAAACTCATTCACCAAAACTTGGTCATCTAACAATGTAGGAAACATCAATACCTGTTATGAGATAGATATCTAAATATTATAGGATGTGTGAATGAGCTCAAAGCTTTGTATATGCAAGTATAGATGTCCAGAAGATGAAATATATATAATGCAGATAGAATACCCACTACAAAACAAGCTATGTATGAACGTCATCACAAGCTTTTTCCCATCAAAATGGGGACAGCCTTGGAGCACAGCACGAGATCGAGAAAGCTCCAAGAAAGAATTAACAAAGTTTTATGACCATGTATCCATCTGACAACAAATCATCGATGGATTGCAATCAAATTCCAAGCCAATGTAACAGACCAAAAGATTATCATGTCAAAGAACCTTGACTGGCAGGCACAAACGTACATCTACTTTTTTATCATGCAGTTGTGCTCATGCAATAAAAGAGCAGGCCTTCAGATAAAGTTGGAAAGCATCTACCATTGTTTTTGTTTGCTTCTTTTGGCGCCGAAATAGGCAGTTTCAGCTGTCTTGGCAGTTTCAAACCGGATAAGATTATCCATATCAGCATCATATAAAAAATCACAAGCGTTAATTAAAGTTACTCAAAATGGTTAACACTGTTTTCAAATTAAATAAAAAAGTATTTAGACTTAATCTCTGTAATAAAACAGTGGATGCTTGTTATTAATTAATAAATGTATGCATAATGAGATCTGACAAACCCACAAGTCTAGAAATGTAATTAAATTTTCTTTGATCCTCGTTCGATTCATTTATGAGTTAAACCCTATGTAATAGACAGGTCCATTGCGATAAAGAGGTTAACCAATTGAAATGGCTTATTCTATTGAATTAAATAGAATTAATAAAGAGGTTGTTTTAATAAAATAAATAATCCAACATAATGCAATTTATTATATAGGGGTTTTGTCATGCCTCTAGTGGATAAATGGTTAATAACTATAATGATGTATTACATGTGGTTAAACCTACGTCCCTTTCAAAAAAAGTAACCGGAAATGAGTTAAATAAGGATAGATTTATTATTTACCAAGTAACCCATCTGTTATCCCCTTTCACGTGAACTGAAATCAACCAAAACTAATTCTCTTATGGCTTTTAAGACCGACAGCTCATCAGAAAGAGGCAAAACAACAACAAAAATCTGTGTTGAAGCTTCCTTCCCTATTTTCCTTACACTTCCCTTTCACCATGTCTCTGTCTTGAGACTTTTGTGGTTAGATCTTATACCTAACCCTAACCAAATTTTTGGATGTGTATTAACTTCATTTTCTATTTAAATGTTTTTATGATATCACATGGCATCCATAGGATTGCGATGTTTCAACTTGTTTCAGGCTGAAACAAGTTGAAATGTGAAGAAGTATACATGTAAATAAACCCCACTTACCCATAATTATATTCCACTGCAAATATCAAATTTCACAAATATAAAGCAGACATCCATCCGCGAACTTACAGTCATGGAAATTTTCGAGACGGAAAATTTCCGCGGAAGTAAAGGGACATACCGCCATCAAAATTTTTGTCTCTGTAAAGGGACATCCGGCTATGAAAATCCGTGGCGGTAAATCCGTGTATGGTAATCAACTTCTGCCAATGCAAAATGACTCCGCCCACAAAAAGTTTCATGAACATATAAAATATTAGTTCACCTAGAGAAATTTTTATGGCCAAAATTTCGTGGGCGAAAGTGCTTCCGGTCACAAAAAGTGAGACAACTGTCTATGAAAAATTCCATGGGCTGTAATCCCAAAAATCATCAAAAAAAATTGGGTTGACTTGGAATACCCGTAAAATTTTAGGGCTAGCCGTGCCACCTTTCTTCTTGTTTTATTTAAACCTGATAACCCCCAATCCCTCACCAAAACCTCCAAGTCCAACGTTTGTAGTCGACACGCTGAAGCCCTCCACCCCCAGATGATCCCCCCCTCCTCTCTCTTTCTATCTATATCTCCACTCCCTCTTTCCACATCCCCCTCTACCAGTCAACAGTCGCTCTTCACTGCTGCACAGGGTAAGATGAAAAAAGAGACAAGTATGAGGCTCTATCTCCCCCCTTCTCTGCCTGCACGATGGTCAAACGTCACTGGCAGCCGCAATTGGCTATTACGCAAGGAGAGTGGAAGAAAATAGAAAAAGAAAAGGTTAAACATTATTATTATTTGTATTAGAATCAATTTTGATTCTTAGAATAAATTTTATATTAATGTTAAACCTTTATTATATATAGATATATAGTAAGATTGTTGTTGGCGGGAATGGTGTTGGTGTTGATATGTTGTTGGTGTTGGTATTGTCAGTATTGTGGTATTAGTGTTGGTAGTATTGTGGTATTAGTGTTGGTGATGTTATGGTACATTTGGAGCCAGGTGTACACAAATGCAAATTTGCTTTAGATTTCATGTGATTTAAATAGAACTAGAACAAAAACTTTACTTTATATTCAAAAACATAACATGCAAAATTGTTTGTGCTAAGTTTGGTATGGATGGCATTGCATTGGAGCATACGTGTCGTAGGATTAAGGTTAGGGTCAGGGATCATGCATGTGCGTGAGTAATAGGTTTAGGTCAAGGTTTGTTGAGATATAAGATACAACATACCCAAAATTACTCAAAACAAACACAAAATTTATCCAAGATTTTTTGGAGATTTTTTAAAATATAAAAACAAGTTTCTAGATCCTATGACGGCAAACAGAAATACAAGAGCTGTGAATAGTGTTTAAAAATCAATCACAAATGTTAAAATAACTCCTCTAATTTTCTGCCTAAGATTCAACTAAAGTTACATACGAATAATCTTAATCATCAAAAAGTGTAATGCTGCAAGAATGAGATAAAGAGTAACCGCTGAATAACAACAATTGCAAGAGATAACACCAGAGAGAAAGCAACACAACCACAACAAATTTACCCTGGTTTGGTCAACTCAATTACATATATCCAATACCCAAATTTCCCTTAAAAATCCACTAACCTCTCAACCAGGAGAATTACAACCACCTCAAAACTATGAGAATTTTACAACCATCTCAATACAGTAAGGATTTCCAACAACCATCTCAACACTTGAGGATTTTATCAACCAACCAACACCTCAACACTTAAGGATTTTTCACAAACACATCACCTTAACATTTTGAGGATTTCAATACTCTCACAATCACTAAGTGAGAACTACTTAGTACTTACAAAAGCTTTCTTGATGAAGCACATATAGCCTTGATTGAAGCTCTTTGTGTAAAGTGATGCTAAGGATGTTGATTTTGATCTCAAGTAGGATGAAGATGAAAGCTTAGGAGATCAAAAACTATTTGGCCAAAATATTTGTTGAGAAACTTTTAAAGCATATGCAAAAGTAAGTATTTTGCTTGACGGTTTTAGAAAGCTTTGAAAACTTTGTTTTTCTCAAAAAAATTCTTAATAAATTCTTTTTATTAATTCTAAACAATCCCCATTTTATAGGCCTCAAAATCAATTAATCGGATTTCCAAAACTATCCCAAAACGGTCACAAACGGCTAGTTATGGAAATTACGTAATTGGCCAACGGCTTAGTCGACTAGAGTTTTTCACCTAGTCAACTAATGACTTAGCTAATCGACTAGGTGGAAGCTTCTAGTTGACTAGCCCAAACATGTCAAGAGGACTGTTGCTCTCTGTACTTCTAGTTGATTATAGTACTCTTACTAATCGATTAGCGCATAAGTTAGCCAACTAGTTCGTGTACTATAATCGACTAGCTCTAACATGCTACTAGCCATCAGTTTCTATGTCTTAGCTAATCGACTAGTCTGTATATAAAACATGATTTTTGACCTTTAACTACTTAGGAATGTTTTCAAAATAATTTTAAACCATTTTTAAACCCCTTTTATACTATTTTCTAAGTGTGTGATGAGCTTTAATCAGACTTTGACATGAATCTAAAGAAAATTAAAAATTCATCAAAATTACATGACTTTGAGCATTAACATAGTCCATGATGACCAACTCCTTGTCTTTGATTTATTGAACTTCATGTGTCATGATTAAGCTTTTTCTTGACTATGAGCTTTATAACTCTTAGTTGACTTCATAAGTCTTGAATGAGTTGCATAAGGCTTGCATGAGCTTCATAAGGCTTGGCTTTGAATCTTTATACATATTTAACATTTGTAATTGCGTTCACATCTCATTAGCACATATAATCATTTGCTCATCATCAAAATATACATAGGGATGACTCATCAAAATATACATAGGGATGACTCGATACTTAACAACATCATGGTAAAGATAATCTTTTGAACATTATGTATTTTGACTTTCACGCAACTATAATTCACATCATGGTATAATACCTCAAGTTGGTTCTCTTCTTTTATCTTAATGTCAATTGTTATAACGCAACTCTTCATTTCACTTAAAATTGTCATCCAATATCTAAAAGATTAACTTCGAGCATCTATGCTTATGTGGCTTAAGTTTAATTGATTTTCATAAAAAATATGGTGGCTTTTAATGTTTTTAGCTTGATTTTTTGTTTAAAAAATATTGATCCATAATTGGAATCTGCTTACGCTTGGGGCACAACTTACACAAATCAACTCTTATTTGGTCTTAAGTTTCATTATCTAAAGTTTTTTCATGACATAACAGGGCAGCAGAGCTCCTCTTCAACCCCGCAGGCCCTGGTTGTGGTATAAATGCCCGAAGCAATGCCTCTTAGTCCTCGAACCTATATGGCTTGGGAGATCGCCTTAGCTCTTGACCACCTTGCCTCCTCCCTCCCTGTCTTTGACAATCTGAATTTGCTAAGCTCTCGTTACTTTCCATCCATGCACAAAAAATAAAATAATAAATAGAATAAATAGAATTCACATTTAATGAGATCTTTAATTGATTGAACCAAACGCAATGCAAGCCAATTTTGATCTAAGAACAAAAGATGGTGGGAAAGAGAAAATAAAAGAAATAATTGACATGGCAATAGATAATGAAAAAGAAGCAAATGAATAGGAAAACAAAATGAAAAGTAGATATCCTTATCCTACATACATTATTGCATTCCTAATAGAGAAGTTTTTTTCATGGTTAAGGAGGTCAATTCATTGTCGTTGTCATCAAAAGTCATTCTTGCGGAGATAGGATTGAAACTTCCAAACATAGTTATAGGCAGGGATTGGGTTCTCTTTGCAAGACCTATTTTACAACTCTATCTAATTATTAGATGGACCAATTGTAACTTTAATCCTAATACACCTTTAACTATGTATCAAGATATATTGGATAATGAGTTTGATATAACTGGTAAAGCTTAATATGTTTAACTTGCTTTCTGTTTATGCTAATTAATATTCATTTGAGCCAGTGCTTTACTACACAGCAAAAAGCAATGCATACGGACATAACCCTTGGTTCTCAAACCTTGTTCTAATATATGCCAAAGAAACAAATGGTATCGCATTCCTGCAGACTTAAATTACATGAGAGGGGGGAAACTATTGGTGATGCAATTGGAATCCATCATGTTTGACAACCAGACATGTTTAAGGGAATGCAAGGTGAAATACAGCGAAACATATTCATATGGGTATCCCTTTTGGGAAAAGGTCTTAGATGATGACAATGTTGTGCATGTTAAAAATAAAGACAACTCAACATGAAAAACAAGCAACTCATGAATAAATGATGATATGGAAGATGAAATTCAATAGCTTAAACTGATAGCTTATACTGAATCCCTCATTACAATAATCCCAACATCTTCTGTAAGATTCTATAATCTATACATGAAATATGAAGACATCTCCTTGAAAAGTTATTAAGCAAAAATCAGGAATATTATCAGTAAATACTGCCAATAAATATGATAAAGAGTCACGTCAAAATTTCAGCTAAAAGCTAAAGAAAAGATGTCGTACTTCAAACATTGCACTAACAACTTCTGCGCTATGAGATTCAGGATCATATTCTCTCCGCCTAAGTCTTGCATTTATTTCTTTCAGATGATCAGTTACCCTTTCTTCATCTAGACTTCGCAACACTCGGAGAAGAGGATCTATGGTATCTGATTCATATTCAGCATTGTAACTTTCTTGAGCTTGATGGTGCTGGCATATACACTGTGCACACAGTCCCATTTCCCGAGAAATTCTCTTCCATATAAGCTTCAAAGGTGAATCATTACAAGCATCACTGAAGTAGCTGTGGAAAGTCTCCAGCAGAGGTCCCATTATATCCGAAAAGCGACACCAAATATGTTCATCGATTGCCAGATCAATCAGAAACTGAAAAGAATCTGAAAACCTGCATCAAAGGGGAAAATAAAACACCGGTGGGGGAAGGACATCAAGATACCACACAATTACAAAGTGTGTGAATATATAGGAATAATCCTATTTATGATACGATCGATATTACAATGTTTCTCCAATTTGTTCGCTGGCTCTCAGCTGTTCCAGTGACATTTCTCTTTCAGACACTATCTACATGAACCGAGCAGTTTGGATTTACTCTGCTCAAAATGTCTTAACAAATTATTTCAAAATTTTGAAAACTTAGGTAATGAAAAATAATTGAAATTGAACAACTGTAATTTTAAAAATATTGCACTTGCAGATAATACTCTAAATGTTTTACATGCATTGTCGAACACCCCTCTAGCAGAATCAGTCATGTTAAATTATTACAGACTAATACTTCGTATAACCTGAAAGTTAGATCTTCACATTTCGCATGTACAGTTAAATAGGAAAGGAGCATACTATTACCGGCTCATTGTTTTACCCCTTTCTGTGACTTTGTTGCATAATGAAAATTAAGTAGCATCTCAGAACAAACAAACTGGATGTTTCCTTTTCCTTTCCCTTTATGGTATCTAAACCTTCAAATTTTAAGGGTAAGACCAGCTGCGGCAAAAGATCGCAGTGAGGATGTGAAATGGTATAGTGTAGAACCTGATATAGATTTAAAATGAACTGGAAGGATGTATAAGAAATACGGAGAGATTTAAAATGAGGTGGATAGTGTATCAAATAGAAGAAGGATGAAAATGTGGAGAAAGTCACCGTACACACCGTCCAGTAGCCACAAGTATGAATATAACTCGACTTAAAACTCATGATATGAAACATTAACGAATGATGGAAGTTATTTTATTGGTAGCATGATACCTCTGCTGCTCTACATAGCCTATGCACATAAGAGTTCAAAACTGTACAAACCATAAACTCGGTGGACAAAAGATTTGAAACTAAAGGTAATGGTCGGTACAGATAACAGAACGGGAACATGGTATGATTACGACACACTGACAAAAGAACCACCAGCAACCATATAAATGTCAGATGAAACTAATATTTGAGAGAATTGCTCCATACACCGAATATTCGGTGTATGGAGGTGACTATGTTCCAAAAAGTGCAAAAAAAATTAAATTAGGGGTCACGTTCCTCTTTCTCTCTCTCAAATTCTTTACAATTTTGGAAACCGGTCACCTCACTACACCGAATGAGGAGGTGTATATAGTCGTTCTCATATTAGAAAGCTCTGGCAAAATAAGCCGAAAAATTTTATAAATTACACTGCGTGAAAAATCCCCCAATTGCAGCCACACCTACGTTGTTACCCAGCACGCTAAATTACACCACGAGTCCACTCCACAACTAGGAAATCCGTCCAAGTTACAACAGCTAGACCTACAGCAATCTTTCAGAACTCTCATAACAGTGCAAAGCTACATTGGTACAGTTAAACTATGATTTAAAATTAGGAAAAAAGAACCGCCGCAGACTTGAGAATCAAAATGTTGGGAAAGAAGCAAACCATTGCTCCTTGGCTCTGAGGATCCGCTGATGCTTCTGGGGAGAGGGGTCGTCGTCCTCGAGTTCTTCTTGAATCCTTTGCCATCGATCCACGAGCTTACTTCTTTCAAGCTCGCACCTTTCCATTGTTGGGAGATTAGGGCTTTCGATTATTTCGCCCTAATTAAATATTAACAACGCAATCGAATTAGGGCTTCATTTCTTTTCTTGATGTTGATGCCTTTTACACCCCTCTGGTTTTCGAGTTGAATGTGATTTGGGAAGGGGAACGACGGTGAGGGGAAGAGAATTGGGAAATGGTGGGAGAGTGAAAACGGGATTTATGAGAAGAGAGACGGGTCGCGAGAACGTGACCTCTTTAACCGTTTAAAAAGACCATATTGCCCCTACGTTGATAACGGATGCCCAATGGAGGCCCGTTGGGGGAAGGCGGGAGATTGAAACCGTTATCATATATTTGCGGGAAACCCATTTTACAATTGTTATTTGCAATTTCGTGATGTACACAATGTAGCCACCGCCTAGAACATAGAAACACTAGTAATTACCCGTGCCCGTAGGGCACGGCGAACGTTGTCTTCTGGGTGTGAAACCGAGGAGGACAGGCTGATAACGGGTGAAATGGCGACGGGTTATTAGGCTACAGGGCATTAGTATTACGTGGAAGTAATCGACCGGAGGCAATATTGACGGTGAAAAGAAAATTTGGGTCAGTCGTTTCCCGGATGAGAACCCGATGATGAAATAGAGTAGACGGGGGACATGATGACGTTGTAGTTGTTACCCGGGCGCAAGAATGAAGTGGATGTCGTTTCTCGGGGGCAACAAAGATGTGCGAGAAGAAAGCCTGGGTAAGTTGTTGCGGGGGCACGACAGTAGGGACCAAAGCGCAAAAACATGTCGGTGCATAGCGGGAAAAGAGCGATGGGACACCCGTAATAAGGGGGACGATGAGTGGCATTTTAGTTGCAGGGAAAAAGAAAGGAGAATTTGCAAATAAGGGGAAAGGTCTTAAAGAGAAGAAGAATTAAAATTATGAAGAGGCACACAATTTGAATTACGTAAGCTTTCATTTACCATCAACTCAATTATAATTTTTCATTTACCCTCTACTTAATTTTTGTGTAAATAACGACCATTATAAGTTGCAATAAAACAGAAAATTAGACAGAAGCATCACCATTGCAGACAAAGGGTAATTATATTTGCAAATAGCCTTGTGCAGTTGTAGGATAATACTATTTTACATGGTAGCAGAATAAAAAAACTTAACATTTTAGGCTATAAATTATTCTTGATGTTCCAATCTATCCCAAATGGTAAATAAAAACTGCCAATGCTATTAGTACAGAAACATGAAGTTAATACAGTAATTTAGTATGGAAATAGCATTGATTGTGCAATGGAGGTATGTGCCAAACATTCCAGGAAATTGAGGACTACATTGGGGAGATATGAACAAAGGATGCAAATCTCAAAAGATATGAAGTATCTCGCTGGTAGAGAACATGCGTTGATTTTCAGTTGGATGTTAAAATACTCCCTCATGCTGCAGTAGAAAACTTCCTCATGAAAACATTGTGAAGAGAAAAAGTATCAATCGTAAGCCATAATGGAGTGCTATGCGGATGCGCAATAACCTGGAAAATTTACAAACAAAAATTTGTTATAGGAATGAAGATACATATTTGCTAATATTAATAATAAAAAATTAAGAATTTATTTACTGTATTCAGTTGGGTGGTTGATGATCGTGGTTTGTGTAACCAATTAAGCTCAGCAAGGACCAACTTCCAATTCTGTAGGAAAAATGGTATTTTGATGATAAATGAAAAAAATGTATATTGGAAAAAAATATGATTTTTTATATGTTACCTCAGAAAAACATGCTATTTTTGCATCCACATCAGATGTAGCATTTGCTTCTACCGATCTTTTTGCAACTTTCTGAAGATAATAGTAATAAATAGTTACGAATTTTAAATAATCTTAATATGAAAAAGATCAATTCTGTAATGTCAAACGTACCTTATCAAACCAAATTCTCCTGTAATCACATAGTTGGACATCTATATTATTGTTTCGTAGCAAAGTAACCTATATGCCAAAAATGATTAATAAAAAATGCAATCCAGTATATAGGAAAAAAGATTTATTAGTGCCTTACAGTCTTATGCAAATAAGGGTCCTTAGCAGCATTCATCTGTATGAAAATACAAATCAATAGTTTAAAAGAAAATATAAAATTCATAAAATGACATGCTATAGATTTAATATTTTATTACATGTACGTAAATAGTAATACTTGTCCACATTACGCAGCGTGGTATCGTACGCTCTACCTGCAAGATAGACACAAATTGATTTCAAAATTAATTTTAAGAATTACTTAATGAATGAAATAAACAAACAGATATAAAGAACATTATAAAAACTTACATATAAAAGACAGCAGAGATATTCATAGCAGGATTTCTGGGTAAACAATGTTAACTGTGTTATTTGAACCAGACGGAAGAAGGACACTAACACGGTCAAAAGACGTGCATCTAGAAAGTGCTACATAAAGATGTCCATGACTGAAAACTGGGTTACGCAAGTCTAATCCAACAAACTTCACAGATTGTCCTTGAGATTTATTTATTGTCATGGCATAAGTTACACGAACAGGAAACTGACGTCTTGTCATATGAATAGGTAATTCTGTAGATGATGGTGACAAAGATATTCTTGGAATGAAAACCAAACTACCGGCTCTATCACCATTCAAAATTTGAGCTTCAATCACACGGGATGCGCATCTTACAACCATTAGCCGAGTGCCATTACATAGACCATCTTTTGGTGCAATATTTCGAAGCAAAATAATTGGACAACCAACCTTAAGGTCTAGTTTAAAAGGGGGCAACCCAGGAGGATCCAAAGAGTTTATGTATTCAGTTGGATACCGGTTTATAATGGAAGGATCAGTATATTCAGATTCAGCAAGTTTGTCTGCAGCCAGATATGTTATCTGTTGACCAGGAAAAATTTGCAATGCAGCAGAATTTATATAGTTAACATCATCATTACGCGCGGAAAGAATTATTCGTTCAGTAAGAAATACCGGAGTCACCGTTCCCTCAATATCTAGATGCGGATAAATTCTTAATAATAACTCATTTAAATCCTTGCACCTAAATATGTGGGAGGGAAGCTCAACCACTTCTGTAGGGTTTGTCCCGACCTGATGCATAAACAGAAATTAATTAAGTCAATGGTTAGTTAAGAGAAAAATGTGTAGTAAAATCATATAGTACTCAGACAAATACCTCCAAAATAAATTTTCCAAAATTATTATTTTCAACGGATGAGTCATACAAACGCATATTCTGATCCAATAGCAAAACTTGTATAGCGCACCATAATGCAGATCGTCTTAATGAGGCTCCAACAATTTCTTCTCGCACCCCCTTTGGTATGACTGGCAAGATTTGTCGGAAGTCCCCACCAAAAACAACAGTAATACCACCAAATGCTTTAGTATTATCACAAATATCCTTCAATGATCGATCCACTGACTCAACACAATGCCGATGTTGCATAGGAACTTTGTCCCATATTATCAATTTTGCTTTTCTGAATAACTGTGCATGTATGGACTGTTTACTAAAACTACAAATTGAGTTATCATGCACATCTAAAGGGATGCGGAATGTTGAATGTGCAGTACGACCTCCGATTAGTAACAATGATGCAATACCAGATGATGCAACAGTGATAACTATATTTCCTAGACTGCGCAACATTATTGATACAGCATTGTACAGAAATGTCTTTCCAGTTCCAGCACCGCCGCTTAAGAAAAATGTAGTACCTTTATTTTCAAAAACGGACGAAGTAATTGCTGAATAAGCATTACGTTGTGCATCATTAAGGCAGTCGACATTATTCACTGCATCCAAATGTTTTGCCGTATTTATAAGTTCCTGATGTTCATGCAACAATCGATTGCCAACTATTGCATTCCAATTTACAATAGGAAGTGGCATCGGTGGAAAGTCAGATAGACACTTACCATACTCCTCGAGCAATTCATTGATCAGAAATAAGCCGTAATCTTCAAGGTGACACTGAGAGGGTGTAGAAATTGAAAACAGGATAGTAATTTTATGTTGAAGGTCGTCACAAATTTGCATTGAGAATTGATTCCATAATGCAAGTGGGTCGATCGGGGAACATTCAATAAGAATAATACTAAACAGTCGTCGTAATTGATATCCTGTTCTCATAATTGAAGCTTCGTGAAGACATTGCTTCCATTCTGAATCATCTTCGAGAAGACCTCTTGCAACGCATGCTGCTTTGAATGTAGAGTACTCAACATTATTGACAGTGCGTAAACTTGCCCATGATGTTGGTCCTCTAATAACTGTTAGTAACAATCGTAAATAGAAGCGTTCACCAGAGTTTGGAGATGCGAAATACATCCTACCAATTGAATATCCAGATTTTCTTGGAGTCCAGGCCTTTGTGGATTTATTCCAAACAAACTTTTGAGGAAATTCTTGGTAAGTGAGATCATGTGCTGACTCATGTAAAGCACAACATGTGAAAAATTCAGTTAAAGTTGTCTTCTCATTTTCAGCTCTAGACCGTATTGTAGCATGGTCTTCATCTGGATTAAAAAGAACACGGTGTTGTCCTGGCAGATGAAGCATCAATCGTTGTACTGATGGGGTTTCCTGATGTAAAGGATGTTCAAATAAACGCCAAGCTGCCTCGGGGGGTCCAATATATCTTGCATCAAGGTATTGCTGGATCTCATCTACTGCACCCAACACCATTGTGGTTCGATCATGACCTTTATAAATGTACTTATGAATGTATTTTACACATCTAATTCCGGCACAAACTTCGACATTAATGTGGCAGTTAAATCGTCTAGAAAGATACATATTGTATGGAACAACATCTCGGTTATCAAACTGATGACCCCTTACAGTGTAGATATGTCCAGTATTACGACGACGATATATAGGATATCCATCACGATCCATTGTTGTTGAACCTACATAAGTTCTAGGGTACTTCTTAGTACATTTACCATTATCCATACATGAAGAACTTGGATTTCGAGCACCACATGGACCGTGAACCATACATTTTATAACGGTATCGAATAATTCCGGATCTTGAGTAGGATCAGGAAATTCAGCACAAACAATCTCATCAACTTGATCACATGTATGGATCTTATCTGGACCATGAAGAAAGAAAAGAGCATGCATGTGGGGTAGCCCACGTTTCTGAAATTCAACGGTGAAGACATGAGCTGCTTTCCTTCCGAATACATTTTTAGCATCAATCTCCTTCATTAAATACTTTCTTTTTAACTCAAAAACACGGGCAACTAAATCGGGGCGATCGATAGACTTTTGGTGAGGTAGAAGAGCATTAGATATTTCAGGGCAATTTGGATTTGCAGTCATGGTCAGAAATATATCTGGGTGGTGATTATATCGTGTGATAGCCATCGAGTCTTGGAAATTTTCAAACATGTGGCGTGCACTACCAGTGAAAGATGAAGGTAGTATCATCCGCTGGCCAATTTGGTCACAACTGACATATGCATCGATATCTGCAAGTCCCTGATAGAGTTCAGAACGGAGTTTTTGCTGATTTAGTTTGATGAACGTCAAACGATTTTGTTCAGTTGCTGCCCAAGCATCAACTATGAACTCTTGGAACAATTTGCCAGCTCGCAAAATTGACGAATACTCAGTATGTCTTTCAAACAGGCGGTATCTATAAAACTCACACATGGTAAGGCGTCTATGTGAGGATTGATTGCTGTAACGACTGCTTTTCATGTATCTGGATTTATTATAATATAATATATGTTTTGGTGGATTTTCTCCTCTTGTGTGGTTTTCGTCTCCGTAGCTTTCATTTTCGATCGATTCGTCGTATTTTCTCGTTTCTTCCTTAGGATCGTCGATTTCGAAGTATGTCATTCGTGACGGACTTCATAACGGTCGTATCTTACTATTAGATCAAGCCTAGGAGTCTTAGGAATCGATCCCGGGGCCCCGCGCTCCGTATCGGAACTTTTGGTGCTCATTAGCCGGTATAAGAAGGGGCACCGACCGACTAGATGACGATCCAGTCGGTCGGCAATCCTTCTTGGACCGACTAGTTGGCTTCCTAAATTATTCAGGAGTTACTGTTTATCGTTAGTCGGTCTAAGAACGTTGGTTGACCGACTAGGTTGCAAACTAGTCGGTCAGCAATGCTTCTTTAACCGACTAACACATCATCTTAATTTTAGTTGAGTTACTGTTTACTCTTAGTCGGTCTAAGAACGTTCATCGACCGACTAGATGCTAAACTAGTCGGTCAGTATTTGTTCAGGGACCGACTAACTCTAAATCCTATTTTCGTTCAGGTGTTACTGTTTACACTTAGTCGGTCTGCGTTGGTCGACCGACCGACTAGTTGCCAAACTAGTCGGTCAGTGGTTGCTCTTTGACCGACTAACCAGTGTTGAAACCCTAATTTCTGGGCAGCCGCCAGCCCAACCTATTTAAACCCAACCCAAACGTTTTCTTCTTCCCCAACACGACCCAAAACCCTAAAATCTTCCCCCTTGAGCCCCCATCTTCCTCCAAGCTTCATTCCTTCATTCCAAGCCCTAAATCCATCATCCAAACCATCCATCCACTCTATCTACCTCTCATCTTCCCCAAAATCTCATCAAATCCATCAAAATCCCCAAATCCCCCAAAACCCTAGTTTCCCCAAACTTCTCCAATCTTTTCCAGATCTGATCCTAGGGTTCCCCGGAGTGTTTCTTCCGCCTCCTCTCGGTAAGAAATCGATCTACCGTCGTTTTCATAACTTATTTATATTTTTATGAAACCCTAATAAATTTCATGTTGTTTGGTGTTGTTTCCCCCATAACAGCGATTTTTCCCCGTAGATTAGCATCCGTGTGACGAAGTGGTCGTCATCCCCGGTGCTAGGCAAGTGAAACTTGCCACTTAGGGTTTAGGCCATGTTTTAGGCCATTTGCTTGTTGTAGGCGTAAAAGAGACTAGGCGACGAAATGATACTCGCCTAGGCGCAAATTGGGGAACTAGCTTGACAACGAAGCTAATTCCGACATTTAGCATGTTGCACAATTACCATGTCATGTTTACTTTCCATTAACGGTACGCGAATAAATTGTCATGTCATTGCATTCCTTAAGTGTTGCCGTGATTGCGTAGCTTCGCTACAATGTTGTGTTCCTGGCTCGTGTTCCAGAAGCGAGCCCTGTAGTTACTAACCCCAACGCTCGATAATGAGGCTAGGTGTCCCCTACGCCATACTTGTGTTCCTGGCTCGTGACCAGAAGCGGGCATAATGAGTTGCTAACCCCAACGCTCGATATATTGAATTGTGGACTAAGAAACAAGCTCTCGTGCAGGGCAACCCTGGCTCACTTGCTGGGCTCATGTGCAGGGACCCTGGCTTGTTTAAATGTGGGATGGGGTAAGGGTTAAGCGGCCAGGCAACTGGGGGTCTGTTTGATCAACAACTGCAGTTGTAAGGCGTAAACTCTGGGGTGGGGTAGTGTTTAGTGCCGATCGGTGTGAATGATGTACCATTCAGCTGACGGGCGTAAACATCTACAAACAACAACCGTGAAACGTGATTTGTGTTTAGTGTCGATCGGTGTGAATGATGTACCATTCAGCTGAAGGGCGTAAACACCTACAACAATGTGAATTGATTGAGAATGTTAGTAGCGTGGCTACTCTCGTCTTGTCTTGTCTTGTCTTGTCTTGTCCCGATAATTGTTCTCTTGTACAAATTGTCTTGCCATGTTTTAAATTGTGCACTCATGTTATAACTGCCATGTCATGCATACTAAACTGCTAGGTTGCTAGTTGCCTTACTTTCAGTTTCCTTGCCCAAGTCTTTTAGACTTGCTGACATGTGCCCCCTTTACTCTTTTGGGTGACACATGTTAGATCCTGAGCCTGAGTACCTTGTTGAGGACGAGGTGTTTGCTGACGTCGAGCCCGAGCTTGTGTTTGACGGGGAGTACGTGGACACTGGGGACCAGTCCTAGTGTCTTCGTTGTGTTTTACTTTTGTTAGACAGTTGTTTTGTTATCGGTGCGTAGCACCTATACTTTGTCGTTGTTGCTTTTGTTGGCCTTGTTCTGGGCCTTAGACTCTTTTCTTTTAGCCTGGTGGCTTTTCTGGATGTTGAACTTATTTTCATGTTGGACAATATTTGAGATGTGAATTTTATTTAAGTCTCTCCTTGTATTATTATTGTTGTTCCGTTGTGGTTACAGGGACCTGCTTATGTTTTATTTACGCTTATCGGGTTTGGGGCTTCACAGCTCCACTCTCGTGTAGACCTTTTCACGTCTCGCCTCCATTTTAGGGAAGCGGGTCGTGACAATTGCGCACGGGATCCCATTGCTTCATCTCTGGTTCCCATCCAAGCTGGCCATGAGGAAATAATAAGACATAATGCAATGGCAAATAAGCAGGATGAGCCTCATTGATTTGCATGAGTTGATTATTTCCTCGAAGATGTAAAACAATATCTCGCATCCCGGTAGGTCGATAGCCATCTCCAGGTAAAATAACTGCAATCTCATCTATAGTCGGGAGGTTGTAGCGGCGTCGATCCTTTGTTGAATTATAATGCAGATACACAGGGAGATCACGACCAGATACATTTGCTTGAATCAAGACAGAATAAGCTTGATGATATAGATGGATGAATGGGTTTATGCCTGATGGACAATTTTGAATTAGAAGTAATACATCCGTTCTCAAATGAGGATTTCTATTACTTCGTAACTCTATAGCAGAAGCAGGATCATATATGTAAAGTTGACAATAACTTGCTGTTTGATTCAGTTGTGGTAGGAGTGATCCTGTTCGATGACGTAATTCTCCATGAATAGTAAAAGATGTAGGACCTCTTCCTGGAATCAATTTTTCATCCAATGTAGCACCAAGACTGGTAAATGCGTTAGCTGCGTTATATTCCCGAGCATATTTTCGAAATGATTTTGATTGCTCATTGTTACCATCATATAATTCGCGAATTGATGGTGGGGGATCAATAAGAGTATCTAATTTGACTTTTCCTTGCAAACAGCATGTTCCAAAAAGATGAGTTGTCAAAGTTGACCTTGATAATTGTTCATCCAACCAATGTAAAGCCGAGCAATGCGGGCATGAAATGTTCATTAAGCCAAGAGAATGCCGAACAGAGTCCACAGTTGTTGGGTGACAAAGTATATTTGGAATAGATAACCTAGCAGAAGGTTCAACATCTTCTCTTGAAATTGATGATGAAGGTGGTAATTGAGGTATATCGAGAATGTTGGTCGGAATGATAAATCGTGAAATGTTTAATTGTTCTTTCTCTTGTTCTCTCCTTCTACGTTGAGCTAAGGAACTGCCCAAATTAAAAAAATGAAAAAAAATTAAATTAAAATATCCCAAGAAACATAGATTTTATGCACTTGAAATCAGATAATAACATAGAATACCTGGCAGAAGGCGGAGCATATCGTTCAGAAATAGTATCATTTAGCGAGTCTGAGACCTCATGGACCTCTTCACTTAGGGAAGTCGATGATGAAGTAGTTGCTTGATGTATATGTAGTGTGTTTTTATGAGTGATAAATCGAGTAATGTTTCGTTGGTTTTTCTCTCGTTCTCTCCTTATACGTTGAGCTAAGGATCTAACAAAAGTTAAAACAAAAAGGAATACAAATAAATGATAGTGTAGCAAGAATAGTAGATTATATGCATAGGCAAGTGGGTAATAACATAGATAACCTGGCAGAAGGTGGAGCATATTGTTCAGAAAAAGTAAAACTTTGCGAGGATGAGACCTCATGCACAACTTCAATTAGGGAAGTCGATGGTGAAGCTGTTACTTTTGGTATATCGAGCGAGATGTTAGGAGGCCCAAATCGAGAAACCTTTATTTGTTCTTTCTCTCGTGCTCTTCTTCGGCGTTGAGCTAAGGAACTACCCAAAGTACAACCGAAAATAAATACAGTTAAATTACATTAGGTTAGAGTAGAAATTATGTACATGTAAGTGGATAAATACCTGGCAAATGGTTCAACATCGTGTTCAGAAATCATAGCAGTGTGTGAGGCTGACCCTTCGGAAACTTGACATATGTTTCTACAGTCATGTTCACGATGTCTCCTTTTGCGTTGAGCTAATATGTTTTTTGCTACGAAACTATCAGCATATGCCTAAATTGAGTGTACAGGGTAAGTTTAAGAAGTAATAGTACGTGAATTATGTAACACAATGATTTATATTAGCAAACGCCATACCGGACGCATGTTGGTGTGAAGCAAGTGGAAATGATATAGTCTTGCGGTTGTTAAAATTATGACAACGTCCAACTGATTCAGAAAAAATAAACGTTAAAATGAAATAACATTACAGATGGTAAATAGTAACAGTAAATCTATGTACGAAAGAAAAAACGTTAAACAACTTTTTATAACATGTGTAATGTTGATAATAATGTATAATTTGAACATTGCAAATGTAATAAATAAAATCTATTATAGACTCGTTATACAGGATGGACACGTGACTGATGGTTGTCTTGCGGACATAAGTGTGGGGGATGGAAAGCTTTACGTGGGAAATAAGGGTTGGGTTGATTTTTAAAAGGGCAATGTATCTGGGTAGGTGTATGATTTATATTGTGGGGGTGGTCACACATAGAGAATGCTATCAGTATTAGCTAACCAGCCAAACAATGAAACAAAAACAATCAAAATTATCATACAACGCTTTTATGGAAAAAAAATTCCCTTCTCATAACCCGTGTAAATTTCTTAGGTTTTATTTTTAAGGATTCATAAATTGCTCAATTGGTCATGCAAGTTCTGTTGGGGGGGGTTGGTGAGTGGATAGGGGATGAGTAAATTATTGTGCATAGAATTGAATAAAGTACCAGTAGAAATGACGCGATCTCAAAGTACCAGGGTCTGTCCAAGTGAACAAACGAAGAGAAATTAGCAGAGAATGAGAATCGTTCGCAGAACCATGTTTAATGATTTCTAAACAGAGAGTACGTTAAGAATTTGTTGTCATTATTTTAAATACAGAAACTTACAAAAGGGCGGGACTGTGAAGTTATTAGTAAATACGATTAGTTAAATCATGGTAATTGGTTCTGTAACGTGTATATGTAATAAATAGAGATGGGAATTGGTGTATTTTATCTCTCTCTATCTCTCTATCTCTATCTCTCTGTGTGTGCGAGGCCGCGTGCGTGCGTGTGTGTAGGCGCGTGTGTGGGTGGGTATCGATGGATGTGGATGTGTGCTATATGATAATGGCAAAGTTCAGATTGTTAGAATAGGAACATGTGGTATTTAGACTTACTCAGATTCTTCTGAAATGATAAT
The DNA here is from genome assembly GCA_030789695.1 of Scilla litardierei. Classification (NCBI taxonomy): domain Eukaryota; kingdom Viridiplantae; phylum Streptophyta; class Magnoliopsida; order Asparagales; family Asparagaceae; genus Scilla; species Scilla litardierei. The sequence goes on along the minus strand of CM061142.1, from coordinate 755,259,988 downwards.
GACAACCAAGGCTGGCCAAGGCTGGCCACTTGAAATACTACTGAAATGATTATGACAAACCTGGGGCCTAACTGTAAAAAGAAATTGAAATGATAATTACTCAGGTGTGAAATGTCAAAAGATGGGTGCTAATGAATCAAATGTCAAAATCGATAACTTACTGTGACATGTAAAACATAAGCATAGAACTTGGTAGTAGACTAATATTTCTATCAGTAGCATGTATCATCATGAGTTAGCGGGTTTTTAAATTTAGCATTTGACATAAATCAATGATTTTAAATGGGGATAAGCAAAAAATTTCAATGTGAATATAGAAGTGACAATATTACGCAGTTGCCAATTTCAATGTCATAAAATTGAAAACTGTACGGGCAAGCGTAAAATTTCAGTCTCTACGGGGAAGTTTTAATTATAAAATTTCAATCTGCATTATGGATGAAGGATAAACATGAAATTTAGGAACCAGTCGTCCATTTTTTTAATTATAGAGTGAAACTATAGTTCCAAAAGGAAATTTTGAGGAGAGGGAGATGTAAATGTTGTCATAATACACATGTTCTATTGTTGCAGCCCATCATTTTGACGAAGTGCCCAAATGTGGACCGCGTGTGCGGCATGTAAGTAATTTCGAATGATGCAGTTAATTAATATAGACACGAATACTTAAGGGACCATAGCACTGAAGTGAAGGGCTAATGAAGTGCGGGGCAAATGAAGCACCGGGTGCGAAAAATTGGTTGCATGGGGACCAGAGCATTCGAATACCTACGGGGAATAAGTAGATGTCTTTGATTAGAGAATTTAACAAAAATTAAAAAAGTTTTAGTATAGGAAACCAAGGGAACAGAGCAGAGATATAATTAAAGTGGGGAAGAGGATAGTGTCGAAACCAAGGGTCGTTAATGTTGGCGTACCGGAGGATTACTTAGTAACATGAAATTTTTGTGGGCAAGCAAAATTGGAAAATTAAAAATAGGAAGTTTTTAAAAAATTCGCTAGAAACAAATTCTACGATTGATTCGGCCAAAGGTGGAACATGGGTTAGCATAGCGAAAATGCGTTAAAAAAATAGAAAATTGTAAAAAAACATATAATAGTAATTCAAGGCTAAATCAAAATATAGAAAATGAATCTCCCAAAAGTAATCAGAACAGTGCAATGATTGGGTTCAAAACAATTCAGGTAATTTCTAAAAAACATGGTACAGTAATCAACAGATATGAGATCTCATTATCAAAGAAAGTTAGATTTAGCAATAAGCCATAGAAATTTTTAGCCTGTTGGTAATTTGAAGGCCATGTTTTAAGCCTTAGCATTTCTTAAGTGAAACCATAAATTTCCTCCCATTTTTAGCATTTTATGTAGCATTATTAGAATTAAAAATTTGATGTGATTACGTTTTCTTATGTGTGTAATCCTAATACATGCTTACAAATCGTTGCAGATGCTGGGAAATTGTTTGCGCACGCTATTCCTTGCAGACCAAATAAACAGTGGAATCAATTTCCAAATCCATGAAACAATTTTTCGAAATCCATGACAAAGTGGAATAAGTTTGCAAATCCATGAAATAGTGGAATCAATTTTTCCATGACAAAGTGGAATCAGTTTGCAAATCCATGAAATAGTGGAATCAATTTTTAGATGATGAGATTGTGTTGGGTATTGGAATGAGTAATGTGAAGCAGCAAAAAGTTTCGAACCCTAATCCTAGTAGAATACAAATTCTTTGATCGAATCTGGCTGCAGATAATTCCAGTTACATGATTGATTCGTGACATCACTGCATTCATTTTGTACCCAATATTATCATTATTTTTAGCACCAGATGCTTCCAATCATGTTGAAGATAAGCGGGCCTCTAGATTCTTCCAAGAGCACTGCTTCAAATTTGCTTTCTCCTCTCAACCTAATGAGGAAAATGCTTTAGTGGTGGCTGGTGCTTTATTTAATATTTTTTTAGGACTACTCTCTTGAGTCTTGAGTGTACTTAGATCATAATAATCCCATGAAACACACAGTACTCTGAGAAAAGGTGACGCTTTAAAACTAAATACATGGGCTTTCATTCGTTATCTATAAAACCTTGGTTTTCATATGCCAGAATCGGATATCGCAGCCATTGCATGATAAAAGCATGGGTTTTACCCATGCATGACAATCAGAATCGAATATCGTAGCCCTTGCATGATAAAGCATGGTTTTTATATAAACGCCTCAGAATTTCGATTGGGCGCATGAATTATTATATGAACGCCTCAGAAGATCTATGTTGGAGAAGAGATTACATGCGGATCACAAGTGCACTCCGAAAATGATCAAAACAGCAAGTCGATTACCTGAGGAGAGTAAGTGAGAAATGAAAAAAGTTGATTAAACAACAGAGAACAGAAGCAGAGGAGAACGCAGAGAAGAACGCCGCAGAGGAGAACGCAGAGAAGAAGAACGGAGAACGACGCAGAGGAGAGTACCTGAGGCGTTGAGAACGTCGCAGAGGTGAACGCAGAGAAGAAGCAAGGGGAAGGAAATTGGGAAGCAGGAGAGAAAATGCAGTTTTGCTTTAGTGGTGGCTGGTGCTTTATTTAGATTATGTATTATCTCCTACTCTGCCCAAAATTCAGATAATGGTTGTGCACACATGCCTGAAAGTGGCGTTGGAAGTCAATCAAGAATCATTGATTAAAACCCAAGATGTGAGATGAAAATTATGAAATTATGAAATTATGAAAACTCGCCAAACTCACCAAACTCAATATTTCATTCATACTCTGTGCGTTCCGTAAAAAAAACAAAACATAATGCTATTATTTCCTTAAGCCTACTCCACTGAGCATTGCCAGCATTTTCTTAAATAAACTCAACAAATTCATTATGCTTATCGTTTGCGACCATTCGATATTCGATGACAACTCACCAAACTCAAGATTTCATTCATACTCTATAAAATATTTTTGAAACCGTGGGTCAGAAGCGACTATCGCAGCCCTTGCATGATTCAATGTAGCACAGACCCAATGATACTAATCATCAAAGTATGGTTTTTAGCCATGCAACACAGCCGAACAATTGGGAACCTGATGTGAAGATTTGGTCAGTTATTAAAACTCCAAAAGTATTATTGGGTCTGTTATTCAATTATTATATGCTTGATATCTTTCTGATCTTTTATTCAATTTCAATGTTTTAATCTCTCTGTTTTTCAGTAACATGAACTTGTAACCCGTGCCCTAGGGCAATGTGAAATTTATGGCTGTGATGAAACGGTAAAGGTCAGAAATTGAGAAAGGGAATATTTTTTTTTGACATTGAGAAAGGGAATTTATGGCTGTGATTAAAGGGCTGTGATTAAATAGCATCCTTATTTTCTTGACATTGAATATATTGTTAGTGAACGAAAAAGGTCAGAAATTTTGTAAACATTGAAGAAATGGCTCCAAATATCGATGCCTTGGTCAATCCATTCAGCGAAAAGAACCTCATGGTCGTTGATGATCATGGATGGCGATCAGAAGCTGGGAGGGGAGTCGGAGAAGACGACGACGATGGGGACTACGACTGCGCGCCGGCAGCATGAACCGGGGGGCTACGGCAATGAACAGGACCTTCTCACTCCGTGCTAATTATCAATTGGTAACGACTGCAATATCCAATCTCGGCTGCCTTTTGATTAAGTGATCAGTATATATGTTGACTGTAATTTGGTATGGAAATATTATGATATCGAAAAATTCAGAGGATGATGCTTGCTTGCTCTTCAAAAATTATGAACCCTAATTAGAAGGCTGACATCATGAAAAGGACTTGTGATCGGAGAGAAGGTACTAATTGAACCGCTTAAAGTAAGATATATTCTTCTATTTCTCCTACTTCAGCATCAGTCGAAGAATCATGCGGAAACATATAAAAAAGTTGTGTGATTTCATCATTAATTACATCCGAAGTGTCCTCATTTTGAGCAATTAAGGATAATTAAATATTCCTAAAACAGAAGCAGAAAGTTACAAGTGCACTCCTAAAATGATTACCTGAGGATAACCTGAGGATTACAAGTGCACTCCGAAAATGATTAAAACATCAAATCGATTACCTGAGGAGATTACCAGAGAACAGAGAACAGGAAGTTAAAACCCGGAGAGCAGAAAAGCGTAGTTTCTGCCGAAAAAAGAAAGAGAAAGCGTAAGTGTTACCTGAGGCGTAGAGAACGCAGAGAAGAAGAACGGAGAAGGAAGACGTTCTGTTCCGGTTGAATAGCCTAGTACCGTAGATTCTGCCGTTTTATGAACAAATTGGAGAAAGCTTAAGGGTTTTTGCAGTTTTTATGCAAAGAAAGCGTAAGGATTACCTGAGGATTACATAATTTCTTTATGCAGTTTTTGTAACTGAACAAAAATGACGTTTTGTAGGTTTTTATGCAGTTTTGATAACCGAAAAAAGAAAGGCGTTTTGTAGTTTTTTGTAGTTTTTAAGCAGTTGTTAAAGGCTGAATTGTATAAGAGATTGTCCTAGTCATATCCTAGTCATATTATTGTGAGACACATAGGACAAAAGGTGCCACGTAGGACAGAATTTGAAAAAGGTCCTGAATTGTATAAGAGATTATAATATTAATAGAACTAGAAACAACACGTGTATAAAGTTTACAGGCACCCAAAGAACCAACCCACACACTCAGAATGCGAGACCCATACAGATGTTTCGATGGGTGCAAAACTGGTTGAAATGGAAAGAGCGTGTGTGAGTGAGTGTATTGTCTTGTGGTTTTGAGTTTTTTTTGATTGGGTTTGTCTTTTTTGTTGTTTTGTGTTTGAGTGTGTTTTGGGGAGTTTGGGTGGGTTTTTGGGGTTTTTAGGTTTAAGGTTTTTTTTGGATGGTTGATGGGGCATATTATGTGCCACATATGACAAATGTCTCATCATTCCACCTCAAATGTATAATAGACTAGAAATAGCAAATGTTCGGATAGGGTGTGCACGAGTACATTGTACTCTGATACCTGATCGGAACCTACCCGAATAGGTAGGTTCTTGGTAGATATCTATTAGTTCCGGGTATGTTCCGGGTAGGAAAATTAGAAACTGGTGTGAATAGGATCCGGTCCGGTTCCCATCTAGAGGGAAAGGGTACCCGGACCCGGAACCGATATCTAGACCCGGGTTTAATTATAGATAGCTTTATTTTTTATATAAATAGTTCAGTGTGAATCGGGTCTCATAGTATCGGGCCAACACACTGGCTTAAAATTAGGAACCAGTCTAATGGGTATTGAGTCATTAGTTTTAGTCTGTGAAACTTTCTAATTAAACATACTAGGGCTTGGATCGTTCTTGTTCCTCTCTTAGTCTCGACTCTCAGCCGTCTCGCAACGTCTGCGTGGGTCACACGCAATTTATATGCAAACAGAGCCACGCCAGGAGCACGGCTTATATATTTGTTGTGGATAGACTATGGTTGCAAATGTGAGAGCTCCAAAAGTTCAGATGGTATATGAGATTAAAAATAGACTAGCACCAGCTACCTGCATGGCATAAAACAATTATTTTGTTAGAGGGAAAGGAAAAATGCTTGCGTTCTGTGTATCACATGGAATGCACATTGAAATTGTTTCAGGCCATGATGAACCAAGTCTTTGAGAACTAGTGTCTTGTGGATACCAAGAAGCAGCTCATCAAGACCAGTCGCCCCTTTTTCGGCCATGAAGTTTGTCAACTTTGAGAGATCAAAGCCCCAGTGTATTGATAGATGCATGTTGAAGTTTTTACAGTGTACCCGGAACCTACTCGGAACCATAAGGTCCAGGTAGGTTTCGGGTATATGGTCCAACTGGGTAGGTTCCGGTTCCAAATTTTAGGAACCGGTCCCTTATCGGGTAGGGTCCGGGTAACATAAAAAAACAGTGTACTCGAACAAACACACCCCTATGTCCGGAAAGCACGGAGGCAGTCGTCGCATGGGCGCAAATGCGGAGAGAAGTGGGGCCCAAGCTAAAAAATGTGTAGGTGTATGCATGAGGTGCGTTAGGTGGCAAACGGAGGAACGGCAGGGATCGAATTGCAAAAACCCTCACCGTAAACCAACTCACCAAAAACTCACCACAAGCTAAGCCCAAACCCCCACCCACCCCCCACCAAGATGAGGTGGAGCACCCCTGGCCAATCGTTTGTCCCAGTCAACTTGTGACGGGGACGAACGGCACATCGATTGCCCCCTTTCTGTATAATAAACTATTCATAACACAGGAACGGTTCATTTAAAGTCCCCCCCCCCCAAAAAAAAATGAATTCAAAGTTAAATAACTCACTCCTTTTATCTTTTCCTCCCAATACAAAAGTCAAACCTTATTTAAATTTTGCCCCCTGAGTTTTAATTTTCACCCAAATATGTTCCTCCCAAATTTCAAATTCAACATTTACAGCCCCCCACCCTCTCCCCAGGGAAAAGTGAACTCAAAGTTAAATATGTCACTTCTTAAGCTTTTCTCTCAAACAAAAAAATCAAAACTCATTTAAATTTTCAACCCAATATGTTCCCTTCAAAATTCAAATTCAAATCATTTTTCTTATTGTTATTGTCCTAGTCAGTATCATAGTTACACAAGTTTGTCCTAATCATACTTTGGTGTTCACGTATGACAAAATTCAAAAAAGGTCGTCAATTGTGTAATAGATATATCCTTAACTTTAAATTTTAGCATCAAAATGGTTACTTCGAGCATTTTACTGAGTCGGATTAAATAATGCAACTCGTTGTCCTTAGCTGCTAAATTTTGCACTCTTGTTTTTGGTCACGTGTTTTGCACATGAAATTAAATCATAAAATTGTCAGTGGTTTTGCCATAGGCCAAATATTTGAACCTTTATATTATGTCATTTTCATTTATAAAATGTTCTCTTATTGTTATTATTTTATTGCTGGCATGTTTCTTTATAATAATATTTGAATAACTGTTTTATGTTATTCTAAGCATCCTTATTCATTCATCGTTAAATGTTTAATAATGAATTAAGACTAGTATGAGTTTGGTTGATAATTATGAGATAATTATATGTATGGTGATACAAATCAAACTTATAGGTCTTTGTTGGAGAACATGTACTGGATAGACTCGCTATGAGATCATTACATGGATTAGTGTCATAAATGATCTCATAATAGTTATGTCATAGAATCCTTAGACCTGAGATCATCACAGTTTCCTACATAAGGAACATCATGTTTTGACATAAGCAAACGTTATCTTTAATCAGATAATCATAAAGGTTATGATTGAACAGATGTGAATTATGCAGAGGAAAATGAATGAACAAGATTGAATTTATCCCTCTCCTATGAGAGAGATATCTAATGGGCCCCTCGATAAGTAGGACTGAGAAATGCATGGCCGTGCTCAAATGAATGTCATTTGATTTTATCAGTCTACTTAGAAAGCGAGAAATAAAATGTTTGAACAATATAAGTATGACACTGCCTATGACTTATGTTCAAATCAGATATTGTGTGACAAAAGGAATATGGCATATTCTATTGGTTAAGTTAATATCGGACTAACGATACTCATATTGATTGGGTAATCATAATGTCTTGCTAGAAACCAATTATGACTTGTGAGCTTTTAATGAGATTAGGCCCACTGCCAATTTAATATGAGCCTATTGGGTCGCACATAATGAGCATAATGGATAGGATATGGTTTAAACATGATTTCGAATTTGATTTGAAATTCGTAATAAGGCGAAATATCTTAACTGACAGATATTGTATCTCATTACGATATTTTCCTTAAGATATCGCCGCGTAACAAAAACGCGTTAAATAGTTAACAAATAATATATGATATTATCCTAATGATATCGGTTCGTAACTGAAATACGTTAAAGGGTTAACGTGTGATTCTATATGAGATATAGAAAGTGGATTTTCAGCTTTTACGTATTCATTCTATCTCTCACATTTTTTAGAAAAGTGACGATCGAAAGAGAGAGAACCCCTAGTTGCGGAGAAGGAGCTAGCACCCTCGCAATTCATGTTCGTGACATTTGCGCGTGGATACCAATTGAGGGTGGTCGTTTGTAGAGCAGCACCTGTAGTCCGACGCATTCAGATCGTCACAAAGGTTAGTAATCTATTCAAATCAATTTGAAACGCATGGATCTTGGTAGGGTTCTAATTTTCCGATGTGTAAAAACTAGTTATGCGGTGGTATCAGAGCTTCTTGCTAATTCAATTGATTTGAATATGCCATGTTTATATGTATGTGATGTTTATAAATTCGTCGGCATGATTTTAACCTGTATGTATGTTGATGCATAAACACGATTACATGTTGTTAATTGAAAAGGACAATCTGTTTAATTTGTTTGTATGAGATACGAAGATATTTGATGTTTAATAATATACATGACATGTATATGGCCATAAAATTAATCACTGTTAATTTGATCAACATGCTTTATGATTACGATGTTATTAATATGATTAATGCGATTATTGTTAATGTGATTAACATGTTAAGTTATGATTATTGTTTAATATGATTAAACTTATGCTAATCACTGTTCAATAAGATTAAACTTACGCAGATCATTATTTAATATGTTTAATTTGATTAAACTTAAGGTAATCATTATTTAATATGATTAAACCTACGCAGATCATTGTTTAATATGATTAATATGATCAACTAACGCTGATTACTGTGACTGTTTAATATATTAAACTAACGCTGATTTGATCAGCAGAGTTTGAGTAGTGACTGTTTCATACGATTAAAATGATGCTGATATGATCAGCAGATTTATCATTCAGAAATTTAAATATGGTTTTAAAGGCAGAAAATCATTAATGAGATTACTGATAACTCAAAGCGCGTTTTCGTTCTGCCTTTTATGTTGTGGAATATATTAAACAGAAATTATGATACATCATTTTAAATTCACTTTAATGCCATGATATATGATAAAATGATTTATTTTGATGTATGTAGGATGTTTTACATGCTATCACATGTTTCATATATAGTATGTTTATCATTTTTGTATGAGATGCGATGTATGATGATATATGTGTATGAGATGCCATGTATGAAATGATGCATACTATATTAATATAAATAGACATCGTAACTTAATTGTTAAAATTCCCTCACCATAATTTTAAGTCTTATGCCATCCATGATTTGAATACATGTCAAGCCTATGATCACCAAAATGTGGGTTCTGCCAAAGAGAAGTGTATTGGGTTATCATAGTAAGGCATGATGGGTAATCGTGCTACCCATATATTTAAAAATGGTTAGACTTTGTTAGGCTATCAAAATGGTTTTGGGCCTAAAGACATTAGATGGAATTATAACATGGTGAGACATATGATGTCAAAATCACATAAAAAATCTAAGAATTATATGAGATGTAATTGATAAAGTGTTACATACCTAAATAACTTGATTTTAAGTGTCATGCTAAAGCTGACTTAAAGGTAGGTGAAATATGGATCTTAGCCCATTAAAGTGTTGCAAGTGTTGTAATTAATATTGAGAGTTATTAATTTTGTGGGAGTTTTATGAAACATTTTAAAATGAAATTGGTACTAATGTTTATTTTGCATGTTTGTAGATCAATGGCATCTCATAACACTTCTGCACTATCACTGCGATCTGTCCTTGAGAAGGACAAGCTGAAAGAAAATGGCAACAACTTCCTTGACTGGTTAAGAAACATAAGAATTGTTCTCAAGCATGAAAGGAAGCTGTATGTCCTGGATGATCCTCTCCTTGAAGACCTACCTGCTGATGCTTCAAAGGTTGTAAAGGATAAGTATATGAAACATCTTGATGATTCTGTTGATGTTGGTTATCTTATGTTAGCCACGATGTGCCCAGAACTTCAGAAGGATCTGGAACACATGGAGGCTTATGAGCTGAGTGTTCATCTCAAGGATACTTTCCAACAACATGCAAGGCAAGAAAGGTATGAGACTACCAAAGCTCTGCATGCTTGCAAAATGGCTGAACATCAATGAGCGCTCATGTTTTGAAGATGAAAGGTTACATTGATCATCTTGAACGGCTTGGATTTCCCCTCAGTTTAGAACTGGCTACGGATTTGATCCTTAATTCATTGACTGATGGTTTTGATCAGTTTGTCATGCAATACAATATGAATGACATGGAGAAATCCCTTGCTGAGCTGCATTCAATGCTCAAAACTGCAGAGCAAAGTATTAAGAAAAAGCCTAGTCATGTACGTATGGTCAAGAAAAGGGAAAGGAATGAAACACAAGGAAAAGGCTAAAGCAAGAGTTGCAAGTAAGCCTAAAGGAAAGGCTAAAGCAAAAGTTGCAGATAAGCCTGCAAAAGTTCCAAATGAGGGAGTTTGTTTCCAATGCAATGAACCTGGTCGTTGGAAGAGGAATTACAAGCTCTATTTGGAAGATATGAAGAAAAAGAAGAGTAGTGAGACTACATCTTCAGGTATTTATGTTATTGAAATTAATTTATCTACGTCTACTTCCTGGGTATTGGATAATGGATGTGGATCTCATATTTGTACAAATATGTAGGGGTTGAAAAGGAGTAAACAACTAAAAAAGGGGCGAAGTGGACCTACGAGTAGGAAATGGAGCAAGAGTTGCTGCTTTAGTTGTAGGATCCTAAGAATTGTATTTGCCAAATGGGATTTTATTAGTTTTGAATAATTGCCACTATGTCCCTACTTTGAGTAGGAATATTATTTTGGTTTCTTGTCTGGATGATGAACTATTTTATTTTCTTATTAAGAATAAGAGATGCTCCATTTATTATGATGATGTGCTTTTATTGTATTGCTGATTCATATGATGGTCTTTACGTCATAAATCTAGACAACTCCAACAATGGAGAAATCTATAACATAACTGCTAAGAAATCCAAACCTAATAATATGAATCCCACATATTTATGGCATTGTCGTCTTGGCCATATAAACGAGAAACACATATCTAAGCTCCATCAATATGGACTTTTAGAGTCATTTGATTTTGAATCATTTGAAAATTGCGAATCTTGCTTATTAGGCAAAATGACAAAGAATCCTTTCACTGGATATAGTGAAAGGGCCAATGATTTATTAGGTCTAATACATACGATGTATGTGGTTCATTAATCATCTATGCTAGGGGAGGATTTCAGTACTTCATTACATTCACTGATGATTTTAGTAGATATGGCTATATCTATCTAATGAAATATATGTAGGAAGATATATGCCCATAAGGCAATTTATCTTGATTATACGTCTTGTTCATACCGTATATGGTACGTATTATTCTAGGTATAAAAAGATTTGTATTAACATACTTAGATAATATCCATAGACTTATAGTTAGGTCCTTACATATCTAGATGAGATCTCGATTATGAGTAAGTAAGTGACCGAATAGAAACGTAAGTTTTAAACGGTTCGTGATCATAGATGTGTCGAGAACTGGATATCGACACATCGGATAGATCACTGTGTCTTTGTCTTGCCTTCGGGTAATGATGATCTCATAGTCATTCGACTTAGCGAAGTCGGAGACGAGACACAGGTGCTCATTAGAGAATGAGTTCACTGAACGACCAAGTTAGAGTTATTAAATGGTTAACTTTAATGATCTGTCTTTAATAACTCTAGGGTGATGATAGGTTAGTTGATCCTTAAGACCTGAAGTCATCTGTACAAACCTGTGAGTGGACGGTATAGCTTAGACCCATGATCTAGCTTCGAGGACCAGTCCTGCTGAAAGATCTTAGGTTGGGCTGCACCTGAAGCTCCCAAGGTGAGTAAGTGACTAAGATGGGATTCGTCACTTCCATTAAAGGGAAGTTAGTGTTATAGGTTCAGTACTGTCTTTATGTTAATCCTCGGCCGGGGTACGTTGCAAGTAGTACAACGTGTATACAATAAAGACCGCCGTATACTGACCAATGTTGTCTAATAGGGTTGACAGTAAACCATACCCTAGGCAAACAATAACACAGTCTTGACGAAGGGATTTTAGCTAACGGAATTCATCACTGACACAGCCAATGCAAACCCTATGACACTTTTGTCAAAGGGTCGATCACGTTATGATGACTCTGAAACAGGGACGACAGCTACTGCTCGTAGTGACCGTCGTCTAGGGGTTTCGAGCCCCAACCTGTAGTAAGGTCAGGCTGTAGGGTCTCACACCGAGTAGTATTCGTGTCTTAGTAATAGGAATATAGAATAGAGAGAAATGTCATTTGATGATATTCACAAGTTGTGAAAGTTAGTCGCATTAGCAATAGGGACACAACGTTGCATTAGATGCTAACTTTAACTAAACGTGTTGTAAATTAGTTACGAAGAATTTAGTAGGAACAAACTTGTTGGAAAGGGTTACCTGGATGACGGGATCGTCCCGATCTAAACACAGGTTCAAACCGCGTCCAAATCGGAGCTCAAACGAGCCCAGAAACGCAGAAAGAGTTCAAGGGGAAGTGGGTTAGACCCACTGGGCCAAAAGGCCCATGTGCAAAGGCAAACGGGCAACGCCCGCTGGCTGCAACGGGCGCACGCCCGTTGCACAGCGGGCGTGGCCCGCTGTTGCAGCGGGCGTGGCCCGCTGCACAGCGGGCCCGCGCCCGCTGTTGCAGCGGGCACGGCCCGCCCTTGCTCCCTTGGGCGGGCGCGCCCGCTAAGCCTAGCGGGCGCGCCCGCAACTTAAGTCAAATTAGGGTTTTTGAAACCCCTAATGACGGCTACGAATTTTGTGAAAATTGCTAAACTTTGAGCAATTGTTTGAGGGGTCAAACGAAGTCGAAATTCGTCACCGTCAGTTCCTACGCGTTCACCATTCCAAGCTTTTCTGATTGATAGCTTGTTTGGTGTCTGAAGTTTAGTATACGAGGAGAATTAATTAGTTAAAGTTTAACTTTGTGAAAGGCTAACTTTAAAGTTGAAATTAAGCCAAATGGCTTAATTGAATTTTTCTCTTCATATGGATTGTCCCACATTGCCCGCAACGAAAAGTTGAGTGCTCACTCCCTATATAAATAGGGGTGCACTCTCCTCGTTGAAAAACACACCAGTCAATGATCGAGTAGCTCCAGAATTTTAGAGCAGGCTCGATCGGCGACTAAATCTCTCTCTCTAATTTTCTTATTCTCCGGAGTAGTCCTAGCACGACTACGAAGGGGGTTTGGATCTGATCCGGACGTCTAAGATGCGGGTTCTTCTCAAGTGAAACTTTCTACCGCGTGTGATCGGCTCGGAGGCGAAAGCGGCTCGGGCGGATCGGTGCGAGGGTGCGAGGCGGCTCAGGGAGATCGGGTCAACGCGGCTCGGCTACAAGGAGCTTCTCAAGACGGTGCAGTACATCTTGCCTGCTCCAGGGCCAAGATTCCGGGTATGTGGTTAAGCGGGTTTTAGCGTAATGTTTTAATTAGTCGCTTAGTGTAGATCCTTCTTGGGGTGGTCAGACCCACTCCAAGTCGGCATAGATCGGGCTAGGTTCTGGCTCCCCAGAGCCTAGCTAAATAGTTTAGCTAGTATAGAAATACGATTTCTGGTTTTTCCGCTGCGCTTTTGTGCCTCCGTGGTCCGTCCGACTTAGGACGGATACGGATCCGAGCTCTGGGGGTCCGCCAAAACCCCAACAGTGGTATCAGAGCCACGGTTATGCTATAGATCTACTATAGCGACTTTTTAAATTATTAAAAATGCTTAGCTTGCATGTTCAAAACTTTTTTTTAGTTTTGAAAATAATTTTGTGTTTCAAAAATTAATTTTGCAACACGGAAATTTGTTTTAATTTTGGGACAATTATTTTTATGCGATAAATCTAAAAGTTGTCTACTATGTTTTAAATACTTTGTAAATTTTATGAGACATTAAAAAATTTTTTAAAGGGTGTTTAAAGTTTATGTAAACTTTAGAAAAGTTTTATTTTTGAAATTTAAGAATTTTTCTTTAGTTACATAAAAGTTAGAAATCTTTAAACTTTATTTGAAAGCTTCTAAAAAGATTTCTAAAAGTTTTAAAAGAGATTTAAAATCATTTTAATAATAGAAATGTTTTATTTTCATGAGATGAAACATAAATTAATTTCTTTTATTACATAGTTGTTTCTCAAATTTTTATGTGACATTTTAATTTTAGAAATAAGGTTAAAAATTTTAAAGGCCTAGGTTTAAAATTATTAGATAATTTTGTACGACCTAGTTTTATGCGATAAAATTTTTTATGAAGGCTTTAAATTTTAATCTTTAATTTTAAGTGTTAAAATTTAGATTTGCTTGTTTTAATTATGTAGATAATTTTAGAACTTGCAAATGCTCATGTATGTCATAAAATGAACATTTTATTTATGTTGATAAATTAGTTGTTTCATGGACTTGTAAACCTTATTAGGTTAGCCATTAAATATTTAAAATTTTATGAGATGAAATTTTAATTAGTGACATGTTATGTTTGATAAAACAAAACAACATTCGAACCTAATACCTGATTAGGATAGTCCCTATGTTTGTAAATCATTTCATTAAAATGTTTAAATAATGATTTTCATAAAAGACAAAATGTTGAATTGTTTTATTAAAATCCTAATACGATTGGGGTAGTAAGTTGAACGTAGAACCTTATAGTTGATAAGGACTTAATAAAAGATGTTCAACCAATCTGAAAAAATTTTGAATTTTCGGATCCACTAGTTGATAAGGATTAACTAGTTCTTTTAATTAAAAGCCATTTAGTTGTTTGGAAAACATAAGATTGATGACAACTCCTTCAATGGATCATGATGACGGTCAATGTGCTTGGCTAAAGTTTTTGGACCAACCTAGCTAGACTGGGTAACAAGTGGTCCTGGCTTAGTCAATTCCCTGGCCGCGTCCGCTGGACCGCAAGGAGTCGATTCATGACTATGTAAGTCCATCGACTATACCTAAGTCAATACGATAATAATCTTGTTCAAGATAAATCGTAGCCCTCCTTGTTTTAGGAGTTGGCAACTGTAAGAAACATGTTCCGGTTGTTGAGCTACACTCAAGCCGTGACATGTCAATCTTATAGAAACCGATTTCTTGATTGACATCTTAACCTGACTGAAACCGTTGTCTCATCCTTCGAGCTTCGGCGTAAGTCTAACCAAGAATGTAGTCTAAGACCTGACCCAAACCGGCGCGTCGTGCATACACCGAGCAAAGGGGCAAGTCAGGCTAGACACGAAGACAAGGGTCCGACTAGGCTAGCCATTGTGATCCGGTTGAGCACACTCATGATCACAAATGACTAGGGGTAAAAATCGATAGGGAATCATAGTAAATATGATTGACGACGAGTTTGTCTACCGACTGCAGAGTCGGACAACTTGTTGAGATACACTCAAGGTTGTCAGACTCATGGTAGTCGGATCCATCTCTCACAAATATTATTTTATAATAAATTGTTTATTATTATGGCTTTAAATAAATTTAGTGGGAGAATATAGTTTTATTAAAACCATTAAAACTATACTACGAACATATACTAACTAAAGTATCTATAAAATGCAGAATGGACTCAGGTCTAAAATACATGGTAGAAAAGAACGTGCTGGATGGAACCAACTACAAAGACTGGCTTATGAACATTAAGTTGGTCCTTTCCCTAGCTGGGATTGGATACATATTATTCGAGGACGCTCCGGACAAGCCCGATGAGGATTTAACCCACGAAGAGAAAGAAGCCTTCAAGTTGTACCAGAGGGATGCTGAGAAGGCAAGATGCCTTGCTCTAGCTTCGATGACCAACGAGCTGCAAAGGAAACATGAACATATGGATGTTCAGAGCATACTCCTTAATGCACAAGAGTTGTATGGCAAGCGATCCAGAGCTGCCAAGTTCGAAGCTACTAGTAACCTCTGGGGCACGAAGATGACGACAGGACCCGTGCAAGATCATGTTATCAAAATGATCGGGTACGTGGAGGACGCCGCCCAGTTAGGATTTGTCCTGGACAATGAGATGTCCACGGACATTATCCTAAAGTCTTTAACTCCCGAGTTCAAGCCCTTTATAACTGGCTTTATAATGAACAGCCTTGAGACGGATCTTCCTGGTCTCCTCAATATGCTCCGGCAATTTGAGGAGATTGAGAAGAAGCCGGCTGCACTGGTTGTTGGCTCTGCTACTTCCGACCAGCCGAAAGGCAAAGGAAAGAAGAGGCAGGTCCCACAACCTGCGAAGGCTAAGAATGGGAAGAAGAAGAACAAAGGGGCCCCGTCGAAATCTGAGTGCTTCCATTGCCACAAGATTGGCCACTGGAAGAGGAACTGCAAGATCTATCTTGCAGAGAAGAAGAAGGGCCATACTGATGCCTCCACCTCTGGTACAAATTGAAATTCAATTAAAAGCAATTATTTCCATTCATATAGTATGAGATACTTATAAGACATCTGTGTACTGTATACAGGTGGCTGATAAGAACTGGAGATTAGAGAAGCACGGAGATCGGTCGGCAATTAAAGCAACAGTTGCTGCTGGGACCGCTCAAAGACTTCTAGAGACGCTGATCGTGATGGAGATGATATTTTTCTTATTTGAATAAAATGTATCATCTTTAAGGATCGAAAACAATGAATGAGTGCTTTGCACTCAAGGTTTATTTTTGATAAACAAATTAAGGATCTTTTAATGAACCCGTTGTTTTGGAATGGATGTCTCGTTGTTGCAATTGAAATTGAATTGGCTTAAATTCTGTGGATGTGGCTTTTCTGTGATGGTTGCGTATATTTTCGAATAATGGTGTATTGCTTCGATAATATTGATTTTGGAGCTGACTAAATGCTAGAAGTCAATCAGTAGTTAAGTACAGGTTCCAGGGGGCGTATAAATTGTGTGCGAACACAAAAATACACAAATCAAGATTAATTCTTGATTATCTGCATTTAGTTATTAAAAGAGCTAATACTAAATGTGGTTAAAGGAATAAGTACAGTGTAGGACTTTTTGATTGAACGAGTCAATGTCAAGTTTCCTTAAAACGATCTTGACTTGACTCATTCGTCAAACCGAATCTAACACTTGTACATTCCATCTGAGGCACTTACCAAAAGGTTATTTTTCACATAAATCTAAATATGATTTAGTTATTATGTTGAAGTAATTCAACCAGGTAATTCTTAAAGTCAGTGGGAGCGAGCTCATATACTTAGTTCCGTTTTTCGGACTAAGTAAAAAGGATATTTCACTTTAATGAATCTTCTATATAAATCATTAAGTCAAAATTGTTTTGATTTAATAGTATATATATAGAGACTTAGGATGTCAAATATGTACTTGACATATTGACTCAATAAAGTGGAGTGAGCTGGAACTGACTTACGGAAATGTTAGACCCCACATCTAAATCGTATAAGCCAACTGTTAGCTATACGAAGTTAGGAAAATTGATCCAGATCATTTTTCCAAAGGATCAACCCTGTGTGATCAAGAGATGTAATTTCA
Organism: Scilla litardierei; assembly: GCA_030789695.1. NCBI lineage: Eukaryota > Viridiplantae > Streptophyta > Magnoliopsida > Asparagales > Asparagaceae > Scilla > Scilla litardierei. Next base: position 755,242,523 of record CM061142.1, on the reverse strand, counting down.
ATCCATTAAAATTCGTTGTTGATACTTATTAGTAGAACCATTCTTAGGTTTGTCATATCAAATGTCAAAGTGACTGATATGCTATAACGGTATGAGATACCGAGATAAATAGCCTAAGTGCAAGTGGGAGATGTAGGAAGATATATGCCCATAAGGCAATTTATCTTGATTATACGTCTTGTTCATACCGTATATGGTACGTATTATTCTAGGTATAAAAAGATTTGTATTAATATACTTAGATAATATCCATAGACTTATAGTTAGGTCCTTACATATCTAGATGAGATCTCGATTATGAGTAAGTAAGTGACCGAATAGAAACGTAAGTCTTAAACGGTTCGTAATCATAGATGTGTCGAGAACTGGATATCGACACATCGGATAGATCACTGTGTCTTCGTCTTGCCTTCGGGTAATGATGATCTCATAGTCATTCGACTTAGCGAAGTCGGAGACGAGACACAGGTGCTCATTAGAGAATGAGTTCACTGAACGACCAAGTTAGAGTTATTAAATGGTTAACTTTAATGATCTGTCTTTAATAACTCTAGGGTGATGATAGGTTAGTTGATCCTTAAGACCTGAAGTCATCTGTACAAACCTGTGAGTGGACGGTATAGCTTAGACCCATGATCTAGCTTCGAGGACCAGTCCTGCTGAAAGATCTTAGGTTGGGCTGCACCTGAAGCTCCCAAGGTGAGTAAGTGACTAAGATGAGATTCGTCACTTCCATTAAAGGGAAGTTAGTGTTATAGGTTCAGTACGGTCTTTATGTTAATCCTCGGCCGGGGTACGTTGCAAGTAGTATAACGTGTATACAGTAAAGACCGCCGTATACTGACCAATGTTGTCTAATAGGGTTGACAGTAAACCATACCCTAGGCCAACAATAACACAGTCTTGACGAAGGGATTTTAGCTAACGGAATTCATCACTGACACAGCCAATGCAAACCCTATGACACTTTTGTCAAAGGGTCGATCACGTTATGATGACTCTGAAACAGGGACGACAGCTACTGCTCGTAGTGACCGTCGTCTAGGGGTTTCGAGCCCCAACCTGTAGTAAGGTCAGGCTGTAGGGTCTCACACCGAGTAGTATTCGTGTCTTAGTAATATGAATATAGAATAGAGAGAAATGTCATTTGATGATATTCACAAGTTGTGAAAGTTAGTCGCATTAGCAATAGGGACACAACGTTGCATTAGATGCTAACTTTAATTAAACGTGTTGTAAATTAGTTACGACGAATTTAGTAGGAACAAACTTGTTGGAAAGGGTTACCTGGATGACGGGATCGTCCCGGTCTAAACACAGGTTCAAACCGCGTCCAAATCGGAGCTCAAACGAGCCCAGAAACGCAGAAAGAGTTCAAGGGGAAGTGGGTTAGACCCACTGGGCCAAAAGGCCCATGTGCAAAGGCAAACGGGCAACGCCCGCTGGCTGCAACGGGCGCACGCCCGCTGCACAGCGGGCGTGGCCCGCTGTGTGCAGCGGGCGGGCGCCCGCTGCAAGCAGCGGGTCAGCGCCCGCTGCACAGCGGGCCCGCGCCCGCTGCAGCAGCGGGCACGGCCCGCCCTTGCTCCCTTGGGCGGGCGCGCCCGCTAAGCCTAGCGGGCGTGCCTGCAACTTAAGTCAAATTAGGGTTTTTGAAACCCCTAATGACGGCTACGAATTTTGTGAAAATTGCTAAACTTTGAGCAATTGTTTGAGGGGTCAAACGATGTCGAAATTCGTTACCGTCAGTTCCTACGCGTTCACCATTCCAAGCTTTTCTGATTGATAGCTTGTTTGGTGTCTGAAGTTTAGTATACGAGGAGAATTAATTAGTTAAAGTTTAACTTTGTGAAAGGCTAACTTTAAAGTTGAAATTAAGCCAAATGGCTTAATTGAATTTTTCTCTTCATATGGATTGTCCCACATTGCCCGCAACGAAAAGTTGAGTGCTCACTCCCTATATAAATAGGGGTGCACTCTCCTCGTTGAAAAACACACCAGTCAACGATCGAGTAGCTCCAGAATTTTAGAGCAGGCTCGATCGGCGACTAAATCTCTCTCTCTAATTTTCTTATTCTCCGGAGTAGTCCTAGCACGACTACGAAGGGGGTTTGGATCTGATCCGGACGTCTATGACGCGGGTTCTTCTCAAGTGAAACTTTCTACCGCGTGTGATCGGCTCGGAGGCGAAAGCGGCTCGGGCGGATCGGTGCGAGGGTGCGAGGCGGCTCAGGGAGATCGGGTCAACGCGGCTCGGCTACAAGGAGCTTCTCAAGACGGTGCAGTACATCTTGCCTGCTCCAGGGCCAAGATTCCGGGTATGTGGTTAAGCGGGTTTTTAGCGTAATGTTTTAATTAGTCGCTTAGTGTAGATCCTTCTTGGGGTGGTCAGACCCACTCCAAGTCGGCATAGATCGGGCTAGGTTCTGGCTCCCCAGAGCCTAGCTAAATAGTTTAGCTAGTATAGAAATACGATTTCTGGTTTTTCCGCTGCGCTTTTGTGCCTCCGTGGTCCGTCCGACTTAGGACGGATACGGATCCGAGCTCTGGGGGTCCGCCCAAACCCCAACAATATACACATGAATCATTTGAAATGTTCAGAACTTTTCAAAATGAAGTACACAATTAACTTGGCAAAATTATTAAGGCCCTTCGATCTGATCGGGGTGGTGAAAACTTGAGCCAAGAATTTGATGATGATTCAAGGGTTGTGGAATTGGTTCACAATTAACTCCACCAGGGACACCACAGTGGAATGGTGTATCTGAAAGGAGAAATCAGACCTTATTAGATATGGTTCGATCCATGATGAGTCAAATAAATCTTCCATTATCCTTCTGAGGCCATGCCTTAGAAACAGTTGTGTTCACTTTGAACCGAATTCCATCTAAAGCAGTTGAAATGACACCATATGAGATATGGACTGGGAGAATACCTAGTTTGTCTTTTATAAAAATTTGGGGCTGTGAGGCTTATGTGATAAGACAAGTTTCAGATAAATTAGCCCTAAAATCTGATAAATGCCTTTTTGTGGGATATCCTAAAGAAACTAAAGGATATTACTTTTATAATCCATCAGAGAACAAAGTGTTTGTTGCTCGAAATGATGTCTTTCTAGAAAAGGAATTTATTTCTAAAAGAACCAGTGGAAGCAAAGTACACCTCGAAGAGTTTCAAGAACCACAAGATGGCATAGAACCAACGATAGAAGCTTAACATGTAACACAAACAATTGTAGAACATGTACGAGCTACACAAGCATCACGCAGATCTGATAGGTCACGACACGAGCCCGAGAGAGATGGATTTCTCATAACAGACACTCGTGGAGTACTGCTCATAGATCACGATGAGCCTACTGCCTATCAAGAAGATGTGTCAAGTCGAGAATCTGAGAAATGGCTAGTAGCCATGAAATCCGAAATGCAATCCATGTATGATAATCAAGTTTAGACCTTGATTGATCCACCTGAAGGAGTTAAACCCATTGGGTGCAAGTGGGGTTTCAAGAAGAAAACTGACATGAATGGCAAAATGCATAACTTTAAAGCAAGACTTGTTGCAAAAGGCTTCAAACAAACTCATGGTATATACTATGATGAAACCTTTTCGCCAGTCACAATGCTTAAATCAATAAGGATTCTAATTGCCATTGCTGCGTACTATGATTACGAGATATGGCAAATGGATGTCAAAACAACGTTTCTTAACAAAAACTTACTCGAGGATGTGTACATGACACAACCTGAGGGTTTTGTTCATTCAAAGAATTCTACAAAGGTGTGCAAGCTTCAAAGATCTATTTATGGATTAAAGCAAGCTTCTCGGAGCTAGGATCTTCGTTTTGATGAAATGGTTAAAGAGTTTGGATTCTTACAAAATGAAGATGAACCTTGTGTGTACAAGAAGGTTAGTGGGATCGCAGTAGTATTTCTTGTGTTATATGTTGATGACATATTACTCATTGGAAATGACATCCCTATGTTGCAAACAACCAAGCTTGGTTAGGGAGTTCTTTCTCAATGAAATATTTAGGTGAGGCTGCTTATATCCTTGGGATTAAGATCTATATGGATAAATCTAAAATGATAACTGGTCTAAGTCAAAGTACATACATAGACAAAGTGTTGAATAGGTTCAGCATGTAAGAATCTAAAAGAGGATTCTTGCCAATGTCTCATGGCGTTTCTCTTAGCAAGACTCAATGTCCTATGACATCTGATGAGCGAGATCGCATGAATAAGATTCCTTATGCTTCGGCTATAGCATCTATCATGTATGCCATGATATGTACTCGACCAGACGTGTCGTATGCTTTGAGCATGACAAGCAGATACCAGTCAGACCCCGGTGAAAGTCACTAGACAGCAGTCAAGAATATCCTTAAGTACTTTAGAAGAATTAAGGATGCATTCGTGGTGTATGGAGGATTGGAAGATGAGCTAGTTGTAAATGGTTACACAGATGCAAGCTTCCAATCTGATAAAGATGACTTTAAATCGCAGTTTGGATATGTGTTTATGTTAAACGGAGGCGATGTAAGTTGGAAAAGTTCCAAGAAAAGCACTATTGCAGATTATACAATAGAAGTTGAGTATATTGCAGCATCAGATGCAGCTAAGGAAGCAGTATGGATAAGGAAGTTCATTACTAAACTAGGAGCAGTTCCTAGTATCGCAAATCCAGTGGTTCTCTATTGTGACAATAATGGTGCTATTGCACAGGCAAAAGAGCCCAGATCTCGTCACCTCAGGCGTTATCATTTCATTCGAGAAATTATTAAGAATAATGACGTCGAGATATGCAGAGTAACAACAGATGGCAACATTGCTGGTCCACTTACCAAATCTCTCTCACAAGCCAAACATGATAAACATATGAGGTCTATGGGTATTAGATACTTGTATAATTAGGCCTAGTGCTAGTGGAGATTGTTAGTGGTTTTGCCCCAGGCCAAATATTTGGACCTTTATGTTATGTCATTTTCATTTATAAAATGTTCTCTTATTGTTATTATTTTATTACTTGCATGTTTCTTCATAATAATTTTTGAATAGCTGTTTTATATTATTCTAAGCATCCCTAGTCATTCATCGTTAAATGTTTAATAATGAATTAAGACTAGTATGAGTTTGGTTGATAATTATGAGATAATTATATGTATGGTGATACAAATCAAACTTATAGGTACTTGTTGGAGAACATGTACTGGATAGACTCGCTATGAGATTATTACATGGATTAGTGTCATAAATGATCTCATAATAGTTATGTCATAGAATCCTTAGACCTGAGATCATCACAGTTTCCTATATAAGGAACATCATGTTTTGACATAACCAAACGTTATCGTTAATCAAATAATCATAAAGGTTGTGATTGAACATGATGTGAATTATGTAGATGAAAATGAATGAACTAGATGGAATTTGTCCCTCTCCTATGAGAGAGATATCTAATGGGCCCATCGATAAGTAGGACTGAGAAATGCATGGCCGTGCTCAAATGAATGTCATTTGATTTTATCAGTCTACTTAGAAAGCGAGAAATTAAATGTTTGAACAATATAAGTATGACACTGCCCATGACTTATGTTCAAATCAGATATCGTGTGACAAAAGGATTATGAAATGTTCTATTGGTTAGGTTAATATCGGACTAATGATATTCATATTAATTGGGTAGTCATAATGTCTTGCTAGAGACCAATTATGACTTGTGGGCTTCTAATGAGATTATGCCCACTGCCAATTTAATATGAGCCTATTGGGTCGCACACAAAGAGCATAATGGATAGGATAGAGTTTAAACATGATTTTGAATTTGATTTGAAATTCATAATAAGGTGAAATATCTTAACTGACAGATACTGTATCTCGTTAAGATATTTTCCCTAAGATATCACCGCGTAACAAAAACGTGTTAAAGAGTTAACAGATAATATACGATATTATCCTATAGATATCTTTTCGTAACTGAAATACGTTAAAGGGTTAACGTGCGATCTATATAAGATATAGAAAGTGGATTTTCAGTTTTTACGTATTCATTCTATCTCTCATGTTTTTGAGAAAAGCGACGAGTGAAAGAGAGAGAAACCCTAGTTGCGGAGAAGGAGCTAGCACCCTCGCAATTCCTATTCGTGATGTTCGCGTGTGGATACCAATTGAGGGTGGTCGTTCGTAGAGTAGCACCCGTAGTCCGACGCATTCAGATCGTCACAAAGGTTAGTAATTTATTCAAATCAATTTGAAACGCATGGATTTTGGTAGGTTTCTAATTTTCCGCTGCGTAAAAACCAGTTATGCATGATAGAAACCCTAACAAAAATTACTTACTTTAATGTTTTAGAATTTCATTTGATTGTGATCCTTATTTAATGGATTTACCTTGATCCACGTTATAGCACTACATATAAAGAGATTACCATAAATTCCGTGATATATTAGTATGGTTTGGGAGTGGCAGTACTTTTGTTGGGTGTCCACTGATATCTCATTGGTCTATGACTCTCGGATATGCAGCCTCATTCTTCGATTCATCTCTTTTTTGCTAAACTTGAACACATATGACAGACGATTATTTGGGGAGGGCATGATTTCTTCGAACCTACACCACTCCAAGGCTCGAGTCGGATTTTCTCATAAACAAAACAATCACATTGTATTACTTTAATTCAACATACCTTTTCTGCTCCTAGTAGGAACTCTTAGAAACAAAGGGTTGTAAGCCCACTATATTTTGAGGGCAAAACGGGGCAGAATTTGGTTAAGATAAGAAGAATGTGTAACAGCCTGTTTCTATACGTACGTATTTCGTACGTATTTTATTAGTATAGCGATTCATTAGAGTAAATGCTTTATAATTTTCTATTACATAGCTCGAACACTCGCGATCGGACCATGTATTCGTGATCATCGCGACTTCACGGTCACATGGATATCTTCTTTATAATTTTTGGTTGATGTTTATTGCAAGGACGCAATCGTAACAATTTTAATATCTTAACTAAATTGATCAAATCTAATCTTAACTAAGTATATTCTCTAACCAAATTCAATCTAGCTAAACCGATTTTCATGCCGAATATTCAAACTTAATTGATTCTTTCTAAATCATATCTTAATATATATATATAATAATGAATCTTGAATGATTTTAAGAAATCTTAAAGAAATCCTAATAAATCTTAACTTAATAACTCCTAACAACTTTTTCCACTTATCCAATCGTAGAGGTAGGACCCGATCCACTCTAGACGATTTCTGCACGAGGCTGGCACCAGTTTCCACATTCTCTCCCTCTCCTCCTATTTTTCGCACCAACTGCATCCATTTTTCACCTACAAAATACATGCAAAAAGTAGTAACCCCCCTTGCAGATCCCCAAGCCCAGCTCTTCCTCACGCAACGACCCACATACGCCAACTCCCTCTCCCCATGCACGCACGAACCCATGCTTCTTCCACCATGAGAAAGATTTCATGCATGGATATCACAACAACCAACCCCCATGTCGCAAACCTATCCTTCTTCTTCATAAAACCCAGTAGGCTCCTCTCCTCTTCAAAACACAGCCCAACGCCTCTTCCGTTCCTCCGAAGACGGCCCCGCCTCCATTTCGATGGCAACCACACATCTCCGACAGCCTCCTCTCTTCAACCCAACTCCCCAAGCTCCACCCTCCTCGACACCACCCGATACCAAGCTCCGACAGTCACCCCGACCGCATCCCCATCACCTTCTCCAACCCTCACCTACAACCACCCGGACAACTACCAACCCACGCCATACCTCCGAGTCCCGTACCAACCCTAACAGCAGCACCACCCTTAGCCTCGTTGCCTCAGACCCGCGACTATGCCTCCATTCGGTGGATAAACCAAACACCCCACCACCTCCGCCCTGTCACCTTTCCTCCTCCCGCAAGCAACCCTCCGCCGAACACCCCAGTTATCCTCCAGCCATCCACCATCAACTCCAACGCCTCACCTCCTGCCTTCCTCCACACAGTTCCTACGACTCCCCAGTCTCCGACGAACGCCCCTGCCCACGTCATCACCGCAGCAGTCATCGGACGTCGCCTCACCGTCGGTCTCCGCCGCTACTGCCCAAGCCGTTCGTCGCTTCATATGCTAAGTTTTAAGCCAGCATCTTAAGTATATAATATGTTAGTTATAATATATTAATATCTGTACGTCAGTTGTTATATAATGTTAGTTATTATATCAGTTTATTAGTTAGTTTCTAATAAGGTTAGTATATAATATTAGTTCTATTATAATAGTACTTTAGTTTAATTATTAATATTATCAGTTAGCTTGTAGTAATATCATTTATGTTTATAGTAACTATACGTTTATATGTTTATAGTAATATCATTTATGTTTTTAAGTTAGATTATTATATTAGTTTATGTATGTTAATAAATTATATATGTTAGTACAATAACCATATGTTATATTATAACATTAATTTCATCTAATTAAACACTTTTTAGCTTGATATTTTAATCTAATGACGCAGATAACCGCGCCTCTCGTTGCAATCGTCTGAACGCTAAAAGCGCTCCAATCAGGCAAGTGTGCACTTTCTTCATGTTCTAAATACCGTTTCATCTAATGTAACATCAAACTGCATACGTTTACTTTGTGTATTGAAAGATTAAAACCCCGTGTGCGTGTGTGTGGACATTTATTAAGTCAATTGATAATGCTTTGTAACGACATGAAATGCAAGACACTGTTGGACGGATATGAATTGCTTGAACTACTTGAAAATCATAGATATTGCAAGCCGGTTTGGCTAATCATAGATATTGCACGCCAAGATTTGGCTATATTGTGGGCCGGTTTGGCTAGTCTGGCTCATGTTATAGTATTATAAATCATGTGGGCCGGTTTGGCTAATTCTGGCTCGTGGTCCAGAAAGTACACGTGGGTGGGGTTGTGTTTGCGGGCACTAGTCGGAAGTAAACCGGTCACCTTCGAGGGCACGATAAGGTCGATTTACTTGCTTACCGCCTAACGACGTGAACCGTAGTCATTAAATTGCACACACTCATGAACATCCTGAAAATGCTATATTGCACATGTATAATGTATGGAACTGCTACTGCTTCTATTTAAAATAAAACTGCCATGCTAATATAAAATATGTTCTTACTGCTTAGAAATAGAACTGCCATGCTAATGTAATCTATGTTTGAACTGCTTAGAAATTATAATTGCTCATTTGTTCATAAATGCTTTAACTGCCATGGAATTGCTTTTGAAAACCTTGCCGAGGGTCAATCCTCCTAAATTTTAAATCTTGCCGAGCGACCCTCGCTGACGTATATTTCATTGTCTTCTATCTTATGAAATATAAGTCAGGTATGAGACATAGTGGTATACTTGTAGGAAGATATATGCCCATAAGGCAATTTATCTTGATTATACGTCTTGTTCATACCGTATATGGTACGTATTATTCTAGGTATAAAAAGATTTGTATTAATATACTTAGATAATATCCATAGACTTATAGTTAGGTCCTTACATATCTAGATGAGATCTCGATTATGACTAAGTAAGTGACCGAATAGAAACGTAAGTCTTAAACGGTTCGTGATCATAGATGTGTCGAGAACTGGATATCGACACATCGGATAGATCACTGTGTCTTCGTCTTGCCTTCGGGTAATGATGATCTCATAGTCATTCGACTTAGCGAAGTCGGAGACGAGACACAGGTGCTCATTAGAGAATGAGTTCACTGAACGACCAAGTTAGAGTTATTAAATGGTTAACTTTAATGATCTGTCTTTAATAACTCTAGGGTGATGATAGGTTAGTTGATCCTTAAGACCTGAAGTCATCTGTACAAACCTGTGAGTGGACGGTATAGCTTAGACCCATGATCTAGCTTCGAGGACCAGTCCTGCTGAAAGATCTTAGGTTGGGCTGCACCTGAAGCTCCCAAGGTGAGTAAGTGACTAAGATGGGATTCGTCACTTCCATTAAAGGGAAGTTAGTGTTATAGGTTCAGTACGGTCTTTATGTTAATCCTCGGCCGGGGTACGTTGCAAGTAGTACAACGTGTATACAATAAAGACCGCTGTATACTGACCAATGTTGTCTAATAGGGTTGACAGTAAACCATACCCTAGGCCAACAATAACACAGTCTTGACGAAGGGATTTTAGCTAACGAAATTCATCACTGACACAGCCAATGCAAACCCTATGACACTTTTGTCAAAGGGTCGATCACGTTATGATGACTCTGAAACAGGGACGACAACTACTGCTCGTAGTGACCGTCGTCTAGGGGTTTCGAGCCCCAACCTGTAGTAAGGTCAGGCTGTAGGGTCTCACACCGAGTAGTATTCGTGTCTTAGTAATAGGAATATAGAATAGAGAGAAATGTCATTTGATGATATTCACAAGTTGTGAAAGTTAGTCGCATTAGCAATAGGGACACAACGTTGCATTAGATGCTAACTTTAACTAAACGTGTTGTAAATTAGTTACGACGAATTTAGTAGGAACAAACTTGTTGGAAAGGGTTACCTGGATGACGGGATCGTCCCGGTCTAAACACAGGTTCAAACCACGTCCAAATCGAAGCTCAAACGAGCCCAGAAACGCAGAAAGAGTTCAAGGGGAAGTGGGTTAGACCCACTGGGCCAAAAGGCCCATGTGCAAAGGCAAACGGGCAACGCCCGCTGGCGGCAAACGGGCAACGCCCGCTGGCTGCAACAGGCGCACGCCCGTTGCACAGCGGGCGTGGCCCGCTGCATGTTGGATATGGAAGACGTTTGTACACCCTTGTGGGGGATGTACGAGGGATTACGGACCTCGAACGTCGCGTACACGAAGTCGTGTGCAAAGGGAATCTGTTCCCTTGCGGAGAGGATCTCTGGATGAGCGGGAAAGTCGCATTATATATGCATAAGTGCATGCGACATATGGCTAATAAAGGGGGAATATCTTAAGCTTATGTTGTACCATGCATATGGTACAACTTAAGCTTATAATGTGCCATGTATCATGGTACACCTTAATTAAGTTGTTCCAAAGGAACAACTTACCCTAAAATAACTACCTTGGGGGCTATAAATAAGACCCAAGGGTAGCCATTTTCCTAACACATTTTGCATGAAATTCATGCATGCATCTTCTTCATAGCGAAGCTCTGCAGAAATATTTCCTCTCCCTCCATCCAAGTTCTTATTCTAAAATAGAGATTTAGATTGTGGATTAGTAGCCTTACTCCGTTTGTGAGTAGACTCGATCCGTCGTGGCGAATCCGAAGGCGAAGTTCGTAGACTACCGTGTCGCGTACGCAAGCGTAAGTTTAAACTTCATATTATCGATCCTAACTCTGTTTTGGACAGGATCCTGCATTGGTATCGGAGCCATATGGGTTCGCCCCGGTCAAATCCACCGCCCCGTCGAAACTACGAACGAGTCGTTGTCTTTTTCACGAATGGGTCTCCTACTATTACTGATATAGTAGGAACGCTTCGTGACGGAGAGAACGCAGCGGTTGTTCTTTTCACGTTAGGGTCTCCTATCATTACGGATATGGTAGGAACTCTCCGTGACGGGAAGAACCGACCGTTCACGTAGTACGTTAGTCATTTTTTGGCACACGGCCATTAGGCAATAACTAACTTCATCGACGAACGGGTGCTTCATCGAGGAAGATGATGGAAGTTATTTCCATCGGGTAAGAGGAAAATTTGGTGCATGTGCACCATGGCCAAATGGGCTATGAAGGCCATGCATCCCCTCTCCTCATGCGGAGGGGGTTGGCTACGGCCAATAACCACCGGCGACCACCCCATCAAGGGGGAGGAATGAGTGCGGCAACCCCGTTTAAAGGGGGGTGGCCGGCCATGGCCAAAGGGGCCATGGCCGGCCAACGCCGAATGGCCTTGGCCATGACCGGCCATGGCCAAGCCATGGCCGGCCATGGCCAGGCCGGCAGTGGCCGGCCAAGGGCCAGGCCGGCAGTGGCCGGCCTTGGCAGAGCCTTGCCGGCCAGGCCGGCCCTGGCAGTGGCCAGGGCCGGCCCTTGGCCGGCCTGCCGGCCCTGGCAGAGGCCAGGGCCGACGCCCTGGCCACTGCCAGGGCCAGGCCGGCCCTGGCAGAGGCCAGGGCCGGTGCCCTGGCCTCAGGCCAGGAGCCCTGGCCCCGGCCAGCGGCCTGCCGGCCCTGGCAGAGGCCAGGGCCGGCGCCCTGGCCTCAGGCCAGGGCCTGGCCGAGGCCAGGGCAGGAGCCCTAGCCCCGGCCAGTGGCCTGGCCGGCAGGCCCTGGCAGAGGCCAGGGCCTGGCCAGCCCTGGCCGAGGGGGCCAGGCCCCCTGGCCGGCCAGGGTAGAGGCCCTGGCCGGCCTTTGGCCAAGCCCGGGTCAGGGCAGAGGCCCTGACCGGGAAGAAGTTGAATTCGAAAATTGGTCGACCAATTTTGTGTTTTTGGTCGACCAATCCGACAAATGGTCTGGGTCGATTGCAAACTTTCCAGATGACCCATACGGGGTAACAAATGGCCTTGGTCAAACTCGAATGTGTCGATTAGCCCATACGGGGCTAACCACAGTGCCGACTAGTTCATACGGGACTAACGTTTTAATGAAGTTTTTCATTGGGCTCTACTCCTTGAAGATTAGCCATAGTGCTCTACTTCATGCGAGATTAGCCAAGTCATTGTGCTCTACTCTTCGGAGATTAGCCAATGTACTTATGAAATTGTGCTCTACTCCTTGAAGATTAGCCGTAATGCTCTACTTCATGCGAGATTAGCCATGTCATTGTGCTCTACTCTACGGAGATTAGCCAATGAACTTATGACGTTGTGCTCTACTCTACGGAGATTAGCCAATGTATTTTATATTCGTTTTGAAAAATACGTTTTCAAAAACGCTTTTCCGCTGCTAAGTACTATAAGAGTACTAACATTTGATAAAGTGAGGGAGAAATATTGAAAGTTACTCTAGATGGTGATTGGAAACATAGTGACCTTTCCGATTCTAGAGTAACATCTTCAATATTTTTCGAAAGTAACTTATCAAATACTTATTTTCCGCTGCTAGTACTATAAGAGTACTATTGTTTGATAAGTGATGGGGGAATATTGAAAGTTGTTCTAGATGGTGATTGGAATCATAGAGACCTTTTCGATTCTAGAACAACACCTTCAATATTTTTCGAAAGTAACTTATCAAATATAATATAATTCCAAGTGGGATTTGAATTTTAGAACTATCCAAATGGGATATTCTATTATCATTTCAAGTGGGAGTTATATTTTAAGAATTTTTTATGCAATGTTTTTGATCGAACCTTCGGTTTTGTGTCTTTTGCAGCATTTTAAAAGTAAAATGTCTTCCGCTTCAAAGAATATCGTCGCTGAGTTAATCAAAGGTGAAAAACTCAACGGCGATAATTACAAACTTTGGTCCATTAAGATACAATACGTTTTAGAGGAGCAAGAAGTGCTCGAAACTCTAAAGAACGTAATGATTGAACCCGAGTTGGGCACTACGGCCCAACACCGAAGAGACAAGGAAGCTTTTGATGCTTGGTCTCGGAAGAATAAGATAGCACGCATTACGTTATTAAGCAGTATGGCTGATGACATAATGTGCATCTTCCGAGAACATGACCTAGCCATGGACATATGGTCCAAGCTAGATGAGAAGTTCGGTGGCACATCGGTGTCCAAACTTCGCGCCTTAACTATAAAGTTCGATACATATAAGAAACGTCCAGATCATTCCATAGGGAAACATCTGCGACATATGGCGAACCTTATCTCGGAGTTAAAGGACGCAGGTCATGTGCTCACAGATGAGCAACAAATCCAAGCAGTCATACGTTCCCTACCAAATGGGTGGGATCAGATGAAGATGCATCTCACTCATAATGAGAGCATCAAGACCTTCAACGATGTTTCCAAGCACCTCGAATTAGAGGAAGAGCGGCTTGCGGCTGCCAAGCCAGGTGCAGAAGTGCACATGGTTGCTAGTTCCTCACACGGGGGAAAGAAACGTAAAGATCGTTCGAAGTCTTCTAATGAACGTAATAAGCAACCTGAGTCTACCAAGGAACCCAAACATAAGGGTGGACACAAGAAATGGCACAAGAAGAAAGACTTGAAAAGGATCAAGTGCTTCAAGTGCAACAAGCTCGGTCACTATGCTCGTTCGTGTACGAGTGGAAGTGACGAGGTGCCACCGACCACATAGCAAAGGACAGACGGTCCTTCGTGGAGTATCACCGGATACTCAAGGAATGAAGTGGATCAATGTAGGAAACAACACACGTGTTGAAGTGAAAGGCGTTGGGACTCGCAAGCTTGTCTTGGACAACGGCCGCACTATCCTACTTCATGATGTTCTCTTCATTCCGTATATTCAAAGGAATATTAAAACTGTGGTCAATTTATTGGGTCTTGGTTAATGGTTGGTTCCTTCATGTTTGTAATATGGACCTATTTTTGTAATAATTCCTTTATTGGTTCTGGGTTATGTATTTAAAGGATTCATTGTAATAAGTACAATGTATGATTTCTCATTTCCTTATGACAAATTCTTTGACTAATGAGTCTAATATAATTTGTTGGCACTCAAGGCTTGGTCATATTGGACCAACGCGTATGGATAGACTTGCCAAACGTGGCCTTCTATCCAATGTTTCAAAGGTTGAAATGTCGACCTGCGAACATTGCCTTGAAAGGAAATCTTGTCGCAAGCCGTTTGGAACCGGCACAAGGGCCAAGGTTCCATTACCGCTTATCCATTCGGACATATGTGGTCCGATGAATGTCAAGACAAGACGCGGGAAGTCCTATTTCATCACTTTTAATTGATGATTTCACCCGATTCGGTCATATCTATTTGATATCCCACAAAAGTGAAAGCACTAAACCTGCTTTAAAAACTATATGAGTTTAGTGGAGAATCAATTAGATCGCAAGATTAAGGTCATGCGAACCGATAGGGGCGGTGAATATCAATCAACAAGTTTAAAGGAACTTTGTGATGAAAAAGGCATAGTACATCAGATAACTATGCCTTATACTCCTCAACAAATTGGTGTTGCAGAAAGGAGGTATAGGACTTTAATGAAAAATGGTCCGTTCAATGATGGCGCAAGCTAACTTGCCAATCACTTTTTGGGTGATGCATTATTGACAACCATTTTCATTTTAAAACCGCGTACCCTCGAAATCAGTTAGCTCCACTCCTTATGAGTTGTGGAACCAAAGGTCTCCTGACTTAAACATTTTTACCTTGAGTTTGTGCATTCAACGCACATATTTCCTCCCATAAGTATGGCAAACTTGGGCCAAGGAGAAGGAAATGTATCTTTAAACGATACACATAAAACTCCAAAGGTTATGTTTTTGTTAGTCAGGAAAACAATGGTGTGCTAATTGAGTTTGAGTCGAGGGATGTCACTTTCTTGGAAAACGAGTTTCCAAGACAGGGTGAGATAAGTCAGGACTTATCTCTATTTGAGATTTGTGATCAAGAAGGATTACCTCATTCGAGTGGGAGAATTCTTGGTGAAAACGAAAATACTTTTCAACCTTCACCAATGGATTATACGAATGACGATTATCCTATTCCATACGGGAATAATGATCCAAGTGGAAGCAATTCTAACAACATTTCAAGTGGGAGTGATATTAGAATTGATCTAAATTCGAGTCAACAAGGACTTAAAGAATCTCAAATATGCCACATCATGCCCTGCAAAAGACAAATGGATGGAAGCGATGAAGGAGGAATTGAAATCCATGAAAGTTAACCAAGTCTGGGACTTAGTTAACTTACCCAGAGGACATAGAGCAATTGGGAACAAATGGGTTCTCAAGATCAAGCATAAGGCTGATGGCTCTATAGATAGATATAAAGCTCGCCTTGTCGCGAAAGGTTTTACGCAACAGGAAGGGATAGACTACGAAGAGACCTTCTCACCTGTTGTGCGTTTTACCTCAATTCGCCTGATTCTGGCAATGGTAGCTTGCTTATACCTCGAATTACATCAGATGGATGTAAAGACTGCCTTTCTCAATGGAGAATTGGACGAGGAGATCTATATGGAACAACCAACAGGGTTTGTAAAAGAAGGAAACAAACATAAGGTTTGTAAACTTCGTAAGTCCATATATGGTCTTAAATAATCCTCGAGGCAATGGTATATACGATTTCAAGAAGTTGTCTTATCAAATGGATTTTTTTCCATGCTTGATGAAGATAACTGAGTATATATCAAGAGGATTAAAAGCAAGTATATTATCATGTATCTATATGTAGATGACATTTTAATAGCCAGAAATGACAAGGGCTTTGTAATGAGTATCAAGGCTTGGCTTTCATCAGTATTTGAGATGAAAGGCATAGAAAAAGCCGCATATATCCTTGGAATTAAGATTTCAAGGAATCGTTCGAAGAAACTTCTTTCTCTTTCACAGGAGACTTATATAAAGAAGGTTCTAGAACGATTTAATATGCAGGACTGCAAGTCCATTGATATTCATATAAGCATATGCGATAACTTATATCTGGAATCGTGTCCAAAGAACCAAAAGGAAAAGGAAATTATGGAAAAAGTTCCATATTCCAGTGCAGTTGATAGTCTTATGTACACTATGGTGTGTACGAGACCGGACATCTGTTTTGCCGTTGGAAATGGTAAGCTGTTACCAATCCAACCCAGGGCAAGAACACTGGAAAGCGGTTAAGAGGATAATGCAGTATCTTAAAGGAACTGCAGATTTGCAAAAGACTATGATAAAGCCAAGAAGGTAGACATAAGGTACATATCTACGCATGAGACGATAGAGGATCAGCTTACGAAAGCGATCCCCAGAAATGTGTTTTATAAACACTTATCATCTCAAGGATTGCGTATGGGCTGAGTTGTACCAAATATATATTCCCATGTCTAAGAAATGATCAAAATTAATAAAAGAATAAGTTCTTTTTCCAACATTGCATATGAATTTCTTAAGAAATGTTTGTGTACATTTTTGAAATCTCAGCTGAATTGTGTGTATGTCGGACAGATTAAGGTTGGCTCTCTCACATGAGCAACCGCCTTATCTTATCAGATGGATAAGATAGAGATGAGACTAGTTTAAAGTCAAAATCATTAGACGAATGATTTAGAGTCATGACTTTAACAAGATAGTCGAATGAAAGATCTGCATCATATGGATGCTTACAAAAGATCTAAGATCTGTATCACAAGGATATAAAGATCTCATTGGATTTTTTAATCCTATCTGTCTTATGCAGGATGAGAGTCCGGGAATATTTCCTGAGTAGTAAGGGGACTCAAAAGATAGGCACTGTGGTGTCTGATCTTTCATCCGTACAACATCATTAAGACATACTCTCCCTGGGAAAGGAGTGATGTTGTAATACGTGTTCATACCACGTATGCATTTCGACCACTGAGTTAGTAGCAATAGTGTTTGCTATTATGTGAGACTCAAAGGCCATACGGGTCTTAACTCTTACCCTCAAGGACTCCAATTGGTTCCTTTAGATTTGACGAGATGATCGCTATCTTAGCGTGTTACTAATGGGCTATGGTAATTCGGCTCGGCGGGGCACGTTAGAAAAGCGAATCAAGTCAAGATCATAAGGTTCGCAAGAAGAGGAAGATTGATTTCATATTCGCATTTGGACTTTAATGATTCAAAGCTGGCCAGCCAATTGTAATCCAGATGGGATTCAATTGTTGAATATAAAGTACAAGAAATGTGAAGAAATAATCTAGGGTAAAGCATGTGTTGAACTACTCAACTTTGCACCTTCGAGGTCGTTGTGTATCTCTAACAAGTGCACAACAACAGACTCTACGCGCATGACGGTCGCACGGTCTATTTCTCGGTATGATAGATGAAAGAACTAAGGGAAAGACGTTCTCTTACAATCCCCTCAAGTGTGAGTGGGAGATGTTGGATATGGAAGACGTTTGTACACCCTTGTGGGGGATGTACGAGGGATACGGACCTCGAACGTCGCGTACACGAAGTCGTGTGCAAAGGGAATCTGTTCCCTTGCGGAGAGGATCTCTGGATGAGCGGGAAAGTCGCATTATATATGCATAAGTGCATGCGACATATGGCTAATAAAGGGGGAATATCTTAAGCTTATGTTGTACCATGCATATGGTACAACTTAAGCTTATAATGTGCCATGTATCATGGTACACCTTAATTAAGTTGTTCCAAAGGAACAACTTACCCTAAAATAACTACCTTGGGGGCTATAAATAAGACCCAAGGGTAGCCATTTTCCTAACACATTTTGCATGAAATTCATGCATGCATCTTCTTCATAGCGAAGCTCTGCAGAAATATTTCCTCTCCCTCCATCCAAGTTCTTAATCTAAAATAGAGATTTAGATTGTGGATTAGTAGCCTTACTCCGTTTGTGAGTAGACTCGATCCGTCGTGGCGAATCCGAAGGCGAAGTTCGTAGACTACCGTGTCGCGTACGCAAGCGTAAGTCTAAACTTCATATTATCTATCCTAACTCTGTTTTGGACAGGATCCTGCACTGCAGCAGTGGGCGTGGCCCGCTGTGTGCAGCGGGCGGGCGCCCGCTGCATCAGCGGGCGTGGCCCGCTGCGGCAGCGGGCCGTGCCCGCTGATGCCGCAGCGCCCGCTGATGCAGCGGGCACGGCCCGCTGCCGCAGCGGGCGCCCGCCCGCTGCAGCAGCGGGCGGGCGGCCCGCCCTTGCTCCCTTGGGCGGGCGCGCCCGCTAAGCCTAGCGGGCGCGCCCGCAACTTAAGTCGAAATTAGGGGTTTTGAAATCCCTAATGACAGCTACGAATTTTGTGAAAATTGCTAAACTTTGAGCAATTGTTTGAGGGGTCAAACGAAGTCGAAATTCGTCACCGTCAGTTCCTACGCGTTCACCATTCCAAGCTTTTCTGATTGATAGCTTGTTTGGTGTCTGAAGTTTAGTATACGAGGAGAATTAATTAGTTAAAGTTTAACTTTGTGAAAGGCTAACTTTAAAGTTGAAATTAAGCCAAATGGCTTAATTGAATTTTTCTCTTCATATGGATTGTCCCACATTGCCCGCAACGAAAAGTTGAGTGCTCACTCCCTATATAAATAGGGGTGCACTCTCCTCGTTGAAACACACACCAGTCAACGATCGAGTAGCTCCAGGATTTTAGTGCAGTCTCGATCGGCGACTAAATCTCTCTCTCTCTAATTTTCTTATTCTCCGGAGTAGTCCTAGCACGACTACGAAGGGGGTTTGGATCTGATCCGGACGTCTAAGACGCGGGTTTTTCTCAAGTTAAACTTTCTACCGCGTGTGATCGGCTCGGAGGCGAAAGCGGCTCAGGCGGATCGGTGCGAGGGTGCGAGGCGGCTCAGGGAGATCGGGTCAACGCGGCTCGGCTACAAGGAGCTTCTCAAGACGGTGCGGTACATCTTGCCTGCTCCAGGGCCAAGATTCCGGGTATGTGGTTAAGCGGTTTTTTAGCGTAATGTTTTAATTAGTCGCTTAGTGTAGATCCTTCTTGGGGTGGTCAGACCCACTCCAAGTCGGCATAGATCGGGCTAGGTTCTGGCTCCCCAGAGCCTAGCTAAATAGTTTAGCTAGTATAGAAATACGATTTCTGGTTTTTCCGCTGCGCTTTTGTGCCTCCGTGGTTCGTCCGACTTAGGACGGATACGGATCCGAGCTCTGGGGGTCCGCCAAAACCCCAACAGTGGTATCAGAGCCACGGTTATGCTATAGATCTACTATAGCGACTTTTTAATTGTTAAAAATGCTTAGCTTCCATATGCAAAACTTTTTAGCTTTATGTTAAATTAGTTTTGAAAATATTTTTTTTTGTGTTTCAAAAATTAATTTTGCAAACACGGAAATTTTATTTTAATTTTGGGACAAATTATTTTTATGCGATAAATCTAAAAAGTAGTCTCCTTTGCTTTAAATACTTTATAAAATTTTTTTATGAGACATTAAAATTTTTTCAAGGGTGTTTAAAGTTTATGTAAACTTTAGAAAAATTTTATTTTTGAAATTTAAGAATTTTTCTTTAGTTACATAAAAGTTAGAAATCTTTAAACTTTATTTGAAAGCTTCTAAAAAGGATTTCTAAAAGATTTTAAAAGAGTTTTAAAATTGTTTTAAATATGTAAATAATAGAAATAATTTTATTTCATGAGATGTAATATAAATTAATTTCTTTTACTACATAGATGTTTCTAAAATTTTTATGTGATATTTTAAATTTTAGAAATAAGGTTAAAAATTTTAAAGGCCTAGGTTTAAAATTATTAGATAATTTTGTACGACCTAGTTTTATGCGATAAAATTTTTTATGAAGGCTTTAAATTTTAATCTTTAATTTTAAGTGTTAAAATTTAGATTTGCATGTTTTAATTATGTAGATAATTTTAGAACTTGCAAATGCTCATGTATGTCATAAAATGAACATTTTATTTATGTTGATAAATTAGTTGTTTCATGGACTTGTAAACCTTATTAGGTTAGCCATTAAATATTTAAAATTTTATGAGATGAAATTTTAATTAGTGACATGTTATGTTTGATAAAACAAAACAACATTCGAACCTAATACCTGATTAGGATAGTCCCTATGTTTGTAAATCATTTCATTAAAATGTTTAAATAATGATTTTCATAAAAGACAAAATGTTGAATTGTTTTATTAAAATCCTAATACGATTGGGGTAGTAAGTTGAACGTAGAACCTTATAGTTGATAAGGACTTAATAAAAGATGTTCAACCAATCTGAAAAAATTTTGAATTTTAGGATCCACTAGTTGATAAGGATTAACTAGTTCTTTTAATTAAAAGCCATTTAGTTGTTTGGAAAACATAAGATTGATGACAACTCCTTCAATGGATCATGATGACGGTCAATGTGCTTGGCTAAAGTTTTTGGACCAACCTAGCTAGACTGGGTAACAAGTGGTCCTGGCTTAGTCAATTCCCTGGCCGCGTCCGCTGGACCGCAAGGAGTCGATTCATGACTATGTAAGTCCATCGACTATACCTAAGTCAATACGATAATAATCTTGTTCAAGATAAATCGTAGCCCTCCTTGTTTTAGGAGTTGGCAACTGTAAGAAACATGTTCCGGTTGTTGAGCTACACTCAAGCCGTGACATGTCAATCTTATAGAAACCGATTTCTTGATTGACATCTTAACCTGACTGAAACCGTTGTCTCATCCTTCGAGCTTCGGCGTAAGTCTAACCAAGAATGTAGTCTAAGACCTGACCCAAACCGGCGCGTCATGCATACACCGAGCAAAGGGGCAAGTCAGGCTAGACACGAAGACAAGGGTCCGACTAGGCTAGCCATTGTGATCCGGTTGAGCACACTCATGATCACAAATGACTAGGGGTAAAAATCGATAGGGAATCATAGTAAATATGATTGACGACGAGTTCGTCTACCGACTGCAGAGTCGGACAACGTGTTGAGATACACTCAAGATTGTCAGACTCATGGTAGTCGGATCCCTCTCTCACAAATATTATTTTATAATAAATTGTTTATTATTATGGCTTTAAATAAATTTAGTGGGAGAATATAGTTTTATTAAAACCATTAAAACTATACTACGAACATACACTAACTAAAGTATCTATAAAATGCAGAATGGACTCAGGTCTAAAATACATGGTAGAAAAGAACGTGCTGGATGGAACCAACTACAAAGACTGGCTTAGGAACATTAAGTTGGTCCTTTCCCTAGCTGGGATTGGATACATATTATTCGAGGACGCTCCGGACAAGCCCGATGAGGATTCAACCCACGAAGAGAAAGAAGCCTTCAAGTTGTACCAGAGGGATGCTGAGAAGGCAAGATGCCTTGCTCTAGCTTCGATGACCAACGAGCTGCAAAGGAAACATGAACATATGGATGTTCAGAGCATACTCCTTAATGCACAAGAGTTGTATGGCAAGCGATCCAGAGCTGCCAAGTTCGAAGCTACTAGTAACCTCTGGGGCACGAAGATGACGACAGGACCCGTGCAAGATCATGTTATCAAAATGATCGGGTACATGGAGGACGCCGCCCAGTTAGGATTTGTCCTGGACAATGAGATGTCCACGGACATTATCCTAAAGTCTTTAACTCCCGAGTTCAAGCCCTTTATAACTGGCTTTATAATGAACAGCCTTGAGACGGATCTTCCTGGTCTCCTCAATATGCTCCGGCAATTTGAGGAGATTGAGAAGAAGCCGGCTGCACTGGTTGTTGGCTCTGCTACTTCCGACCAGCCGAAAGGCAAAGGAAAGAAGAGGCAGGTCCCACAACCTGCGAAGGCTAAGAATGGGAAGAAGAAGAACAAAGGGGCCCCGTCGAAATCTGAGTGCTTCCATTGCCACAAGATTGGCCACTGGAAGAGGAACTGCAAGATCTATCTTGCAGAGAAGAAGAAGGGCCATACTGATGCCTCCACCTCTGGTACAAATTGAAATTCAATTAAAAGCAATTATTTCCATTCATATAGTATAAGATACTTATAAGACATCTTTGTACTGTATACAGGTGGCTGATAAGAACTGGAGATTAGAGAAGCACGGAGATCGGTCGGCAATTAAAGCAACAGTTGCTGCTGGGACCGCTCAAAGACTTCTGGAGACGCTGATCGTGATGGAGATGATATTTTTCTTATTTGAATAAAATGTATCATCTTTAAGGATCGAAAACAATGAATGAGTGCTTTGCACTCAAGGTTTATTTTTGATAAACAAATTAAGGATCTTTTAATGAACCCGTTGTTTTGGAATGGATGTCTCGTTGTTGCAATTGAAATTGAATTGGCTTAAATTCTGTGGATGTGGCTTTTCTGTGATGGTTGCGTATATTTTCGAATAATGGTGTATTGCTTCGATAATATTGATTTTGGAGCTGACTAAATGCTAGAAGTCAATCACTAGTTAAGTACAGGTTCCAGGGGGCGTATAAATTGTGTGCGAACACAAAAATACACAAATCAAGATTGATTCTTGATTATCTGCATTTAGTTATTAAAAGAGCTAATACTAAATGTGGTTAAAGGAATAAGTACAGTGTAGGACGTTTTGATTGAACGAGTCAATGTCAAGTTTCCTTAAAACGATCTTGACTTGACTCATTCGTCAAACCGAATCTAACACTTGTACATTCCATCTGAGGCACTTACCAAAAGGTTATATTTTGCACATAAATCTAAATATGATTTAGATATTATGTTGAAGAAATTTGACCAGGTAATTCTTAAAGTCAGTGGGAGCGAGATCATATACTTAGTTCCGTTTTTCGGACTAAGTAAAAAGGATTTTTCACTTTAATGAATCTTCTATATAAATCATTAAGTCAAAAATGTTTTGATTTAATCGTATATATATATAGAGACTTAGGGTGTCAAATATGTACTTGACATATTGACACAATAAAGTGGAATGAGCTAGAACTGACTTACGGAAATGTTAGACCCCACATCTAAATCGTATAAGCCAACTGTTAGCTATACGAAGTTAAGAAAATTGATCCAGATAATTTTTTTTCCAAAGGATCAACCCTGTGTGATCAAGAGATGTGATTTCAATCCATTAAAATTCGTTGTAGATACTTATTAGTAGAACCATTCTTAGGTTTGCCATATCAAATGTCAAAGTGCCTGATATGCTATAACGGTATGAGATGCCGAGATAAATAGCCTAAGTGCAAGTGGGAGATGTAGGAAGATATATGCCCATAAGGCAATTTATCTTGATTATACGTCTTGTTCATACCGTATATGGTACGTATTATTCTAGGTATAAAAGGATTTGTATTAACATACTTAGATAATATCCATAGACTTATAGTTAGGTCCTTACATATCTAGATGAGATCTCGATTATGAGTAAGTAAGTGACCGAATAGAAACGTAAGTCTTAAACGGTTCGTGATCATAGATGTGTCGAGAACTGGATATCGACACATCGGATAGATCACTGTGTCTTCGTCTTGCCTTCGGGTAATGATGATCTCATAGTCATTCGACTTAGCGAAGTCGGAGACGAGACACAGGTGCTCATTAGAGAATGAGTTCACTGAACGACCAAGTTAGAGTTATTAAATGGTTAACTTTAATGATCTGTCTTTAATAACTCTAGGGTGATGATAGGTTAGTTGATCCTTAAGACCTGAAGTCATCTGTACAAACCTGTGAGTGGACGGTATAGCTTAGACCCATGATCTAGCTTCGAGGACCAGTCCTGCTGAAAGATCTTAGGTTGGGCTGCACCTGAAGCTCCCAAGGTGAGTAAGTGACTAAGATGGGATTCGTCACTTCCATTAAAGGGAAGTTAGTGTTATAGGTTCAGTACGGTCTTTATGTTAATCCTCGGCCGGGGTACGTTGCAAGTAGTACAACGTGTATACAATAAAGACCGCCGTATACTGACCAATGTTGTCTAATAGGGTTGACAGTAAACCATACCCTAGGCCAACAATAACACAGTCTTGACGAAGGGATTTTAGCTAACGAAATTCATCACTGACACAGCCAATGCAAACCCTATGACACTTTTGTCAAAGGGTCGATCACGTTATGATGACTCTGAAACAGGGACGACAGCTACTGCTCGTAGTGACCGTCGTCTAGGGGTTTCGAGCCCCAACCTGTAGTAAGGTCAGGCTGTAGGGTCTCACACCGAGTAGTATTCGTGTCTTAGTAATAGGAATATAGAATAGAGAGAAATGTCATTTGATGATATTCACAAGTTGTGAAAGTTAGTCGCATTAGCAATAGGGTCACAACGTTGCATTAGATGCTAACTTTAACTAAACGTGTTGTAAATTAGTTACGACGAATTTAGTAGGAACAAACTTGTTGGAAAGGGTTACCTGGATGACGGGATCGTCCCGGTCTAAACACAGGTTCAAACCACGTCCAAATCGGAGCTCAAACGAGCCCAGAAACGCAGAAAGAGTTCAAGGGGAAGTGGGTTAGACCAACTGGGCCAAAAGGCCCATGTGCAAAGGCAAACGGGCAACGCCCGCTGGCTGCAACGGGCGCACGCCCGTTGCACAGCGGGCGTGGCCCGCTGCAGCAGCGGGCGTGGCCCGCTGTGTGCAGCGGGCGGGCGCCCGCTGCACAGCGGTCCAACGCCCGCTGCTTGCAGCGGGCACGGCCCGCTGCGGCAGCGGGCGCCCACCCGCAGCAGCAGCGGGCGGGCGGCCCGCCCTTGCTCCCTTGGGCGGGCGCGCCCGCTAAGCCTAGCGGGCGCGCCCGCAACTTAAGTCGAAATTAGGGTTTTTGAAATCCCTAATGACGGCTACGAATTTTGTGAAAATTGCTAAACTTTGAGCAATTGTTTGAGGGGTCAAATGAAGTTGAAATTCATCACCGTCAGTTCCTACGCGTTCACCATTCCAAGCTTTTCTGATTGATAGCTTGTTTGGTGTCTGAAGTTTAGTATACGAGGAGAATTAATTAGTTAAAGTTTAACTTTGTGAAAGGCTAACTTTAAATGTGAAATTAAGCCAAATGGCTTAATTGAATTTTTCTCTTCATATGGATTGTCCCACATTGCCCGCAACGAAAAGTTGAGTGCTCACTCCCTATATAAATAGGGGTGCACTCTCCTCGTTGAAACACACACCAGTCAACGATCGAGTAGCTCCAGGATTTTAGAGCAGGCTCGATCGGCGACTAAATCTCTCTCTCTAATTTTCTTATTCTCCGGAGTAGTCCTAGCACGACTACGAAGGGGGTATGGATCTGATCCGGACGTCTAAGACGCGGGTTCTTCTCAAGTGAAACTTTCTACCGCGTGTGATCGGCTCGGAGGCGAAAGCGGCTCGGGCGGATCGGTGCGAGGGTGCGAGGCGGCTCAGGGAGATCGGGTCAACGCGGCTCGGCTACAAGGAGCTTCTCAAGACGGTGCGGTACATCTTGCCTGCTCCAGGGCCAAGATTCCGGGTATGTGGTTAAGCGGTTTTTAGCGTAATGTTTTAATTAGTCGCTTAGTGTAGATCCTTCTTGGGGTGGTCAGACCCACTCCAAGTCGGCATAGATCGGGCTAGGTTCTGGCTCCCCAGAGCCTAGCTAAATAGTTTAGCTAGTATAGAAATACGATTTCTGGTTTTTCCGCTGCGCTTTTGTGCCTCCGTGGTCCGTCCGACTTAGGACGGATACGGATCCGAGCTCTGGGGGTCCGCCAAAACCCCAACAATACTTTGAGATTGGGCAGGTTGACCAGGAGTACCCAGACGTTGAGATCCACTGCTGAGGAGCGGCGTGCTTTGGCAACACCGCTAAAGATTATTGATCGTTGTTGTAATCTCATTCAAGTGTAAGTTCTTTTGATGAAACTGTTTCTAATGGCCATGTTAGGCCTTATTTGTGTACATGTATTCTGGACATTAACTTGTAATAATGATAATCTGTATTGTTCTGAGTTTGCATGCAAGAACCTGAAATGTCGTAATCACAAACGCTTATTGTGCTTAAGTCAAAGAAGGAAGGAAAAGAGTACTTCTTCTTTGCTTTAAGCACATGCAGACCCGCTCGCGTCCTTGCTCCCAAGTATGATGGGAAGTAGGGCGTGACATGTTTTAGTGGTGGCTCATGCAGGTCTTGCATCCTGCGAAATACTCGGAACAATATGGATGTTATTATTAGCCAGATTGTCTAGATAAATCTTGTATGCAAATGTTTACCTTGTTTTTCTTGCATAATGGCAGGGAGACACAACACCAGGAATGGGAATGGAGCTTACGAAGGTGCCGACATGAATGAACTCCTCGGAGGCATGAGGAGGATGTTGGATATTCAACAACAGCTAATTCAGCAGGGTCAGCAGCCTGCTCATATTGCACCACCACCCCCTCGAGTTGAACCTGGAGTTAAGCAATTACATGAGCTGCAACCCAAGAGCTTCTCTGGGAAAGAAGGGCCTCTGGATGCTGAAGGATGGTCCCAAGGGACTGAGGACAAAATGAGTGCTGCACGTATCCCTCAGGCAGGATGGGTCGACATCGCGAAGCTCCAACTGACTGATAATGCTATGAGCTGGTGGCAAGGGGAAGAAAGACGTTTGGTCAAGCCTATCTCTTGGGGCATGTTTCGGGAAAGGTTCAACGCCAAGTATGTTCCCAAGACAGCCAAACGAGAACTCCATCAGTGCTTCGCAAATCAAATCCAAGGAGATATGACTGTTGACGAGTATGAGGCCGAGTTTTCTATGCTCAGCCTCTTCGCACCTCACATGGTCGATGACATAGAAGATTGTGCATTTCAGTTTCACCAAGGCCTGAATTCCAACGTTCAAGCCTCAATGACCTTGGCGAAAGTCATGATCCTTCAAGACGTTTTGGATGCTGCACGGAGCCATAAAGTTGTAGTGAGACTCCCAGGGGGACCTCAAATTGGAGGAAGAAAGCATCCACAAGAGCCGCCAAGGAATGATCTCCGATCAACCCAGAGCAACAACTTTAAAAGGCCTATAACTCCAGCCGAATCCATATCTACAATAGTGTGTCACCATTGTAACCGACTGGGGCACGTCAAGAAGGATTGTCGTGTGCTTTGGACCAGTGCTTGGTGTGTGGGGCAACTGACCATATCGTAAGGAACTGCCCTCGTCACACTAACAATCCAGAGACCCAAACTATGGTAGCGTCATGATCAACTCAACAGGGACCACCTCTGGCCCCTCAGCGTCAAGTTCTCCAACAAGCCAATCCCAAACCCAGTCGGCATCAAACTTTCTCTATGGTCACCGAGGAAGTTAGGGTCGATGGGAAAGTGACTGATGATGATATCTGAAACCTGTCCCTTCATTGCATTTAATGATTCATATCATAAATGCATCTTTCTTTGCCTTGTCATATCCTAGGTACTGTTTTGATTGTAGTTGTTTCAATGTTAGATCCTTTCAATTCTAAAGTTTTCATTTCTCTATATGTCTCTTGCTTTCTTGATGTTGTGATATCACTTCATACTTCGTCTATAAGGTGCTTCCTTGATTCTTATCTAGCTTAAGAAATTCTGAGGGCGGAATTTTTATAAGGTGTGTAGGATGTAACGGCCTGTTTCTATACCTACATATTTCTATGTATTTTATTAGTATATCGATTCATTAGAGTAAATGCTTTATAATTTTATATTCCATATCTCGAACACGCGCGATCTGACCCTGTATTCGTGATCATCGCGACTTCACGGTCACGTTGATATCTTCTTTATAATTTTTGGTTGATGTTTATTGCAGGGACGAAATCGCAACAATTTTAATATCTTAACTAAATTGATCAAATCTAATATTAACTAAGTATATTCTCTAACCGAATTCAATCTATCTAAACCGATTTTCATGCCCAATATCCAAACTTAATTGATTCTTTCTAAATCATATCTTTATATATATATATATATATATATATATAATATATATATATATATATTCCCTCTCACATAAAGGGAGCAAGTACAACAAGTACAAGCCCATGTGGGCTTGTACTTGCCCCCTTTATGTGAGAGGGAATATGAGAGACCCTCTCATATGGCGTATGATACCCATTATTCTCATATATATATATATATATATATATATATATATATATATATATATATATATATATACTAGTCATTGCCCGTGCCCATAGGGCACTGTTTATTTAATGGCTGAGTTTTCCCCCCACAAATTTCAAGTTCTCCCAAATTTCAAGTTTTCCCACAAAATTTCAAGTTTCCCTCCAAATTTAAGTTTTTCCCCAAAATTTAAGTCCCCCCAAAATTGTCATTGCCACCTAGGACAAACTTGCCACGTAGGACAAAGCTTTGTCTTAGTATGATAAGATTCAACATCTTCAAATGACTGGGAAACAATGGTCGGAAGGGGGAGAATAAAAAGTGTGGGTGGGTGTGTGGGGAGGGTCCAGGGGCAAGAATGCAAAAATCGGGGTGGTATATGCAAAATTTCACACCTCCTCTCTTATCCCTCAAAATCTCATCTCTTATATTTTCTCTTATCCAATTTCCCTGTTTTATATAATAGATATCCAAATTCTCTTATCCAATTTCTCATGTCCAAATTCTCTTATCCAATTTCTCTTGATAACATCCCTCTGTTATATAATAGATATCCAAATTCTCTTATCCAATTTCGCATGTCCAACTTCTCTTATCCAATTTCTCTTGATAACATCCCTCTTTTATAATATAGTATCTCTTATCCAATTTCTCTTGTCCAATATCTCTTATCCAATTTCTCTTGATAACATCCCTCTTTTATAATATAGATATCTCTTGTCCAAGTTCTCTTGTCCAATATCTCTTGTCCAATTTCTCTTGATAACATCCCTCTTTTATTTTATATATATATATATATATATATATATAGGTTAATGGGCCAATGCTGACAGCGCTGGAAATTTTTCCAGCGCTGTCCGCATTTTGGACGAGATAAAAATATTTTTTTTGAAATTTTTTTTTTCAGTAGTTAGATATACGTGTTAGGAAGCTCCCCACAAAATTTCAGCTCGATCCGACACCGTTTGAGCCTCCGTTCATCGATTCCAAAAACGTTACGCAAATCTGTCCACAATTTTGCGTAACGTTTTTGAAATCGATGAACGGAGGCTCAAACGGTGTCGGATCGAGCTGAAATTTTGTGGGGAGCTTCCTAACACGTATATCTAACTACTGCAAAAAAAATTTCAAAAAAAATACTTTTAGGTCGACCAAAATGCGGACAGCGCTGGAAAAATTTCCAGCGCTGTCAGCTCTTCTCCATTTTTCACTATATATATATATATATATATATATATATATATATATATATATATATATATATATATATATATATATATATATAAAATAATGAATCTTGAATGATTTTAAGAAATCTTAAAGAAATCCTAATAAATCTTAACTTAATAACTCCTAACAACTTTTTCCACTTATCCAATCGTAGAGGTAGGACCCGATCCACTATACACGATTTCTACACGAGGCTGGCAACAGTTTCCACATTCTCTCCCTCTCTTCCTATTTTTTGCACCAACTGCATCCTTTCCCCCCTACAAATTACATGCAAAAAGCAGTAACCCCCCTCATGCGGATCCCCAAGCCCAGCTCTTCTCACGCAACAACCCACGTACGTCAACTCCCTCTCCCTATGCATGCACGAACCCACGCTTCTTCCACCATGAGCGTGATTTCATGCATATCTCAGCAACCAACCCCCACGTCGCAAACCTCTCCTTCTTCTTCATAAAACCTCACAGGCCCGTCTCCTCTCCAAAACACAGCCCGACGCCTCTTCCCTTCCTCCGAATACAACCCCGCCTCCATTTCGACGGCAACCACACATCTCTGACACCCTCCTCCCTTCAACCCAAATCCCTAAGCTCCGCCCTTCTCGTCACCACCAGACACCAACCTTCGACAATCACCCCGACCGCAGCCCCATCTTCTTCTCCAACCCTCCACCTGCAACCACCCCGACAACCACCAACCCTCGCCGTACCTCCGAGCCCCGCACCACCCTTAGCCTCGCCACCTTAGACCCGCAACTCCGCCTCCCTCCGACAGGACAAACCAAACAACCCACCACCTCTGCACTGTCACCTTTCCTCAACCCGCAAGAAACCCTCTACCGAACACCCCAGTCATCCTCCAGCCCTCCACCATCGTCTCTAGCGCCTCATCTCCTCTTAAATAACCTCCGACACCCCGCCCACAACAACTCCGGTGACCCTCTCAAACTCCGACAACAGCTCCGCACTCACCCTCCTCTCACCTGCAAACCCCAACGCCACCTCCCCTCCACCACGAGCACAACACCACCTTTCAACACCCAACTCCGACCACCGTCGACAGCACTAACATCTCCGACAACCACAACGCTGCCGATATCAACCCAAGCCCCACGCCTTCCTCCACGCAGGTTCGATGACTACCCAGTCTCCGACGAACACCCCCCGCACCACGTCATCACCGCAGCAGCCACCGGACGCTGCATCGCCGTCGGTCTCTGCCATCGCTGCCCAAGCCGTTCACCGCTTCATCTGCACACACGTAAGTTTTAGGCCATCATGTTAAGTATACAATATGTTAGTTATAATATATTAATATCCGTATGTCAGTTGTTATATAATGTGAGTTATTATATCAATTCATTAGTTAGTTTCTAATAAGGTTAGTATATAATATTAGTTCTAGTATAATAGTACTTTAGTTAGTTTATTAATATTATCAGTTGGCTTATAGTAATATCATTTATGTCTATAGTAACTATATGTTTATATGTTTATAGTAATATCATTTATGTTTATAGTAATATCAGTTAGTTTATAGTAATATCATTTATGTTTCTAAGTTAGATTATTATATAAGTTTATGTATGTTAATATAATTATGGGATTAATGGGTATCATACGCCATATGAGATAGGCTCTCATATGCCCTCTCACATAAAGCAACCAAGTACAACCAAGTACAAGCCCATTGCTTTATGTGAGAGGGCGTATGAGAGCCTATCTCAAATGGCGTATGATAGCCATTATTCTCTATAATTATATATGTTAGTACAGTAACTATATGTTATATTATAACATTAATATCATTCAGTTAAACACTTTTTAGCTTGATATTTTAATCTAATGACGCAGATAACCATGCCTCTCGTTGCAATCGTCTGAATACTAAAAATGCTCCATTCAGGCAAGTGTGCACTTTCTACATGTTTTAAATACTGTTTCATCTAATGTAACATCAAATTGCATACGTTTACTTTGTGTTTTGAGAGATAAAAACCCCGCGTGCGTGCGTGCGTGTGGACATTTATTAAGTCAATTGATAATGCTTTGTAACGACATGAAATGCAAGACACTGTTGGACGGATATAAATTGCTTGAGCTACTTGAAAATCATAGATATTGCAAGCCGGTTTGGCTAATTATAGATATTGCACACCATGATTTGGCTATCTTGTGGGTCGGTTTGGTTAGTCTGACTCGTGTTATAGTATTATAAATCATGCGGGCCGGTTTGGCTAATTCTGGCTCGTGGTCCATAAAGTACACGTGGGTGTGGTTGGGTTCGCAGGCACTAGTCGGAAGTAAACGGGTCACCTTCGAGGGCACGAGAAGGTCGATTCACTTGCTTACCACCTAACGACGTGAACCGTAGTCACTAAATTGCACACACTCATGAACATCCTGAAAATGCTATGTTGCATATGTATAATGTATAGAACTTCTATTGCTTCCATTTAAAATAGAATTGCCATGCTAATCTAAAATTTGTTCTTACTGCTTAGAAATAGAACAACCATGCTAATGTAATCTCTGTTTGAACTGCTTAGAAATTATAATTGCTTATTTGTTCATAAATGCTTTAATTGCCATGAAATTGCTTTTGAAAACTTTGCCGAGGGTCAATCCTCCTAACATTTTAAATCTTGCCGAGCGACCATCGCTGACGTATATTTCCTTGTCTTCTATCTTCGGAAATATACGTCAGGTATGAGACAAAGGAGTATACTTTGAGACTGGGCAGGTTGACCAGGAGTACTCGGACGCTGAGATCCACTATCGAGGAGTGGCATGCTTTGGCAACCCGGATAAAGATTATTGATCGTTGTTGTAATCTCATTCAAGCATATTTTCTTTTGATGTAACTGTTTCTAATGGTCAGGTTAAGCCTTATTTGTGTACATGTATTCTGGACATTAACTTGTAATAATGATAATCTGTATTGTTCTGAGTTTGCATGCAAGAACCTAAAATTTCGTAATCACAGACGCTTATTGTGCTTAAGTCAAAGAAGGAAGAAAAAAGTACTTCTACTTTGCTTTAAGCACATGCGGACCCGCTCGCGTCCTTGCTCCCAAGTATGGTGGGAAGCGGGGCGTGACAGAATGAATAAAGTGGGATCCTTTCGTGAGTCAGCTCTTTGCAAGGAATAGCTCCTGCTTCGATTGAGGGGAATGCCATCTGATGCCCCTACAGAGGTTGACCTCTCAAGTATTTGATTAGTGGAACGAGTCATTGTCGATGTGGTTAACGATGTGGATGTCGACTCTTTCACACAGACGGTGCCAAATGTTGACTCGTAAATCCACCAAAGGTGAGTACAATGCTGACGAGGACGCCTTCAGTGACGTGGCATTCCGTCAGCCGATGAGTGTGACCGAATGAGAGGCGATCCCGGGTCAGGGAGAGCTAGGTCTGAGCCATTGGGTTGAAGCATGACCTATCTCCGAGCTATCTTCGTAGGTCTGTAACACAGGAAAGATCTTCATGGGGGTCGGATCTGAGTTCCGAGCTTAACACACTCCGATGCTTAAGTCGATGGATGACTAGGAAGGGGCTCGGTGGAACTACATCCTGTTGGGATATTGAGACCTATCGCAGTGGATTTTGATGATGTACACACGTGATCTTGATACTAACATATTTATTTCAAGTGTGTATAGGATTATTATATAACCATGAAGATCAAGTGCAGTGGAAAGCTAAAATAAAGGACTTAGGAGCCATATTCGGGAAGTTTATCTTAGAGAAAAGTGTAAGGACCGTCTACCTTGCAATACTAAACAACACACACACTAGTAGGGGGTGAATAGTATAATGGCAATAATTATGTAATTAAAAATTAAACTTGCAAATACGGAACTATAAGTGCAAGAGGAGAATAATTTACACAATCAAGCAAACATAAACACAAACGATTTTACACTGGTTCCCCAACTTGGGTACATCCAGCCACACCAATATTCACTATTATCCTACACAAGGCAATGAATACAATCCCTACACAAGGGATACCCAACAAGGGATTTAGTCCTACACAAGGACACACCAAACCCTACACAAGGGTTAGTCCTACACAAGGACGAAGACTCCCACAAAGGGAGAAACTAACTCTCACAAAGAGAGTTAGGGTTTCAAGTAAAAGATGAAACAAATATACTCTTACCTATGCCTTGATGAGATGAACTTACTCAATGATGCATTCAAGGCATGTAAGAGTATCTCCAAGTGTTGAGATATGCTTTGATTGCACTTGGAGGATTTTTCCTTGAGCTAGCTTCAATGCATGAAGAGGATTAAGGCTAAAATGAGGGAAATGAGAGAAATAGGAGTGGCTTATGGATTCTATATGATATCCGATGTTAACCAAGAGTTCTAATAGCACATATCCTATATCTTTGAAGCCAAGAAAACCCCTAAACCCCAAGCAAAAGCCAAACAAAGAATTCTGCAACTGCTAGATTTTGGCTGAAAACGTCATGGACAGGTGACTGCTAAAGAAGAATCAGGCGCCTGGTCTAACGGCTAGATTATCCCAACTGCTATAATCTAAGCCAGGACAGGCGACTGTAGAAGACTACACAGGTGCATGTACCACCATGCAGTTGCCTGTAAAGGCTTCATCAGACAACTGTCACACAGGATGAATTTGAGCTGAGAAAAGACAATTAACTTACGCACTTTGCATTCAGGTAACTGATGAACGACGTCCAGGCGCTTGAAGGTTGACATGCACCTGACAGATGTACTTCAGTCGACTGTCACACAAGATGGATTGGAGCTCAAAATGACAAGTTACGCACATTGGCACACTAGGTGACTGTAGAACAATGTTCTGGCGCCTGTTAGTTGACAACCGCCTGTCTTTTGTACTTCAGTCACATGTACCAAAAGCTCAAGTATGAGTCAATGAGTATTGACTTGAGCATGTGCAAAACAACCGTCTGTTGAAAGATGGCCAGGCGCCTGGTGAACATCAGTCACATGTCATGCCTTCAACAGGCGTCTGTTGGAAGTCCAAAAACTCCAATTGATTTTTTTTGGCATGTGGAACCTATTAGATTTGGCTTCTATAAAGATCCAAAGGTTCACTAAGATGGTTAATGCGTTTGCATGAATGCGTGACCATCTAATCAGGGCATCCTAACTTACACAAAGAAGTAAAAAGTATAAATGTAATATTACATAAATTACATTCATTTACTTCTAAATGCACTACTCTTCAAGCTTGAGTAGATTTGATTCTCCCCATCATCTTCCAAGCTTTGACACCTCTTGATGAGCTTCCTTTCATCAAGTTTCAAGCTATGTCAATGCTCCATTTGATGTCCATCTTTGCATCAAGCTTTAGTCTCCAAAATGCTATTCTTCAATTGTTAAACATGAGACTAAACATCGAGAGTCGTTAGCAACAACATAATGTTGTGATCATCATCAAAACTATATTGGTCTAAAAGGTCAATACCTAACATTCTCCCCCTTTTTGATGATGACACACATTATGTAAAAGATATATAAATAAAGCACAATGCTAATAAGCTCCCCTACTTATATGCACCAATTGAAAATAAATAAATCAATAAAGTTTTAAATCAATTGTGACATATAATATGGATTACATAAACCATATCTCTCTCCCCATATATGATTTACATACATCTCTCTTCCCTTGTCATTATCAAAAAGGTGGACACACCATACAAGAAATAATTCTTGTAATTGATTCCCTTTAAAATGTGACAAAAACCAAGAGATTATGATATGTTTGATACCTAATATGAAATCTTATGTGGGTCACTATCCAATGCTCCCCCTAGATCATAGAAAGGGTCAAAATGTTGACTCGTATGATCTAATACCAATTAATTGGAGCCATGTGCCTATTGATATGGAAAAATCAAGCATCATTGATGCAAATGACATTGCCAAGAAAAAATATAGCTTATACAATGTTGGCAACATCAATGGGTTGAGTTTGAGACCACAATACCAAATTGTAATGATCTAAAAAATAACCCAAAATGAGAGTTAAAATATGTTTTAAAATAAATTTAAACATTCACAACATACTTACTCTCAACTTGGCATACATATGGATCAACAAATGCATGTATGACAATGAAATCCCCAAATCCCATTTTCTTGGAAAAATTAGTTTGAAAATATTTTCAAAATCATGAAAAATCACACACAATCAATGGGCATGCTAAGAATAGACAAATAAGAAAAATACACATGCAATATGCACATGTGTGAGAGACCTATACATTAGGGAACCAAACCCAAGAAGAGTTTGATTTTCTAATATAATCACATGAGGTGATCACATCCTTAACTAAAGAGTTTATATATCTATCCCTCTCTTGCACATTAACCCTAGTAGGAATCCAAAGACTTAAGGATTTCCTAGGCAATGGTTTTGCCTTTGCAAGGGGGGTGGACGTGGCATGCATAAGTGTAGAAAAATGTTTCTTGGCATGCATAAAATGAGGGGCTTGCTTCTTAGCAAAAAATAAAGAATTTTCATTCTCCCTCTTCACCTTGTAATTTACATTCTTCTTGTCAGTGTTATTGGTATACAAGAAAGCACGGTGATTCTTCTTAGGTGCTATAGCAAAATGTCTTGATTTTGCACCAAAAGAAGAAATAGAGGTGTGTTTGGGTACCACATTTTGAATATAACCCAATCCTCCTATATGATTTGCCGAATGTTGTTTTCCCAACAAATCGTGGAGTGAATCCCTAGAATGCACAAAGCTAATTAGCTTTTGAGATTCATCTTCGCATTTCAATGTTAGTTGTTGAATGCGAGATTCTAAGCTAAGATTTTGAGCTACTAATTTTTCAATTGAAATGCTCAGTTTCTTAACTTGAGATAGAAGTGTATCTCTCACACTAGTGTCACAAATATGAAAAGCATTATTATTTACACTAGTAGAATCTAATTCATCCAAACTACTCTTAGCATCAACAAATTTTGCTTTTAATTTATAGTAAGCTTTAATGAATTTACTTACCCCTTTGGAGAGCACTTCATTGCGATGTTCAAGTTCCTCATATGATAGATTTGGCTCCTCCTCGTCATCATCATCCTCATTTTCGCATTCCTCCTTGCTGGAGCTAGATGATTGATCTCCATTAGCCATGAAGCACACTTCTTCATTGGAATTGAACCAAGCCGCCACCTCTTCATCACTAGAACTTGAAGAGAGATCACCGAATGCCGTGAAGCACATGTGGGCTTGCTCCTTGTCATCTTCATCTTCATCATTTGATGTATCCTCACTTGAGTTATCAAATGTGCCAACAAGACCCTTCTTTTTGTTCTTGTATTTGGATTTGCCTTTCCAAATTTTCTTCACATTCCCTTTGTAAGACGGTTTGGAAGGGCAATCAGTAGAGAGATGACCTTTACCACTACAATTGAAACATGTAGGAGTCTTGTTAGATTTAGAAAGAAACTTTGATGAAGACTTACCTTGTTTGCCTTTTAAGAATGCGTTGAGTTGCTTAGCAAGCTCCATGATATCATCATCACTTGTCACATCCTCTCCATCTTATTCATTTGAAGCTTCTCGATGGAATTTATTTCTCCATTTGATTGGCTCCTTTGCGGCATGAAATGCAATCCCCTTTTGCTTCTCCAGCTTCTTGGGCTTGGATGGTTGAATCTCCTTCATATGTTGACGCTTTACTTCATACGTCATGATATTCCCATTGCACTCCTCAACGGTGTATTTGGACATGTCATTTGACTCCACAATACCGTTAGCATATGACTCCCATTAAGGTGTAAGAGAGTCAAGGATCTTCTCCACTCGATCCTCTTGAGAAATCACCTTCCCAAGTCCTTCCAAAGCATTCACGATGTCTGTGAACCTTATGAACATTTCCGAGATGCTCTCTCCTTACTGCATCTTAAACAATTCATATTTAGATATAAATACACTTCATTTAGATTTCTTTGCCTTTGAAGTCCCTTCATGAGTAATCTCTAAGGCATGCCAAATCTTATTGGCCGATTTACACACGGAGATGTGATTCATAGTGAGAAGTGCATATATATGCCCCATATCTACCCCCATTTTGTGCTAAGAATTATGCTTAATCATGCTCTTTTGTGTATATGTTCACTTTATGTATCACATTTAGAGCTTATTCTCATTCTTTGCCTAATATATAGATTTTATTGCTCACGTTGGCTTCCTAGTATTTTTCACTTGCTCATGCTATTATTGTAATCATATTTTCATTTTTTGGGAATTATTTGAGTATTAGAATATTTTATATGAATTATTGGAGGTCAATATCGTTTTATAATAGTCATTATATTCAATTCATCAGCATATGGACTCATTTATCCTTCACCTATTTTTCAGATACTCCTGTGAGTCTTAGGGCTTTTCCTGAATTTTCTGGGATTTTTCTGAGATTTCTAGGCATTTTTGGTGAGTTAAAAGGGGGATAAAAGCATTTAAAAATGGGAAAAAGGAATTAATTGGGCGTCGCGTGGCGTGATCCATGCGACGTCGATCCAGCGCCCCCGCCCCTGTCGGGCGGGGGATCTTCTGTAGCAGTGGGCCTTACCGTTTGGCCGGCCCGCCAAATTGAATTACGGGATTTGTCCCGCAACTGATGCATGATTGCCCGTAAATGAAGCGGGCTGAGAGCCCGCCCGCTACTGCATGTGGGGACTAGTGCGGGCTGGGTGCTCCAACCCGGCCCACAAGCTGCTGCGTGCACGTTTAAATTAGAAGTGGGTGCCCGCCCGCCCAAGATCTGACCCAAAGACCCAAATGACAGACCCGATAAGCTAATTGGGGGTATTTCGAGGGTTTGGTCGTTTTCCAGCAGAGAATCCATGATTTGGCCGGTTTCTACTATTTCATTAGGGCTAGGAGAGCCCCCTTCTTCATCCTAGGGCTTGGGGAATGCCATTGGAGCTTGGTGGAGCTTGGAGGAGGTGCAAGAGAGGGAAAGCTTGTCTTTTTAGTGCTTCTATTGGTGATTTCTTCCCTCTTCTTGTGCTATTTGGTTCTATTGCTTTGTATGAATATATGTGAATGATTATTGGGTGAAAGTGAGATTCATTATATAATTATTTTCTTAATAGCTTGTAATGAAGATTGGTGTGTTTATTTTGAATGATTATCACTTGTTTTCATTATGAAGGCATAGAGCCATTTGTGTATGGATTGAGATAATTTAGGGGTTTGTGAGCTTGATTAGTGATGATTCATCTCTTGCAATTAATTGGTCTAGCATACCTTGAAATGGATGCTAGATAGTGTTGATTGATAAGTTGTGCCCTATGTTTCATTGAATTGTGCACTACTCTTGGTGGGGCCGTAGAACGGTGGTGTACCTTAAGGGTCACACCTACGTGCACGAGCCTTGCATTCTTTTGACACGGATGCAAGTATCGATTCACAAGCTTACGTTAGGGATTTCGACCCATTAGTGAACACATGAATGAATCATGTGCTACTCTTGGTGGGGTCGTAGAACGGCGGTGTGCCTTAAGGGCATCACACATGTGCACAACCCTTGCATACCTTGAAATTGATGTGAGGGTTGATTCATTGAGAATGAACCTATTGCTAATCAGCTCACAGCCCTAATGACATCCTATTCCACACACTCTTTCTTGCTTGACTAGGTCCTCACTTTGATCCCCACCCCACCTGCCTTGGGCTTGACTCGACAGTGTCACCATACTTTCTCTCACTACACACTTGTTAGTTTAGTTGGTTGTATCAACACCTTTAGCTTTACTTAGACGATTGAGCTTGTGATTGCGAAACGACTTGTCCATGTGGATTCGACCCCGTACTCACCGGGTTTATATTGCATTTGACACTCCTACACTTGGGAGGAGAGCGTGTGCATCCTATTTGGATTGTGCACGCCCTCAAGTCAATCAGTTGGCGCCGTTGCCCAGGACAATGGTTTTGCATTTCATACTAACTTTGGGTTACTTGGGTGGTTGGTGAGATTCTTCCAACTTTCATGTGAATATTCTTTGTATATCCACTTTTATTTTATCTTTTACTTTGTCGAGTTTATAAAAAATGGTCGACAACAACAACAATAATACTTCACGCGGCATGAACATGACATTGAGAGACACATATATGCCACCTATGGGTATGTATGATTCTTGCATTATATTAAGACCCGATGCTCACTCATTTGAAATTGAACCGAACACAATTCAACTCTTACCTATTTACCATGGTTTAGAAAATGAGCACCCGTATAAACACTTGAGAACTTTTGTTAAGGTTTGTTCCATATTCCTAAATGGAAAAATTAGTCCCGATGCGGTATATCTTAAACTTTTTCTATTTTCTCTGAAAGATAAGGCTAAACATTGGTTAAATACTCTAAAGCATATATCTATTTCTAATTGGTCTCAGTTATAATCCTAATTCCTAAATAATTTTTTTCCATTATGCG
The DNA here is from genome assembly GCA_030789695.1 of Scilla litardierei. Classification (NCBI taxonomy): domain Eukaryota; kingdom Viridiplantae; phylum Streptophyta; class Magnoliopsida; order Asparagales; family Asparagaceae; genus Scilla; species Scilla litardierei. The sequence goes on along the minus strand of CM061142.1, from coordinate 755,202,254 downwards.
GGACGCAAACCTTGAAGAAGCAAATCATGAACTTCAACCAAAGCGACATTGAAACTTTTGACCAAGACTGTGAAAGATTCAAAGATTTACTTCTAGAATGCCCACATCACAGTTTTGATCAATGCCAAACTATTGGCTTCTTTTATGATGGTCTCCTTCCATCATCAAAACAACAAATGGAGGTGATGTGCAATGGTTCGTTCTTTGAAAAAACACTAAGTGATGCTTGGCAATATATTGAAGAGACGACAGAACAGATGCGAAGTTGGGGGGTGGTTCCAAACCACGAGAGTGGGGTGAACACGATAAATGGTGTGGATGCATTTGAGGAGCGACTGGGCAAACGAAGTAACGAGAAGAATGCACACGTCAATTTGATGGCGGTGAACATGGTTGATGAACAAAGCCAAGTGGAACATGACAACTAAACACATTTGCAATCACTCACTGCCACACTCCAATAAATGATGAACTTCTGACAATTGCAACAACAAATGCAACAACTCACGGAGAATGTTGCGAGCTTGACAACTACATTATAAAAGGGTAAATTCGTTTCACAATCAATTTTTGACCCTAATGTTAGCCAATCTTCTCTTTCAGGAAATGACTTCAACCATTGCCACTTGGTTACCACACTACGAAATGGAAGAGAGATCGCCAAGCCAAATCATCTTTGGTCATGCCCAAAATTGAGGTGGAGGATGAGGAGCATGAACACCATGAGGTGCACGAGGAGAATTTAAGCAGTGTCACAAAGTCCACGATAACGAGAATTGAAGAGTCCAATGCTTACATTCCTCAAGCACCATATCCACATAGGCTCTCCCTCCAAATAAAGATAAGTACCAAGATGAAATTCGAGAAAATTTTCAAAAATTTCATATTAATATAACACTTCTCGATGCTATTAACTAAGTACATGCTTATGCTAAATTTATTAAGGACCTTTGCACTATAAAAAAGCTAAGTTCTAAGAAAAAAGCCTACATTACACAGCAGGTTAGCTCAATTTTTCATCAGGACATCCCACCCAAATTCAAGGATCCTGGCTCACCCACTATTCGTTGTACCATTGGTACCACAAAAATCGAGCATGTTATCCTTGATCTTGGGTCTAGTGTCAATTTATTGCCATTCCCTGTTTACAAGCAAGTGGGTCTTGGAGAATTGAAGGCCACATCCATCATTCTCCAACTTGCTGATAAATCTGTGAAAATTCCTAAGGGTTGTGTTGAGGAAGTTCTTGTCCAAGTGAACACATTCTATTTCCCCGTGGACTTCATAGTTTTAGACATTCAAGGACCCCAATATGCTACTCCTCTCCCCATCATCTTAGGAAGGCCATTCCTCGCCACCTGTGATGCCATCATTAATTGTAGGAACGACCAACTTAAGATTTCTTTTGGCAACATGACCATAAACTTGAAGATTTTTAATAAATGTCATTTACTAAAAGAGATGGAGGAGAGTGAGGTAAACATGGTACACTAAGCATGGTACACATTTTTGGTGATGAAATTTTGAGCCTGTTCGTGAGAATTCCATGATTAATTTTGATCATCTTGTTACAAATGTTGATCATATTTCTTTTATGTAGGAGATTGGAGATGCCCATCACCTTGGCAAAAGAAGCTTCATTGAAGTGCTCTCCAATGGAGTTGATCCCATTTGGGATTGGTTCGAGGAGAGAGAGTTATGGTCCAGAACTTTCAAGAAGACATCCACTTCCGAAGGCCAAAAGATACGATGGATGGGTTGGCCATGAAAGACAAGCACCATTTCTATGGGCCATCGCAAGAAGACTCCACTAATCTTAACGCCATTTCGCCCATGGTTTGTGGAGCATTTCTGAAGATTTTGAAGGAGATTGGGGACTGGAGTTTTCCATTCGATCCATGCTAGGCTTTAAGTACCATCCGAAGCCTTGGATTGGGAGGACCACCATGCGGATTACGGATTCACTTCCGAGTGACAACAGCAAGGTGTATTTGTAATGACCCCAAAATTCATATACGTGTATTAATACGTACTCTTGGGCGTATATATGTGTGTATAAATTTTTTGGGGGTCTTTGTGTATTTTCTTTAATTTTGTCATGCTAAAATTATTTTTGAATAATTTTGTATGATGTAAGATTTTATTAAATAAAATATATGGTTGGAATACTAGTGCTTTGATGAGTATTAAGAATTGTATGTGTATTAAGTGGATATAGTTATTTTCTAAAAACTAAAAATCCTAGATTTTTTCCGAAGGGACACCTCCACCTTTTGATGTGTCAAGAGCTCCTTAACCCTTATCTAACCCAAGGCTTGGTGGCATATTTAGAGGGTTTTAGGGAGATGAGGTGGCTAACTCTAGGAATAAAGAAAGAAAAACAAAAAGGAAAAAGAAACCAAAAATCCAAAAGAATTCCCTCATTTTCTCATCTCACTTTCCCCTCTCCTCATGGTGTAGGGCGAAATTTTCCTACCCCCTTAGACTTCAAGGAGGCTGAGCACCCATAGGGCCACTCCACCATCACTCTGCACACCCTCGTAGCATCCCTTTCTTCTCTTGAGTGTTGTTGCTCATTCTAGGAGCTTTGGAAGAGTAGAGTAAGCTTAAAGAGGAGCTTAAGTTTTTCATGGAGAAGAAGGGCCAAAGTGTGTTAAGAAGGACTTGAGCAAGGTAGGAATTTTTAACATCCTATTAAGATTCATTTTTAGAATTGTATATGATTTTCTAATAACATAGTTAGTGTTAGAATTTGATTTGAAGTAAGATAAACGGTAAAAGAATTATTTGCTTAGCATTCTTGTTGGAAAAGAAAAATATAGAGCAATGAAAAATACTTGATTATAAGCTTTGTATAATTTAGCAAGAATGTTCATGTGGTAGTTTAAGTTTATATTATCTTACTTTTCATGCTAAACAAGCCATGCACATAGGTTAATAAAGTTGTAAATCATATGTTGTTAATAATTCAGTAGGCTGTTTTTCTGATTCAGTTTTGCTGCAACTTCAGTTGCTTATATCTGTTGCTATGGTGCATTAGAAATTATAAAAAAATTTATTTGGAAAGCTTAACTTGTGTACTACAACTTTCATGTATCACACTTCACAAATTATGACTGCAGTAGGTTGAAAGAGTTCAAATAACATATATATATATATATATATATATATATATATATATATATATATATATATATATATATATATATATATATATATATATATATATATATATATATATAGTGATCTTCGGTTGCGAAAAAAGGGGTTTTCGCACGGTGCGAAAACATTTTTTTTATTTTTTTGAAATTTTTTTTTTCAAAAATTCTTTTTTTGATGTTTAATCCATACAAATATATACCCCAGGGAAAATAATGGGTGAACCCGTTGGGCATTAGAGCACCCATCCACCCGTTACAAATTTAACGGTCTCAAAACGTGCGAATTTGATGAAATGCCTTGATCGAAGGCCAAATGACATTATTTCTCAATGATTATTTTTTGAGGGGGGGGGGGGGGGGGGGGTATAACAACATATAATGAGGGTGGAAAAAAGAATTTTTGAAAAAAAAAATTTCAAAAAAAAAACTAAAAACATTTTCGCACGGTGCGAAATGTTCTCATTTGAAAATTTTCCTATATATATATATATATATATATATATATATATATATATAAATTTTGGTAGAATCCACACACTACACGGTGCAGCACTTTTCTGATGCTGTAGAGACTCAAATTGTGCAAAATTAGACATTTTGAATATCTACACTTCAAGAACTACAATTTTTACGTAGGATGAAAAAATCAAAATCTGTCTGCAATAGGGAGAAATTCGTTGATTAAGTTGTGGCATATTTTCTGAATTAACAGATTTACCATGACTTAGTGCACATGCCACTATAATTAGCATACACCTCCTAAATTTTTGATATTTGATATCTGAACCTCTAACTAGTATATCTACAACTTTCATTTACAAAGTTAAGTCAAATTCATATTAGAAATAGCTGATATCTTTTAATGCTTAGGACTGTTGTATATTTCCAGCAAGCTGAATTGTTTAAGTAATATTTTGAACTATGCTTTGGTGTTAATCTCATTTTCAATATTAATACTTAATGTTTGTATGTTATTTGTTAGCATGTCAATTTTGAATAGGTTGTTCTGGACATGCCATACTCCTTGATGTGTAACATATTTAGTACCATGCTCTTGTTTGCAAGTATTAATGGCAAGAATGTTATGTTTCATAGGAAGAATGATGGAATCATGTGTTAAATGTGTAATTGGAAACATGTGATGTTATAATGAATTGTTCATGCGATCTTCGTGGTTAATCCCGACATCATCATAATTATGGAAGAAATGGGAAATTGTGAATGCGGTAATGGAGACCGCCAAATGAAAGTAATGAGAAATTGATTCATAAACTGAGAGTAAGGCATAGTGTTTAAGTTTGGAGTGCTCGATCCATTCTAAAATGGGTGAGACTCCAGATGCGGGTTTGGGGGAAACATGTGTAAATTATAGGAGTTAAGGAGCGGACAGATGATAGATTTCTCACTCGTCTTATCACTCCCGTGAGGGAGAGTTGACTAGAGTTAGAGAGGCCGGTGGTGTACTCGTGATGCACCATGACGGTAATTGATGGTTTTCTCTGTTTGTCCCATGAAAAACCGAGATTTGTCTCACTCATGTACCTTGCCCCGTTCGGGTAGGGAGTTACGAGAGGCCCCTCCAGTGCCCGTGTCGTTGGTTGAGGTACCACTTTTCACCCACCTTGGGTGAAGTCCGGCTCCTTAGCGTCCTATGATTTACTCGAGTTCCTAAACATTAACTAAACATATAAACTTTAACTAATTATGATTATGTACTTTCTGTTCTCGGTTACTTTTTACTTCCAGCACTTGTATGAATTGTTTATTTAAATTCCGCATTAGTTCTGTGGTTGTTGTGTCACCAGTAGATAAATGATTAGTTAGAAGGACCAGTTCTAAAACTGAATCCTACTAGCGATGTTAGGAGTTCCTACTGGGTCACACGTTAACGTGCCCCCTTTGTGGTTTTGAGGAGTAGGACCAGCAGCCTGGGCGGGTCCCGACACCAGATGTTGTTCCCAGTTTAGAGGTAGAGCCTGCGGACGACTTCGTCCAGTTGGACTTCCTTGGAGTAGATTAGTGGGTGCATTGTATTGGGTGTGGACACCTTTTTGTACATTTTGGGTTGAGGTTATTCTTTTGTTGTACCCCCACTTTTGTACCCTATTGTACAAATGGTGTATGTAAAAGAGGTATCATTGTATTAATAAAATGAATGTACTTTTGTTTAGTGCTCTATGTTATTTCTGTGATGTAGCTTTATTTGTACTTTCTAGCATGTGCATAGTGGCCTGTTGGTTTTATTTGTATTTCCCTTCGTAACACTCGTTGCTCTGGAATCACCTGAGACTGATTCGTACTTCTCGAGTATACTGATGAGCGAGGCGTTACATTTGGTGGCCAATGCAGGTCCCCGCACTGCGGCGTGCATAGGGTAGTGCATGTAATTCTCCATTGAGGCAGCTGCGTCTAAGGTGGGTAGGTATCCAGTCTTAGGATAGAGCCCGACATTAGAAAACCGGAGGTACAGAATTTCTGGGAAATGGACAAGGATAGTTGTTTGTATGTATATATTTATGCATATATATATATTATGTCGTATACATCTGTATGATATATTTGAGTATGTACCTATAGATATATATGTATGTAAATCTTTGTCGAGTTGCTTTTATATTTACTTGGACTTTATATGGGTTAGTATGTAGATGAGTTTAGGGACATGTAGAACTATTTATATTGATTGAAGAGTATGTAGTATATTCATTGTATATGGGTCCATGTATGGATCTTTATATGCTATTTATGTATGAATAGGCGTACTATACGTATATAGTATGATATATGTTGCACCTAGATGTGTGGGGACATATGCTATGTATATGTTTAAGTATGAATGATCACTCGATTGCACGTGTAATTGTAGTGCTTATACTTACTTGCTTAAGAGATGTAATTGTGTATATCTATTTACTAGAAGTATGGTGAATCATATCGGAGTGTAAGAATATGACTATTACTCCATATGTATCAATGTTGAATATGCTTGTTGCATAGTGAAGTTATGTATGATGTATGGGGTAGTATGTGTACTTCTAAATGATATTAAGTGACCATTATTGGTTATTTGATGGAAGTGTACTTGATTATATACTTGCACTTATGTATGTGTCTAGATATATCTATAGATGTGTACATGTATGAGTCTGTTAGCCTTATGGCTTATAAAGTGATTGTTTTGAATATAATGTGAACATCTATGCACATGTAAGTATGTATACATATAAGGAGTGTTGTGTGATTACGTACATGAGTATAAATAACTAGGTGTACCTATATGTATGTATTCATGAATAAGATGTGATATATGTGTCTTTATTTGGGTGAACTCGTATGAATAAATGTAATTAATTGCATGAATGTATGTCATAGGTATAATTATATTTAGTGGGTATTTGAAGAAGTACATGCTGTAGATGTATTATATTTAGCATATATACTTGTATTTAGGTGATCTATAGATAGGTGCATAAGTATATATCTATAGATATGTATCGTATGCTTAGTGTTGTATGTTTTGTGTGCCTTGTTATAGTTTTATTTAAATGAGTATGTGTGCATGTATAGATATATGAAGTAAAGAACAACTATATGTACGTGTATTACTGTATGTCTGAGTATTTTAGTTGTGTATGTGTTTGTGTATCTATCTATGATATGTACATGTGTGGCTATTGTATAAGTGTGGTCTATATGAAGTGGTATTAATGTATGCATATATTAACTTGTATGTTTTGCTTTATGTATGTAACTACGTACAATTGTATAATATAAGATTGGTGTTGTAATGATACACAGTATAAATTGGGTGAATATTTTTTGTATGTGTCTATCTTAGTATAGTGATATGTATAATTGGGATATGGATGTATAGTGTCAATAGCCCTTAAAGATGGATGCACTTTTAATATTTAATGTGGATGTATGAATGATCAATAGGGAGAAGTAGATGAATGGTGTTAATATAAGTATGATATAGTTACATACAAATCTATTATGTTAGTATATTTGTATGTATATGTTGTGATACTTTTTACGGTATATGTTTATAACTGTAAAGTACCTATATGAAATATGGATATAAATACTAGGGTGTATATGAATCTGCTTAAAGGCTTTGTGTAAACAATGTATATACATATATATGATATATATATAGTTATATATATTTAAGGTATATGTGGTGTTGTGTATATAACATGGGTAGGACGACCATTAGACATATTTGACTTTTAGTCAAATCCTTAGCATTAGGAAGTCCGAGGGCGAACTTTGTTTTAAGCTGGGTAGAATGTAATGACCCCAAAATTCATATACGTGTATTAATACATACTTTTGGGCATATATATGTGCGTATAAATTTTTTGTGAGTCTTTGTGTATTTTCTTTAATTTTGTCAAGCTAAAATTATTTTTGAATAATTTAGTATGATGTAAGATTTTATTAAATAAAATATATGGTTGGAATACTAGCGCTTTGATGAGTATTAAGTATTGTATGTGTATTAAGTGGGTATAGTTATTTTCTAAAAACTAAAAATCCTAGATTTTTCCCTAAGGGACACATCCACCTTTTGATGTGTCAAGAGCTCCCCAATCCTTACCTAACCCAAGGCTTAGTGGCATGTTTAGAGGGGTTTATGGAGATGAGGTGGCTAAATCTAGGAATAAAGAAAGAAAACAAAAAGGAAAAAGAAACCAAAAATCCAAAAGAATTCCCTCATTTTCTCATCTCACTCTCCACTCTCCTCATGGTGCAGGCCGAAATTATCCTCACCCCTTAGACTTCAACGAGACTGAGCACCCATAGGGCCACTCCACCATCACTCTGCACACCTCTGTAGCATCCCTTTCTTCTCTTGAGTGTTGTTGCTCATTCTAGGAGCTTTGGAAGAGTAGAGTAAGCGTAAGGAGGAGCTCAAGTTTTTCAAGGAGAAGAAGGGCCAAAGTGTGTTAAGAAGGACTTGAGCAAGGTGGGAATTTTTAACATCCTATTAGGATTTATTTTTAGAATTTTATAGGATTTTCTAATAACATAGTTAGTGTTAGAATTTGCTTTGAAGTAAGATAAATAATAAAATAATTATTTGCTTAACATTCTTGTTGGAAAAGAAAAATATAGAGCAATAAAAATACTTGATTATAAGCTTTGTGTAATTTAGCAAGAATGTCCATGTGGTAGTTTAAGTTGCTATTATCTTACTTTTCATACTAAACAAGCCATGTCACATAGATTAATAAAGTTGTAAATCATATGTTGTTAATAATTTAGTAGGCTGTTTTTCTGATTCAATTTTGCTGCAACTTCAGTTTCTTACATCTGTTGCTATGGTGCATTAGAAATTATAAAAAAAAAATTATATTTGGAAATCTTAACTTGTGTCTACAACGTTCATGTATCACACTACACAAATTATGACTGCAATAGGTTGAAAGAGTTCAAATAACAGATATATATATCAATTTTGACAGAATCTGCACACTGCACGGTGCAACACTTTTCGGATGTTGTACACTCTCAAATTGTGCAAAATTAGACATTTTGAATATCTACACTTCAAGAACTAAATTTTTTACGTTGGATGAAAAAATCAAAATCTGTCTGCAATAGGGAGAAATTCGTTGATTAAGTTGTGACATATTTTCTGAAGTTACACAGATTTACCATGACTTAGTACACATGCTACAATAATTAGCATACACCTCTTAAATTTTTGATATTTGATATCTGAACCCTTAACTAGTATATCTACATCTTTCATTTACAAAGTTAAGTCAAATTCATATTAGAAATAGCTGATATCTGTTAATGTTTACCACTGTTGTATATTTCCAGCAAGTTGAATTGTTTAAGTGATATTTTGAACTTTGCTTTGGTGTTACTCTCATTTTCAATATTAATACTTAATGTTAGTATGTTATTTGTTAGCATGTCAATTTTGAATATGTTGTTATGGACATGCCATACTCTTTGATGTGTAACATATTTAGTACCATTCTCTTGTTTTCAAGTATTAATGGCAAGAATGTTATGTTTCATATGAAGAATGATGGAATCATGAGTTAAATGTGTAGTTGGAAACATGTGATGTTATAGTGAATTGTTCATGCGATGTTCGTGGTTAGTCCCAACATCGGCGTAATTATGGAAGAACTGAGAAATTGTGAATGCATTAATGGAGACCGCCAAATGAAAGTAACGAGAAATTGATTCATAAACTGAGAGTGAGGTAGAGTGTTTAAGTTTGGAGTGCTCGATCCATTCTAAAATGGGTAAGACTCCAGATGCGGATTTGGGGGAAACACGTGTAAATTATAGAAGTTAAGGAGCAGACATATGATAGATTTCTCACTCGCCTTGTCACTCATGTGAGGGGGAGTTGACTAGAGTTAGAGAGGTCAGTGGTGTACTCGTGATGCACCATGACGGTAATTGATGGGTTTCTCCGATTGTCCCATGAAAAACCGAGATTTGTCTCACTCCCGTACCTTGTCCCGTTCAGGTAGGAAGTTACGAGAGGCCTCTCCAGTACCCTACACTGCTTGAGGTACCACTTTTCACCCACACCGGGTGAAGTCCTACTCCTTAGCATCCTATGATTTATTCGAGTTTCTAAACATTAACTAAACGTCTAAACTTTAACTAGTTATGATTATGTACTTCCCGTTCTCAGTTACTTTTTACTTCCAGCACTTGTATGTATTGTTTTTTTTAAATTTTGCATTATTTTTGTGGTTGTTGTATCGCCAGTAGATAAATGGTTAGTTAGAAGGACTAGTTCTAAAACTGGATCCTACTAGCGAGGTTAGGAGTTCCTAATGGGTCATGCGTTGACGTGCCCTCCTTTGTGGTTTTCAGGAGTAGGACCAGACCAGCAGCCTGGGCGAGTCCCGACACCAGAGGTTGTTCCCAGTTCAGAGGTAGAGCCTGCGGGCGACTTCGTCCAGTTGGACTTCCTTGGGATAGATTAGTGGGTACGTTGTACTGTGTGTAGACATCTTTTTGTATTTTTTGGGTTGGGGTTTTTCTTTTGTTGTACCCCCACTTTTGTACCCCATTGTACAGATGGTATATGTAAAAGAGGTATCATTGTATTAATTAAATGAATGTACTTTTGTTTAGTGCTCTATGTTATTTCTGTGATAGAGCTTTATTTGTACTTCCCAGCACGTACATAGTGGCCTGCTGGTTTTATTTCTATTTTCCTTTGTAACACTTGCTGCTCTGGGATCACCTAGGACTGATTCGTACTTCCCGGGTATCCAGGGGAGCGAGGTTTTACAGTATTCCTTCCATCATTTAGTATAATTAGCTATAAATAAATCTTTGCCTTATTATCTGTCATTTTGCATATCCTAATACTTTTCCATATTCCTTAGCCCCTTTTCAAACATTGAGGACAATGTCCATTTCAAGTTGGGTGTGTGATTAGGATATGCGAAGTTTTGAAAAAATTTTAGTTTTTCGTATATATATAGAATAAATGAGACAAATTGAAAATTTTCATCTTTAAAGATTATCACTCAAAAAGCATAATTTTTGTCTCTCTCCATTCCATTTTAGAATTTTGCTTAGTTGTCTACTATCAATATAGTGAGATTGTCCAAAACACCATGTTTGACATCTACTTTTGAAATGGATTGTGATATCCTTTTGTGTGTTGTAACTCAATGTGTTAGGGCAATTAAACGTCTTTTCACTGGTTTTGCACTCAACCCTCTAGCTAGAAGCTCATGATGTCCACTAACCATATGAGACCCCTTTGGGATGTAAAAGCCTTAGTATTTGCAACCAAGTGGTTAAGTCTTAGAAGTTTTAAAAATTCAAGCTAGGTTCATACCCATTAATCCCTATAGAGTTAATTGATTTTTGGAGTTGCTCAAATGAATGCTATCAAATCCTATAATAATAAATGCATTCGTGCATATTTGAATAAGGCATTTGTTGCCATGATACTTCAGTAAGGCATGAAATTGCCATGATATTTGAATAAACGCATGAAATTGAATCACAATTCATTATCATAAGATTTAGAAGGATTTAGTGTTTATGTGCCACAAGTTCGAGAATTTCAAGATTTTTCCATAAGATTGTCAAATCCTAAGAATTTGCAAAGCTTAGAGGTGGATTGTGGGGATGTGTATGTAATCGAGAAGAAGGCTTTAGGGATGCGTGCATATGCATGAAAGTTTTGCCATTCTATATCGGTCTTCAACACACGTGTGATATGCCAATAATCCATGGAAAATGTTATTTTTGTTTTGGAATTGATCACTAATTTTGCTAGAGACTAGCAAAAAGCTAGTTGGCGGTGTGATTATGATTGAACATTGCTTATTTTAGCCCCATAATCAATCCCTCTTGTGCATATAACTCATTGAATCATGCTCTCTTGACCATATTTGCATTAATTCATCATCTTTTGAGCATATGATTTTATTTTGGCACGATTTCACTCTCCAAGGCCTTATAAACATGAATTGTATTTTTACATATTTTTCTGGATTTTTCAGGAGTCCCAAAGGGGACAAAATCAACTAATTGGAGAAGTGAACCTAGAGCCAGGACAGACGACTGTCCTTACAACGATATTCGCCTGCCCCTTTGGAAGCCCAGCATGGAGCAAAGTGGAGTGGATAGCAGGCGCCTAAAGAAGGATGGACATGCACCTGTATGAAGTATAGTCGCCTGCCATTTCAACAGCATGCGCCTGGTTTCCACACTCTTGAGAAGTGGCAAATTCAACGCTATGTTGGATTTAGCTACAGTTGCAGCAGTCACCTGAAGCATAAAAGACATGAGTCTGTGAACCTTACATGTGTCTGTGAACCTCACAGGCGCCGGTGAACCTCACTGGCGCCTGTGAAATTCACAGCAGTCGCCTACCTAAGAGATCTCCAGCTATCACACATTTTGCACTTGCCGCACAGGCGCCTGCCTGACCACCAACAGGCGCCTGACAGTTGTTCGACAGGTGCCTGTCACAGGTCTTTCAGCCGGGTGCTGGGTTGCAAGAAATGATTATTCCTAACCCGATTTTTATCCACTCGACCTGGGCCAGTGGATGCTGTTTTGGATGGATGAGATGTGAACCCGAGGGGGTATAAACCCCTTTGATTCAGTTGTAATTAAGAATCATCTACCATTAGCTTCAAACATTTTCCATTTAAAGGGTTTTTTCTCTCCTAGTTTTAGATTAGGTTTTCGTATAGTTTTTGGAGGATTTCTGCCCCCATTTTCTGGGATCTGATAGAGGAGGAGAAGAGCTTATATATCATTCTTAACCTTTATTTTGTATTTCATTTTGTCTCATTCTCTATGTATGAACTTATGAATATGAACGCAATGGTGAATATTTTTGCGCTTATGTGTAGCTAATCTCTTTGTGTGTTAGATTGTGATGTAGTTAGGATTTGTATAATTAGCTTTCAATCACCCATGGCATATGATTGTGTAGCTATTGAATTGGTTGATTTCATACCCTTTTTATTATGCATTACCCGTAGAGGGATCCAATGAGGATGATGTACCGCGAGGCATTATCTACGTGCTTATACCTGTAGAGGGGCCCAAAAGGCGTTGAACCGCGAGGTTTAACTAATCATGCTTCTTACTTGAAATCATCAATCCAATAATTACACTTGATGCTAACACGTTGATTTAAGCTCCAAGATGACACCATCCAGTTGTGTGGCCTAAAAGTCTCATAATTGAGCTAAACATGTTTGGTTTTATTCCCAATATGGACATCTTCCGATTCCATATACCTTGACATGGATGTGGAGTCAAGTCATCAATTGGAGATTGAATATCTAAGCCATACTCCCTAATGAAAACCACAACCTACACACACTCCTCTCATTTGCATCCCAACCTTTATTTTGCTTGTTTGGTTTTGTTCTTTTGGTAACCATCACACACTCCCTTAGATACAAATCATCGCCTTCGAAAGATGGTTTTGTTTCTAACCTTCTCACACACTTGTTGACCTGAAGGTAGCGTGAACGCAGACGAATTGTCCCTGTGGATTCGACACCGTACTCACTGGGTTTATATTGCAATTGACACTCATACACTTGGGAGGAGAGTGTGTGCTTCCTATTTGGATTGTGCACGCCCTCGAGCCAATCAAGATGCGGTTGAACTCATTGTGGATGATGACACAATGGAATGCGTTCATTGCCCTTCCATTGGATTTGATCAAATCCTTCTCCACCTTTGTCCTTGTAGCCGAAGGTGTAGTAGGCTTCACAAATAGAGACTCCGTAACATCCCATAGTTCTTGATCCTCCAAGTATGATCATCATCTTGATCTTCCAACTTGGATAGTTCGTTCCGTTGAAGAGCAAGGATCAAAACAGTTGATAGACCTTCTTCTTGAGACGCTGATGAAGCGTTGAATGCCATAGTCGTTTGAATGCTTCAACCTCGATCTGATACCAATTGTAAGGACCGTCTACCTTGCAATACTAAACAGCACACACACACACACACACACACACACACACACACACACACACACACACACACACACACACACACACTGGGGGTGAATAGTGTAATGGCAATAATTGTGTAATTAAAAATTAAGCTTGCAAATGCAGAATTATACGTGCAAGAGGAGATTAATTAACACAATCAAGCAAACACAAACACAAACGATTTTACCCTTGTTCCCCTACTTGGGTACATCCAGCCACACCAATATTCACTATTATCCTACACAAGGTAGTGAATACAATCCCTACACAAGGGATACCCAACGCAAGGGATTTACTCCTACACAAGGACACACCAAACCCTACACAAGTGTTAAGCCCCGTTTTCACCTATACGTGTAGTCTACTAGTGTGTGGTATACGCTTATGTAATACTCCTATGTATGATTTACTATGGTTGTGTATAATGAGTTATATGGTATTCTATGGATAAGTGTATGAATAGTATGTTGTGTTTGCCTATGTACGTCATTGTATTCTATGGTATCCATAATTGTTTGTACCTAGTTTATATTGATGGATGTAATATAAATTGGTATGTTTGGATCGATATCATATAGATTGGTATGTGTGTACTACCAATTGGTTTATGTGTAATCTTAATGTGTATAATATATATTGATGTGTGTAAGATAATATTCATATCATATAGATTAGCATACATTATATATATGTATGTGTGTGTGCTTGGATGGCATGATGTAAGTGTATCCTTATAGATATGGTTGTGAGACAGGTATGTGATATGAGGACACACACGCACACACGCACACACGCACACACACATGGATGAATATTGGCTTGTGGATGTGTATGTATATTACTAATTAGATGTAGTAGTGTGTATGTAGTATGTGCACATGGTGTCATGTAGGTGGATACATGTGTATGTGTAGTCATCATGGTATGTCATGGTATGTATAATCATTATATCTATATTACATTTGAGAACTTTTTTTGAATTCTAGGGCTGACTAGGACATGCTAATGTCATGCTGATGTATAAAGAGGCTGATAGAAGAATGACTAGGATTTAATCTTAGTAAAAGAAGGGTTGAGATGAGTGTTGTGAGAGGCGGACTTTTTTGGTTTTTCTTTGGTTTTCAAACCCCTCACAATCACTACATTTGCACAGAATACCATCCATTCCCCCTTTTGCTAAAAGACCATCCTATTTCAATTTTTACCCATACACCCTACCCACCCACACACTTCTGCACTTCACCCCTTCATTTTTGTGCGCTTCTCTTGTGGCCCAGGTTAAATTTTTTTCCTCGCGCCGAAGGCACCTGCTAAATTTTTTACGCTAATTTGTTGTTTCGCACCGAATTTGTTGTTCTACATCGAATTTATTTTTCCGTGTCAAAGGCGCCAGTGTCGAATTTGTTGTTTTGTGTCGAAGGCACCCGTACCGGTAAATATTTTTACGCAAATTTGTTGTTCGTTTAAATTTTGGCTGTGGAAATAATTTTTTGGAGAACAAAGATTTCGCAGGGAAAATCTTAAATGAACCGTGTCGCGTGCCAAATTTGTTGTTCCGTGTCAAAGGCGCCCTCTAAATTTTTTTACACTAATTTGTTGTTCCGCGTCGAATTTGTTGTTCTACGCCGAATTTGTTTTCCGTGTTGAAGGAGCATGCACCGAATTTGTTGTTATGTGTCAAAGGCACCCACGCCGAAGGCGTCCGTGTCGCTAAATATTTTTTACGCTAATTTGTTCTTTTAAATTTTGACTGTGAAAATAATTTTTTTGGGAATAAAGATTTTACAGGGAAAAATCTTTAATGAACAGTGCTGTGCACCGAATTTATTGTTTCGCGTCAAAGGTGCCCGCTAAATTTTTTAAGCTTATTTGTTTTTCCGTGCTAAGTTTGTTGTTCTATGCTAATTTGTTGTTCTACGCCAAAGGCGCCCGTGCCAAATTTGTTGTTACGTGTAGAAGGCGCATGCGTCGAATTTGTTATTTCACGCCGAAGGCGCACGCGCCGAAGCTAAATTTTTGTTCGTTTAAAATTGGGAGGGGGAAATAATTTTTGGGGAGAACAAATATTTTGAGGGGATATCTTAAATGAACCATGCCTATTTTGAGGGGATATCTTAAATGAACCATGCCCGAGGGGCACGGTTCATGACTAGTATGTATGTGTGTGTGTGTGTGTGTGTGTATATATATATATATATAAATGCAAAAAATGCACCTAAGAATGCACGCCCCCTTTTCGGGGGTTTTAAAGTATTTTTTGTATTTTTTGCAGTACATATTATGTAGCCACACCACAAAATTTCAAGTCAAATAAACACCATTTGGGCATCGAAACATACATCACAAAAAGTTGCAAAAAAATTCCAAAATTCTGGACTGTTTTTTGCAACTTTTTTGTGATGGATGTTTCGATGACCAAATGGTGTTTGGTTGACTTGAAATTTTGTGGGGGGATATCTAACATGTAGAACTACCATCTGCAAAAAAATTCAAAAAAAATACTTTTAAACCCCCGGAAAGGGGGTGTGCGCAGGTATGTTACCTGCGCACGTTCTTAGGTACATTTGCATATATCTATATTACAATTGAGGGCAGATTTTGAATTTGTCCTATGTGGCAATGTCACATCAAGTTTTGACGGGAAATTCTTGGGTTGAAGAGAAATTTGTTGGGAATACACAAAAACATTGAAATTAGGAATTGCCTTTTTAATATTAGTTATGAAAAAAAATGTTGTGCACACACACAATCTCATCTTGGGAATGAACACGAGCTGTGGGAGAATGAATGCGGGAGAATGCCGCCAACTCATTAATCCGAGTTGCAAAACCCTGTAAAATTCCGCGTTGCAAAACCCTGTAAAATTTCGATCCCATCTGCTGATATTTCAGGGGAAACTAATAATTATTGATGTTTGTTTAAAATTAGTGGGTCCAAGATTTTTAAATGAACAGTGTCCCACGGGCACGGATTATACGTATATGAAGCCGCGCCCGCGCCGAAGGCGCCCGCTAAATTTTTTAACGCTGATTTGTTGTTCCGCGCCTAAGGCACCCGCGTCGAAATTGTTGTTTTACGTCGAATTTGTTGTTCTGCGCCGAAGGCACCCACATCGAATTTGGTTTTCTGTGTCGAAGGCGCATGCGCTGAATTTGTTGTTCCGTGCCTAAGGCACCCGCGCCGAAATTGTTGTTTTACGTCGAATTTGTTGTTCTGCGCCGAAGGCACCCACGTCGAATTTGGTTTTATGTATCGAAGGCGTAAGCGCTGAATTTGTTGTTCCGCGCCGAAGGCGCCCGCGCCATTTTTTAACGCTGATTTGTTGTTCCGCGCCTAAGGCACCTGTGTCGAAATTGTTGTTTTACGTCGAATTTGTTGTTCTGCGCCGAAGGCACCCACGTCGAATTTGTGTTCTGTGTCGAAGGCGCATGCGTTGAATTTGTTGTTCTGCCCCGAAGGCACCCACGCCGAAAGCGCCTGTGCCGCTAAATGTTGTAAGCTAATTTGTTTTTCTTTTAAATTTTGGCTTTGAAAAAAAATTTCGGGGAACAAAGATTTCGCAATGGAAAATCTTAAATGAACCGTGCCCGCGGGCACGGGTTATGACTAGTCTATTCTATAAAATAGGGATGTTATCAAGAGAAATTGGATAAGAGAAATTGGACAAGAGAAATTGGATAAGAGATTTGGACAAGAGTATATACATACATATATATATATATACATACATATATACATATACTTACATACATATACATACATTTATTCTATAAAATAGGGATGTTATCAAGAGAAATTGGATAAGAGAATCTGGACAAGAGTATATACATACATAGATATACATACAAATATACATATACATACATACATATACATACATACATCTACATACATACATCTATTATACATTTGACAATGTTTTTTGAATTCTAGGGCTTATTAGGACAAGATAAAGAGTGTCTGAGATTTGATCTTGGTAAATCAATGGTTGAGATTGGATTTTGTGAAAATTTTAGTGGGAAAACTTAAATTTTGGTGGAAAGGTGTCTTGGGAACCAAAACTTTGAAATTAGAAGTGTCTTGGAAAGGATTGTGGAAATTAATTTGGGGGGGGGGGGGGGGGGGGGAGGAGTGCCTTGGGAACCTAAACTTTGAAATTAGAATTGCCTTGGGAAAGATTGTGGAGATTAAATTTGAGGGAAAAGTGCCGAGGGAACCTAAACTTTGAAATTAAAAGTGTCTTGGGAAAGATTGTGGAGAAGCATATCCATTAAATTAAACAAAATAAAAAATTTAGCGTAAAACAATTTAGCGGAACAACAAATTAGCGTAAAAAACCCTGAGGTTTGTTGTTCTACGCCGAAGGCGCCAACTAAATTTTTTTACATTAATTTGTTGTTCTGTGCCAAAGGCGCGGGAGACAAATTTGTTGTTCGACGCTTAATTTGTTGTTCAGCGCCGAAGGCACCTGCGCCAAATTTGTTGTTCCGCGCCAAATACGCTCGCGCCGAAGGTGCCTGTGCCGCTAAATATTTTTACGCTAATTTATTGTTCTGTTAAATTTTGGCTGTGGAAATAATTTTTTGGGGAACAAAGATTTCACAGGGGAAATCTTAAATGAACCGTGCCCGCAGGCACGGGTTATGACTAGTATATATATGTATGTATATATATATATAATCATGATATGTCTATATATGTGTGTGTATATGTGTGTGTGTGTATATGGTGTGTGTGTGCGTAGTGTGGGTGAGCATGGTGTGTAGGAGAGCAAGTGTGAAAGGGGGTAAAGGTAGTGGCAACCCTTGTAATTATACACCTAAGTTGGAGGGCATTTGTGTAGGAGGGACCTATTAGAAAATTTTAGCATAATGAGGGGTTTTGTAGAATTTGTACAATGGTAGTGAAATAATTGCTTGACAAGAGAGGGGGTCTTTATAAATTTTCCATTTCTAAAGATTATCCCATGGAATATCCTATTCTTGCAAGAGAAGAGAAAAGAAAAAAAAGAAAAAGAGAAAAGAAAAGAAAAGAAAAGAAAAGAAAAGAAAGGGAAAAATCTTGAATGAAATAACCTCTCCTTCTTTTTATCTCTTCCTTCTTCTTATATGTTCTTCCTCTCATTTTTCTTTTTCTCATCTCCTCCCTCCTCCCCCCATGGCCGAAATTCTTCATGGCAAAAAAAGAAAAAAGAAAAAGAAAAGAGAGGAAGAAGAAGAGGAAGAAGAAGATAAGAAAGAGAGAAAGGAAACCTAGCTTGGAGGAGGACGTTCATGAAGCTAGGAGGCATGGATAGGAAGCATGGGGTCTTGGAATTGAGCATCTTTAGGTAAGAAACCCTTCTCTAATGGCTTATTATGCTAATATTTGTCAAATTAATTTAGTTTCATGCAAGCATCTTGGCTATTTTTGTAGACGGATTCTGCTGCAAGTTAGTTTGGTTATAAAGTCAGTTCCATCATGCGGCCGTCGTCATCATTAAGCATCACGCTATCGTTGCGTCGCCTGAACACCATCTTCTACGGTTTGATCTCCTTGCCGTCTCCCTCTATCTGTTGCTGTGAGCATCATCAAACCAAGCGCCGCCGAGAGCTCATTGCCGGAGGGACGTCGTTACCATCGGAGTAGGAACAATCGGAGAAGTCGAGAGCCAAGCCGCCATGAACATCGCTGTACTTACTGCCATGAAGCATCGACTGTAGCTTCATCTTCCACGCCGTCGTGATACTCCTCCATGTCCTCGAGGTCAAGCTGAGATCGATCATCTTCCTCCACGCCTTCGAGGATAGGCAGACCACATTTCATTTTCCTTCACATCAACGAGACCATCTCGCTGCTGTGCCAGCATAAAGAAGCTACAGCTCGCCGAAGTTTGCTCTTGACGTCAAGAAGCTAGCGGCGAGCTCTCGTTGTCGGAGTTGAAGTTACCGACGTCAAGATCGCTGCTGCCCTCGGAGTACGCCGAAGAGGAGGCCACCGCCGTCCCGCTGATGTCAGAGTACGCCGAAGAGGAGGCCGCCACTGTCACGCTGCTGTGGGAGTCGCTGGGGTCGCCGTCGAAGTCAGAGCAGTCGCCGCCGTCGAGCGTCCATCGTCGACGATGTTACGCACTGCATGCCCTAATTCCTTCGGAGGATGCTGACGTATGCGGGCCTTGTGAGAAAACGAAAAGCAGCGGAATTAATTTGTGTGACGTGGATAAATTAAAGGGATTTCTTTGCGCACAGACCAAGAATTATTTGAGTTGAACTGGGATTACTTAACGCACAGACCAGAGTGTTATTTGAGCCTGATTGACATCCAGGAGTCGGATCGAGACACCGTTTGCGTCAGACTGGAGCTGATGACATGCTGATTGACAGAGATGCCTACAGGACACGAATCAAGCATCTCTAAATCTTTTACTCTTTATATTCGTGTGTTAGTGTAACGTTCTCTGTAGGAAAAACTTTACCTACTTTGTGACTATTTTGGACTTGTCTGTTTAGGGCTAGACAAGAGGGTCTTGACGTGTTGTTGCAGTCAAGATACGCATTTACTAGGTTGATAGGGTTCTGCACTTTGTTGAGTGTGGTACAGTCTAGGTGGGGAGTTGGAGCTAGGACCCCATTGTAGGTATACAGAAGGAACTTATTAATGCTAGTATTTGCTTGGGGCTGGACGTAGGTCGTTGATGCGACCGAACCAGGGTAAATTTGTGCGTACTCTGTGATTGTCTCTTATTTACTCTGCTTCTGTTTTTAACTGCGTGTGATTTCTCGTGGGTTGCGCGAGAATATTTTTATAAGCATATTCACCTCCTCTTGGCTAGGATCCAGATCCAACAAGTGGTACCAGAGCATGCTAGAGGATCTAGTCTAGTCTAGCTATCATGAAAACCCCAAAGTTAGTCTTTCCCCATGGCATGCCTATTGACTGTCCTCCTCTTTTTAGTGGCCATGATTATATATACTGGAAGGCTAGGATGAAAACTTATTTACTATCCATTGATGTTGATACTTGGTACATTATTGATAACAGGTATTCTATGCCTGAAAGTAATCTGAATTTAAATGATAAAAATGTGTGTGCTATAAATGCTAGAGCAATGAATATCTTATTCTGTGAGTTTAGTAGAATAATATTTGATCATATCTCACATTGCTCTTCTGCACAGGATATATGGAGGACTTTGGAAATTGCATATAGAAGTGAGAAATCCCTCAGCTGCAATGAAAAGAATCAAAAGGGAAGAAACACTCTTTTAAATAATTTTGATGATTCTCTTTGTGAAAATACTAAGCGTAAAGTTATTTGTTTTAAATGCATAAAGCAGGGACACTTCGCAAGACATTGCCCACAAGAAACAGCTGGTGTCGGAGAGAAGAAAGGAAAAGCTGTAGTGCGAACGTGTGACATGGATAATGGAGATGAGCTCGAGGAGAATGAAGCACACTCCTCCCCCTACTTGATGGCTAAAACATAACAAGGTAAAATCTGGTAGTAAAGCTGAACTTCTAATTATCTGTAAAGCCATGCAAGAGGAAATTGATGAGCTAGAACTCACGTTGAATGATTATAGGGATGCTAGCTTTAAATTACAAAAAGAAAACTGTGAAATTTCTGAAGAAGTTGACATCCTTAAAGAAAAACTTGATCAACGTGATTCTACCATTGCTATAATGAAAAAGGAAAAATCATGCTTTAATGAAGACGTTGCTTGTCTTTCTTGCCGTTCCTTATTGAATGAAATTAGCATGCTCAAGCAGGATTTATTTAAGCTTGAAGCTGAAAAAGATAATGAGATTAGAGAGTTTAATGATAAATTCTGCATATTGGAAAATGACTTTAAAAGAAAAATGACTGAGGTTGAAAGGAGGAGGAGGAAAACAAGAGAGCTTTTATAAGTAAATATACTTTGCTTGTGGATGAAAATAAATTATTAAAATCCAAAGTTTCTAATCTAGAATTGTCATTAAGAAAATTTTCAATTGGTAAACATTCTTTGGATAACATACATGAAATTCAATTATATGGCAATAATAGAAGATGACTTGGATTTGGTTTGAAAAACGTTGAAAAGCCCAAATTTAAGAAATTCCCCAATGTGCCTTCTATTGTGAAAAATATGCATGCAAAGTGTTTTACTTGTGATAGCGTTGGTCACACATCCTATTATTGTAAGTTTAGGAACACAAACATAAGGTTCAAACAAGTGTGGGTTCCTAAAACTTTAATGGCTAACACTAGTGGACCTTGTTGGATTCCAAGGTCACACTTAACACCTTTCATATATGTGAGGTGGAGATTTGGCAAGGAGCAATAAATTGAAAGTTTTATTCTTTGGTTCCTTAGTCAAATAGCGACGCGGAGGTATATTTCTTTTACCTCTTTGCATTCATTGCATACCTTCATAGTTTTTGTGTGTGCTTGACTTAATTTTTGTTTGTGTACTTGTTTGTTTGCTTTTTTAGGTCTGTTTTAGTTCTTTATAAAAGAAAAAAAAAAGAAAAACCAAAAAAATCAAAAAAATTGTGCTTAATGAATACCTCTTTAAGACTCATTATAAGTGGTATTTTTTGAATGGTCATTCATATCCTTTGTAGAAATCATTGTATCATTGTTATAGATACATGCGCATGCTAGAAACTATTTGGTAGCCATGACATGTTTCATGAAATGATTAATTTGATTTCTACACCTACATATGCACTTCCATGAATATTAAACTTTTAGTACTTTTGGAGATTTTTTTGATGAATGTTGGAAAGTGAATGTAGGATGAATAAAAAATGAATGTTCTAAGGGATATGATGTGTATTGCCATGAATAAAAATTGAGCACAAAAGAATTGCAAATGAAAAAAAATATATATACACATGAACTTTGCTCTGTATGAAAAATGGATACAATTCATGGCAAATACACTACCCACGAGAATGCAACATTTGCTTTATGGGTAATCTTTAGCGTTGGTGTATTCTACTCGTCAAACAATGCCACCCCGCATCTAAGAGTCAATATAGGCTATGTTTTGGGGTATGGTACCTTGAACTCATTTTTAATGAGGTGGGAAAAATCAATCCTAGTGATATTCTTGTTAATTGGAAAATGTGGATTGTTTTTGGTTGATGTTCTAAATTGAATCTCCCCTTGTACTTCAATGATTATATTATCACACTTACACATTGGTGGTGAAGTCTAAATTATGATTTTCTATGAACTTGGATTGTCTACTTTATGGGAAATGACATGCAATGATAGCTATACTCAATAATCCTCTATTTTTGCATATGGTATCTGATGACTTCGTTAGTCCACTTTTGATGATAACAAAGGGGGAGAAAGGAAAAGATTTGATTTGGTACTGTTATTATTTGTTGAAGGGGGAGGTTGAAAATAGGGGGAGCATGCCATTCTTATCACATTACCATTGCGTCATTGCATGCTTGTATGCTTGAACATCTATACTGTTGCATACATCCTCCCATCACCACACTTCACACACATATCTATTTGCTCAAATTGTGTATTGGTTTGTCATCATCAAAAGGGGGAGATTGTTGGTTGACGATCTAAGACTTCTAGTTTGATGACGACAAACACGTGCGAACTATTTAATGCGTGTGTTAAGTGCTTTTCAGGAGTGGCGATGACGTAAATACCCAAACAAAGTCATTGAGATGGAGGAGACTTGATATTCATATAGCATTACTAGAGAGAGTGATTGTTGTTCATTTAGCACTATTGGTCTTGGTCCAATGAGGAGAAGAGATGAAGTCAATTTGGGTCCAAGGGGATTAGACCAAATCAATCAAGGGGGATTTGACCAAATCAAATAAAGAGAGGGTTAGACCAAGTCCTATTCATACTTGGAGTTCATATCAAGAAGGATGAGACCAAATCCTTTAGCACTCATCCTAGCCATTGGCATACTTTTACTCATTCCTAGCCGTACCCTCATGATACAAACCCTAACCCTATTCATATATATATCTCCTTTCTCCAAAGATAACAGTGCGGCATATACAAAGAATAATGTGGGCAATAAAACAAACGAATTAAGAGGGGATGGCCACAAAATTCATACCCAAGAAAAGGGACTATTGTTTTTTCCTCCTTCACGCAAAATACCCTCCAAATAAAGCCACCAAAGCTAAAAGGTGCCTTTCCTTGTGCAAAAAACCCTTAGGCTCCTTTCTTGATCTTCAAGCCACACAACCACCGTTCTAAGCCTATCATCGGAGTTCCATCATGCTGCCGTCGTCATCATTAAGCATCACGCTGTCGTTGCGTCGCCTGAACACCATCTTCTAGGGTTTGATCTCCTTGTCGTCTCCCTCTATCTGTTGCTGTGAGCATCATCAAACCAAGCGCCGTCGATAGCTTGTTTCCGAAGGGACATCGTTGCCATCGGAGTAGGAACAGTCGGAGAAGTCGAGAGCCAATCCGCAGTGAACATCGCTCCTTCATGCTGTAGTGAACATCGCTCCTTCGTGCTGCCGTGAACATTGCTATACTTACTGTCGTGAAGCATCGACTACAGCTTCATCTTCCACGCCGTCGTGATACTCCTCCACGTCTTCCAGGTCAAGCTGACATCGATCATCTTCCTCCACACCTTCGAGTACAGGCATCCCACGTTTCATTTTCCTTCACATCAACGAGACCATCTCGCTGCTGTGCCAGCATAAAGAAGCTGCAGCTCGCCAAAGTTTGCTCTCGTCGTCAAGAAGCTAGCGGCGATCTCTCGTTTCCGGAGTTGAAGTTGCCGACGTCAAGATCGCGGCTGCCTTTTGGAGTACGCCGAAGAGGAGGCCGCCGCCGTCACACTGCTGTCGGAGTACGCCGAAGAGGAGGCCACCGCCGTCATGCTACTGTGGGAGTCGTTGGGGTCGCCGTCGAAGTCAGAGTAGTCGCTGCCGTCGAGCGTCCGCTGTCGACGCTGTTACGTACTGCATGCCCTAATTCCTTCGGAGGATGCTGGCATGTGCGGGCCTTGCGAGAAAAAGAAGAGCAGCGGAATTAATTTGCGTGACGTGGATAAATTAAAGGGATTTCTTTGTGCAAAGACCAAGAATTATTTGAGTTGAACTGGGATTACTTAACGCACAGACCAGAGTGTTTTTGAGCCTGATTGACATCCAGGAGTCGGATCGAGACACCGTTTGTGTCAGACTGGAGCTGACGACGTGATGATTGACACAGACGCCTACACGGACACGAACCGAGCATTTCTAAACCCTTTACTCTTTATATTCGTGTGTTAGTGTAACGTTCTCTGTAGAAAAAACTTTACCTACTTTGTGACTATTTTGGACTTGTCTGGTTAGGGCTAGACAAGAGGGTCATGACGTGTTGTTGCAGTCAAGATACACATTTACTAGGTTGATAGGGTTCTGCACTTTGTTGAGTGTGGTACAGTCTAGGTGGGGAGTTGGAGTTAGGACCCCATTGTAGGTGTACAAAAGGAACTTATTAATGCTAGTGTTTGCTTGGGGCTGGACGTTGGTCATTGATGTCACCGAACCAGGGTAAATCTATTCGTACTCTATGATTGTCTCTTATTTACTCTGCTTGTGTTTCTAACTGCATGTGATTTCTCGTGGGTTGCGCGAGAATATTTTTATAAGCCTATTCACCCCCCTAGGCTAGGATCCAGATCCAACACTTCCTTTATGTATGCTTTCATGTCTCAACTCCTTTTCGTCACTATTATAGCTTTAATGTTGAGAGACCCGGTGTACAGTGCCCGTGTCTACTGCACAGTGTGCTAGTTCCACCCCAATCTTTGCGGTGAGGTCCAGGTCCTTGTATCGTATGGTTTACCCAGATTTCCAACTAAGTTAATAATTGAGATTCCTACATGTTACTTATTTTGCTTCCAGTACTTACTTCCTTTCTTGACATGTAATACTACCACTCTCTCCTTGTATAAGATGTAATACTACCTAACATCTTCCTTTCTTTACATGTCATACTTGTGGCACTGTGATATATATAACTGACACTTGTGGTTATTCTTCTATATTGTGTTTGATTGTGAACAATTAATTAGTTATGTTATATTCCACTTGCCTCATGCCATATCGTTGTTTACCTTTGTTTACTTTTCTCCTCACATTACTGTAAGGACCCTGGCTATGGAGAAAACACTAGAAGGGGGGGTTGAATAGTGTTTAAGTAATTTAAAAAGATAGTTACACCAATTTAAATTCCTAACCAACAAAATAGTGCGGAATAGAAATTAAACACAAAACGAAACAAATGCAAACGAAAGGATGTTTCAAGGTTTCGGATTACCCAAGTCACTTCCCGACTTGTTCCCGGTAGTCCTACGTCCCTTCCACCCGGATACCTTCGGATACTCAAGTTAGAACCCTAACTTGAGGTTTTCTTATAACCAACTTGTAGCAACCCTACAAGTGAAATCGAAATACAATCGATTGACCTTGACTCCCACAACTTGGGAGCAAGCAAATCACTCTCACAACCCGAGAGTGAATTCAAATAACGAAAGTTATGAAATATAAAAGCAACACTTACAATCACCTATGACTTGAAGTAGAACTTGAAGGAGAAGTGTGTTGTGTGTTGAAAGACTCTTTTGGAAGAGAGGAAAGCCCTTTCTCTTGACTGCACCAAATTCCTAGAAGATGTCTCTTTGATTCTAGGTTGAAGAGCAAGAGATTGAAGATTGGAATTCTTAGGGCTTTAGGGTTTTTGAGAGCTTTGATCTTGAGAGATTTAGCAAAATAAAACTTGGAAGAATGAGTCACCTTTCAATGGAACAGTAGATGCTCCTTATATAGGTTTCTTAAAACCCTACAACCGAATTCAGCAAAACCGCATTGAAATCCGCGAGAAAACTCTCAACGGATAGAATCTGAGCCCACGACAGTCGACTGTTGAGAAATCCATAGTCGACTGTTGTACAGTCAGATAGGGTAGGTGAGAATTCATAACGGTAACTTACCACGTGGACAGTCGACTGATGAGGCAAAGACAGTCGACTGTTGAACCAACAGGCGACTGTACATCCTACAGCAGGCGACTGGCCGAAGAATGGTAAGTAGATGAAATCTAGAAAACATCTGGGAGAACAGGACAGGCGACTGATAAAGAGAAGACAATCGACTGTTAATCAGAACATGCGATTGTAATTTATTCTACAGACGACTGTCAAAACCTCGAGATTTTCCAGAGAGTTGAGTCAACAATTAGGCTCAAAGACAGACGATTGATGCAGTATTGACAGTCGACTGATCCAATGGACAGTCGATTGTAAATCCAACATAAGTCGACTGGCCGAAATAAACAGAGAGACTAGGATTTGGGCAAAAGATAGACATGCAACTGATTAACGTAACACAGTCGACTGTCACTTGGACAGGCGCCTGTGAAACATTCATAAGTCGCCTGAAGAAATAAAACAGAGAAGGCCAAAACTAGACTGTAAAAGTTTGTGCATAACAGGCGACTGTAGAACAAAACACAGTCGACTGTTTTTGAGACAGGCGACCGTAAAACGTTTAGCAGTCGACTGTTATAGACATGACATGCACAATCTAGTTTGAAATGAATTGGAGTCAAAGGAAGCTTGAACTAAAGACATCCTAAGGCTGAAATGAAGATGTGTGTGTGATCCAACAATGTTCTACTTTTAAGCTACATACTAGAAGAGAAATAGGAAAGTTACATTTGACGAACTCTCTCTTCTATCCAACGCATGAGCTTGAAGTCTTCTAGGAGCTTCAATCACCATCTACGATCATCCAATCCAT
This sequence comes from Scilla litardierei, assembly GCA_030789695.1. Classification (NCBI taxonomy): domain Eukaryota; kingdom Viridiplantae; phylum Streptophyta; class Magnoliopsida; order Asparagales; family Asparagaceae; genus Scilla; species Scilla litardierei. Next base: position 755,174,849 of record CM061142.1, on the reverse strand, counting down.
TTCATTTGCCTTTAATAATCTTTGAGTGTCATCCATTGCAAGTAGATCTTCATAATAAGCTTAGGCAATGGATTAACTACAAAATAGGGGATTAGTTACAAGTATTTATGTTTGCTCATCATTAACACCAAGTAGGGAGAAGTCCAATACTCAACATTCTCCCCCCTTTTGATGATGACAAACAAACTTAAACAAAAAGATAAATAATTGTGCTTAACGAAAAACTTACTCCCACTACATAGATGCCAATCAAGTTAGTCAACAAATATTAGGGCATCTATATATCAATTGAAGCAAATGAGTAAGATATGCATGAATGAAATGAAATCATGAAATCTAGGATATAAAATCCCTATTCAATGTATCTCACTCCCCCTGAATCTAAGGCAACTTCAATATTAGATTCAAATGTTATTAGTATAAACTTAGCACATTCATTATGAATCTATGTGTTTATTTCTCTCCCCTATGGCATTATCCAAAACGTGGGAGTAAAAATAACAGCAACAATCGTGCTAAATAACAACTATCAACAATCAGAGAGTTTAAGGATTTATAAAACTAAAACTCATAAAACCACATCATAACCTTATGTGAATAGAGGAATGGAAGTCCAATATTAACATTTGAGATACACGAAGAAGGTCTCAAATCACATCACTAAGGAGAACATCTTATATGGATACAATATCGTACAATTCACATAGATACGATAAGCAATTATACAGTGTGTGAAACGTAAGAAGAAACTGCAATAACAAACAAACAAACAAAAAAACAAACAAACAAACACACACATCAAAAGGCAGCATGAGTACAAAGTGAAATGAACATCAACATGTCCATCAAATACATCATGATCACAAAAATACAACATCATGCTCAGACATCATCACCAAATATCCATCATACAAACATCACTCAAAAAACAAAAAAAAATCTATGAGTGAGGGTCTCTAGGAGCAGCAGATGAAGAATCAGGCTCTGGGTCAACAGTGGTATCCTCTGGAGGAGGAGCAGCAGGAGCACCCTAAGTAGCAGCTATGCCAGGATGCACAACGAGATCAGTGATGATGGGTGGAGGAGGCTCACGAGGCTGGGGAGGAACAAAACGTCTCAGATGCTCAGGGAAAGTCATGCCCTGATGCTGGAAAGACAGTAAAGCCAACTCATATAGACCAGAAACCATCTCAAAGAGAATGTCAAAAGAGGATGGATCAGAGGTAGATGGCTGGTTTGTAGGAGGAACCGTGGAGGAAGACGGAGAAGAAGTGGATTTCCTCTTCTTAGATGCAACTGCAGAGCCGAAGAGGACTTCGACTTTGTAGAAGCATCAAGAAGAGGACCAAAAGGCACTGGCTCGTATGGAGACAAGTCAATCCCAAAATGATGAAAGACGAGTGTAAGAAGTCCACCGTAGGGAATGTGAGAGGAGGAATAAGTAAACTCGACCTTGTCCATCCTGTCAAGAAGGACACCGGCCCAGTTCACGGACATCCCGGAAAAGATCGCGTACATACACCTCAGTATCTCCTGGGAAGGCTGGTCAGAAGATCCGTACTTCGGTAGGATGTTAGACTTCACCACGAGGTGAACAACCCAACCCCTAGCCGAGAACATGGATGACCGAACACCAGAAGATAGAGCTGAGGGTATCTCATGGAACATGTCCCAGAGGACAGACTGATCAAGCTCATCAATGTCAGAAATGGAAATGTCTGCAGGTAGGGATCCAGTGGAGGGAATCCTAAGAATGGTCCCTAAAAGAGTGGGATCAATACGAATGGAAGTCCCCTGGACAACGGTATCAATAACTCTAGTGGTAGAATACTCACCGCGAATGCGGTTAGCATAGAAAAGCTTAGCCAAAAATGGGTAAGCTCGAGGAGATTCGCTATGAGAGAAGCGAAAGAGGTCAGCCAATCGGGTAGCAGATAAAATCTCAAAGAGTCTCTCAGCGGTGAAAGCGGGAAAAATGATATATCTCTCTCTAAGAAGTTTGATCCCTATGAGAGAGTGAAACTTTGCCAAGCATAAATCATCTTGACAAATGGGAACTAGGGGATCAGAGGGAGGCACGACAGGGGTTTCTTATGTGGAACTCGACACAGAAGGCGAAGGAGGAGCCTCAGCGCTATGCTCATTGATGTGAACACTAATGGGCTTGCGCTGACGCTTCACTAGGCGCTCAGCTCGGGAAGAAGAAGACCCAGCAGTAGGAGAATAACCCTGCGAAGAAGAGCAAAAGGGAGACACAGGTTTCTTGGTTTGGGCCTTAAAGGGTTTCTTGTTCTTGGCAGAAGTAGGCTTGGCCTTGGGAACCCTAAGGCTCTTAGAAGCAATGATCTTTCCCTTGCCCTTTGTCTTGGGAGCCATTGCACAGTCAATCGAACAATTTGAAAGGAGCCATACGAAATAGACAACGAACGAAAGAGCCAACGAGAGGAAATCAAACCTAGTCGAAAGACACGAAGAGACAACGATGAAGCAATCGATAGACGACGAAGAGGTGATCGACGACGGAGAGATCGGTGGCTGAGGATTTGAGCGGGGAAGACGAACAGTTTCAATCGGAGGAGAGAGAAATCATGGGTTTGAAATGAAAAATCTCGAAGATTTAATGAAGGGGCGAAATAGTCTAGGCCGTTGGATCAAGGAATTGACGGCTCATATCAAAGCAGTGAACTGCCACAACAGAAGACAGTCGACTGATGAACAAATGTCAGTCGACTGGATGAAGTGATAAGAAATAAGCTTAAGATGACAGACAGTCGACTGTTGAGTACTACACAGTCGCCTGTCCGAGGGACAGTCGACTGTATTATACCCTTCAGTCGACTGACTGAGAATCAATAAAATTGATGAAAAGACAGAGACTGCTGACGAAATTGACAGGCGCCTGATGACTAAAAAGCAGTCGCCTGTTGATCAAACAGTCGACTGTAAATTCGTCAACAGTTGCCTGAGCGAAAGATGCAGTCAGCAGACAGAAAGCATAGAGTAGGGCAGTCGACTGTCAAAGGAAAGACAGTCGGCTGTCCTGGTCCAAAAATGCACAGAGAAGTTAAAATCCAGAGGATATGCACAACTCACCCTAGGAACTATACTCTAATCATAAACTCATCATAAAATCAATATTAAATGATAAATCATTGATAACATAAATCTCTTAAAAAAAATCTAAAAACTCACGTAATCACAGAAATCTCAATTCCCTTTCTTAAAACAAATATATGATATAACAAACGAAGAGAGGCAACATGATGAAATGAGCTCGAAAAGTGTTATAACAAGTAAGTTGATCTCCTAAATTTCAGATTCACCCATAATCCCAAATTCTCCACGCAACCTCACAAATGAATCTTCTTTAAGAGGTTTTGTGAAGATGTCGGCGATTTTTTTTGGGTTTCAATGTACTCTAAGATGATGTCCTTCTTAGCTACATGATCATTAATAAAGTGGTGTCTCACATCTATGTGTTTGGTACGGGAGTGATGTACCAGATTCTTGGAAAGACATATGGCACTTTGGTTATCAACCATGATAGGGCAAGTATCACAATTGATACCATAGTCCATAAGAGTGTTTCTCATCCAAAGAACTTGTGCACATGCAAGACATGCGGTACTATACTCTGCTTAAGTCGTGGACAATGATACCGAGTTTTGTTTCTTGGAAAACTAAGAAACTAAGGAATTTCCTATGAAATGGCAAGTGCCACTAGTACTTTTCCTATCGGATTTGCATCCGGCAAAGTCGGCATCACTATATGAGATTAACTCATATGTGCTAGATTTAGGGTAAAGTAACCCATAGTGTAGAGAATAATTGAGATAACGAAATATTCGTTTAACCGCAATCAAGTGTGACTCTTTAGGTCTAGCTTGATATCTAGCACACAAGCATACAGAAAACATGATATCGGGCCTACTAGCAGTTAAATAAAGTAAGCTACCGATCATACCTCGATATAGACGAATGTCTACATCTTTTCTGTTCTCATCCTTGTGTAGATGGGTTGTCGTACTCATGGGAGTCCTTTTGCTTGAAGACGATTCCATCCCGAATCTCTTGATAAGCTCCCCTGTGTACTTGGTTTGATGTATGAACATCCTATCCTTCATTTGTCGAATTTGTAGTCCAAGGAAATAGTTAAGCTCTCCTATGTGGCTCATCTCGAATTCATCCTTCATGGACTTTGAAAATTCTTGACAAAGATTAAAGTTAGTAGAACCAAATATTATATCGTCTATATAAACTTGAATCAAAAGGATGTCATTTTCATAATCTTTAATGAAAATAGTGGAATCAACTTCTTCCATTTTAAAACCTAAATCCAAAAGAAATGTCTTGAGTCGATCATACCAAGCTCTACGATCTTGTCTCAACCCATACAACGCTTTCTTAAGTTTGAAAACATGGTTTGGAAATTTTTCATGAATGAAACCGGGAGGTCGAGAAACATACACTTCTTCATTGACAATCCCATTTAAAAATGCACTTTTAACATCCATTTGAAATAATTTAAAATTCTTATGAGATGCAAATGATAAAAGCAATCTAATAGCTTCTAATCTAGCTACAGGGGCAAAGGATTCTTCGAAATCGATACATTCCTCTTACCGGTAGCCTTGAGCTACTAACCTTGCTTTGTTCCTTGTGATGACCTTGTTCTCATCAGTCTTGTTCTTGAAAATCCATTTGGTCCCAATAACTTGGTGACCACTTGGAAGAGGAACGAGCTCCCAAACTTCATTTCTCTCGAATTGCATTAGTTCTTCTTCCATTGCCACTATCCAAGAGCTATCCTCACAAGCTTCTTGGATGTTCTTTGGCTCAATGGTAAAGACAAATGCGCAATGAGAGAATTCTTCAATTCTTGACCTCGTTCGAACACCCACACCAATATCTCCAATAATTTGGTCATGAGGGTGGTTGCGAACGGTTGGGTAAGCTTTGGGTATTCCTGCATCACTTGGAACATCTTCAACGATCTCATCAGTAGTGTTAGTCTCAATAATAGAATCATTAATCTTAACATTACTAAGAGAATCACAAATAGCATCTACACTATCATCAATAACATGAGGAAAATCAAAATCTTCATAAAATGATACATGTAGTGATTCCTCGATCGTTGAAGAGGTTTTGTTGTATATCCGGTAGGCTTTGCTACGTGTGGAATATCCAACAAATATCCCTTCATCGGATCTTGGCTCAAATTTATCTAAATTACCAAAGGTGTTTTTGATAAAACATTTTGAACCAAAAACTCGAAAATACTTAACTTGAGGCTTTTTATCATAAAATAACTCAAAACAAGTTTTGTTCGTTTGGGGTCTCACTAGGATCCTATTGAGCACATAACATGCTGTGTGCATCGCTTCTGCCTAAAATTGTAGTCCAAGATGACTATCATGGAGCATAGTGCGAGCACACTCAATAAGAGTCCTATTCTTTTTCTCTACAACACCATTTTGTGGTGGAGCCCGAGGAAAGGAAAAATTGTGAGTTATCCCGGTGTCATCGCCAAACTTTGTAAAAGACTCATTCTCAAATTCTCCTCCATGATCACTACGGATAGTGATAATGGTGGATCCTAAGAGAGTCTGAATCTTCTTTGCAAATATGGTAAACTCTTCATAAGCTTCATTCTTATTAGTTAAGAATGAAACCCAAGTAAATCTAGAGAAGTCGTCAACGACAACTAATCCATAATGAGCATTGCCTAAAGAAGCGGTTCTAGTTGGCCCAAACAAATCTAGATGAAGAAGTTCTAGGGGTCTCTTAGAAGTAATCCCTTCTTTAAGCTTAACAGATGATTTACTTAGTTTACATCTTTGACATAAATCACAAAAGTTTTTCTTACTAAATGCAATTTTAGGAAAGCCTTTGACTAGATCATGCCTAGCTAACTTATATAAGTGCTTGAAATGAACATGACCAAAACGGCGATGGCAAAATAGTTGTTTATTTGTATTAGCAACTAAGCAATGTTCTACGGTTTTAGGCAAGCTCAAATAATAAATATTTTTACGCCTAATACCGGTAAATAAAACATGCGAATTAGAATCAACAATTTTACACAATCCTTCTCCAAATTTAACCTTGTAACCTTTGTCACAAAGTTGACTAATGGAAATGAGATTGTGACACAAACCACTAACTAAATATATATTAGTAATTAAAGGTTTGGAGGGGTTTCCGACAATACCGAAAATAACTAAATACAATGATGGTTCCCTTTTGGTTACCTCCAAAAGTGACCGTTGCACCATCCTTGATGCTAATCACTTCGGAGAGTAATGAAGGATCTCCCATCATGTGTTTGGAGCAACCACTGTCGAGAATCCATCCTTTCCTTTTAGAGCTAGTTTGACCTTTATTGCTCTTTTTATTTCTCTTGGGTACCTATATAATATACCATAAGCTCATGGTACCCAATGTTTGTTGGGTCCAAGGGGATTAGCCCTTTGGAAGCCAAGTCCAAGTGGACTTCCGCTTCCCAACATAATTAGAATTATTAATAACATCATGAAAATAGGAATCAACATATGCATTCCTATCATTTAAGTTAGTGTTCTTAGGACCCCAAATAGTGTATGTTTTGGGAGTCCTTTTCCTAGTTGCATGCATACTTGTTAGATCTTTATGTGGTGCATGCTTCTTAGGAACATGGTTTCTAGCATAAACATGAGGTGGTGGATATGCATATGACATATGAGGATTATATGTATGCTTGGGAACATGCATGTTGTATGAAACATATGGGTTATGCATGACATGTGGAGGATGTGCATACATGTAAGAATGATGCGTATGAGCATATCGGTGTATAGGAGCACGTACATGAGTATTTCTCATGTGTGGATTTGTACGTGTTCGTGGGTGTGGAGCATAAAAAGTGTCATGAGTGTCCACTTGTGAAGTAGGAGATTTCTTGCGTGGATGAAGGTTAGTGTACATGTAGGCATGACTTCTCTTTTGGTTTCCACCCTTAGTGGGTTTCTTGCCAAAAGGAAGAGACGGTGAAGTGGTGACTTTCTTGGTAGGTTTGCTACCTATAGTGTCTTTGACCCCACTTGTGGATGCACCAGAGGATGTCCTCACAAAGTCTATAGTGACACCACTATAGGAGGTGCGAGCATTGGATGCATTTGCTTCTACAAAACCAAGACCAACACGATGTGTGGCCGGAAATTGGTTTGCAAGCAAATCGTCCAATTGTCCTTTTCCCTTATTGAATCTCACAATACGGGATGATATGAGCTCATTTTCTCCTTAAGAGAAGAAATGTTGGTATTCAAGGTGGACACCCGTGTTTTGAGCTCGTGCACTTGGGTTTTAAGAGAATCATTCTCTAAACCCAATTGTGTGTGTCGTGAAACTAGATCACTATTATCCTTAGGATATGTTTGATCTAGTTGAGATTTGAGGGTATTCACCTCATTTCTCAAAGTGACATTTTGAGAAGCTAAATTCGCTTTCTCAAGAGTTAGAGTATCAACAATGGTGTCATTGTTGATAATGCATGGAATGGATGAATTGCTAACATTCAATTTCTTCAAACTAGTATATCTAAGCATTAAAGATTGATACTTAGCAAATAGTTCTTCATTAGCAATACGTAATTCATCCATAGTTACCTCGGTATCATCAATGTCGGGATCACTCTCATAGGAGAGTGGATCTTCTCGGGCCATGAAGCACATGTGGGCACTTTCACCCTTCTCATCATCGGAATCACTTGATGAGTCTCCACTTGAGTCATCGAATGTACTGACGAGTCCTTTCTTCTTATCTCTCTTATTCTTGTCGGACTTGTGGTACTTCGGAGCCTTCCACTTCTCTTTGTTTCTTAGCATTGGGCAATCCTTCTTGATGTGCCTTGGCTTGTTACACTTAAAGCAGAGAGATGAAGTAATATTAGTAGACTCAAATCTTTTGTTAGAGGGAAATTTACCTTTGCGAAAGAAGCGTTGAAACTTCTTCGCCATTTGGGCCATTTCTCCCAAGTCCATCTCATGTTCTGAATCTTCACTATCGGAGGATGAGGAATTGGCATTGAATGCCAAAGCTTTCTTCTTGGCCTCCGAAGGATTCATCATAGCTCGAATCTTTAATCGGTTCTCCCGTCTTACTTCATAAGACATGAGAGTCCCGATAAGATTCACAACTGTGTAAGTCTTCAAGTCGTTGACCTCCTCGATGGCGATAGCTCTTCTTTCCCATTTGGAGGTCATTCCCATTGTGATCTTTCTTACCTTGTCTGGTTCGGAATAGACTTGACCAAGAGCTTCCAATTCATTGGTGATGTCGGTAAAACGTCCGTACATCGATGCTATGCTTTCATTTTCCTGCAAATGAAACATATCGAAGTTTTACACGGCAACATAGAGTTTAGAGAGTTTTACCTTGTTCGTTCCCTCATGGGTAACTGACGTGTGTTTATATTTTATATATTCATGCATGTCTTCTTTGTGTTTTTCCGTTATTCTCCGCCGTCCCGTATCCATTTTCTCGTATTTTCTAGTTTTGTTTCACTTCTCTGTGTTTTTGTTTGTTTGCAGGAGATTACCAGTGTGGGGGATACATAACGAAGATATCATAAGTCCCTGGAGCAACGGGAGGAGTCACACGCGATCCAGGGGGTTAAACGACCAAGATTGCCATCTTTCAGCCCCCCACCCGATCGGTTGGACACAGCCAACCGATCGGGTGATACACGCGTATCCGACCCAGACAGCAGCTGAAGCAAAGTGAGGATCAACCGACCGGTTCGACGACCGGTTCATCCCAACAGAATTCTCGGGAATTTGGAGCTGAATTCCAACCGATCGGGTGATATTCACCCGATCGGTTCATCTGTAGCCGATTCCTCCAAGAGACGACCCGGAGAGCTCACCCGACGTCCGCTGACCATGCCAAGTCGACGCAAGTTTCTGTTATTTTTGGCGTATTTCCAACCGATTGGTTGATTGTTCAACCGATTGGTTCACCTGATGACCGCAAGATCCAAACGACGAGCCGCTTGCGCCAACCGATCGGGTCACGTGAGCGGGTGAAGTTTCTGAAGACCGTAGCCGAAGAACGTAGCGGCTCACCCGATCGTTGACACTTCAATCGATCGGGTGGAGTCGTTTTCTATATATAACTGCCCTAGGTTTTCAGAAACGAGAGCTGTGTATTTTTCTGTCTTTTTTCTCTATTGTGATGGCTGGAATTTTATTGTTATTTGTAAGTGTTTTGATCTTTATGAAACTTTGATATTATCTTAATAGCATTGCTACTACTTCATTTCAATTGCCTAATTATGATTTCTACGGTCAATTTTTATTTAGATCGCTTTTTAGCTAAAATGTGTGAGTAGTTCCCAAATCTGGGATTTTGGTGGAAACCCCTTTGTGGGTTCTCCCTAATACGTCCATAGGACTAGGAAATCGATAGGGAGTAGGAATTTATTGGTTACACGGGGTGTTTCATTGTCATCGGCGGAAAAAAGATCGCCTTTGACCGTTGGGCCAAGGGGGAATAAACTTGGCGGTTGACTCCCTAGCCATAGCTCACGTCCTTAGCGTAGATATCGAATCCTAGCGCGTGGGAACGACAAGATGAGATGTTGGGAGTCATCGTTGCGAGCTTAGTGCTCCCGGAGTCGGTCAGTGTTAATGGACGTGGGAATGCCCACTGACCGAACCTGGGTAGTCCGGCGTATCATCCTGGGCACCGACCGGAATATCGGGCCCATGTGACGCTGGTATCACTTTTAGAGGCAATGTCTCACCACTAAACCCTAATTCCGATCGTATTCCTATCCACCAGTCGTAGTAGCGAGAACACATGATAGGGTGGAAACCGAAGTCCTAGGTTTCCTTTTATATTGTTTAACCTCATATCTACAATTTATGACAAACCATCTATCGATTCGTGTTGGATATTGGACTCACCGGATTTGGTTTTGGATGATGAACAAACATAAATATAATATGTACTAACGCTTTGTGAGCGCAGTTATGGAGATCGTCGCCAAATTCACATGAATAACAATTACGACGTCTCAAGACTTCTCAAAGCACGTGATCGTATGCCTAAAGCTTCGTTGAAGCTTATGGACCTATTTAGAAGTCATGAAGATTCGATTAAAGCTATTGAAGACGGTATCGTCAAGTTTAATTTATAGTCTTTAAGCTTCTTTCGTAGAATGTTAAGCCTTGAGTAGGTCTTACGTTTTAAATCTTCATAACGCTCATATCTTAGCTCTAGGATCTTAGTAGAAGTCCATACAATCCTTCCCGAAGCATCGCGCTTCAATTCGGGACTTCTTGTGCATGTTAGTTGGTTCAAGAAGAAGAACTGACCGACTAGATGGTGATCTAGTCGGTCGGCCAAGCTTCTTGGACCGACTAGTTCTTCTCAGTTAATTCATAGCTCTTTACTGTTTACAGTTAGTCAGTCTAAGTTGACTCACCGACCGACTAGTTTGTGAACTAGTCGGTCAGTGATGCTTCTATGACCGACTAGTTGAGCTTTCCCTGAACATGCACATTTGAGCTTGAGCTACTTTTTATCTTTAGTCGGTCTGTGGTCATTGATCGACCGACTAGTTGATGAACTAGTCGGTCAACTTTTCTTCTTAGACCGACTAGTTTAGTTTACTGTACATGCCAAATTTTTCACCATACTTACTGTTTATTGTTAGTCGGTCTATGTTCATTTGGTGACCGACTAGTTGGTGAATTAGTCGGTCAACATTTGTTCTTGGACCGACTAAGTCTAATTCTTCTCAGACTTCAGTTTTATCTGTTAGTCGGTCCACGTTGAGTAACCGACCGACTAGTTGTGAAACTAGTCGGTCAGCGACTCTTCTTAGACCGACTAGTTCCTTAGTCTGTACTTTGATCTTTTCTCAGTTTACTCATTAGTCGGTTCACGTTATTTGACCAACCGACTAGTTGATGAACTAGTCGGTCGGTGGTTGTTCTTTGACCGACTAGTTGGGTTCAGAAAAGAGCCGTTGGAGCTTTAATTGAAACGTTTTTCTCTCTCTCTCTCCTCTAACCTATATATACTTGATGGGCTGCATTCATTGCTGCCAAGGCTGATATTAATGCAAGTTTAAAGTTCAAGAGAAATCAATCCAAGCTCATTCAAAGCTCATTCTTTCCATTCAATAATCTCTCCTCACTCTTACTTCCAAAGAGAGATTCATTGAGTGTGAAGCCTTCCAAGCCAAGTGCTTGATTCTAGGTCACCAACATCCCCAAAGCTCTCCATCGCTGATCTACATCTTGGAGCTAGGGTTTGGTGCCACTTCTTCCCCAAAATCATCCTTGCCCTAATTCGTAAGCAATACTCAAGGCATAGGTATTTTGTTCGGTAAGAAGTTTTCTTATTTCATTTCATATTTGATTTGTAAGATTCACTCTCGGTTGTGAGAGTGTGGTTGTGATCCCGGGTTGTGGGAGTCACAAATTACATTTTGTATGATTTGACTTGTGGAGGATTTTCACAAGTATTTCATAGTGGAAATCTTGAGTTAGAGTTTCTAACTCAAGTATCCGGAGGGGATCCGGGTGGTTGGGACGTAGGATCACCGGGAACAAGTCGGGGAGACTTGGGTGGATCCGAACCCAGTAACATCTCTTGTTAGCATTGTTATTTTTGTTGTTGTCATTCAATTTAAGCTTCCGCAAATTGATTTGGTAGTTGTTTACATTATAATTAGGAATTATACTCCTTGTTATTTTTAAAGTACTATTCACCCCCCCTCTAGTACTTGTGCAGTAGCTTGTAGGGCATTACAATTCGGGCCAGCTCACCCATATGGCGAATCGGTTCCTTTATGACACAAGCACAACCACGCATCCCTTTGTTCGACCCCCAAGCCACACTACAACATCGTGCGCTTGTGGTATAAATATTTAAATCTGGTATCCCCAATCTTATTGCACAATTGCATGCTCACAAACAGGGGACGTCAAGCTTTATGGCGCCGTTGTCGGGGGGCAACGTGCTTGTTATTTTAGGACCAATGAACCCTTGAGTCTAGCTCATATCTCTATCTGGCGATAATTTTCACATTCTACACTTTTTGATTTTACTTGGACATATTGTAAACATTAGCTGTATAGAATTGGTTGACTGAGTCGCCATACTGACATCGCTACTCCTCACCTCCCATTCATGCAACCGGTGCTTTTGACGTGTTTTCTATCAGTGCAGTTCTCTCTCCCTCCTTTCTTACTGGTTTTCTGCTCCCCGACAAGGATATTGTGTGCCGTTTCCGGTGATATCTGGGATCATTCACACCACGTCCGCTGTTTGGCACAGAGTTTGACAGAATCCCTAAGTGCTTCGAACATTCTATCCATTCTGTCTGCTGCTGTGGAAAATCAAAGGAGGTATTATGATATGCAGCAGCATCCAGTCACGACAACTCTCCTTCCTCCAGATGAAGTGGCATATATTGACGTGCCCAGTTCCGAATTCAGTGGGGGAGAATTGTTCACCTATGAGGAGTTTTGTCAGGAGAACTACCAGGCAGAGTCTGTCGAGTACGTTGAACAGGAATCGATCTATTCCTTATAGACTTCTATAGAGCATCCCGGATCTTGGGACAATGAGGAAGCTGGAAGCAGTGGTGGGGAACCATCGACTGTTGAAACCTGTTTTCGCGTTGAAGCCTTCTTCCCGGATAATTATTATGAGCTTGAGAAAGACCCAGAGCCTTCCTCCGTTTCCCCCTCGTTACCTTGCGAGGCTTTGCCATGCAAAACCACGGTAGGGAGTGAAGTTCCGGATGCTAGATTTCGAGAGATCCACGAAGAAGTCCTTGCACTGGAGGATGCTTAGCTTGAGAAATATGCGTCGGGACCCCATGAGGTTGAGATGAAAGAGTTGCCTCCGGGACTGAAGTATAAATATTTAGGGAAGGATTCGACGCTGCCGATCATAGTGAACTCCTCGTTGCCTGAAGACCAGATGACCAAACTTCTCGGTGTTCTAAAAAGGTTTAAGAGTGTTTTTGGGTATGCAATTGAAGACTTGAAAGGAGTGAGCTTGGGGCCTTGCTCACATAGGATACTGCTTGAAGATGAGCAAGCCTCCTCAATTGAGCCGCAACGAAGACTGAATCCCATCATGATGGAGGTGGTCAAGAAGGAGATTGTTAGGCTTCTACATGCCGGTATCATATACCCTATCTCCGACCGTCGCTGAGTTAGCCCGGTGCATGTTGTACCCAAGAAAGGAGGAATGACGGTGATTCGTAACGAGAAAAACGAGCTCATACCCACGAGGACCGTCACGGGGTACCGAATGTGCATCGACTACCGAAAACTGAACAAGGCCACAAGGAAGGATCACTATCCTCTTCCTTTTATTGATCAGATGCTCGAGAGGCTGGCAAAGCATAACTACTTTTGCTTCATGGACGGGCACTCCGGTTTTCTTCAGATCCCCATCCATAATGATGACAAGGAGAAGACAACTTTTACTCGTCCATTTGGGACATACGCTTACAGGAGAATGCCATTTGGGCTTTGCAACGCCCCGGCTACATACCAAATATTAATGTCTGCAATATTCTCCAACTACTCCCAGGATATCATGGAGGTTTTCATGGACGATTTTTCCGTCTATGGAACAGAGTTTGCCTCATGCCTCCGCAATCTAACTAAAGTCCTGGAGAGGTGTCAAGATAAGGGTCTAGTTCTAAACTGAGAGAAATGCCATGTCATGGTCCAAGAAGGAGTTGTACTGGGACACGTCATTTCTTCAAGGGGGATCGAGGTAGACAAGGCAAAAGTAGAGGTGATTGAAAAGCTTCCGCCTCCACTCAATCTTCGAGGGGTCCATGGTTTTTTAGGGCACGCGGGATTCTACCGCCGCTTCAAAAAAGACTTCTCCAAGATTTCCAGGCCGTTGACTCAACTCCTTGTGAAGGATGCACCTTTCGTCTTCAACGACGAGTGTATGGAAGCCTTCCGCCTTCTGAAGCAAGCCTTGATTTCCGCACCCGTGATTCAGCCACCGGACTAGAACCTACCTTTCAAGTTAATGTGCGATGCTAGCGATTACGTCGTTGGAGCTGTCTTGGGGCAGAGGAAGGATAAAAATCTGCATGTTATATATTATACGAGCAAGACCATTGACGTTGCCCAAAGAAATTATACGACCACAGAGAAAGAACTGCTAGCAGTCATCTATGCCTTGGACAAGTTCCGGCAATATCTCGTTGGTGCCAATGTAATCATGCACACGGATCATGCGGCTCTCAAATACCTTTTGAGCAAGAAGGAGGCTAAGCTGCGGCTCATTAGGTGGATTCTCCTCCTCCAGGAATTCGACCTGGAGATCAAAGACAAGAAGGGGGCGAAGAATGTCGTTGCCAATCACTTGTCCAGAATGCCTACTCTCGATTTGAACGCTACTCCGGTTGACGACTCGCTCCCTGATGAGCATCTCTTCTCCATCTCTTCTGCTTGGACTCATTGGTACGCCGACATCGCAAATTATCTGACTTGTGCCATCGTCCCCCACAACGTGAGCTATCAGCAGAAGAAGAAATTCTTTCATGAGGTCCGTAAATTTTATTGGGACGACCCTCATTTGTACAAGACCTGTAATAATGTGGTGATACGAAGGTGCATTCCTGAAACTGAGGCGACCTCCATAATTTCCCATTGCCATGATCAGCAATGTGGAGGACATGCGAGCGCTTATAAGACGACGACGAAAATCCTTCAGAGTGGGTTCTATTGGCCAACCCTCTTTAAGGACACCCACGCTTATGTCCAGGATTGCGACAAATGCCAAAGGACGGGAAACATCTCTAAGAGGAACGAGATGCCTCATCACTACATTTTAGATGTCGAGATCTTCGACGTGTGGGTAGTCGACTTCCTGGGACCGTTCCCCTCATCCTCTGGAAATCAGTATATCTTGGTAGCAGTGGTCTATGTGTCGAAGTGGGTAGAAGCGATAGCCAGTCCTACTAATGATTCCCGGGTGGTCGCCAAGTTCTTTAAAAACAACATCTTCCCGCGGTTCGGCGTACCTCGAGTTTTAATCAGTGACAGAGGGAGCCACTTTATAGAGAAGAAGTTCGAAGCTCTCTTGAAGAAGTACGGGGTACAACACCGAATCGAACGTGCCTATTACCCGCAGACTAGCGTCCAAGTGGAAGTTTCTAACAGGGAGATCAAGAGCATACTGGAAAAGGTGGTGGCCAACTCTAGGAAGGATTGGTCATCAAAACTCTCTGACGCGCTCTGGGCTTACAGGACGGTGTTTAAGACTCCGATCGACACAACCCCATACCGGCTTGTCTACGGGAAGGCATGCCATCTACTAGTGGAATTGGAACACAAGGCATTTTGGGCAATCAATAACCTAAATTTTGACGCCAAGGAGGTTAGAGGCCACCGACAGCTACAACTTAACGAGCTCGACGAGATCCGGCTTAATGCTTATGAAAATGCCCGGATCTACAAGGAGAAGTTGAAGCGGTGGCACGGTAAGTGCATCCTGAAGAGGGAATTCATGGAAGGAGACTTGGTTCTCCTATTCAACTCGAGGCTGAAGCTTTTTCCTGGAAAGCTCAAGTCAAGGTGGTCGGGACCCTTTCGCGTCACCAAGGTCTTCCCGCATGGAGCTATTGAGATAATGGAAAGAGATGAGCCATTCAAAGTCAACGAGCAGCGCCTAAAACACTATGCGGTAGGAGAACCAGCATTCTCTCCGGTCAGAGTCTCAACGACCGACGACTCATCTTCAAACCCTCCAGATCCTAATTGACCACCAAAAGAGGCGTCGAGCAAACGACGTTAAACAAAAGTGCTTCATGGGAGGAAACCCATGTTCTAAACCCTCATCTTTGTTTTTAGGATTATTTTTAGGTTTATTTTTCTTATTTTGTTGAATAAATTCAGCCACGGGAACTTTTGCCGAGAGACTTAGGCCATTTGTGAAATTTTGCAGGAAACAAGTCCTCAACCGATCGGTTGACCACTCAACCGATCAGGTGAGACGTATCAGACAATGGCCTGTATCTGTTCTCCAGCAAATCGGTCGGGTGAAACAAACTGAGACCGGGTGGCTGATCGTGTGAGAAGTGCAGAAGTCTCGGGAAATTTTCGAAACATACCCAACCGATCGGGTGAACCCTCACCAGATCGGTTTGCTTTCGCCCCTATATATACTCCCCCTCACCCGACTTCGTTCACCCAACCCCCAAATTTCCGTTTGCGCATTCTCCCTCTCTCCATCTTCCAAATCGATCTCCTCCAGCAACCCCTCCACCCCTAGATCCACTCCCTCACTCATTCCCATACTCCCCCACCATCACCACCCTTCCCATCAACAACATTCACCTACCAAACGTCCAAACCCTAACCCTAGCCCCCAAATTTTCGAAAATTTCAATTCTTGTCGAAAATTTCAATTCTTGTTTCGAAAATTTTCCCAAATCACTTCCTCATACCGCGTGGGGTCTTTCGGGTGCTTGGTCTTACAACATTGATGGGTAACCTCTTTCCATTCTTCACATTTCTTTCATTATATGCAATGTCTTGAATTTGTGTTTGCACACTTCATCTGCTTCATCATCTTCATAGACACCATATCCCACTTTATCATTCTTCCCCACGCCTTCACCATGTCTGGGAAGGGAAAGGAGATTGCCTCGTCGTCATGCAGACATCCCCTATACGGCCCTTTTCCCCTTCTTTCCTTGGCATAAACCCTTCTTCTGAAGAGCAATCCGATCGTTTGCAAGCCCTTCTTCATCGCCGGATGCGACCTACTCTTTTCACCGATTCCCCCACTCTCGAATCTCTTGGACTCTTTCGGGGTGTCAGCGCACTTTTTCGCTTCATAGGTTGTGATTTCCTTCTGCGGACCCACGCCCATACACACATGCATCTCACACTTGAGTTCCTCAGCTCTCTTGAGGTGTCCGATTTTGGTTTCACCTTCCGTGCCTTCAATTGCGATTTTACCATGAGTTTCAACGAGCTTAACAATATTCTGAATTTCACTCACCCCGATCGTCATGTTGAATGCTCAACTCATGATCGGTCTGACATCTTTTCTCACCTTCGGGCAGATGGTGTTTGGCAACGGTTCACACGATATACCACCTTTCCTTCGGTAGCTCTTGCATCCTACATCATTCACCCATGCTACTGCTTTGCCCATTGCTTCCTTGCCAACACCGTTTTCTTCCGCGTGGATGTTTCCACGGTGTCTAGGGATAAGCTCTTCTTTCTTTATGCCATGTTCCACGTTCGGATTCATGGACATATCCCTATGCCCATAAACACCGCTCATTGGATCATCCACAAGATCTTATTTGTTAGCCGCGCAACTTCTGGTTCTATCTGCTGTGGTGGGATGATTACTCTTATCGTCAGTTGTGTTTTGAGGATGCCGCCCCACCTCCCTATTGTATCGGGGCACAGTCGCATCAATCGTGACTATTTGATTGATATCAGCATGCTCACTCCTTTTGGTGAGGAGCGTGCAGTCTACCTTTATAGTCCTGCCTGCACTGCTTTTTCCATCCTCCCACCATCATCTCCTGAGAGACTCCCCATTCGCATTTCGCATCTACCATGGGAGTTCTACCCGGATCCTTGGTATGCCACTCTCGTACATTTTCCACCATTGGATCCTCCCGATTGGCACACGTATGTCGGTTCACCCGGTGCGATCATTATCCACCATGATCCACCTATAAATTTCGACCATGATCCGCCGGTGATCCAGCCCATTGCCCCTCCTACTCCTATCGGCACACCCTCTCTTTCATCCTCTGAAGATTCCTTCTTCCACTATTCACCACCATCCTCACCATCTCCCTACCATTCTACCGACAGCGACTCCGATTGACTTTCCCCATGCATATTTCTGCATCATCATGATTATATCTTATTGCTAGCATTATCATGTCTAGCTTGGGGGAAGTCATTTTTTCTGTATGTTTTCGTGTGATTTTTTTCTTCATGTGTGCTTGTTTATATATGTCGTGTGGTGTGATTTTCTTTATTTTTCCTGTTTCGTATGTGTGCTTTTCTTGTTTTTCATTTCTTTTTGTGTCGGTGCGTATTCCCCCACATTTTCATTGCCCTCCCATATTTACTTCTAATGCATTGAGGGAAATGCAAGTTTTAGCTTGGGGGAGTCGCACTTCGTGCGTCATTTGTGTCGTTTTCTTCGTTTTTTGAGTCGTTTTCATCGTGTTTTTCTTTTTTCTTCTCATCTTTTGATCTCTTTTTCCTAGAGATGACTCCATATGATGAATTGCCACAGAATCACACACACACCTAGCATGGCTTCGATAATCACATTTACTAACCCTAGGAAGCTGAGTCCTCTTACATTTCATGCATCGTGGGTCCAATTAGCTTTTATGTGAGTCGTGTGTCGTGCCTAGCTGTTTGGTGTGCTTCTACTTTGTGATTTTGATTTATATACCTGTCCAGGAATGACCCATAGATTATCATGCTTCGATTTGAATATGCGGTATTTGCTTCTTCTGTCTGCTTCTATATGCATGAATATACATATATCGTATGCTTCATTTCGCATGTGTCCAGATTCCACGATTAGGACTAGGATAACCCATTTAGCCTATGCTCCGAATAGCGAAAAAATCTCCTGTGTCCAAGTGTTTAGAATTCGATTTCTTTTTTATTTTACTTGGTGCAAATCCACTCGTCGTGTACCGTTCTCCCACTTGGGAGAGTACACACATGTATATACCCCAAAATCCAAAAATCCAAAAAAAAGAGAAAAGAAAAGCCCAAAAAGGAAAGAAAAGAGAAAAGAAAGAAAAAAATATATATGTGTATAGCCAAAAAAACCAAAAAAATACGTATATCCAAAACCCAAAAAAAATGAGTGTGAATATTTTCCTACCTACCGAGAATAAAGGGAAGGCGAGAGTTTGCACCGTGTGTTCTACTCCACATCATCTCAACCCCCATCGTTTTCGAAAACACTTGGAATAAGGACTTTCTAGCTATTATCTAGGCGATAGTGTGGTGATTTCTTAGTCCCTATCTATGGAGTCCCTGACACATGTACGCTTCGATTCTTACTCTTCTCATGCATGCTTGAGCTATATATTCGTCGCTTATTTCAAATCAAATCGATATTTGGGTCTTTCTTGGATTTGTATATATGGAGCTTATTGCACAATGTAGATAGTGACATCGTCTGTTAGCACACGACCATACTCACTCGCGCTTCACCGCGTGGGCCCATGACACTTGTCTGGACTCGTTTTCTTTGGTTTAGTGTGGTGATTTGTCGTTTGCTTGCTTGGTGTGACATTTTTGAATTTGTTGGCCCTGACGGGCGATTTAGGATTTAGATTTCTCTTTTTCTCTCTTTCTCTCTATTTTCTCCCTCCGAGCACCTACTCTCTGACGTCCCCGGCAGCTTTTGAGCATGCAAGTGTGCAATAGGCTAGGGGATACCAGATTTAAATATTTATACCGCAAGCGCACGGTGTTGTAGTGTGGCTTGGGGGGCGAACACAGGGAGGCGTGGTTGTGCTTGTGTCAGAAAGGAACCGATTCAGCCTATGGGTGAGCTAGCCCGAATCGATAGATGGTTTGTCACAAATTGTAGATACGAGGGATAAGCAATATAAAAGGAAACCCAGGACTTCGGTTTCCACCCTATCATGTGTTCTCACTACTACGACCGACGGATAGGAACACGATCAGAATTAGGGTTTAATGGTGAGACGTTGCCTCTAAGAGTGTTACCAGCGTCCCATGGGCTTGATATTCCGGTCGGTGCACAGGATGATACGCTGGACTACCCGGGTTCGGTCAGTGGGCATTCCCATGTCCATTAACACTGACCGACTCTGGGAGCACTAAGCTCGCAACACTGACTCCCAACATCTCATCCTGCCGTTCCCACGCGCTAGGATTCGATGCCTACGCTAAGGGCGTGAGCTATGGCTAGGGAGTCAACTGCCAAGTTTATTCCCCCTTGGCCCAACGGTCAAAGGCGGTCTTTTTCCCGCTGATGACAATGAAACACCCCGCGTAACCAATAAATTCCTATTCCCTATCGATTTCCTAGTCATATAGACGCATTAGGGATAACCCACGAAGGGGTTTCCACCAAAATCCAAGATTT
The DNA here is from genome assembly GCA_030789695.1 of Scilla litardierei. Classification (NCBI taxonomy): domain Eukaryota; kingdom Viridiplantae; phylum Streptophyta; class Magnoliopsida; order Asparagales; family Asparagaceae; genus Scilla; species Scilla litardierei. The sequence continues at coordinate 755,154,689 of CM061142.1, read as the reverse complement.
GGAAACTACTCACACATTTTAGTTAAAAAGCGATCTAAACGAAAATCGACCGTTGAAATCATAATCAGACAATTGAAATGAAGTAGTAGTAATGCCATAAAGATAATATCACAGTTTCATAAAGATCAGAACACTTACAACAAATAACTATAAAATTCCAGCCGTCACAATAGAAAAAAAAGACAGAAAAATACACAGCTCTCGTTTCTGAAAACCTAGGGCAGTTATATATAGAAAACGACGTCACCCGATCGGTTGAAGAATCAACCGATCGGGTGACCTGCTTTGTTCTTCGGCAGCAGTCTTCAGAACTTCATCCGCTCATGCGACACGATCGGTTGGCGCAAGCGGCTCGTCGTTTGGATCTTGCGGTCATCAGGTGAACCGATCGGTTGAGTAAATCAACCGATCGGTTGGAAACATCGCCCAAAAGAACAGAAACTTCAGTCGACTTGGCATGGTCAGCGGTCGTCGGGTGAGCTCTCCGGGTCGTCTGTTGGAAGAATCGTCTACAGATGAACAGATCGGGTGAAGATCACCCGATCGGTTGGAATTCAGCTCCAAATACCCGAGAAGTCAGTCAGGCTGAACCGGTCGTCGAAGCGGTCGGTTGATCCTCGTTTCGCTTCAGCTACAGTCCGGGTCGGATACACGTGCATCACCCGATCGGTTGGCTGTGTCCAACCAATCGGGTGGGGGGCTGAAAGATGGCAATCTTGGTCGTTTGAGCCCCTGGATCGCGTGTGACTCCTCCCGTTGCTTCGGGGACTTATGATATCTTCGTTATGTGTCCTCTACGCGGGCAATCTTCTGAAAACCCACAAAAACAAGGAGAAGTGAAAGAAAAGTAGAAAACACGAGAAAATTGTTACGGGACGACGGAGAATAACGGAAAAACACAAAGAAGACGTGCACGAATATATAAAATATATACACACGTCAAAATTCCCCAAGCTGAACCCTTCCCCATCCTCGAGGAAGACGAGTGAGAGTAGGAGCTCGGAGGGAGAAAATAGAGAGAAAGAGAGAAAAAGAGAAATCAAAATCCTAAATCGACCGTCAAGGCCAAAAAAATCAAAAACGCCACACCAAGCAAGCAAACAAAAAATCACCACACTAAACCAAGGAAAACAAGTCCAGACAAGTGTCGTGGGCCCACACGGTGAAGCGCGAGTGAGTGTGGTCGTGTGCTAGCAGACGGTGTCACTATCTACATTGTGCAATAAGCTCCATATACACAAATCCAAGAAAAGACCCAAATATCGATTCGATTTGAAATACGCGGCGAACATATAGCTCAAGCATGCATGAGAAGAAAGTAGGAATCGAAACGTATCATGTGTCAGGAACTCCACAGCTAGGGACTAGGAAATCACCACACCATTGCCTAGATAATAGCTAGAAAGTCCATATTCCAAGTGTTTTTGAAAACGATGGGGGTTGAGATGATGTGGAGTAGAACACTCGGTGCAAACTCTCGCCTTCCCTTTATTCTCGGTAGATAGGAAAATATTCACACATTTTTTTGGGTTTTTGGCTATACATATACAAATTTTTTTTCTTTCTTTCCTCTTTTCTTTTCTTTTTGGGTTTTTCTTTTCTCTTTTTTTTTGGATTTTTGGATTTTGGTGTATATACATGTGTGTACTCTCCCAAGTAGGAGAAGGTACACGACGAGGGGATTTGCACCAAGTAAAATAAAAAAGAAATCGGATTCTAAACACTTGGGCAAAGGAGATTTTTTCGCTAATCAGAGCATAGGCTAAATGGGTTATCTTAGTCCTAATTGTGGAATCCCGACACATGCGAAGTGAAGCATACGATATAAAATATTCATGCATGTAGAAGCAGACAGGAGAAGCAAATACCGCATATTCAAATCGAAGCATGATAATCTAGGGGTCATTCCTAGGACAGGTATATAAATCAAAATCACAAAGTAAAAGCACACCACAAGCTAGTCACGACACACGACTCACAAAAAAGCTAAGTGGACCCACAATGCATGAAATGCAGGAGGACTCGGCTTCCTAGGGTTAGTGAATGTGATTATCAAAGCCATGCTAGGTGTGTGTGTGATTTTGTGGCAATTCATCATATGGGGTCATCTCTAGGAGAAAGAGAATGAAAAGAAGAAAAGAAAAAAGAAAACCACGATGAAAACGACTCAAAAACGAAGAAAAAGACGCAAATGACGCACGAAGTGCGACTCCCCCAAGCTGTAACTTGCATTGCCCTCAATGCAATAGCAGTAAATACGGGAGGGCAATGAAAATGGGGGAATACGCACCGACACAAAAAAGAAATGAAAAACAAGAAAAACACCCATACGAAACTGAAAAATAAAGAAGATCACACCACACGACATATAAACAGAAAATAAAGGATACAAAATCACACCACACGACATATATAGACAAGCACATATAAAGAAAATCACACGACAACACACAAGAAAATGAGACTTTTCCCAAGCTAGACATGACAATGCTAGCGATATGATATGATCATGAAGATGCATAAATATGCAATGGGGAAGATCGGAAAAGAAAAAGAAATAAAATAGCAGGAGAGGAATCGTCCTCGTCCTCCTCGGTGGAAGATGTGGGGGATACGGGGGAGTGGATGGGGGAAGTGACTGGTGTCTGGAGAAGTGGAGAAAGGGGACGAGGTGATGGATGGGTGGGTGCGGAGGAAGTGTGGACGATGGGTGGTGTGGAGGTGATGATGGTGAGTGGTAGTGAAATGGCGACCAATGCGGTTGTGGATGGTGGGGGTACGGGGGTAGGAGAGGAAGGAGGGGGAAGTGATCGCGATCGCACCTGCAATTTCTTGAGCACGTGTATGGGGTGATGGAAGTGGATGGTAAAGGATCTGTGGGGGCAACTGCAGTGGTCGTGAGTGGATGTGAAGTGGAGGGAATGGAAGTGGTGGTGGGAGGGGATGGATGTGAAGGTGGGGGTGAAGATCGTCGAGGGGGTGAGGGGGGTGGTGAGGGGGGTGGTGTGGGTGGAGGTGGTCCGTAAACGTGCGTGAGAATGTGGAGGATGGTGGCCACGTTCCTCTCAAGTGCGAGGAAACGTGGGTGAGTGAAGATGGAAGAGGATGGGACCGAGGAGGTGGAAGAGGATGCGCCAATGCACTGTGAAGCTAACTCAGCCTCGAGACAGAGGCGAGTAGAGGTGGCTCGACGAAATGAGGAGGAGCTGGTAGTACAGACTGGAGAGGTGGTGACGGTGGTGGTGGGGACAGAAGCTGGGATGGCACTACTAGGCCCAGCCCCGGGGTCTCCTCGGGACACAGGAATGTCCTGCTCACCTAAGTGGGTAGCAGGGAAAGGTGGTCTGTGTGTGCCCGGGATAAATGGAAGACGTAACCCCCCTAGAAAGTCAGGATCAGGTGAGAATGTCCAATCTGCCACAAGCTGGATAGTCATGCGAGGGGGTTGGGCAGAATGGTATAAGGAGCAGGGGTGACCGTAATGGGAGGTGAAACGACCATCGGGTCGGGGCTTGATCATGTGTATATGCCGCAAGACATCAAGATCTAGACGTGTAGGTCCTGCGGTAGTGGGCAAATCTCGAGGGACGGCGATGTTGAACTGGGGATATGAAGCTATGATAGTAATAAGGCCCCGCAACAAATCTTGCCCTAGCCGGCGCGGCTAATCTCAAGAAGCTTGTGAATAAGCCAAGCATCGGCATGAATGGGAATGACATGGGCCCTAAAAGAAATCCCGTCATCACCGCGAACAAAAGCAAAGGTCATGGCCCACAAAATGAAAAGATCAGGGATGGTCATGGTACCCGACTCATCCCTGGGGAAAACGTGCAAGATATGATCCGGTGGGCCAGATGGAATATGGGGTGAATGATGGAGGAGGCCTTGGGCTTACCTCGAGGATAGTGATCGTGTAGGGTGAGACGGAACCAAAATTGATCGACGTCGAATTCGGGGGGATACCCGTAGGGACAGATAGCGTCGTCCCCAAGGATGGGGAAACCAAAGATGTTATTAATAGTATTCAGGTGGGTGCGAATGGTTTTATTACGGACGCGGAAAACGACGATCGACCCCGACTCACATACAAGGGAGGATAGAAATTCGAGTGTGAGGGAGGGGTAGGATACCGCGTTGGCGTTTAGGAAAGCTATCCAACCTAAATTGGCGAAGAGAGTCTCGACCTCGGTGAACACACCGAGATCGATACGTGTTTGGCCATGTGCAAATTTGGTGGATAGGTGCCCCCGTGCATCGAGTCTATGATAAAAATCTTTTTGTTCTTGACTCCTAAAATGGTGGCCACGCGGGCCCATCATTGGGTCCTCAGCTGGGATAATAGGTTGGGGTTTGGGTTGGGGTTGTGCAGGATGTGCAGGAGGAGGGCGTGAGTGTGGTGGACGTGAGGTCTTTCGTCTCTTGCGAGACGACCCCTCCTCACGCATAATACCCTTACCCTTATCTTTGGCCATGTGAATGTGAGTGTGTGAGTGAATGCAGGATACGATGAATGCACACAAACACAGGCAATTGAGCAAAAGAGTAAAACTAGGGCAAAATTAAAAATGGAGCTAAGGAGCGAAGTTACCCAATAGAGATGAAGATCCTTGCTCATAGATCACCCAACGCAGCGCAATGATAGGGAGTGTGAAGCCGCGACACTTCTTTTCAACAAATTTTCGAAGGGGGGGTTGGGCGGAAATTAGGGGTTTTTCTAGGGTTGAATGGAAGATGGAGAGAGAGATCGATGGAGGGAAGGAAGGAGAGAGTGGAGAGATCGATTGAGGGGTTGTGGGGGTCGGTTGAGGGAAGATCGTGGCCGGTTGGAGCTTGGATAAGTCGAAACGATGAAGGAGAGCGAAATCGGGTGAGGAGAAATGAATGGGTGAGGGCGGGGGGTATTTATAGGGTTTAGGTCGAACCGATCGGGTGAGTTTTCACCCGATCGGTTGATTATTATGTCGAAAATTTTGTTGAAAAGTGGCTACAGGCGAACCGATCGGTTGAGAACTCAACCGATCGGTTGGCCGCTTCACAATTTTTCCCGAGACTTCTGTGCAGCTCACCCGGTCAGTCACACGACCATGCTTCATATCAACCGATCGGTTGATTAAATCCTCAAATTTCCTGAGAATTTAGCCGTTCCCACATGGTCAGCCACCCGGTCTCAGCTTGCTTCACCCGACCGGTTCGTTGGAGAACAGATACATGCCATTGTCTGAATACGTCTCACCCTATCGGTTGAGTAGTTAACCAATCGGTTGAGGGCTTGTTTCCTGTAAAATTTCACAAATGGCCTAAGTCTCTCGACGAAAGTTTCTGTGGCTGGATTTATTTATCAAAATAGGAGAAATAAAGCTAAAAATAATCCTAAAAACAAAGATGAAAGTTTAGAGCATGGGTTGCCTCCCATGAAGCGCTTTTGTTTAACGTCGTTTGCTCGACGCCCGTAGATGATCTTCAAGGTGGACGGGGGTGATGCCCTAAGTTTGGCATCCATTCAGATTCTGACATGGTGGCCTTTGGTGTCGTCGGTGGTGACAAGTAGACTTGCTCGACGATCCTCCCTCCGTTGATGGTATCCGGAGGCTTCTCTCTTATATTGGAGTCTACCGCCACTCTTTTTAAAATCCGGATCAGCCCCATGTGCTCTTTCCCTTTTCTCCGCATCGGAGGAAACTTTTGGAATCCAGGAGGGATCGTATGTGACGCACCCGCTTCTCCAGAAACTTCGTCTTTCTTCAGACCGACATGTTCTTCTAAGTCCCCCAAACTGTCGGGGGGATTCCTTGAAAGAATTTCCCAGGCCCCAGCTTCCACAGCTCTTTCTTCTTCTATGTCCAGCATATTGCAACCAGGTTCATCCGGAGGGTGCTTCATTGATAACATCAAATCGAATTCGACCCTCTGGTCGCCAACGTTAAGGGAAAGCTTCCCTTTCTTCACGTCTATTAGCACGCCAGCGGTGGCCATGAAGGGCCGTCCAAGGATGATGGGTGTATGGGTATATTTAGGCATGTCCATCACCACGAAGTCTACCGGCACTTGTACTCCACTGACGTCAACAGGTAGGTCGTCCACTATTCCCACCGGGCATTTGACCGATCTATTAGCTAGTTGAAGGGTCATACCCGTAGGCTCGAAGTCTCCCATCCCTATTCTCCTGTACAGCGACAGGGGCATTAGACTGACGCTCGCTCCTAAATCCACGAGCGCCCGATGGATCTTCACTTCCCCTATTGAACAAGGGATGGAGAAACTTCTCGGGTCTTTTTGCTTGGGCGGATTCGCTCTCTGAATGAGAGCGCTGCATTCTGCCGTTAGAACGATCTTTTCCTTCCTGGACCCTCTCGTCACCAAATCCTTTAAAAATTTTGCGTATGAGGGAATTGTCTCAATAGCTTCAAGGAAAGGGATCTGCAAGCTTAAATCCTTGACCATAGCGAAGAACTTGCCATACTTTTCGTCTATCTTTGCTTGGGCAAGTCGTTGTGGAAAAGGCACAATGGATTTGAATACCTTGTGGCTCCCTTCCTCATCCTTCTTCTTCTCCTCTTCAGGGACTCCCTCAGGAGTCGTAGTCTTCAGTGACGAAGCGCCGTTGTCATTGGCTTTTTCAATTGGTTGCTCTACGATCAACGGTGCTTCCGGTTCCTTGGCGGGCACTCTTGTAGGAATTTGTGTTCCGCTTCTCAAGACGATAGCAGACACATTCGCATGATCATGCGTGAGTGCCAAAGTCTGGTTCGCCCCCCTTGGGTTCACTTTCGGTTGTGGCGGCAATAGATTTTGCGACCTTTGAAGATTCACCACCTGTAACCCCAGCTGGGTTACTTGCTCAGTGAGAGCCTTATGCCCCATCTCCAGCTTCAAATTGATCTTCTCCTGGTTTGTAATGTATTGAGTCAAGAGGGACTCAACCGGGGAGATGACACGCTGCTGGCCATACGGCTGCTGCTGCTACTGCTGCTGAATGGGCTGCTGGTTCCTTGGGGGATATTGCTGATACTGTTGTGGAGGCTGCTGCTGCTAAAACTGCTGCTGCTGTTGCCTAGGCGGCTGATATACTAGCTGCTGCTGCTGCTGAGGCGGCTGCTGATAGGGTGCCCGATAGCTAAAATTGGGGTGGTTCCGGTTATTGGGAGAATAAACCAGATTCGAGCTAGTCCTCGGTGGATAAGGCGCATTACCCGTCGGGTTGAAAAAAGCGCACTAGCTTGATCCACCGGTGGTGAAATGTCACCACCCTCGATGTCTCCCAGGACTTTCGCTTCCACTGCCGATACTTGTTGTGTGCCGGCACCACCAGCTCCTACCATGAGCGCTGAGATCTGGGTCGATAGCAAATTGAATTTGCTAGACAACTTGTCGACGTCCTCGACTCTATGAATTCCTCCAGATCAGGGTGTGGCACGCTCATCGTACCACCGCTCATTGTTCGATGTCATATTTCTAATATGTTCCCGGCATCTTCTTCACTTCTAGACATGAAGGACCCCCCAGCCGTGGCGTACATTGAAGACTTCAAGTCATCCCTCAATCCGTTGTAGAACAGATTAATTATCTGCCACTTGGAAAGCTCGTGATGAGGGGATCTTCACTGCATCTCTTTGTACCTTGTCCAAGCTTCATGCATGGACTCGTGGCTGGCTTGGGAGAAGGAGGAGATCTCACTCCTCAGGTTGATAGTCTTCTCCGGAGGAAAGAACTTAGTCAAGAACACATTTGAGAGCTTCTCCCAAGTATTGAAGGTGTTCGGGTCCTTTCCACTAGCCATTGCTTGGCCTTATCCCACAGAGAAAAGGGGAATAGCTTCAGTCGGATAGCCTCAGTAGTGACACCATTAATCCGGAACGTGTCACACTTCTCTAGGAAGGAGTCCAGATGTTCGATAGGGCTCTCCATGGGTGCCCCAGAGAATTGATCCTTCTGGATCCATGTCACTAAGGACGGCTTAAGCTTGAAGCTCTGTGACGTAATAGCAAGAGGTCGGATGGAGGAGGTGGACCCGATGGATGGCATCGAGTACTCCAGCAGGGACTTATGCGGTGGGGGTATTCTCCCCCATGTCTTCAGACTCTTCTCTTCTTCACCTCTCTACGTTTAGATGCCTCAGGGTGGCGTTTATCTCCGGATCAACAGGAATCAAGTCGTCAAGACTCCTTGTGTTCCTGCGCATGAAAAGCAACAAACACCCGTGAAGCAAAAGTGGGATAGAAACAGATAAAAATAGAAAATAAAAATTAGAAAATAAAAATGAAAAAGAAGAATGCGAAAATTATCGCGAGATAGGGATACGACTAGACTCAAGGGTTCATCGGTCCTAAAATAACAAGCACGTTGCCTCCCCGACAACGACGCCATAAAGCTTGACGTCCCACGCTTGTGAGCATGTGCAATGTGTGCAATAGGATTGGGGGATACCAGATTTAAATATTTATACCGCAAGCGCACGGTGTTGTAGTGTGGCTTGGGGGTCGAACACAGGGAGGCATGGTTGTGCTTGTGTCAGAAAGGAACCGATTCACCCTATGGGTGAGCTAGCCCGAATCGATGGTTTGTCACAAATTTTAGATACGAGGGATAAGCAATATAAAAGGAAACCCAGGACTTCGGTTTCCACCCTATCATGTGTTCTCACTACTACGACCGATGGATAGGAACACGATCGGAATTAGGGTTTAATGGTGAGACGTTGTCTCTAAGAGTGATACCAGCGTCCCATGGGCTCGATATTCCGGTCGGTGCCCAGGATGATACACCGGACTACCCAGGTTCGGTTAGTGGGCATTTTCATGTCCATTAACACTGACCGACTCCAGGAGCACTAAGCTCACAACGAGGACTCCCAACATCTCATCCTGCCGTTCCCACGTGCTAGGATTCGATGCCTACACTAAGGGCGTGAGCTATGGCTAGGGAGTCAACCGCCAAGTTTATTCCCCCTTGGCCCAACGGTCAAAGGCGGTCTTGTTTCCACCGATGACAATGAAACACCCCGCGTAACCAATAAATTCCTATTCCCTATTGATTTCCAAGTCCAATAGATGCATTAGGGAGAACCCACGAAGGGGTTTCCACCAAAATCCCAGATTTGAAAACTACTCACACATTTTAGCTAAAAAGCGATCTAAACGAAAATCGATCGTTGAAATCATAATCAGACAATTGAAATGAAGTAGTAGTAATGCAATTAAGATAATATCAAAGTTTCATAAAGATCAGAACACTTACAAATAACTATAAAATTCCAGCTGTCACAATAGAGAAAAAAGACAGAAAAATACACAGCTCTCGTTTCTGAAAACCTAGGGCAGTTATATATAGAAAACGACGTCACCCGATGGTTGAAGAATCAACCGATCGGGTGACCTGCTTCGTTCTTCGGCAGCGGTCTTCAGAACTTCACCCGCTCACGCGGCATGATCGGTTGGCGCAAGCGGCTCGTCGTTTGGATCTTGCGGTCATCAGGTGAACCGATCGGTTGAGTAAATCAACCGATCGGTTGGAAACATCGCCCAAAAGAACAAAACTTCAGTCGACTTGGCACGGTCAGCGGCCGTCGGGTGAGCTCTCCGGGTCGTCTGTTGGAAGAATCGGCTACAGATGAACCGATCGGGTGAAGATCACCCGATCGGTTGGAATTCAGCTCCAAATTCTCGAGAAGTCTGTCGGGCTGAACCGATCGTCGAACCGGTCAGTTGATCCTCGCTTCGCTTCAGTTGCAGTCCGGGTCGGATACGCGTGCATCACCCGACCGGTTGGCTGTATCCAACCGATCGGGTGGGGGGCTGAAAGATGGCAATCTTGGTCGTTTGACCCCCTGGATCGTGCGTGACTCATCCTGTTGCTCCGGAGACTTATGATATCTTCGTTATGTGTCCCCTATGCGGGCAATCTCCTGAAAACACACAAAAACAAGGAGAAGTGAAAGAAAACTAGAAAACACGAGAAAATGGATACGGGACGACGAAGAATAACGGAAAAACACAAAGAAGACGTGCGTGAATATATAAAATATACATACACGTTAAAATCCCCCAAGCTGAACCCTTCCTCGGCCTCGAGGAAGACGAGTGAGAGTAGGAGCTCGGAGGGAGAAAATAGAGAGAAAGAGAGAAAAAGAGAAATCAAAATCTTAAATCGCCCGTCAGGGCCAACAAAATCAAAAACGCCACACCAAGCAAGCAAACAACAAATCACCACACTAAACCAAGGAAAACGAGTCAAGACAAGTGTCGTGGGCCCACGCGGTGAAGCACGAGTGAGTGTGGTCGTGTGCTAGCAGACGGTGTCACTATCTACATTGTGCAATAAGCTCCATATACACAAATCCAAGAAAAGACCCAAATATCGATTCGATTTGAAATAAACGGCGAATATATAGCTCAAGCATGCATGAGAAGAAAGTAGGAATCGAAACGTATCATGTGTCAGGAACTCCACAGCTAGGGACTAGGAAATCACCACACTATCACCTAGATAATAGCTAGAAAGTCTCTATTCCAAGTGTTTTCGAAAATGATGGGGGTTGAGATGATGTGGAGTAGAACACTCGGTGCAAACTCTCGCCTTCCCTTTATTCTCGGTAGATAGGAAAATATTCACACAGGTTTTTTGGGTTTTGGCTATACATATATAAATTTTTTTCTTTCTTTTCTCTTTTCTTTTCTTTTTGGGTTTTTCTTTTCTCTTTTTTTTTGGGATTTTTGGATTTTGGGGTATATACATGTGTGTACTCTTCCAAGTAGGAGAACGGTACACGATGAGGGGATTTGCACCAAGTAAAATAAAAAAGAAATCGGATTCTAAACACTTGGGCAAATGAGATTTTTTTGCTAATCAGAGCATAGGCTAAATGGGTTATCCTAGTCCTAATTGTGGAATCCCGACATATGCGAAGTGAAGCATACGATATAAAATATTCATGCATGTAGAAGCAGACAGGAGAAGCAAATACCACATATTCAAATCGAAGCATGATAATCTAGGGGTCATTCCTAGGACAGGTATATAAATCAAAATCACAAAGCAGAAGCACACCATAAGCTAGTCACGACACACGACACACAAAAAAGCTAAGTGGACCCACGATGCATGAAATGCAAGAGGACTCGGCTTCCTAGGGTTAGTGAATGTGATTATCGAAGCCATGCTAGGTGTATGTATGATTTTGTGGCAATTCATCATATGGGGTCATCTCTAGGAGAAAGATAATGAAAAGAAGAAAAGAAAAAAGAAAAACACGATCAACCGACCGGGTGATACATGCGTATCCGACCCGGACAGCAGATGAAGCAAAGTGAGGATCAACCGATCGGTTCGACGACCGGTTCATCCCAACAGACTTCTCGAGAATTTGGAGCTGAATTCCAACCGATCGGGTGATATTCACCTGATCGGTTCATCTGTAGCCGATTCCTCCAAGAGACGACCCAGAGAGCTCACCCGACGTCCGCTGACCGTGCCAAGTCGACGCAAGTTTCTGTTCTTTTGGGTGTATTTCCAACCGATCGGTTCACCTGATGACCGCAAGATCCAAACGACGAGCCGCTTGCGCCAACCGATCGGGTCACGTGAGCGGGTGAAGTTTCTGAAGACCGTAGCCGAAGAACGCAGCAGTTCACCCGATCGGTTGATACTTCAACCGATCGGGTGAAGTCGTTTTTTATATATAACTGCCCTAGGTTTTCAGAAACGAGAGCTGTGTATTTTTCTGTCTTTTTTCTCTATTGTGACGGCTGGAATTTTATTGTAATTTGCAAGTGTTCTGATCTTTATAAAACTTTGGTATTATCTTAATAGCATTGCTACTACTTCATTTCAATTGCCTGATTATGATTTCTACGGTCGATTTTCATTTAGATCGCTTTTTAGCTAAAATGTGTGAGTAGTTCCCAAATCTGGGATTTTGGTGGAAATCCCTTCGTGGGTTCTCCCTAATGCATCATAGGACTAGGAAATCGATAGGGAATAGGAATTTATTGGTTACGCGGGGTGTTTCATTGTCATCGGCGGAAAAAGACTGCCCGTTGGGCCAAGGGGAAATAAACTTGGCGGTTGACTTCCCTGCCATAGCTCACACCATTAGCGTAGAAATCGAATCCTAGCACGTGGGAACGACAGGATGTGATGTTGGGAGTCATCGTTGCGAGCTTAGTGCTCCCGGAGTCGGTCAGTGTTAATGGACATGGGAATGCCCACTGACCGAACCCGGGTAGTCCGACGTATCATCCTGGGCACCGACCAGAATATCGGGCCCATGGGACGCTGGTATCACTTTTAGAGGCAACGTCTCACCACTAAACCCTAATTCCGATCGTATTCCTATCCACCAGTCGTAGTAGCAAGAGCACATGATAGGGTGGAAACCGAAGTCCTAGGTTTCCTTTTATATTGTTTAACCTCGTATCTACAATTTGTGACAAACCATCTATCGATTCGGGCTAGCTCACCCATAGGGTGAATCGATTCCTTTCTGACACAAGCGCAACCACGCCTCCCTATGTTCGACCCCCAAGCCACACTACAACACCGCACGCTTGCGGTATAAATATTTAAATCTAGTATCCCCAATCATATTGCACAATTGCATGCTCACAAACGGGGGATGTCAGTAATGACGAGATGGTTCCAAATTTGATATGCATTCTTACATGTGCATATCTTGTTGAACTCATTCGGGTCCAACACACAATGAAGAGCGTTCTTTGCTTTTGCGTTGTTGACTTCGTCGGATTTTTCGGAAGTCGTCCATTTTTCAAAATCCTCTTCGGTGGGCTCGACGTATTCCTTGTAGAGGATTCTCCAAAGGGAAGCATTCCTTAGGAACATCTCCATCCGGCATTTCCAATAGCCAAAGTTCGTGCCATTGAAACACGGAGGACACACCGTTGATTGACCTTCAAAAAGAGTGGACGCTCCATCACGATCGTGATTGTTGTACGAAGGCGGTGGGGGAACGTTCTTGTTGTTGGATGCCATAGCAATAACCTTGCGCTCTGATACCAATTGTAAGGACCCTGGCTATGGAGAAAACACTAGAAGGGGGGTTGAATAGTGTTTAAGCAATTTAAAAAGATAGTTACACCAATTTAAATTCCTAACCAACAAAATAGTGCGGAATAGAAATTAAACCCAAAATGAAACAAATGCAAATGCAAGGATGTTTCTAGGGTTCGGATTACCCAAGTCACTTCCTGACTTGTTCCCGGTAATCCTACGTCCCTTCCACCCGGATACCTCCGGATACTCAAGTTAGAACCCTAACTTGAGGTTTCCTTATAACCCACTTGTAGCAACCCTACAAGTGAAATTGAAATACAATCGATTGACCTTGACTCCCACAACTTGGGAGCAAGCAAACCACTCTCACAACCCAAGAGTGAATTCAAATAACGAAAGTTATGAAATATGAAAGCAACACGTACAATCACTTATGTCTTGAAGTAGAACTTGAAGGAGAAGTGTGTTGTATGTTGAAAGACTCTCTTGGAAGAGAGGAAAGCCCTTTCTTTTGACTGCACCAAATGCCTAGAAGATGTCTCTTTGATTCTAGGTTAGAGAGCAAGAGATTGAAGATTGGAATTATTAGGTCTTTCAGGTTTTTGAGAGCTTTGATCTTAAAAGATTTAGCAAAATGAAACTTGGAAGAATGAGTCACCTCTCAATAGAACAGTAGATGATCCTTATATAGGTTTCTCAAAACCCTACAACCGAATTCAGCAAAACCGCTTTGAAATCCGTGAGAAAACTCTCAACGGATAGAATCTGAGCTCGCGACAGTCGACTGTTAAGAAATCCACAGTCGACTGTTGCACAGTCAGATAGGGTAGGTGAGAATTCATAACGGTAACTTACCACGTGGATAGTCGACTGATGAGGCAAAGACAGTCGACTGTTGAACCAACAGGCGACTGTACATCCTACAGCAGGCGACTGGCCGAAGAATGGTAAGTAGATGAAATCTGTAAAACATCTGGGAGAACAGGACAGAGGACTGATAAAGAGAAGACATGTGACTGTTAATCAGAACATGCGACTGTAATTTCTTCTACAGACGACTGTCAAAACCCTGAGATTTTCCAAAGAGTTGAGTCAACAATTAGGCTCACAGACAGACGGCTGATGCATCATTGACAGTCGACTGATCCAATGGACAGTCGATTGTAAATCCAACATAAGTCGACTGGCCGAAATAAACAAAGAGACTAGGATTTGGGCAAAATACAGATAGTCGACTGATTAACGTAACACAGTCGACTGTCACTTGGACAGGTGCCTGTGAAACATTCATAAGTCGCCTGAAGAAATAAAACAGAGAAGCCCAAAACTAGACTGTAAAAGTTTGTGCATAACAAGCGACTGTAGTAGGAATGTCAATATTGCGGGTCGGGGCTGGTATTTAACTACCCAAGCTTGCCCTGACCCATCTACAGGCCGGGGCAGGGCGGGTCGTGGGCTGGGTCGGGGCGGATACTTTCTTACCAAAATCGGGTCGGGTCGGGTCGGGCCGGTCGGGTCTGGTCATTACTGCCATCCATATGAATCCCAAATAAAAATTTTATCTGTGAATTGGGAGAATTTTGATTTATTTGGTAATTTGGAATTGGGAATTGGCCCAATTGTGAGAACAATGGAATAGAGTATGAGTTATGTGTTATTCATTGTATGCATGGTCCGCATCAAAATAGGAAGGTTTTTAGAACCTCTATAGTTTACCGGGGCGGGCCGGGGCGCATACAAAGCCCAAGCTTGCCCCGACCCGGCTGCGGGCCAGGTTAGGCCGGGTCAAAACGGGGTCGGGCCGGGTCGGGCCGGGCGGGTCAGGCCATTACTGCCATCCCTTGACTGTAGAACAAAACACAGTCGACTGTTTTTGAGACAGGTGACTGTAAAACGTTCAGCAGTCGACTGTTATAGACATGACATGCACAATCTAGTTTGAAATGAATTGGAGTCAAAGGAAGATTGAACTAAAGACATCCTAAGACAGAAATGAAGATGTGTGTGTGTGCTCCAACAATGTTCTACTTCTAAGCTACATACTAGAAGAGAAATAGGATAGTTACATTTGACGAACTCTCTCTTCTATCCAACGCATGAGCTTGAAGTCTTCTAGGAGCTTCAATCACCATCTACAATCATCCAATCCATTTCATTTGCCTTCAATGATCTTTGATTGTTATCCATTGCAAGTAGATCTTCATAATAAGCTTAGGCAATGGATTAACTACAAAATAGGGGATTAGTCACAAGTATTTATGTTTGCTCATCATTAACACCAAGTAGGAGAAGTCTAATACTCAACAATTACTTGAGTGCTAACTTTCTTTTGCAGCAGCCTGCTACACAACGGCAAGTACGTTCCCTTTTCTTTTCATATATGTCATGTAGTTATATTATTCACTTGTATGCTATGTCATATACTTGCAAACCCTTACCATTCATGCTATGTCATGTGGATCGTCAAACTTATGGTACACAACAAGCCATCAGAGGTGTGGATTTCCTAATGTGGCACACATTGACGTGCTCCTCCCCATTTTTTAGGTACCAGATAGTTGCATCCCCATAGAGGTTGAGTTTTGAAGGTGGACAAGGTAGAGAGAGGGAGTTGTAGTTGTTAGCTTGAGTTATGTATTGGTTTGTCTCATGTAGTGTTGTATCATTGTATATGAATAAGTTATGCTTGAACATGATTGTGGTGGTGGTGGTGGTAGTTGTTGTTCATCATTGTTATGTGTTGACTCCTGTGGAGCATTACGTGTACTTTCCCAGCATGTGCGCAGTGGCCTGCTGGTTTTTGTTTATCTCTTTTCTCCTCTTTCTTTTCACACCCGCTGCTCTAGGAGAACCTGAGACGGATTCGTATTTCCCGAGTATCCTGGTGAGTAGGGCGTGACAACAAGGGTTATTCCTACACAAGGATGAAAACTCCCACAAAGGGAGAAACTAACTCTCACAAAGAGAGTTAGGGTTTCAAATAAAAGATGAAAACAAATAGACTCTTACCTATGCCTTGATGAGATGAACTTACTCAATGATGCAAGCAAGGCATGTAAGAGGATCTCCAAGTATTGAGATGTGCTTTGATTGCACTCGGAGGATTTTCCTTGAGCTAGCTTCAATGCATGAAGAGAATTAAGGCTCAAATGAGGGAAATGAAAGAAATAGGAGTGGCTTATTGATTCTCTATGATATTAGGTTCTCTCAAAATTGTGCTACTCTCAAGCGTAAGAGTTCGTGCAAGTAGTAAAGTTCCGGGAGTCCGGTTATCGTATCCTCGAGAGATATCCTGTTGCAACCTTAAGTTCAAATCAAGTGAGAATAATCGTAAAGAATCTAACTACTTTGAATGATGATGATTCAATGGTTTTGGATATGGTTTTTAAGTTTATGGAAAAATGAACAAAGAACGTTTTTTGTTTTTGAAAATATTTATAAGAAGTATGCACATGATATGGTTTCATTAGGATCCATGATATGCATTAGTTTGGTTGAATATAGTTAACTCAATGACATCTCTTTTTGGGAGAAATTCATTGGAAGATGCCTTTATTGGGCTTAAGCACGGTAATGAAAAAGTTAGTTGTTAACACAATAATCTTTATAAAATATGAAGTTTCCTTTTAGGAAGATCAAGATTTAGCGTTGTGGGGTAATCAACTATTCATTCAAACTCTTTTGGAAGATAAATGAGAAGTTTAATAGAAAAGATAAAAGGGTTAATAACGTAATACTTTGAAAGCGTAAAAACTCAACCAAACTAGCACAAATCATCTCCTAATTATGCCATACCATGTACAATCAAAATCTAGCCACTCATATTGAAAATAATAGAGATTATAAATATAATAAACATGACTTTATTCAAAGGAAAAGAAACTTGAAAGAAAACAAATGAGTTCAAAGAGATATAACCAATTACACCCTCCTTTCTTTGCAAATGAAACACCTTCTTCTTCTTCTAAAAATATTGTGAAACTCACTCACAATGCTCTCTAAAACTCAATAAACTCTCAATTTTGGCTATGGAATTCTATATGGAATAGTACATGAAAAGAATGAAGCTCTCCCCTCTTTAAATAGGCTTAGAATCCCAAGGGGTTTATGGTGCTTGGCTCTTCATTTTTCCACTCTTTATTTGAGAATAAATTCACTTGCCTCTTCATTTCCACACTCTTTATTTGAGCATAAATTTCCATGGCCCTTTATCTTCTGTCACTTTGGCTTCTGATCATGTAAATAAGTTGAAGAGACACAAATTGGTGGAATTTGTGTTGAATTATTTTTATTATTTTCTTTTTCTCTTTAATAAACATGAACTATTTTGCATTATACACAATGTATGAAATTGGGGTCTAATGAGGGGAAAATAATGTAATATTATGCTGCAATCACACCCCCAACTTGATATTTGCAAGTATCCAGCAAATTAGGCGATAAATTCGGATTAAATTAAAAACATCTACCAAACTAAGGATATTATCATGGCATACTCCAAAAGTTATTTTCAAATGATTTCAAAGGCAATATACACAATGTATGAAATAGAATAACATATGACACTCCCTTTAATCTAATCCAGAGAAGAGTAAAGTAGTAAGCATTGTATGCATTTGTAAGGATAAATCACAAATCATATCATAGTTTTCCATCTTCAAGGATTTGGTCAAAGTAATGCAAAGCATCTTCTAAGTTATGGGGGTTGAGATTGCATCACTCATGTTTTTTATTTATATATTTTTATTTTGCATACACGCGATAACGCTATGAAATGCAAATACGGCTACCTTTGTGTACACGAGATATTGCTATATAGACAAATGGCTAGAATGACCCCCTAAATCTCGTCTTTGGCATCATTCCCAGTGTTTCGTGGGGCCGCGACTACTCAACTTGACTAGGAGAATCATTCATTTATTCACTTATTATATTTCTCTCTCACTCTCAATTTGAGCTATTAACTCAACCACCTACTCTTAGGAGTCACCAAACATATTCAAATGGCCAAAATCATATCCAATTTAGAACCAGTCAACTTAATTGCTTCATCACACTCACACATAACAATAGCTTGCACTACACTATTCCCAAACTATTTCAAGGAGAGTATCACGACATATAAACTAGGTTCATACATGGCATATTAACATTTGACTCCAATATGGAAAAGAAATTAACACATGCCAATCAAACATCTATAAATCTGATACCAAGTAATAATTCGGCAAAATAGCATGTAATTGAGCATTTAGGGACTAAGCAAAAGGAATGCGATGAAAATGATGAATCCTTCTTAAAAATTTTTAATCATTCATTTATTTATTTATAGTTTTTATTTATTTTTTTAATAGAAGAAAGAAAAGTCTAAAAAAATAAGAAGAAGAAAAAAAGTCAAGTCTAAAGATGAGAAAAATAAAACCAAAAAAGTCTAATAATAATCTATACTCTCTCCCCCAACTTAAAATAGCATTGTCGTCAATGTAAGGGAGAGTAGGCATGGAGAGAAAACACATGATTAGTTGCCACCCGAAGGTGGGTCCGTGAGATCGATTGTGCTTGCCTCCTTGGTCCAAGGTTCATGAAAATGCTTCAATCGTTGACCGTTCACATTGAACTCACTTCCGACTTTCTCATTCAACAAAAGGACCGCTCCATGTGGGAAAACTTCTTTGACGATAAAAGGTCCAAACCACCTTGAGCGAAGTTTCCCAGGGAAAATGTGGAGTCTGGAATTGAGAGAAGAACTTTCTGGACTGGCATGAATTCTTTCCTAAGGATCATTCTGTCATGAATAGACTTCTTCCTTTCCTTGGATATTTTAGCGTCGTCGTAGGTATCTCTCCTCAGCTCCTCAAGCTCCAAAACTGTAACCTGCGAGAGGCAAAAGATGAATCAATATCAAAGTTCAATTTCTTAATAGCCCAATAAGATCTATGCTCCAACTCAACAGGTAAATGTCAAAACTTTCTAAAGACTAGACGGTAAGGAGACATCCCTAAAATTGTCTTGTATGCCATCTTGTAGGCCTACAATGCTTCAGGTAAGCGCAAACTCCAATCCTTCCTTGATGGATTCACCGTCTTCTGTAGGATCCCTTTAATCTCTCTATTCGCCAGCTTTGCTTGACCATTGGTTTGGGTGTGATAAGGAGTAGAGACTTTATGTGTGACCCCAAACCTTTTCATTAAATTGGCGAATAAGCAGTTGCAAAAGTGAGACCCTCCATCACTGATCAAGGCCTTGGGTGCTCCAAACCTAGAAAAGATATTCTCCTTGAGAAATTTGAGCACGATTTAAGTATCGTTCGACCTGCAAGAAATAGCCTCCACACATTTAGAAACATAATCAATGGCAACCAAGATATAAGCATATCCATATGAAGGTGGGAAAGGTCCCATGAAATCTATACCCCAGCAGTCAAATATTTCTATCTCCAGATTGGGGTTTAATGGCATCATGTTTCGCCTTATAATTCCTCCTAACTGTTGGCGTGGTTTGCATGTCTTACAATACCGAAGTGTATCCTTAAACATGGTTGACCAATAAAAGCCACATTGCAAGATTTTAGTCACAGTTTTATTTGCAGAGAAATGTCCTCCACACACCCCATCGTGACAAAATTGTATCACGCTACCTATCTTATGGTCTGGGATGCACTTACTAATAATTTGGTCATTATAATATTTATAGAGGTATGGATCATCAAAGAAAAAGTATTTTACCTAGTTCTTGAACATTTTAACATCTTGAAATGATCAAGTTTCAGGGGTCTTACCAGTCACTAGATAATTTACTATATCTGTATACCATGGCAAGGTAGATACGCTAAAAAGATGCTCATCAGGAAAGGAGTCCTCCAAGGGGACTTCTGCTGAATCAAGGCCGACTGTCAATCACGATAGGTGGTCAACTACTAAATTATCCATGCCCTTCTTGTCCTGGATTATGACATTGAACTCCTGTAACAATAAAATCCATCTTCTTAGTCGAGGTTTAGCATCTTTTTAGACAATAAATATTTTAAAGCAGAGTGATCCGTGTAAATCAAGATAGGAGATCCAAAAATATAACTCCTGAATTTTTCCAAGGCGAACACTACATCCAGCAACTCCTTCAATGTGGTCGTATAGTTCCTTTGAGCATCGTTCATTGTTTTGCTGGCATAGGAAATAACCATTGGGTGCTTATCTTTCATTTGTCCTAGCACTGCACCAACTGCATAGTTGCTAGCATCACACATGATCTCAAATGGTAGGGACCAATCTGGAACCTGTAAAATGAGAGCAGAAATTAGCAACTTCTTTAAAGTATCAAAAGAATGTTGACACTCAGGTGTCCAATTAAAATCCACATTTAGAATTAGTAAGTTGCTAATAGGGCGAGAAATGGCACTGAAATCTTTAATAAATCGCCTGTAAAATCCCGCATAACCAAGAAATGATCTGACGTCCCTCACACACTTAGGACTTGGTAGCTTCTCAATTACTGCTACTTTGGCTCTGTCTACCTGAATTCCAGCGTTTGAAACTACTTGACCAAGGACAATGCCCTCAGTGATCATGAAATGGCATTTCTCCCAATTCAATAGGAGGGGTTTCTCAATGCACCTGTCAAGAACTCAAGCCAAGTTAGCTAAACAATCATGAAAAGAGCTACCATACACAGAAAAGTCGTCCATGAACACCTTTACTATTTTCTCAGCCATATCATCAAAAATACTAAGCATGCATCGCTGAAAAGTAGTAGGAGCATTATTACATAGACGAAACAACATTTTGTTAAAAGCAAAAGTACCAAAAGGACAAGTAAAAGTCGTTTTCTCCTGATCCTCTGGTGCAATCGCAATCTGATAGTAACCTGAGTAACCGTCTAGAAACAATAGTACTCATGTCCAGCCACTCTCTCTAAAATTTGGTCAAGGAATGGTAGAGGGAAGTGGTCTTTCCTAATTCTGGAGTTCCTCTTTCTATAATCTATACACATCCTGCATCCTATGGTGGTTTAACAGGGATAAGTTCATTATTCTCATTTCTAACCACAGTAAGGCCCGACTTCTTTGGTACAACGTGGATGTGCCTAACCCATCTGCTGTCACATATTGGATATATGCTACCTGCATCTAATAATTTCAGAATCTTACCTTCACTACTTCTTTTAATATGGGGTTTAACCTTCGTTGTAATTCTCTATTAGGTTTGGCATCATCTTCCAAGTAAATGTGATGCATGCATACAATGGGACTAATTCCTTTAAAATCAGCAATGGACCAACCAATAGCCCTCTTACGCTTTTTCAAAATTTCAATTAAAGAGCTTTCCTGTTCTAAAGAGAGTTTAGACAATATTACCATGGGAAAGCTGTTTTCATCTCCAAGAAAAGCATACTTGAGAAAGGCAGGAATTGGCTTGAGTTCATGCTTTGGATCCTCCATTTTAGATGGTTTGGGAGTTGATGGATTATGAATAAAAAAAGAGTTAATGGATATGGCAAGGCCTCGAACCTAGGCTCACATATCGCATTTAGCTCCTTCACATTTTCCTGTAAACAAAAGACGTCATCAGAATCCTCCACAATTGTTTCAATAAAAGTAGAGTCATCAACAAATTCAGAGTATATGCAATCATTCACCAAAGAATCAATCATATTTACCTCTTCAACTTCATCATCCACACTTGGAAGCTTACATGTATTAAATATGTTCAAGTCTAAAGACATGTTTCCAAAAGTGATTTTTAATTGACCATTCCTACAATTAATTAGGGCATTACATATTGCAAGGAAGGGTCTACTAAGAATGATGGGAGTAGAATTTGTAGCTTGGGGTCCTTAGATGTCCAGGATTATAAAGTCTGCATGGTAATAAAATTTGTCTACTTGGACACGAACATCTTCAATACATCCCTTAGGAACTTTAATAGACCTATCAGCTAATTGCAATACAACAGATGTTGGTTTTTACTCCCCTAACCCAAGTTGTGTAAAAATGGGATATGGTAAAACATTGACACTAGATCCTAAATCCAATAAAGCATTTCTAATCTTTTAGTGCCAATATTACAAGTGATGGTGGGTGATCCAGGATCTCTAAATTTTGGTGGTGTGTTTTGTTGTACTATGGAGCTAACCTGTTCAGTTAAAAGGGCCCTTTTCTTCACATTTAACTTTCGATTTATTGTACAAAGGTCCATAAAAAATTGCGCATATATAGAGATCTGATTTATGGCATTAAGTAATGGAATGTTTATTTGGCACTTCAGAAAAATTTCAATCTCAGATTGATACTTATCTTTTTTTGTTTGAAGTAGCCGTTGAGGGAATGGTGCTGAAGGTACATATGGTGCAGACTCTTCCTCTTCAATGACTTTATTGTTCAGGCCACCATCAGTGCTCTCCTCCCGCACCTTTTCTTGCTGTTGAATCTCATCCTCTTGTTCAGGTTTGTTGCTTGGTGGAGCAGGTCTCTAAATTTCTCTCCCACTTCTGAGTGTGGTTACAGCTTGGCAAGGCTTTATGTTGTTGCCTACAGAAAAAGATGAGCTCATATTAGGATTAGGAAATGGTTGTGATGGAAGCTTACCTTTTTCCAAAGTTGCTGTAAGCTTAGCCAGGCTTTCGCTCATCTTTTGGTTTTGGGTCTGTTGAACCTGAAATTGAGCCTGTTGTTGTTGCATTTGTGCTTATTGTAGTTGAATAAGCTGCTGAAGTGCATCGCCAAATGGTTGCATCTGTTGTTCTTGTGTTGGCCCTTGATTCCTTTTCTGGTTCCCTCCTTGGTAGTTGTTGTTGAATTGTGGTTGTCTAAAGGGAGGAGTATCTTGTTGTTGCTGCTGTTGTTGTTGGGGTTATTAGGGTCCCCAATTTAAGCTGGGATTATTATGCCACCCACTATTGTTTGAATTGAAACCTTGGTAATTGGTTGATACTTGGTTTACCTCCGTAGGATTGCTTAACATGTTCTTCAAGGCTGGAAGTGTGGGGCAAGTACTAGTGTCATGGCCACCAACCTCGCAAAGCGCACCGCTTTGTTTGACCCCAACTCCATTGGATCCTTTCAAATGAGGGCTTGAAGATTCTTTGTGAGCAAAGCTTCCATCTTCGCTTCCATAGCATTCTCTGGCTTCAAAGTGTGCATCCCTCCACGTGATGGTTGGGAAGGTATTGAGATGGCCACCCTGTTGTACTCTGAAGTAGCGTCCCATGTTTGTGCATTCTCCGCTATCTCCTCCAAGTACGTCCAAGCTTCGTTTGACTCTTTATCGAAGAATCCTCCATTGCACATCATCTCTACAAATTGTTTCATTTGGGGTTGTAGTCCATCGTAATAGAAGCCAATAATCCTGATTTTATCAAAGCCATTATGTGGACATGCTAGCAGTAGCTCATTGAACCTTTCCTACGCTAGATGGAATGATTCCACACTTTTCTGGGCAAAGTTCATGATCTGCCTTTTCGATCCCTATGTCCTGTGTATAGGAAAGAATTTTTATAAGAATTCAGCTTGCAATTCAATCCATGTAGTGATAGAATGTGGTGGTAAGGCATTTAACCAGTTTTAGCTTTATCTTTTTGTGAGAATGGAAACGATTTTAGATATATCGTGTCTTCACTAGTATTTCCATCGAAACATGTTAAGCACACTTCCTCAAATCCTTTTATATGAAGATAAGGGGTTTCCTTGTCCATCCCATAAAAGGTGGGTAAGAGTTGGAATACCCTTGATTTGAAATTAAAAGAATTTGCATCAGTGGGTAAGATAAAGCATGAAGCTGTGCTATTCCTAGTGGGTCTGAGAAGATCTTTTAAAGTTCTAGGAACTCCAGTTTGCAAATTATTTTCATTGTTGTGACTAATGTTTTCATCATTGTTAGTATTATTTTCAGCCATTTCAAAGCGTCTAGTCAATCTCTGTGTCCTATGAGTCCTATGCCACATAAACCAATTTCAAGAACAAGTTCTTTTTTTATTTAAATATACTCTAATTTTTATGGGTTTTTATGATGAAGAAAGAAAAACAAAAATTTATGAACAACAAAGTGGAAAGCTATCACTGAAGGTCATCTGAATGAAATAAACTGTGGTAGCGAACCGTTCTCCCGGGTAACGGCGTCAAAAACTTGCTTCTCTCCAAATTGTGCTACTCTCAAGCGTAAGAGTTCGTGCAAGTAGTAAAGTTTCGGGAGTCCGATTATCGTATCCTTGGGAGAAATCCTGTTGCAACCACAAGTTCAAATCAAGTGAGAATAATCGTAAAGAATCTAACTACTTTGAATGATGATGATTCAATGGGGTTGGATTTGGTTTTTAAGCTTATGGAAAAATGAGCAAAGAACGTTTTTTGTTTTTGAAAATATTTATAAGAAGTATGCACATGATATGGTTTCATTAGGATCCATGATATGCATTAGTTTGGTTGAATATAGTTAGCTCGATGGCATCTCTTTTTGGGAGAAAGTCATCGGAAGATGCCTTTGTAGGGCTTAAGCATGGTAATGAAAAAGTTAGTAGTTAACGCAATAATCTTTATAAAATATGAAGCTTCCTTTTAGGAAGATCAAGATTTAGCCTTGTGGGGTAATCAACCATTCATTCATATTCTTTTGGAAGATGAATGAGAAGTTTAATAGAAAAGATAAAATGGTTAACAACGTATACCTTGAAAGCGTAAAAACTCAACATAACGAGCACAAATCATATCTCCTAATTATGACATACCATGTACAATCAAAATCTAGCCACACATATTGAAAATAATAGAGATTATAAATATAATAAACATGATTTTATTCAAAGGAAAAGAAACTTGAAAAAAAAAACAAATGAGTTCAAAGAGATATCACCAATTACACCCTCCTTTCTTTGCAAATGAAACACCTTCTTCTTCTAAAAATCTTATGAAACTCACTCACAATGCTATCTAAAACTCAAGAAACTCTCAATTTTAGCTATGGAATTCTATATGGAATAGTACATGAAACGAATGAAGCTCTCCCCACTTTAAGTAGGCTTAGAATCCCAAGGAGTTTATGGTGCCTGGCTATTCATTTCCCCACCCTTTATTTGAGAATAAATTCTCATGCCTCTTCATTTCCCCACTCTTTATTTGAGAATAAATACCCATGGCTCTTCATCTTCTGTCCCTTTGGCTTCTGATCATATAAATAAGTTGAAGAGTCACAAATTGGTGGAATTTGTGTTGAATTATTTTTATTATTTTTATTATTTTCTTTAATAAACATGAACTATTTTGCTTCCAAAATTTGTAGAAAATTCCACGAGCTCCGAAAAATACGAATAAATAGCCATTGTGGGCTCGAGCTCTACTCTGAAAAATATGAAGAAGCACAAATTAGTTTACAAGTTGTGCAAACTATGAGATTAAGCACTAATATTATATGATTTTCTGATTATTACTATACTGGAGCTCTTTTAGCACTTATGTATGCACAAATTGGGGGTCTAATGAGGGGAAAATAATGTAATATTATGCTGCAATCAATATTCAATGTTAACCAAGAGTTATAATAGAACTAACCCATCCTTTATATATGAAGCCAAGAAACCCCTAAAACCCAAGTAAAAAGCCAAACAAAGAATTCTGCAACTGCTAGATTTTGGCTTAAAACGTCATGGACAGGCGACTGCTGAAGAAGAATCAGGCGTCTGGTTTAACAGCTAGATAATCCCAACGACTATAATCTGAGCCAGGACATGCAACTGTAGAAGACTGCACAGGCACATGTACCACTGTGCAGGTGCCTGTAAAGGCATCATCAGGCGACTGTCACACATGATGGATTTGAGCCGAGAAAAAACAACTTACACACTTGTGCATTTAGGCGACTGATGAACAACGTCCAGGTGCTGGAAGGTTGACATGCGCCTGAGAAATGTACTTCAGTCGACCATCACACAAG
Source organism: Scilla litardierei (assembly GCA_030789695.1). Classification (NCBI taxonomy): domain Eukaryota; kingdom Viridiplantae; phylum Streptophyta; class Magnoliopsida; order Asparagales; family Asparagaceae; genus Scilla; species Scilla litardierei. The sequence goes on along the minus strand of CM061142.1, from coordinate 755,128,767 downwards.
ATGGAATAGAGCTCAAAATGACCAGTCACATACATTGGCACACTAAGTGACTGTAGAACAATGTTTTGGCGCTTGTTAGTTGACAGGCACCTGTCTTTTGTACTTCAGTCGCCTGTACCAAAAGCTCAAGTATGAGTCAAGGAATATTGACTTGAGCCTGTGCAGAACAGCCTTCTGTTGAAAGATGGCCAGTCGCCTGGTGAACACCAGTCGCCTTTCATGCCTTCAATAGGCGTCTTTTGGAAGTCCAGAAACTCCAATTGAGTTTCTGGCATGGAGAACCTATTGGATTAGGCTTTTACAAAGATCCTAAGGTTCGCTAGATGGTTAATGCATATGCATGAATGAGTGACCATCTAATCAAGGCATCCTAACTGACACAAAGAAGTAAAAGTATAAATGTAAATATTACATGGATTACATTCATTTACTTCTAAGTGCACTACTCTTCAACCTTGAGTAGCCTAGATTCTCCCAATCATCTTCCAAGCATTGGCACCTCTTAATGAGTTTTCTTTCATCAAGTTCCAAGATATGGCAATGCTCCATTTGATGTCCATCCTTGCATCAAGCTTGTACCGAGATGGATTTGCCCTCGAGGCAAATTTATATCGATGTATTTGTACAAGCTGTAGGAAGATATATGCCATTGAGGAAATTTATCCTAAGAAACATCTTGTTCAAAATATAAATGGTACTAATTATCCTAGTATAAATTCAATGAATTATATACTTGGATAATTTTCTTAGACTTAAAGTGTGGTCATTACATATCTAGATGTAGATCTTGATTATGGGAAGTGAATGACCGATAGGAACTTAAGTCTTAAAATGTTCATGGTCATAGATGTGTCGAGAAAAGGATATCAGCACATTGGACAGACTATTGTGTCTTTGTCTTACCCTAAATGGAAATGATGATCTCATAGTCATTCGACCTGAGGAAGTCAGAGACAAGGCACATGTGCTCATTAGAGAATGAGTCCGTTGAACGACCCAATGAAGAGTTATTAAATGGTTAAACTTTAACTAAACTGTCATTAATAACTCTATAGTGATGATAGGCAAGTTGGTCCTTAAGACTTGAAGTCATTGTACGAACCTGAGCGTGAATCGTGTCACTTAGATCTATGATCTAGCTTCGAGGCTAGGCCTGCTAAAAGGTCTTAGATTAGGTGACACTTGAAGCATACGAGGTAAGTAAATGACTAAGATGGGATTCGTCTCTTCCGTTAAAGGGAATTTAGTGTCACAGGCTCAGTACAGTTCTTTGTGCTAAACCTTGGCCGGGGTACGTTGTAGGATGTACAATATGTATGTAACAAAGACCGATGTTTGCTAACTAGTGCTAGCTAGTAGGGTTGACAGTTTAACATATCCTAGGCCATGCAGGGACATAGTTATGACGAATGGACTAAAACTGTGGTATTCATTACTGACACAGTCAGAGTGATCCCGACGACACTTTTGTCGATGGGTCAATCACGTAATTATGATGCTGAAACAGGGACGACACCTGCTGCTCGTGGTTACTGTCATCTAGGGGTTTCGAGCCCCAACCTGTAGTAGGGTCAGGCTGTAGGGTCTTATACTGAGTTCGGTTTGCGTCTTAGTAATAGAAGAATTTAGGAGGAGTGCACTCGGGTGCACGAGAATAAATGAAGTCACTAAGAGTTAGTGATATTAATTCGATCTATATTAAATAGGATTTAATATGGTCGCATAAATTTTTGATATTAAATGAGATTTAATAATATAGCAAAATATTTGCGACTTCAGCATTAGTAGAATGATGTATGGGATTAATGCATGTGATGCAAACAGATTTAAAATGCATCGTAAATAGTTTACGATAATATTTTAGATCATATAACGCATAAAATGGATATATGGCTCTTTGGGAAGTCCCATTCGAACCCTGCTTTCCAACGGTTCAAAAATCGGCTCAATCGGAGTTGTAGAACTCAAGAAACAGCCCGAAAGGTAGCCAAGTTCTAGCCCAGTCCAGCTTGGGCGGGCGGGTCCAGACCCGCTAGGCGGGCTGAACTCGCCCGTAAAGCGGGGTCAAGCCCACCTGAGTGGGCAGTGGTCTGACCCGCCCGGGGCAGGGCTCTGAGCCCGCCCGCACAGCGGGCGGGTCAAACCCGCTTGTCCAGTAGTGGGCATGCGCCCAGAATGAATTGGGAGTGCCCGTTGGGAACGCCCAGCTGTATGGTGGGCTCCACCTAGGGGCCCACAGTCTAGAAACCCAGAGAGGGTTTGTGACGGTACCAAATTTCAGCCGATTTGTGATTTTTTGCTCAACTTTGAGCAATTGTTTGAGGGGTCAAACGAAGTCGAAATTCGTCGTCGTTTGTTTCTATGCGTTCATCGTTCATAGATCTTCGAAATGATAGGTTGTATCACTTCTGAAGCTCAACGGGGAGGGAGATAAAATTAGTTGAAGTTTAGCACTTGAGAAAGGCAAACTAACTTAATTTTTTCCGCCAATTCATTAATAGTCCCACATTGCTTGTGCGACGAGCAAGGGGGTCCGGCTTCCTATATAAATAGGGGTCGACACCCCTTAAGAAACTTGCACCAAGTATCTGAATTGATTAGCTCCAAAAAGTTTTAAGCACGCTCGATTCAAGACAAAATTGTTCTTTCCTCCTTTTTCTTCAGTTCCTTCGCTCGCGTTCTAGCAAAACGACGAGAAGGATCGGATTCGATCTGAAGTCTAAGATGTTGGATCGCTCTCAAGTGAAATATTCTTCGACAAGTGGTTGGCTCAGAGGCACGGTGTTGGCTCGCTTCGGGTGGATCAGTTCGCGACGCAAAGGCGGCTAGCTTCGGGGAGCAGAAGGCGGTTCGGTACACTTTGCCGGTACAAGCAAAGTTCCAGGTATGTAGTTTAAAAGGCTTTTATTTATTTATGTTGCAGTAATTTAAATCTATCTTGGGGTGGTCAGATCCACCTCAAGATAGTAGAGATCCTGTCTAGGGTCTTGAAATACTTAGTGCTTTCGTTACATAGTTTAACGGTTGTTTTCCGCTGCTTTCTCTTTTTGTTCTATCATCCGTCTGACGTAGGACGTGCATAGAATTATGCCCTAAGGGTCCCCCAAAACCCTTCAATGGTATCAGAGCATTAGGTCTGCATGTGATCTAAGGACTGCAATATTTTAAATGATGTATGCTTTTTTAAGATCCGTATAAAATCTATTTTGACTTTATGAGATAATGTTAAAATGAGACCACTTGTAGTTTGATGCTTTAAATAATTATTTTATGTGATAACATCTTTTTAGTCGCATGCAAATTTTATGTTAAAACAAAGTTCTTGAAAGAAATATTATGTGATAATTTTCATTAAACTATTTGATTTTTATTAGATAAAATTTTTTATGTTTTAAAATCATACTTATAATTTAAGTGTTGAATTTTAAGAATGCATGTTATTATTTATAGGATAAATTTTAATATGTTGTGCATGTTTATTAATTATTTGATAATTATTAAATAGGTAGAAGTTTTTTATTCGATATTTAAGTTGATAATTGCATGCTAATCTTATGTGATAAAGTTAGATTATGTTTTTAATGGCCATTCTAAATTCTTGCTTATTATTTGATAATTTAAGAAACCCTTTTAGGTTAGCAATTAAAAACTCCTTTAAAATTTATGCAATGAATTTTAAAATGACATGCTATGTTTAATAAACTGTTACAACATTTAAATACCTAATTCTTGATTAGGGTAACCCTTTTGTTACGACGATTATTATTTTAATCGTTATAATTATAATTTTCATTAAAGGCTACACTTTAAAGTGTTGTAATATGTATTTATTAAAATCCTAATAATGATTAGGATAGCACGTTAATACAAATAAAACCTTATAGTTGGTAAGGACTTAATAAAAGTTATTAACGAATCCTAATAAATTTTGAATTTTAATGATTCCACTAGTTGATAGGATTAACTAGTTCTTATAAAAGCCTTTGGTTGATGGCACGTTGTCATGCCATGTTTTGAACTATACTTGTATTCTACTATATACACGTTGTATTTCTACTTACAATGCATACTTAGGCATGAAATAATTGTGGATGTCGATGTATGTATCGTAATGCATGTGGGTTGCACCGTAATATGTGGCTAGGAGACGAGAATGCGAGACATGAATGCGGGAGGAGTGTGAATGACGTCGTGTGTATGATTTAACAAGTATGTATTGGACATGTGTATGTGGTACATGTATGCATGTGTGGGTATGCATGGTTGTGTGTAGGGAGAGTCATGCTAGTGTGAAGAGGGGTTAGGGGTTAATGGCATCCTCAAAAATATTTAGAAAGGTGAGGGGCAAAATGGTCATTTGGACAAATGAGGGGGTGTGTATAGTAAATGAGTGTGTGCATAAAGTAATGGCAAACTTGTATTTACCTATAAGTTAAGGGGTGTCTTGGTCATTGTCATCATGGAATATTCCCTTGGAATATTGCATTCTTCGAAGAGAAGAAAAAGATAAGAAGAGAGAAGAAAAGAACAGAGATCTAGAGAACTCTCTCCCATTCTCTCATTTCTTCTCATTTCCTCTCTCCCCTCTCCCCTCCATGATGGCCGGCCACCCTCCCCACTCCACCTGGCCGAAATTCCATTAAAAAAAGAAGAGAAAATGGTAAGAAGAAGAGGAAGAAAGGGGAAGAGAAAGAGGAGAAGAGTTCTAGCAAAATGGAGTCTCCTTGAGGCTAGGAGCTAGGAGGAGGCAGGAGGCTTGGGAGAAAGCATGAGGGCTTGGAGATTCATCATCTTGAGGTAAGAATCCCTTCTCTAATGGTTTATTATGCTAATCCATGTTAAATCAATTTAGTTTCATGCAAACACCATGGCTGATTTTGTGAACAGATTCTGTTGTTTGTTCATTTTAGTATATCTCTTAATTTAGGCATGAATAAATTCTAAAAGAATTATATAATTGTAGATCTTGAAATTTTACCCCAGAATCATATAAAATTTGACATATGTCCAATTCAGTAATAAGGATTAAAAATTCCATCTTTACAACATGTCTGAATTCCATTCAGTCTCGGCCCAGTTTGGTAAAAATTGAGCTCAGTCCCTGCACACTCCATAAAAATTAGTGTTCTTGGTCTCTTTGTAAAGTTAACAACATTCTCTACAACTTTAACATCGGTCATGTTTTCGGGATTCTAACTACAACATGGCTTAAATTAGCAATTGTTACAACTCTTAGAATTTGTCTTAAAAACAGTTTTGATCAGTCTCACCAAACAATTCACCATAAATCACCTAGTTCATATTTATGTATGAAAGTTTATATATGAATCCAGAACTACCATATCTACAACTTTCATTTGCAAAGTTTTGTCAAATTCACAAATAAAATGGATGAAATATGCTACTCTTTATGACTGTTTGTATATTTCCAACAAGCTGAAGTGCTTAAGTAGTGTTTGAATTATGTATGGATAGTAATCTTGCTTCCATTATCACTAATTATTGTTGTTACTTGAATGGTAGCTTAGTTATGCAAATGGATATTAAATTTTCTGATGTGACAATGACCATGTTTATGTTGACTGCCAAGTGTTTGTGAAAATGCCTCACTGGAATAAAAATGGGAAAACATGAGAAATGTGCTCTCATGAACTATATTATGGATTTGTGATGATGCAAGACATGTATGTCATGGGTTCATAAGTGATGTACCAACGAGTTGTGATGGAGGGCATGACACTTAGGTGCATGACCCATGTTGATATGTGATGTGGCTATGATGGAGGGCATGACACTTAGGTGCATGACCCAGATTGATATGAATGAGAAATGTTCACACTATGAAGCCATGCCATCATGACTCTTATAAGATGACTTATGATGTTTAATTGATGATTTGGAACGTCTCGGTCCCCTCTAAAACTGGGGTTTGGGGGAAATTTGAGTAAATTGTGAATATAAGGCCTGGACAATGAAGGTGGGGAGTAGATGATGTGATATGTGAAGATTATTCTCACTCGCCTCTGCAGGGAGTGATGGTTAATTGGCGCTTGTGGTGATGTGGTTTGGATGTGGAGAGGTACATGTGGAGATCGTCACTCTTGCTACCGACTATGGAGGAGGCGGAGAGGCCCGTGTCCACTGCACCGTGTACCATACTTATTCCGATCTTGGGGGTAGGGCCCGTGAGGCAGGTCCCCTGACGGGGCAGAGTGAGATGCCCGTCGTACAGTGCCCGTGTCTACTGCGTCGAGTGCAGTTTTCCACCCCAACCCATGTGGTAAGGCAAACGTTCTTATATCTTACAGTTTACCCATATTTCCAATAAGTTAATAGATTACATGTTATTCGTTTTACTTGTAGTGCTTCCTCTTCCCTCTACTTGTATTAATGTGACACTATGTACTTGTAGTTGCCCCTTGTCCTCCTATATTTATTTTTGGTTGCAATCCTATAGTTGTAGTTGCCTTTGTTGTTCCTTTCCTTATATATTATTTGTAGCACTAACTCTCTTTGCAGCAACTCACTCCCTAACGATAGGTACGTCTCCATTTCATATGCTTTTACTTCATACAATAGTAAGGCTTGCCGTTATGCTGTCACATGCTCTCCATGATCTTACCATAACTTGTAACCACAGTAATTAAGCAAATAATAACATGATTTGCCATTAGTGTTGAGATTTCCTACTGGGGCACACATTAACGTGCTCCTCCCCATTTTCCAGGTAGCAGGGGCAGATTGATGCATGTGACTTGGAGTTGGGTTCCAGGGGTAGCACTTGAAGTGAGCTGTAGCTTGTGTTGAGTTTTTGGTTTTTCTTTTGGAGGTCGAGAGTGGCAGTGCATATATGGTGTTGTACCTGGACTATGTATATGTATGAATGTCAAAGTTCATAGATATTGTTGTTGTTCTTTGTTAATTTGATATTTTCTTTGACATTATAGTGGAGCAGTACTTGTACTATTCCAGCACATGCGCAGTGGACCTGCTATTTCTTTATACTCTCTCTCTCTCTGCTCACTTCACCCTCACTTTTCAGAGTCCAGGGAAAGTTTTTTTAATTCCGGGGTATTCTGGGGAACGGGGTGTGACACACACATATAAATGATAAGTTTCTTTCAATGGACTATGATCCGGTCAATGTGCTTGGCTAAGTTTGTTGAATGGGGATAAGTGGTCCAGGCTTAGTCAATTCCCTGGCTGTGTCTGCTGGACCGCAAGGACGCGAATCATGATTATGTGATACCACCGACTATACCTAAGTCTAATACGTTAAAAATCTTTTTCAAGATAAAATGTAGCCCTTCTTGTTTTGGAGTTTTGGCAACGATAGGATGTTGGACGCAACGATCAAGGATCTCTAGTTTGATGATAACAAACCAACGTGAAGCTATTAACATGTGTACTAAGTGTGTTTCAGGAATGGCAAAGCGGTAAATCCTCAAAGTGATGACTAAGTCAATCGTTGGAGGAATTGTTATTCATATAGCAACTTGGAAGAGAGATGAAGGGTTGTTCATAAAGCAAGTGGACTTGGTCAAATACAAGATGGGATGAAGAGTATCTCATGAGATTTATTGAGATCAATTAGTGGATTTGTTCAAACCATATTCCATCCCTAATTCATATCAAGTTAGATTTGACTTGGTCCAACCCAATCCCTACTAGCAATCAAATCTTTCTACATCTTTCAATTAGAGATTTCCTCTCATCTCCTTAGCAACCTCTCTCCATGTCGTAACCTATAGTCCTACCCAAAGCATGAAACGCTAGGCTACCCTAGATATATACGTGCGGAAACAAAATAAAAAGTGGTCGGCCTGCAGAAATATTTCCCAAGGCAAAAGTGAGTTTTTCGCACCCTCCTCCAAAAACAAAAACAAAGCTCCAAAGCCAATTATCCCTTAGCCGCAACCATCGTGCACGAAGCCCCATTGATCATCTTCATCGAGTTGTGCACATCCTATAGCTTGATCTCCTCCAAGTTTAAAGTTCTTCATCTTGCCATTGGTCGCTACCCTCATCATCTTAGTTGCTGCCGTCGTGTTTCCTGTGTTGGCGTGGAGATCGAACTCTTGTTACTGTCGTGACTTCACATACTCCCGTTGAGTTCGTTGCTGCCGCCGTTCTAATCTCCAGTGCTGTAAAATGTACAGCAGCGTGAAGAGGGTCTAGTTGCTATAGTCGACTCGTCAAGTCGAAGCCGTCGGAGGAACTCGCTGTCGCCATCCTCAAGCCTCCGCCCATCTTCGAGCTGACGTGAAGAAGATCATCCTGCCTTGAACTTGTTACTGCCATTGAAGATCTCGTTGCCGTGACTACTTGCTGTTGAGGAGAAGAGCCTGCCGCCGCCGATGTTGCGTCTAACTCGCTGTCGTGTTCTTCTTCTCACAGCCAACGTCAACAAGTCTCTAGCTACCATGAAGGAGAGCCCCGCCGCCAGAGTAGACGTTACCGAAGCCGCCAATCACAAAGCCCACACAAATCCGAGTGGCTGCCGACGAGAAGAGCCATCGGAGATCGCAAAGCCCAGGCAAACATGGGTTAGGGTTGCATGAAAATGAAAAGAAACGGAATTACTGACGTGGATTATTTATTTTAAGGAATTACTTTATGCACAGACTGAGTTATAATTGAGTTTGAACTGGATTTCCTTACACACAGACCAGAGTGCTATTCGAGCCACAGTTTGAGATCCAGGAGTCAGATCGAGACACCGTTTGTGCCAGACTGAAGCTGACGCCGTGCTAAACGATAGAGACGATACACCATCACAATCTGAGCATTTCTGAACCCTTTACTTTATCATTATATTTGTGATTGTGTGTAGATCTCTGTAGGGGAAACTTTATCGTTATTGTGTTATTTGGGACGTGTCTGGTTGGGCTAGACAAGAGGGTCTTGATGTGTTGTAGCAGTTAAGTTACGCACTTACTAGGTTGATAGTGTTCGGCATTTTGTTGAGTGTGGTACAGTCTAGGTGGAGAGTTGGAGCTAGGACCCCATTGTAGGTGTACAGAAGGAACATATTAATGCTAGTATTTTCTTGGGGGCTGGAGTAGGTCGTTGTTGCGACTGAACCAGGGTAAATCTGCTGCGTATTCTGTGCTTGCATTTTATTTACCCTGAGGATTGACCATGAATCCCATTGATAGTGATTTTGCTGAGGGTCAGTCCATATCACGTCCCCTATATTTAATGGTGTAGATTATGCCTATTGGAAAAATCGTATGAAAATCTACTTGATATCAATTGATTACAAAGCATGGAATATTGTCGAAAAAGGTTATAAGCCACCTGTCATTAAAATTGAAAATATTGAAATGCCTAAACCTGATGATAAATGGTATGATAATGATTGGAGACTTTATGCTCTTAATGCTAAAGCCATGAATGCACTTATTTGTTCTTTTGATAAATCTGAATATAATCGTATCTCATATTGTTCAGCTGCGCAGTAAATATGGCATACATTGGAGGTGACGCACGAGGGAGCGTCACAGGTGAAGGAGTCTAGACTTGCACTTCTAAGCACATAGTACGAGGGATTTCGCATGCTACCATCAGAGACCATATCATAGATATTTGCGAGGTTCACCAACATCGTCTACAAGTCTAGCTCGCTTGGTAAGCCATATTCTAGTCTTGAACAGGTGAGGAAGATATTAAGAGCGCTGCCAAGCCCTTTCAGGCCTAAAGTCAGCGCCATCCAAGAAGCGAAAGATCTATCACAGATGAGGGTGAAGGACTTGGTAGGTAATTTAATGTCCTATGAGCTTGAATTGCAAAATATTGAAGAAAGAGAGAAACCTGAGGAGAAGGAAAAAGCTACAAAGCCATTTGATCTGAAAGCTAGCGAAGAAGAAGATGAGGAGGAGGAGATAGCGCTAATGGTTAGAAATTTCAGAAAGTACGTCAGGACTCCTCAAGGAAGATCAGAAATGCATAAAAGGTTCATTCGCTCTAACACTTTTAATTCTAATAAAAATTCGTTTGAACAAGATTCTGCTGATAGAGTTGAATATTTTAAATGCAGGAAAAAGGGGCACTTCGCGAAGCAGTGCAGATAAGAGACTGCTCAGGTTGCTAAAGATAAAGGAAAAGGCAAAATGATAATGTGGGACATGGACATCGAAGCAGAGGATGAGCCTGAGGAGGTTGTAGCTTTCACCTCCCTCTGCTTAATGGCAAAGAGCGATGAGGTAAATTCCTTCACTAAAGCTGAATCGTTAGATGTTTGTAAAGGAATGCAAATTGAGATTAATGAGCTAGAACTCACGTTAAATGATTATAGGAATGCCAGCTTTAAATTACAAAAAGAAAACTGTGACATTTCTGAAGAAGTTGACATTCTTAAAGAAAAACTTGTTGCACGTGATTCTACCATTGCTATAATGAAAAAAGAAAAATCAAGCTTTAATGAAGAAGCTGCTTGTCTTTCTTTCCCTTCCTTATTGAATGATATTAGCATGCTTAAGCAGGATTTGATTAAGCTCGAAACAGAAAAAGACTATGTGATTAGAGAGCTTAATGATAAGTTGTGCATGTTAAATAACGAACTTAAAAGGAAAATGGATAAATTTGAAAAGAATGAAGAGGAAAACAAGAGAGCTTTTCTAAGTAAATGCACCTTGCTTGTGGATGAAAATAAATTATTAAAATCCAAAGTTTCTAATCTGGAATTGTCATTAAGAAAATTTTTAATTGGTAAACATTCGTTGGATACCATACTTGAAAATCAATCATATGGAATAATAGAAGAGTACTTGGATTTGCTTTGAAAAATGCTGAAAAGCCCAAATTTAAGAAATTCCACAATGTGCCTTCTATTGTGGAAAATATGCTTGCAAAGTGCTTTCTTTGTGATAGTGTTGGTCACACATCCTATTATTGTAAGTTTAGGAACAGGAACATAAAGTTCAAACAAGTGTGAGTTCCTACAACTTTGATGACTAACACTAGTGGACCTTGTTGGATTCCAAGGTCACGCTTAACACCTTTCATGTAGGTGGGATGAAGATTTGGCGAGGAGCAATGAACTGATAGTCTCATTTTTAGCTCCTTAATCAAATAGTGTCGCGAAGGTATATCCCTTTTCCCTCTTTGCATTCACTGCATACCTTCATAGATTGTGTGTGTGCTTGATTTAATTTTTGTTTGTGTGCTTGTTTGTTTGCTTTTTAGGTTTGTTTAGTTCTTTATAAAAGAAAACAATTTTTTTAAAAAAACCCAAAAATAAAAAAATTATGCTTAATGAATACCTCTTTATGATTCATCATAAGTGGTATTTCTTGAATGTTCATTCATATCCTTGTAGAAATTATTGTATTATTGTTATAGCTACTTGTGCATGTTAGAATCTATTTAGTAGCCATGACATGCTTCATGAAAGGAGTAATTTGATTTCTACACCTACATACTCACTTCCACGAATATTAAACTTGTTGTACTTTTGGAGATTCTTTTTATGAATATTGGAAAGTGAATGTAGGGTGAATAAAAACTGAAAAAATTTAAGAGATATGATGTGTATTGCCATGAATAAAAATTGAGCACAAAAAGAAATGAATATGAAAAAATACATGAAAATTGCTCCGTTTGTAAAATGGATACAATTCATGGCAAATTCACTACCCACGAGTATCTAACATAAGCTTTATGGGTAATCTTTAGCGTTGGTGTATTTTACTCGTCAAGCAATACCAACCCCACATCTAAGAGTCCGTATAGGCTATATTTGGGGTTTGGTATCTTGAACTCATTCTTTCATAAAGTGGGAAAAATCAATCCTAGTTGATATTCATGTTAAAAGGAAAATGCGGATTGGTCTTGGTTGATGTTCAAAATTGAATCTCCCTCTGTACTTCATTGTTTATATTATCACACTTACACATTGATGGTGAAGTCTAAATTATGATTTTTCAATGAATTTGAATCGTCTACTTTATGGAAAATGACATGCAAGTGATAGATATAATCTATAATACTTTATTTTTGCATGTGATATTTGATGACTTCATTAATCCACTTTTGATGATAATAAAAGGGGGAGAAAAGTGTTGGAAAGATTTGGTATCAAATGGTGGTAATTGTTGAAGGGGGAGCATGGTATTATTTGTTGAAGGGTGAGCTTGAAAATACATGTTAAGGGGGAGCTTGGAAATAGGAGGAGCATGCTTTTCACTTTGGTAAATTGTGCATGCTAGTAATGCTTGCTCATTTTATAAATCATACGAATCACACTCTTCATCACACTTCACACACGCACATTTATTTGCCCAAATCTTTTGATGGGGTTGTCATCATCAAAAGGGGGAGATTGTTGGACGCAACGATCAAGGATCTCTAGTTTGATGATAACAACCCAACATGAAGCTATTAACGTGTGTACTAAGTGTTTTTCAGGAATGGCAAATCGGTAAATCCTCAAAGTGATGACTAAGTCAATCGTTGGAGGAATTGCTATTCATATATCAACTTGGAAGAGAGATGAAGGGTTGTTCATAAAGCAAGTGGACTTGGTCAAATACAAGATGGGATGAAGAGTATCTCATGAGATTTATTGAGATCAATTAGTGGATTTGTTCAAACCATATTCCATCCCTAATTCATATCAAGTTAGATTTGACTTGGTCCAACCCAATCCCTACTAGCAATCAAATCTTTCTACATCTTTCAATTAGAGATTTCCTCTCATCTCCTTACTAACCTCTCTCCATGCCGCAACCTTTAGTCCTACCCTAAGCATGAAACCATAGGCTACCCTATGTATATACGTGCAGCAACAAAATAAAATGTGGTCGGCTTACAGAAGTATTTCCCAAGGCAAAAGTGAGTTTTTCGCACCCTCCTCCAAAAACAAAAACAAAGCTCCAAAGCCAATTATCCCTTAGCCATCGTGCAACCAACGTGCACGAATCCCCATTGATCATCTTCATCAAGTTGTGCACATCATATAGCTTGATCTCCTCCAAGTTTAAAGTTCTTCATCTTGCCATTGGTCGCTGCCATCATCATCTTAGTTGCCACTGTCGTGTTTCCTGTGTTGGCGTGGAGATCGAACTCTTGCTGCTGCCGTGACTTCACATACTCTCGTCGAGTTTGTTGTTGTCACCGTTCTAATACCCAGTGCTACCGTCGACACAAAATCTACAACAGCATGAAGAGGGTCTAGTTACTGCAATGGACTCGTCAAGTCGAAGTCGTCAGAGGAACCCACTATCGCCATCCTCAAGCCTCCGACCATCTTTGAGCTGTCGTGAAGAAGATCGTCCTGCCTTGAACTTGTTGCTGTCGTTGAAGATCTCGCTGCCGTGACTACTTGCTGTCGAGGAGAAGAGCCTACTGCTGCTGACGTCGCATCCAACTCGCTGCCGTGTTCTTCTTCTCATAGCCAACGCCAACAAGTCTTTAGCTACTGTGGAGGAGAGCCCCGCCGTCGGAGTAGACGTTACCGAAGTCGCCGATCACGAAGCCCACACAAATCCGAGTCGCCGACGACAAGAGGAGCCATCAGAGATCATAAAGCCCAAGCGAACGTGGGTTAGGGTTGCATGAAAACGAAAAGAAACAGAATTACTGAGGTGGATTATTTTTTTCAGGAATTACTTTGTGCACAGACCGAGTTGTAATTGAGTTTGAACTGGATTTCCTTACACACAGACCAGAGTACTATTCGAGCCACAATTTGAGATCCAGGAGTCAGATCGAGACACCGATTGTGCCAGGCTGAAGCTGACGCTGTGCTGAACGACAGAGATGACACACCATCACAATCTGAGCATTTCTGAACCCTTTACTTTATCATTATATTTGTGATTGTGTGTAGATCTCTGTAGGGAAAACTTTACCGTTATTGTGTTATTTGGGACTTGTCTGGTTGGGGCTAGACAAGAGGGTCTTGACGTGTTGTAGCAGTCAAGATACGCATTTACTAGGTTGATAGTGTTCTGCACTTTGCTGAGTGTGGTACAGTCTAGGTGGGGAGTTGGAGCGAGGACCCCATTGTAGGTGTACAGAAGGAACATATTAATGCTAGTATTTGCTTGGGGGCTGGAGTAGGTCGTTGCTGCGACCGAACCAGGGTAAATCTGCTGCGTATTCTGTTCTTGCATTTTATTTACACTGCTTGTGTTTTTAACTGCGTGTGATTTCTCGTAGGTTGCACGGGAATATTTTATTAGCCTATTCACCCCCCTCTAGGCTAGGATCCAGATCCAACATAAGATTCATGTTATAGTTGTTGAGCACACTTAAGTTATGGCATGATAACCTTATAGAAACCAACTTCTTATTACATATGATGTAGTCTAGCCTTGACCCAAACAATCGTGTCGTGAATACATCGAGCACCGGCGTAAGTTAAGCCAGACACGAAAACAAGGGTCTGACTAGGCTAGTCATTATGATTTGGATGAGCACGCTCATATCATAAGTGGCTAGGGATAAATACATATAGGGAGTCATATATGATATGATTTATGAAGAGTTCATCTACCGATTGCAGAGTCAAACAACTTATTGAGCACACTCAAGGTTGTGAGACTCAGGGTGGTTGGATCCCTCTCCCAAATTTTTTTAATTATAATTTAAATTGTTTATTATTACGGCTTAAAATTCTTTAAAAATAGTGGGAGAATATAGTTGAATAAAAACCTCTTAAACTATATAAGAACATATGCTAATTCAATTTCTATTAAAATACAGTATGGAGTCAGGATTAAAATTTATCATCGAGAAGAACGTGCTGGATGGGACGAACTACAAGGAATGGCTGAGGAACATCAAGATGGTCCTCTCGCTAGCTGGGATAGGCTACATATTGACGGAGGATGCTCTGGAGAAGCCCGACGAGGATACCGCCAACGAGGAGATGGAAGCATACAAGCAGTACCAAAGGGATGCAGAGAAGGCCAGGTGCCTTACTGTGGCCTCAATGACCAATGACCTGCAAAGAAAGCATGAACTTATGGATGTTCAGAGCATGCTTTTGAATGCAGATGAATTGTATGGCAAGCATTCTAGAGCTGCCAGATTTGAGGCACCTGCAACCTTTGGGGAGCCAAGAAGACGACGGGCCCTGTGCAGGATCATGTCATCAAAATGATCAGGTACATAGAGGATGCAGCCCAATTAGGATTTGTCCTCGAAAATGAAATGAGCGTGGACATAATCCTTAGATCTTTGACCCCTGACTTCATCCAGTTCATTACGAGTTTCATAATGAACAGCATTGAAGTGGATCTTCCAGGTCTCCTGAACATGCTTCGGCAGTTCGAGGAGATCGAGAAGAAGCCAACAACGTTGGTTGTCGGCTCTGCTTCTTCTCACCAGCCTAAAGGCAAACGTAAGAAGAGGAAGATCTCTCAACCTACCAAAGAGAAGAAGGGGAAGAAGAACAGAGGGGCGTCGTCAAAATCTAAGTGTTTCCACTGCCACAAGCCGGGTCACTGGTAGAGGAACTGCAAGGCTTACCGTGCAGAGAAAAAGGGGCATGGTAATGCCTCTACCTCAGGTACAAATCTTATTTAAGTGCATATAAATTTCCATAATGCTTTGATACATGGTATGGGATACCAGTATGATTACTAAGACATCTATTTACTGTCTACAGGTGCTTGAAGCGAAGGACAGAAGAAGTTCCCAACACGGTCGGCAATCAGAGTAATCGTTGCTGTTGGGGCCATCTAGGGACTTCAGAAGATATCAAGAAGCATTCGACATTTTTTGAATAAATGTATCGTTGTTTTACTTTGAAACAATAATTGAGTGATTGTCACTCAAAGTATATGGTAAGAACAAAATTTTCATTTTGAATGAAATCATTGTCTTGCTGATATCTTGACAAATGTGCTCTGGTGGAAATATGAATTGTTGTGAATGGCTATTTGAGTTGTTGAGTATGTTTTTTTCCTGAGCTGACGTGAATGCTTCTAAGTTAATGAGATTAATTGGAGCTGTCGGTATATTTAACTAATCTATAGTAACGAGTAAGTCCCAGGAGCGTATAAATTAGATGTGCTCTTAATTATGTGCATAATAAGAATAGTTCTTATTCGACTGCATTTAATACTTCAAGCTAGAAGATCAATGCGGTTAAAGGAAATAACAGTGTAGGAAGTTTTGATTGAGTAAGTTATCATCAAGACTCCTATAAATGGATCTTGATATGACTTATTTGTCAAATCAACCTAACACCGGTACATTCCATTTTAATTAATTCAGCACAAATGGGCTGGTTATATTTAATAAAAATTCTAAATAAGATTTAGAAATTTAAGTTGATGTATTTAACCAGATGGTTCTCAAAGTCAGTGTGAGCTGGCATATCACTTAGTTTCGTTTTTGGACTAAATAAGAAAAAAATTCCAAGTAATTAAACCATCTATATGTGACACCAAATCAAAAGAGTTTTGATTATGTCAAAGATATAGAAACTTTGGTGTCATTAATGAACTGGACATAATTAAGACAAGAATAATTGGAATATGCAATGATATGACTGACTTGTAGGGATGATAAGCATTACATCAAGTTGTGTATGCTAATTTTTAGCTGTACAGAAAGAAAATTGTTGGATGAGATCCAAAGACGGTTTCGAAGGATCACCCCTGTGTGATCAATTGGTGTTTTAATAATAAGACTCTGTAATACAGCATAATAGATACGTTTTAGCATATCCCTGTTAGGTTTGACATATGAACGTCTGTAGTGGTTGATATGCTAAAGAGGTATGAGATACCGAGATAAATAGCCTAAGTGCAAGTGGGAGATGTAGGAAGATATATGACCTTGAGACAATTTATCCTAAGAAACATCTTGTACAAAATATAAATGGTGTAATGCCCTACAAGCTACTTCACAAGTACTAGAGGGGGGTGAATAGTACTTTAAAAATAACAAGGAGTATAATTCCTAATTATAGTGCAAACAACTACCAAATCAATTTGCGGAAGCTTAAATTGATGACAACAACAAAATTAACAATGCTAACAAAAGATGTTACTGGGTTCGGATCCACCCAAGTCTCCCCGACTTGTTCCCGGTGATCATACGTCCCAACCACCCGGATCCCCTCCGGATACTTGAGTTAGAAACCCTAACTCAAGATTTCCACTATGATATCATGTGAAAAACCTTCACAAGATCAAATCATACATGCAATGGCAATAGTGAATCCCACAACCCGGGATCACAACCTTCTCTCACAACCGAGAGAATCAATAAGCAATATAAATGAGTTTATAATGAAATAAACAATCTTACCACAAAATCCTATACCTTGAGTATTCTTACCAAATAGGTGCAAGGAGTGATTTGTGAAAGAGGAAGTCACCAAGACCTAGCACCACTGAAATGAGCAGCAATGGGTGCCTAGGAGTGATTTGGAGACTTGAATCAAGTTAGAGCTTGAAGGGCTCACCAAGAACAAACTTCTCTCAAGATGGATTCTAGATCTAGAAAGTGAGAGAATGGATTTCTTGTGAGGAAAAGAGCTTTGGAAAAGAGTGAGAATCTCTATCTCTTTCAATCTCAATGAATCTCTTAATGGCAGCTCTAACCTTGAGAGAAATGACCAAGGTTCGTATTTATAGGGTCCCATAAAAACGAGTTAGGTCAAATACCAACAGTTAGAAATCTGAAGCAATTAGTCGGTCAAAGAACAACCACTGACCGACTAGTTCATCAACTAGTCGGTCAGTCAAACAACATGGACCGACTAAGTGAAGAGATTGAATTTCAGACCTAGAAATCTAGTCGGTCCAAGAAGACTTTCTGACCGACTAGTTTCACAACTAGTCGGTTGGTCAGTGAACTTCGACCGACTAAGAGTCAAAAACAAATAGTCTGAATACAAATTGATTTAGTCGGTCCAAGAACAAATGTTGACCGACTAGATTATCAACTAGTCGGTCACCAAACGTTCTTAGACCGACTAACGATAAACAGTAGCTCAGGAGAAAATTAGCATGAACAGTAAAGCTTAACTAGTCGGTCAAAGAAGCATCACTGACCGACTAGTTCACAAACTAGTCGGTCGGTGAGTCAATGTAGACCGACTAACTGTAAACAGTACTGAGCAAGAAAAGATTAACTTAAACTAGTCGGTCCAAGAAGGTTTGCCGACCGACTAGATCACCATCTAGTCGGCCAGTTCTTCTTCTTGAACCAACTAACATGCAAGAACAAGTCCGAATCGAAGCGCGATGCTTCGAGGAAGTTAGAATGGACTTCTACTAAGATCCTAGAGCTACGATATGAGCGATATGAAGATAGAATTGTAAGATATACTCAAGGCTTAACATTCTATAGATCGAAGCTAAAAGACTATAAATAAAACCTTAAGGAACGGTCTTCGAGAGCTTCGATCAATTCTTCATGACTTCCAAAACGGTCCAAAAGCTTCAACGAAGCTTTAGGCAATGAATACGAGCTTTGAGAAGTCTTGAGATGTCGCTTTGATTGTTCTCGTGAATTTGGCGACGATCTCCAATACTGCGCTCACAAATTATTAGTTCATGAATTATTTATGTTTGCTCATCATCCAAAACCAAATCCGGGGAGTCCAATATTCAACATTCTCCCCCTTTTTGGTGATGACAAACCAACATAAATAATATTCAAAAATAATGATTCAAATGTAAAATACTTACTCCCCCTGCATTGATGACACGTTAATTCCAAAATGAATATATATAAATTGCATCAATGAGATGAGTAAGATATATAACGAGAATCGATTTTTGAAATATCGGATTTTGAAAATCCTTATATATATCTTAACTCCCCCTGAATCTAACACATCAAATTAGATTCTTGGAAATTGAGTTAAATTTTCATTTGCCCTATTTATTATCATTATCTCTCCCCCTTTGGCATTATCCCAAAAATTGGGGGGGGGGGTGCATACAACGACAACAACTAGAATAAAGAAAATCAAACGTCGGGAGTTGTAGAGTATGACGATGGACCAAATTGACACCAAGGAAAAAGAGATGAAATCAAATCAAAGTGTGCCAAATTGACCATTATCGAGAAGCGAAAATTAAAAGCATCAAAATACCAAACATAAATTCATTTATTGAATAAAGTAACATACCCTCCAATATTCAATATTCTTGGTTAAATTTGTGCATGGAAAACAATTCTATACAAGCATAGAAATACAATCTATTTAACCAAGTTTTTAAGCGTCGAGCGACGATTTCACATATCATAGACATTGAATGAATATTAAATGTGCACGACGAGGTAATAGAGAACATCGATGTGTGTGTGTGTATATATATATATATATATAGAGTGATCTTCGGTTGCGAAAAAAGGGGTTTTCGCACGGTGCGAAAACATTTTTTTTATTTTTTTGAAATTTTTTTTTTCAAAAATTCTTTTTTTGATGTTTAATCCATACAAATATATACCCCAGGGAAAATAATGGGTGAACCCGTTGGGCATTAGAGCACCCATCCACCCGTTACAAATTTAACGGTCTCAAAACGTGCGAATTTGATGAAATGCCTTGATCGAAGGCCAAATGACATTATTTCTCAATGATTATTTTTTGAGGGGGGTATAACAACATATAATGAGGGTGGAAAAAAGAATTTTTGAAAAAAAAAATTTCAAAAAAAAACTAAAAACATTTTCGCACGGTGCGAAATGTTCTCATTTGAAAATTTTCCTATATATATATATATATAAATACCATGAGTACAGGCAAAAAAATACATCGACTACAACAAACAAAGTGCAACGTCTATATCATCAACAAAAAGATACAACATCATCGACATATCATCATCAACATCCAAAATACATCAAAACGCCGACATCCATAAAATCAAAATACATCAAATCACCGCCCAAACTCCATCCCATCCTAACCTAAAACACTCTCAACAAGATGTATCATCCAATGATCAGTGGAGAGTCCTCGAAACAGACGATCACGAGGAAGTAGCAGGATCAGCAGTCTCCGTGGGTCCAGTCGAGGGAGTGGACTCAGGATCTGCTGGGAGGAGTGGCGTGTGAATAGAAGGGATCGTCGGGGCAGGGGTGGAGACATCGACGACTGGCTCAACGGCAGGAGTATCAGCAGGTACATCAGTAGGAGCAGCAGCAGCATCAACAAGAGTCTGATCCACTGGTGCAGAAGACTCTGGAGCACCGGAAGAAGTGGTAGCACCAGCAGCAGATGTGGTAGCAGCAGCAGCAGTGGCCTCAGCGCCACGAGCTAAGGAGGAGACAAGCTCATCAATATCCTCATCATCCATCTCCTCATCCTCAGAAACAGGAGGAGGAAGGTGAATGCCCATCAAACTAGCCATACGGCAAACTACCTCCTCGGTACGAGCCAAACGAGACTCGTGATGACGAAGTAACCGAACGACATCATCAAGTGTGGTGGTAGGAGGAGGGGCTGCAGCAGCTGAAGGTGTGGCCTGGGATGCAGAAGGAGTCGACCGCTGCACGTGACGGAGTGCCGCAAGAGATTTCTTGACGGCCGTCACGTTTAGGGGAGGACCCAGGGGACGCTCATCATCCGGAGGCAAAGGAACACCAAATCGACGGAAAACCAAGGTCAGAAGACAAGGATATGGGATTTTCACAGATTTAGTGGTCTTGCGAATACACTCGAAAGAGTCCATCTTGTCGAGTATAATGCGAGCCCAATTAATCTCGCTACCCATAAAAAGAGCGTATATCAACTTCAGAAAAGGCTGAGACGGAAGTGAGGAAGATCCATACTTGGGCAGAAGCCAGGATTTCAAGATCAGGTTAATCACCCAAGCATTCGGCTTGAATGATTTGGAAGGGACGCCTATGAATGCAGGGGGGATAGCCTGGAAGATTTCAGCGAGGGTCGGCTGATCGAGAGAGGAGATATCGTCTACAGAAATGTCAGACGGGAGGAGGCCACACGATGAGCAACCTATCAACTCCCCCAAGATCTCTGCCGTGAGGACTATCAGAGTCCCCAAAACAGAAGTCTCGATGGAGTAAGTCTCATCGTACTTACCCCAGGAACGATTGGCATAGAACAGCTTGACCAGGCGAGGATAGGGTCGGGGGTTCGCCTTAGGGTCAAATCTAAGGTAGTCCAAAAGTCCACTATAGGATAAAAGATCCGCAAGGCCAAGAAAATCAGAAAACTGAACGTAATGCTCCAACAGCAGTGGGCAGTGCTCTATATGGTTGTAAGCCGCTAGACACTGAGGGTCGTCGCGACACAACGATATATCTCCACCGCCTACTGGCATCGGGCCTTTACCCTTAGCCTTACGGGTCTTAGGAGGAGGTGGAGGAGGGGGTGGAGTAGGTGCCTTCTCGGGATGCTCAGGAGTGTATTCTTCCTCGGAATCATCCTCGGAGTCACTATCTGAACGCTCACCGGGTGGGGTAGGTGCACGGAACTTTTTGGGTTTGGCTTTGGGCTTGGAAGTTTGGCCTGTAGGTTTGGGCTTGGTGGTCCTCTTTGTCTTCAACGGTGTTGAAGACAAAGAGGGGGAACGAGTGGTCTTGGCCCTACGCTTAGGAGGGGTCGAAGCGGTCGCGGCCTCTATGGTCATGGGGGATGCCCTAGAGGGAGTAATCGGGATTCTCGTTCGTGCCATGATCGCGGCACAATGAGATCAATCAAGCGATAGGAGAAGATCAAACAACCTAAGCTCAAACCCTAGAACCGAAAACAACAAGCCCTAAGATTAAATTCGAAACCCTAGAGGAGAAATCAAGCCCTAGGACAAACCCTAGAGATGAAAGCGAGACCTAGGAAGAAGGGATTTACATAGGTGGAGTGATCGACGGTGAAAGGCGGCGGAGTTGGCCGGGAAAATGGCCGGAGATCGACGGGAAGACGAGGAGACACGAGCGGGGTTTGGGGGATTTCGAGCTGGAGACACGAAGGAGACCGACTAAAAAGAGAAACAATCGGATAGAATGAGTGTAAGTCGGTCGAAATCGTGAAAATACGTGACTGCCCTTGAGCACTTAGTCGGTCAAAGTTCAAGAACTGACCGACTAGATTACAATCTAGTCGGTCGGTCAATGAGCTTAAACCGACTAAGTCGAAACAGAGGCAAAACGAAAAGTCTAGGGCTAGAGTTAGTCGGTCACAGTAGAATCACTAACCGACTAGTTTTCAATCTAGTCGGTCGGTAAGTGAACTGTGACCGACTAAAAGAAGTCAATGACAAGGGAAAGTTCAAAGCGAGAACTAGTCGGTCTGAGTTCACTAGCTGACCGACTAGATGTGTATCTAGTCGGTCGGCTGATGAACTGAAACCGACTAGAAGAGTCCAAAAATTGATAAATAAGTTCTATCCATAAAACACTTGAACGAAACATCTTAACCATCTCGTAAGTCATCTAAACTACCCCATAAAACATCGAAATCTCAAATACGACATTCAAATAAGAATTCGAGCAAAAATTCAAACATATCACATAAAATCCCGAAAAAATCAATAAGTCTAGCATGAACGAAATATTGCGAAATATAATAACATGCAAGATAATTGAATGAGACATGAATCCTATATCTTGGATTCACCCATAATCCCCAATTCTCGACGCAACCGCACAAAGGAGTCCTCCTTTAGGGGTTTCGTGAATATATCGGCGATTTGCTTTTGGGTTTCAACGTACACTAATATGATGTCCTTTTTAGCAACATGATCATCTAAAAAATGGTGTCGGACATCTATGTGTTTAGATCAGGAATGGTGCACCGGATTCTTTGAAAGACAAATAGCACTTTGGTTATCCACCATGATAGGGCTAGTATCACAATGAATACCAAAATCCTTCAGTGTGTGTCTCATCCAAAGAACCTGGGCACAAGCGGCACCGGCGGCAATGTATTCCGCCTCGGTGGTTGAAAGTGATACCGAATTTTGCTTCTTGGAAAACCAAGAGACAAGGGAATTTCCTAGAAAATGGCAAGTGCCACTAGTACTCTTCCTGTCGGATTTGCATCCCGCATAATCAGCGTCACTATATGAGACTAACTCATATGTGCTAGATTTCGGAAAAAGTAATCCAAAATCTAAAGTGTAACTTAGAAAATACGTTTAACCGCTACTAAGTGAGAATCCTTAGGTTGAGACTGATAACGAGCACAAATACAAACGGCAAACATAATATCGGGCCTACTTACGGTAAGATAAAGTAAACTACCTATCATACCTCGATATAGACGAATGTCTACATCTTTTCCGCCCGTATCTTTATCAAGATGCGTTGTAGTGCTCATAGGAGTATTTTTCCCGGAGGCATTCTCCATTCCAAATCGCTTTAGCAACTCCACCGTGTATTTCGTTTGGTGGATGAAGATTGCATCGTTCAATTGGCGAATTTGGAGACCTAAGAAATATTTGAGTTCGCCCATGTGGCTCATCTCAAATTGTTCCTTCATAACATTAGAAAACTCTTCGCAAAGAGTGAAGTTAGTAGCACCGAAAATGATATCATCAACATAAATTTGAACTAATAAAATATCATTATTCGCATGCTTAACAAAAAGTGTAGAATCGGCTTCGCCCATTTTAAAATTCAAATCCAAAAGAAAATTCTTTAGGCGATCATACCAAGCTCGAGGAGCTTGTCTCAAACCATAAAGAGCTTTCTTTAGTTTAAAAACATGATTTGGAAATTTTTCATTTATTAAGCCCGGAGGTTGAGAAACGTAAACTTCCTCAACGACATCTCCGTTTAAAAGTGCACTTTTAACATCCATTTGAAATAATTTAAAATTTTTATAGCATGCAAAAGACAATAATAGTCTAATTGATTCTAATCTAGCTACCGGAGCGAATGATTCTTCGAAATCGATACCTTCCTCTTGTCGATAGCCTTGAGCTACTAACCGAGCTTTGTTCCAGATGACGACTTGGTTTTCGTCGGTTTTGTTCTTGAAGATCCACTTTGTCCCTATGACGGTGTGGTTCTTTGATGGCAAAGGAACAAGCTCCCATACATCATTCCTCTCGAATTGAATGAGTTCCTCCTCCATGGCAAGGATCCAAGCACTATTTTCGCATGCTTCAACTATATTCTTTGGCTCTATTGATGAGGCAAAGGCACAATTGGCGAAGTGGTGGACTTGCGATCTCGTCTTGACTCTATCTTGAATATTGCCAATGACTTGCTCATGGGGATGGTTGCGAACGGTATGAAGCCGCTTGGGAATACCTTGATCACTAGGTACATTCTCAACAACTTCATTAGTCTGGTTAGTATCAATAGAATCAATTGAATCAATAGACTTAGAATTTTCAAACGAATCACATAAAACATCCATAGAATCATCATCATTTGAAATTCTAGAAGTAATAAAATTCTCATTAAAAGAGACATGTAGTGATTCCTCGATCGTAGATGATCTTTTGTTGTATATCCGGTAGGCTTTGCTACGTGAGGAATACCCAACAAATATCCCCTCATCCGATCTCGGATCAAACTTGTCCAAATTATCATATGTGTTTTTAATAAAACATTTTGCGCCGAAAACACGAAAATGTTTAACTTGAGGCAATCTACCAAACAACAATTCATAACAAGTTTGTTTGGTGTCGGGCCTCAAGAGTATTCTATTAAACATATAACAAGCGGTGTGTACCGCTTCCGCCCAAAATTGATAACCAAGTTGGCTATCTTCGAGCATAGTGCGAGCACACTCCACAAGCGTTATATTCTTCCTCTCAACAACACCATTTTGAGGAGGTGCACGAGGGAAAGAAAACGTGTGAGTAATTCCAAGACCATCACAAAAATTTGAGAAAGACTCATTCTCAAATTCACCCCCATGATCACTACGAATAGTGACAATGGTGGTTCCGATGAGATTTTGTACTTTCTTCACAAATATTGTGAAGTTTTCAAAAGCTTCATTTTTATTACATAAGAAAAATACCCATGTAAATCTAGAATAATCATCTACGATGACAAGTCCATATCTTGCATTTCCTAAGGAAGCAACTCTAGTTGGCCCAAATAAATTTAGATGTAATAGCTCTAGTGGCCGTTTAGTAGAAATGATTTTCTTAGGTTTAAATGAAGATTTAGGAAGCTTGCCACGTTGACAAGAATCACAAAAACTTTTCTTTTCAAAAACGAGCTTCGGAAAACCTTTAATGGAATTTAATTTTGAAAGCTTATAAAGTGTTCCAAAGTTCACATGTCCAAAGCGTCGATGCCATAAGTGTTGTTCACTTATGTTGGCAACGAGACATTGTTCATAAGACTTAGGAAGATCCAAAATATAAATATCTTTATGACGTGTGCCGGAAAATAATAACTTATTATTATCATTTGAAATATGACATAATCCTTTCGCAAAGCTAACTTTGTAACCTTTGTCACAAAGTTGGCTTATTGAAATAAGATTATGATTTAAACCATTAACTAGATAAACATCACTAATTAAGGGTTTAGATGGGTTACCCACTTTACCAACACCGACGATGGTTCCGCTCTCGTTGCCTCCAAAGACTACCCGGTTCCCATTAGCAATGGGCACCACTCCGGAAAGCAATTGAGCATCGCCCGTCATGTGTTTTGAACACCCGCTATCGAGTACCAATTCCCCTTGGAGCTAAATTTAAATTTGTTGCTCCTTTTCTTTTTCTTTTCCTTGAGTACCTAAAGATAGAAACTTTCATATCATGGTACCCAAGTTCATTGGGTCCTCAAAGGTTAGACCTTTGGAAGCCAAGTCCAATCGGACTTAGACTTCCCCACATAATTTCTACTATGCACAACATCCGAAAAATAAGCATTTATGTAAACTTGTTTTTCATCCATGCTTGTGTCCTTTGGGCTCCAAATAGTGAAAATCTTGGGAGCCCTCATCCTATTGGGTGCATGCATGTGTTGTTGGTTTCTACGTGATGCATGTCGTGGATAGGCATAAGGAACATGATGGAATGGTGCATGCGGATAATTATTCATATGATGTTGTGGGTGAACATATGCATGTGAGGGAACACGTGCGTGAGGGTGTCTCACATGGTGTGCACGTGCCCGTGAATGTGTTGCATAAAAATCATCATATGTGTGAGCCGGTGGAGTAGGACGTGTGTTCCTACGTGGCATGGTATTTGTGTACATGTAGGCATGACCCTTCTTCGGAGGTCCACCCAAAGTGGGTTTCTTTCCAAAATAGGGTGTGTGCGAAGTGGAAGCACCATTGGTAGATGAACTACCAATAGAGTGTTTGCTCCCACTCGGTGAGGCATCGGAAGTAGGCCTAACAAAAGTAGTGGCCGATTTGGATGAACTTCCTATCTTATACCCCAAGCCAATGTGGTGATTGCCTGGAAGTAAATCATTTAGGATGTTATCCAAATGGTCTTTACCCTTATTGAACTTATTAATTCGGCCTATTGTGCACTCATATTTCTCGGTGAGAGAATGCATCGAAGCATCCAAAGTGGATATTTGCGATATGAGCACATAAACACGAGACTTGAGATTTTCATTCTCAATACTCAAAGTTGAGTTTTGAGAAGTCAAATCCGCTATCCTTTGTTCTTCCGAATCCTCAACACTAACATGTTCAAGTTTAGATTTGAGATTAACAATCTCATTTCTTAACTCTTCAACAACGGTGTCGTTGTTGGTGATGACAGTCTTAGGCGAGGTTTGAATGCTAGCTAGGTCATCTTTTACCTTAGTATACCTATTTACTAATTTAGTGTATTTAGACCATAATTGAGAATTAGCATTTCTAAGGTCATCCATAGTTACCTCATCGCCTTTGTCGTCACTATCATTGGAAGAGGAGGATCCTTGATCATGCTCCTCTCTTGCCATGAAGCACATGTGCGCTTGCTCCACTTTCTCATCGTCCGACTCTCCGCTTGAGGAATCCTCGGAGTCGGTGAATGTTGCTCCGACAAGTCCCTTTTTGTACCCCTTTTTGTACTTCTTGGACTTGTCGAACTTAGGCGCCTTCCACTTCTCCTTTTGCTTTTTTTGAGGACAATCCGCTTTGATGTGTCCTGGCTTATTGCATTTAAAGCACAAAGGTGGAGAGGCGTTAGTAGAAGTAAATTTAGATTTTTGTTTGAAGTTACCCTTTCGGAAGAAGCGATTGAACTTCTTTTCCATGAGTGCAATGGATTCCATGTCCATTTCTTCTTCCGAGTCCTCATCATCGGTAGAGGTGGATGAAGCCGCCTTGAATGCAATCGCCTTTTTCTTAGGCATGTCTTGGTTCAAATAGGACTTCATCTTTTCTTGTAACTTCACCTTGCTATCTTTGCGTACCTCGTATGACATCAAAGTACCCATCAATTGAACTACGGTATACTTATTCATGTCATTACCTTCCTCGATGGCGAAGGTACGTTTCTCCCAAGAAGAAGGAAGTCCTTCGATAAGCTTCCAACACTTCTCCTTTTGGGTGTAGGTTTTGCCGAGAGCTTCCAACTCGTTCATTATGTCGACGAAGCGAGCATAATACTCCTTCATCTTTTCTCCCTGTTCCATATGAAACAATTCGTAAACTCTATTGACTACCACGAGTTTAGAATCTCTTACCCGACTCGTTCCTTCATGCAAAATGAGGAGCGAATTCCAAATTTGATATGCACTCTTACATGTGCATATCTTATTAAAATCTTTGGGTTCCAATGCACATTGTAAAGCATTCATAGCTTTGGCATTTGCAATCTCCGCGGCGACCTCCGCGGTAGTCCACTTGTCGAAATCTTCTTCGGTAGGCACATTGTATTCCGACATGGTAATTCTCCACAAGGAGGCGCTCCAGAGGAACGTTTCCATCCGGCATTTCCAGTATCTATAATTGACGCCGTTGAAGAATGGAGGCCTAGTCGAGGAATGTCCTTCCATGACCGAAGACGCTCCTTCACGGTTCTTGAAGGATCCATAATCCGCAGGTGGATGAACGGTCTTGTTGTCGTTGGCAGACATAGCTAAGTATCTGGCTTTGATACCAAATGTAATGCCCTACAAGCTACTGCATAAGTACTAGAGGGGGGGTGAATAGTACTTTAAAAATAACAAGGAGTATAATTCCTAATTATAGTGCAAACAACTACCAAATCAATTTGCGGAAGCTTAAATTGATGACAAAAACAAAATTAACAATGCTAACAAAATATGTTACTGGGTTCGGATCCACCCAAGTCTCCCCGACTTGTTCCCGGTGATCCTACGTCCCAACCACCCGGATCCCCTCCGGATACTTGAGTTAGAAACCCTAACTCGAGATTTCCACTATGATATCTTGTGAAAAACCTTCACAAGATCAAATCATACATGCAATGGCAATAGTGAATCCCACAACCCGGGATCACAACCTTCTCTCACAACCGAGAGAATCAATAAGCAATATAAATGAGTTTATAATGAAATAAACAATCTTACCACAAAATCCTATACCTTGAGTATTCTTACCAAATAGGTGCAAGGAGTGATTTATGAAAGAGGAAGTCACCAAGACCTAGCACTATTGAAATGAGCAGCAATGGGTGCCTAGGAGTGATTTGGAGACTTGAATCAAGCTAGAGCTTGAAGGGCTCACCAAGAACAAACTTCTCTCAAGATGGATTCTAGATCTAGAAAGTGAGAGAATGGATTTCTTGTGAGGAAGAGAGCTTTGGAAAAGAGTGAGAATCTCTATCTCTTTCAATCTCAATGAATCTCTTAATGGCAGCTCTAACCTTGAGAGAAATGACCAAGGTTCGTATTTATAGGGTCCCATAAAAACGAGTTAGGTCAAATCCCAACGGTTAGAAATCTGAAGCAACTAGTCGGTCAAAGAACAACCACTGACCGGCTAGTTCATTAACTAGTCGGTCAGTCAAACAACATGGACCGACTAAGTGAAGAGATTGAATTTCAGACCTAGAAATCTAGTCGGTCCAAGAAGACTTTCTGACCGACTAGTTTCATAACTAGTCGGTCGGTCAGTGAACTTCAACCGACTAAGAGTAAAAAACAAATAGTCTGAATACAAATTGATTTAGTCGGTCCAAGAACAAATGTTGACCGACTAGATTATCAACTAGTCGGTCACCAAACGTTCTTAGACCGACTAACGATAAACAATAGCTCAAGAGAAAATTAGCATGAACAGTAAAGATCAACTAGTCGGTCAAAGAAGCATCACTGACCGACTAGTTCACAAACTAGTCGGTCGGTGAGTCAACGTAGACCGACTAACTGTAAACAGTACTGAGCAAGAAAAGATTAACTTAAACTAGTCGGTCCAAGAAGCTTTGCCGACCGACTAAATCACCATCTAATCGGTCAGTTCTTCTTCTTGAACCAACTAACATGCACGAACAAGTCCGAATCGAAGCGCGATGCTTTGAGGAAGTTAGAATGGACTTCTACTAAGATCCTAGAGCTACGATATGAGCGATATGAAGATAGAATTGTAAGATATACTCAAGGCTTAATATTCTATAGATCGAAGCTAAAAGACTATAAATAAAACCTTAAGGAACGGTCTTCGAGAGCTTCGATCAATTCTTCATGACTTCCAAAACGGTCCAAAAGCTTCAACGAAGCTTTAGGCAATGAATACGAGCTTTGAGAAGTCTTGAGATGTCGCTTTGATTGTTCTCGTGAATTTGGCGACGATCTCCAATACTGCGCTCACAAATTGTTAGTTCATGAATTATTTATGTTTGCTCATCATCCAAAACCAAATCCGGGGAGTCCAATATTCAACAAATGGTACTAATTATTCTAGTATAAATTCAATGAATTATATACATGGATAATTTCCTTAGACTTAAAGTGTGGTCATTACATTTCTAGATGTAGATCTCGATTATGGGAAGTGAATGACCGATAGGAACTTAAGTCTTAAAACGTTCATGGTCATAGATGTGTCGAGAAAATGATATCGGCACATCGGACAAACCATTGTGTCTTTGTCTTAACCTAAATGGTAATGATGATCTCATTGTCATTCGACCTGGCAAAGTCGGAGACAAGGCACAGGTGCTCATTAGAGAATGAGTCCACTGAACGACCCAATGAAGAGTTATTAAATGGTTAAACTTTAAATAAACTTTCATTAATAACTCTATAGTGATGATAGGCAAGTTGGTCCTTAAGACTTGAAGTCATTGTACGAACCTGTGCGCGAATAGTGTCACTTAGATCTATGATCTAGCTTCGAGGCTAGGCCTGTTGAACGGTCTTAGGTTGGGTGACAGTTGAAGCATACGAAGTAAGTAAATGACTAAGATGTGATTCATCTCTTTCGTTAAAGGGAAGTTAGTGTCACAGGCTCAGTACGGTTCTTTGTGCTAAACCTCGGTTGGGGTACGATGTAGGATGTACAACGTGTTTATAACAAAAACTGATGTATGCTGACCAGTGCTAGCTAGTAGGGTTCACGGTTTACCATACCCTAGGCCATGCAGGGACATAGTTATGAAGAACGGACTAAAACTACGGTTTTCATCACTGACACAGTCAGAGTTATCCCGACGACACTTTTGTCGATGGGTTAATCACGTAATTATGATGTTGAAACAGGGACGACACCTGTTGCTCATGGTTACAATCATCTAGGGATTTCGAGCTCCAACCTATAGTAGGGTCAGGCTGTTGGGTCTCACACTGAGTTCGGTTTGCATCTTAGTAATGGAAGAATTTAGGAGGAGTGCATTCGGGTGCACGAGAATAAATGAAGTCACTAAGAGTTAGTGACATTAATTCGATCCATATTAAATATGATTTAATAGGGTCGCATAAGTTTTTGATATTAAATGAGATTTAATAATGTCGCAAAAATGTTTGCGACTTCAACATTAGTAGAATGCTGTATGAGATTAATGCATGCGATGCAAAAGGATTTCAAATGCATAGTAAATAGTTTACGATAATTTTTTAGATCATATATTGCATAGAAATGGATAAATGGCTCTTTGGGATGGTCCCATTAGAACCCTGCTTTCCAACAGTTCGAAAATCGGCTCAATCGGAGTTGTAGAACTCAAGAAACAGCCCGAAAGGCTAGAACTGGGCAAAAGCCGAGTTCTGGCCCAGCCCAGCTTGGGCGGGCGGGACCAGACCCGCTAGGTGGGCTAAACCCACCTGTAAAGGGGGGTCAAGCCCGCCTGGGACGGGTGGGGCTCTGAGCCCGCCTGCACAGCAGGAGGGTCTGAGCCCGCCCGCACAGCGGGAGGGTCAGACCCGCCCGCACAGTCGTGAACATGCACCCAGAATGAACTGGGCACGCCCTTTGGGCATGCCCAGCTGTATGGTGGGCCCCACCTAGGGGCCTACAGACCAGAAACACTAAGAGGGTGTGTGACGGCTACGAATTTTAGTCGACTTGTGATTTTTTGCTCAACTTTGAGCAATTGTTTGAGGGGTCAAACGAAGTCGGAATTCGTCGCCGTTTGTTTCTATGCATTCACCGTTCATAGCTCTTCGAAATAATAGGTTGTATCACTTCTGAAGCTCAACGGTGAGGGAGATAAAATTAGCCGAAGTTTAGCATTTGAGAAAGGCAAACTAACTTAATTTTTTCCTCCTATTCATTAATAGTCCCACATTGCTCGTGCGACGAGCAAGGGGGTCCGGCTCCCTATATAAATAGGGGTCGACACCACTTAAGAAACTTGTACCTGATTGAGTAGCTCCAAAAAGTTTTGAGCATGCTCGATTCATGACAAAATTATTCTTTCCTCCTTTTCTTCTGTTCCTTAGCTTGCATTCTACCAAAACGACGAGAAGGATCGGACTCGATCTGAAGTCTAAGACATTGGATCACTCTCAAGTGAAATCTTCTTCGGCAAGTGGTTGGCTCAGAGGCACGTTGTTGGCTCGCTTTGGGTGGATTAGTTCGGAGTGCAAAGGCGGCTAGCTTCGGGGAGCAGAAGGCGGTTTGGTACACTTTGCATGTGCAAGCAAAGTTCTGGGTATGTAGTTTAAAAGGCTTTCATTTAATTATATTGTAGTAGTTTAGATCTATCTTGGGGTGGTCAGATCCACCTCAAGATAGTAGAGATCTTGGCTAGGGTCTTGAAATACTTAGTGCTTTCGTTAAATAGTTTAACGGTTGTTTTCCACTGCTTTCTTGTTTTCTTCTATCGTCCGTCTGACGTAGGACGGGCATAGAATTATGCCCTAAGGGTCCCCAAAACTCTTCAGTGGTATCAGAGCATTAGGTCGGCGTGTGATCTAAGGACTGCAATATTTTAAATGATTGTATGCTTTTTTAAGATACATATAAAATCTAATTTGACTTTATGAGATAATGTTAAAATGAGACCACTTGTAATTTGATGCTTTAAATAATTATTTTATGTGATAACATCTTTTAGTCGCATGCAAATTTTATGTGATGATTTTAAAACAAAGTTCTTGAAAGAAAATTTACGTGATAATTTTCATTAAACTATTTTTTTATTAGATAAAATTTTTTATGTTTTAAAATCATATTTATAATTTAAGTGTTAAATTTTAAGAATGCATATTAATATTAATATGATAAATTTTAATATGTTGTGCATGTTTAATAATTATTTGATAATTATTAAATAGTTAGAAACTTTTTATGCGATATTTTAGTTGATAATTGCATGCTAATCTTATGCGATAAAGTTAGATTATGTTTTTAATGGCCATTCTAAATTCTTGCTTATTATTTGATAATTCAAGAAACCCTTTTAGGTTAGCCATTAAAAACTCCTTTAAAATTTATGTGATGAATTTTAAAATAACATGCTATGTTTAATAAACTGTTACAACATTTAAATACCTAATTCCTGATTAGGGTAACCCTTTTTTTACGACGATTATTATTTTAATTGTTATAATAATAATTTTTATAAAAGGCTACACTTTAAAGTGTTGTAATTTGTATTTATTAAAATCCTAATAACGATTAGGATAACACGTTAATACAAATGAAACCTTATAGTTGGTAAGGACTTAATAAAAGTTATTAACGAATCCTAATAAATTTTGAATTTTAAGGATTCCACTAGTTGATAAGATTAACTAGTCTAATAAAAGCCTTTGGTTGATGGCATGATGTCATGCCATGTTTTGAACTATACGTGTATTCTACTATATACACGTGGTATTTTTACTTACGATGCATACGTAGACATGAAATAATTGTGGATGTCGATGTATGTATCGTAATGCATGGGGGTTGTGCAGTAATATGTGGCTAGGAGACGAGAATGCAAGACATGAATGCGGGAGGAGTGTTAATGACGTCATGTGTATGATATAACAAGTATGTATTGGACATGTGTATGTGGTGCATGTATACATGTGTGGGTATGCATGGTTGTGTGTAGGGAGAGTCAGGCTAGTGTGAAGAGGGGTTAGGGGTTAATGGCATCCTTGTAAATATTTAGAAAGGTGAGGGGCAAAATGGTCATTTGGAAAAATGAGGGGGGTGTATAGTAAATGAGTGTGTGCATAAAGTAATGTCAAACTTGTAATTACTTATAAGTTGAGGGGTGTCTTGGTCATTGTCCTCATGGAATATTCCCGTGGAATATTCCATTCTTGGAAGAGAAGAAAAGGATAAGAAGAGAGAAGAAAAGAAAAGAGAGATCTAGAGAACTCTCTCTCATTCTCTCATTTCTTCTCATTTCCTCTCTCCCCTCCATGATGGCCGGCCACCCTCCCCTCCCCTCCATGATGGCCGACCACCCTCCCCACTCCACCTGGCCGAAATTCCATCAAAAAAAGAAGAGAAAATGGGAAGATGAAGAGGAAGAAAGGGGAAGAGAAAGATGAGAAGAGTTCTAGCAAGATGGAGTCTCCTTGAGGCTAGGAGCTAGGAGGAGATAGGAGGCTTGGAAGAAAGTATGAGGGCTTGGAAATTCATCATCTTGAGGTAGGAATCCATTCTCTAATGGTTTATTATGCTAATCCATGTTAAATCAATTTAGTTTCATGCAAACACCACGGCTGATTTTGTGAACAGATTCTGTTGTTTGTTCATCTGAGTATATCTCTTAATTTAGGCATGAATAAATTCTGAAAAAATTATATAATTGTAGATCTTGAAATTTTACCCCAGAATCATATAAAATTTGACATATGTTCAGTTCAGTAATTAGGATTAAAAATTCCATTTTTACAACATATCTAAATTCCATTCAGTCTGGGCACAGTTCGGTAGAATTGAGCTTAGTCCCTGCACACTCCATAAAAATTAGTGTTCTTGGTCTCGTTGTAAATTTAAAAACCTTCTCTACAACTTTCACCTAGGTCAGGTTTTCGAGGATCTAACTGCAACATGACTTAAATTAGCAATTGTTACAGCTCTAAGTATCTGTCTGAAAAATAGTTTTGATCAGTCTCACCAAACAATTCACCATAAATCACCTAGTTCATATTTATGCATGAAAGTTTATATGTGAATCCAGAACTACCATATCTACAACTTTCATTTGCAAAGTTTTGTCAAATTCACAAATAAAATGGATGAAATATGCTACTCTTTATGACTGTTTGTATATTTCCAGCAAGCTGAAGTGCTTAAGTAGTGTTTGAATTATGTATGGATACTAATATTGCTTCCATTATCACTAATTATTGTTGTTACTTGAATGGTAGCTTAGTTATACGAATGGATATTTAATCTTCTGATGTGACAATGACCATGTTTATGTTGACTGCCAAGTGTTTGTGAAAATGCCTCACTGGAATAAAAATGGGGAACCATGAGAAATGTGCTCTCATGAACTATGTTATGGATTTGTGATGATGCGAGACATGTATGTCATGGGTTCATAAGTGATGTACCAACGAGTTGTGATGGAGGGCATGGCACTTAGGTGCATGACCCATGTTGATATGTGATGTGGCTATGATGGAGGGCATGACACTTAGGTGCATGACCCAGATTGATATGAATGAGAAATATTCACACTGTGAAGACATGCCATCATGACTCTTATAAGATGACTTATGATATTTAATTGATGATTTGGAATGTCTCAGTCCCCTCTAAAGGGGGTGTAATGCTAAAACTGGGGTTTGCGGAAAATTTGAGTAAATTGTGAATATAAGGTTAGGACAATAGCAGCGGAGAGGAGATGATGTGATATGTGACGATTATTCTCACTCGCCTCTACAGGGAGTGATGGTTACTTGGCGCTTGTGGTGATGTGGTTTGGATGTGGAGAGGTACATGTGGAGATCCTCACTCTTGCTACTGTCCAGGGAGGAGGCAGAGAGGCCCGGTGTACAGTGCCCGTGTCCACTGCACCGTGTGCCATACTTACCCTGATCTTGGGGGTGGTGCCCGTGAGGTAGGTTCCCTGACGGGGCAGAGTGAGAGGCCCGTCATACAATGCCCATGTCTACTGCGTGGAGTGCAGTTTTCCACCCCAACCCATATGGTGAGGCAAACGTTCTTATATCTTACAGTTTACCCAGATTTCCAATAAGTTAATAGATTACATGTTATTCGTTTTACTTGTAATGCTTCCTCTTCCCTCTACTTGTATTGATGTGACACTATGTACTTGTAGTTGCCCCTTGTCCTCCTGTATTTATTTTTGTTTATAATCCTATAGTTGTAGTTGCCTTTGTTGTTCCTTTCCTGATATATTATTTGTAGCACTAACTCTCTTTTGCAGTAACTCACTCCCTAACAGCAGATACGTCTCCATTTCAATTGCTTTTACTTCATACAGTAGTAAGCCTTACCGTTATGCTATGTCACATGATCTCCATGATCTTGTATTAACTTGTAACCACAGTAATTAAGCAAATAATAATATGATTTGCCATTAGTGTTGGGATTTCCTACTGGAGCACACATTGACATGCTCCTCCCTATTTTCTAGGTAGCAGGGGAAGCTTGATGCAGGTGACTTGGAGTTGGGTTCTAGGGGTAGCACTTGGAGTGAGCTGTAGCTTGTGTTGAGTTTTTGGTTTGTCTTTGGGAGGTCGAGAGTGGCAGTGCATATATGGTGTTGTACCTGGACTATGTGTATGTATGAATGTCAAAATTTATAGATATTGTTGTTGTTCTTTGTTATATTTGATGTTTTCTTTGATATTATAGTGGAGCAATACTTGTACTATTCCAGCACATGCACAGTGGACCTGCTATTTCTTTGTACTCTCTCTCCCTATCTCTCTCTGCTCACTTCACCCTCACTCTTCAGAGTACTGGGGAAGTTTGTTTTAATTCCTGAGTATTTTGGAGAACGGGGCGTGACACACGCATATAAATGATAAGTTTCTTTCCATGGACCATGATCCGGTCTATGTGCTTGGCTAAGTTTGTTGGATCACCCTAGCTAGACTGGGGATAAGTGCTCCTGGCTTAATCAATTCCCTGGTTGTGTCTGCCGGATCGCAAGGACACGAATCATGATTATGCAACACCATCGACTATAACTAAGTCTAATACGTTAATAATCTTTTTCAAGATAAAATGTATCCTCCTTGTTTTGGAGTTTTGGAAACTATAGGATTCATGTTATAGTTGTTGAGCACACTTAAGCTATGGCATGACAGCCTTATAGAAACCAACTTCTTATTACATATGATGTAGTCTAGCCTTGACCCAAACCATCATGTCGTGAATACACCGAGCGTCGGCGTAAGTTAAGCTAGACACGAAAACAAGGGTCTGACTAGGCTAGTCATTATGCTTTTGATGAGCACACTCATGATCATAAGTGGCTAGGGGTAAATATATATAGGGAGTCATATA
Organism: Scilla litardierei; assembly: GCA_030789695.1. Taxonomy (NCBI): domain Eukaryota; kingdom Viridiplantae; phylum Streptophyta; class Magnoliopsida; order Asparagales; family Asparagaceae; genus Scilla; species Scilla litardierei. The sequence continues at coordinate 755,092,070 of CM061142.1, read as the reverse complement.
TGATATGATTTATGAAGAGTTCATCTATCGACTGCAGAGTCAAATAACTTGTTGAGCACACTCAAGGTTGTGAGGCTAAGGGTGGTTGGATCCCTCTCCTACAAATTTTTTAATTATAATAAATTGTTTATTATTACGGCTTAAAATTCTTTAAAAATAGTGGGAGAATATAGTTTAATAAAAAACTCTTAAACTATACAAGAACATATGCTAATTCAATTTCTATTAAAATGCAGTATGGAGTCAGGATTAAAATTCATAATCGAGAAGAACGTGCTGGATGGGATGAACTACAAGGAATGGCTGAGGAACATCAAGCTGGTCCTCTCGCTAGCTGGGATAGGCTACGTATTGACGGAGGACGCTCTAATGAAGCCCGACGAGGATGCCACCAACGAGGAGATAGAAGCATACAAGCAGTACCAAAGGGATGCAGAGAGGGTCAGGTGCCTTACTCTGGCCTCAATGACCAATGACCTGCAAAGAAAGCATGAACATATGGATGTTCAGAGCGTGCTTTTGAATGCAGAGGAATTGTATGGCAAGCATTCTAGAGCTGCCAGATTTGAGGCCACCTGTAACCTTTGGAAGCCAAGATGATGTCGGGCCCTGTGCAGGATCATGTTATCAAGATGATCGGGTACATAGAGGATGCAGCCCAACTAGGATTTGTCCTAAAAATGAAATGAGCGTGGACATAATCCTTAGATCTTTGACCCTTGACTTTAACCAGTTTATTACGAGTTTCATAATGAACAACATTGAAGTGGATCTTCCAGGTCTCCTGAACATGCTTCGGCAGTTCGAGGAGATCGAAAAAAAGCCAACAACGTTGGTTGTCGGCTCTGCTTCTTCTCACCAACCTAAGGGCAAGGGTAAGAAGAGGCAGATCCCTCAACCTACCAAAGAGAAGAAGGGGAAGAAGAACAGAGGGGAACCAACAAAATCTGAGTGTTTCCATGGCCATTAGCTGGGCCACTGGAAGAGGAACTGCAAGGCCTACCGTGCAGAGAAAAAGGGGCATGGTAATGCCTCTACCTCAGGTACAAATCTTATTTAAGAGCATATAAATTTCCATAAAGCTTTGATACATGGTATAAGATAACAGTATGATTACTAAGACATCTGTATATTGTCTACATGTGCTTGAAGCAAAGGATGGAAGAAGTTCCCAACGCGGTCGGCATTAGCGTAATCGTTGCTGCTGGGGCTGTCTATGGACTTAGAAGATATCAAGAAGCAGTCGACATTTTTTTGAATAAATGTATCGATGTTTTACTTTGAAACAATGATTGAGTGATTGTCACTCAAAGTATATGTTATGAACAAATTTTTCATTTTGAATGAAATCATTGTCTTGCGGATATCTTGACAAATGTGGTCTGGTGGAAATATGATTTGTTGTGAATGGATATCTGGGTTATTGAGTATGTTTTTTTCCTGAGCTGTCGTGGATGCTTCTAAGTTAATGAGATTAATTGGAGCTGTCGGTATATTTAACTAATCCATAGTAACGAGTAAGTCCCAGGAGCGTATAAATTAGATGTGATCTTAATTATGCGCATAATAAGAATAGTTTTTGTTGGACTGCATTTAATACTCCAAGTTAGAAAATTAATGCAGTTAAAGGAAATAACAGTGTATGAAGTTTTGATTGAGTAAGTTATCATCAAGACTCCTATGATGGATCTTGATATGACTTATTCGTCAAATCAACCTGACACTGGTACATTCCATTTTAATTAATTCAGCACAAATGGGCTGGTTATACTTAATAAATATTCTAAATAAGATTTAGAAATTTAAGTTGAAGTATTTAACCAGACGGTTCTCAAAGTCAGTGTGAGCTGGCATATTACTTAGTTCCATTTTTGGACTAAATAAGAAAAAAATCCAAGTTATTAAACCATCTATATGTGACATCAAATCAAAAGAGTTTTAATTATGTCAAAGATATAGAAGCTTTGGTGTCATTAATGTACTGGACATAATTGACACTAGAATAATTGGAATATGCTATGATATGACTGAATTGTAGGAATTATAAACATTACATCAAGTTGTGTATGCTAATCGTTAGCTGTATAGAAGGAAAATCGTTGGATGATATCTAAAGACGGTTTCAAAGGATCACCCCTGTGTGATCAACTGGTGTATTAATAATAAGACTCCGTAATACTGCATAATAGATATGTTTTAGCAGATCCCTGTTAGGTTTGACATATGAACGTCTGTAGTGGTTGATATGCTAAAGCGGTATGAGATACCGAGATAAATAGCCTAAGTGCAAGTGGGAGATGTAGGAAGATATATGACCTTGAGTTAATTTATCCTAAGAAACATCTTGTTCAAAATATAAATGGTACTAATTATCATAGTACAAATTCAATGAATTATATACTTGGATAATTTCCTTATACTTAAAGTGAGGTCATTACATATTTAGATGTAGATCTCGATTTTGGGAAGTGAATGACCGATAAGAATTTAAGTCTTAAAACGTTCATGGTCATAGATGTGTCAAGAAAAGGATATCGGTACGTCGGACAGACCATTGTGTCTTTGTCTTACCCTAAAGGGTAATGATGATCTCATAGTCATTTGACCTGGCAAAGTCGGAGATAAGGCACATGTGCTCATTAGAGAATGGGTCCACTAAACGACCCAATGAAGAGTTATTAAATGGTTAAACTGTCATTAATAACTTTATAGTGATGATAGGCAAGTTGGTCCTTAAGACTTGAAGTCATTGTATGAACCTGTGCATGAATAGTGTCACTTAGATTTATGATCTAGCTTCAAGGTTAGGCCTGCTGAAAGGTCTTAGGTTGGGTGTCACTTAAAGCATACAAGGTAAGTAAATGACTAAGATGTGATTCGTCTCTTCTGTTAAAGGGAAGTTAGTGTCACAGGCTCAGTATGGTTCTTTGTGCTAAACCTCGGCCAGGGTACGTTGTAGGATGTACAGCGTGTATATAATAAAGATCGATATATGCTGACCAGTACTAGCTAGTAGGGTTGATGGTTTACCATACCCTAGGCCATGCATGGACATAGTTATGACGAATGGACTAAAACTGGGCTATTCATCCCTGACACTGTCAGAGTGATCCCGATGACACTTTTGTCGATGTGTCAATCACATAATTATGATGCTAAAACTTGGATGACACCTGCTGCTCGTGGTTACTGTCATCTAGTGTTTCTAGCCCCAACCTGTAGTAGGCTCAGTCTGTAGGGTCTCACACCGAGTACGGTTTGTGTCATAGTAATAGAAGAATTTAGGAGGAGTGCACTCGGGTGCACGAGAATAAATGAAGTCACTAAGAGTTAGTGACATTAAGTCGATCAATATTAAATAGGATTTAATAGGGTCGCATAAGTTTTTGACATTAAATGAGATTTAATAATGCAGCAAAATGTTTGCGACTTCAACATTAGTAGAATGATGTATGGGATTAATACTTGTGATGCAAACAGATTTAAAATGCATCATAAATAGTTTACGATAATATTTTAGATCATATAATGCATAGAAATGGATAGATGTCTCTTTGGGATGGTCCCATTTGAACTCTACTTTGCAACGGTTCGAAAATCAGCTCAATCGGAGTTGTAGAACTCAAGAAACAGTCCGAAAGGCCAGAACTGGGCAAAAGCCCAGTTCTGGCCCAGCCCAGCTTGGGCAGGTGGGTCCAGACCCGCTAGGCGGGCTGAACCCACCCGTAAAGGGGGGTTAGTCCGCTGGCAGGCTGGACCTGCCCGCCAAGTAGGCAGGTTTGACCCGCCCGCTTATGCGGGCGGGTCAGATCCGCCCGCCCAGTAGCGGGCAGGCACCCAGAATGAACTGGGTGTACCCTTTGGACACCCCCAACTGTATGATGGGCCCCACCTAGGGGCCCACAGTCCAGAAACACTAAGAGGTTTTGTGACGGCTACAAATTTCAGCTAACTTGTGATTTTTTGCTCAACTTTGAGCAATTGTTTGAGGGGTCAAACGAAGTTGGAATTCGTCGTCATTTATTTCTATGCGTTCACCATTCATAGCTCTTCGAAATAATAGGTTGCATCACTTCTGACGTTCAACGGTGAGGGAGATAAAATTAGTTGAAGTTTAGCCTTTGAGAAAGGCAAACAAACTTAATTTTTTCCACCCATTCATTAATAGTCCCACATTGCTCGTGCGATAAGCAAGGGGGTCCGGCTCCCTATATAAATAGGGGTCGACACCCCTTAAGAAACTTGCACCAAGTCTATGAATTGAGTATCTCCAAAAAGTTTTGAGCACGCTCGATTCAAGACAAAATTATTCTTTCCTCCTTTTTCTTTCGTTCCTTCGTCCGTGTTCTAGCAAAACAACGAGAAGAATAGGATTCGATCCGAAGTCTAAGACGTTGGATCGCTCTCAAATGAAATCTTCTACGGCAAGTGGTTAGCTCAGAGGCACGGTGTTAGCTCGCTTCGGGTAGATTAGTTCGGGGCATAAAGGCGGCTAGCTTCAGCGAGCAGAAGGAGGTTCGGTATACTTTGTCGGTGCAAGCAAAGTTCCAGGTATGTAGTTTAAAAGGCTTTCAATTAATTATATTGCAGTAGTTTAGATCTATCTTGGGATGGTCAGATCCACCTCAAGATAGTAAAGATCCTGGCTAGGGTCGTGAAATCCTTAGGGCTTTCGGTAAATAGTTTAACGGTTGTTTTCTGTTGCTTTCTCTTTTTCTTCTATCGTCCGTCTGACGTATGACGGGTATAGAATTATGCCCTAAGGGTCCCCCAAAACCCTTCACATGCGTTTTGTTCAAAATAACAGTAAGCTGTTTGGTAAGAATTTACCTAAGTTAATAATAATGTAGTCTCCATTAAAACTTAGGTATAGTCCTGAGACTTAATGCGAGGTCAAATATGTATCAAGATGGAGATCTCGATCATGGAGAAGTATTTGAACGATTGTAGCGTAGGTCTAAAAATGTTCGTGGTTGTAGATGTTTCGAGAAATGGTTATCGACACATTGAATTGACCATTGTGTCTTAGTCTTCACCATGTAATGTCGACGATGATCTCATGGTCGTTTAACTTGGCGAAGTCGAAGATGCGACACAGGTGCTCATTGGAGAATGAGTTCACTGAATGACCCAACGAGAGTTCTTATATGGTTTATATTGACCAATCTATCAATGATAACTCTTAGTAATGATAGGCAAATTGGTCTTTTGACTTGAGGTCATTGTACAGACCTGTACGTGAACGGTGTCACTTAGATCACTGATCTAGCATCGAGATAAGCCCCGTTGAAAGGTTTTTGGTTGGGTGATATTTGAAGCGTGCGAGGAGAGTAATGACCAAGATAGGATTCATCTCTCCTGGTCAAGGGGAGTTAGTGTCGCAGTGTTAGTTCGATCTTTAGTGAAAGCTCTGGACAGATTATGTTGGAAGAAGTCAAACATTATTTAACTAAAGATCGATGGAAGCTAACCAAGTTCAAGCCGGTAGGGTTGACTATTGACCATACCCTAGGCTTGACTAAGCGGCATAGTTTTGACAAAGAGACTAAAACTGCGGTATTCATCACAGACACAGTAAGGGTGGTCCCGACAATACTCATGTCAATGAGTTAACCACATAAGTATGATACCGAAATATGGACGACACCTACTGCTCGTGGTCACTGCCATCTGGGGTTTCAAGCCCCACCTATAGTAAGGTCAGTTGTAGGGTCTCATACAGAGTGAGATCTTCGTCAAGTAATAGATAGAAATTAGGAAGAAAATGCATTTGATGCAAGGGATAGAAAACTGCAAAGAGTTTGCAGTTAGCTTCTGCATTCGGGATAAATGATTCTGAGTGCAAGTGAGAGATGTTGAGGGATGTATGCCCTCAGTTCATTTGTATTTGTTGCAAATGATTTTTTTATAATAGATGTGGGAATTTTGCATATGAGGCAAAAGGAATTAAATATGTCGTAAAATGTTTACGTGCATATTTAATATAATAAAGGCATGGAATTGGTTACAGGATGATGAGATCGTCCCGGTCTAAACACAGGTTCAAGCCGCGTCGAAAACAGACTCCAAACGCACAAATTAGAGACACAAACGCACAAAAGGCCCTTATAGGGCATTGCGGGTCGGGGGCGCGACCATAGCAGGTCGGGCGCGCCCAACCCGATGATAGAAGCATACGCCCATGTTTGACATGGGCGTGGCCCACACCCGGGGCGCATCACCTGCACTGTGCACGGGAGCAAGCACCCGAACGGGCGCTGCGCGTGCCCACGCACATCGGGCGCGTGCGCCTGCGCATAGCGGGCGTGCGCACCCAGAAGGAAGCACACACGTGCTTCGCATGTGGCACGTGGGTAGGGGTCGAGGGTGGGCCCCACCTGGTGCTAGGGTTCCGTTCTTTTGTGCGATGGCTGTAGTTTTTGCGAAAAATTAGTTTTGGCTTTGTTTGGACACTCGTTTGAAGGCTCAAACAAACTCGGATTGAGTCCCTGTTTTTTCCTACGCGTTCACCGTTCAACCCTGTTCAATTTGATAAGTTGTATCACTTGCAAATCTCAACGGTGATGGAGTTCGCTAAAGTTTGGCCTTTGTGAAATGCAAACTTTAATTAATTTTTCCTCCAAAACTTTTAGTCCCACATCGGATATGGAGTGAAGGGGAGGGGTCAGCCGCTTATATAAATAGGGGCCTACTCCCCTCCTTGAAACACATCCCAAGCTCCAGATTTGAGTAGCTCCATTAAACGTGAGCAAGCACGGATCTGAGCTTAAAGTAAATATTCTCTCTTTCTCCCTAAAATTCTTCCTTGATCCTGTTCGGATTCTAGCAAAGCTACGAAGGAGATTGCATCGGATCCGAAGTCTTGACGAAGGATTCACTCAAGGTGAAATCTTCTTCGACGTGTGGTTGGCTCAACTACAAGGGTGTTGCTTGCCTAAGGATGCGGTGCGGTTCGGCTCGGGACGCGGTTCGGCTTGGGAGAAGCGGCGCAGGGCCAAAGAAATGTTGCTCAAAACGACGCTTCGTATTCTGCGGAAACGAAGTGAAAGGTATGTAGTTTAAATATTCATGCGTTTATAATTGCAAATGTTAGATAGATCTATCCTTAGGGGTTGGTCAGACCCAATCCCGGGACAGTAGAGATCTTGGCTAGGGCTAATATCTTTAGGGCTATTCTTAAAATAGTTTTAAGTACTGTTTTTTCGCTGTTGTTTTGATCTCATTGTCCGTTTGACTTAGGCCGGACGTCGATTTTATAGCCCTAAGGACCCAGAAAACCCTACAGTGGTATCAAAGCTTGTTGAGCTTGAGTACGGTTTCTCGGGTTATGAGCTGACCTGAAGTAATCGCTCTTACCATACCAAGTCCCAATAAGATGGGGATCTTATGATGGGTTGGGCGTTGTTGAGAGGCATGCCGTAAAACAAGTTTGTGAGGGATCTTGTGACGGGTCTAAGGTGCCATGGATGATGTGCCTTAACAGCGTTGCAATGATATCAGAGCGATACCTACAGTGGTATCAGAGCCATGTCTACCTGATCTATATTTTGCAATTTTAAAATGTATGTGATACAACATGTTTTCTCCATGAGATGGAAATTGAATTTTAAACTATTAAAATAGTCGTTCTAAAGCAACGTTTTATTTTCGAAAATTGTTTTTGAAAATTAGATCTAATAATAAAATCATGAGATAATTTTAATAAGTTAGATCTTTAAAATTATATGATAATTTTGATGTAACTTAGATTTATGAGATAATTTTAAGTTGTATGCTTAGCTAAATTGTTTAGTTGATACATTTTAATGGTTAAATTGTTCTTCTTTATTATGTGATAATGCAAGAAAGACTTTTAGGATAGCCATTAAAAGCCTTAAGAAAATTATGTGATAATTTTTGAAGGACATGCTAGGATTTAAAAATTGTTGCAACATATTAATTTCCTGCTTAGGGTAGCCATCTCCAAATTAATTTTTAATTGTTCTAATAATAATTTTTGAACAAAAGGCTATGATTTAAATTGTTGCAACTTGAATTTTAAATGCCTAATACATGATTAGGATAGCAACTTAAAAAATCATTATAGTTGATAAGGACATCAATAAAAGTTATTAACCAATCCTAATAATTTCGAATTTTAGGATTCAACTAGTTGATAGGATTAACTAGTTTTAATGAAGCCAATTCTAATTGATGGCACACATATGAATAATAAGTTTCCTTCAATGGACGATGATCCGGTCTAGTGTTTTTTTACTAGTGTTGTGGATCACCCTAGCTCGACTGGGGATAGTGACCCTAGCCTAGCCAAATCCATGGACGTGTTCTGCTGGACCACAATGATGCGAATTATGGTTATGTGACACCGTCGATTATATTTAGTCAATCACGTTAAAAAATCTTCTTCAAGATTAGACGTAGCCCTCCTTGTTTTTGGATTAGGGAACTAAAAGACACATGTCATGGTTGTTAAGTCTCCTCAAGCTATGACATGGTCTCTTTTAGAAACTGACTCCATCATACATGAGATGTAGTCTGGTACTAACCCACACAGCTGCGTCGGGTCTCCTTGAGTATCGGTGTAAGTTAATATTAGACATGAAAACAAAGGTTCGACTAGACTAGTCACTGTGGTTTGTTGAGTCTGCTCAAGATCATAAGTGACTAGGGGTAAAAACCAATAGGGAGTCATATGTGATGTGATTGATAATGAGATTATCTACCAACTGCAGAGTTGATCAACTTGTTGAGTCTCCTTAGGGTTGTGAAGTTCAGGGTGGTTGGGTCCATGTCCCATTAAATAACAATATTCGTTCATCTATATGGCTAAAGATGAACGCAGAAATAGTGGGAGGATATAGTTGAATAAAAACCATTTTAAATATATTTAAAAATCATGAACATATGCTAAACTAGGGTAATTCTATGTTTTACAAAAGTGGAATCCAAATCATAATATCCTTAAAAGAAAGAAGTCAACTGGACAAAATGATTAGTTAAGGAATATTTGATAAACCAAACTATATTCTCACTGATATTAAGGTGTCCTTCCTAGCATCGAGTTAAGGACAATGCTTTCCTTAAGCTCTAAAGCCTTACACAATAAAAGCACACTACTTAACACTCGCCTCTATGAGCATGTGCAGCTTGAACACTCTGATGTTTAAAGCACATTTCTTCATACAACTTGTTAAGTCTTCTCAAGTTTGTATGGAAAACAGTTTCAATCCGCAAGGCTGGAAACTTCGATCAAACTATTTGACTCGAAGATGAGTGTAAGAGCGGTGCAAGACAATGTATCCAAATTAGATCTTGAGACGAGCAACTTATTGAGTCTCCTCAAGGTTGTAAAGCTCAAGTGTTTGTATGCATGTGATGCTTACACAGCTAATATTTGTGTTAGGACCCCGATCTCCGACTGGGGGGCGGCAGGCCCCCCGGTCTCTGCCTGGGGTGGTGGCAGCCTCTCCCCCCCGAATCTCTGCCTGGGGGGCGACATGCGTCTTCCCCCAATCTCTGCCTGGGGGGACGGCAGGCCCCCCTAATCTCCGCCTGGGGGCGACAGGCCCCCCCTCCCGGTCTCTCGTTGATGGTTGCAAGGTAAAAGCAAAAGTGGGAGGGTTCGGCTCCCCCTTTTTTTCGTTTAGAGCGGCGACAACGGTGGCGGCGAGAGTTTAGATGGCGGGGATGGGGAAAAGGAGAGCACATATCCAATAAAAATACCTCTTTTTAAATAAAAAGCTATTTTTTGTTGTAAAAATTTGATTTTTATTATTGAAATCAATGTTTTTATTATACAAATTTGATCTTTACTATTTAAACATTGAATTTTGGTCCAAAAATAATCAGATCTAAACATATTCTACGAAATAAATCGGTTTAGATCGGGTTTCATATATGATTACCTCTAGATCCTTCCTACAGATCTAGCAACGCTTGATGAAGCCTATGCATGGAAGATGACGACTGCACGTGGTGGATCTACCGCCTCCTCATTTCCCTCGCAAGATCGGATCTTCGGAAAATTTCAGAGCTCTCGTGCTGATAACGTGTTATGAAGGTGACGGATACTGAACCTGTAGCACTATATTTACAGTAAAAGGTTATATAATGGGTGGATACCCTAATCCTAAATGGGCTCTACATGGGCCTACAAAAGCCCACTCATAAAATTAATGCATTTTTCTTATTACGGTCTTTGTGTGGAATATCCATAATTTTATTAACCCTTCAACCTTCTTAAATATATACATACTAGTCATAACCCGTGCGCTCGGACACGGTTATAATATTCCACTTCACAATTTAAAAGAACAAAAATTTAACGAGCGGTCGCCTTCAGTGCGTGTGCGGTTCATTTAAAATCTTTGTTTTTCCAAAAATTATTTTACTCTCCAAAATTTTGGGACATATAATATTCCACTTTACAATTTAAAAGAATAAAAATTTAGCGAGCGCCTTCGGCCATATTACTGTAAAAAGAATTCTTATGTAGGGCTCAAAAAAAGTGAATTCTTATGTAGGCTTCTTACTGTTTTCCTTGGCATTTTGAGAAGAAACGTGTTACATAAGCTAATTTCACCACATACATAAATATGAACGGTTCGGAAGATCCATGGTATGACTTTCCACATACTAAAATATATATTGCATGTGGATACACATACATGTATATGTGTGCGTATTCATGGTGAAACAATTCTTTGAAACTAACTAAAATAACTGTTTAAATGCTTTATTTTTGAACAATTATCACTGGTGTCATTACAAATAACTTAATCAAACTATTTGTGAATCAATTTCAATAGTTTAATCAAGAACAACCTAATTAGGCATCTTTTTAGCTTCTTTTTTCTACTTTACTTTTTTCCAGCAATAGTTTTTCTTTGTGGACCTCTTGAGGCAGTCAGTCACTGTGATGTAACTTAATTGATGGACCAATTGTAACTCATTTTCTAATCTATCGTTGTATTCTACCGAGTCCCGAATAAAGACCTTTCAACTCCTACTGACTTTGTGAATTGATGCAAATTCACATGGATCCAAATTAACTACGGAGTACGCCTATGGAATCAGCCCTTTATTACTTAGTGTAATGTTACCTCGGTTTTCTTCCAAAGAATCCCCCCCCAATACAAACTTTTCCCTCTAAAACATTCACAAACTTCCACCCCAGCCATTGATTCATCAAGATTGAATCTGAACCGTCTTTCTATCAACCCTTTTGTCCTAGTCAACTTGTCCTAGTCAGCCCTAAGATTCAAAAACAGTTGTGTTTAATATAATAGATAATAAATATAGTAGTCTGTAGTTAGTCATTTTGCCAAAAGGGTGTTAAATGCAATTGATACTAGCTATGAGACTCAGATGGAAAATAAACATTTTTAACATAACGTATTAATATCAGTTTGCATATTGACGTCCTTATTCTGTTTGCAAATCTTCTTATTCTGTTTTCAAATCCAATCTGCTTAGAAAACCCAGGCACTTATTGAACAACTAGCTCACCTATTTTTGTAAAGATTTGTGTGGTTCATGTTCTAATGGAACAACTAGCTCACCTATTTTGTAAAGATTTGAGTGGTTCATGTTCTACCAAGTTGTTCAAAGACTATCGTAGATTGTTTAGTAGTTTGTATAGCTTATTTATCATCCTTTGATGTTAGTTGTCTATCAAGATGTTTTAGTTTAAAAATCCCACATGATTCTCGTGTACGATGGACTATAAAAGATGACATATATAATCATATTTTGAACGCGTATCTTGTTTAGAAATGAAACTCGGCCTTTGGTACTATACTTTGTTTATATAATTGATATTATGGCATACCGATGATATGCTTCGCAATTCTCTTGTTCAAGAGAATTGTGGATGGTTGTCATCGGTCCAGTATTATTATTGTTGGGTTGATTTTCTGTTATTATATGTTGGCATTTGTGGCACTAGAACTGTGATGTTTAGGTTGGAATCAGTACTATTTTTGAACAAGTTGAGAGGTCATGTTGTGGCAGCAGTCATGATATGCGCAATTTGAATGCTGAATCGAATGCAGGAATTTTGTTTGTTGAGTATTGATGTTTTATACCAATGTTATTTTGATAATGATCACAACATTATGTTGTTGCTAATGACTCTCTTGTTTTAGTCTCTTAGTTTCATTTCAAGAATATCATTTTTGGAGACTAAACACTTGGTGCAAGGATGGACATCAAGTGGAGAAGGGCCAAAGCTTGGACTCAAGGGGTGCCAAAGCTTGGAGATGATGGGGAGCATCAAGGCTTCAAGATTGAAGCCATAGACTCTAAGGAAAGCATTGTGATCCATGTAAGTTCATTTATTGCTTTCTTTCTTTCTTGAGTCTAGCTTTAATGTAATGCCTTGATAGATGGTCTACTCATTCATGCATATGCATTTAACCATCTTAGTGAGCCTTAGGATTATCATAGAATCTAACCTAATAGGCTCATCTTGACCAAAGACTCATTTGGAGTCTCTGGCTCTCCAACAGTCGCCTGGTGAAGGTTTTACAGTCTACTAGGTGATTTCCAGTCGCCTGTCGAGCCTTCTATAGTCGATTATGGTGCACTGCTCAACTCAACCTTTGATAGAATCATACTTAAGCTTTTGGAACAGTCGACTGATGGTCAATTTACATTCGCATGTCTTCCAACAGTCGCCTGTGATTCGTTCATCAGTCGACTGTGCGCAACTCGCATTGTCTAGACTTCATCCCAGTTTGCTAGTCAGTCGACTGGTTCAGTATTTACAGTCGCCTGTCCATTTAACTTCGCATGTATATTGGCCATCAGTCGTATGTATGCAAACAGTGCGAAAGAGTGCACCTCCCTGTTTTATTCCATCCCCTGCAGCAGTCGCCTGCTGAAGGATTTACTGGCACATGTCCTGTTTACAGTCGACTGTATCGTCTTCATCAGTCGACTATCGAGGCTCAGATTATAACCGTTGGGAATTATTTAGCAGTTGGACAGTCGATTGTCATTTGTTCATCAGTCAATTGTCGTTGACGTTTTTGCCCAAAATCTAGTCGTTGCAGCATTTTGTTTTTGGCTGTTTTCTTGGCTTTTAAGAGTTCCTATAGGGTTCCTATATATATGAGAGGGCTGAGTTCATTAGAACTTCTTGATGCTATTGAAAATCTTTAGAGATTAAATAAGCCACTCTCAAACTCTCTCATTTCCCTCTCAGAGCTCTAAATCTCCTTCATGCATTGAAGTCAAGCTCAAGGGAAATCATCCAAGTGCTTTCAAGCAAATATCATCGCTTGGAGATCCTCTTCCATGCCTTGCATTCATTTATGAGTAAGTACATCTCAAGGCATAGGTAAGAGTATTTGTTTTACTTAGTTATTTCATTGAAACCCTAGCTTTCTGTGTGAGAGCTAGTTACTATCTGTGTGAGAGTATAACCTTCTATGTAAGGGTTGGTTGAGATCTCTCTGTGTGAGAGTTTGAGTCTCTATGTGTGAGAGCAAAAGTCTTTCTGTGTGAAAGCAAGGATTTCTCTGTGTGAGAATCCAAAATCCTCTATGTGAGGTATCTCTGTGTGAGATTGTATTCACTTCTCTGTGTGAGAATTATAGTGGATATTGGTGGGGCTGGACGTACCCAAGTTTGGAGAACCAGGGTAATAGCTTGTGTTAGCGTTTGGATTTTTGTGGTGTTTAAATTCCTCTTGTATTTATAATTCCGCATTTGCATGTTTAATTTTTAAATACACAATTTGTGCCATTACACTATTCACCCCCCTCCTAGTGTGTTGTTAGTATTGCAAGGGTAAGGCGATCCTTACAATTGGTATCACAGTAAGGTTATAGCATACTGCAACGATGGCATTAAACGCTACATCTGTGTCTTATGAAGAAGGTCACTCTACCGTTCAGCCCTCGCTCTTCAACGGAACCAACTACCCAAGTTGGAAGATCAGGATGATGATCTACATGAAGGGTCAAGACATATGTGACATCACGGAGTTGCCATTTGAGGAGCCTACTACACATGTGGCTTCAAGAACTTAGGCAGAGAATGACTCGATCAAAGTCAATGCGAGGGCTATGAATGCATTCAATTACGCCCTCACTTCAAATGAGTTCAACCGCATCTCCATGTACAAAACAACCAACGAAATTTGGCATACATTGGAGATTTCTCATGAAGGGACTTCGAAGGTAAAGAAATCTAAACAATGCGTATTTAGATCTAAATATGAGTTGCTTAAGCTGCATGAAGGTGAAAACATCTCGGAGATGTTCACAAGGTTCACTGATATCGTGAACACTTTGGAAGGACTTGGGAAGGTGATTTCCCAAGAGGATCGAGTGGAGAAGATCTTAGAATCGCTTGCATCTCAATGGGATTTAAAGGCCAACGGGATTTTGGATTCACATGACTTGTCCAAATACACCGTTAAGGAGTACATTTGGAATCTCATGGCATATGAAGTAAAGCTTCAACATAAGAAAGAGATTCAACCAACGAAGCCCGAGAAGCAAAAGGGGGTTGCATTCCATGTCGAGAAGGAGCCAATCAAGTGGAGAAAGAAGTTCCATCGGGAAGCTTCGAGTGAAGATGATGGAGAAGATGACGTTAGCGATGATGATTACATCAAGCTTGCCAAGCAATTCAAGGCATTCCTCAAGGGCAAGCAAGGTAAATCTTTGTCAAAGTTTGCCTCCAAGTCTAACAATTCTATTTTTTTCAATTGAATAGGAAAATGTCATCTTTCTACTGGATGCCCTTCCAAACCCGACAAAGAAAATTACAAGGGGAAATGGAAGAAGCATTGGAAAGGCAAGTCCAAATTCAAGAACCAAAAGAAGGGGCTTGCCGGCACATTTGATGATTTCAATGAGGACACATCAAGTGATGAAGAAGAGGATGACAAGGAGCAAGCTCACATGTGCTTCGCGGCTTTTGATGATTCTTCATCAATCTTCTCAAGATCGAGCGATGAAAAGGTAAAGGCGTAGCTGAACTTCAACGAAGAAATGTGCTTCATGGCTAATGGGGAAGAGTCTTCATCAAGCTCTAGCGAGGAGGAAAGCGATGGTGAAAAAGAGGAGGAGCCAAAGCTACCATATGAGGAGCTTGAGTATCGCTTCAATGTGGCCTCTAATGTAGCAAGTAAGTGCATCGACTCATATGATAAATTGAAAGCAAAATTTAAGAATGCTATGAGTGGGGTGCATGCTTTAGAATCTACTAGTGTAAATAATAATGATGCTTTGCATGTTTGTGACACTAGTGAGAGAGACACACTTCTCTCTCAAGTTAAGGAATTGAGCATTTCCAATGATAAATAAGTAGCTCAAAACCTTAGCTTAGAAACTCGCATTCAACAACTTACGTTGAAATGCAAATAGGAATCCCAAAAGCTTATTAGCTTTGTTTATGCTAGGGATTCACTCCACGCTTTGCTTGAAAAACAACATCCGGTAAACCATAGAGGAGGTTTGTGGTATATTCAAAATGTGGTATCCAAACCCACCTCTAATTCCTCTTATGGTGCAAATACAAGAAATATTTCTAAAGCACCTAAGAAGAATCACCATGCTTTCTTGTATAACAATAACACCAACAAGATGCATGTAAAACACAAGGTAGTGAGGAAAAATGAGAACTCTTCATTTTTTTACTAAAAAGCAACATCCTCACTTCATGCATGCTAAGAAAATATTTTCTATACCTAAGCATACCACATCCACCCCTCTTTCAAAGGCAAAACCCTTGCCTAGAAAATTCTTGCGTTTATGGATTCCCCACTAAGGTTGGTGTGCAAGAGAGGGATAGATACATCAACTCTTTAGTTACGGATGTGATCACCTCATGTGATTACATTAGGAAATCAAACTCCTCTTGGGTTTGGTTCCCTAATGTTTAGGTTCCTCACATATATGCATATTACATGGGTATTGTGCTTTAATGTTTATTTTTAGCATTTCCATTGTTTGTGTGTGTTTCATGATTTTGAAAATGTTTTCAAATTTATTTTTCATGAAAATGGGGATCTTGGGAAATACGTTGTCATGCATATGGATCAATGAATGCATGCATGACAATGGGGGAGTTAATATGTTGTATGTTTAAAATTATTTTAAAACATATTTTGACTCTCATTTTAGTGTGTCTTTGGGATCATTGCTTCACAATTGGTGTCATTCAATTGATTAGTTTGGTCTCAAACTCAACCCCTTGGATATTTGCCAACATGGTTCATGTTATACTTTGTTTTGGCAATATCATTGTGATCATTGAAGCTTCATTTTTCCATATCTATTGCTTTGATACACTTTATGCACATGACTCCAATTTATGTTTAACAATTGGTAAAGAGGATTATTGTTCAAGATTCTTTTTCTACAATTGGTATTTCCTCAATTATTAGAGATTGTCTATCTCCTACTTTACAATTGGTATTAGATCCTAGAAGTCAAAAATTTGACCATTTTTATGATCTAGGGGGGAGCATGGGATAGTTATTGATACCTACTAAATTTTTACAATTTGGTATCATACATTTCTTTACTCTTGCATATTGTCACATCTTTGATTAAGATGACAAGGGGATTATTTTTTATGTCCACCTTTTTGACGATGTCAAGGGGGAGAGATATATGCATTATGTAAATCTTGTATTTCATACATATGCATATTGGGAGAGAGATATATCTATGGGAGAGATATGTGGGATCATATAAACCATTCATGTGTGCATGATTATTTTCTATTGCAATTGGTTTATGTAATCCATGCCTATTATATGTCACCATGGTTTCTCATTATTTCATTTGGTATAATGAGTATTTACAATTGTGTATCTTATTTTACAATTGGTGCTTATAAGTAGGGTGAGTTCATTACATAATGTGTGTCATCATCAAAAAGGGAGAGATTGTTGAGTATTGGTGTTTCATACCAATGTTATTTTGATGATGATCACAACATTATGTTGTTACTAATAACTCTCTTGTTTTAGTCTCTTAGTTTCATTCCAAGAATATCATTTTTGGATACTAAGCACTTGGTGCAAGGACGGACATCAAGTGGAGAAGGGCTAAAGCTTGGACTCAAGGGGTGCCAAAGCTTGGAGATGATGGGGAGCATCAAGGCTTCAAGATTGAAGCCATAGACTCTAAGGAAAGCATCGTAATACATGTAATTTCATTTATTGCTTTCTCTCTTTCTAAAGTCTAGGTTTAATGTAATGCCTTGATAGATGGTCTACTCATTCATGCATATGCATTTAACCATCTTAGTGAGCCTAATGATTATCTATAATCCAACCCAATAGGCTCATCTTGACCAAAGACTCATTTGGAGTCTCTGGCTCTCCAACAGTCACCTGATGAAGGTTTTACAGTCGACTGGGTGATTTCCAGTCGCATGTCGAGCCTTTTACTATCGACTGTGGTGCACTGCTCAAGTCAAACTTTTATTGACTCATACTTGAGCTTTTGGAACAGTCGACTGACAGTCAATTTACATTCGCCTGTGATTCGTTTGTCAGTTGACTGTGCACAACTCGCATTGTCTGGGCTTCATCTCAGTTTGCTAGTCAGTCGACTGTCCATTTGACAGTCGCTTGTATACTGGCCATCAGTCGCATGTCTGTAAACAGTGTGAAAGAGTGCATCTCTCTGTTTTATTCCATCTCCTGCAGTAGTCGCCTGCTGAAGGATTTACAGGCGCCTGTCCTGTTTACAGTCGACTGTATCGTCTTCATCAGTCGACTGTCGAGGCTCAGATTATATTCGTTGGGAATTATTTAGCCGTTGGATAGTCGACTGTCATTTGTTCATCAGTCGACTGTTGGTGACGTTTTTGCCCAAAATCTAGTCATTGCAGCTTTTGTTTTTGGCTATTTTCTTGGCTTTTGAGAGTTCCTATAGGGTTCCTATATATATATGAGAGGGCTGAGTTCATTAGAACTTCTTGATGCTATTGAAAATCTTTAGAGATTAAATAAGCCACTTTTAAACTCTCTCATTTCCCTTTTAGAGCTTTAAATCTCCTTCATGCATTGAAGTTAAGCTCAAGGGAAATCATCCAAGTGATTTCAAGAAAATCTCATCACTTGGAGATCCTCTTCCATGCCTTGCATTCATTTACGAGTAAGTACATCTCAAGGCATAGGTAAGAGTATTTGTTTTACTTAGTTATTTCATTGAAACCCTGGCTTTATTTGTGAGAGCTAATTACTCTCTGTGTGAGAGTATAACCTTCTGTGTGAGGGTTGGTTGAGATCTCTCTGTGTGAGAGTTTGAGTCTCTCTGTGTGAGAGAAAAATTCTTTCTATGTAAAAGCAAGGATTTCTCTGTGTGTGAATCCAAAATCCTCTGTGTGAGGTATCTCTGTGTGAGATTGTATTCACTTCTCTGTATGAGAATTATAGTGGATACTGGTGTGGCTGGACGTACCCAAGTTTGGGGAACCATGGTAATATCTTGTGTTAGTGTTTGGATTTTTGTGGTATTTAAATGCCTCTTGAATTTATAATTCCGCATTTACAAGTTTAATTTTTAAATACACAATTTGTGCCTTTACACTATTCACCCCCCTCTAGTGTGTTGTTGTTAGTATTGCAAAGGTAAGGCGATCCTTACATTGTTTTGGTTTGCAGATCTGTTTTGCTGATTTCAGATCTGACTTGAAGCCCAGAATCTCGGGGGATCCTGAAATGATTGACGGAATATCTGCTGGAGATTTTTCTGTTCCTTTTTACCAGAATAGGTCCTTAAATGATGTGCGGAGATAATTGATTTAATGGGCAGAATTTTTTGTCTGATTTTCAGATCTGTTTTGCTGTTCTTCTCAGATCTGATTTGCTCTCCCAGAATCTCGGTGTAATCCTGATGATTGCTATATTTATTGAGGGAGTATCCGCTCGAGATTTGGTAAAACTTTTTACCCGAAATAGTTATATGTTTCCTTGATATGTGGGAGTACTTGCCCGAAGTAGTTCCTAAATATAAGGGCGGAAAATCTGCGTGAGATCTTATTGAACTGTTTTTCCCAAACAGTTCCTAAATTTGATGGGGCAGATTTATAAGGTGCTCATGCAAATTCAACTAGGGTTTATCTCTTTTGTGAAGATTGTTGATCGATATCCGAGGACGGAGGCTGACAGCTACGGGAGTAGGGATCAAGGGAGTTTAATCTAGTCAGTTGTTGCAAGGGGATCTTGCATGTTAGGGGATCTTCCGGAGATTACTCCAGGGGTTTGTTTGAGGTCACCCATTGCGGTTTGTATTAAGGAGTAGTGTGTTCCTCCTAATAAGATTGCAATATTAGTGATTGTAATCGTTTTGATATAGTGGAGTAATCTGATTTTTCTGGGCGTGTCCCTGCAAATGTAGGTGTGTGCACTGAACTGCGTTACCAAGTTTTGTGTGTTATTTGTTTTCCGTATATGCATGCATATTTACATGATTGATGCCTAAGTACTGAATTACAATTGGTATCAGAGCAGGTCACCAGTGTTTCTTTGTTGTCAAAGAGGGTGTGATCTTGGATTATCAGTACGTCAATCATGAATACTCGAGAAGGTGCTTCTGCTATTCGCCCTTCTTTGCTTGTGGATTCAAACTACACATATTGGAAATCAAGGATGCGTGCTTTTATCAAATCCCTTGATGTAAAAGCTTAGACAGCCGTTGTAGAAGGATGGCTCTTATTGTTGAAGTTGACAAAGACGACAATGAATTTCTCAAGGCGGCAAAGGACTAGAGTCAGATTGAAGAACGTGCGGCTCTTGGAAACTCTAAAGCTGTTAATGCTCTCTTTACGTCGGTTGATGAAGAACAATTGAAGCTTATTTCTTTGTGTGAATCGGCTAAAGAAGCATGGGACATTCTTCAAATGTTCATGAAGGAACCAATTCGGTAAGAATTTCTAAACTTCAAATGCTTGCTTCACAATTTGAAGAATTGAGAATGGATGATGATGAGACCATTGCTGAATTTAATGGGAAATTGAGAGATATAGCTAATCAGGCTTATCAACTTGGCAAACAATATTTAGAGGTGAAGTTGGGTCGTAAAGCTCTAAGATCTTTCCCTGAACGTTTCCCTGCTAAGGTAGTAGCCATCGAGGAAGCTAGAGATATCACAACCATGAGATTTGATGAACTAATGGGATCCCTACAGACGTATGAGATGAATCAGAAACAGAATAAAAGAGGGCCTTAAAGGTAGATTCTGGTGATATCTCTAAAGAAGATGATGAGTCGGGTCTAGATGAAGATATTGTTCTGTTGACTAAAAATTTCAGTAGGATGCTTAAGAAGATTAGTTGTAAAGGACAGAATTTCAGAACAGGAAATAATGTGCCTCGATCGAGTGATATATCTGTTGGAAAATCCTTTAACCGAAATCAAAGGTATGATCAGAAGAAGAAAGGAAAAAGAATTCAGTGTAGAGAGTGTGAGGGATATGGACATATTCAGGCTGAATGTGCAAACACTCTGAAGAAACAAAAAAAGGGAAGTCTTTGACGAGTACCTGGAGTGAAGATGAGTCAGAGAATAGTGCTGAAGATGAAGAAATCGCTAGTAATCATGTTACCTTTGCGGCCTCTCTGAATAAGCAATCTAATTACAACACTGGCAGTCATTTCAGATCTGATGTTACAAGATCAGTCATGACATCTGTCAACAAATCAGACAATGTCAGATCCAGTTTTACAACATCGTACATGACATCTACAGCTGAATCAGATTCTGAAGTTGACAGCGACAATGAAGTAAGTGAAGATGATATCCGGTTTGCATACCAGATGATGTTTAAAAAAGGATGTAGATCTGTAGCATTAATAAAGTGTTGAAAGAAGAAAATAATAGATCGAAGAAAGAAAAGGAGGAAGTCAAGAGCAAATGTCTGAAAGTTGAGGAAAACCTTAGAGCGCTGGAAAGCAATATCAGTAATATCCTCATTAGGGTAAAGGAAGCTGAAACCACATTAAACAAGTGTAACTCGGGTAAAGAAAAACTGGATGACATTTTGAACATGGGAAAAACTACAGGAGATCGCAGTGGAGTGGGTTATCATAGAGGATTTAATTTTAACAGTTCTACTACAAAAAGGGTACAAATCATGAAGGAAATTGAGAAAATCGGCCAGTACAAGGGTAATGATGGCAAGAAGAAGTTAATTAAAACAGTCAAAGGTGGAAGTCCAATGTGTGAATACTGCAGAATTATTGGTCATTCTGAGAAGAACTGCTTTAGTCTTATGCGTCACTTCATGGAGGGAAGAACAGTAAGTTCTCTTGGCAGGAGAGTGAAAATGCAATGTGTCAAGAAGACTGAGTTATATAGCATGGTGGCTTATACATCCTTAAGAGCATCTTCAGACAACATGTGGTATTTTGACAGTAGATGCTCACGGCACATTACAGGCAACGAGGAGTTTCTTGAAGACTACAAAGTCAATACAGGGGGTCGTGTGACATTTGGTGATGGTCAAAGGAGCAAGGTTGTTGGCAAATGTAATATGAATGTAATCAGACTTCCTAAGCTTAAGAATGTCTTGCATGTTGAAGATCAGAACACTGCAGATTCAGACAAAACACCTCATGTTGTGACTGATGTTGTAACATTGGATACGACACAGAACAATGTTGCTGCAGATGTTATGACACCAGAACCAACATCTTCTCTCAAAAATCAATATGAGAAACCTGCTACAAATTCTCATGAATCTTCCTCTGCCAAGTGCAGTTGGATTTTCTCCTTTCTCTCCTTTAGCACGGTGCTCTGTTGTTGATCTGGCAGTGTCGGCCTTTTCGCCCATTCCGACAGATTTCCCTAAAAATTTGCATGCTTCTACACTGGGTCCACCGCCGATGTCTTCAACTCGCCAGCTACTATTATTTGGCCTCTTAGAGCTCGATTATTACACTAGATATCGTTCCATTTTTGCTGTCTACTATCAGATGTGAGGTCTACTTTTCTTCCTCTAATTCCGTTGTGCCTGAGGATTTATTTGCATTATTTTGTCGTCTGAGAGAGACATGGGAGACACTTAATGTGTCTCAGGGTGAGTGTTCTGGATTGATCATTGGAGATGTAAACTCGGATTATATTGGAGAGCAGCAGGAAAGTATTAGATTTATTGGTGAGGACAAACTTTTAATGTCGACCACTGAGTCTGGTTACCCATTTCAAGTCTGCATCCGATGGTGTCCGTGCATATCAGAAAGCTGGTGCGGATTTCTCAGATCCACATGATGAAATAATCAAGCTATTTCGGTTTGGTGGGTTAGAAAATATTGTGGACCTTCCTGATGTAATCTTGTCAGATTCTATTGTTGATGAAGGAGTTGCCCCCACTGATCGTCATGTTGTAGATGATGTCATGACACAGGAGCTGACACCTCATGATGGCTCAAATGATTCTCCTGATCCACATGCTATGGAACATGTTGTAACACAGGACACAACATCTACTTCTCCTCCACATACCAATGCTCCAGCTATTTTTGTTTCTAAGCATCATCTACCTAATTCAGTGCCTCCTTCTGCTTCACACTTTCGAGCTGGCATTTCCATTTATGAAGCAGTATCCAGAGACATTGCTCTTTAGATTGCCGTTTTACCAGCTCAAAAGGCTACGACAGTAGAGCTCAAGATCTACAGGGTATTTTGGCGTCTTTTCGTTCGCAGGCACCTCTGATACTGCTCTGGCTCCAACTATGACTTCTTGAGGTATCCTTTGGCTTATTTTGGCTCAAAGGGGGAGAATTTTTTTTTGTTTTTGGTGCACCTTTACCCGTGCTTGTATTGTGCCACATATTGCCAAAGGGATAGATTGCTGGGTTGATTTTCTGCTATTATATGTTGGCATTAGTGGCACTAGATTTGGAATGTTCATGTTGTGGAATCAGAACTGTTTTTGAACAGGCTGAGAGGTCATGTTGTGAGTCATGGTGTGTTAGTAGTCATGACATGCGGGATCTGAATGCTGGATCGAATGCAGGAATTCTGTTTTCGTTTGCAGATCTATTTTGTTGATTTTAGATCTGACTTGTAGCACAAAATCTTAGGGAATTCTAAATTGATTGACGGAATATCTGCTGGAGATTTTTCTGTTCCTTTTACCAGAAATAGATCCTTAAATGATGGGCAGAGATAACTGATTTAATGGGCAGAATTTTTTGTTTGATTTTCAGATCTGTTTTGCTGCTCCTCTCAAATCTGATTTGCTCTCCCAGAATCTCGGTGTAACCCTGATGATTGCTATATTTATTGAAGGAGTATCTGCTCGAGATTTGGTAAAACTATTTACCCGAAATAGTTATATGCTTCCTTGATATGTGGGATTACTTGCCCAAAGTAGTTCCTAAATATATGGACGGAAAATCTACGTGAGATCTTATTTAACTGTTTTCCTAAAACAGTTCCTAAATTGATGGAGGCCGGTTTATAAGGTGCTCATGTGGATTCAACTAGGGTTTATCTCTTTCGTGAAGATTGTTGACCGATATCCGGGGACGGAGGCTGATGGCTACGGAAGTAGGGATCAAAGGGAGTTTAATATAGTCAGTTGTTGCAATGGGATCTTGCAGAGATTACTCCATGGGGTTGATTGAGATCACCCATTGTGGTTTGTATTAAGGGGGAGTGTGGTTCTCCTAATAATATTGCAATATTAGTGATTGTAATCGTTTTGATATAGTGGAGTAATCTGATTTTTCTGGGCGTGGCCCCACAGATGTAGGTGTGCGAACCAAAATACGTTACGAAGTTTTGTGTGTTATTGTGTTTTTCGTATATGCATGCATATTTAAATGATTGATGCCTAAGTACTGAATTACAATTATTATACAGATAGTTTTAATATTTGACAATATCTCACTTTTTTTGACAAATCATTAAATTTTTAAACGTTAAAAGAATTTTATGATAATTGCTTTTAATTCAATTATACTCTCTCTCTCTCTCACATCATTTTTAATTCCCAAAATTTCAAAAGTTAAAATTGAAACAGATTAAAATTCATTCGAATTTGAAAATAAGAGAGACAAACAAGGATTAAGATAAAGTTTTTAGAAGTTTTAAATTTTTTTGAAAATTTAAAAATGGCCAACTTTCTCTAAACTATTAAAAAAATTTCTATCGGATGTGTATTTTTTGATACATCGGAAAGCATTTTAAAGCGCATGTTGGGTCTCGATCCCGTGCCTCCCATAAGGGAGGGGGAGAGGATGCCAACCGAGCAAGGCTCGTTGACATCGGATGCGTATAAATTACTACATACTTTCTAAATTTTAAAGCCATCATTAAACTTTTTCTTTTCAATAAACCACTAAATAACTTTAATTGTGTAGTTAAAATAGTTTTGCCTTTAAGTTATATGAAACTAACTGTGTTGTTTTTTGTGTTTCAAATTGGCATTCTGGGCTTGACACGGCCGTGCCATGGTCAGCACAACCGTGCTTTGTTTTACAGAGACTGCAACTGCAACTTATGCAGTAACATGGTCATGTCACTAGAAACAGAGAGTCAGCAACCAACACGGTCAGCAACATGGTCGTGTCACCAGAAACGGAAAGTCGATAGTTTTTCCTAGCAGTCCAACACGGCCGTGCCACTTTCCAGCACTGTCGTGTCGCCTGTAGTCGGCCCAAATACGTGATTAAGGTCAGCAACATGGCCGTGCCATGATCCGTGATGTACGAATCCGTCCCAGGTGATCCCAGAGTAGTGAGTGTTACGAAAGAAGAAGAGAAATAAAATAAAAAAGACTAGCAAGCCACTACGCACGTACTGGGAAGTACACTTAATGCTCCACCAAATACAGGACAACACAAGAGAACAATGGATATATAAAACATCATTCACATATATAAAAAAAAAGTTCAAGTATAAATTTACATTACAACTCCCCAATATACAACCCTCATTTTCAACACCTCATCATCACCAAATCCAAGAACAACTCAACTCCATAAACTACCCCACACCCCAGCTCAATGCTCACATCCTCCTAGGAGAATCCACAGGACCACAACCACCTGAATGAGATGTTGAACATGAGGGTTGTTTATTGGGGTGTTGAACATGATGTGTTGATAGTGTCCCATTTACTTTTTTGGGGTAGTTTAGGGAGTTGAGTTGTACTTGGATAAGGTGGTGATGAGGTGTTAAACATGAGGGTTGTATATTAGGGAGTTGTAATGTAAATTTGTAATTGAACTTTGTTTTTTATATATGTGATGATTTTTTATATATCCATTGTTATCTTGTGTTGTCATGTATTTGGTGGAGCAGTAAGTGTACTTCCCAGTACTGCACAGTGGCATGTTGGTTCTTTTTTAAGTTCTTTCTCTTCTTCTTTCGTAACACTCACTACTCTGGGATCGCCTGGGATGGATTCGTACTTCATGAGTATCCTGGGGAGCGAGGCATTACATTTTGTGGCCCATGCTGGTCACCGTACTGTGGCGTACGTAAGGATAGTGCAAGTAATGCTCCATAGGAATAGTTGTGTCATAAGGTGGGTAGAAGGCCGTAGAGTCTAGAAGTAGCTATCCTTAAGACTCGACCTAGCCTTAGAAAGTCCGAGGGCGGACTTTGTTTTTAAGGGAAGGGGTAGATTGTAATACCTTGTGTATGATATACTCGTATATTTGTATATGTAAGTATACTTGTATATATTGATGTATATAGTGGTATATATTTGTATGGAAATATTATTGGAATATATTTTATGGTTATGTGAATTAGTATATGTATGACTATTGGTATATATGGTTGTGTGTATACATAGCTTAATTTGTATGTGTATTTTGGATGAAGAATAATTATAGTTGACTATTTGTATTACTTTGGAATATAATTGTATATTTATAGTTACATATTTATGTAGTTCCTTAGTGTGTATGTTGGTTTGTATGTATATGTGTAAATATGTAGTGTATGCATGTATAAAGTGGTTTTGTAAATATGTTTAGTAAAGAGGGTTATTATGCATATGGCATAAGTGTTATATTATTGTTATTATTAATATTGGGGGGGTGTTTTGTGTAAAGTTGGGTTTAGGACATGTATGGTATTCTTGGGTAGGTGAAGAGTATTAGTGTCATTTTACCTTTTTCATGGTAATTAGTTATTTTAAAAATCCTAATTATCCTAAGATGACACCTAAGTGGACACTACGTAAGGTATAAGGTGAGTCATGACAACATGTGTCCACTTCTTGGATTTTTGGATTTAAGGAATTAAGAAAAGGAAAAGGAAATGTAAAGGATGAAGAGACGGAAGTTTATTTAGTTTCTCATTTCTCTTTCCATCTTTCTTCTCTCTCTTATTTTTCCCTCTCCATTCTCTCCTCCCTCCCTAGAAAAATTCGGCCAAACCACATATGGCCCCTTTTCCTTCATATTTTTAGCCTAAAACACTCGATCAACAATTACCCAAATAGCATCATATCCTCATGAGTACGAGGTAAACTAGTCACAAAGTCCATCATCACATGCAGCCACTTACACTCTGGTAGTGGAAGAGGCTGCAGCAGTCCTGCCATTCTCCGGTGCTCTGCTATTACGTGTTGTCAGGTTTAAACATGAAGCCACACTCCTGGCCACACTACGCTTCATAACATGCCACCAAAAATGTTGTCGCAGATCACGATATATTTTGGTGCCTCTGGGATGAATAGAATAGGGTGAGCTATGAGCTTCTCTCAGTAGTTCATCTCGTATCTCACCTGATGGCATACAAATTCTGTTCTCAAAACACAGAGACCCATCTTCATGAGTACAAAAATCATTACAAAGTCTGGCCTTTGTCTGCTCTCGAATTTTCTTTAACTTATCATCTCCAAACTGAGCTTCTTTAATCCTTTCGATCAAATCAGACTGAACTTGCAGATTCACCATTACCACCAAAGTACCAAATAAGACAACTTCAATCTCCATCTGTCGAATATCTCCCCGAAGCTCTCTCTGTGATGTCATCATCATCACTGTCGATATACGACTAAGAGCATCAGGTACAACGTTGACTTTTTCAGGATGATACTGGAGGTCAATATCGTAATCAGCCATTTGATGGAAATTGAACTCCAACCCCAAGTGGTTTTGATGATGAGCACACCAAATGAGGTTAGTGTACTAACTACACTACAATTAAGTGTGCAGATTATACAACTGTATACATACTCCGAAGAAGCCCAATCTAGACTCACTTAGCAAAGACAAGGACAACACTTCTTGCTCGATGATGAAGCTCACCCTTAAATGGAATAGAAGCTCAATAGAATCTCGCATTCACATCATCATCTGATCAAGCTTCGAGAAAATGTGTCCTAAGTCTACAGTGTGTGAGTTACGTCTTTCTTAGGATTATGTTAAAGCCAAAAGTATAAATAACACACACACACACACACACACACAAATGATTTCAAATTTAAATATTTTAAATACTTTTAAAATCATTTTCAAAACTATTAAGAGCTTTTGCTAGTCACTTCTCATCTTGGTAGTTAATCTCCATTACACCCAGGAGCTAACTACATGGCTTACTAGCCAAGTTTCAGAAGAAACTTCTCTGGAGTCGACTACCAAAGAGTGGGAGTCGACTACCAGCTGAAAATTGTTTTTCTCCTGAAACGCTCTGGGAGTCGACTACCACTCCTATGGAGTCGACTACCAGCTGTCGAATTTCAACGTTCTGACCTGATTTTAATTATCTCTCCAACTTATTGCTTCAATGATTTTCGGGGCAAAAGTCAAACTAATTTGAAATTCGAATCCTCTCATTTTACCTATAAATAGAGGATCAATTTTTTGAGATTATACAACACAATACTTGAATTCAAAATTCTTTTCTGGTGCAAAAGTTCTAAAAAATCTCAATTTTCAGCTCTTATTTCTTTTAGCCAAATCTGCGTTTATATTTCTGATCTCGTTTCTTTATGCTATTATTATTTTTTGAGATCAACTTTTTATTTGGCTATTGTTTTTCAAAATCCTTGTTCTCTATTCTTTGATTCTATTTGAAAGGATTTTTTTTGAAAACATTAACTTAGATCACAAAGACTTAATTCATATCTTTGTGTGATCTAAGATCATATTCTATTAAGCCACGAAAACACATTGTTATCTATTACTCTTGGATATAGAATTTGGGTGTAAATCCAAACTCCACCAAATATTGTTGTGAGTTGGATATTGATTTTCATTTTGTGTCTGGCCCTTTGTTGTAAGGGTGTTGGAAATCCTAGACAAGTCTAGGTATTGCAGTGTTGCAATCGAAAATCCTGGTCAAGGCTAGGTGTGTGGGAAAATCCTAACGAGTGGAGTTAAGTGCTTGTATTTGCCAGGACAAATAGTGGAAATCTCGTACCGGATTGGTCGGGGACTGGACGTATCCAAGTTGCGAGGAACCAGGATAAAAATCCGTGTGTTTGCGTTTGCATTTTCTATGATTGTCTGTCTCTATTTTTGATATCTTGTTTTTGTTGAGCATTATATCTCTTGTAACTCATTCATATATATTGCAAGATCAATCTGTTTGTATCCGCTGTGTAAAGACTCATTCCTGTATTTCTGTGTAATCTTATATCTTTATTACGTATTCTTTCAAACTGAGCTGTGCATAAAATCTCTCTGGGAGTCGACTACTGTTTATAGGGAGTCGACTAGCAGAAGTGTTTTCTCTCTGATTTTCTTTTAAGATTACCTAAGTTGATTAAGAGTCAAGCGTAGATCACTCTACTTGTTTCTTAGGCAACATTAGAAGGCTTTGAATTGTGATAACCAATTAGAACGAAAAAATTTATTTTTATACAACACTATTCAACCCCCTTCTAGTGTTGTTTGCCATCCACTGGATCCAACACTTGGTATCAGAGCAAGGTCAAAGGTGATGACATCAACAACGTTCTGTCCTCCCGAGTATAATATTCATAAATCACCAATCTTCGACGGTAATTTCTATTCTCAATAGCGAAGAAGAATGGAGATCTTCTTTGAGGCACAAGATCTAAAATACACGAGATTTCTTAGAGAACCGTATGAGATTCCAACCATTCCGCAAACTCAATGGAATTCGAATCAAGAAGAAGCCTACTTCAACAACATAAAGGTAATGCATTTACTTTACACTGGTTTAACTATTAAAATGTTAGATCTTATAGAAAAGGCGGAAACCGCACACCAAATCTTAAACTTGTTGGACGAAAGATTTGGATCAAAATCAAATGAGATCCAAACACCCATGAAGACACCTCAAGCCAACGATAAAATTTTTGCATAAGAAGTATGTATGATGGCTCGTCAGAACGACAAGAACAAGGTAAGTGATTCTAGTTCAGATGAAGAAAACGAATTTGATATTACAAATGCGTATGAAAATCTTTATAGAGAATATGAACGTCTGTCAAAGAAACACAAAACTTTAGATAAAAAGCACAAGACTCTGCATGAAGAACATGATAAACTCAAGAATGAATTTGACTCTCTTGTTGATGAACATGAGTCTCTAAAACTCTCTCGTAATGGTCAAAAAGAATTGATCAACAAATATGAAAAATTAGTAAGTGATCACGATGTTTTGAAATCTGAGTATGCTTTGTATGTTTCTACCTTGAATGACAATTTCAACATTCTCGCAAGGGATTTAGTCTCATGTAAGCTCAAACATGTATGCATGCATCTACTTCTTATCGTGTATGCATGCATCTACTTCTTATGATAAAACTGTTCAAAATGTTGTCCATAAAAATGTAAGACAAAATACTCTTGTTTATAGCAAAAATGATAAACATAATGTTCACCATGATCACTATGATAAATCCTATCACAAAGTCTTTCGTCAAAATCATGTTACACACAATGCTTATCACATACATGGTTCTAATAGATTTGCTAGAAACAATACTATTTGGGTACCAAAATATTTAAGCAATCATGAAAAGAATGTCTATGTTTCAACCATACTAGATAATATACATAGGAAATCAATTTCTAATCGAATTTGGGCTCCTAATAAATGGTTATTACTTACTAGCATCAAAAAGAGTATCCAAGTACTTCATGTATATCTTCTTGATACTCTATTTGTATGATAAATAGATGAAAAATTATATGTCTAACAACTCGGACCTAATCATAAGTGGGTACCAAAACACGTTCAGTTATTTCTTTCAGGATATGTGGATAATGGATAGTGGGTGCTCGGCACATATGACATGGAACACAAAACTGCTTATCTCTCTAAAAATGTATGACGGCGGGACCGTAACATTTGGCGACAACAAGAAAGGTAAAATTATCGGAATGGGTAACATTGGCATTCCTTCAAAGGTACTCATCAAAGATGTAAGCTTGGTAAATGGGCTGAAGCATAATTTGTTGAGCATAAGCCAATTATGCGATAAAGGTATGAAGGTTCTTTTTACTCTTGACTCTTGTTTAGTATATGACAAGGATATGAAAAACATTCTTGTCAAAGGTAAGCAAGTAGAAAATATCTATGTACTTAGATTAAATGAATGTGAGTCGAATGTATGCTTGATTGTTTCAACAAATGACCCGTTGCTTTGGCACAAACGTTTTGGTCATGTGAACATCAAAAATATGGATAAGATTTCTAGGAAAGAGTTGGTGCAAGGACTTCCTAAAATAAATTTTAAATTGGATAAAATATGTGATTCATGTCAATTTGGCAAAATACATAAAAGTTCAATTAAGAATATTGGAGCCCTCAGTTCAAACAGGCCACTTGAACTACTTCACATGGATTTGTTTGGCCCAACTAGAACTCCATCTCTTTATGACACTAAATACGTGTTTGTCATAGTTGATGATTTTACTCGATATACGTGGGTATTATTCTTAACCCATAAGAATGATGCCTTCCGTGAGTTCAAAATATTTTTCAAAAGAATTGAACATTTATACTCTTTGAAAGTTATTTCTTTAAGAAGTGATCACGGTGGCAAATTTGAAAATGAACATTTTAAACGATTTTATGAAGAACGATGTATTTCTCATACTTTTGCTTTTTCTAGAGCTGCTCCTCAAAATAGGGTAGTTGAAAGGAAAAATAGAACATTCCAATAGTGTGCACGGACAATGTTGTGTGAAAGCAACATTCCAAAAACCTTTTGGACGAAAGCTGTAGCAACCGCATGCTATAAACAAAATAAAGTTTTAATTATAAAACCTTTTGAAAAGACACCTTACGAGTTGTTGCTCCAACGAATTCCAAAAGTATCTTATTTCAGAGTTTTTGGTTGTAAATGCTATATTCTGAATACTAAAGATAATTTAGATAAATTTGACTCCAAAGCGGATGAAGGCATATTTATCGGTTATTCTTTACGTAGTAAAGCATATAGAATCTACAATAAAAGTTTCGAAACTATTGTTGAAACTTTACATGTAACATTTGATGAATCTCTTTCTTATAATGCTCATGATGATGATAATATGCTCATTGCACCTATTTTTTATAATGAACGTAGACTATTAACAACACCTCTAGTTCATTACCAAAATCTTTTCCTGAAGTTACACATCACACACACACACACACACACACACACACACACACACACACACACACACAAGTCATAGGTGATATTGATGCAGGCATTAGAACTAGATCTCAAATAGAACACATGACACATGTTGCATTTGTTTCTAATATTGAGCCGAAAAAGGTAGATGAGGCTTTTACTGATGAAGCATGGATTGAATCCATGCAAGAAGAACTTCTACAATTTGAACGAAATCAAGTATGGGAGTTAGTACCTGACCAGAGGATCGTCCAGTCATCGGCCCTAAATGGGTGTACCGAAACAAACTAGACGAAAGCAGAAATGTGATAAGAAATAAAGCAAGGTTAGTAGCACAAGGATATTCACAAGAAGAAGGTATAGATTTCGATGAAACTTTTGCTCATGTTGCTAGACTAGAATCTATTAGGATGCTACTTGCATTTGCATCATATAAAAACTTTAAACTATACCAAATGGATGTGAAAAGCGCATTTCTAAATGGATACATTAAGGAGGAAGTCTACATTGAACAACCTACCGGATTTGAACATGATAAGAAAATGGAATGTGTATACAAGTTGAACAAAGACTTATATGGCCTAAAACAAGCTACAAGCTTGGTATGAAAGATTGAGAAACTTCTTAATTGACTCAGGCTACAATGTTGGTAAAATAGATACCACTTTATTTGTTAAGAAAATTCATGATGATATCATTCTTATCCAAATTTACGTAGATGACATCATTTTCGGATCTACTAATGAAGATCTTTGCCAAGAGTTTGCTAAGTTAATGCAGGAAGAATTCGAAATGAGCCATATGGACGAGCTCACATACTTTCTCAGATTGCAAATCAAACAAGGAAAAGAAGGAACCTTTATTCATCAAACAAAGTATGCTAAAGACTTGATCAAAAGGTTCGGGATGGAAACCGCATCAGGAAAAAACATACCTATGGCAACATCCACTTCTTTAGACAAAGACGAAGCAGGTAAAAAGGTTGATCAGAAAACATATCGAGGTATGATCGGTTCTTTGCTTTACTTAACCGCAAGTCGACCCGATATAATGTTCAGTGTATGTGCATGTGCTAGATTTCAATGTGATCCTATGGAATCACATCTTAAAACAGTAAAATACATATTTAGATATCTTAAGACCACTTCTGACTTTGGATTATTTTATCTAAAGGTAGCACATTTAATTTAACCTCTTTTAGTGACGCAGACTATGCTGGTTGTAAAGCCACAAGAAAAAGTACAAGTGGAACATGTCATTTTCTTGGACATTCCCTTGTTTCGTGGTTTAACAAAAAGCAATGCTAAGTCTCACTATCAACCGCTGAGGCAGAGTATATAGCTGCCGGACTTGCTTGTGCTCAAGTACTTTGGATGAAACAAGTCCTAGTAGATTATGGTATTAATACATCTACATGTGTAATCTATTGTGACAATCAAAGGACCATTAATCTTACTAAAAATTCTATTCTTCATCCTAGAACAAAGCATATTGATATTAGACACAGATTTATAGATGATCACTATGTCAAAAAGGATGTTGAACTTCAATTTGTCCCATCTGAATATCAAGCTGCAGATATTCTAACGAAACCTCTGCAAAAAGATGTTTTCTCTAAACTTCGTAGAGAATTGGGTATTGTGGGAGAAAAAGAATTAAATAAAGAGTAATTTCGTGTCATATTATATGTTATTTTTAATGATGACAAGGGGGAGAAAAGATATGAAATGCAAAAAAGGAATGTACTATATTGTTTTGCTAACGGCTTCGATGCAGGGGGAGAACCGCATCAAAGCAGGGGGAGTAAGTTTATTTCTATGTCATATTTTCATGTCATCTTACTTCATTTTTCATTTGGGTGTCATCATCAAAAAGGGGGAGAGTGATGGAAATTGAACTCCAACCCTAAGTGGTTTTGATGATGAGCACACCAAATGAGGTTAGTGTACTAACTACACTACAATTAAGTGTGCAGATTATACAGCTGTATACATACCGAAGAAGCACACTCTACACTCACTTAGCAAAGACAATGACAACACTTCTAGCTCGATGATGAAGCTCACTCTCAAATGGAATAGAAGCTCAAGAGAAGCTCGCATTCACATCATCATCTGGTCAAGCTTTGGGAAAACGTGTCCTAAGTCTACAGTGTGTGAGTTGCGTCTTTCTTAGGATTATGTTAAAGCCAAAAGTATAAATAACACACACGCACACAAATGATTTCGAGGTTAAATATTTTAAATACTTTTAAAATCATTTTCAAAACTATTGAGAGCTTTTGCTAGTCACTTCTTATCTTGGTAGTTAATCTCCATTACATCAAGGAGCTAACTACATGTCTTACTAGCCAAGTTTCAGAAGAAACTTCTCTGGGAGTCGACTACCAAAAAGTGGGTGTCGACTACCAGCTGAAAATTGTTTTTCTCCTGAAACGCTCTGGGAGTCGACTACCACTCCTAGGGAGTCGACTACCAGCTGTCGAATTTTAACATTCTGACCTGATTTTAATTATCTCTCTAACTTATTGCTTCAATGATTTTCGGGGCAAAAGTCAAACTAATTTGAAATTCGAATCCTCTCATTTTACCTATAAATATAGGATCAATTTTTTGAGATTATACAACACAATACTTGAATTCAAAATTCTTTTCTGGTGCAAAAGTTCTAAAAAATCTCAATTTTCAGCTCTCATTTCTTTTAGCCAAATCTGCGTTTATATTTCTGATCTCATTTCTTTAAGATATTATTATTTTTTGAGATCAACTTTTTATTTGGCTATTGTTTTTCAAAATCCTTGTTCTCTATTCTTTGATTCTATTTGAAAGGATTTTTTTGAAAACATTGACTTAGATCACAAAGACTTAATTCATATCTTTGTGTGATCTAAGATCATATTCTATTAAGCCACGAAAACACATTGTTATCTATTACTCTTGGATATAGAATTTGGGTGTAAATCCAAACTCCACCAAATATTGTTGTGAGTTGGATATTGATTTTCATTTTGTGTCTGGCCCTTTGTTGTAAGGGTGTTGGAAATCCTAGACAAGTCAAGGTATTGCAGTGTTGCAATCAGAAATCCTGGTCAAGGCTAGGTGTGTGGGAAAATCCTAACGAGTGGAGTTAGGTGCTTGTATTTTCCAAGGCAAATAGTGGAAATCTCGTACCGGATTGGTCGGGGACTAGACGTACCCAAGTTGTGGGGGAACCAGGATAAAAATCTATGTGTTTGCATTTGCATTTTCTGTGATTGTATATCTCTATTTTTGATATCTTGTTTTTGTTGAGCATTATATCTCTTGTAACTCATTCATATATATTGCAAGATCAATCTATTTGTATCCGCTGTGTACAGACTCCTTCCTGTATTTCTGTGTAATCTTATATCTTTATTACGTTTTCTTTCAAACTGAGCTGTACATAAAATCTCTCTGGGAGTCGACTATTGTTTATAGGGAGTCAACTACCAGAAGTGTTTTATCTCTGATTTGCTTTTAAGATTACCTAAGTTGATTAAGAGCCAAGCGTAGATCACTCTACTTGGTTTCTTAGGCAACATTAGAAGGCTTTGAATTGTGCTAACCAATTAGAACGAAAAGGTTTATTTTTATACAACACTATTCAACCCCCCTTCTAGTGTTGTTTGCCATCCACAGGATCCAACACCATTAACTCAAGCCATTTGCGTTGTCTCATATTCAGCTCTTTCTGAGTGAACACGTGCTTCAAACTATTGTGATCTGTGTATATCTTTACTCGTTCACCCAGAAGAAAATACCTCCATAACTTCAATGCAAATACCACTGCAGCTAACTCCAAATCATGCGTAAGATAGTTTCTCTCATGTATCTTCAGCAATCTAGAAGCATAGGCTACTACCCTACCATGCTGATGGAGAACACATCCCAATCCTCTTCCTGACGAGTCATAGAAAATTTCAAATCCACCTGAATGGTCTGGAATCGTTAGGAAAGGTGCAGTGATCAATCTCTGTTTCAGTTCATCAAATGCTCGCTGACACCCTTCTGAACAATTGTAATCAACACTTTTCTTGGTTAGATGAGTCAACGGTGTAGCTATCTTGGAAAAATCCTTGATGAACTTTCTATGGTAACCAGCTAATCCCAAGAAACTCCTAATCTCTGTGACTGACTTATGAACTAGCCACTTTTCCACTGCAACAACTTTCTCTAGATATACTGCTATTCCATCTCTGGATATGATATGTCATATAAAAGCACCCTTAGCCAACCAGAACTGACATTACTGTTGATTGGGGCCCCGGATGCACACCTGGGGCACGCGACTCACTAGTCTTACCGCAAGCGCACGGTGTATGTAATACCCTTATGCGTTGAATACCATAATTGTCTTTTATACTTGTATACTTGGATGTATATTAGGATATTTGTATGGTTGACTATTGTATGAATATTTATACTGCATACTTTGAATGTTATATGTGTATATTGATATGGAGTTGTTGTGTCATAAGTATATAAGCTGTATATTATATATGTGAATATTTGGATTAAATAATTTGGATGTATACCATTGTATTAACATATGGAAGTTGTGGGGTGTTCTATTGATTTTGTATTAATAAGTAGCTTGTATTTATAGTAGTGACCATATTGTATTGTATTAGAGATTGTGTGACATATTGGTATTTAGATTGATATGAATATGTAGTATGTATGTACATGTGTTAAAATGAATGTATTGGATTATAATTTGGATGTGTGTAGAGTATTTTGTAGTGAATATATATATATTCTTATGTTTTGGTATGGATAATGGTAGTGTATATAATTAGATGTGTTCTAATTATTTGTTAGTGTTTAATTTGTTGTGAATTATTCAATGTGCCATTATATATACGTAATAGTATATTACTATGTGGATTAATGTGTGTATTAATAAGTGTCACCATATTGTTGTGTGTATGTCTTAAGGAGTTTTTGTAATTATTTTGTAATATTGTATAATAGAGGGTGTTTTATGTAAAATAGGTTTTAGAGCTTGATGAGAATTATAGAATTGTGTGAGGGGGTGTTTGCTATTTTGGTTGGAGTGATTAGGTGTCTTTATTAGGGGATTGATTAGTGTCATTTGGAGTAGGTAAGATGAAGAGAGATCATGACACCTCACTTGATGACTCATCATTAATTCCTCTCTCTTAATCTCTCTTTCATTCTTTCCTTTCTCTAGGCCGAGAGCTATGCCTCTCTTTTCCCCCATGTTGCCGTGAGCATCATATGACCCCTCTCATTTTCCTTTTAATTTCTTTCCATATTAGCATGCCATTCAATGGAGATTATGAGGAAGGAGAAGAAATAAAGGAAGGATGAATTAAAAGAGCAGAATTAAAGGAAAGGAAAGGAGGCTTTAAAGGGAGGCAAACTAGGAAAGAAAGTTGGCTCTTGAAGGGAAGTTAACACCTTTGGTAGGAATCTAACCTTTACATGGAATTTTATTTTCATCATGTAGTATACATGTTCTTTTAATTGAGCTAAATATATTTTTATTACACAAATTGTAGTTCACTCTTTAATTGTTTTAATATATGATGAAGTTCTTAAATACACATAATTGTTGTTAGCCACCATGTTCATTCTTAATTTATATGTCCTCTTAATGAATGCTATATGTTTCATATGCTTTGTGGTTGTTAATAATATTGTTATTTATATTCATTGTGGAAACTAGTTATGGTTAATATTAACCTTCATGTCATCATTCTTGCAAGCTAATGAGAATTATGTTCGATTTCCATAACACTTCTTGTGAGATGAATAATTACTTTTATCATGATGTAATATTTCGGTTATGATGGCTAAGAACAAATTGTGACAATAAATTGATATAGAAGTGTGGCTATGGGTGTTGTGATGTGAATGAATTTTGTGTATTCTCTTGTGATATAATCGTTAGCAAAGAAGGATGGTATGAAGTGTGATTTTATTGCCATGGCTAAGTTGGCTAAGGTAGGAGGTTGGCATAGATTTCTAGGTCTATGTGTGATGAAAAAGGGATGCACAAGGAGATGCATGGCCTTATAAGAATGAGTAATGAAATTTGAAAGAAAGAAAGAATGAAAAGACTAGGAAGCCATGCCAAAGCACTCCTTAGCACTTTGTCCATGACAATATCATTTCATTTTCATGTCCATCACTAATATAACCAAATTAATGAATGGATCAAGTGTTGTTATTAAGCTCATTCATGAAATTGTTACCATTATGCTTGTTTATGAGATTATTAACATTTATGCTCGCATGCTCATTGTAATGTCACATGGTTATTTATGTTCACTTAATATGCCCATTTAGTTGTCTTTTAATTCAAGTTAACATGCATGCTCTATTATTTATGTACCTTCATGTTACTCTTGTCACTCGCATCATGCAGTAGGGGGAAATAACATTCCATATAAAGGTGTAGTATTCCTACTTGGACACGCTGTGACGTGCTCCTCCCCGTGGTTTTTTTCAGGTATATCAGAAGAACTTTCCAAGAGAGTGTGGAGTGGTATCTTGAGTTTTGGGGTGTAATTGTTATTAATGTTGTATTTTGGGAAAGTTGTATGTAAAGTTGTTGTTGTAAACATTGTTTCATTATATAGTATGACTGATATTATTTCTTTGTATATTGTCTTGTGTTGTCTGAGTTGATTCTGAGTTTGGAGCATTGTCCGTACTTCCCAGCACTGCGTAGTGGCCTGCTGGTTTTATTTGTATCTCTGTTCTTTTATTTCTTTGTAACACTCACTACTCTAAGAATACCTGGGATGGATTCGTACTTCCTAGGTATCTTGGGAGCGGGTCGTTACAATGTAGCGGCGAGCGGGTATCGAACACGGGGAGGCCAAATGACAGTGTCTTCTTCAATTCACCTGGCTATAAGAACAGTCGAGAAATATTCGCAATAAAGCGGTCACAGTTGTTCAATTGTATAAAAGGAATATCAAATTAATAAAGACGCCTAGGGGGTAGGGAACCCCCACTACAAACCGTATCTCCTCATTGTGATTCGTAGGTTTCACAATTGCCAGACTTGAAATTCAGGTGAACTAGTTGCAACTAAATGTAGAACCAAGCTCACGCTCTCGCGCTATTGCCGATCTATAGCAAACCTAGGGTAGGGTCCAATCTCTTGCAAACCCTAACCTAGGCAAACTAGCGTGAAGAACAACATCATCGTTCAATTGTATCTCGAGCCCACTCTCGTGCAAACTCGAGCTACGACCTAGGTTGGGATAGTTCCTACCCGTCCAATCTCTTGCAAACGGGTATTGGCATAGAATTGCAATCGAAAACCCTAGTTTTGGTCCAATCTCTTGCAAACCGATTGCGGAGAAATTCAATTGTAACCCAATTCGAATATCTAGGGCTTCCTACCGAGTTGGGATCCAATCTCTTGCAAATCCCAATCGGTATGAATCCCTAGCTATTCCTGTTAAATCAATCCCAAACTAACCCTCATCAATTCTAGCAATAATTTCACCAATTCATCACAAATTAGAAATAGGGTTCATGTCACGCTCCGCTTCCCAAAAATGGAAGCGAGGACGCGACTGAGGTCCGCTTGGGTTGGAGCTGTGAAACTCAAGCCCAATACGCGTCTGTAGTGATACACCATTCGAAGTACAGGTTCTTGCTTACGATCTCAGAGCAACATAGAATATCATTATTACACTCGGACACCCAGATTACATGTACACAAAAGAATTAAAGGCCTAGCATGGCCATTACAAACAGTTACAAAGAATTTAAAGTACACCTGAAAGAAATACAACAACAAATAATAAACTTCTAGCAAGCTGCGATGTGTCTGTCGTCTTCAGCAGTGGATCTCGTGCTCTTGATAATCCTTGGTCACCTTCTTCAATCTCCAAGTGAACTTCACTGTGAACTCTGCTCAAAACCTAACGTATATTTCACAGACAAGGAAATATACGTCAGCGAGGGTCGCTCGGCAAGATTTAAAAACATTAGTAATAAAATGACACTCGGCAAGATAATACTATAGTTGCAAATAATTTTAAGGACGAAGAAACACAACGGTGCACAACCAAGAGAAATAAGGTAGCGTGAGAAAACATACAAGTGTAGCATGGTGTGGTGTACAGAGTAGTGAGCATGCGATAGGTAGTGTGCAAGTAGCAAACACAGCAAGGTGTAGTGTGTAAAGTAACTAGCACGGCAAGTGTAGTGTGCACAGCAATAGTAGTGACAAGTGTAGTGTGTACAGCAAAAGTAGTGGCAAGTGTAGTGTGTAAAGTAACAAGTGGCAAACATGGATTTTGTAATGCACAAAGTAAAGGCATGGCATTTGCGATGTACAAAGTAAGACATGATATGAACTTAGTCAACGATTTATACAATCACGATAGTAGCTGAAATAAACAAGAGTGCCAACCTGTACTTAATCTAGTGTCAAGCCCAGTGTCTGAGGGGGAGGTGACCAGCATTACACCCAAGTCAACGGGAGCTACCCGACTCTCTACTCACCGACCCGGCCAGGTGTCGGTCAAGTTCACCACTAGAGCGTAATCCAGCTTTCCAGCCTCTACTACACTAGACTACCCCACCCACAGTGTCCAAAAGCCAATCCGTAGTTCCATGTTTGCCGTATGGCAAACATTCCGTAAATGCCCCGCGGGCCCATATCTGTATTGCCCTAAGGCCCAATAGTCCGTAATTGCCCGAAGGCCCAATATCTGTAATTGCCCGAAGGCCCAATAGTCCGTAATTGCCCGAAGGC
This sequence comes from Scilla litardierei, assembly GCA_030789695.1. Taxonomy (NCBI): domain Eukaryota; kingdom Viridiplantae; phylum Streptophyta; class Magnoliopsida; order Asparagales; family Asparagaceae; genus Scilla; species Scilla litardierei. Next base: position 755,051,760 of record CM061142.1, on the reverse strand, counting down.
CCAATATCACATCTCATCAATGGTGTACATTTCGCAGTTGGAGAGCATTTCAAATACTTCATTTCAATTTCAATAGCAATGAAGTAAAACCATGCCACTAGGTTCATAAAGCTTAAGTAACGCACTTAAAAGTTGTTATTTGCAATTGTTTGGTAATTTCGGTCACGAGACCGGAGCAATGCAGTTTAAAGTAGTAAGTGATAAATACTCGAACCCTTGAAACTTGTAGAAAAATAATTTACTTGGAAGGGGTAAATACTTGCCTGAAGCGACGTGATTCTGAGTGCCCAAGCTAACACGGTGAGGGACGTAGTTAAATCTGCGATATAGGATTATAATATAAGCTAAAAGTGATTAATTAATAATATTCGAACCCACACATATATACGCATACCTATGTACGCATGCCTATACATGACAGTAGACAAGTATGTATATACATACTGACATACCACAGAATATGATTATAAATCCATTTGCTATTACATTGTTTATTTATGGGTACAAGTATACCTTATAATCAATAGGCTGAGAACCTACGGTTCATTAACATGGTAGCATGTAGTACAAGAATACTTTCCAATGTATGTTAACAAAATAAAACAGTCACTTAACTGATCACGTAAGAAACGAGTGACTCACCTCATCGTTACGTTCGAGTGTCGTCAGCAACGCATGCAGGCACGGCGACGTGCAGTGTCAGAGGGGTCGCTGTCGGTGCAAAACGGCGGAGGGCGAGGCGAGGTCTAAGCGACGGCGGTGGCGTCTCTGGCAGTGGCGAAATGGGACGGCAAGGCGTCGGACAGGGTCGAAATGAGACGGCGAGGCGCTGGGCTTCGCGAGGCAGGTGTGGTTGTGTCGGAGGGCACGGTGGTTGGTAGGGTGGCTGATGGCACAGTTGGGCGATGGGAAAGTCGAAGCGAGCAGGTGGGACATTCTGGGAGCGAGGGCGCAGCTGTTCGGAGGCGAGGCGGAGTGTCGGGCTGAGAAGGGAAGGTGCCGGTGATCTCGGTGGTGAGCGTGGAGGTCGAAGGTGTGCTTCGAAGGCGGGGGCATCACCACGGCTGAGGGAGCGGTGACAGCGTCGACTGTTGCAGAGGGGACGTCGGAGAGGTGCTCGGGTGGGGCGAGTTCGGGAAGAGTTGGCCGCTGGTAGTTGGACGGAGAAGGCGGTGAAGGCGAGTAGAGGCTGACGGTGTCACCGGTGTGAGCGGTGCTCGGAGGCGTGCACTGGGCTTCGGACGTCGCCGGAGGGAGATGCTTCGTGGCGGGAGAAAATGCGGCGAAAGCGTTGGGCGAGCTGGTGGTTAAACGGAGGAGAGGCGCGAGAGGAGACCGGCGAAGCTGCTGTCGGTGAGGGGAGAAGAAGGAGGCAGGGCTAGGCACTGTGGGTCGAAGTGGGCTCGTCGGAGGCGAGGTGACGGGCACGGGGAGCTCGATGGGAGCTTCGGTGGTCGCTGCAGGTCGGAGCGACGTGGTCTGAGGGCGTGCTGGGAGGACGTATGGCGGAGGACGGCGGCGATGCGAGGTGTTGTCGACGGGGCGAGGGTGTGGAGGTCGAGGCGGTTGCGGAAGGGGAGGGTGGCGCTGGCCTCTCGGGGTGTTTGAAGGCGGTTTCGTTGAGAGAGAGAGAGGGAGACGTACGGGTTTACAAAGGGGTTTTAAAGTTGGAAGTATATGAAAAATGGTGGGCCTGGGGCTTTGATGCGTGGAAGCCTATGGAAAGGATTTGCTTGGGTTTTTTTTATAATGAGAGGAGAGGAGATGTCCTCTAGGCTTGTGTAGGTCAGGCTAGAGAGAGGGAAAGAGTGTAACGTGGGGGTTGAACCGGTCTAGAGAGATGTGGGGTGATAAAATCCCGTGCATGGGATTCTGCGGGTGAAATATCCGCAAGATCGGTGACGTGGGAGCCTAGGGAAGTGGGGGATTGGACGTGAGAACTGGGGAGCAGTTAGGATATAAACAATAACATAAAATTTGTTTTATAAGATTTTTTAGTTAAAATTAGGATATTAATAATAATAATCAGTTATAAGTTCCGTTGTTAATGCTTAAAAAAACGAACAGATAAACTTAAAAGTTTGAGAGAAATAATATTAATAATATTAATGATAACAACGATAATCAGATATACATCTACGCCTCTGGGCATCTAAAAATTATACAGAAATTACCTGGGCAATAGCGCCTTCAAGATGATCGTGAATACGAGGTCCGATCGCGAGTTCAAACTACGGAAAACAATAATTAAAATCAAACACGAGAAATACACATACGATAATGAGATACGTACTAAAAATGTACGACCGGAAAGCGGTCGTTACAGTTCATAGGGTTCATCCCTACGCCCTAAGACGATGAAACTACTCACAATTCATAATAAAATTCAATAGAAATTCACAAATAAAATCAGTAGAATTCATTGCAATATTCAATATATCAATCAAAATGGAGTGTTTGATGGAGAGAGAGACAAATCAATGAAGAATCAATAGCATCCAACAAAATAACACTTTTCTCTCCCCTCTAAAAGCTCAATCTAATCTCCTAAAAGTAATCTAAAAAGGCTACAAAAAGTTCTGAAAAAGCTCCCTAAACTAGGTTAAAAACTGGGGTTAAATACCCCCAAAATCGCCCAAAGAACTGTGACGAAAATGCCCCTGCGCAGCCTCAAAATCGCAATTTACGCTACAGGCAGCGCGGCTCACTCGGCCGAGTGACAAATGTCATTCGGCTGAGTGACAAACCCTGACAAATTCCAGTAACTTCGGACTTTTGGGGGTCGCCTCCTCGGGAGTCACTCGGCCGAGTGACTTTCTTTGCTTCGGCCGAGGGGACTTCTTCACTCGACCGAGTCGGAACTTGGGGGTCGACTGACAAATTACAGTAAGTCTGGACTTTTTGTTGCCATCGTCTTGATGCCACTCGGGCGAGTGGTGTCTCCGTGGTTCGGCCGAGTGGGCTGGAGATGCTCGGCCGAGTGCACGCTAATACTCTATCTTCTGCGTGTCCGATCTGGTCGGCCGAGCGGGCTTTCGATGGTCGGCCAAGTGACTCCTTCACTCGGCCGAGTGACATGCTCAAAATGCCCAATCTTCATATTTTTGCTCCCTCGTCGCTCCTACGACATTCTTTCTTCTTCCACTCCTCTCCAATAGCAAAATTCCCCTCGGAAGAGTCACGGGTGACATCCCGGAGTGGGTGCATCTCAGAATCACTCCAAATCGCTCGAAATCTCCTGAAATTCGACAAAAACAAGAAATCGTGAAAAGCATCGCAATATTGCCGAAAAATCGTGAAAAACGCGATTCGAGCGATCAAAATGGCATGCAAACAAGCAGAAAAAGGTGTAAAATATGGAGTGATCAAAGTCCCCTAAGCTTACCTCTTACTCATCCTCGAGGAAGATGAGTAAAAAGCAAACCCGGTGGATAAAGAAAAATAGAAACGATGGAAAGGCGGAAAATGAAAAATGAAAAACAAAGCAGAAAACGAAGAGGGAAGCTGCTAGATCATTTTTCTCAGGACGTGGGTTTTGCTTACTCATATAGCACGCATCGAAAGTAAAAACTCAGGACGTGGGTTTTGCTTACTCATATAACACGCATCGAAAGTAAAAACACATGTCAAAAATTTTTATCTCGATATCATAGTATAAATGTGCATTTGAAATAGAAAACCCAAGAATATCAATATAGCATGAAAAATGGAATAATTCTAGAATTAGCATCGTCTGAAGTATCTAAAGCGGTATACAATATCGTAGATCACACACTTTTCAATTGAATGCTTTCTATAAGGAGTATACGAGATATCACACAATAGAGTAGTAAGAATAGAAAAGTGTGGTTTTCATGAAATGAATGCTAATCGTAGATTTCTGGATTTCGTGAAACTTTAGCGATCTCACCGAGTATAAAATATTACTTAGCCTAGGTTGTCATGCACCGTCAAGTATCCTCTCTCTCACACATCATTGGATCCTCTCCCCCAAGCTTATCCATAAGCGTGGTGGCATAAACAAAACAATATTTACATCCCCGTTTCTTTTGAAGCTCCAAAAGTCAAAGAAAACAAAAATAAAAGCAAAAGAGGGAAGAAAGAGGGAAAGGATATGAGATGGGATCGTTTTCGAACTTCTTTTCTCTCTTCTTTTCTTATTCTCAAATCTTTTTCTTTTTTCTTTTTTCTTCTTTTTTTTCAATAGCATATATATACAAATGATCCCAAATCAAAGAGAATGATATACAAGTATATATATATTTTTTTCTTTGGGTTTTGGGGAAATTGGAGCATGTGATATAATAACGGGGGAATGCCAATAATAGAATTGCTAAGGGGAGATTCACCAATGAATTTAAAATAGAGAAATGATGTTCAAGATATGTGGAGAAAGAAATAAATGTATCTCTCGGTTCACTCTATAGGACGTGCATGACAACTTCAGCAGGGTAATCTAATCTACTCAGTTTGATCTCAATAAGTAAACTAATCCAGATTTGTCAATGCTAGCAAACATTCAATCAACCTGAAGTGAAGCGTACAAATCATGCAATAAGAAGTGATGTGAGAAAAGAAAGCAGTACTCCAGATATAAGCATCAATGCGTGAATCTTGGTGTGTTCTCTACGATAGCATACATATGAATCATCAGACATCAGCAAATAATAGAATTTCATCCATTTTCATACGGAAAAAGAAGTGGGTTACTATTTCTAAATATAAAACAGGACATAGCATATGATATTAGAAACAAAAGCTATGACATGACAAAATTAGCATGCATATAGAGAAAAGCTAACACCACGTCATCGTCATCACAGAAAAATCATCTCTAGCAAAAGATGAAAGAAATAAAGATAAAGAAAAACAAAGATATTTACAATGCAGCACACAAAGAAAATAAGAAAAACGTGATGCATGGTAAAAAATGGAAAAGTGATGAAAAATGGGTGCAAAAGCGGAAAAACGTGATAAAACTAAAAATAAAGGTGATAAAAGCAAAAAGTGTGAGAAATCACTCCCCCAAGCTAAAGTGCACAGTGTCCTCAATGTGCAAAGTGTGGCACACCGAGAGACGGGTAATGGGTGGGGAGGGTGAGGATGCATGCATGATAAAAAAAGGTAAAAATAAATAAAAAGAAAATATGATGATTGATCGGCCCCGGATGTAACCCAAGAGCACAACCTAGTATGGCACAAATGCACGGAGATAAATCCCCGGCAACGGCGTCAAAAACTTGATCGGCCCCGGATATACACCCGGAGAACGATTGTAGTTTTACCGCAAGCGCACGGTCAAGTGGCAAGCGGGTATCGAACACGAGGAGGTGGTGTTGGTTCCAAAATATCCTAGGTTGGTTTGACTACAAATGTATTATTGGTGGAGATGGTTATGGAATGATATAATGAAAATGGGGTGGATGTCGGTGTCGGTGATAAAGAAGTCGGATAAAGTATCGATTCAAATTTAATACAATAAAAGAGTCTAGAGCTAGGGAATCCCCACTACGGATCGTCATACATCATTGTAAATAGTGAATCTCAATATTACTAGGCTTGTGTTGAGGTGAACTAGTCGTATCTGAATAGAGAACCAAGCTCACGCTCTCGCGCTATTGCCAGTCTATAGCAACCTAGGATAGGGCCCAATCTCTTGCAAACCCTAGCCTAAGCCACTAGCATTAGGATCGACATCATCGTTCAATCGCCCCTCGAGCCCACTCTCGTGTAAACTCGAGTCACGATCTAGGTTGCGATAGTTCGTATTCGTCCAATCTCTTGCAAACGAATATGGGTATAGATTTATAATAAAAATCCTAGCTTTGGTCCAATCTCTTGCAAACCAAGTCTAGAGAATTTCGATTATAAAGCTAAATCGAATATCTAGGCCTTCCCATCGATTAGAATCCAATCTCTTGCAAACCCCAATCGATGGAAATCCCTAGCTATCCGTAATAAATTGATCACAACCTAACCTCCTAGCAATTCTAGCAATTTAGAAATTCATTCATCACAAATCTGAAATTAGATCCATAGGGTTCATCCCCATGCCCTAGAACAACAAATCTACTCAAGCATAGCAATAACGATATGAGAATCAATAAAAATCATTGCTTGCATACAAAAAGATAGAAAGAAACAAAGATTCAAATAACAACAACAAAATACTTAGCTTTGATGAAGATCTTCAATCCAAATACAAGCTTTTAGATCGAAGAGGGGGCCTAGGGCATGGCCTAACCTCTAAAATAATCACTAAGAAAACATCATGGGAACCTAGAAAACCTATTGGGAACCTCCTCTAATGGTGGCTACAAAACCCTTATACAGTCTCCCAAAACCCTAGCAAATAACCCTAGGAAACCCCTCAAATTCGTGCCCAAAAACAGTCCAAACCGCAACTTAAAATCTGGGCCCAGGCCGCACTCGGCCGAGTGGAACATGTGACCCGGCCGAGTGGACATTCCAGCACTGCAGCATCAACTTGCAGAAATTCCCCAGATTTCATCCGACCTCCGATTTGCCCGTTCTTGGCGGCGTTGGAACCGTCATGAAGTCTACTATCCATAAAAAATATAAGAAAAATACTTTGATTGCTGGAATGCTAGCAGATTTCAAAGGAGTGAGAGGCTATCTGAAAATTTGGGCGATGCGTGTCCTCGGCATCACTCGACCGAGCGGCAAATGTCACTCGGCCGAGGGGCTTTTGGTACTCGGCCGAGTCGGAGCTCGTAGTCGACTGACGGATTACAGTAAGTCTGGTCTTTTGGATGCCGTTGTTCGTGTGCCACTCGGACGAGTGGTGTCTCCATACTCGGACGAGTGGGATGTTATTACTCGGCCGAGTGCACACTAATCTTCAAGTAATTGCGTGTCTGATCTGGCCGGCCGAGCGGGCTTCTTTGCTCGGTCGAGTGACTCCTTCACTCGGCCGAGTGGCATGCTGAAAATGCCCAATCTTCATCATTTCGCTTCCTCGTCGCTCCTACGACGTTCTTTCCTCTTCCACTCGTCTTCCATCACCGAATAGACCTCAAAAGAGCCTTGGGTGACACTCCGGAGTGGGTGCAAATCCTCTTGAACTCATTTTTGTTCCCGATCGCTCCATATTTCCTGAAATCCGACAAAAATAAGAAATAGTGAAAAGTAATGCAATATCATCGAATACTCGTGAAAATCGCAATATGAGCAATCGAAATGGCGTGAAAACATGCAGAAAAAAGGTGTAAAATATGAACCGATCAAAATCCCCCAAGCTTGCCTCTTACTCGTCCTCGAGGAAGATAAGTAAAGAGACGAACTCGGGACATGAAGACAAAGGAAATGAAATGAAAGAAAAAAAAGAACATGAGGTGAAAGTGGTTGCTAGATTATTCTCTCAGATCTCAAGCCATAAGCTATACATCACGATAACTTGGAAAATACGAGTCACATGCTATAAGGATTTCAAATCTTACTTAGACATCATACTTGCAAGCTTTTAAGAACAATAAGAGGGACTCTCTAAATTCATACAATCAATTCATATCTACATCACGCATTTCAAAGAATTTAATATATAAATGTTGGCGATGCACTTTTCAATCAAGAGTTATAAAAGAAGCATATAAGAATCACACCAAACATGCAATGGAGAATGGAATAAATCATGGCATTCACATATTTATATCGATTCATAAGAAATCTCCATAACTAAAGTATTTTGCTAAGTTTCAGCATTACCAAACTTCCTCATTCGTGCACCTCTCCACTCTAATGTCGTACTCACTCATATGGTCAAACGAGTTCACCCCCCCAAGCTTAGCTTGAGGCATCACATCTAAAGGAATATGATAGTGGAAAATGGGATTTTTGTCTTGGTTTTCCCAAGTATTTTTGTGGCTCCAATAATGAGATAGAGAAATATATTTTTTTCTTTTGGACTTTGTTTCTCATTTTTCTTCTTGGATTTTTGTAGGAGCTATATGATGTATATATTTTGGTTTTTGGCTCCTTTTTGGCTTTTTGGACTTTTTGGAGCAACTTTTTCTTTTGTAGTGATTTTTGGGAAATAAATGCGATATAAGTAGCTTTAGGAGGTGAACTCAAGTGACATGTAGAGAATAAAAAGATATATGTGGAGAAAGAAATAATGTAGCACTCGGTTCACTCTAAGATGTGCACGAACGGTTCAATAAAATAATACTTCAACTAAAACTCATATGTAAGCATGGATATTCTCAATCATCTCAATAAAAAGTGAAGTCAAGCGGTAAAGCGCACAATCATATCAAGCATGCGACAGAAGGTGAATAAGCAATAAAACTGATGCTTCAGATATACTAATGATGCGTGAATCTTGGTGCATTTCCAACAAAAGCATACTAAACACTAATCAATACATTCAGCTTCAATTAGTATCATGCATTCATGTAGAGGAATCACCAAAAGAATATATAAGCAAGCACATGGATAGCAAGACTATGGAATACTCAAAGAAGCATGGCAAGGAATAATAAGCATCGTGATGGTTGGTAAAGCAATAAGAGATAGCATCATACAAAACTCATCTAGCGAAAGAAGAGAAAGGAAAATAAAGAAATAAAAAAATAAAAGAGAGGAAAGAAAAGAAAAACAAGTACACAACATGATGCATGACCACACATATAAGGAAAATAAGATGGAAAAATCAAAAAGATGATGCAAAAATTTTGAAAAAATTTTAAAAACCCTAAAATAAAGTAAAAATGCAACTAATGCATCTAAATGGCATGGAAATGCACTCCCCCAAGCTTAAACTTCACCTTGTCCTCAATGTGATCATAATGAAAGAATATGAGGAACAACGATAATAATAAGGGGGTGAATGAAAAATGATGAAATGAATGGCATGAAATCCTAATGCAACTACATGCACATACAATGATGCATGAGAGTGCCTTCCCCCAAGCTTATACCAAACAATCTTATTCAAAAGACTCAATCAAAAATGTCATGGCTTTGCAAAGCGTGATCAAGTCAAATGAATAAGAAAGTGAGTATTCACTTGAAAGAAATGCTCGAATGTGGTGAGCAAAAGGATGTGACACATCAAAATATGGAGAGGGCAATTAATATATATAATGGGTTTGGGGTGTAAAAATTTTTGTTGCCGTCATAAGATGTGATATTTATTCAATCAAATCTATACGGTCCCCTCGCTGTCGAGAGGATTCGGGTTTATTGAAAGCATAAAAATTTCTACACTACTGGATTGATATCACCTATAGCAAAAGGCGGATCCAGTATCTTTGCCGGTGCAGGCAACTGCTCCAACTGCTCTTTCCGTGACTCTGCCGGGCACGTATGTCCACGGACTCCAACGAACTCCAGTAATGCATCCTCTAGCATTCCCACAAGGACTCCACCTGTCCCTTGCAGAGAATAGGATGCATCAGTTCGCCGCAAAAAATTCACCCTCGTAATAAAAGTATCCCAAAGAGGATCATCTATAGAAATATATGAAATAAATAATGGTAGACGATACTTTCCTGGAAATAATCTAATATCCTCCCGTGCTGTGATAGGTGTCTCCATGATGTCCTCTCTAAGCTGCTCAGGTAAATCTAGATCATATGTGTGGACTTCCTCGATAGGCTCGTCAAACTATGACACGTCCAAGCATACCTCCGGTCCATAATCGTATGTATGCTGCAAAAGGTATGACATGTCAAAAATATCTGAATCAAAATAAATATCAAATGGAATGCATGATTCAAAAATGGAGTGGGTAAAAATATCTCCCTGAGTGGGAGCAGTAAGCTCTGTGGGATAGTCCTCTGCGTCAGTGAAAGGATGAGGTGGCTGCAGAAGCTCTAATGGAGGAGGGTAGTGCTCGAGATCCTCATGAATGGCTGTGTCCTCGTCCCGATGCATATCCTCCTCGGTGATAAGCTCTGGCTCCGTGTGTAAGGCCTCCTTAAAAGCATGCTTCGGCTCTGCGAGGTAAATAACATCAATGTCTTCTCCATCCGAATCATCTCCATCCATCCACTCATCGTATGGACTAGCTGTGTCTATGGGTGGGGGAGTGACGACGGTGAAACCCGGCTCTGTAGCAACACGCCCTGAGTATCTCATCGCAGTTCTCTCATCAGAAGTGGCTGCATCCCTGCCTGGTACCGTTGTCTCCTCAGAAGTGGAAGCATCAATGTCATCAGCCTGCCGCCCAAGAATCTCATCCAGATACGCATAAAATGTGTGGTCCATATAATCACAGCCTCAGTGGAAGGTAGAGGTGACTGCAGAAGCTCAATTGCAGGTGGGCAAGACTCGGGATTTATCTGAATGAAGTTGACCTCATCCCAAAGTGATGCCTTAGTAATGTAATGCTCTGGCTCCGCATGTGATGCCTCCTCATGAACTATCAACGTAGGCTCTCTCTGGAATGGTGATGCTGGCTGCTCATGTGTGTCAACTTGTAGGGATGCATCATGCGGAGGGAATGCCCGCGAGCAATCCAAAAATATAGTCCATCCCCCTCAAGACTGACATGGATGACCTCCTCAATTGTTCCTGCAGCTGAAACATGGTTCATAACAAAATCTGCAAATCGTAGATCAAATGCATCACCTGCTGTAATGCTCTCTGAACCGGTGAACCTCACTTACTCCAAGAGGCCCTCCAATAAGTTCTGAAATGCTTCCTCCTCAAAATCTGTGGTCCACATAATACCATCCATAACACCTGATAAAAAAAGATAAATACCTGGAGAAAAATATCAGTGACACAAAAGAATATAGAAATGATAATAATGGTGGCGGGGTGAAAAATTCTTTTTGTAAAATTTTTTTTCGTAGTCTAATCAACCTAATTGTGACAAATTGGCACCCAACGGGAAACACTTCCCCGGCAACGGCACCAAAAACTTGATCGGCCCCGGATGTAACCTAAGAGCACAACCTAGTATGGCGCAAATGCACGGAGATAAATCCTCGGCAACGGCGCCAAAAACTTGATCGGTGTAACGACTGCTTTTCATGTATCTGGATTTAATATAATATAATATATGTTTTGGTGGATTTTCTCCTCATGTGTGGTTTTCGTCTCCGTAGCTTTCATTTTCGATCGATTCGTCGTATTTTCTCGTTTCTTCCTTAGGATCGTCGATTTCGAAGTATGTCACTCGTGACGGGCTTCATAACGGTCATATCTAACTATTAGATCAAGCCTAGGAGTCTTAGAAATCGATCCCGGGGCCCCGCGCTCCGTATCGGAACCTTCTGTGCTTATTAGCCGGTATAAGAAGGGGCACCGATCGACTAGATGACGATCCAGTCGGTCGGCAATCCTTCTTGGACCGACTAGTTAGCTTTCTAAATTATTCAGGAGTTACTGTTTATCGTTAGTCGGTCTAAGAACGTTGGTTGACCGACTAGGTTGCAAACTAGTCGGTCAGCAATGCTTCTTTAACCGACTAACACATCATCTTAATTTTAGTTGAGTTACTGTTTACTCTTAGTCGGTCTAAGAACGTTCATCGACCGACTAGTTGCTAAACTAGTCGGTCAGTACTTGTTCATGGACCGACTAACTCTAAAACCTATTTTCGTTCAGGAGTTACTGTTTACACTTAGTCGGTCTGCGTTGGTCGACCGACCGACTAGTTGCCAAACTAGTCGGTCAGTGGTTGTTCTTTGACCGACTAACCAGTGTTAAAACCCTAATTTCTGGGCAGCCGCCAGCCCAACCTATTTAAACCCAACCCAAACGTTTTCTTCTTCCCCAACACGACCCAAAACCCTAAAATCTTCCCCCTTGAGCCCCCATCTTCCTCCAAGCTTCAATCCTTCATTCCAAGCCCCAAATCCATCATCCAACCCATCCATCCACTCTTTCTACCTCTCATCTTCCCCAAAATCTCACTAAATCCATCAAAATCCCCAAATCCCCCAAAACCCTAGTTTCCCCAAACTTCTCCATTTGCTTTCAGATCTGATCCTAGGGTTCCCCGGAGTATTTCTTCCGCCTCCTCTCGGTAAGAAATCGATCTACCGTTGTTTTCATATCCTAATGTAATTTTTATGAAACCCTAATAAAACACTTGTGTTTTGATGATTGTTCCCCATAACAGCGATTTCTCCCGTAGATAGCATCCGTGTGACGAAGTGGTCGTCATCCCCGGTGCTAGGCAAGTGAAACTTGCCACTTAGGGTTTGGGCCATGTTTTAGGCCATTTGCTTGTTGTAGGCGTAAAAGAGGCTAGGCGACGAAATGATACTCGCCTAGGCGCAATTTAGGGAACTAGCTTGACAACGAAGCTAGTTCCGACATTTAGCATGTTGCACAATTACCATGTCATGTTTACTTTCCATTAACGGTACGCGAATTAATTGTCATGCATTCCATTTTTAAGTGTTGCTGTGATTGCGTAGCTTTGCTACGATGTTTGTGTTCCTGGCTCGTGTTCCAGAAGCGAGCATAGTGAGTTGGAAATCCCAACGCTCGACACATATGGGTGGGGTAAGAGATAAGCGGACTGAGCCCGAGTTGGCCTGATCCGCCACTCCGGCCAGCAGGTGGACTCTCTAGTACACAAGTGATTAATAGTGATAGAGATAAGCGGACTGAGCCACGAGAGGGCCAGCAGGTGGACTCTCTATGCACTAAGTGATAAGTGATAAGTGTGATTAATAGTGATAGAGATAAGCGGACTGAGCCACGAGAGGGCTAGCAGGTGGACTCTCTATGCACTAAGTGTTAAATGATAAGTGATTAGTGATTTGGTAGCTTTTGCTACATTGTGCGTGCTTGCCTCTCTTTTGAACTGTTGCATCATACTTAACTGCCATGTCATTGCTTAATATTATAAGTGCTAGGTTGCTAGTTACTTTCAGTTTCCTTGCTCAAGTCTTTTAGACTTGCTGACATGTGCCCCTTTCTCTTTTGGGTGACGCATGTTAGACCTTGAGCCCGAGTTGCTTTCTGAGGGTGAGGTGTTTGCGGACGTCGAGCTTGCGCCCGTGTTGGACGGGGAGTACGTGGACACTGGGGACCAGTCCTAGTGTCTTCGTTATGTTTTACTTTTGTTAGACTGTTGTTTTGTTATCGGTGCATGGCACCCATACTCTGTTATGTCGTTGCTTTTGTTTGGCCTTGTTCTGGGCCCTTAGACTCTTTCTTTTAGCCTGGCGGCTTTTCTGTGATGTTGAATACTTTGTGGACAACCGTGGGATTGGTATTTTATATCCGTCTCATATTATTATTATTGTTGTTGTTTCGTTTGCAATTACAGGGACCTGCTTATACTAAATTGACGCTTATCGGGTTTGGGGCTTCACCGCTCCACTCCCGTGCGGACCTTTTCACGTCTCGCCTCCATTTTAGGGAAGCGGGTCGTGACAGGTTTTAGTGGTGGCCCATGCAGGTCCTTCTGTAACTGCAATTATCGGAATAACGATAATAATACGAATTGTCCAACAAATAAGTTCGACATCTGAGCCCTAATCTATGAGTCTAATTGTTTCGTTTTCTGCGTCATTAGATGGCAGGAAGGCGAATCACCCGTGGCGGTGGTAGTGGTGCGCCCCCTCATGACGAGGAGCCTGAGCGGGAGCCCACTAATGGAGAGATGATGCGGATGATGTTGCAGATGATGCAAGTTCAGCAGGGTGTGCTCTTGCAGGTGCAGAATGCTCCGGTGACTCGAGCTGCTCGGGTGGTGGAAGCCCCTCGCCCTGAGCCCGGGGCGAAGCAGTTCAGAGAGCTGGGTCCTGCATATTTTGATGGGACCGAAGGTCCACTAGCTGCTGATGAATGGATGAGGAATATCGAGGACAATCTGAAGATGTCCAAGGTCAACGAAGTTAGTTGGGTTGACTTGGCGAAGCGCCAGCTGAAGGATAATGCTCGGAATTGGTGGGATGCTGAAGAGAAGATGTTGGTGGAGCCGATAGCTTGGGCTACCTTCAAGGCCAGATTTGATGGTGAGTTCTTCCCGAAGGCTGCCAGGGAGGAGATGCTGCAGCGTTTTATTGATCTGAAGCAAGGGAGCTCGTCGGTGGACCATTATCACCAAGAGTTCATGAGGCTGAGTCGGTTTGCACCGAAGATGGTGCAGGACGCTGAGGAGAGAGCTCAGAGGTTCCTGCAGGGACTCGCTTCGGAGCTCCAGAGTTTTGTGACCTCTTCTGACCGGGAATCTTATCAGAAGGTTTTGGTAGCAGCCCAGAGGCAGGAGCTGCTCGTGAACCAGAGGAAGGGGTCTGTTGTTGGTGCTGGGAGGAGGCCTGTGGAGCAGGCGAGAGGTGTGGTTAGACCTGGATTCAGGCCGAACCAGCCTGCTCAGTTTAAGAGGCCAGGAGGGCCCGTTCGGAGGACTTGCAATTTCTGTGGCAAGGAGGGCCATATCAAGGAATCATGTAGGAAGTTCTTGGGGCAATGTATTGCCTGTGGAGATCCCGCCCATGTTCTCAGGGAGTGCCCGAGGTTGAGGCAGCCTTGGAAGGCACCTATTGCTGCCCCGCCGTTGCAGCAGAGAGCCCCGGCGCCCGCTGGTCGTGGGGTACCCCTTGTTCCGCAAGGGCATGCCTTTCGGCAGGCGATTCCGCAGAGGAGGCAGGCATTTCTGATGACCGAGGAGGAGGTTTTGGCCATGGATGAGGTCATTGCAGGTAACTTCCTATCTAGTTGTTCCTTCCCTAATTAGTGAATTGTTAAAATTATGTTGGATGCTTGTGTATGAATGTTGCTAGAATAAGATTTGATTGATTAGACTGTTTATTAGGTGTGGTTTTGGTTTGCACGTTCCCTGCCCGAGTCCTCTTTGACTCTGGTGCATCGATGTGCATTTTGGCCCAGAGCTTCGTGGAGAAGCATTCCTTGTCGACGTCCCCTCTCTCCAAGAGTTGGAACATCGTTACAGGGAATGGAGTAGTCACGGTGCATCGTGGATGCAGTCCTTGCTCTGTGGTGGTTTGTGGACATGAGCTTTATGCTGATTTTATTGTCCACAACATCACCAACTACGATGCGGTCGTTGGGATGGATTGGCTTGCGAGCTTCTATGCTACGATCGACTGCAGGAGGAAGAAGGTGGTGTTCGAGATTCCCAGACATCCAGTATTTGAGTTCAGTCGTGGTAGCAGTTCGCTTGGTCCTGTCAGATTTCGGGCCAGGTCGGTGGAGGCTGTGGCTATGCAGATGGAGCTGGAGTGGCCAGCTGTGGTGCGTGATTTTGGCGACGTCTTCCCCGAGGAGATGTCCGGTTTGCCGCCTGATCGAGCTCTGGAATTTTCTATTGATCTCGTTCCAGGTGCGTAGCTGATTTCGAAGGCGCCGTATCGTATGGCACCTGCAGAATTGGAAGAGTTGCGGAAGCAGTTGGATGAGATGTTACAGAAGGGTTATATTAATCCTAGTGTGTCTCCGTGGGGAGCACCGGTGTTGCTGGTACAGAAGAAGGATGGTTCGCGTCGCATGTGCGTGGACTATCGGGAGTTGAATGCGGTGACCATTAAGAATAAATACCCGTTGCCTCGCATCGATGATATTTTTGATCAGCTTGGAGGTTCGAGGGTGTTTTCTAAATTGGATTTGAGGAGTGGTTACCATCAGTTGAAGGTGAAGAAGGATGATGTTCCGAAGACAGCATTCAGGACGAAGTATGGACACTATGAGTTTGTGGTTATGCCTTTCGGTGTAACTAACGCGCCCGCAGTTTTCATGAATCTGATGAACCTGATTTTCTACGACTTTTTGGATAAGTTTGTCGTTATCTTTATTGACGACATTTTGATCTATTCGAAGTCGGAGGAAGAGCATGCATCGCACTTGAGGACGGTATTGGAAATCTTGAGGAAGCATCGGTTGTATGCTAAGTTTTCAAAGTGCGAGTTTTGGCAGGATCGAGTTGCTTTTCTGGGGCATGTGGTGACTGGAGATGGTATTTCAGTGGATCCCGAGAAGATTAGGGCCATCAGGGAGTGGCCTGTTCCGTCGTCAGCATCTGAGGTTCGGAGTTTCCTTGGACTTGCTGGTTATTATCGGCGATTCATTAAGGACTTTTCTCGTATTGCTGAGTCGATGACCAGGTTGACGCGGAAGGATGTTGCTTATGTTTGGTCGGGTGATTGTGAGAGTGCTTTTGGTATTCTGAAGAAGAGGTTGACATGTGCCCCTATTCTTGTTGTGCCTGATCGCAGCGGTGGATTTGAGATCTTTTGCGATGCTTCTGGCAAGGGTCTCGGTTGTGTGTTGCATCAGCACGGGCATGTTGTGGCGTATGCGTCACGTCAGCTTAAGGTTCATGAGAAGAATTATCCGACGCATGATTTGGAGTTGGCTGCCGTTGTGTTTGCTCTTAAGATTTGGAGGCACTTCTTGCTGAGTGAGAAAGTGAAGATTTTCACCGATCACAAAAGCTTGAAGTATATTTTCACTCAGAAGGAGCTCAACATGCGACAGCGTCGATGGTTGGAGCTTATGGCGGATTATGAGATTGATTTGCAGTATCACCCTGGCAAGGTGAATGTGGTTCCTGATGATTTGAGTAGGCTTCCAGCGGTGATGATTTTGACCTCGCAGTGGAGATTGCAGCAGGATTTTTGTGAGTCTGGCGTGGAGATTGTTCTTCCTGGAGAGGCTTCGTCGTTGATGTACATGCAGGTACAGTCAACGATCGTGGATCGGATTAAGGCTGGCCAGGCTGAGGATCCGAAGCTGGTGAGGATTCGGGAGCAGGTGGAAGCCGGTCTGCGGACTGACTTTTTGATTCATGAGGATGGCTCGCTGAGGTTTGGAGCCAGGTTGTGTGTGCCAGCTGGGGATATCAGAGAGGAGTTGATGGTGGAGGCACACAGTTCGCCGTATTCTGTGCATCCTGGTGGCACCAAGATGTACTAGGATCTTCGTCTGATTTATTGGTGGCATGGTATGAAGAGGAGTGTGGCTCGGAGTGTAGCCAAGTGCTTGGTTTGCCAGCAAGTGAAGGCGGAGCATCAGCGTTCGGCCGGGTTGTTACAACCGCTTCCGATTCCGGAGTGGAAGTGGCAACACATCACTATGGATTTCGTGACTGGACTACCTCGGAGTCCGAAGCAGAATGACGCGATTTGGGTGGTCGTAGATCGATTGACCAAATCTGCGCACTTTATTCCGTTTCGAGTGGGACAGTCCACTGAGGCGCTGGCGAGGAGGTATATGGAGGAGGTCGTGCGACTTCATGGAGTCCCCGTGAGTATCGTGTCTGACAGAGACACGAGGTTCACATCTCAGTTCTGGCAGAGTTTGCAGAAGAGCTTGGGTACGCGTCTGAGTTTCAGCACGGCGTACCATCCGCAGACAGATGGCCAGTCCGAGAGGACAATTCAGATTTTGGAAGACATGCTGAGGGCGTGCATGTTGGATTTCAAGGGTTCGTGGGAGGACCATCTACACCTGGTGGAGTTCTCTTACAACAACAACTTCCAGGCGAGTATTGGCATGGCGCCTTTCGCCGCTCTTTATGGGAGGAAATGTCGATCGCCATTGAGTTTGGATGACGTTGGTGATCGGGAGTTGTTGGGACCTGAGATGATCGTGGAGGCCGTGGATATCGTCAGGAATATTCGGGAGAGGTTGAGGATTGCTCAGGACCGTTTTAAGCATTGGGCGGATGCTAAACGTCGTCCTTTGGAGTTTCAGCCGGGCGACCATGTGTTCTTGAAGATTTCCCCGAATCGTGGTGTGATTCGTTTTGGGAAGCGTGGGAAGTTGAGCCCGCGATACATTGGACCGTTTGACATTTTGGAGAGGGTTGGCGAGGTAGCGTATCGCTTGGCCTTGCCGCCATCTTTGGAAGGAGTTCACAATGTTTTCCATGTGTCGCAGCTTCGTCGATACATTAGCGATCCGTCTCATGCGGTGGATTTTTCGGAGATTACCGTTCGCCCCGATATGACGTATGACCAGCATCCAGTGCAGATTCTGGACAGGCGTCAGAAATCGCTTCGGAACAAGATTGTCAATCTTGTGAGGGTGATGTGGCGACACGGCTCACCTGGAGAATCTACTTGGGAGAATGAGGCTGAGATGCGAGAGCGTTTCCCACTTTTGTTTCCGGACTCGTGAGTTTTTTTGGAAATTCCGAGGACGGAATTTTTCTTAAGTTGGGAAGGATGTAACGACTGCTTTTCATGTATCTGGATTTAATATAATATAATATATGTTTTGGTGGATTTTCTCCTCATGTGTGGTTTTCGTCTCCGTAGCTTTCATTTTCGATCGATTCGTCGTATTTTCTCGTTTCTTCCTTAGGATCGTCGATTTCGAAGTATGTCACTCGTGACGGGCTTCATAACGGTCATATCTAACTATTAGATCAAGCCTAGGAGTCTTAGAAATCGATCCCGGGGCCCTGCGCTCCGTATCGGAACCTTCTGTGCTTATTAGCCGGTATAAGAAGGGGCACCGACCGACTAGATGACGATCCAGTCGGTCGGCAATCCTTCTTGGACCGACTAGTTAGCTTTCTAAATTATTCAGGAGTTACTGTTTATCGTTAGTCGGTCTAAGAACGTTGGTTGACTGACTAGGTTGCAAACTAGTCGGCCAGCAATGCTTCTTTAACCGACTAACACATCATCTTAATTTTAGTTGAGTTACTGTTTACTCTTAGTCGGTCTAAGAACGTTCATCGACCGACTAGTTGCTAAACTAGTCGGTCAGTACTTGTTCATGGACCGACTAACTCTAAAACCTATTTTCGTTTAGGAGTTACTGTTTACACTTAGTCGGTCTGCGTTGGTCGACCGACCGACTAGTTGCCAAACTAGTCGGTCAGTGGTTGTTCTTTGACCGACTAACCAGTGTTAAACCCCTAATTTCTGGGCAGCCGCCAGCCCAACCTATTTAAACCCAACCCAAACGTTTTCTTCTTCCCCAACACGACCCAAAACCCTAAAATCTTCCCCCTTGAGCCCCCATCTTCCTCTAAGCTTCAATCCTTCAATCCAAGCCCCAAATCCATCATCCAACCCATCCATCCACTCTTTCTACCTCTCATCTTCCCCAAAATCTCACCAAATCCATCAAAATCCCCAAATCCCCCAAAACCCTAGTTTACCCAAACTTCTCCATTTGCTTTCAGATCTGATCCTAGGGTTCCCCGGAGTATTTCTTCCGCCTCCTCTCGGTAAGAAATCGATCTACCGTTGTTTTCATATCCTAATGTAATTTTTATGAAACCCTAATAAAACACTTGTGTTTTGATGATTGTTCCCCATAACAGCGATTTCCCCCGTAGATAGCATCCGTGTGACGAAGTGGTCATCATCCCAGGTGCTAGGCAAGTGAAACTTGCCACTTAGGGTTTGGGCCATGTTTTAGGCCATTTGCTTGTTGTAGGCGTAAAAGAGGCTAGGCGACGAAATGATACTCGCCTAGGCGCAATTTAGGGAACTAGCTTGACAACGAAGCTAGTTCCGACATTTAGCATGTTGCACAATTACCATGTCATGTTTACTTTCCATTAACGGTACGCGAATTAATTGTCATGTCATTCCATTTTTAAGTGTTGCTGTGATTGCGTAGCTTTGCTACGATGTTTGTGTTCCTGGCTCGTGTTCCAGAAGCGAGCATAGTGAGTTGTAAATCCCAACGCTCGACACATATGGGTGGGGTAAGAGATAAGCGGACTGAGCCCGAGTTGGCCTGATCCGCCACTCCGGCCAGCAGGTGGACTCTCTAGTGCACAAGTGATTAATAGTGATAGAGATAAGCGGACTGAGCCACGAGAGGGCCAGCAGGTGGACTCTCTATGCACTAAGTGATAAGTGATAAGTGTGATTAATAGTGATAGAGATAAGCGGACTGAGCCACGAGAGGGCCAGCAGGTGGACTCTCTATGCACTAAGTGTTAAATGATAAGTGATTAGTGATTTGGTAGCTTTTGCTACATTGTGCGTGCTTGCCTCTCTTTTGAACTGTTGCATCATACTTAACTGCCATGTCATTGCTTAACATTATAAGTGCTAGGTTGCTAGTTACTTTCAGTTTCCTTGCTCAAGTCTTTTAGACTTGCTGACATGTGCCCCTTTCTCTTTTGGGTGACGCATGTTAGACCTTGAGCCCGAGTTGCTTTCTGAGGGTGAGGTGTTTGCGGACGCCGAGCTTGCGCCCGTGTTGGACGGGGAGTACGTGGACACTGGGGACCAGTCCTAGTGTCTTCGTTATGTTTTACTTTTGTTAGACTGTTGTTTTGTTATCGGTGCGTGGCACCCATACTCTGTTATGTCGTTGCTTTTGTTTGGCCTTGTTCTGGGCCCTTAGACTCTTTCTTTTAGCCTGAAGGCTTTTCTGTGATGTTGAATACTTTGTGGACAACCGTGGGATTGGTATTTTATATCCGTCTCATATTATTATTGTTGTTGTTGTTTCGTTTGCAATTACAGGGACCTGCTTATACTAAATTGACGCTTATCGGGTTTGGGGCTTCACCGCTCCACTCCCGTGCGGACCTTTTCACGTCTCGCCTCCATTTTAGGGAAGCGGGTCGTGACAATCGGCCCCGGATATACACCCGGAGAACGATTGTAGTTTTACCGCAAGCGCACGGTCAAGTGGCGAGCGGATATCGAACACGAGGAGGTGGTGTTGGTTCCAATCTATCCTAGGTTGGTTTGACTACGAATGTATTATTGGTGGAGATGGTTATGGAATGATATAATGGAAATGCGGTGGATGTCGGTGTCGGTGATAAAGAAGTCGGATAAAGTATCGATTCAAATTTAATACAATAAAAGAGTCTAGAGTTAGGGAATCCCCACTACGGATCGTCATACATCATTGTAAATAGTGAATCTCAATATTACTAGGCTTGTGTTGAGGTGAACTAGTCGTATCTGAATAGAGAACCAAGCTCACGCTCTCGCGCTATTGCCAGTCTATAGCAACCTAGGATAGGGCTCAATCTCTTCCAAACCCTAGCCTAAGCCACTAGCATTAGGATCGACATCATCGTTCAATCGCCCCTCGAGCCCACTCTCGTGCAAACTTGAGTCACGATCTAGGTTGTGATAGTTCGTATTCGTCCAATCTCTTGCAAACAAATATGGGTATAGATTTATAATAAAAATCCTAGCTTTGGTCCAATCTCTTGCAAACCAAGTCTAGAGAATCTCGATTATAAAGCTAAATCGAATATCTAGGCCTTCCCATCGATTAGAATCCAATCTCTTGCAAACCCCAATCGATGGAAATCCCTAACTATCCGTAATAAATTGATCACAACCTAACCTCCTAGTAATTCTAGCAATTTAGAAATTCATTCATCACAAATCTGAAATTAGATCCATAGGGTTCATCCACATGCCCTAGAACAACAAATCTACTCAAGCATAGCAATAACGATATGAGAATCAATAAAAATCATTGCTTGCATACAAAAAGATAGAAAGAAACAAAGATTCAAATAACAACAACAAAATACTTAGCTTTGATGAAGATCTTCAATCCAAATACAAGCTTTTAGATCCAAGAGGGGGCCTAGGGCATGGCCTAACCTCTAAAATAATCACTAAGAAAACATCATGGGAACCTAGAAAACCTATTGGGAACCTCCTCTAATGGTGGCTACAAAACCCTTATACAGTCTCCCAAAACCCTAGCAAATAACCCTAGAAAACCCCTCAAATTCGTGTCCAAAAACAGTCCAAACCGCAACTTAAAATCTGGGCCCAGGCCGCACTCGGCCGAGTGGAACATGTGACCCGGCCGAGTGGAAATTCCAGCACTGCAGCATCAACTTGCAGAAATTCCCCAGATTTCATCCGACCTCCAATTTGCACGTTCTTGGCGGCGTTGGAACCATCATAAAGTATACTATCCATAAAAAATATAAGAAAAATACTTTGATTGCTGGAATGATAGCAGATTTTAAAAGAGTGAGAGGCTGTCTGAAAATCTGGGCGCTGCGTGTCCTCGGCATCACTCGGCCGAGCGGCAAATGTCACTCGGCCGAGGGGCTTTTGGTACTCAGCCGAGTCGGAGCTCGTAGTCGACTGACGGATTACAGTAAGTCTGGTCTTTTGGATGCCGTCGTTCGTGTGCCACTCGGGCGAGTGGTGTCTCCATACTCAGACGCATGGGATGCCATTACTCGACCGAGTGCACGCTAATCTTCAAGTAATTGCGTGTCCGATCTGGCCGACCGAGCGGGCTTCTTTGCTCGGCCGATTGACTCCTTCACTTGGCCGAGTGGCATGCTGAAAATGCCCAATCTTCATCAGTTCGCTTCCTCGTCGCTCCTATGACGTTCTTTCCTCTTCCACTCGTCTTCCATCACCGAATAGCCCTCAAAAGAGCCTTGGGTGACACTCCGGAGTGGGTGCAAATCCTCTTGAGCTCATTTTTGTTCCCGATCGCTCCATATTTCCTGAAATCCGACAAAAACAAGAAATAGTGAAAAGTAATGCAATATCATCGAATACTCATGAAAATCGCAATATGAGCAATCGAAATGGCGTGAAAACATGCAGAAAAAAGGTGTAAATATGGACCGATCAATGATGTGAATGATGCATGCAAAGATGGGAGTGATGTAGATATGTGTCACCAAAAATACTCTCTCTCTCTCTCTCCCAAAAAAGATACAAAATGATGTGAGCAAGATAGGGACAAAAATAGTGCGGGGGGAGGTGGGCAAAAATCTATCGACAGGACCAGCAGAGAATGGGCAGCATAACGACAAAAAAGATCAATGGCATCAAGGGTGTGCCTAAGCTGGTGGTGCTGCACCATCTCCGTCCTGTGGCAGAGGTGGAGGAGGTGGTGGGGGTGGTGGTGGACGTGTCTGCTGGGTGGGTGGGTGGGTGTAGTGGAGGCAGTCACGCTAGGATCTGATTCAGGCAAACCTAAATATTGGGAAGCATGGCAACGCGGGTCTCCATGGAACTGACCGCAGCAGAGAGAGCCCTAAAATCGCCCCTGAGTCCACTCACAGCCCCCTTAAGAGCACGAATGCTCTGAACTAGGGCGTCAGGGGGTGGTGGAGCGGAGGGATGAACATGTCTAGGCTGTGAAGGTCGGGGCTGTCTGATATGGGCAGTGTAAGTAATCGGGCCAGCAGGTAGGTGTGGAAGAGGTTCTGTGCTCACTAGTGGATGCCCAGCCTCAGTGTGAGGCTGGGACGCAGGCTGGGACGAGGAGGCAGCCGCAGTGGTGGAAGATAAAATCGGCAACGAGGCAGCAAGAGAGGTCGGTGACACAGAAGTGAGGACAGACGTCACGGCACTCTCGGATAGGACGGCTGTGGTGGAGACAGAAGGGTCGACCACTGGGGAGGAGGTGTAAGGACCAAAAGGTGACACCCCAGCAGACATCAAACCGGACAGGGTCCCCACGACGGTAGCGAAGGAAGGCTCGCCGCTCTCAAGTATGGTGGGTAGACGCTCGGGAAGAAGTGAAGAAATAGGCTCAACCGAGATAGGCACAGCAGTGGTGGGGGTGGTGGCGGTGATGGACGGCTCAGCAAGGGTACTCCCGACACTGGCAGAAGTGGGGACAGAAGTGCCGGGAGGTGCAGAAAGTGCAGGCTCGGGCTGAGGGATCACGGGCTCAGCAGGAGGTGCAGGGTGCACAGGGGGTGCCTGCTCAGCGCCCTCAGCCTCAAGAATGTAAGCAACTGGGATGAGGAGATCCATTGCTGGGATCCAATCCTCGTGGGCCGGTCCTATATGTGTCCGATCTAGGCTCGGGAAGATCATGTAATCGGCACTAAAAGGACCGTGCAACCACACCCAGTGCCGCTGGCCGTGGGGACGAAGCATCTTCATCCGGGCCATGACGTCTATCGAGAGTGCAGTGGGACCCGGGGCTCGTCTAAGGTCAGCAGGTAGGTCCACACCGGTCATCAGGGCTAGCAAGGTAATCAGACCGCCGCAGCAAATAGGTGAGCAAGCGCCCATCGAAATGATGATACGGTCTAAGAACCAGCTAGAAATATCAATCTCTACGGCGGGGACCAGGTCATCGCTATCCCTATCAAGAACTCTGGGGCGAGTCATCGCGTAGAGCATATAGAGCTCAGGCGTAGACATCGTCCCAGGCTCGTACCTCGCCAAGAAGGTGGTTGCCATGAGGCGCTGGGCTATGTGGAGGCAGGGGTGTAGGATGGCTGAGGCCTTGGCCCTACTTGGGTCAAAGCCATGGTAGGAGCCCGTGATACGTGTCCAGAACGTGGAAGTGTCAAATGATGGTGGTGGGATGTGAGTGGGTGCGTAGGCTCGGTCGGGGACGGGGACAGCAGGCCACTAGAAGGATGCACGAAGCATGTCGAGAGTGACCTTGCACTCTCGATCCATAAGGCGAAATGTGCATCCTCCAGGGGTCCGGGCGATCGAGCTGAGTACCTCAAGTGTCGGACGGACGTAGGTGTCCGCCGAAACTGACAAAAAATCGCGCCAACCCACGTTGTGGTACAACATGAGCATCCCCTCTAGCACCCCTAGGCGGTCCAGGTCTGCTAAGTGTGCGAACCTAGAGGGCACTATAGATCGCTGGGTGATACGCTCAAATCAGACGCGCTGTGCGTCATCTCTGAACGTGATCCCCAGCGACCCGACAACGGGAGCCGGTGGTGGGATAGGATCTGTGGGGATGGGCTGTGCGTGGATGGGATCGGCGGGAAGCGGCTGTGTGGGTGGTGGTGGACTAGGTGGAGGGGAGTCCTCCCTAGCGTGAGAGGGACCGGCATCATCGGTCCTCTTCCGCTTGGAAGAGGCTCCCAGCGTGTGTGGCCTAGTGCGGGGCGACATGTGGGCCGCGAGTGCTCACCCAACAAAAATGTATTGCGGCGTGCTTAATAAAAGGAACGAGTGTACCTGTACATGCCGCGAAAGCAAGTTAGCAAGTGCGTGTGAAGAGCGCCACCTCCGTGAAGCTAAAAGTGCGTCCTGAAGCACCCCTAAGCTCCCCCAAGATAGCCTGCAAATCAAACAACGATATCAGCAGATAATACTCAAAATACATGGGGGAGATGGGGTATAATAGATAGATAAACAATTTAATTTGGGGTAGGGGCTCAACGGGTCTACAGATCGAGAAAAATAGGAGAAAAATGTCGTTTGGGGGCAAACCGAGGTGATAGGGGGGTCAGCCGGTGACGGGGGTGTCGCCGGAGGTCAGAGCATCGGCGGTCGGACGATCACCGGTGGTGGTCGAGCGATCGGGGTCGGCGACGGTGGGTGTCGTCGGAGGTCGGGGATGCCCGGCCAAGTCGTCGCCGGCGGTGGTGCGGCGATCGGGGCCGGCAGCGAGGTGAATCGGGTGAGGGGGCAAATGTCGCGGGCGAGGGAAGTCGAAAGGGCGAGGCTCGGGCGAAGAAAACTGAGAATAGGCGCTTCGAAGTTCGCGTCGAGCCCAAGCGGTTTATATAGGTGCAGATACGACTCGGCCGAGTGACTATGTTGCTCGGCCGAGTGACGTATCGATAGAAAAAATTTAAATTTTCCCCGCCACTTACGACTCGGCCGAGTGGCTTCTGTCCACTCGGCCGAAGGGAAAAAACTCCTTCGACCGAGTGGCACAAGCTACTCGGTAATATTCAGGCTAGGAGGGTATCTGTTTCCCTCGGCCGAGTGACTAAACGTACTCGACCGAGTGACAGTTAATACGAAATGCACAAAAAAGACAGAGAGTTAGGTTCAGCAGACTTCCCTTGTTGGTGCCCCACTCGGCCGAATGGGTTCCTTTGCTCGGCCGAGTCGCATATGATACTCGGCCGAGTGACGTGCTGTTTTCTACTTCGGGGCTCCGTTTTCGCTCTACTCTCTGTTTTTCTTTCTCCAGTTGGTTTCTTCCTCCTCCCATGGCCTGAGCGCATTCCTGGAGTGCTCTTTCTTGCCTCTATCTTCCTCCACATGAGGGATCTCCTTTTCTCCTCTCCTGTCACAGAAATTAAGACCCGTTGTCACGATTTTTATGGGAAAAAAGACTCAAATCACTAACAAAGTCTAAAATAAAAAATAAAACCCAAAATAAAAAGAATGCAAAAACCGTCGGGTTGCCTCCCGACAAGCACTCGTTTAAGGTCTTGAGCTCGACCCCTTTGGATTTTCAATTAACGCTTGATGTTGGGTGTATATGAGATGCATCCGTCGAACTTGCCGGGAAGACCGCTCGGATTTGGATCGTGGTGGTGCGTGGCCTTCCTCAGAGCCCCTTCATCATGAGCAATGTTGGGGGATGGCTCCCCAAGCTTGAGCTTGTTCCGGTCCTTGGCTTCGCCGGTGACACCGATCTTCGAATCGGTGGAGCTTTCTTTGGGTTCTTCAATGTCGAGAGCTTGCAAAGCTCCCGTATTCTTGCGACATCAGCGTCGTCATCATCATTTACCATGGAGCTATTGGGAGAATCCTCCATCTTCTCTTCTTCGCTCAAATCTTGGCTTTCTTCGAAGCCATCATCGTGGAGTGCACCGATGGAGTAGGGAATAGCCTCTTCAATGACCTCGTCAAGGAGGTCCAAGTAATCTATCTCCTCATGATACGGCATGTGCTTCATATCCTTTGGTATATGGAGCTCGACTTCAATGTTGCCTACATTCAAGGTAAGAGTCCCTTCCCGCACATCGACGATTACACCGGCGGTGGCGAGGAATGGGCGTCCAAGTATTAGCGATGTGTCACCCTCTTCCTTGATGTCCATGATCACAAAATCACAAGGCAAGCATATGCCTCCCGGAACTTGGAGTGGGATATTCTACGCGATCCCAACCGGCCTTGTAATCCGCCCGTCTGCGAGTTGAATCCTTATGTCGTTGGCTTTAAATCAGTGCAGGTGTTCAACTTCCGGAACATGGTGAGAGGCATGAGGCTCACACTAGCACCCAAATCAACCAATGCTTTTTGTAAGGGGACGCCTCCGAGTGTGCAAGGAATCCGGAAGCTCCCTGGATCTTTAAATTTGTTGGGCTCCTTCTCCTTCCTAGTGAACCACGTTACTTGTTCTGCGAGCATGATCTTCTCCTTCCTTTTCCTTCCCGTAATCAAGTCCTTTAAGGACTTCGCGTAGGACGGGATTTCCACTAAGGCATCAAGAAAAGGGATATTGAGGCTCACCCCTCTCAAGTATTCCAGGAACTTGGCTAACCACTTCTCGATCTTGGCTCTAGCTAGCCGTTGAGGGAAAGGCACCGATGGCATGAATCGGCGCTCATCAATAGGTTCCTCCACTCTAGATTTTGCTCCTTCTTGCGGCTCCTTCTCTTTTTCCACCTCAATTACCGGCTCGCTTTCTTCTAGGATCTCCACCACAGGTTTCTTGATTTGGGTCATGGGGGAGTGGTATCCTTTCCACCTCTTGTTGTAACCGCAACAACCACGTTGATATGGCCGATGTTGCCCCGTGGATTTGGCTCGGGTTGAGCCGGCAATTGTTGGTTATTTCTATTGAGCAACGTAAGTTGCTCCCCGATTTGAGCGACGACGGTGGTGAGAGAATTTTGTCCCGCCTTCAACGTGGTGTTAATCTTTCTTTGCTCTGCCATAAACTCCTCCACCTTAGCTTCAAAATCTGAACGTGGTTGAGCTTGCAGAGGGTTGGGATTTCTCCACCCTTGATTATACCCGGGTGGCCTATAAGGCCCCACTTGTTGCCTCTGTGGGAAGTTTTGTTGCGGAGGCCCCCTTGGTTAATAATTCGGTTGTGGTGGTGGAGCCTGAGCTTGAGGAGGTTGTTGAGGCGGGGGGTTCAAAGCACCATCATTATTAGCATAAGAAAAACCCGGATGGTTTCTAGCGGCCGGGTTGGCCCAATATCCGGAATCCCCGCAACATATTGAATTTGCTCCAAAGCTCCTTCTCCTTGCTCTCCTCCTACATACATGGCTTGGGATTAGTCTTGCCAATCACTCATATGGTTTGTCGGTGCGGATGTAGTAGGGGCTCCTTGCGGCTCGGTAATGTATTTTTCCAACCTCTCCACTACCTTGTGGAGAGAGTCAAATTTGCTAGCAAGCTCCGCCACGGCCTTGGCCGCATAAATACTCGTGGGCTTTAAGGAGGATGAAGAATGTCCTCGCTCGTCCCCTCATTGTTGGTTGTTGGAGGCCATCTCCTCTAGCAAGGCCGTAGCTTCATCGAGAGTCTTCGACAAAATGGCTCCATTTGCAGTAGCATCAATAATCTGTTTTGTGCCCGGTTGGAGTCCATTGTAGAAATTATGGACAAGCTCCCAATCCTCAATGCTGTGATGGGGGCATTGATGTTGCAAGTCCTTGAAGTGCTCCCATGCCTCATAGAGAGTCTCCTGTGGTCCTTGCTTGAAGGACATGAGAGCACTTCTTATTTTCACCGTCTTGGAGGGTGGGTAAAATTTGTCGACGAAGGCACTCGCCAATTCATCCCAAGTGGTGAAGATTCCTTCAGCTTGCGTCCTCAACCAATATAAGGCCTCGTCCTTGAGTGTGAAGGGGAAGAGGCACAGTCTGATAGCATCTATGGAGATGCCCGACATTTGGAAGGTGGCACATTTTTATAGGAAGAGCTGGATGTGGTAATGAGGGTTTTCATGGGAGTTCCCATTAAAAGGATCTTGTTGCATCAGGACTACCAATCCGGTCTTCAATTCAAAAATTTTGTCGGCCGCCAACTCCGGCATAGCTATGGACGAGGTCGTGGAAGAAGTCTTAGGCCGAAGCCTATCTCTAATAGAAATGATCCTCGCCATTCGCTCCGCCAATTCTTCGGGTGTCTCAGGATGGGTCATAAAATTTCCTTCTGTAACGGGTCTCCTCTCCGCTCGGATCCTCCTCAATGTACGCTCGATCTCCGGATCGTATAGTATTTCTTCGGGGTTCGCCGAGGATCTCGTGTACATGCAAGGAGAAAATAGTTTCAAAGAAATAGTTAGCACAAGGGAAGGGTAAAATAAAAATAGAAATAATAAAACAAAAAAGAAAAATAACTAGGTAGGTAGAATCAAACACTATTGCCTCCCCGGCAATGGCGCCAAAAACTTGATCGCTCCAAAATACAACCCTAGAGCACAACCTAGTATGGGCGCAAATACACGGAGATAAATCCCTGGCAACGGCGCCAAAAACTTGATCGGAGCCCCAGATGCAAACCCGGGGCACGCGACTCGCTAGTCTTACCGCAAGCGCACGGTGTAGCGGCGAGCGGGTATCGAACACGGGGAGGCCAAATGACAGTGTCTTCTTCAATTCACCTGGCTATAAGAACAGTCAAGAAATATTCGCAATAAAGCAGTCACAGTCGTTCAATTGTATAAAAGGAATATCAAATTAATAAAGACGCCTAGGGGGTAGGGAATCCCCACTACAAACCGTATCTCGTCATTGTGATTCGTAGGTTTCACAATTGCTAGACTTGAAATTCAGGTGAACTAGTTACAACTAAATGTAGAACCAAGCTCACGCTCTCGCGCTATTGCCGATCTATAGCAAACCTAGGGTAGGGTCCAATCTCTTGCAAACCCTAACCTAGGCAAACTAGCGTGAAGAACAACATCATCGTTCAATCGTATCTCGAGCCCACTCTCGTGCAAACTCGAGCTACGACCTAGGTTGGTATAGTTCCTACCCGTCCAATCTCTTGCAAACGGGTATTGGCATAGAATTGCAATCGAAAACCCTAGTTTCGGTCCAATCTCTTGCAAACTGTTTCCGGAGAAATTCAATTGTAACCCAATTCGAATATCTAGGGCTTCCTACCGAGTTGGGATCCAATCTCTTGCAAATAATCCCAATCGGTAAGAATCCCTAGCTATTCATATTAAATCAATCCCAAACTAACCCTAATCAATTCTAGCAATAATTTCACCAATTCATCACAAATTAGAAATAGGGTTCGTAGGGTTCATCCCTACGCCCTAAGACGATGAAACTACTCACAATTCATAATGAAATTCAATAGAAATTCACAAATAAAATCAGTAGAATTCATTGCAATATTCAATATATCAATAAAAATGAAGTTTTTGATGGAGAGAGAGACAAACCAATGAAGAATCAATAGCATCCAACAAAATAACACTTTTCTCTCCCCTCTAAAAGCTCAATCTAATCTCCTAAAAGTAATCTAAAAAAGGCTGTAAAAAGTTCTGAAAAAGCTCCCTAAACTAGGTTAAAAACTGGGGTTAAATACCCCCTAAAATCGCCCAAAGAACTGTGATGAAAATGCCCCTACGCAGCCTCAAAATCGCAATTTACGCTACAGGCAGCGTAGCTCACTCGGCCGAGTGACAAATGTCATTCGGCCGAGTGACAAACCCTGACAAATTCTAGTAACTTCGGACTTTTGGGGGTCGGCTCATCGGGAGTCACTCGGCCGAGTGACTTTCTTTGCTTCGGCCGAGGGGACTTCTTCACTCGGCCGAGTCGGAACTCGGGGGTCGACTGACAAATTACAGTAAGTCTGGACTTTCTGTTGCCGTCGTCTTGATGCCACTCGGGCGAGTGGTGTCTCCGTGGTTCGGCCGAGTGGGCTGGCGATGCTCGGTCGAGTGCACGCTGATACTCTATCTTCTGCGTGTCTGATCTGGTCGGCCGAGCGGGCTTTCGATGGTCAGCCGAGTGACTCCTTCACTCGGCCGAGTGACTCCTTCACTCGGCCGAGTGACATGCTCAAAATGCCCAATCTTCATATTTTTGCTCCCTCGTCGCTCCTACGACGTTCTTTCTTCTTCCACTCCTCTCCAATAGCAAAATTCCCCTCGGAAGAGTCACCGGTGACATCTCGTAGTGGGTGCATCTCAGAATCACTCCAAATCGCTCGAAATCTCTTGAAATTCGACAAAAACAAGAAATCGTGAAAAGCATCGCAATATTGCCGAAAAATTGTGAAAAGCGTGATTCGAGCAATCAAAATGACATGCAAACATGCAGAAAAAAGGTGTAAAATATGGAGTGATCAACTGTACTTAGCATACAACTGGTGATGTATTAGAGTCTCCAGGACTATGTATTAGAGTCTCCAGGACTATCTTCAAGTGCTCAGCATGATCCTCCTTTGTCTTTGAAAAGAAACTAGTCCAAGTATTCATAAAAGACCTGGTTCATCAACCTCATGAATGTGGCTGGTGCATTCGTAACGTCGAAAGGCATTACTAAGAACTCGTAATGACCTTATCGAGTTCGAAATGCAGTCTTCGGAACATCTGATCCTCTGACCTTCACATGATGATACCCACTTCTCAGATCTAGCTTCGAATATACTCGTGAGCCACCCAGTTGATCGAAGATGTCATCAATCCTAGGAAGCGGATACTTGTTCTTCACTGTAACCTTGTTCAATTCCTGGTAATCGATGCACATCTTTCGAGATCCATCCTTCTTATTTACCAAGAGCACTGGTGCACCCCACGGTGATACACTTGGTTGAATCAGGCCACGCTCCAACAAATCTTTCAACTGATTGTGAAGCTTAACTAACTCTGGAGGAGCCATACAGTATGAAGCCTTTGCAATTGGTTGAGTGCCTGGAATCAGATCAATGGTGAAGTCCAAGGATCTATCTGGAGGAAGTCCATAGATATCATCTGGGAAGACATCAGGAAAATCTCGAACTACCCTCGACAATATTGGTTCAACCTTCATCACCATAAAGATCTCTTCCAGTGGGTTAGCCTTAAACTTTAATGGTTCTAGGGAACTACCACCACTAAAGATTCAAACTCTGGATGATCTGGAATCTGAAACACTATCTTCCTGATTCTACAATCTATAGTGGCATAAAACATCCTTAACCAATCCATTTCAAATACTGCTTCGAAATAAGGCATCTCCTGTTGGAAGCAACGATCTAGGATCTTGGTTTGATGATGACAAACGTGCGAATTATTTAACGTGTGTGCTAAGTGTGTTTCAGGAATGCCGGTGGAGAATTTGCTATCTACACAGCTAATGGACTTGGTCAAAGTGCTATACACAAAGCGATTTGACTTGGTCAATATTGAGGGAGATGGAATCTGTTACGACCTAAAGATCGTAAGAGTCCGACTCCCACCCGGATCCGCTGATATACCCCATTGACTCCCCCCTGGGTGAAAGGGCCCCCACCCCAGAACACCGAGGCTATGCAGGAATGGGCACGCCTCGCAGCACTCCCCCCACCCGGCCGAGGCGCGCAACCGCAGTTGCTCGGCCCGCCGGGAGCAAAGCGCTTGGGTAGCCCCCGGACAGTACCGCCGGACAGGCTGACATGGTCATGTGCGTATCCCACCGTTCCAACGACCCATAACCCGCGATCGACAAGGAGGCGCGGCCGGGCCGAACAGCCCTCGAGCCAGTCGACCTGGCCGGCCCCCATGAACCGCGGTGCCTAGAATAACATAGCCAGACCTATATAGCTCTCCACCAACGACAAACGACCTAGGATAAGGGCACAACTGACACATACGTCACCCGACCGTCTGACAAAGTGCCCCCTGATGGTTGAGCCGACTGACAGTTAATGCTTTCGGCCCTGACATCCCGACAAAAGCACCCCCTGGCCGTTGCGCCGCTTGACAAAGGCAGGTCAGACACTCCTGTTCCTGACGTCCTAGTCTGAAGCTTCCGCTGACAACCGAGCCAGCTCAGCACGTAACAGTCAGCATGCCAGATCAGCCCCCATCTAGTCACCTCCCGTCAGGTATAAATACCCCCTCACCACCTACGGAGAGGGGGTTGGAAAATTCTCTCTCAATCTATCATTCACACACGAGAACAAAGGTCGTCCATATCTTTGTTCTCCCACTTATAGCTCGCCACGTGCGGTCGACACACCGTTAGTCCGACCGGCGTGTCTAGCCCCCGTTTTAAGTCCTATTACTGACTTAGGCATCAGAGGGGCTAAGGGTTGAACCCCAACCCTGCCCTTCTGACGAGTTGTTCGTGCTGCAGGAAAGCTCGCCCCTTGACCAACGTCAACTTTGGCCTCCTGCCATCCAACCTTCCTCTGCCGCATCCGGTGAGATTCGACCCCGTGATCACCACCGGCGACGGGTCCAACTTCTTCACCCCACTAATCACTTGTAAAATAGCCTACCTAAACCCTCTTCTCCATATAACCACCGTGTCCTTGGTTCCCCATAATACAAATTCATTGTACGCGAGTTCCACCTCGTAACAATTGGCGTCGTCTGTGGGAACGAAGGGTCACACCCATGTTAGACTCCATGCCGAACTCTCGGAACCCTGACCACGGCAAAGATCCCGTGGGTCAGGAACCGCTCTCTCTACTAATCACCCCGGCGTCCGACCCCCTTCTGGGGATGGGCACCAAAACTGAACATACTTCGGCCCACGCCGTCCTGAAGAGCTTCGAGGCCGTCACTCAGGCCAGGGGAGGCTATCCGACGGCAGGAACAGAGCCTCCGCACGGCCCCTCGGAGCCCCAGAACATGAGGCGGAATCTCCACCCTCAGTTCAAGGAGGAGGGGGAGAACACGGGGCTCGCCGAGGAGATTGCGGCCCAGCAGAGGCTCCTGGAAGAGGAGATGGAAGTTGCGCGGTGGTGGAGGCACCTGGGGGAGGCGGCCGCTGCGCAAAGGCGGTTGGACGAAGCGGCCGAGACCGCCCGAAGGGCCTACCAGGACGAAGAGGCCGCTCGCCGCCGACTCCGCCTCATCGTCGTAGAGCGCGAGAGAATAAGGAGATAGAACAGGAGCAACCGAGAAATCCCGGACGAGACGGCGACGGGTCGGTGGCTCGGGGACGGGCGGGACCCGTTGCTGACCAGGTCCCCACCAGGAGGAGGCAGCCCGCATCGCCTGCACCACCCCTCCGATTCCCTGCACGAGGAAGCCGTTTGTCGACAACTACGCTTCCTCACCGCCGAGCGCGAAAGGCTTCTTCGGTAGAATCAAGAATGGATGGAGGCCCGACGAGAGCTGGCCGGGAGGCGCTGGCGCTGGGAGAACCGTAGCCCGCAACCCGTTGAGTCCTCGACCCAGGGGAGAAGCCTCGCCAGACGACCGTCGGGCTACTCCCCGGGGCCGGAGGACCGTCGGCGGCCGAGGCGCGACCGAAGCCAGACCCCCGAGTGGCGGAGAGGGGATGCGCCAGATCTCCCTACCTATCCGGAGGAGGCCACGCCGCTTGCACAGTGGATCACGTCTGCCCCAAGGCCCATAAGGTTCAAACCCCCTCACTTGGCCACGTACAATGGGAGAGGCGACCCCCTCACGCACGTGCAGCAATACCGGGGGGCGATGGAGGCGCATGATGTGGATGAGGCGTTCCTATGCCGACATTTCTCCCAAAGCCTGAGGGACACCGCATTGGACTGGTACTTTGGCTTGCCCGTGAGATCTGTTGGGAGCTTTGGCGAGCTGTCCCACAAGTTTTGCCAAGAGTTTCGGGCCGGGCGGACGAAAAATAAGCCCTTAGACTATCTCAGCACGATAGTCCAAGGGGAGGGAGAGACAACGGGTAGATACCTCCGCCACTTTCAGGAGGAGAGACGGGCGGTGGTGACATGCGGCGATGAGGTGCTTATGTTGGCCTTCAAAACGGGGTTGCGGACTCGAAGCCTCCACAAATCCCTGCTCCGGGATCCACCGACCGACTACGAGGCGTTGGTTGCTATGGCGGAGAGGCACGCGTTGGCCGAAGAGACTCTCGGTGCAAAGGCCTTATTCCGCCCGGTGAAACCGTCCCAAGGCGAACCCCGGACACACCCTCGGCCGAGGCAAGAAGAGGGGCACCGAGGTCGTGACCAGCTGGCCCGACCAAGGCGGGAACCGCTCGGGCCTCGCCCACAAGATCGCCCTGGCCCGGCGCGCGAGTTTGCTCCGGCGCAAGGGCTCCCTCGAGTCATCCCAAGACAAGAAGGCCCCCTACGGGCACATTACATGCAACTCAATGCCCCCATGATGGAGGTGCTGACCGCGGCAACAAGGGCCGGGTTACTGCCAGAGCCCCCCGGGAGATGAGGTCGGATCCGGTGAAGCGGGACCCCCGAAGATACTGCCGTTATCACCGGGACCACGGTCACGACACCGACCGTTGTTACACTCTTAAAAGAGAGATCGAGCGACTGATCCAGGGGGGCCACTTGGGAAACTTCGTCACGGGCAGGCGGGTAGCAGAAGGAGAGAGAGCCCCCGGAGGAGGGGGGACTGGAACCACCGGCGAACCGCGATCAGGGGGAGCCACGCCCCCCGGGGGCGGTCATGCGAATTGAGATGATAACCGGGGGGCCTTTCCCAGCGGGGCAGGCGCCCGCGATCCCGGGGGCCGGTGCCCGACAGGTGATGGTGGCGGGCGCCGGCCGCCGACCGAAGCGAAGAAGGACACACCGCCCCCCCTATCACCTTTACCGAGGGAGACCGGCAGGAGGTGGGGAGCCAGAACAATGACGCACTCGTCGTCGAGGCTCGGATCGGGGCGGTTGCCGTTGGCCGGCTCCTAATTGACACCGGTAGCTCCTGCGACATCCTGTTCCTGTCAACGGTCGAGAGGATGGGGTGGGGGCATGCAGACCTAGAGCCCTGCGCGGGCCCTGTTGTTGGCTTCACCGACCATGCGATCCCCACCGTGGGGACGATCACCCTGCCCATGACTCTGGGGGAGGAACTGAGGGTCGTCACCAGGGGGACGTGTTTTGTCATCGTCGACGTCACGTCGGCGTATAACGGAATCATAGGGCGTCCATATATGACGGCCATCGAGGCACTCCCCAGCCTGCAACACCAGATGATGAAGTTCCGGACCCCGCGGGGGGTGGGACAGGTGCGGGGAGGCCGGGAGGTGCCCGGAGACCACGACCATACGTCATCCCAGCGTAGGAGCCCGAGGCGGGCCCTGACGGCTCTCATCCCTGACGAGAGGGAGGACTTCTGCGACCAGCGGTCGACCCCGGCCGAGGAAGTGGAAGAGGTCCCAATGGCCTCGGCTGAAGAGAGAACCGTCTCCATCGGGACAAAACTATCGGCCGCCTTGAGGACGTCCCTCGTCGCCTTGCTCCGGGAAAATGCGGACATATTCGCATGGTCACCTGCCGACATGCCTGGGGTTGACCCGACGGTAATCTTCCATAGGTTGAATGCGGACCCAGAAGCCCGACCTGTCCGACAGAAGAAGAGAAGTGCGGGGGTAAAAAGAAGAGGGCAGCCGAGGAAGAAGTAGAGCGGCTCCTCGAAGCCAAATTTGTTCGGACGGTGGACTACCCCGACTGGCTCGCCAACGTTGTTCTGGTGAAGAAGCCCAGTGGAAAGTGGCGCATGTGCGTCGACTTCACCGACCTCAACAAGGTATGCCCGAAGGACAGCTTCCCCCTACCCAGGATCGACCACTTGGTGGACCAGGCGTCCGGCTATGAGTTGTTAAGCTTTATGGACGCCTTCTCGGGATACAACCAGATACCGATGGCGGAGGAGGATGAGGAGAAGACGTCTTTTGTCACCGATAAGGGCACCTTCTGTTACACCAAGATGCCCTTTGGACTGAAGAACGTCGGGGCGACCTATCAACGGATGGTAGACCGAATATTCGGCCCTCAGGTGGGGCGAAACTTGGAGGTCTACATCGACGACATGCTGGTGAAGAGTAGAAGGGCCCCCGACCACCTCGCCGACTTGCAGGAAACTTTCCAAAGGGTCCACCGGTACAACCTGAGGCTAAACCCCACGAAGTGTATCTTTGGCGTGCAGTCGGGAAAATTCCTGGGCTTTATGATAACGAAGCGGGGGATCGAGGTGAACCCCGACAAGGTAACGGCCCTCATCGGTATGGCGGAGCCCCGGACGATCCGGGACTTGCAGCGACTGAACGGCCGAATCGCTGCTCTGGGGCGATTCCTGTCGAAATCTGCGGAGAAATCGCTCCCCTTCTTCAGGGTCTTGCGCACAGCCTTTGGCGAAGCTAAAGACAAAAGGAAGGTGATCCCGTGGGACGACGACTGTGCGCGGGCATTCGCAGAGCTGAGAGCTTACCTACAGAGCCCACCGCTCCTCGCACGGCCGGAGGAAGGCAAACCCATAGGGTTGTACTTGGCGACCAACGAGGAGACCGTTAGCTCTGTCCTAATCAAGGAGGAAGGAGGGGTGCAGCGCCCTGTTTACTACGCCAGCCGGATCCTCCGGGAGGCGGAGACTCGTTACATCCCTATCGAGAAAGCCGCCTACTGCCTAATCACCACAGCTCGGAAGCTCCGACCCTACTTCCAGGCCCACCCCATAACCGTCCACACCGACATGCCCCTCGAAAAGAACCTGAAAAGACTGGAGCGATCGGGGTGGATGCTCAACTGGAGCGTCGAGCTCAGCGAGTTTGACATAACGTACAAAGCCCGGACGGCGATCAAAGGCCAGGCGCTGGCCAACTTCGTGGTGGAATGCACCACGGAAGTCCTGCCGGGGGACCAGATAGAGCTCCCATCGGCGACCGCGTCCCCGTGGGGGATTGAGGTGGGCGAACCCTCAGCGCCCTCCCCGATGACCGCGGGCGAATTATGGACCATCCACGTCGACGGCTCCGCGACGGGGTCTGGGACAGTAGTGGGTATCGTCATTCAGACCCCTGACGGATGCTCGTTGGAATACGCCCTACGCTTCAGCTTCCCGGCCACCAACAATGTCGCGGAGTATGAAGCTGCGGTTAACGGGTTAAAACTCGCTAGGGCGGTGGGGGCGACGAACGTGTTGCTCCTAAGTGACTCCCGTCTCGTCATCCAACAGATCCTGGGGAGCTTCGAGGCCCGAGAGGAGACAATGAAGCGGTACCTGAGGCGCATCCAGATCGAACTCCGTAAGTTCAAGAAAGCGAACGTCCAGCACCTACCCCGCTCCAACAACCTCCGGGTGGACGCCCTGTCTAAACTGGCTTCCTCCTCGGCGGCCGAGATCGGGAAGGCCATCTACGTCGAAAGCCTATTGATGCCAACCATTGACAAAGGAGAACTGATGTGCACGGGCACGGTGACGTCATGGATGACCCCCATTATGAAGTACTTGGAGACGGGGGAACTACCCGAAGAGCGGATGCTGGCTAAACAGGTGGAGAGGCGGGCCCTGTCATTCGTGCTCCTCGACGGAGTGCTGTACCGCCGCCGCCGCACCAATTTCGACGTCCTGCCCTACCTGAAATGCTTGGGCCCGGAGCAGGCTGAGCAAGTCATCCGTGAGGTACACGAAGGCTTCTGCGGAAACCACCATGGCGGGCACACCATCGCCCACAAAATAATGCGCCAAGGATACTACTGGCCGACGATGATCCGGGATGCAGTACAGTACGTCAAAAAGTGCGAGGCGTGCCAGAAGTTCTGCCGACGGACGACGGCACCTCCGGCCAACCTGATGCCCATTGTGAGCCCGATCCCCTTCGCCAAGTGGGGACTCGACATCCTGGGGCCTTTCCCAAAGGCCTCCGGGGGAAGGAAATATCTAGTCGTCGTCGTGGACTACTTCACAAAGTGGGTAGAAGCAGATCCGCTGGCGCGAATCGCGTGGACGGACATGAAGGGCTTCATCTGGCAATTCATCATATGCCGCTTCGGGATTCCCCGCTCCATAGTCACGGATAACGGAAAGCAGTTCGATTGCGAAGGCTTCCGCGACTTCTGCTCGGGCTGGGGGATCAAACTCCAGTTCGCGTCAGTCGCCCACCCACAGTGCAACGGAATGGCGGAGGCCACGAATAAATGTATCTTGAACCCAATGAAGAAGAAGGTGGACGCCGCCCTGGGGGCATGGGTCGACGAGCTGCCGGGAATCCTATGGTCCTATCGTACCCCCCACAAGGCCTCGACCGGAGAAAGTCCCTTCATGCTAGCATACGGATCGGAGGCAGTTGTTCCTGTGGAAATCGGCGAAGAGACACTCCGGCTAAAGATCTTCGACGAAGAAATCAACGGAGAAGGACTCGGCCTCAGTCTTGAGTTGATAGACGAGGTAAGAGACCGGGCCCTGACCGGCCTCGTCAAACACAGCCAGAGGATGGCACGGTATTACGACTCTTGGGTGAAGCCGCAGACTTTCAGGATCGGCGATTTGGTCCTCCGAGATGCCACCTTCCGCCCCGAGACTGCACAGCGGGGAAAGCTGGCCGCTAAATGGGAAGGACCCTACACGGTCGTCGATATTGTCGGACCAGCCACATACATCCTGGCTACCCCCGAAGGGAGCGAACTGGCCCACCCTTGGAACGTAAAGCACCTGCTAAAATTCTACCAATAGTTGTGAGTTTTTCTTTTTTTTTACGTGCAATATACACATCTACCCGTTTTCCCCAACATTGTTGTTCCTACACAAGTTTTGTAGCCAATAGTTTTCGCAAAACCTCCGAACCGCTGGGGCAGGGCCAACCCTAGCCACCCAAACCAGAGAAGGGCACGGGCCGGGCTACGCGCCCGCTCCCCCCCTCAAGACCTCTAGGGCAGGGCCAACCCTAGCCACCCAAACCAGAGGATGGCACGGGCCGGGCTACGCGCCCGCTCCCCCCCCCCCTCAAGACCTCTGGGGCAGGTCCAACCCTAGCCACCCAAACCAGAGAAGGGCACGGGCCGGGCTACGCGCCCGCTCCCCCCTCAAGACCTCTAGGGCAGGGCCAACCCTAGCCACCCAAACCAGAGAAGGGCACGGGCCGGGCTACATGCCCGCTCCCCCCCTCAAGACCTCTGGGGCAGGGCCAACCCTAGCCACCCAAACCAGAGAAGGGCACGGGCCGGGCTACGCGTCCGCTCCCCCCCCCTCAAGACCTCTGGGGCAGGGCCAACCCTAGCCACCCAAACCAGAGGAGGGCACGGGCCGGGCTACGCGCCCGCTCCCCCCCCCTCAAGACCTCTGGGGCAGGGCCAACCCTAGCCACCCAAACCAGAGGAGGGCACGGGCCGGGCTACGCGCCCGCTCCCCCCCTCAAGACCTCTGGGCCAGGGCCAACCCTAGCCACCCAAACCAGAGGAGGGCACGGGCCGGGCTACGTGCCCGCTCCCCCCTCAAGACCTCTGGGGCAGGGCCAACCCTAGCCACCCAAACCAGAGGAGGGCACGGGCCAGGCTACGCGCCCGCTCCCCCCCTCAAGACCTCTGGGGCAGGGCCAACCCTAGCCACCCAAACCAGAGGAGGGCACGGGCCGGGCTACGCGCCCGCTCCCCCCCCCCCCCCCTCAAGACCTCTGGGGCAGGGCCAACCCTAGCCACCCAAACCAGAGAAGGGCACGGGCCGGGCTACGCGCCCACTCCCCCCCTCAAGACCTCTGGGGCAGGGCCAACCCTAGCCACCCAAACCAGAGAAGGGCACGGGCCGGGCTACGCGCCCGCTCCCCCCCCCCCCCCCTCAAGACCTCTGGGGCAGGGCCAACCCTAGCCACCCAAACCAGAGAAGGGCACGGGCCGGGCTACGCACCCGCTCCCCCCCTCAAGACCTCTGGGGCAGGGCCAACCCTAGCCACCCAAACCAGAGAAGGGCACGGGCCGGGCTACGCGCCCGCTCCCCCCCTCAAGACCTCTGGGGCAGGGCCAACCCTAGCCACCCAAACCCGAGAAGGACCGCGCGCCCGTGACCCTCGAAAAACCAAAAGAAGGCAGAGGCACACAAACCGGGACGAAATGGCGTCAGTCCCCGGGTAGGCGGCCCCGATATGACTCGATGAAACGAAAGGACACTCGAGAAACACGCCGCCATTAATGATACACTCCAAAAGAGGACCCGTAAGAGCCACCTGGCAGAAGAGGTTTCCCACGGGCGTGAATTCGAGGAGCCCATTAATAAGGACAACTCAGCGCAATAAATATGGGAGAAACCGTCAGCGAGATCTCCCTATAAAGACGCCACTCACCCTTCCGAAAGAAAGAGAACCAAGAGTCGGAAGACATGAGAAACCGCCACCTGACCCCCCCACCCACTGGGAAACGGGCCGGGATACAACGCCCTAACAAAAGAGAAGTCACCGGGCATCAGTGGCTCCCACCGCCCAGGGCGGCGGTTCCCGCACCTCCAGCAACTCCGATAGGATATTCCTCTTACAAACGGATCGCTAACAGGATATTCCACTTACACAAGGGAAATCCGCCTTTTACGCCTCCGTCGGCCCTAAACAAGGACGAGTCGGAGAAAGGTTGGCATCTGATCCCCGCCGGCTGGACAGGCGAGAGCCCCCAGTGCTTGCCGGCCAGTACCTCCTTGCCGCCGACCTCCGGACGAGGACCTCGAAAAGGCTGCATCCCCGACGAGCCCAAAAGGCAAGTCATGGCGTGTCAGCCCGCCCCTGCACAATCGGGACCGAACCTTTCACAATCGGGACCGAACCCCGCCCTCAAACCCAAACCGCGAGGCGCGGAGGGAGATGACAAAGCAATGGAGAGGGCGCGGCCCGATCATCAAGACCCCCCAAGACGAAAGCCATAGAAAGGCGGCTTCCC
This sequence comes from Scilla litardierei, assembly GCA_030789695.1. Taxonomy (NCBI): domain Eukaryota; kingdom Viridiplantae; phylum Streptophyta; class Magnoliopsida; order Asparagales; family Asparagaceae; genus Scilla; species Scilla litardierei. The sequence goes on along the minus strand of CM061142.1, from coordinate 755,010,460 downwards.
TGGTGAACCTCCCCAGTGCGTCTGCCGAGCCGAAGAGACCTTCCAACACTTCAGCACAGGAGGCGGTCGCTCACCTCTGCGCCAAGAACAACGCGAGTCAAAAAGACCCACCCGGCATAGGGTGACCCCTAGATCCAGAGGTCTTTAAACCACGGGCGAGGACAGCTTTATAGCCCCTCCTCGGGCCGGATCTGACCCCACAACGGGCGATAAACTAAGAACTCATGTACAAGCTATAGATCATTTCTTATAAATTTAAATGAAAACGTTCTTCCTTATACGCTCAAATTTTTCGGAGAATACCATAGCGTGTAGCTATCCCCCCGCCAAGTGTCGGGCGAGCAACGTGCCACCCCCCTGGCCGAACTAGCTTAGGACGCCAAGGAAGTCTACGCCCGCAGCTCGAACCCCGCGATACTACGCTTCGAACCCAGACCCCTCGCTCCCTGAAAGTTACCGACAACTTTCGCTCAAAGGGGAAAGAGGTGAACTGAGGCTCGCCCTGCGTAACCGGTTCGGCCCGAGATCAAATCATGATAGGACAGCGTGTCTCATCCCGAACCTCTTCGCCGACTCCCTGCCCCGCCCAAAGACAACACAAGCTGTCAACATCCCCTTCCCCCAGACCTCACGATCTCGGACACGGGAATGTTGTGGGCATAATTGGTGATTGTGTAACTCACGCAAGAAGCCAAGACGCGTGACCCGGAACGGACCGGTCGCAAGGCAGAAGCCGCGAAATAGGCGCCCAGTCCAGATAAGGCAGCGGCCCAGTCTCGTCAAAGCAGCGCCACGATGCGACTTGACATAACGAAAGGACGCTTGGACAACACGCCATCAGCAGCAACACGCCCCCTGAGAGGCCAGAGCAGACAACCTGTGTCGGATACCGCCAGGGAAAAGCGATTCCCAAAGCGCGTGATTCCGCGGAGCCCATTAATGGCACTAATCCCCCACATTACCCAGGAAAAACCCTTCCGCAGAGTCTCGCTATAAATACCCCCCCCCCCTCCAGAAGTCAGGGGAGAAGGGGAGAGAGACACAGGGGATTCGCATCCCCTCACTCCGGGCATAAAACGGCCCCAAACGCCCCACCGAGCTACAAAGAAAGCCGATAGCCACCGACGGACCTCACTTCCCCCGACGATGGTCGCCATAGCCCCACCACCTCCAACAGGATATTCCCTTTACACATGGGAGGCCCCGCCCGCCAGCTTTCCTCCTGCCCGTTATTGGATCAAAAGGCAGGTCCAGAAGGCTAGCCGTGGGCCGCAACACCCCAATTAACACCCGGCCGACGGCGATCCCCACAGGGTGTCAGGCGGGAACCCCCCAACGGCTCTCCCAGTGGTGCCACCACCGCCACCTCGTCCTCCGCCTCCCCGGGGTTCCCCCTCGGTGCGCGGGATCCCCGGCGAGGCTGGGCAACCCTCCAGCATGACGACAGCGAGGCAGAACGCGAGGAAGCGAGGAAAGGGAAAGGAAGAGGGTCCCCTCTGACGACTGAGGGTCAGCCCCCCGAAGGGTGAACCGCCACAGGGCGGCACCCCTGATTAAAAAACCAAACATTGGTTCCCGGCGAGTCGGCCCGCCCTCGGACAATGAGGCGGTAGGAATTCGGCAATCGATATAAGGGAAGACCGCCCCGACGCAGGGATCTGCTCCCCCCAACCGAGCGAACGACAAATGTGGACAACCCTCCGTCCCAACCGCCGGTTGGGCCACATCTTCTCTATTGTTGTAAATACCATCTAGATCCCCGAATAAGGGTTGATGAATAACACTCCCCCTTACGAACCCCTCCCCTTGAGCCCAAGCGCACGACGGCGGGGCGGTCCGCCGGGCGCGGAACGGCCAAAGCCCCGTGGAAATTACAAGCCCGACCCAGTAACCACATACGACAGCACGTCGTTATAGGGCGACGCCCTGCTTGGCACCACTCGGGATGAGACCTCGCAATCCCGCTATAGCGGGACACACCCCACGGGAGCGGCGTCGCCCCTTCCCCCCCTCCGAGCGGGAATCCCTATCCAAGTCGGGATAGAGGGCGGCGTTACGCCATCAGAGTCGAGCCGGGCTTCCGCCTCACTCTCGGATGCCGGGGGCAATTGTTACGACCTAAAGATCGTAAGAGTCCGACTCCCACCCGGATCCACTGATATACCCCATTGACTCCCCCCTGGGTGAAAGGGCCCCCACCCTGGAACACCGAGGCTATGCAGGAACGGGCGCGCCTCGCAGCACTCCCCCCACCTGGCCGAGGCGCGCAACCGCAGTTGCTCGGCCCGCCGGGAGCAAAGGGCTTGGGTAGCCCCCGGACAGTACCGCCGGACAGGCTGACATGGTCATGTGCGTATCCCACCGTTCCAACGACCCATAACCCGCGATCGACAAGGAGGCACGACCGGGCCGAACAGCCCTCGAGCCAGTCGACCTGGCCAGCCCCCATGAACCGCAGCACCTAGAATAACATAGCCAGACCTATATAGCTCTCCACCAATGACAAACGACCTAGGATAAGGGCACAACTGACACATACGTCACCCGACCGTCTGACAAAGCGCCCCCTGACGGTTGAGCCGACTGACAGTTAATGCTTTCGGCCCTAACATCCCGACAAAAGCACCCCCTGGCCGTTGCGCCGCCTGACAAAGGCAGGTCAGACACTCCTGTTCCCGATGTCCTAGTCTGAAGCTTCCGCTGACAACCGAGCCAGCTCAGCACGTAACAGTCAGCATGCCAGATCAGCCCCCATCTAGTCACCCCCCGTCAGGTATAAATACCCCCTCACCACCTACGGAGAGGGGGTTGGAAAATTATCTCTCAATCTATCATTCACACACGAGAACAAAGGTCGTCCATATCTTTGTTCTCCCACTTATAGCTCGCCACGTGCGGTCGACACACCGTTAGTCCGACCGGCGTGTCTAGCCCCCGTTTTAAGTCCTATTACTGACTTAGGCATCGGAGGGGCTAAGGGTTGAACCCCAACCCTGTCCTTCTGACGAGTTGTTCGTGCTGCAGGAAAGCTCGCCCCTTGACCAACGTCAACTTCGGCCTCCTGCCATCCAACCTTCCTCTGCCGCATCCGGTGAGATTTGACCCCGTGATCACCACCGACGACGGGTCCAACTTCTTCACCCCACTAATCACTTGTAAAACATCCTACCTAAACCCTCTTCTCCATATAACCACCGTGCCCTTGGTTCCCCATAATACAAATTCATTGTACGCGAGTTCCACCTCGTAACAGAATCTATTTGGGATTTGGTCAAATCAATTAGAAGATCTTATTCTATCTCCTAATCCCTCTTTAATTCAAAATCCCAATCAAAATACAAAATCCCTATCTCTTAGGGACTCTCCTCAAAAACCCTAGTCTATCCTATAAAACTCATCTTCTAGGGTTGAAAAAAAAGAGAGGCCAATATCCAATCGAAGAAGAAAAAGGCAGATGGCGGCTAAAAATTTCACTAAGCAAAAAAAAAGAGGCTCTGAAAAATCAATCTCTCCAAGCCAAAAGGAGGACATTGCCGCATGAAAAAAAAGGGGGGGTCCGCCATTTCAATTCGTTGTTAATGATAACTTGTTTTAAATGATCACCCCTTTTTAAGGCTCTCTTGTTTTTAGCTTTTAATTCTCAACTTAACTTGTCTCTGATTGTTGCAGGCATTTTTTTGATTCACAAGTCAAAACCTAGGGAGCCACACAAATAAATAAACCCTTGTCTCAATTTCCAAGGTGCTACCGAAACTGTTTCAAGTTGTGTTTTTTTTGAGGCCGTACAACACAAAAAGGGTTCAAAGGCCGGCCAAAAAGTTTCCCAAGCGCCGCACCTCCCTTACAAATTTTCCAAGGCTGCGTAAGTTTTTTTTTCACAAATTGTTTAAGATCACATCTCCTAATCTTTTTTTTATTTGTGCAAGAACCGAACTTTGTAGAAAAGAGGGGTTATCAATTTCGTTAACATTTTTTTACTGCCGCACGTTGATCTGCTCTCGTCATCTACTAATTTAGTGCACAAGACCTTTTAAAGAGGCAGCCAAAGTTTAATAACTACATGCACAAAAATTGGTAAGAGGAGAAAGCACAGTTCTCTCTTTTTCAATCATTCACGTGCACACTTGTTTGGCCCCAGGCTTTTTTTGTCAATGAATTATTTTTCATCTTCACATCAGAAATACATTTGATGTAACTATAGAAATATTGTTTTTAAAAACAATGAATAGCACTACTCTTTAATTGGTTAGTGCAGGTGATTGGGATTAATTCTCCAAGCACAGGCCTACTTATTTTCATTGCTTAAAGGCCGAAATCACACAGACTCAAACCAGGGTGGCCGGCCATATCATTTTCACAGGGGAAGAACAAATGCAAAGTTGTTCATGCAGGCACACAAATCACCAAACAAAGTACAATCAGTAGAGAGGAGCAAGCACCAAGCACAGCCGAAATACTGAGAGATATCCGCAAGTCACTAAAGGAGGAGAGGCAATCAGCAACTTGAGTTGCGAAGAATTACTGAGGAGACCACTACTACTTGCCAGACAACTTCTGGCCCGTACTGATTGACAAAGACATCGCTGCTACACAATCTGAGCTTCCTAAACTCTATACTCTATTATTTTGTGTAGCAATTGTGATAGATCTTCGTAAGGGAAACTTTACATATTTTTCTGTGACTATTTTGGGTCTTGTCTAGTTGGGACTAGACAAGTAGGACCCAGCTAGTTTGGGACTAGCTGGTAGAAAGCTTTACTAGGATTGATAGTGAGAGGAAACACTGTGTGTGGGGTACTGAGAGCCTGACAAGTGTAGAGACGTAGAGGGTGCTCTAAGCGTGCTCTAACTTGTGGTTTTGTACCTATTGCGCTATTCAATACTAGTTCTGCTTTGGGGGCTGGAGTAGGTCGTTGGGACGACCGAACCAGGGTAAATCTGCTGTGTACTCTGTGTCTGGTTTTTATTTACCCTACTACTGCTATACCTGCGTATGCTTATTCGTGGGTTGCACGAATTATTTTTAAAAGCCTATTCACCCCCCTCCCCCCTCTACGCTAGGATCCAGATCCAATAAGTGGTATCAGAGCAGGTTTTAGGATCTAGCCTAGTTTGACCATGGACCACATTGATAGTGCTTTTGCTTAAGGTCAGTCTATTTCACGTCCACCTAGATTTAATGGAGTAGACTATGCTTATTGGAAAAATCGTATGAGAATCTACTTGATATCTATTGATTATAAAGCTTGGCAAATTGTTGAAAAAGGATATAAATCACCTGTTATTAAAATTGAAAATACTGAGATGCTTAAACCTGATGATAAATTGGATGATAATGATTGGAAGCTTTATTCTCTTAATGCTAAAGCTATGAATGCTCTCATTTGTGCATTAGATAAATCTGAATTCAATCGCATCTCACATTGTTTAACTGCGCAGGAAATATGGCATACTTTGGAGGTGACGCACGAGGGAACGTCACAGGTGAAGGAGTCCAGACTTGCACTTCTGAGCCCGGAATACAAGGGATTTCGCATGCTACCATCAGAGACCATATCAGAAATGTTTGCGAGGTTCACCAACATTGTCTACAAGTCTAGTTCGCTCGGTAAGCCATATTCTAGCCTTGAGCAGGTGAGAAAGATATTAAGAGCACTGCCAAGCTCTTTCAAGCCTAAAGTCACTGCCATCCAAGAAGCGAAAGATCTGTCACAGATGAGGGTGGAGGACTTGATAGGTAGTTTAATGTCCCACGAGCTTGAATTGCAAAATATAGATGAAAGGGAGAAACCTGAAGAAAAAGAAAAAGCTACCAAGCCACTTGCTCTGAAAGCTGACGAAAGTGAAGATGATGATGATGACATAGCGCTAATGGTCAGAAACTTCAGAAAGTATGTCCAGACCAAGGAAGGAAGAACAAAATGGCACCCAGGTTTAATCGCTCTAACTTTTTCCAGTCTTCTAAGCAAACTCATGATCAGAATACTACTAATAGAATGACTTGTTTTAAATGCAATAAAAGAGGACATCGAATGAGGGATTGCCCACATGAGACAGCTCAGGTAGCTAAAGAAAAGGGAAAATCCAAGGTGCTAACTTGGGATATGGACAGCGAAGCTAAGAGTGAGGAGGAAGAACATGAAGCCCACTCATGCATGGCATTAATGGGAATACACGATGAGGTAATTTCTGGTAGTAAAACTGAACTCCTTACTCTTTGTAAAGAAATGCAAGATAAAATAGTAGAGCTTGAATCCACTATAGATGACTGCCAAAATGAGAACTTTGAAATGCAACAATCTGAATATGATATGTCTAAAGAGATTGAAAATCTGAAAAATGAAATTGTTGCTCGTGACTCTACTATTGACATTTTGAAAAAGGAAAAGTCCAGTTTTAATGATGAAACACCTTGCCTCTCTTGTCCTTCCTTGATGAATAATATTAGCATGCTTAAACTTGATTTGATTAAGCTCGAAACTGAAAAAGACTATGTGATTAGAGAGCTTAATGATAAATTTTGCATGTTGGATAATGATTTTAAAAGAAAAATGATTGAATTTGAAAAGAAGGAAGAGGAAAACAAGAGAGCTTTCATTAGTAAATGCACGATGCTTGTGGAAGAAAACAAACAATTAAAAACCAAAGTCTCTCATCTTGAAGTTGCCATTAAGAAATTCTCTATGGGAAAACAATCGTTGGACACTATTTTAGAGAATCAATTATATGGCAATAATAGAAGAGGACTTGGTTTTGGTCGAAAAAATGTTGAAAAGCAAAAATTCAAGAAATTCCACAATGTACCCTCTATTGCAAAGAACAAATATGCAAAGTGCTTTACTTGTGATAGTGTTGGCCACACTTCATATTATTGTAAATTTAGGAACACAAATATCAAGTTTAAACAAGTGTGGGTTCCTAAAACTATATTGGCTAACACTAGTGGACCTTGTTGGATTCCAAGGTCACACTTAACACCTTTCATGTAGGTGTGATGGAGGTTTGGCAAGGAGCAAATTTTTCAATGTCGCATTCTTTTAGCTCCTTCGTCAAATGGTGACGAGAAAGGTACAATTTTTTTTCCCTCTTTGCATTCCATTGCATACCTTCATAGATTTTTTGTGTGCTTGTTTTTATTTTATTTTGTGTGCTTGCATGCATGATTTTTTAAATGTTTTTATTTCTGAAAAAAAATTGAAAAATCAAAAATCCAAAAAAAAATTGCTTATTGATTATCCTCTTATGAATCTCTTAAGTGGTATTGCATGAATGATCAATTCTATCCCGTGTAGAAGTCAATCCATTATTATTGTAGCTACATGAACATGATGTTATTCTTTTTAGTAGCCATGACATGTCTCATAAGTTTTAAACTTGACTTCTACACCTACATTTGCACTTTCACGATATTTGACTTTTTAGTACTTTTGGAGATTCCTTTGAAGAATAATGGAAAGAGAATGTAGGAATGATTAATTTCTGAAATTTTCTAAGGGATATGAAGTGTTTAGCCATGAATAAAAATTGAGCACAAAATAATTGCAAATGAAAAAAAATGAAAATTGCTCCGTATGAAAAATGGATACACTTCATGGATAAAACACAACCCACGAGTATCCAACTTGTGCTAAATGGGTAATCGTTAGCGTTGGTGTATTTAACTCGTCAAGCAATGCCACCCCGCATTTAAAAGTCCTTTTAGGCCATGTTTCGGGGTTCGGTAATTTGAACTCATCTTTGATGAGGTGGGAAAAACCAATCCTAGCGATATTCTTGAAAATTGGAAAATGTGGATTGATTTGGTTGATTTTCTGAAATTGAATCTCCTCTTGTACTTTATTGTTTATATCATTACACTTACACAAAGGTGGAGAAGTCTTATTATGAAATTCCATGAGCTTGACTTGTCTATTCCATAGAAAACTCATGCAAATTGCACGTTACATTTAATAACGGTTTACTTTTGCATGGAATATTTTTGTGACTTCATTAATCCACTTTTGGTGATTACAAAGGGGGAGAAAAGAGAAAGAAAAGAAAGAATTGTGTTGGTATTATTTGTTGTATTATTTGTTGAAGGGGGAGCATGCAAAATATATGGTGAAGGGGGAGCTTGAGAGAAGGGGGAGCATGCTACTGTATTTGTTTGTGCATGCCATGATGCTATTGTATTTGTTATTAGTTTGTGCATGTGTATTTGTTATTAGTTTGTGCATGCCATGTTGTAGTGCATGAATATTAATTCCATGAGTCATATTGCATTACACCCTTCAACACACTTCACACACTCATTTCTATTGCTCAAATCTTTTATGGGTTTTTCATCACCAAAAGGGGGAGATTGTTGGAAGCAACGATCTAGGATCTTGGTTTGATGATGACAAACGTGCGAATTATTTAACGTGTGTGCGAAGTGTGTTTCAGGAATACCGGTGGAGAATTTGCTATCTACACAGCTAATGGACTTGGTCAAAGTGCTATACACAAAGCGATTTGACTTGGTCAATATTGAGCGAGATAGAATCTATTTGGGATTTGGTCAAATCAATTAGAAGATCTTATTCTATCTCCTAACTCCTCTTTAATTCAAAATCCCAATCAAAATACAAAATCCCTATCTCTTAAGGACTCTCCTCAAAAACCCTAGTCTATCCTATAAAACCCATCTTCTAGGGTTGAAAAAAAAAGAGAGGCCAATATCCAATCGAAGAAGAAAAAGGCAGACTGCGGCTAAAAATTTCACTAAGCAAAAAAAAGAGGCTCTGAAAAATCAATCTCTCCAAGCCAAAAGGAGGACATTACCGCATGAAAAAAAGGGGGGTCAGCCATTTCAATTCGTTGTTAATGATAACTTGTTTTAAATGATCACCCCTTTTTAAGGCTCTCTTGTTTTTAGCTTTTAATTCTCAACTTAACTTGTCTCTGATTGTTGCAGGCATTTTTTTGATTCACAAGTCAAAACCTAGGGAGCCACACAAATAAATAAACCCTTGTCTCAATTTCCAAGGTGCTGCCGAAACTGTTTCAAGTTGTGTTTTTTTTGAGGCCGTACAACACAAAAAGGGTTCAAAGGCCGGCCAAAAAGTTTCCCAAGCGCCGCACATCCCTTACAAATTTTCCAAGGCTGCGTAAGTTTTTTTTCACAAATTGTTTAAGATCACATCTCCTAATATTTTTTTTATTTGTGCAAGAACCGAACTTTGTAGAAAAGAGGGGTTATCAGTTTCGTTAACATTTTTTTACTACCACACGTTGATCTGCTCTCGTCATCCACTAATTTAGTGCACAAGACCTTTTAAAGAGGCAGCCAAAGTTTAATAACTACATGCACAAAAATTGGTAAGAGGAGAAAGCACAGTTCTCTCTTTTTCAATCATTCACGTGCACACTTGTTTGGCCCCAGGCTTTCTTTGTCAATGAATTATTTTTCTTCTTCACATCAGAAATACATTTGATGTAACTATAGAAATATTGTTTTTAAAAACAATGAATAGCACTACTCTTTAATTGGTTAGTGCAGGTGATTGGGATTAATTCTCCAAGCACAGGCCTACTTATTTTCATTGCTTAAAGGCCGAAATCACACAGACTCAAACCACAGTGGCCGGCCATATCATTTTCACAGGGGAAGAACAAATGCAAAGTTGTTCATGCAGGCACACAAATCACCAAACAAAGTACAATCAGTAGAGAGGAGCAAGCACCAAGCACAGCCGAAATACAGAGAGATATCCGCAAGTCACTAAAGGAGGAGAGGCAATCGGCAACTTGAGTTGCGAAGAATTGCCGAGGAGACCACTACTACTTGCCAGACGACTTCTGGCCCGTACTGATTGACGAAGACATCGCTGCTACACAATCTGAGCTTCCTAAACTCTATACTCTATTATTTTGTGTAGAAATTGTGATAGATCTTCGTAGGGGAAACTTTACATATTTTTCTGTGACTATTTTGGGTCTTGTCTAGTTGGGACTAGACAAGTGGGACCCATCTAGTTTGGGACTAGCTGGTAGAAAGCTTTACTAGGATTGATAATGAGAGAAAACACTGTGTGTGGGGTACTGAGAGCCTGGCGAGTGTAGAGACGTAGAGGGTGCTCTGAGCGTGCTCGAACTTGTGGTTTTGTACCTATTGCGCTATTCAATACTAGTTCTGCTTTGGGGGCTGGAGTAGGTCGTTGGGACGACCGAACCAGGGTAAATCTGTTGTGTACTCTGTGTCTGGTTTTTATTTACCCTACTACTGCTATAACTGTGTATGCTTATTCGTGGGTTGCACAAATTATTTTTAAAAGCCTATTCCCCCCCCCCCTCTTGGCTAGGATCCAGATCCAACATCTCCATCACTAGAAAATCTGCATACAACCTTCATCCACAAATCTCTACAGGACACTATCGGTATCCCGAAGAACTGCGGATCACGCCACTTTATGTGTGGATATTTCAACTGGAAACAATGGAATCTACCACTAAGGAATTTGTAACGACCCGCTTTCGGGGGCCCGTTACTTATTTGATATTTGCGCAGGTCCTGCAGGGTACCAGTGAATTCAAAATAGCCACGATGCAGAGATGTACAAAAATACCCAAATAGTGTCCAATTATTACATTCCATACCGTACAAGATGTCCCAACAAATATACATGAAAGGAGAAAAGTACATAAGTGAAAATAACTCTGGAAGCTGCGGTCGAACTCTGGCGCTATTAGCTCAGGAGCATCTATCTTCATCTGTACGTCGTCTGCGGTGCCACGGAGATGGAACCGTAGGTAAGTCACAACAATTCTAAATATAGAAAAGAAGCAGTGCACAAGTATGGCAATAAGTAACTACGTACAAGCAGGTCAGAGCGAAAGGTAAAGTACTGAGTTAAAACTGTACACAACTGAAAGTAAAGGCAAAGTGAACTGAAAGGAGAGAACCACTGTGCTGTGGTAGTGCAAGTGTAAAGCAGACTAGGCAGGTGAAACATACTGCTGCTGTAGCTAAAGGTACGATAAGTAAAGTACTGTGACTGCACAAGTGTAGAAAGTAAAGTGTATGTACTGCGTAAAGTAAAGGTGACTGTAATGCGTAAAATAGAAGTGAATGTGCAAAAGTAGCTACACTACGTGACTCAAGCCGGAGAGTATGATATGCAACCATAAAGTTCATCTATTGCCAGGGACCATTTTGCCGACGCAGGCAGACCTTGTAATTTTGCCGACGCAGGCAGACCTTGTAGTTTTGCCGACCAGGCAGACCTTGTAATTTTGCCGTCGCAGGCAGACCTTGTAGTTTTGCCGACACAGGCAGACCTTGTAATTTTGCCGACGCAGGCAGACCTTGTAGTTTTGCCGACGCAGGCAGACCTTGTAGTTTTGCCGACGCAGGCAGACCTTGTAATTTTGCCGACGCAGGCATGCAAGTAGATGAACCCCTGGTCATAGCTCCCACACTCTCTCAAACTATGAGTTACCCCAAAACCCCAGTGAAGTGTCAAGAGTTCTATGTACATGTTTCTTTCACGATGTTCCACGAGATGTTCCACACGATATTCCACAAGATATAAGCTGTTCCACATGTTGCTAGTCAAACCAAGTCAACTGGTTGACTTTCTTATTGAAAACCAGAAAGCCAGACATTCTTTTCAAAGCAAGCTAGCCAAGCGAAGTGAGGATAAAGACAAGTCCAACATTTCGGGGTGTCTAGTATTGTTTCAAGATGTTATCAATTCCTCGTTCACGATGATAGTTAACCAGGACCACTGGTTGACTTTCTCATTGAAAACCAGAGTGTGGTAACTCATTCCAAAGCTGACTGTGCCAAAGCGAACTGAGGATAAAGACAAGTCCAACAACAGTAATACCGATTCCATGCTTCGAGCATGTAGAAGTATTGTTTAACACACAATTTACCCAAGTTGATGTTTGTGTTTATCAACCACCAAGTTGAAAGTTGGCAAAGTAATCTATAGTTGATTACTTTTCCTATTAGATTAGGTCTCTAGTTCAGTTCAAGTCAAATAGCCGTTCGGAGGCTATAGATAGTGTTCCTAAGTACATACGGGGACACTAACTAATTTTCTAACATTAGAATTAGTCGTGACTTACGGGTTTCGAGATCATCGTAGTAAGACGAGTCAGGAGCTAAATCTATCAGAGGTGCTCGTGCACGAGAAACGGAACCTGCAAACATAAGAAAACACCCATTACAAGTTATACTATTTTCTATTAATTTATCGTAATATTTGTATTTTTTTATTATAGCTTAAAACGGGTCAAAACGCACATTAATAAGTGAAGCTAAGAACGTGACATTGCATGCAAGACATATCCTGAATATCCTCTTAATACTCAACTCTTCCGATTAGCTTCTAACAATACTAATACCTTGGGACTCATTACATATATCTGTGACTCATATTGGACCATTTTCAAGTAAGTTCAATACCATAGTGCTACAATGTCCAACCACGCATATTTATGGAGGCTATCCCATAGGCAAAAGTAACATCAATCACACAAAAACTTGCAGTAAGTAGATAATGATAGTACTAGGGTATAATAGTGCTAATCCAGTAGTTTAAATAAAACTTGAGGGTGTATGAAAGGGATAAATGAAACTTGAGAGGGTATGAAAGCACTCAGTTTATAGTAAATTAAAGCTTAGTTATATACTTAGTTAAAATTTACTGACAACATCAAGGAGTAATTGTACCTGATTATGACAAACAAAAATTAAAAGAGATCTCAGCAGACACAACATCATCCGCAACATTTTTGAATGAGGAACTTACATGGCCTAACTCAATATATTTAAAACTTCTTGCTTGTCATAGTATATGTTTAAATAATGGTTATGTTTTAAGCACCACTCACATAGGGAAGCAAAGAGCACATGGATGGTTAATTATTTCAGTAGATTCATGGATGTACTTGGATGTTTAGATCCACAACTGAAATAGATGAGGACTAATTCCATATCATTACAGGTTCTGGAAATTATATTCATCCGTATGAATATTACATGAAATTAACCCAAGTTCCTCCCCACGGATAATTAATATTTCTACTAGCCATTTAGTAATAACACTGATATATAAGTAATGGGATATCTAATAATACCAGGTTAATAATTGATTCGTTAAATGTGACATATACATTATATAAGTAACATATAAGAGGTACAAGCAACAGGTTATGGGACATATTATTCATGTTATTAAGTTTAAAACTAGCTTATGAAATATGAATATGAATATAATCTCACAGTTTAACCCATAACACATCGCACTAACCAAATCTCACAACTTAAACCCATAATTTACAATGAATTATATTCATATCTTGCAAACTGCAGTAACCCACACTTAATTTAACCACAGACGTAAATTATTGCATTTTTAATCAAACTTTCAGCTTAGGGAACATACCGCTTCGAACGCGTATTTCGCAAGTTAACGTCATGGTGGAAGGGCGCGTCGGCTTCGGCAAGGGGGTGGCAGTCGTCGGAGGTGGTGGCGGAGCTTTGGGGAGAGAGCTTCGTCATTGGGGCATTTCGTCGAACGGTTGGCGGCTTGGGGATGCTAGCGGAGGAAGAGTCACGAGGGTGCTCGTTGGTCACCAGAACCAGATGGACATGGGAGCATTGTGTCGTGGTGCTCAGAGGTTGGTCGAAGTTCGAAGGGTGAAGGTGGATGCTGCTTGTGCTCGGAAGAAGGGCAGCAAGAGTGGATGTCGTGGGGTCATGGAAAGAGGAGGAGGATGGGCGTGGGTTGCTGGGAGAGGGCTGCTTGCGTACGGGATCTCGTGGGAGAACAGCGGTCGATGGCGTGCCCGATGGGTTGACAGCGGCAAGGTCGAACGGCGGTGAGCTTGGGAGGGTGCGACGAAGCGGCGATCTCCGATGGTGCAAGGTGAAGCAGTGGGCGGGGCTCCTCGGGGATGTTGTGACGGCAGATGGCGAGCGAACGAAGCGAGTGGAGCTCCGGGCAGGCGGGGAGACGGCGGATGCCATGGAGGGTTGAGGGAGAGGCGGTGGTGGCGGAGTGCGGGCGGTGCTTGCTGCGTACGGCGTCGAGGAGAGAGAGGGAGCGGGGGCTTCTCGGAGGGGATGAGCGGGACTGGACGGGCTCGAAGTCGGAGCAGATGGATGGGGTGTAGCGGCGATCTCGCGGTTCTGGGTTGCTTCGAGGGCGGGTGGCGATCTCGGAGCTCCTCGTCGGAGCACGGTGAAGAGACGGCGATCGGATCTTGTCGGAGGTCATTGGGCTCGCAGGCGGTGGATGAGAGGAAGAGCTCCGGAGGGAGGTTGTGCGGGGTTGAGCATGGCGGAGATGATCGGAGTTGGGGCCAGGCACGGTGGCGAGCGAGCATGGGTAGCGGCTTGGGTTTGAATGAACGAGGGTGAGAGAGATTGCATGGGAGAGAGATGGCCTGAGGGGGAGAGCTTCGGGCTTGAGAACGAAGAGGGGGTTAGGGAAGGATTTTATAGGTAATTAAATTAGTAATTAGTCAAAAATAGTTAATGCATTTAGGTGGGTATTAATGAAATTAGGTATTAGCTTTTGACTAAAACGAGAAAATCAACCAGTCTCCTTTTCACGTGTTAGTCATGTTTAGGGTAGTTTAATAGTTAATTAGGTTAATGTAATTAGTAATTAGCTAGGGTAATTAGTGACGGTAGCAGTAAAAATTGTATCGAAATTACGATTTTGCCCTTACTAGTAAACGTGTCCGAAAAATTACGAAAACATACCCACGGGATCGTATCGTCGCGAGGATGGCGAATACGAAGTCTGTTTCAAGGTTTGGGCTACGGGAATACTGGTTTTAGGCCAAAACGTTTAGGAAGCGGGTTTGCGGGTTCTCTATCGACTTGACTTCAGAAAATTACGAAATAAATATGGAAAGCCCTAAATGATCGTTGAATGTTACTGCAGAAGTTTGAAAACGTTTTGAAGACGTTTGTATAGAAAATAAATTCGTCGAATCAAAACGGTAATAACTGAAAATGAATTTTAACAGCAATGTTTTGGGTATTTGAGGAAATCAGAAATTGCTGAAATACTTTATAATAAGTCTAGTGTTTCAAAATATTTTTATAAGAATTTTTGAAATCCGTTTAAAACTCCTGATCAACCATTACAAAATGTCTTTTAAAATGAAATTACTTTAAATATTTAGCTTAAATGATTTGGAAAAATTCAGGTCGTTACATTCTACCCTACTTAAAATAATTCCGTCCTCGGAATTTAAAAATCTCTGTTGAAAATAATTGGATTTATGAAGAAGCTCAAACAAATAAATGATAGAAAAGATAGTAATCTAGTAAATTAGATTGTAAATAACATGAAATATAATGCGATATCACAGCATCAAGAAAACAAGAGATGATATCCAAGAATACTTACTATTGACATCACCATAGCTTCTATAGCTAGTCTCAAGTCAAAATATGCTCAGATAGAAGAGAACATGAGTTCAAGAAAGATGAAGAAGTAGCGGCATCAGCTTACCGGAAGTCGTTGGTAGGGTAGAATAGGTTAGGCGGGACCGGGGCTCGAGGAGAGAAAGCGGACAAAGGAATTAAAGAGGGGGAGGTGGTCGGTGGAAAATGAAATTAAAACCCTTAGGGAAAAAAAATCGGATACAAGATAGAAGTTGGGGCTAGAAGAGAAACACGAGCTCAAAAGACGCAAACGGCCTACACTTACACGTCAGGTTTGGCTCCTCTCAAATTCTTCATCACCGTTCTTCAATACTTCTGAGCGTCCTTCGATTCGCTTCCGTTGTCGAATTCGAATTTCTGGTAATCGAGAATCGAATGCTACCCTCCTTAAAATAGATGCAGCTAGAGTTCAAGAAAATTAGAATTAGAAAGATTCTAAGAAGGTCAATCGAAAGGTCATCAAGCTAAATGAAGGTTGATAGTGAAGAAGATCGATGGTGTTACATAATCATGATTTACGTCCTTGCGGTCTAGCGGAACACGGCCAGGGAAGTGACTAAGCCAGGATCACTTATCCCAAGTCTAGCAAGGGTGATCCAACAAACTTAGCCAAGCACATTGACCGGATCATGGTCCATTGAAGGAAGCTTATCATTTATATGCGTGCCATCATCAACTGAAGGAAAGGTGATGAAGTGGGTAGATAGTTCAACCAATGAAAATAACTATACTGGTTAGTAAAAGTGGTTACTAAGGAGGGTATAATCAAGAATAGAACACGAGTTCCTAAGCAAGGGTTAAGAGTTCAAAGGAAGTGATGAGGATCAAGGAAGACCTAATGAAGATGGTAATAAGGACACTTCACCCGTATATCCAATACTGGTGAATACTCGAGACATCCAGTACTCGAGAGTTCAATTTGAGTATTTTATATTGTACACCCTGATCTTGCTATATTGTTCACGAGGTAGTTAGCGAGGACCTGCGTGGGCCACCAAACTTGTAACGACCCGCTTTCGGGGGCCCGTTACTTATTTGATATTTGCGCAGGTCCTGCAGGGTACCAGTGAATTCAAAATAGCCACGATGCAGAGATGTACAAAAATACCCAAATAGTGTCCAATTATTACATTCCATACCGTACAAGATGTCCCAACAAATATACATGAAAGGAGAAAAGTACATAAGTGAAAATAACTCTGGAAGCTGCGGTCGAACTCTGGCGCTATTAGCTCAGGAGCATCTATCTTCATCTGTACGTCGTCTGCGGTGCCACGGAGATGGAACCGTAGGTAAGTCACAACAATTCTAAATATAGAAAAGAAGCAGTGCACAAGTATGGCAATAAGTAACTACGTACAAGCAGGTCAGAGCGAAAGGTAAAGTACTGAGTTAAAACTGTACACAACTGAAAGTAAAGGCAAAGTGAACTGAAAGGAGAGAACCACTGTGCTGTGGTAGTGCAAGTGTAAAGCAGACTAGGCAGGTGAAACATACTGCTGCTGTAGCTAAAGGTACGATAAGTAAAGTACTGTGACTGCACAAGTGTAGAAAGTAAAGTGTATGTACTGCGTAAAGTAAAGGTGACTGTAATGCGTAAAATAGAAGTGAATGTGCAAAAGTAGCTACACTACGTGACTCAAGCCGGAGAGTATGATATGCAACCATAAAGTTCATCTATTGCCAGGGACCATTTTGCCGACGCAGGCAGACCTTGTAATTTTGCCGACGCAGGCAGACCTTGTAGTTTTGCCGACCAGGCAGACCTTGTAATTTTGCCGTCGCAGGCAGACCTTGTAGTTTTGCCGACACAGGCAGACCTTGTAATTTTGCCGACGCAGGCAGACCTTGTAGTTTTGCCGACGCAGGCAGACCTTGTAGTTTTGCCGACGCAGGCAGACCTTGTAATTTTGCCGACGCAGGCATGCAAGTAGATGAACCCCTGGTCATAGCTCCCACACTCTCTCAAACTATGAGTTACCCCAAAACCCCAGTGAAGTGTCAAGAGTTCTATGTACATGTTTCTTTCACGATGTTCCACGAGATGTTCCACACGATATTCCACAAGATATAAGCTGTTCCACATGTTGCTAGTCAAACCAAGTCAACTGGTTGACTTTCTTATTGAAAACCAGAAAGCCAGACATTCTTTTCAAAGCAAGCTAGCCAAGCGAAGTGAGGATAAAGACAAGTCGAACATTTCGGGGTGTCTAGTATTGTTTCAAGATGTTATCAATTCCTCGTTCACGATGATAGTTAACCAGGACCACTGGTTGACTTTCTCATTGAAAACCAGAGTGTGGTAACTCATTCCAAAGCTGACTGTGCCAAAGCGAACTGAGGATAAAGACAAGTCCAACAACAGTAATACCGATTCCATGCTTCGAGCATGTAGAAGTATTGTTTAACACACAATTTACCCAAGTTGATGTTTGTGTTTATCAACCACCAAGTTGAAAGTTGGCAAAGTAATCTATAGTTGATTACTTTTCCTATTAGATTAGGTCTCTAGTTCAGTTCAAGTCAAATAGCCGTTCGGAGGCTATAGATAGTGTTCCTAAGTACATACGGGGACACTAACTAATTTTCTAACATTAGAATTAGTCGTGACTTACGGGTTTCGAGATCATCGTAGTAAGACGAGTCAGGAGCTAAATCTATCAGAGGTGCTCGTGCACGAGAAACGGAACCTGCAAACATAAGAAAACACCCATTACAAGTTATACTATTTTCTATTAATTTATCGTAATATTTGTATTTTTTTATTATAGCTTAAAACGGGTCAAAACGCACATTAATAAGTGAAGCTAAGAACGTGACATTGCATGCAAGACATATCCTGAATATCCTCTTAATACTCAACTCTTCCGATTAGCTTCTAACAATACTAATACCTTGGGACTCATTACATATATCTGTGACTCATATTGGACCATTTTCAAGTAAGTTCAATACCATAGTGCTACAATGTCCAACCACGCATATTTATGGAGGCTATCCCATAGGCAAAAGTAACATCAATCACACAAAAACTTGCAGTAAGTAGATAATGATAGTACTAGGGTATAATAGTGCTAATCCAGTAGTTTAAATAAAACTTGAGGGTGTATGAAAGGGATAAATGAAACTTGAGAGGGTATGAAAGCACTCAGTTTATAGTAAATTAAAGCTTAGTTATATACTTAGTTAAAATTTACTGACAACATCAAGGAGTAATTGTACCTGATTATGACAAACAAAAATTAAAAGAGATCTCAGCAGACACAACATCATCCGCAACATTTTTGAATGAGGAACTTACATGGCCTAACTCAATATATTTAAAACTTCTTGCTTGTCATAGTATATGTTTAAATAATGGTTATGTTTTAAGCACCACTCACATAGGGAAGCAAAGAGCACATGGATGGTTAATTATTTCAGTAGATTCATGGATGTACTTGGATGTTTAGATCCACAACTGAAATAGATGAGGACTAATTCCATATCATTACAGGTTCTGGAAATTATATTCATCCGTATGAATATTACATGAAATTAACCCAAGTTCCTCCCCACGGATAATTAATATTTCTACTAGCCATTTAGTAATAACACTGATATATAAGTAATGGGATATCTAATAATACCAGGTTAATAATTGATTCGTTAAATGTGACATATACATTATATAAGTAACATATAAGAGGTACAAGCAACAGGTTATGGGACATATTATTCATGTTATTAAGTTTAAAACTAGCTTATGAAATATGAATATGAATATAATCTCACAGTTTAACCCATAACACATCGCACTAACCAAATCTCACAACTTAAACCCATAATTTACAATGAATTATATTCATATCTTGCAAACTGCAGTAACCCACACTTAATTTAACCACAGACGTAAATTATTGCATTTTTAATCAAACTTTCAGCTTAGGGAACATACCGCTTCGAACGCGTATTTCGCAAGTTAACGTCATGGTGGAAGGGCGCGTCGGCTTCGGCAAGGGGGTGGCAGTCGTCGGAGGTGGTGGCGGAGCTTTGGGGAGAGAGCTTCGTCATTGGGGCATTTCGTCGAACGGTTGGCGGCTTGGGGATGCTAGCGGAGGAAGAGTCACGAGGGTGCTCGTTGGTCACCAGAACCAGATGGACATGGGAGCATTGTGTCGTGGTGCTCAGAGGTTGGTCGAAGTTCGAAGGGTGAAGGTGGATGCTGCTTGTGCTCGGAAGAAGGGCAGCAAGAGTGGATGTCGTGGGGTCATGGAAAGAGGAGGAGGATGGGCGTGGGTTGCTGGGAGAGGGCTGCTTGCGTACGGGATCTCGTGGGAGAACAGCGGTCGATGGCGTGCCCGATGGGTTGACAGCGGCAAGGTCGAACGGCGGTGAGCTTGGGAGGGTGCGACGAAGCGGCGATCTCCGATGGTGCAAGGTGAAGCAGTGGGCGGGGCTCCTCGGGGATGTTGTGACGGCAGATGGCGAGCGAACGAAGCGAGTGGAGCTCCGGGCAGGCGGGGAGACGGCGGATGCCATGGAGGGTTGAGGGAGAGGCGGTGGTGGCGGAGTGCGGGCGGTGCTTGCTGCGTACGGCGTCGAGGAGAGAGAGGGAGCGGGGGCTTCTCGGAGGGGATGAGCGGGACTGGACGGGCTCGAAGTCGGAGCAGATGGATGGGGTGTAGCGGCGATCTCGCGGTTCTGGGTTGCTTCGAGGGCGGGTGGCGATCTCGGAGCTCCTCGTCGGAGCACGGTGAAGAGACGGCGATCGGATCTTGTCGGAGGTCATTGGGCTCGCAGGCGGTGGATGAGAGGAAGAGCTCCGGAGGGAGGTTGTGCGGGGTTGAGCATGGCGGAGATGATCGGAGTTGGGGCCAGGCACGGTGGCGAGCGAGCATGGGTAGCGGCTTGGGTTTGAATGAACGAGGGTGAGAGAGATTGCATGGGAGAGAGATGGCCTGAGGGGGAGAGCTTCGGGCTTGAGAACGAAGAGGGGGTTAGGGAAGGATTTTATAGGTAATTAAATTAGTAATTAGTCAAAAATAGTTAATGCATTTAGGTGGGTATTAATGAAATTAGGTATTAGCTTTTGACTAAAACGAGAAAATCAACCAGTCTCCTTTTCACGTGTTAGTCATGTTTAGGGTAGTTTAATAGTTAATTAGGTTAATGTAATTAGTAATTAGCTAGGGTAATTAGTGACGGTAGCAGTAAAAATTGTATCGAAATTACGATTTTGCCCTTACTAGTAAACGTGTCCGAAAAATTACGAAAACATACCCACGGGATCGTATCGTCGCGAGGATGGCGAATACGAAGTCTGTTTCAAGGTTTGGGCTACGGGAATACTGGTTTTAGGCCAAAACGTTTAGGAAGCGGGTTTGCGGGTTCTCTATCGACTTGACTTCAGAAAATTACGAAATAAATATGGAAAGCCCTAAATGATCGTTGAATGTTACTGCAGAAGTTTGAAAACGTTTTGAAGACGTTTGTATAGAAAATAAATTCGTCGAATCAAAACGGTAATAACTGAAAATGAATTTTAACAGCAATGTTTTGGGTATTTGAGGAAATCAGAAATTGCTGAAATACTTTATAATAAGTCTAGTGTTTCAAAATATTTTTATAAGAATTTTTGAAATCCGTTTAAAACTCCTGATCAACCATTACAAAATGTCTTTTAAAATGAAATTACTTTAAATATTTAGCTTAAATGATTTGGAAAAATTCAGGTCGTTACAGAATTCCTAGTCACAAATTGTTGAGACATGAAGCAATAAGATGCTCGTAAATCAAATAGTGACAATGCAGGGAAATAAGCAACTCTTATAATGCCTAAGAAACATAAAACTAACATAAGGGTCTAAACATCATAATCATATCAAAATAAACATATCATAGTATAAAAAGATGAAAGAACATTCATCACTTAAAGAAAAGTGAAGAGGTACCAGTGATGACTCGTCAAGTATCCTCTGCCTTCACAGTTGTCATGGTGAAGGCTTGATGCCTCGACATCACCCTCCTGGTAGTATGCTACTGCTGGGGAGGTCTGGGTGGTCCTCTCAGAGTCATGGTACCAGTGACTGGTGGTGCTGGCAATGGAAATATCTGTGGAGCCGGTAGAAGGATCCTCTACTGCATTGGCCTGGCTGTTATTGGTGCCACTGGGCCTAAAGTCTGTCCCTGTTGAGGACACTGCCTGCTGAAGTGTCCAGTCAATCCACATATGTAGCACCGCTTGGCAAGAAATCTACAATCCTTCTTCTCATGCCCAGGCTTGCCACAATACTGGCAAGACACTCGCCGTTGTGGTGCTGGTGGAGCTCCAGGCCTCCTGAACTGAGTAGTCTAGGTAGGTCTGAGAAAACTCCTCTGCTATCCTATAGGGTGTCTCTCTGCTGCTGCTGCCGGGGCCCTATTACACTCTTCAGGTGAGTCTCATGCATCCTGGCCGCCACCAGTATGGCACTATGAGTGGTCAGGACCATAGTCGACATCGCTGCTATATACTCTGGGTCCAGCCCCATCCTGAATTGTCTGGCTCTAGTAGTCTCTGACTTCACTAACTCTGGAGCAAACTTGCTCAACAATGAAAAATCCACATCATAAGCATCCACGCTCCGTCGTCCCTGAGTCAGATGCTCAAACCTCAGACGTAACTTATCCTTCTTCGTCTCTGGAAGGAATTGTGCCTCAAATAGCTCTCTGAACTTCTCCCATAAGATCGGTCTAGTCAAATATAGCTCCTATGCATCCCACCAATCTCGTGCCTGATGCGTCAACTGTCTCTTTACTGCATCCACCCACCCATCCTTCGGATATCCTATAGCTGACAAATCATCCTCTGTATGCCTGATTCATTCATCTACCTCTAGTGTACTCTCCCTGCCTAAAAAAGACTTCGGGTGCAAGGCTCTAAACTGTCTAACACCTCCTGGCTTCGGTGTCGTGCCACTAGCCATGCTATCCTCCAGCTGACTCATATGCTCAAGAATCCCTATCAGGATCTTACCCATCACGGATGCGTCAGATGATGCTGCATCAGAAGTGGAAGCCCTATTCACAGACGATCCATTCCCGCTATCCATTCTGTAAGAATGAAAAGGGGAAAACAATATTCATTACAAAGTTACGGATTGTAACGTTGGAGCTTTACTCGTATTATTCTTATGCATATCGCAGTGTGAGAGACCTGCATGGGCCACCACAAAAACCTGTCATGCCCCGCTCTCCAAAATACGGGAGATACGTGGTGGACTAGGCCGCTGTAGTATTCAGTCACTGGGCTTCGAGCTCCTAACGTCCAAATACTACTAGGCTTTAGTTGTGGTTATGATAAAATTTGCTAAGCAGGCCACTGCAGTACACTGAAAAGTTACAAGAATAAGAAATATGATGCTCCAACAAATATTAAAACCGTAAGTGCTGAAAAGTAAACTGTACTGAACATCATCTATATAAGATACATCGTATGTCTCTGTACAATTACCAAAGGGTACCAAAAGTACAACAAAAGGGGGAAAAAGACAAAAGGGGGAAACCACCCTAAAAGAAAACCAAAAGGTATCAACACACGTATAACACACTCCCTAGTCTAACCCAAGGAAGTCTAGGTGGACTAACTCTCCATCTGAAGTCTCCAGTTGTACCTGAGGAGAGGAAGAAATAGGAGTATGCACACGTCCTGACTCTGGTGCCACTACCCCAGGACCTGAAAATGTAAATGGGACACGTCAACGTGTGACCCAGTAAGAATCCTAACTAAGCTAGGTAGGACCCAGTTTGGAACCGGACAACCTATCTATGGAGGTGGTCTGCAAAGTAAAGAGGTCTGCAAAGCATTCATAAGTAATTATGTCTTAACATGCAGGTGCTGAAAGTAAACAGAGGAACATATCAACATAGGAAAACAACCTTTATGAGTTGATGAAAATTATCATAAAGTTACCAATTTAGATGTTCGGGAGCCTGTGTAAATTGTAGGACACTTAAGGAGCTGGACTTTGCCCAGGGTGGGTGAATAATGGTACCTCAAACAGCGACGCGCGCTGTAGGGGCCTCTCGTAACTTCCCCAGTCGAAAGTGAGACAACCCTCGGTTTTGTGGCAAAACAGAGGAAACCATTCTACCTCATGGTGCATCACGAGTACATCCATGGGCCTCTTTAACCTTGCCCACTCCCCTTGCCGGCTGTTGGGAGTGCGAGTGAGACTATAATTCCATGTCTACTTCTTAACCTCTACTTTTTACATGTGCTCCCCCAACCCCACATCTGAAATCTCACCCATCTTAGAATGGACTGAGAAATTCAGATTTATTACTCTCATCTCATTTGCAATTCATCATTTCATAATTCTTTCATCTTTGGATGTCAACATCATTTTTACTTCATAAATTTCAGGTTGCATTGGTGGTCTTAGTACCACAAATCACATTGTCATGTACTCTGCACCTCTATTTCACAATTTTAGATTCATATGAAAACTTGCATAAAGATAACATATTGGCAATGTGAATAAAACAACTGATTCCTCTTCTATAATTCGACATGGCTCATAACATGGTATTCAAGCAATTTATTTAATTCAACATGGTAAGATTCACAAGAGTACTTGGTCATAGTTAGCTAATATAATTAGTCCACAGATTGGAAATCATACATATATGGAGTAATCAACAAAATCGTAAAATAATCTCTATCAGTTTTCAGGAAAAACAAAACATGGGATAACCACACGGCCGTATGGAGAAATCCATATAGCTGTATGGATTAAGGGTTAAGCCACACGGCCGAATGATAATTTCATACGGCCGTGTGGAAGGCTCAAGGAATCCACACGGCCATATAGATTAAGGCTGCTCAGGTCTAGTGGGACACATAGCCGTATGGTCTGTTCACACTGTCGTGTGGGTTTCTTTTGGTGGCTCTGTGGGAGTTTTGGGACATTACACGGTCATATGATCTTTCTTACGGCCGTGTGGGGTCAATTAATATGGGAAGGCCCACACGGCCGTATAGTGGTTGCCATACAGTCGTGTGGATGGGGAAATGTCCAAGGGAAAGAGAGGGTCGATACATGACCGTATGGAAATTTCAATACGACCGTACTAATCTTCAATCAGCTAAGGTACTCGATTGCGTCTAAATCGACGCATTCGATATAAAAGGGGAGGGTCGACACGACCGTATAAAAGCTTGACATGGCCGTGTGGACTTAAAATCCTAGATATGGTCGTGTGTACTGATCGTATGACTCTACTGTTAATCCTACGTTCACCATACGACCAATATTACGACCATGGGGTTGTCGATTTCGACAGAAACGATGACGTAAATTGCGAAACTAAACTCGATCCTAGATAGCTAAGTCAAGATCATACCTCTGTAAGTCCGCCACTAGGTCTGGGGCCCTTCTTCTCCGTGTAGACCCTCTGAAAGCTTAGCCCACCCTCTTCTTCTTCTCCAGCGAATTAATCGAAGTAGGGTTTTGAAAAATGGTTGTGTGGAATGAGATTGAGGAACGGCGACGAACGCTGGGGTAATTATGTGTGCGACAGGGAGAGCTGGGAGAGAGAATTCTTCACCAATTTTTTTTCTTCCCCTTATGATCATTCCCTAAACCTCATCATTCTCCCAAAATTCTCTTTGATTGCCACCTTGCAAAAATTAGGTGGGGTTTAACCTTGTAACGACACCTCTGCCCATGAGGTGTTTCATTAGGAAATTTTAGGATTTGTTGTTGTTTTTATTTTGAATTTAATAGAAATACATATACTAATACCTTGTATACTACATTATACAAGTGTATACACATAAACATTTCAATTAATAATTTAAAAAAGGTGTTATGAAATTTCTGAAAATAATTTTAAATTCACAAAAAAAAGAAATATATACAAGCCTCCATAAATTGATATGCGTATTTATATACCTAGAAATTTTTTATTAATACCCGTATATAAAATTTGGGGCCATTACAAATATAGTCTCTTGGAAAAGAGCGTGTGGCACTTAGAAAAGTGTGAGTTGTATTTGGTTGCCATTGAAAAGGCTTTGACAGTGGAAAATCCACAAGACTCTGGAAAGAGTTTGGGGCTGGAATAGGCGTTGCCAAACTTGGATATATCGATGTGTTTGCATTTGCATTTTATCTTTGTGATTTGCTTATTATCTTGCCATTTATAATTCTGCATTTGCAAGAATTTCATAATTAGCGTTAAAATTGCCATTACGCTATTCATCCCCCCTAAAGTGTGTTTCTTAATATTGCAGGGAGATCCTACATAAGATTTTGGTGGTAGTGGTGATTGTCTGATGAATGTGTCAGTGGTGATGCTCTAACGGTGTTGACAATGATGGTGGCTGATGTTATAGTATGCATGTGGATCCGAACGACTCATTTTCACAGTTATATGCATAAGTGTGTCTTGGAAAACTTTCTTCCACATATTACATGTGTATGTGAATCTGAATGGCTTCCTTCCACCTACCTTAATTTCATATATTTTATATTATCTCACTCAAATTCAAATTAGAGCGTTGAAGGAGTCGAAGTCGGTGCCCCCCGCTCGAGTTCAACTCGCTAACACTATTAGCTGTTATGGTGCGTGCAAATCAGCATGATGACTTAATGTAGGTGGAAGAAAGTCATTTATATCCACTTACGCATGTGACATGTGGAAGAAAGTTATCCAAGACATACTTACATAGGTAACCATGGAAAGAAGTCATTCAGGCCTCTTACATACTACAACATCAATGACGGTTCAGCAAGTGATAGTGGCAGTGTAGGTGTGAATCGATGGTGGCAATAGCAGTTCAACAGGTTAAGACAATGTTGGTGTTGACAACAGCACCGTTGGCAACTCAACTGGTGGAAGTGAATGCAAACACAAAGATAGTGGCGATGAAAAGATGGCGGTTCAATATATTGAGATATAGCCGAAATAATTAGGTTTTACTATGTTGTTGGCGATGGTGGTAGCTGACGCACCCGAAACCTACACCTAGATTCCATCCGGCGGTGTCACGATCGCCAGGCGTGGTATGGCCCCTAGGTGTCAATTCCGGGCTCTATCCGCAAGCGGACGGTGTCAAATTATAGTATAAAAGATATCAAATCCCACAGGGACGGTGATATTGTAATTGAGTTCTCATCTTACTTCTATATCTCGAAGTGAGATAGCTATCAGGTTGAGAGAATTGGTTTTGGTATTGTTGTTGTTTTAATAATAAAAAGGACTATGGCATTAGGGATCACCACTAAGACTGTCGGGGATCAACGTTGGAATAGAATCCTTACGTTGCATTAGGGTTAGGGGATTAATCTCCCAATTCGTACCACTCTCGTGGATCAGAATTGCGAGGTATTTCGATGGCTCTCGTTGACGCAATAGCGGTATCCGTCAACGTAGTGGTATAGTTCGTCGGTGGATCCCCTCAAGGCACGAGCCGGGCATGGTTACAAGCCTTGGTTGGATCCACCAATTTCCCTATTCGAATCCGAGGGATACCCTTTAAGCACATCAATTTTACAGACCGTGGGCATGAATTCAGTACGGATTATCCCGGGGATTCGGTATGATCGACCAAAATACTTCCCTAAATTCCCAATTTAACCTAGGGATTCAGATCTACATCTCCCCCTAGGGTCTTAGGGTTAGCCCATCAACCCTAGAAAAGAATACTCACTCATGACGTTATCGATGAAAAAAAATGCAATTTTTAGGGAAGGAAACGTCATCGTAAATTGATAGAAAATAGATCGAGAAACTTACAACGAGTAATAGATCTCAAAGAAGAACCAAGATTCCAAGAACGCGAGAATAGAAAATAAATTTCCAAATAAAATCGATCCAATAATCTTCGACAATTTAATCTAAAATTAACAAGTTTTCTCCTAATCTCCTCTCCAAAAATTCTATTCAAAAACTAGAAAATGAATCGCCCCAAATGCTGTCGCAGCAGCCCATACTTCACTCCTCCCAGCGCGCAACAGCCAGTCGAAAAATACTTCCGAAAATGGCCTTCAGCATCGTCGACCGAGTAGGTGACTCGGTCGAGCAGTATGTTGCTCGGTGTGTTGCTCGAGCCGAGCAGCTGTACTGCTCGACCAAGCACGACAGTAAATTGCGTTCCTCCAAATCTTCACTCTGTCTGCTCGGTCCGAGTCAGCTCTGCTCGATCCGTGCAGACAGCTGACTTGGGCGCCAAAGGAACTGCCCGGGCCGTACAAGAGGCTGCTTCAGCTTTGAAAGTTGGCGGTGCTCAACTGAGCACCATGTGTGCTTGGTCCGAGCAATCTATGTATCAACCGCATCTTCTCCAATTGCATCTGCTCGACCGAGCAGCTGCTCTGCTTGGTCGAGTCGCTTGGGAAACATTTTCCTAAAGCTGCTAAAGCTTCTCCTCTCCTCTGCTCTCTCCTCTACTCCTCCCATGGCTTCCAAAACTCGGCGAACTTCTGTAGAGCTTCGCCAACGAGCTCACGGGCGTGTCAGATGTGTCCATACCCAGATAGGGTCCCAGATCGCTCCAAAATCCCTGAAAATTCATGAAACACTACGAAACTCAAATATAACGTTAGAAACACGATATCGTAGGAAAATATGGGATTTGGATGTGAAAATGGCATGGAATGTGATGTCATGATGATATGAAAAAGATGTAAAATATGAACACATCAAATTCCCCCAAGCTTACCTCTTACTCATCCTCGAGGAAGACGAATAATCGGTACGCCGGGAGAAAAACAAAAAGAAATAAAAAAGTAAAAATAAGAATAAAGGGGAATGGAAGTGGATGGGGGGTGCTAAGGTTGTTCGCTCAGATCTCATGCCTAAGCAGTATGTCACGATGCTCCGAATAGTAAAAATACATGCTAATGGTACTTTCAAGTTTTGCAGATCATACATCTAGCATGCAATACAGACAAAAGATAGGGGTCTACTGAAATAACGCAATCAACTCATATAAATCTCATGCAGTCCATAGTGTTTAGTATAAAAAGAGTTGGCAATGCACTTTTCAATCACAGATACACATGAAGCATATAGAAATCACACAGCATGCAATAGAGAATAGAAAGAATCATGCTATTTAATTATTCATTTCGAGTCATGGAAAATCTCCAAAAACTAAAGTGTTTTGTAAAGTTTAAGTAATCAAATTCCCCGTTATGCACCGTCTCCACTCTAATGTCACACTCACTCATGTGATCAGTTGGTTCACCCTCCCAAGCTTAGCTTGAGGCATCGCGTCTAGGAATAGGATATGGAATATTTTGTCTTTTTTCCAGTATATGTGATAGCTTTTAATGAAAGTATAAAAACGATTCTATTCATTTATTTTCTTTCTTTTTTTTCTTCTTTTCTTTTTCACATATATATATACTTTTTTTTTCTTTTTTTTGTTTTCTTCTTCTTTTTTTTCTTTTTTTTCATTTCATTTAGAAGCTATACTTTTCTCATTTGGGATTTTTGGTAAGTGGGATGCGGTAAAGGTAGCTGCATGGGTGAAACCAACTGATATGTAGAGAACTATAGAGATACGTGGATGAGGAAAATAATGGATCTCTCGGTTCACTCATAAGAGGTGCACAACGGTTTGATAAAATAATACTCTAACTAAACTCATAAATAGCATGGATATTTTCATTCATCTAGATGAACACTGAAAAAGCATGCAGTAATGGGCATAATGATATCAAGCATGCAAAACAGAAGTGAATAAGATATAAAGCAGATGCTCCAAGTGTTCTAGTGATGCGTGAACCTAGGTGCATTACCCAACATAGCGCGTACTAGATACTATTTCATGCATTTGATTTTCAATTTATTTCAGGCATTAAATCAGATAGATCGGCAAAAGAATATGCACGCATATAGAAAGTAAAACTGAAATTACCCTAATAGCATGTCATCAGATAATAAGCATCGTGAGTAACTACTAAGGCTACGAGAAGTATCATCATGCGAAACATCCTTAGCATAAAAAGAAAAAGGGAGGAGAAAATAGAAAAATGAAGAAAAGGGATGCATGCATGGCAAAAAAAAACAGAAAACGTGATGCAGAATGAGAAAAAAGATAAAGTAGTGGAAAAAGGGTGGAAAAGTGAACTAAAAAGCAGAAAAGGGGAAGGAAAATATAAAAGAAAAATAAAGAGGTGCACTCATCCCCCAAGCTAAACCCATCAGTGTCTTCACTGCTGAGAAAACGCTCGTAGGCAGGAGATGATGCTAAATAGGGTGGGTGGGTGGGGGGATATAAAATAAAAACAACTGTGCAAAAAGAAGTGAAAACATGACATGATGCAATGATGAAGGAAAATGATGCATGTGTGGGTCCTCCTCCAAGCTATTTGAAATCAGGGCCCCGAACAGATAGATGGGCACAATAAAATATGAGGGAGGCAAAAACAGATATGGACAACATCAATCAGAGGCGCCACCCTTCGGGGTGGTGATGGGTCCCTCTGCTGTAGACCAGGAGATGTGGGAGGATCAGGGTGGAACTCAGCAGTGGTGGTGAAAGGGGCATCTGAAAATAAAACTATTGCAGAAGTGGGGTCTACTGTGACGACCGTCTCAGATGAGGAAGAAATAGTCCCTGCAGAAGCCTCGGAATGTGGAGCACTGAGTGGTGTGTGGGTGGTCACAGTGGCTGGCCTGGGTGGTGGGGCGTGTGCTAGGATCACGGGTGGAGGATCACGTGTCAGGAGAAGGTCTATGATGGATGCCAGGTCCGCCTCGACTCTATCGTGATGTGTTGTCATCAAGCGTACGAAGTCCTCGAAATCCCGCCGTAGGCGAGAAGTCGACTCCTCCAATGCCATCAGACGACCGTCTGTGGTATGGGAGTCGAGGAGAAGGCGAGAAGTGTGGCCGAGATACACCACTCTCGTAAAATGGCCCCGTGAAGAGGATACAAGATGCCTCTGGTGAAAAGTGGGAGAGGGTTGTTGAATATTGGACTCCCCGGATTTGGTTTTGATGATGAGCAAACATAAATAATCCATGAACTAACAATTTGTGAGCGCAGTTTTGGAGATCGTCGCCAAATTCACGAGAACATTCAAAGCGACATCTCAACACTTCCCAAAGCTCGTATTCATGTCTAAAGCTTCGTTGAAGCTCTTGCGCCGTTTTGGAAGTTATGAAGAATCAATCGAAGCTCTCAAAGACCGTTTATTAAGGTTTTATTTATAGTCTTTTAGCTTCGATATATAGAATGTTAAGCCTTGAGTATATCTTACGTTTCTATCTTCATTTCGCTCATTTCGTAGCTCTAGGATCCTTGCACAAGTTCATTCTAACTTCCTCGAAGCATCGCGCTTCGATTCGGACTTTATTGTGCATGTTAGTTGGTACAAGAACAAGTACTGACCGACTAGATGGTGATCTAGTCAGTCGGCAACTCCTCTTGGACCGACTAGTTTGATTCCTTAAGTTCTTGGACTTTACTGTTTACAGTTAGTCGGTCTACGTTGACTCACCGACCGACTAGTTTGTGAACTAGTCGGTCAGTGATGCTTCTTTGACCGACTAGTTGTGACTTACTGTTCATGCTTAATTTCTCCTAAGCTACTGTTTATCGTTAGTCGGTCTAAGAACGTTTGGTGACCGACTAGTTGACAATCTAGTCGGTCAACTTTTGTTCTTGGACCGACTAAGTCAACTTGTGTTCAGACTGTTTCATTTTGCCTCTTAGTCGGTCTACGTTCACTGACTGACCGACTAGTTGTGAAACTAGTCGGTCAGACAGTCTTCTTGGACCGACTAGATTTCTTGGTCTGAAATTCTCTTTCTTCTCAGTTCCTCTCTTAGTCGGTCCATGCTGTTTGACTGACCGACTAGTTGATGAACTAGTCGGTCAGTGATTGTTCTTTGACCGACTAATTCTCACAGATTTCTATCCGTTGGAGAATGACCTAACTTGTTTTTATGGGACCCTATAAATACAAACCTAGGTCATTTTTCTATCTAGGTAAGAGCTTCCATTCAGAGATTCATTGAGATCAAAAGAGATAGCCTTTCTCACTCAAATCTAAAGCTCTCTTCCTCACAAGAAACACATTCTCTCTCATTTCTAGATCTAGAATCCATCTAGAGAGAAGCTTGTTCTTGGTGAGCTCTTCAAGCTATCGCTTGATCCAAGTCTCCAAATCATCCCTAGGCACCGTTTGCTGGTCATTTCCTTGGTGCTAGGTCTTGGTGACTTCATCTTCCTCAAATCCTTCATTTCACCATTTGGGTAAGAAAAACTCAAGGTATAGGATTTTGTGGTAAGATTGTTTATTTCATATTAAACTCTTTAATATTGCTTTGTGATTCTCTCGGTTGTGAGAGAAGGTTGTGATCCCGGGTTGTGGGATTCACGTTTGCTATTGCATGTATGATTTGATCTTGTGAAGGTTTTTCACAAGATATTCATAGTGGAAATCTTGAGTTAGGGTTTCTAACTCAAGTATCCGGAGGGGATCCGGGTGGTTGGGACGTAGGATCACCGGGAACAAGTCGGGGAGACTTGGGTGGATCCGAACCCATTAACATCATTTGTTTGCATTGTTAATTTTGTTGTTGTCATTCAATTTAAGCTTCCGCAAATTGATTTGGTAGTTGTTTGCAATTTAATTTGGAATTATACTCCTTATTATTTTAAAGTACTATTCACCCCCCCTCTAGTACTTGTGCAGTAGCTGGTAGAGCATTACATTTGGTATCAGATCCAGATACTTAGCTATGTCTGCCAACGACAACAAGACCGTGCCTCCACCTTCCAACTATGACACCTTCAGGAACCGTGAAGGAGCGTCATCGGTGATGGAAGGACATTCCTCTACAAGGCCTCCATTCTTCAACGGAACCAACTATGGGTATTGGAAATGCCGGATGGAAACCTTCCTCCGGAGTGCATCCTTATGGAGGACTACAATGAAGGAATACATCGAACCCAAAGAAGAAGACTTTGAGAAATGGACTACCGCGGAGGTCGCCGCGGAGGTAAGCAATGCCAAGGCAATGAACGCCTTGCAATGCGCTTTGGAGCCCGAGGATTTCAATAAGATATGCACATGTAAGAGTGCATATCAAATTTGGAACTCCCTCCTCATACTTCATGAAGGGACGAGTAGGGTAAGAGACTCTAAACTCGTAGTCGTAAACAAAGATTACGAAATGTTTCATATGCAACAGGGCGAGAAGATGAAAGAATATTACGCTCGCTTTGTTGACATAATAAACGAGTTAGAGGCCCTCGGCAAGTCCTACACTCAAAAGGAGAAGTGCTCAAAGATTATTGAAGGACTTCCCTCTTCTTGGGAAAAACGTACCTTCGCCATCGAGGAAGGTAATGACATGAACAAATATACCGTAGTTCAACTAATGGGTACTTTGATGTCATACGAGGTACGCAAAGATAGCAAGGTGAAGTTACAAGAAAAGATGAATTCATATTTGAACCTAGATGCGCCTAAGAAAAAGGCGATTGCATTCAAGGCGGCTTCATCCACCTCTACCGATGATGAGGACTCGGAAGAAGAAATGGACATGGAATCCATTGCACTCATGGCAAAGAAGTTCAATCGCTTCTTCCGAAAGGGTAACTTCAAACAAAAATCTAAGTTTACTTCTACTAACGCCTCTCCACCTTTGTGCTTTAAATGCAATAAGCCAGGACACATCAAAGCGGATTGTCCTCAAAACAAGCAAAAGGAGAAGTGGAAGGCGCCAAAGTTCGACAAGTCAAAGAAGTACAAAAAGGGGTACAAAAAGGGACTTGTCGGAGCAACATTCACCGACTCCGAGGATTCCTCAAGCGGAGAGTCGGATGATGAGAAAGTGGAGCAAGCGCACATGTGCTTCATGGCAAGAGAGGAGCATGATCAAGGATCCTCCTCTTCCGATGATA
The DNA here is from genome assembly GCA_030789695.1 of Scilla litardierei. Lineage (NCBI taxonomy): Eukaryota > Viridiplantae > Streptophyta > Magnoliopsida > Asparagales > Asparagaceae > Scilla > Scilla litardierei. The sequence continues at coordinate 754,977,134 of CM061142.1, read as the reverse complement.
GCAACGACGAAGGCGATGAGGTAATGATGGATGATCTTAGGGATGCTAACTCTCATTTATGGTCTAAATACACTAAGTTAGTAAATAGATACACTAAAGTAAAAGATGACCTAGCTAGCATTCAAACCTCGCCTAAGACTATCATCACCAACAACGACACCGTTGTTGAAGAGTTAAGAAATGAGATTATTAATCTCAAATCTAAACTTGAACATGTTAGCATCGAGGATCCGGAAGAACATAGGATAGCGGATTTAACTTCTCAAAACTCGACTTTGAGTATTGAGAACGAGAATCTTAAATCTCGTGTTTTTGTGCTCACATCGCAAGTATCCAATTTGGATACTTCTATGCGTTCTCTCAAAGAGAAATATGAGAACACATTGGGCCGAATTAACAAATTCAACAAAGGTAAGGACCATTTGGATAAAATCCTAAGTGACTTACTTCCGGCCAATCACCACATTGGTTTGGGGTATACGATGGGATGTCCATCCAAAGCGGCCACTACTTTTGTTAGGCCAACTTCCGATGACTCTACGAGTGGTAGCAAACACTCTATTGGTAGTTTATCTACCAATGGTGCTTCCACCTCGTCCACACCCTCTTTTGGAAAGAAACCCACTTCGGGTGGACCTCCAAAGAAGGGGCATGCTTATATGTACACCAATACCATGCCACGTAGGAACACACGTCCTACTCCACCATCTCACACATATGATGATTTTTATGCAACACATTCTCGGGCACGTGCACACCATGTGAGACACCCTCACGCACGTGTTCCCACACATGCATATGTTCACCCACCGCATCATATGAATAATTCTCGTCGTGCACCATTCCATCATGTCCCGTATGCCTATCCACAACATGCATCACGTAGAAATCAACGTCGCATGCATGCACCCAATAGGATGAGGGCTCCCAAAATCTTCACTATTTGGAGCCCGAAGGACACAAGCATGGATGAAAAACAAGTATATATGAATGCTTATTTTTCGAATGTTGTGCATAGTAGGAATTATGTGGGGAAGTCTAAGTCCAATTAGACTTGGCTTCCAAAGGTCTAACTTTTGAGGACCCAATGACCTTGGGTACCATGATATGAAAGTTTCTATCTTTAGGTACTCAAGGAAAAGAAAAAGAAGAGGAGCAACAAATTTAAATTTAGCTCCAAAGGGAATTGGATACTCGATAGCGGGTGTTCAAAACACATGACGGGTGACGCTCAATTGCTCTCCGGAGTGGTTCCCATTGCAAATGGAAATCACGTCGTATTTGGAGGCAACGAGAGCGGAACCATCGTCGGTGTTGGTAAAGTGGGTAACCCTTCTAAACCCTTAATTAGTGATGTTTATCTAGTTGATGGTTTAAATCATAATCTTATTTCAATAAGCCAACTTTGTGACAAAGGTTACAAAGTTAGTTTTGCGAAAGGATTGTGTCATATTTCAAATGATAATAATAAATTATTATTTTCCGGCACACGTCATAAAGATATTTATATTTTGGATCTTCCTAAGTCATATGAACAATGTCTCGTTGCCAACACAAGTGAACAACACTTATGGCATCGACGCTTTGGACATGTGAACTTTGGAACACTTTATAAGCTTTCGAAATTAAATTCCATTAAAGGTTTTCCGAAGCTCGTTTTTGAAAAGAAAAGTTTTTGTGATTCTTGTCAACGTGGCAAGCTTCCTAAATCTTCATTTAAACCTAAGAAAAGCATTTCTATGAAACGGCCACTAGAGCTATTACATCTAGATTTATTTGGGCCAACTAGAGTTGCTTCCTTAGGAAATGCAAGGTATGGACTAGTCATCGTTGATGATTATTCAAGATTTACATGGGTATTTTTCTTATGTAATAAAAATGAAGCTTTTGAAAACTTCACAATATTTGTGAAGAAAGTACAAAATCTCATCGGAACCACCATTGTCACTATTCGTAGTGATCATGGTGGTGAATTTGAGAATGAGTCTTTCTCAAATTTTTGTGATGATCTTGGAATTACTCACACGTTTTCTTTCCCTCGCGCACCTCCTCAAAATGGTGTTGTTGAGAGGAAGAATAGAACGCTTGTGGAGTGTGCTCGCACTATGCTCGAAGATAGTCAACTTGGTTATCAATTTTGGGCGGAAGCGGTACACACCGCTTGTTATATGTTTAATAGAATACTTTTGAGGCCCGGCACCAAACAAACTTGCTATGAATTGTTGTTTGGTAGATTGCCTCAAGTTAAACATTTTCATGTTTTCGGCGTAAAATGTTTTATTAAAAACACATATGATAATTTGGACAAGTTTGATCCGAGATCGGATGAGGGGATATTTGTTGGGTATTCCTCACGTAGCAAAGCCTACCGGATATACAACAAAAGATCCTCTACGATCGAGGAATCACTTCATGTCTCGTTTAATGAGAATTTTACTACTTCTAGAATTTCAAATGATAATGATTCTATGGATGTTTTATGTGATTCGTTTAAAAATTCTAAGTCTATTGATTCAATTGATTCTATTGAGACTAACCCGACTAATGAAGTTGTTGAGAATGTGCCTAGTGATCAAGGTATTCCCAAGCGGCTTCATAACGTTCGCGACCATCCCCATGAGCAAGTCATTGGCAATATTCATGATAGTGTCAAGACGAGATCTCAAGTCCACCACTTCGCCAATAGTGCCTTTGTCTCATCAATAGAGCCAAAGAATATAGTTGAAGCTTGCGAAGATAGTGCTTGGATCCTTGCCATGGAGGAGGAACTCATTCAATTCGAGAGGAATGAGGTATGGGAGCTTGTTCCTTTGCCATCGAAGAACCACACCGTCATAGGGACAAAGTGGATCTTCAAGAACAAATCCGACGAAAATCAAGTCGTCATCCGGAACAAAGCTCGGTTAGTTGCTCAAGGCTATCGCCAAGAGGAAGGTATCGATTTCGAAGAATCCTTCGCTCCGGTAGCTAGATTAGAATCAATTAGACTTTTATTGTCATATGCATGCCATAAAAATTTTAAGTTATTTCAAATGGATGTTAAAAGTGCATTTTTAAACGGAGATGTCGTTGAGGAAGTTTACGTTTCTCAACCTCCGGGCTTCATAAATGAAAAATTTCCAAATCATGTTTTTAAACTAAAGAAAGCTCTTTATGGTTTGAGACAATCTCCTCGAGCTTGGTATGATCGCCTAAAGAATTTTCTTTTGGATTTGAATTTTAAAATGGGCGAAGCCGATTCTACACTTTTTGTTAAGCATGCGAATAATGATATTTTATTAGTTCAAATTTATGTTGATGATATCATTTTCGGTGCTACTAACTTCACTCTTTGCGAAGAGTTTTCTAATGTTATGAAGGAACAATTTGAGATGAGCCACATGGGCGAACTCAAATATTTCTTAGGTCTCCAAATTCGCCAAATGAACGATGCAATCTTCATCCACCAAACGAAATATACGGTGGAGTTGCTTAAGCGATTTGGAATGGAAAGTGCTTCCGGGAAAAAGACTCCAATGAGAGCGACTACGCATCTCGACAAGGATACGGGCAGTAAGGATGTAGACATTCGTTTATATCGAGGTATGATAGGTAGTTTACTTTATCTTACCGCAAGTAGGCCCGATATTATGTTTGTCGTATGCATTTGTGCTCGTTATCAGTCTCTACCTAAGGAGTCTCACTTAGTAGCGGTAAAGCGTATTTTCCGTTATCTAAGTTACACTTTAGATTTTGGATTACTTTATCCGAAATCTAGCACGTATGAGTTAGTCTCATACAGTGATGCCGATTATGCGGGATGCAAATCCGACAGGAAAAGTACTAGTGGCACTTGCCATTTTCTAGGAAATTCTCTTGTCTCTTGGTTTTCCAAGAAGCAAAATTCCGTATCACTTTCAACCACCGAGGCGGAATATATTGTCGCCGGTGCCGCTTGTGCCCAGGTTCTTTGGATGAGACACACTTTGAAGGATTTTGGTATTCACTGTGATACTAGCCCTATCATGGAGGATAACCAAAGTGCTATCTGTCTTTCAAAGAATCCGGTGCACCATTCCCGATCAAAACACATAGATGTCCGACACCACTTTTTAGATGATCATGTTGCTAAAAAGGACATCATTTTAGTGTACGTTGAAACCCAAAAGCAAATCGCCGATATTTTCACGAAACCCCTAAAGGAGGACTCCTTTGTGCGGTTGCGTCGAGAATTGGGGATTATGGGTGAATCCGAGATATAGGATTCATATTTCATTCAATTATCTTGCATGCTATTATATTTTGCGATATTTCATTCATGCTAGATTTATTGAATTTTTGGGAATTTTATGTGATATGTTTGAATTTATGATCGAATTCATATTTCAATGTCGTATTTAAGATTTCGACGTTTTATGGGGTAATTTAGATGACTAATGAGAGTGTTAAGATGTTTCATCCAAGTGGTTTGTGAAGGGAAATCAATTATCAATTTTTGGACTCTTCTAGTCGGTTTCAGTTCATTTGTCAACCGACTAGATGCTCATCTAGTCGGTCAGCAAATGAACTCAGACCGACTAGATCAAGCTTTCATCTAACTCTTTTCATTTTCTCTTTTTAGTCGGTCACAGTACATTTACCGACCGACTAGATTGAAAACTAGTCGGTCAGGGAGTATACTGCGACCGACTAAATCTTGCCCTAAAATTCACTGTTTGCCTCTGTTTCGACTTAGTCGGTTCAAGCTCATTGACCGACCGACTAGATCGTAATCTAGTCGGTCAGTGCTTGAACTGTGACCGACTAAGTATGTTAGGGCAGTTGTGTCTTTTCCAGATCTCGACAGACTTAATCTCTTTTCAGTCGACTAAAAATCATTTTAGTCGGTCTCTTTCACAACTCAAGCCCGATAACTCCCAAACCCCCTCCAAGCCTCTTCAACTTCCCGTCGACTCCGGCCATCTCTTCGGCCATCCCCGCCGTCCGCCGCCGTCGCCTCCTCCTCCTAGGTATCTCCCTCCTCCTCCTAGGTCGATTCCTACTCTAAGGTTTGATTTAGATCTCTCTCTAGCTTCTAGGGTTTCGGATTTCTAGAAGTGTGTTAGGGTTTGATTGTGTGTGCTTCAAGGGTTTGATCTCTAGGGTTTGTGTTGCACATAGTTTCAGTTGCTTGTGCTCGTCGTGCCACGACCATGGCAAAGACGAGGATTTCCATCGCCTCTTCTGGGGCTTCTCCTATGTCCGTAGGGCCTTCCGACCCTAGGAATCCACCTAAGCCTAAACGTCGTGCCAAATCAACCCAAGCCTCTCCGTCTTCGCCTCCTCTGAAGAAGCAGAGGAAAGCGACCGTCAAACCCCGTAAATCTAAGTCCAAGAAGGCCATACTCCACTCTCCTGCCACTCCACCCGATTCCGACACTGAATTTATCCCTGAGGATGAGCCTAGCCCTAGGGAACCCACTCCTCCACTTCGTCCTAGGACTCGCCAGCCAAAGGGAAAGGGCCCAATGCCAGCGGGGGGTGTTGACATATCGTTGTGTCGCGACGACCCTTTGTGTCTCGCGGCCTACAACCGTATTGAACACTGCCCGATGCTATTGGAGCACTACATCCAGTTTTCTGATTTCCTTGGCTTAGCTGACCTACTCTCCTATAGTGGTCTCCTTGATTATCTCCGATACGACCCCAAGGCCAATCCTAAACCATATCCTCGCCTTGTGAAATTGTTCTATGCCAATTGTATTCGGGGCCTGTACGATGCCAGCCACTCCATTGAGACTACTGTCTTGGGAACTCCTATAGTTCTCACGGCAGAAATCTTGGGGGAGATTCTTGGTTGTTCGTCGTCCGGTCTCCTTCCTTCGGACATTTCCGTCGATGATATTTCCTCCTTGGATCAGTCAGTTCTTTCAGATATCTTCCAGGTTATCCCCTCCGCATTCATTGGTGTTCCTTCGAAATCTTTCAAGCCGAATGCGTGGGTCCTTAACCTGATCTTGAAGTCATGTCTTCTCCCTAAGTATGGATCATCTTCACTTCCATCCCAGCCGTTCTTGAAATTGATCTACGCTCTTTTCTTGGGATGCGAGATTAATTGGGCTCGCGTGATACTCGATAAGATGGACTCTTTCGAGTGTATACGCAAGACCAATAAATCTGCGCATATTCCATACCCTTGTTTGTTGACCCTTGTGTTTCGTCATTTCCGAGTCCCTCTCCCTTCTGACGATGAGCGTCCCTTGGGTACTCCTCTGAACGCGACGGTCGTTAAGAAATCTCTAGCGGCACTTCGTCACGTGCAGAGGTCTACCGCATCTGCTTCCCAGGCTTCTCCGTCAGCTGCTGCAGCCCCCTCTCGTCCTGCTACATTAGATGATGTCGTACGCCTTCTTCGTCGGCACGAGTCGCGTTTGGCTCGTACCGAGGAGGTCGTCTGCCGTATGGCTCAGATGATGGGGATTGATCTTCCTCCTTCAGTTTCTGAGGTCGAGGAGATGGACGATGAGGAGATTGACGAGCTTGTCACTTCCTTGGCTCGTGGCGATGAGGCCACGGCCACTGCTGCTGCTGCTGCTACCACATCTTCTTCTCCTGGAGATGGCACCACTTCCGGTGCTCCAGAGCCTTCTGCTTCAGCACTTCAGACTTCTGAGCCTCCTGCTGACCCTGCTGCCGAGCCTGCTGATATTCCTGTTGACACATCTGCCGTCGAGCCCGTCGTTGACGTCTCGACTCCTGCCCCGACGATTCCATCTGTTGAGACGCCTCTTCTCCCTGCAGGGCCTGAGTCCACTCCATCGACTGGACCCACGGACTCTGCAGATCCAGCCTCTCCCTCGTGATCGTTGTTCCGAGGACTCTCCACTACGCTTTGGATGATATATCTTAGTGAGAGTATTTTGGGTTAGGATAGAGTATGAGGGTTATGATGTTTTGATGTATTTTGGATGATGTCGATGATGATGTTATATTTTGATGTCGATGATGATGTTATACTTTGATGTCGATGATGATGTTGTATTTATTTTGATGTGGATGATGATGATGTATTTCTTTTTGATGGGTATGTTGCATTTGATGTATCGATATCTTTTTGGATGTACTCATGATGTTATCATTTATATATATACATCGTCGTTCTCTTTATCTTAATTCGTCGTGCACATTTACTATTCGTTCAATGCATATGATGTGTGAATTCGTCGCTCGACGCATGCAAACTTGGTTAAATAGATTTAAATTCTATAATTGTATAGAATTGTTTTCCATGCACAAATTTAACCAAGAATATTGAATATTGAAGAGTATGTTTCTTTATTCAATTAATGAATAATTATTTGGTATTTTTTATGATTTTGATTATCGCTTTTTGATAATGGACAATTTTGGCACACCTTGTTTTTGATTTTATCGCTTTTCCTTTGGTGTCAAATAGTTCCATCGTCATTGTCTACGACTCCCGATGTTGGATTTTCCATTTCCTAGTTGTTGTCGTTGTATGCCCCCAATTTTTGGGATAATGCCAAAGGGGGAGAGATAATGATAATAAATAGCGCAAATGAAAAGTTAACTCATTTTCCAAGAATCTAGTTTGATATGTTAGATTCAAGGGGAGTTAAGATACATATTTGGAAAATTGATTCTCTTTATTTATCTTACTCATCTGATTGATGCAATTCATATATATTCATTTTGGAATTAACGTGTCATCAATGCAGGGGGAGTAAGTATTTTACATTTGAATCATTATTTTTTATTATTATTTATATTGGTTTGTCATCACCAAAAAGGGGGAGAATGTTGAATATTGGACTCCCCGGATTTGGTTTTGATGATGAGCAAACATAAATAATCCATGAACTAACAATTTGTGAGCGCAGTTTTGGAGATCGTCGCCAAATTCACGAGAACATTCAAAGTGACATCTCAACACTTCCCAAAGCTCGTATTCATGTCTAAAGCTTCGTTGAAGCTCTTGCGCCGTTTTGGAAGTTATGAAGAATCAATCGAAGCTCTCAAAGACCGTTTATTAAGGTTTTATTTATAGTCTTTTAGCTTCGATATATAGAATGTTAAGCCTTGAGTATATCTTACGTTTCTATCTTCATTTCGCTCATTTCGTAGCTCTAGGATCCTTGCACAAGTTCATTCTAACTTCCTCGAAGCATCGCGCTTCGATTCGGACTTTATTGTGCATGTTAGTTGGTACAAGAACAAGTACTGACCGACTAGATGGTGATCTAGTCGGTCGGCAACTCCTCTTGACCGACTAGTTTGATTCCTTAAGTTCTTGGATTTTACTGTTTACAGTTAGTCGGTCTACGTTGACTCACCGACCGACTAGTTTGTGAACTAGTCGGTCAGTGATGCTTCTTTGACTGACTAGTTGTGACTTACTGTTCATGCTTAATTTCTCCTAAGCTACTGTTTATCGTTAGTCGGTCTAAGAACGTTTGGTGACCGACTAGTTGACAATCTAGTCGGTCAACTTTTGTTCTTGGACCGACTAAGTCAACTTGTGTTCAGACTATTTCATTTTGCCTCTTAGTCGGTCTACGTTCACTGACTGACCGACTAGTTGTGAAACTAGTCGGTCAGACAGTCTTCTTGGACCGACTAGATTTCTTGGTCTGAAATTCTCTTTCTTCTCAGTTCCTCTCTTAGTCGGTCCATGCTGTTTGACTGACCGACTAGTTGATGAACTAGTCGGTCAGTGATTGTTCTTTGACCGACTAATTCTCACAGATTTCTATCCGTTGGAGAATGACCTAACTTGTTTTTATGGGACCCTATAAATACAAACCTAGGTCATTTTTCTATCTAGGTAAGAGCTTCCATTCAGAGATTCATTGAGATCAAAAGAGATAGCCTTTCTCACTCAAATCTAAAGCTCTCTTCCTCACAAGAAACCCATTCTCTCTCATTTCTAGATCTAGAATCCATCTAGAGAGAAGCTTGTTCTTGGTGAGCTCTTCAAGCTATCGCTTGATCCAAGTCTCCAAATCATCCCTAGGCACCGTTTGCTGGTCATTTCCTTGGTGCTAGGTCTTGGTGACTTCATCTTCCTCAAATCCTTCATTTCACCATTTGGGTAAGAAAAACTCAAGGTATAGGATTTTGTGGTAAGATTGTTTATTTCATATTAAACTCTTTAATATTGCTTTGTGATTCTCTCGGTTGTGAGAGAAGGTTGTGATCCCGGGTTGTGGGATTCACGTTTGCTATTGCATGTATGATTTGATCTTGTGAAGGTTTTTCACAAGATATTCATAGTGGAAATCTTGAGTTAGGGTTTCTAACTCAAGTATCCGGAGGGGATCCGGGTGGTTGGGACGTAGGATCACCGGGAACAAGTCGGGGAGACTTGGGTGGATCCGAACCCATTAACATCATTTGTTTGCATTGTTAATTTTGTTGTTGTCATTCAATTTAAGCTTCCGCAAATTGATTTGGTAGTTGTTTGCAATTTAATTTGGAATTATACTCCTTATTATTTTAAAGTACTATTCACCCCCCCTAGTACTTGTGCAGTAGCTGGTAGGGCATTACAAGGGTGAGCTCGACAGGATCTCGGCGTAGGAGATGTGTGGCACAGTGCGGTTCAGATCAGAAGTGACGATGGTGGATACAGAGTCAATCGTGGAAAGAGCAGTCGCCGACACAGTAGTGTGGACAGACGTCGCGACACTCTCTGTAAGAATAGCGGATACATGCGACGAAGATGCGCCAGTGAGTAGAATATGCGATCCTAAAGAAATAGGCAGTGAAGCTATCAGGTCCCTGAGAGGTGGAAGGGTGGGGGCGGGGTCGTGCTCTGGAAAGTTAAGATCTGTAAGATCAGGAGCAGACTGAATGTCGGTGCCCTCCGACACGGGTACGGTGGGGACAGAGGTCTGAGTCTCGGGGCAAGAAGTGGAGACAATCCCGGAGGACTTGACGGTGGTGGAAGCGGTGGATACAGATGTGGTAGAAGAAACGGCTCCCGGGGGTGGTGGGTGTACTAGGGGTGCTGGAAGGCCGGCGACCAGGGCTGCTATGTCATGCTCCTCGTACTCGGGGGAGCCGGGCACCTGGTCATCGGCGTGTGCCTTGACGGGAGCACCAGGGGGCTCGAGCACATGGAGCGCAGGGAGTGTGTAGACCTGGTCGATCATCCAGCTGAGCTGGATGGGAGCTATGTGGCTGAGGTGAGGGACAGGGAGTACCATGTGTGGAGTGTGGTGGGTGCCGACAAGGTAGGTCCAGTGATGGGCCCCATACTGCCTGATGAATGCATATGCTCAAGTACACCTAGAGTCAAGCATGTGGGGCCAGCAGGGGTCACTAGATCATCAGGAAGGTCTAAGCCGAGCATTCGTGCAAAAATCATGAAAAAGCCGCCGCAACAAATATCTGTCGCGTGGTAAGTGCGGATGGTGTGAATAAGACGATGACACAGCCAGTGGACTGTGTCAGAGAGTACGAAGGGACGGAGGGAGCCATCGGTGTGGAAGCGCAAGGGTCGGGTCATCCCCATAAGATGGAACAGCTCGGGAAGGGACATGGTCCTGACCTCTGGCCTACAAAAGAGGGTGGTGGCGAGGTGCCACTGAGCGTAGCGAAGGCAGGGGTGCACAATGCACGATGCCTTTGCCCGGCTAGGGCGGTAGTGGTCAAGACCCGAAATGCACTGCCAGAAGGGCGCGACATAAACGTGCTAAGGTCGTAATCAGGAGAGAAGGTTGCTCGGGGGTCTGGGATGGCGGGGAAGTGGAAGTGTGCCCGGATCATCTCATATATGATTGTGCAGTCTTGATCCAACAGGCAGAAAGTGATGCCATCGCACTTTGGTGTGCAGGCGATTGAGCTCAGGGCCTCCAGCGTGAGGTGTGTGTAGGTGGGGGTGTGGACACCAAGGAAACGATCGAAGCCGGTCGCACAGTATAGGTGATGGACTCCCTGAAGGAGTCCAAGTGAACGGTGGATGGGGACATCGATGAAAAGGGTCGGGACGAGACGACGCTGCGAGAGCCTGACGAAGCGCTTGCGGTGGTCATTGTCCCGAAACGTGATACCAAACGTCCGCACACGGGGCGGAAGAGCGGCGCTAGTGGCGGGAGGTGCGGAGGGGATGATGGCTGAGGTGGTGATAGGTGCAGAGGTGATGGGTGTAGTAGTGGTGGGAATAGGGGCAGTGGTGGTGGGGATAGATGCGGTAGTGGTGGGGATGGTAGTGGTAGTGATAGGAGCGGTAGTGGTAGTGGTGAGGCGGGGGCGACGTGTGGCTCGGGAAGAAGAGGCGCCAGACGATGGCCTCTTCCCACAAATGGGAGGGGTGGTGGCTCCTCGCATGCGGACCATCGTGGTGATGGAAATATGATGCGTCGGAATAAAAATAAGTAAAGGAAAGAGTGTACCGACTGTGAGAGCGCTGCGAAGATCTCCCCCAAGCTAATCCAGGTAGTGGGTGCTGACGTAAGCAAACGGTACCTGAAATATAAACAATAAAAACGTCAGAATAAGATATGAAAAATAGGGAACTGCTAAACTTGGGGTTGCTCGACTGAGCAGTTGTACTGTTCGATCCGAGCAATGATGCTCGGGTGGGAAGTTCTTGACCGAGCACTAGTGTGCTCGGTCAGCGGGCCGAGTAATCGCAGCCGTGCCCTAGGGCAGCAGCGATCAGGCGGTTGGGGGGGCTTTGTGTGATGCGATGAGAGAGGGGATATGTGAAGGGGGATGGGGGCTGAGGCGTCGGGGGGGCTTTGGGGTGGGTGGACGGGCGGCGCCGTCGGTGGCGGTGGCACCGTCGACGACCGTCGTCGATTGGGAAAGAGGAAGGGGGAAGGAGAGATGGGGCAGAGAGAGAGAGGGTGATTGACCGGAGGTGGAGCATCGGACGAGTGGCGCAGGTGGCGGTGCGGGCGGAGGACGGCGACGGTGAGGGGGAATGAGTATGGGGTGAGGGAGAGCTCGGACAGTAGATTAGGCTTAGGGTAAAAAATTTTAGCGTAAAATTTAAAAAGTGAAACGAGTTGGGTTAAAAACCCAACTCGTTTGGGAGTGGGGCCCATGCAACAGATAGGATAAATTGACTCGATCGAGCAGAGAAACTGCTCGATCGAGTCGGACACGAAAAAATAAACAGATAAAACTCCCTTATATGCTCGACCGAGCAGTATGCTGCTCGGGTGAACAGATCATCACTCGGACCGAGCAGGGTATGCTCGGGCCACACAGACAGAACATCATTTTCTCCACATCTTCAAGAGCCTGTCATACTCGACCGAGTAGTATGTTGCTCAGGTCGAGTCACTGTTTGCTCGGACCGAGCAAATGCTGCTCGGGCCATGTAGACAGAGTGATGATTTTGTTCTTTCTCCTCATCCCTGCGCTGCTCGGTCGAGTCACCTGTGTCTTCTTTTTGCTCATTTTTCTTTCGTTTTCTCTTCAAATCGGTTGCTCTCCTGCAGCTTTCTTCCGTTTAAAATGTCGGTTTGCATGCTCCCTCATGTTCAACCTGTACAGAGGAAGAACTCATTAAATTTTTATGGTTTTATAGTTTTACGGGAAATAAACAACGTTTTTGTTGGGTTTTCTAAAATTGGTAGAATAGGAACAAAAAAATTGAAAAAGATAGTCCAAGATACAAGAGATTGGGTTGCGTCCTAATAAGTGCTCGTTTTGAGCCATGAGCTCGACTCCCTTTGATGCATCAATTCTCGTTTGATGCGCGTGAAATTCACGTGTCGTTCTTACCGATGACGCAATCCGGTGGTACTTGGTATTCGTCCACTTCAAGCTTCTCCTTTGCGAAGCCTATGGCATCTGGTTCTTCATGACTCGGGGAATGATTCAAAAACTCTTCATCCAACACTCGGATGTAGGCGGCAACCGCTTTGTGGTAGGTTGGGTCGCCGTTGTCGTCAATTCCTATTCTCATTGGGTTATTCATGACCCGCTCAGAAGAAAAATCTCATATAACTTCATCTTCCAGGAGCTCCAAGTAGCTAGCTCCTTCATCACGAGCATGTTCCCTCATCGGCTTCTGCAGCCTGAATTCAGCTTCGATGTTGCCCACGTTCAGCAAGAGAATCCCTTCTCAGACATCAATCAGGACACCAGCCGTTGCCATGAAGGGGCGGCCAAGTATAAGCTGGGAGCTTCCTCCCTCGGGCATGTTCATAATGACGAAGTCAACATGAACACATAACCCAGGGGGTATTTGGAGAATAATATCTCTGGCTATGCCCACTGGGTAAGTGATCAAATGGTCTGTAAGCTGGATGGACATATTCGTCGGCTCTAGTTCACTCTCAGTCAGCAATCTCTCAGATATAGAGAGGGGCATCAAACTGATGCTCGTCCCTAGATCAATCAAAGCTCGGCTGTTGGGCATCCCTCCGATGGAGCATGGAACGGTGAAGCTCCCCGGATCCGGTAGCTTCCAGGGGAGATGATTCTTTATGACAGTGTTGGAGTCCTCCATGAGCTTTATTTCTTCAGGTTTCCTCTTCATCGTGATCAGATCCTCTAAAAACTTGGCATATATGGGGATCTCCGTGATAGCATCCATGAACGGGATATTTAATTGGATTCCCTTCAGCAACTCCGTAAATTTGGAGTATTTTTTCTCCATCTTAGCCAAAGCTAGCCTCTGTGGATATGGAGGGGGTGGTCGGCTAGCTTTGCTCTTTGCGGCATCAACAAGAGGGGGGCATTGTAGTAGGTGTGATGGATGGTGGGTCTGCTTTCTCCTCATCATTTGTATGCTCTTCAGTAGCCTCTTCTCTATCACCGTCAACAACGGCTTCTTCAGCAATGACTCTCTCTTTGTTCACAACCGGGACCATGACGGGGTCAGTTACCCGTCCTCCATGTGTGGTGACAGAAACCACAGCATTCGCTTGGGCCCTTGGGTTTGTCTCTGGTTGCGAGGGCAACCTCCCTTAGTTATTCAAAAGCTGGGACATCTGGCCCCTCAGTTCATCTAGTGAAGTATTTATGCTCTTGAACTGGGTGGAAGTGTCTTGGTTGAACCGGGTTTGACCGCTCATAAAGGTCTCCAATGTGGCCTCCAGATTTGACCGAGGCGGATTTGGCGCATAGCCCTGCTGAGGCGGCCGGTTGAATTTATAACCTGGAGGTCGATAAGGCCCAGCTGGCCTAAACATGCTCTGTTGCTGACTCTGCTGCTGCCCATGTTGTTGCTGAGGAGGGGGTGGCGGTCTCTGAAATTGTGGAGGTTGCAGCCCTCCACTTGGATTCCCATAAGAGAATCCCAGATGATTTCGAGCAGCCGTGTGTTGTCATTGGTTCTGTCCCTCTCCTTGGACGTACTGCACAGATTCAGATAATTCGGCACCATCGCAATGTGCTTCACCAGGAATGTAGCCCTGCTCTGCATAATCCTCTGCAGGATGATAAGTAGACGAGCTGGTGGATGCGGGGATGGAATCCAAGCGTTGTTCAATTCTGGCCACTTGTTTGCATAAGGTCTCGATGTGAGAGTCCAAATGGCTAGCAGCTTCGACCTCAGGAATCCGGGTCACAATGGTTCGTTCTTCATCCATTGCTGATTGTTGGCCGCCATATGCTCTAGCAAGTCTATGGCCTCCTCAGAGGATTTGTCAAGTAAGGCACCTTGCGCAGCAGCATCTATTATCATCTTGGTGCTGGACTGCAGCCGGTTGTAAAAACTCTGCACCAAGTCCCAAGGCTGGATCCCGTGATAAGGACATTGATGTTGGAGGTCCTTGAACCTCTCACATGCCTCATAAAGCGACTCTTGTGGGAGCTGCTTGAAGTTCGAGATGGCCCCCGAATTTGCAATGTCTTCGAGGGTGGATAGAATTTATCCACGAAGGCAAGTGCCAGCTTCTCCCATGTGGTGAAATGGTTGGGAGGATGGGCCCGTAGCCAGTACGAGGCATTATCCCTCAGAGTGAACGAGAAAAGCCGCAGCTTGACAGCATCATCACTCACATCCTTAGCCTTGAAAGTATCACACTTTGCAAGGAAAGTATCGATGTGGTGGTTGGGGTTCTCGTAAGGATGCCCGTGAAAGGGATCCTGTTGCATCAAATTTATGAGCCTCATTTTCAGCTCGAAGCTCGCCGCCGCCAGTTGCGGTCTAAGGATAGATGAGTTGTTTCCAAATGTAGGCTTCATATGGTCCCTGATGGACCCGGTGCGAGGAGGAGGAGTATTATTTTCTGCCATCTGGGCAGAGGGAGATTGGTGTCTGCTTGAGGCCCTCAAAGCCCTTGCAGTTTTCTCGAACTCGGTATCGAACAATAACTCTTGATTAAATGCCCCGAAGCGAGTGTTCATGCACCAAAACAACTCAGACAGATACCATTAGTCACACGGTGATAAACAAAAGAATAAAAATGGCGGAGAGATAAGGGCAGTGTTCTAAAATCGGCCTGGGTGGCCGCCTAGGCGGCGCCTAGGCGCTAGGCGGCCAGTAAACGCCCCGATTATGGCCTGGGCGGTCAATCTGGGCGTTTTTGGGATTAATCGGCCGCCTAAGCGTTCTGGGTGGTGTCTGAGCGGTCTGGGCGGTTCCTGGGCGGTTCCTAGTCGGTTTCTGGGCGGTTTCTGGGCGTTTTTGGTAAATGGCTTAATTGCACAAGAGTATCTTTTAAATTTTATTTTGTTGCACACAAATACTCTAAAGTAGGTAAACTAGATTTGATTTAGTATGTATTAAATAATTGATGTATTTTAAATAATATATATATTTATATTTATATATAAACATAAATATATTATATAAAAATAAATAAAATAATTAAAAACTACAAATCCGCCTAGGCCGATTAATCCCTGATTAATCCCCAATTAATGCTCTGGGCGCTGGGCGCTAGCAATCCGAACGCCTAGCGCCTCGCGTTTTTTACAACCTTGGATAAGGGATGATTAGAGTTGCTAGCAAACTTCTCAAAGTAAAAGTAAACTGAGATAACACTATTGCCGTCCCCAGCAACGGCGCCAAAAACTTGACGCGCCCGAAACCTACACCTAGATTCCACCCGGCGGTGTCACAATCGCCAGGCGTGGTATGGCCCCTAGGTGTCAATTCCGGGCTCTATCCGCAAGCGGACGGTGTCAAATTATAGTATAAAAGATATCGAATCACATAGGGACGGTGACAGTGTAATTGAGTTCTCAGCTTACTTATATATCTCGAAGTGAGATAGTTATCGGGTTGAGAGAATTGGTTTTGGTATTGTTGTTGTTTTAATAATAAAAAGGACTAGGGCATTAGGGATCACCACTAAGACTGTCGGGGATCAACGTTGGAATAGAATCCTTACGTTGCATTAGGGTTAGGGGATTAATCTCCCAATTTGTACCACTCTCGTGGATCAGAATTGCGAGGTATTTCGATGGCTCTCGTTGACGCAATAGCGGTAGCCGTCAATGTAGTGGTATAGTTCATCGGTGGATCCCCTCAAGGCACGAGCCGGGCATGGTTACGAGCCTTGGTTAGATCCACCAATTTCCCTATTCGAATCCGAGGGATACCCTTTAAGCACATCAATTTTACAGACCGTGGGCATGATCTCAATACTGATTATCCCGGGGATTCGGTATGATCGACCGAAATACTTTCCTAAATTCCCAATTTAACCTAGTGATTCAGATCTACATCTCCCCCTAGGATCTTAGGGTTAGCCCATCAACCCTAGAAAAGACTACTCACTCATGACGTTATTGACGAATAAAAACACAATTTTTAGGGAAGAAAACGTCATCGCAAATTGATAGAAAATAGATCGAGAAACTTACAGCAAGTAATAGATCTCAAAGAAGAACCAAGATTTCAAGAACGCGAGAATAGCAAATAAATTTCCAAATAAAATCGATACAATAATCTTCGACAATTTAATCTAAAATTAACAAGTTTTCTCCTAATCTCCTCTCCAAAAATTCTATTCAAAAACTAGAAAATGAATCGCCCCAAACGCTGTCGCAGCAGCCCACACTTCACTCCTCCCAGCGCGCAGTAGCCGGCCGAAAAATACTTCCAAAAATGGCCTTCAGCATCGTCGACCGAGTAAGTGACTCGGTCGAGCAGTATGTTGCTCGGTGGGTTGCTCGGGCCGAGCTGCTGTACTGCTCGACCGAGCATGACAGTAAATTGCGTTCCTCCAAAATCTTCACTCTGTCTGCTCGGTCCGAGTCAGCTCTGCTCGTTCCATGCAGACAGCTGACTCGGGCGCCAAAGGAACTGCTCGGGCCGTGCAAGAGGCTGCTTCAGCTTCGAAAGTTGGCGCTGCTCGACCGAGCACCATGAGTGCTCGGTCCGAGCAATCTGCATATCAGCCGCATCTTCTCCAATTGCATATGCTCGACCGAGCAGCTGCTCTGCTCGGTCGAGTCGCCTGGGAAACATTTTCCTGAAGCTGCTGAAGCTTCTCCTCTCCTCTGCTCTCTCGTCCACCCCTCCCATGGCTCCCAAAACTCAGCGAACTCCTGTAGAGCATCGCCAACGAGCTCACGGGCGTGTCAGATGTGTCCATACCCAGATAGGGTCCCAAATCGCTCCGAAATCCCTGAAAATTCATGAAATACTACGAAACTCGAATATAACGTTAGAAACGCGATATCATAGGAAAATATGGGATTTGGATGCAAAAATGGTATGGAATACGATGTCATGATGATATGAAAAAGATGTAAGATATGGACACATCAGTAGCTAGGCAAGCGGGGAAGGCCATGGCAGCAACAATTATGGTTGTTCAACTAGTGGGGATATTGGTAGCAGCCACAACAAATGTGGTTATTCGGAAGACATGGTAGTGATGACGATCGCAGAGACGGTGGCAACATCGATGATGATTTGGTAGTGACGGTAACATTAGCAATTCATCAAGTGCAGATGGTGGTGGCCTTACTGTGCCAATGACATTGGTGGTATGCTGATGATGGTAGCGACGATGGTGGAGGAGTAAGTTTGACGAGTGTAGATGGTAGACGACCTAGCATGATGGTGGCAGCTTGACAAGTTGAGGTGGTGGAGGTGGCATTGGCAATGATAGCAACGTTTAGCCGGGGGAGATGATGCTAGAAGTTTTTGTGACGATTGAGATGGTAATAGTTTGACATGTGGAAACGACATCAATAGCAATGACTGTGATGTTTTGTCAAGTGGATATGGTGACATTGGCGATTTGGTGACAACAGTAGTAGCGTTATGTCGATGATGGTTGTTCAACAAAGGGAGATAACGGTGTCGATGGTCTGGCAATGACAACGTGGTTTGACAACATACGACAATGATAGCTAGTTGTTCGATAGGTGGAGATGGAGATGACAGTGATGGTGACAACAATAGTCTACGGAAATGACGACGATGACTACTATCTGGCACATGGAGATAGCTACGGTAACCTCAAGTATAGGCGGCAATAGAAATGGGTAAGATGATAGTGACCATAGTGACGGGTGCGATCATGGCCACAAATGATGAAGAAGAAAACCAAATGAGAATTCAAAACATGCGATTTTTGACAAATTTTTTTGGTTTTTAGTGAACTCTGTCCAGGAAGGAATAAAGAGTTCTCAATCCCTATTGAGAGAATAATATTCGCACGAAACATCAGAAAATGATTTTGACGGGAACTCGGCATTTTCAAAAAGAGATTAATGGAAAACACGTGACATCTGTGACATCTAATGAAAAATGATCGGGTACAATAACTTGACTCATTCATATTGATCAACAAGTACAATTCTTGCTTTTTTTTTCTCGACCAATGTTAATGCGTTACACAAGTACAACTGATCACAGGGCCCCATGCTTCAATTAATCTCTTCCAAAACATGACTTTAACGTGCCAAACATGAGAATTTACATGAAATTTTTGGATCCACTGCACACCAACGCGGCAAGGAGACGTTTGGATCCCGTTGGTCATTTGAGCTTGATTTCGACGCAGTTACCCCAGAAAAGTTCATACCAGTTGCTGTCGCTGTGGCGCACAATGTTCTTAATCGTATACGTTCAATCAGTCAAGCCCATGTGTGACATTACGAGTTTGGAATAATGATGGTTAAAGGTAGAGTAGGGAAAAAAGAAAAGTGATATGTACACCTCAGTCGTTGAGGTCTATGTAAGTTTTTTTGTCAAAATTGACAAAAAAAAAATCGAGAGCACATTCATGACTTGTGGATGTGACAATTTTGCCGCTTTTAGCAAAATAAATGACATACACCTCCCCTCAATACATCATGAATTTAGCATTTACCAAAATTAATCAGAAAGCAACAGGCCGTAGCTTGAACCTTATGGAATTATGGCCAGATAAACGCAAATTGTGTTAAAAATCAACCAGTCTGAATGAAAACAGTTGCAATCTCTCAGAAAATTTCACAGCAAATGCTATGCAATACCTTAATGTAATCAGTCTTGTATCTTATTTTAACAAAATGTAGAATGTAGACACAACCATGTACTAAATCAATAATTTACAACAGAGAATTTACTTGGATCCTATATATTTCTTTCAACAACATACAAACCACATATGCCAACGGCTGCACCAGTGCAAAATGTTGGGGGGGAAATGCCATTCCACGGCAAGTCAGACCAAGTAAGATGACATGAGATTCCAACTTATCTTCATGTGGGAAGGCATCGGCGCCACAAACCGGAGAACGCTGTGCTTCTCGGACGACCAGGGATTGCCCTCACTGTACCATTCGCCTGAGTTTCCGAGGAACTTTGAAATGTTGGGGATCACCGTCTCTCGACAATGGAGATGAAGCAAAGGGACTTTGGATAGAACACTGCCTTTCTGAACCTCCAACCCCTCTGGTCGTCTGAGCTTGTATGGTTCCCCCGAGGATGGTTCGTAGTCTACACGAGGCATTTGCTTCCATCTCTTGTGGACAAACCAGCCATACTTGTAGTCTCCAACAATTGGTGTGCCCAGTGCCTCCGCGCAATGAACTCGGAGCTGTGAGGAGGGAGTAGATCACATACGGTAATCATAGAAGTTCTAGGGTCTAATTTCCAAAATCTACCTTAAAACTAAACACTGATTTAATAATACTACCCGCATCTTTAGAAAATCATCAAAGCGCACCTTAACTATGTCGATTCGTCAAAACCCACTTACCAGCTTTTCATCAAAACCATCTTAAACTTTATCATTGTTCACCAAAAGTACATGGCTTTACAATTGTTCATAAAACCAACTTAAAGTTTTTAGTTTAATTCATTAAAACTACCTTATACTTTCCAACATTTTAGGATAATGTTTGTAAATTATAAAATTAAGGAGAGTTTTGGTGAATGTCTAAAGTTAAGGATATTATCATTAAATAAGTGAATAGCTTAGGGTAGTTTTTGTAAATTAAGCCAAGTTCAAGGTAACATATTAACTTTCTGCTAATGGATCTAGAGAGGTAGTTGCATGCGGTCGGGGTGATGAAGGAAACCCATGTATTTGGTACAGTAACAATAGAAGTTCAACAGCAGGAAACCGACAGAACAATCCATAACCAACAAGGATAGAGAAGGATAGAGAATGATATATGAATGTAATGTATTAACATTGTGTATGGATATAGTGGAAATCACATGTGTTAACTTCGCATTAGAAATTATCTTCCCATGTTTGGAGAATATTAACAAGAACATATGTTCATTTCTTGGTAAATACAGATATGAAATCACCTCCATTTGTCCAAGGACGATTGCAAATAAACATTTGAGATCTCCCTCCTACCGACATCCACAAGCACATAGGCAAATGCATATTCGTCCTTTCTTTTTCTACAACTTACATAGTGCCAAGGAAAAAGAGAAGGTTAACAACTAGCAAGATTTATACAGCTATCAATTGGTGACGTGGACGGTATGTTACTTGACACCTAAGGGGGTTTATTATCTAGATCTATTATTATCAGTTTACTCTTTCACCAACACCCGACACATTGAGAAATCGAAAAGGTACATGTCGCCAAAGCTTCAACATGAAAACATTTGAACTTGCTAAACATTATAGTAAGCAATGCATAGAAAGGGAAAAGACATTGAAACAAATGAGAAGAAAACCAATAACATGTGGACTTGTAGTGGTTAACCTAGTTTCACATGCAAAGCAGAAGTCTGTGTATATATCAAATCAATTCTGAGACATTTAAAAATAATTTTGATTTGAGGTTTAACATATCCCATGTCGTAGTGGAAGTGGTAAAAGTAGAGCATCAGCCTTGCTAATGGAGTCTAAGAGATAAATAATCCCAGTTCACAGCAGAACCCATATTGGCAGAAATGATTGACGGCTCACAGTACCTGATGCTTCCTGCCAGTAAGTGGCCGCAGCTCAATCCATGAGCAACCATTGATTGTGGGTCCCATGACGCGGTATTCAGTTACAGCTTCTTGAGAGCCATCCATACCAGAATGATGAGCCATAATAACTCTTTCCATCTTTCCATCGTTCAGAAAAACCTGCGGTCAATTTTACAAAGAATCGGGAAATAGATCAAAAATCAAAAAACACTTGCTTGGATCAGTTTAAACCTATGTAGCATGGGCACTCCAATCATGAATCTGTTAGATCTGGACTTTTTATGTGTTTTGGGCCCATTAGGGGCGTTTTGGGAATTTTCTGATTTTAGGGGCGTTATGGTAAATCTGCATTTTTTGTAAGTTTTCTCTATTTAAGGCTAGGACCGGCTGGGAGGATGCTATGTTGAATTTGAGATTAAAAATGATAAATAGAGAAGAGTGTTCTTCGATCTAGGGAGGGTGCAGGCATCCTCTTTAATTGGCGTCTTGGGAGGGCGATCACCCCTATAATTGTGATCAATGTATCTTCTATTTCAGTTCTTATTGAATAAAAATCAGATCTTTTCTTGGTTCCTATCATTTTGGTATCAGAGCGACGATCTTGGCATACATGGAGGTGGCTACCACCAAAAAGATTGAAACTTTGGAGGAAAGATTCGATGGCGAAATTAAAGATATAAAAAAGTCTATGGAGGATCTCAGATCTGAGGTCAATGCGTCGATAAAAGGGCTTGAGGCGTGAATGGTTGAAAAATTTGAAACCTTCATGCAAATCATGATGCAACAATTCGCAGATCTAAAGGCGATAGCTTTGACAAAAAATTCAGATCTAGATGAAAATTCAGATCTAGGGCAAACGACGGCAACCTTGATGAAAAATTCAGATCTGGATGAAAATTCAGATCTAGGGCAAACGACGACAGACTTGGCGAAAAAGAAAGAGACGAAGAAAAGTTCAAATGATGCCATATATCTGACACGGAGGAAGGATCCGACAAAGCGGAAGAATATCCAACGGATCAAAAAAACCCTAACCGTCATGGGGTGTTCCACGACCCACTACAGGGTTCAGCAGTGGGTCTGCAGGGCCTGCAGGCCCCTACAAGGCCCCTGCAGTGGGCTTGCAGCCACTGCATGCTGGCTGCATGCCCCTGCAGGGCCTGCAGTGGGCCGCAGGCCCACTGCAAGGCCTGCAAGCCCTCTGCAGTCCTGTGCAGGGCCCATGCAGGCCCATCAGAGGCGTCTTGAGCCGTGGTCGGATGACCCGGGATCCCGGAACATGCGTAGAGCTCGTCGAGACTTCGATGACAGGGTTGGGCTTCTTCTGGGGCTTGAGGATGACGTAGAGAAGGTCTCGGGACTTCATGGGGCCTCGGTATGCGACAGAGAGGCGACGACGCAAAGTACTTCCAGCATACGAGGAATTTCAGACCAATTATGACGACAATCCAGGCTTTGGAGACAATGTTGATGACTATGCTCGGAGTGAGCATGATTGGGGAGGCAATGTCGACAGAGGCGACAACCCTAGGCGGGGCGATGTGAGATGCAGGGAGTTACGACACGACAATTATTACACTCTACTTGACTATCGACAGGCAGGATGACGAGTGGACCAGGAGCGGCTTGGAGCTGAAGGCAGAGTGAGAAAAATGAAAAGGCAGTTGTTTGATGGGGGTGATCCTTGTGGCTGGACCTATCGAGCTGAGAGATTCTATGCGAAGGCACGTCTGATGGAGATGCAAAACTGGAGATGGCTGGCGTCGGTTTCAAAGGAGAGGCACTCTCTTGGTTACAGTGGAGGGAACAGAGACATCATATACGTTCGTGAGAGGGGCTCAAGAACTGCTTGATGGAAAGATACAAATATCTCCAGGAAGGAAATTTACAGGAAGGAGATGGTTGCAGTGGCTTCACTTCTCGCAGTCCGTCGGCAAAAGGAGGACCTCGGCGACCCGCTTGGAGCAGCAGTATCCATGGACTTCATGCACCACCTTGAGGACAAAGTGGATTTTTTTTGGGGGGGAGTAATGTTAGATCTAGACTTTTTATGTGCTTTAAGCCCATTAGGGGCGATTTGAAAATTTTCTGATTTTAGTGGTGTTTTGGTAAATCTGCATTTTTCTGTAAGTTTTCTCTATTTAAGGTTAGGACCGGCTAGGAGGATGTTATGTTGAATTTGAAATTAAAATTGATAAATAGATAAGAGAGTTCTTCGATCTAGGGAGGGTGCGGACGTCCTCTTTAATTGTCGTCTTGGGAGGGCGATCGTCCCTATAATTGTGATCAAGGTATCTTCTATTTCAATTTTTATTTAATAAAAATCATATCATTTCTTGGTTTCTATCAGAATCCATGTCATGTCGGACTCGTGTGGGACATGCATATTAGACACGAGCCATATGTATTTATTTGACTCCATGGTATGTCGCATGTAGTGCCCCCATCGGCATGGATAGCGTAAAACCATAAGATTATGATTCACAGCTTATATTACATAGTCCATGCAACATAGTCTTTAATGGTGAAATAAAACTAAAACTTGTTTAAAACGCTATCAACACTATCTACAAAGTCAACAACATCATTACAGTTATAACTCCCATTCACACTCTGCTATTCTCTTAATTGACATCTCAATTATCATGGACTAACAAAACACCTTTTTATTTTCTAAAAAAACTGAAATTTAAATCACCTCACTTTAATGTCATTGTCCTCATTACCTAAATAACTTGATTATCCTCAATTTCCAATATTATCATCACTTCATTGTAAATCATCTGACAAATCAAAATTTTCAACTGTAATTATGTATATACAATCAATTTATTACACATGCATTTACACGTGCCCACAAATCTAGTTATCCTGAAAGTTCATTTTGTCTGTGCTGAGCAAATACATGAGCAAGAATAGTTTCAATTGTATGAAATAACAGTGATATGGCATGAAGAGCACACTTGAAGTTGTGCCTACTTAGACATTGTGAATGCAGCTAATATTGAAAAGAAAATTACAGAGGAGGTACCTTTGTTAGCGGAGCAGAAATAAGGCCTTGCTTTTCTTTGGGAGAGCCGATGACCAATGCCCAGTATCTTTGCATTGTGGCTTCGCAAGCATCGTTCCAGACCTAAGGACTTCGTTAGCATGGGAGCTATATTATTAAGAAAAAAGAGAGAAAAGCCCAATTTTCCTATGATTAGAAAAGCTTTTCATTAATACCTAGAAGATGACAACAATACAGCTTTAGAATTCTATTTACAAATCAACTTCAAGATCTGATAATAGAGAGAGTTTATGTAAATAGTTGACTACCAACTTGCAATGTTGTTTCGCAAGCATCATTCCAGACCTACAGACTTCATTATTACGGGAGCTACCTTATTAAGGAAAAGGAAAACCTGAAATTCCTACAATCAGCAATGTGTTTCATTAACACCTGGAAGATAACAACAGTACAGCTTCATAATTCTATTTACAATCAACTTTAAGATCTTATAACATAAAGATTTTCTTTGAATCATCCTCCAAATGAGCAAGAACAATACTTTCTGTAAACTTTAAGATTTTAATTACGCTTTTGTGGGTTCAGAAATCAAGAACTGAACACCAAAATTAAGCCTTCATTCCAATGTTTTGTTGTTATCTGAAATCAAAAACTGAAAATAATATAACAAAATTATTATTTCTAATTGAATTATATTATAATTAAAATGACTAACACACACACACACTAAAGATAATACCACCGAAACATCTTCGCATCACCAACTAAAGTATGTATGTACGTGATCCTCTTCATTATACACACAACATGTTGCACATCTTAACCATTAGTTCAAAAAACATGAAATCACATATAAAAGATTATGGCTAGTTCTTTATTTCCATTCTATTCATTTAATAATTAGTTTTGTCTCAGATTCCTCTTGGTATATTTGCATTTTAGTCACTGAAAGTACATAGCAGTCTACCTGAGAAGATGTCTTGGCAAGATTTATGTCACTAAATAACCAATGAAGGCGAGCAATGCTTTCTTTTCTTCGTCCCAATAATAGCAAGCCGCTGCTATCTCTATCGAGTCGATGTACCTGGCATAAAGACCATCAATGAGATCAATAAAACAGAATTATATGCTAATTCTCCCAACCCCTTCTTCATTTCAGCAAGCATTCTCTTTAGCATCATATACATATTCGTCAAAAGATTTAAAGAAAATTGGAACACTAATTCAGATATTGGCCAGAAATCCAAAATCATACTTCTGCTGGTAGCTAAAAATGCCTCTTTCATTTTGTTTCGAATTCTCTAACTATAAAAACTTGTAGGGCAGAATATACATATTTTGTATTGAGTAGAATTTGATCATGCCGCCTAAGGTTTAATAACTGAACCCAGAAAGAGGCTGACAACACAGACATACATGCAACAGCCTAATCATCAGTTGTGTATATCTGAAACTAGTGATTTACAGCCTAAAAGAGTAAACAGACAGAGCACAAATATCATTGATTATGTTAATATGTAAGAGCAGGAGGACCAATGTGTTAAGCGTGAATTATATTACAATTAGTAATTATAGTTTGAGTAGAAGCAAAAATCAGAATAAGAGTTGCAATCATAGTGTATTTAGCTATATAAATAGCACTGTTGCGGGGTGGAATTCGCGTACAATGAATTTGTATTACGGGGAACCAAGGGCACGGTGGTTAGGATGTGGTTTAGGTGATTTGGGTAGTTATGTGGGTAATGATGAGGTTGGATGCACCACGAAAACCGACCACTGGATCGATTCCACAAGGACTCCGCTCAGCGATCGCACTATCGGAGGTGGGAGCCTGGACGCGATCCGGGGAGACGAGCACACCTGCACAAGTAGCAGCTCGTCAGAAAGGCCGGGTTGGGGTCCAACCCTTAGCCTCTCTGATGCCTAAGTTAGTATTAGGGCTTAAAGCGGGGGCTAGGCACACAGGTCGGACTAAGAGTGAGTCGACCCTACGTGACGAGCTGTCGTGGAAGAACAAAGATATGAAAGACCTTTGCCATTGTGTGTGAATAATAAGGTTAGGAGTTAATTTGCCAACCCCTTTTCTCGATGGAGGTAAGGGTGTATTTATACCTGACAGGGGTGGTTGCGTGGATGACCGGACGTGCTGACTGGGAGTGCTGAGCTGGCCTATCTGTCAGCGGAAGCTTCGGACGAGGATGTCAGGATCTGGCGTGTCAGCCATGTTTTTGTCAGACGGCGCAACGGCCAGTGGTGCTTTTGTCAGGGTGTCAGAGCCGAAAGCACCAACGGTTAGGGGGTGCAGCATCCAGAGGGTGCCTTGTCAGGTTGTCGGGCGGCGGGAGTGTCAGTGGCGTCCTTGTACTAGGCTGTTTGGTCGAAGTGTGTTTGAGGGGCGAGGCTGCTCCCGATAGGCAATGGGCGATCTGGGCGTACGCCCTGCGAGCTGCGCCAGGCGAGCTCAAAGGGGAACGGAAGTGCACCCGGCAAAGACCGTGGCGAAGTGCGCCCTTCCCACCAATCGGGGCGGAGTGCGCCCTTCCCGCTAGTCGAGGCGTGGTGTGCCCCTCCCCTAGTAGAGGTGGACTTTAGGGTCGACGGGCGCCCAGCGGGCCAGGGGGGGCTCGTGAATGGCCTGCGAAGTTGGGGCGAGGAACGCACTGCCGCTGGCCTATGTAGATACCGTGGAGGAAAGGCGAGCTGACCGGTCATCCAGCGGGCTTGGACGGAAGGTCGGACTATCACGATCTTTAGGTCGTAACAATTTCCCTCGTCATTCGAGTTTGAAGTGGAAGCCCGACTCGGCTCGGATGACGCACCAACTCCCCTCCCCAAAAAAGGCGGTTTGGGTTTCGTTCCGTGCTCGGGTGCGACAGCAGTGGCCTCGGAGTTCCTGCCCTGCTGGCCATCATTACGATTTGAAAGGGCGGGAAAAAATCGAAGCGTCTCTGCTACTGAACATGTGACGTGTGGCGGAGGTGACTGCCACGCCAGTCGAGGCATCAGCGGGGCTCAGATGGGTGCCGCATGGCAGCGCATCAACGGTCGGGATGGCTTGCGGCTTGCTATAAGTACGGGAATGAGAGGATCAATCGAAAGTTTCTCCCGATTTCAACTTCCCTTCGCGCTTTTCGGCTTCCATTCATCGCTTGCCGACGTTGCTGCCGTTGCCCTTGTCGGAGACCCGCTTCCAGTCGTCTCCTTAGCTCGGCTACTCTACTAGGTAATTTCTTGATCTTCCAATCGATGGCTTCTTGTTTTGAGTTCGGAGGTGGTATCGGGCAGTAGAGGAAGAGTCGGTGGAAGAGGAAAGGTTGCAATGGATACGAAGGCCGCAGAGGCGGAGCATGTGGCAAACCGACGTGCTAAGGATGATTGCGGCCGTCAGGTGTAGGTCGGACAGGGTTGACGTTAGGGAGTTTCGGGTGCGGTTCGCCCGTCCGCCTTGTGAAGTGCGGCTCCCCAGGCCCAAGGAGAAGGTATGTTCGCCTGGTGACAACAAAGTTGGGGTTTATACTCGGTCCTTCGAGTTAGGGCTCTACTTCCCGATCAATTCTCAACTTCTCCATCTTTTGAACTTCCTGAAGCTGCCGATCTTCGCGTTGGCGCCCTGCTCCTTTGGTTTGCTGGTCGGATTCATTGTCCTGTGTCTCGCCAGCTCCTTGAGCCCGTCCCTGGCACTGTCCCAGCATTTCTTCGTATTGAGGAAGAGTGGGATGTACTACCGTGTCTATGCGAGGAGGGGACAGGAACTGATCGTCGGGGTGTCGGCCGATGCGGGGGAGTGGATGGAGAGTTTCGTCTTCGTCATGATGCCGGCCGACGTGGTGTTGATGTCGAACTGGGGGGTTTTAAACCCTTTAGTGAACGAGAAGGTGACATTGACGAGTGAAAATTTGGCGAATGCTCAAATTTTGGCGGAGCTACCCGTGGTGGACCGCCAACTGGCGAGCTTGACACAGGACGATCGGCTCGCCCAGGATTTTTGGCCACAAGGTACTTTGATTCTGGCGAGCTCTCACGTAGGCTTACCATGATCTCTCTTTTCTTTGCAGCTGAAGACGCGATGTTCTCGCGGGAGGAAGTGCTGAGAGAGGCCAGCGTGAGGGTCGCGAAGAAGACGATCCCTCTGGACAAGGGCAAGAGAGCGATGGACGAGGGAAGGCCAGCGAAGGCAGTAGCCCGAAAGCGAAGCGCCGAGGTCCCGGTTGTGGACGAGGCGGACAAGAGGCGACGGACGTCCGAATCAGATGCGCATCCCCCTCGAACTAGCAAGGTCGTACCGAAAGGTCCGTCCAACCAGGGAGGGGCCAGCATGGCCCCTGCGCGGACCCCGACCGCGGAGAAGCCCCGCAGGCCGCCTCCTGTCGAGAAGTGGCCTTACGGGATTCCTCTGTGTGAGATGGGAAGAAAGGCGCACCCGAGTTGCGAGTGAGCGCTCGCCCACTTCAAGTCGACAAGGGCTGCGATCGAGGCTCTTCCAAGTGAGGGTCTTCACCAGCTGACCTATCGGATAGGCTGTGAGGAGTCGGTGTTCGAGGATGCCGGAGTGGCGGCCCGTCTGGCAGAGTACTGCATGTTGCCGCGGGATCGCCAATCCCTGACCAATGTTGGCGCGGAGCGGTTGTGCGACTCCGCGATATGGCACGCTGTGCAAGTAGGTCGAACTCCTTATTCAGCCCTCGAAGTCCTCTTGCTCGTGTCTGATTGGGTAGGATTCTTTTGTAGGCGATGGCAGCAATGGTGGCCCTGCAGCGCCACACCCCGGTGGCCGTAACCAAATCTGCTCTCGATAGGACGAGGATCAAGCTTGATGAGGCGAGGGAAAAGCTGCAAGAAAAGGAGGCGAAGCTGGAGCGGGTCACGACGGCCCGTGACGTTCAGAAGGCGCGGGCTGAATACTTCGCGGCGAGGCAGGCCACGCTCGAGGTAGAACAGGACGCGCTCGTGCGTCGGCTTCGGGTGGAAGAGGGTAAGAGGGATGATATCCTGAAGAGGCACGCCGAGCATGCGGCCAGCAAAAAGCAGGTGATCGATACTCAGCAGTGTAAGATAGCTGAGCTGAGGCAGGCGATCGAGGTGGAGAAGATAGAGAAAGCGGTCCTGAAGAAGCGGCTGGAGGAGAAGGGGAAGGTCGACCAGGGCATGATGGACGCCGCTGTCCGCCACTATAAGGACGAGGAGCTCATCCCGTTGCTGGAAGAGACCAGGAAAGCGAGCTTCGAGGAGGGGCTGGAGAAGATGAAGGCCCGGCTGGCGAACTTGCATCCCTAGCTCAAGGCTGATTTCCCCAAACTTGACGTGCCGTTGGCAGGGGAAGGAGAGGAGGCGGGCGAGGGTGAAGCGACGTAGTCGAGGCGCTCTTAGTGTAGGAGAAATTTTGTACAGCCGGCTATTGGCCGAGCCTAAAGCATTGTATTCTCGACAAGTTGATTAAATGAAGTTTTTTGGTTTCACATACTTTTTGTTCTCCTTGGTTGTACGGGTGGTGTTCTTGCACGGGTATGAATGCCCCCAGCATTCTTCTGCCGGGGAGCGCTAAGCCGAAGGGAGTAGAATATTGAGACCCAGTATGTCCAACTCGCGTATGAGGGCGAGCTTCGGGCGGCTGGGGAGGTGGCTGGGATGGTGCGAGTTGAGGTGTTAAGCCTGGCTCGCTTATGGTCGGTGTAGCAGTTTGGCTTTGTCCGTTGGTTGCCTTGTTTCTCGGTCCGCACTAATGGTAGTGGGTACGGTACGTAGCCCCAGTGAGGAGAAAGGCGGGAGTTTTTCGAAAAACCCGCTTCGCGATCCGACGCCATCATTGCGAATCGGATGTGGGAGGAAATCGAAGCGCCTTGACCGGTCCGGGAGTGACGCGTGGCGGATGTGACTGTGGCCGTCACTCGAAGCGTCAGAGGGCGCGGATC
Source organism: Scilla litardierei (assembly GCA_030789695.1). Classification (NCBI taxonomy): domain Eukaryota; kingdom Viridiplantae; phylum Streptophyta; class Magnoliopsida; order Asparagales; family Asparagaceae; genus Scilla; species Scilla litardierei. The sequence continues at coordinate 754,946,941 of CM061142.1, read as the reverse complement.
GATGTGTCAAAAGGCGCGGATTGAAGCGTCAGCGTGCGTGGATTTCCGACGCGTGGCGGGGCGTCTACGGCCGTGATTGTTCAGAGGGTGTTATAAATAGGGCTGGGTGGAGGCGAGTGAGGGTTTCTCACTTTCGAATTTCCACGAATACTTGCGTTCGCCAGAGGTTGTACCGTTGCCACTGAAATTGCTGTCGGAGATCAAGCCATCGCCGCAGCGCCGTCGTCGTAGCCGGCTCAATCGTGCAGGTATTGACTCTTTTCTTTTTCGATGTCTTCGTCGACGTCTTCTATCCGTTTGCCGGTGCCGGAGAATGTGGATAAGAGGGTTTGGAGCCAGGTGGAGGTAGTAAGCTCCGCCGCGGATTCGGTGCAGAGAACGGAGGAGAGGTCATCCGAGAACCGGAGTTGGACTGCGGGCGGTGAGCAATCAGTGGGCTCGCCTCGGAAGTTCAAAGGGACCCGCGGAAGGGGAATGGGCCCATAGCTCGGGCGTCGAAGCCCGCCACCCCCGCCGTAGTCATAGTTGCCGAGGCTGGAGGAGTACCCGTCGAGATCTTGAGTATGGTGTCGGTGGTGAAGACATCCATCTCTGACCTCTGCGCGTATATCAGGCCGCCTTACTCAGTCCGTCTGCCCACCGCGTCGGAGAGGGTGTGCTTCGCGCGGGATTATGAGGTCGGGGTATACATAGCCTGCTTTCAGCAGGGGTTGCGCTTCCCCCTTCACCTTTCAGCGAAGAAGAGTCACCCCCTCATCCGAGGCTTGCCTGGCAAGATTAAAGGGTGGAGGGAGCAGTTCGTATTCGTCTCGACGCCGCCTGACTTGGCGCTGAGGTCGAACGAGGGCCGTGAGTACGGAATGCTAGCCGATAAGGAGATGATTGCTCGGTACATTTGGCCCGAAGGTAACGCGAGCTTAGTGGCTGTTGCACCTACTGCGCTCACTCTAATCGTTCTCCCTTCTGCAGGTCGAACAATGAGCGTATCGCTTGAAGAAATGAAGCGGAGGGCCGCGGAGCAGGCAGCCCAACAGATGAGGAAGGCCGACAAGAAGAGGCCGCGTGATGAGATGCCTGAGGGGGAGGAAACGACGAGGAAGGGGCATGCGTCCGGGGTGCCGAAGAGGAAGAAGTTGGCCGCGAGGCCGTCCGTCTCTGATCCTCGAACGGAGAGGGATACTCGTCATCCCGCGGAGGGGATCCCCCAAGGCGCCACCCCCTGCTATCGACCTCGCAGGCTGGGACGAAGGTCGTGCTGACCCCGGGGCGAGGGGACCCGAAACCCGTCGGCCGAGCCCGATGACTACCGCTGCTGTGGATCGGACTAAAGCCCCGACACCCCCTGGGAGCTCCGGTGGGTCGGGTCCAGTTAACCGGCCGTCGGGTGGGGACCGCTGGCCTTATGGTTGCCCGCGGTTCGCCTTGGAGAAGCCCGGCCACCCCAGCTGCGAAGCATCGCTTGCTGCCTTCACGTCCAAGAAGGACGTGATCGATGCTCTCCCTTGGGAGGCCCTACATTTGATGCCTTATCGGGTCGGGGCCGACGAGTCGATATTCGACGAGGCCGGGGTAGCCGCGAGGTTGGCCAAGAACTGCCAGCTGCCCCGCGACAAAGAGAGCTTGGCCGCCGTCGGACAGGAGCGGCTGTGTGGCTCTGCGGTGTGGCACTCCATGCAGGTAGGTGGGCCGGACTGGATTATGCGCCTCCCTTTCAAGGTATAGCCTGACCCGCTCCGTTTTGTCGTGCAGGCCATAGCCATGAGGTCGTCGCTAGGAGCCATGCGCCTGCCCAGACCAAAGCCGAGGCTGCCGTTGCTAGGAAGGCAGCCGAGCTTGCCAGGCTCCAGAAGGACGCCGAAGAGCAACTAGGGCAGGAGAGGGCCTAATGCGGCAAGCTAAGGACGGAGGTCCAACGGCTAGGGGCACTTCTGGCTGACCACGAGACGAAGTCCGCCGCTGCCGCGGCTCGCATCACGGAGCTGGAGGGCGCGTTGGAGCGGGAGAAAGCGCTGGTGGTCGACCTGAGGACGCATGTGGAGGCCGAAAAGGACGAGCTGGCCCGAAAAACCGAAGAATTTCGGGGCTACCAGGAGTCGACCGTCATCCCCACCCTTGCTGATATGATGCGCGAGGGGCTGGAGAAAGGCCGAGCCGAAGGCCTAGAGGAAGGCCGGGCTGAGAGTTGGGAGGCCTGCCTTAGCCGAATCAAAGAAAGGGCAGGGAGCCTCTATCCTCCGATCGAGGTGGATTTCGACCAGCTGGCGGCCTCCGACGAGGAGGGGGAAGTTGGCGACGGTGAAGGCAAGTTCGGCAACATTGAGGGCGACTCCCGGGGGCCGGCGCCAGGGATGGTGCCCCGAGCAGCGGCGACCAGCCGTAGTAGCCTAGTCCCCCCCCCCTTTTTTGTTTTGGTCGAGCGATGGGGTCGACCTGAGGGTGGCCTTGTTTTGTGAGGTCGGCCCCCGATTGTAACTGTAAAATTTTGATTGTTAAATAGACGGAAATTTTCGTTCTGGTGCCTGGTGTAGAGTGTGTAACCTGAGTATCAGTAAGAGATAGCAAATTGCGCTAGTGTGGGGTGAGCACATAGCTCGGCCCCCGCTCCTCTCCGGTTTGGGTGGCGGAGCTCCATAAGCTAGCCCCGGAATTCGATGGGGATCGTAAACAAGTTAGTTTTCACAGACAGAATTTAGCAACTTGCTTAGAAGGACATTTCCTTTGTTTTTACAATACGTTAACAGGGATGACAGTGGTTAAGTAAGTGTGACGCTTTCCGTGGGGCGGGCTACCGGGCTGTTCCACGCTGTTGTAAACTGCATCAGGATGAGCAAACTCCTGTTTTAGGCGTGGCCTTCCTTCTCTGCCAGCACCCGTTGCGTCCTCTTTCACCTCCTCGATGATGGTGTGTTGCTTGACCTCTTCTGCGAGTTTCCGACTCGAAGGGAAACCCTGAGAGAGGAGGAGCAAGAGGCGTCATGGTGGCGTAGCCCCCACGGGAGACCGATGAGTGGAAGGCGGGCCATTGGAGGGCGGAGGGGACCCGTTGCTCGGGGACGGGGCGCCCAGTGGGGTGATTTAGCATGGCGACGCCCCAACCGGTGATTTGGAGCCTCGCCGTGCGGGCGGCGACGCCTTCCCCGGTGGAGTTCGTCGCGGAGTGGGCGCTGGAAGGGATGAGCGGTCCGCTGTAAGTCCCCTAGGTCCCCTGCTGCAAGTTGTCCAAGGGAAGTCGAGGAGTGGAAGGCGGGTCGTCCTGTGTGTAAGAGGAATAACCCGTCGGCGATCCGTATGTAAGAGGAATAACTCGTCGGGAAGGCATGGTCCATTGTCGACCGGGGGCCTGTCCAACGATCGGGTCCAAGGGGGATTCCTCTTGAGAAGGTGGAAGTATCTAAAGGCAAATCGATCCTAACGCCCTGGGTTTGCGAGAGATCGAATATGGGGGCATCGCGCCCCCTTTCAACCTCCCTAGGAGGCAGACTAAGGCTTATTCGCTCTCACATTCCTCTCCCTCTCCCTCCTAAAGGGGAACGGTGGGAGTATTTATAGAGGGTGAGGGTAGGTAGATGATGATAGGCTGATATGATGAGCTGGCGCTGTGAGCTGGCTTGCCAGGGTCAGGTCATTCGAACCCGCTTTCGCCAGGGGGTGTCAGGCGTAAAGCGTCAGACCTGCACTCCTCAGGGGACACGTCGTCATTAATGGCGGGCCTTCCGAGTGTCCTTTTGTAATGACAAGTTGCATCAGGGGCATACTTTATCGGGACCGTGAGTTGACCGGAGGTTTTAGCCCTGCGCGAGGCCTGCCCCTAGTCCGGGTGCCCTTGTCCTTTTCCTCCTAGTCCGGGAGCTTGAGGGGGGGCGAGCGTGTAACTCGGCCCGTGCTCCTCTCCGGTTTGGGTGGTGAGGACGGATCCTGCCCCGGAGTCTCTAAGAGTGCGGGTATTGGGCCGTCGCCTCGCCGCAGCCTCTATAGTCGGACGGGTATTGGGCCGTCGCCTACCCCGCGTTGGCCATTCCGGTTTGGGTGGCGAGGACGGATTCTGCCCTGAAGTCGTCATTTAGGGGGGAGTGAGCCGTAGCTCGGCCCATGTCCTTTTTCTTCAGTTTGGCTGGCGAAGCTCCGTAAGCTTGCCCCGGAGTCTTTGAGAGGGCGAGTATTGGGCAGTCGCCTCCCCGCAGCCTCTATAATCGGACGGATATTGGGCCGTCGCCTACCCCGCATTGGCCATTCCGGTTTGGGTGGCGAGGACGGATCCTGCCCAAGAGTCTTCATTTGAGTGGGGGGGAGGGAGCCGTAGCTCAGTCCATACCCTTTTTCTCCAGTTTGGGTTGCGAAGCTCCGTAAGCTTGCCCCGGAGTCTTTGAGAGGGCGGGTATTGGGCCGCCGCCTCCCCGCAGCCTCTATAGTCTGACGGATATTAGGTCGTCGCCTACCCCGCGTTGGCCATTCCGGTTTGGGTGGCGAGGACGGATCCTGCCCCGGAGTCTTCATTTGAGGGGGGGAGGGAGCCGTAGCTCGGCCCATGCCCCTTTTCTCCAGTTTGGGTGGTGAAGCTCCTTAAGCTTGCCCCGGAGTCTTTGAGAGGACGGGTATTGGGCCATCGCCTCCCGCAGCCTCTATAGTCGGACGGGTATTGGGCCGTCGCCTACCCCGCGTTGGCCATTCCGGTTTGGGTGGCGAGGACGGATCCTGCCCCGGAGTCTTCATTTGAGAGGGGAGGGAGTCGTAGCTCGGCACATGCCCTTTTTCTCTAGTTTGGGTGGCGAATCTCCGTAAGCTTGCCCCGGTGTCTTGTGCGTTAAACTGAAATTTTCAAGTGGAGACACCAAAATTTGAAAACATGACAGAAGAGAAGGTAATTGTATTAACACTCACGAATTCATTGGTAGTGTTTCAGCAAATGCTCGGCATTCCAAGGGTGGGCTAGCTCGCCCCCGTCTAGCCGGCCCGACGATGTCGATGATTTCGTAAGGCCCCTCCCACTTTGCCGCGAGCTTTCCCCGGCGGACGATTTCTGGTTTGAAGGTTGCGTCCCTGAGGACCAGGTCGCCGATTCTGAAGCTTCGCTTCCGCACCCTGGAGTTGTAGTGCCGGGCCATTCTTTGACTGAGCCGGACGAGGTTGGCCAGTGCTCGGTCCCGCACCTCGTTGATGAGCTCAAGGTTGAGACCGAGACCCTCCCCGTTGATGTCCTCATCGAAATACCGGAGCCGAAGGGTCTCTTCCCCTACTTCCACTGGAGCGACCGCCTCTGCCCCGAATGCCAGCATAAACGGGCTCTCCCCCGTCGAGGCCTTGTGGGTTGTGCGGTAGGACCAGAGGATGCCTGGCAGTTCGTCTACCCAAGATCTGAGGGCGTCGCCGACCATTTTCTTCAGGGGGCCAATATGCACTTGTTCGCCGCCTCCGACATCCCGTTGCATTGCTGATGCGCCACGGAGGCGAAGTGGAGCTTGATCCCCCACTCCAAACAGAAGCCCCGAAAGCCATCGCAGTCGAACTGCCTTCCGTTATCCGTCACGATGGAACGAGGTACCCCGAAGCGGCAGATGATGGACCTCCAGACAAAGTTCTTCATGTCCGTCAACGTGATGTTCGCCAATGGTTCCGCCTCGATCCACTTGGTGAAGTAGTCGACTGCGACGACGAGGTACTTCCGCCCACCGGAGGCCTTCGGGAAAGGCCCGAGGATGTCGAGTCCCCACTTGGCGAAGGGAACCGGACTGAGAATGGGAACCAGGTCGGCTGGCGGAGCCACAGTGCGTCTGCAAAATTTCTGGCACTCCTCGCATTTCTTGATATATTGGGACGCGTCGCGGACCATGGTTGGCCAGTAGTACCCCTGGCGCACTATTTTATGGGCGATAGTGCGCCTGCCGTAGTGGTTCCCGCAGAGACCTTCGTGCACCTCGCGGACGACTTGTTCGGCCTGATCTGGCCCCTGGCACTTTAGGTAGGGCAGGACGTCGAATCTCGCGCGGCGCCGCTGCGGTATAGCACTCCATCGAAGATCACGAATGACAGGGCTCGCCTCTCGACTTTCTTAGCTTCCAGCCGTTCCTCGGGCAGGGCTTCCGTCTCCAAGCATTTCATTATGGGTGTCATCCACGTCGTCGTCTGGCTGACACACATTAGCTCGTCCTCTTCAATGGTGGGTGTCAGCAAGCCAGCTTTGACAGGGCGTCTGCCCGGAGGTTGTTGGAGTGAGACAGGTGATAGACCTCCACCTTCTTGAACTTTCGGAGCTCGGCCTGGATGCGCCGAAGGTAGCGCTTCATCAACTCTTCTCGGGCCTCGAAGCTCCCTTGGACCTGCCGGACGACGAGCCGCGAATCACTCAGCAGCAAAACGTTCGTAGCTCCCAACGCTCGGCACAGCTTCAATCCATTGACCGCAGCTTCGTACTCCGTGACATTGTTGGTTGTCGGGAAGCCGAACCGCAGCGCGTACTCCAACAGGCATCCATCGAGGGTTTGGACGACGATGCATGCCCCCGTCCCGGATCCTGTGGCCGATCCGTCGACGTGGACGGTCCACATCTCGCCAATATCCTTTAGGGCGATCGTCGCCGATTCGGCTGCCACCGTCGCTCCCTGCCCCGCCACCGCTGCTTGAACACTCTGTGGCTCTTCGGGAAAATACTCGATGGTGCATTCCACTATGAAATCTGCCACTGCTTGGCCTTTGATCGCCGTTCGGGCTTTGTACATTATGTCGAGCTCCCTGAGCTCGACACTCCAATTCAGCATTCTACCCGAACGCTCCAACCTCTTCAAGTTCTTCTCGAGCGGTAGATTAGTGTGGACAACGATGGCGTGAGCTTGGAAGTGGGCCGGAGCTTCCTCGCCGTCGTGACGAGGCAGTAGGCCGCTTTCTCTATGGGGCTGTAGCGGGTCTCTGCATCTCGGAGCACCCGGCTCGCATAGTAGACCGGCCGCTGGACGCCCTTTTCTTCCTTGACCAGGGCCGAAGTTACAGCCTCATCGCTGGTGGACAAATATAGCCCCAGCGGTTCTCCTTCCTCGGGCTTCGCCAGCAGCGGTGAGCTCTACAGATAAGTCCGCAGCTCTGCGAAGGCTTGGGCGCAAGTGTCGTCCCATTGGATCACTTTCATGTCGTCCTTCCCTGCGGCGAGTGTCCGTCGCAAGACTCTGAAAAACGGGAGTGATCTCTCCGCGGACTTCGACAGAAATCTCCCTAGTGCAGCGACCCGGTCATTAAGGCGTTGCAAGTCCCGAATGGTCCGAGGCTCGGCCATGTTGACGAGGGCCGACACCTTGTCTGGGTTTGCTTCGATTCCTCGCTTCGTGATCATGAAGTCGAGAAACTTCCCCGATCGCACGCCGAAGACACACTTTGCCGGGTTCAGCCTCAGGCCGTATCGACGCATCTTCTGGAAGGTCTCTCGCAGGTCGACGAGGTGGTCTGGGGCCTCCTTGCTCTTAACCAGCATGTCGTCGATGTAGACCTCCAGATTCCGCCCGACCTGTGAGCCGAAAATCTTGTCTACCATCCGCTGATAGGTCGCCCCGGCGTTCTTCAATCCGAACGACATCTTCGTGTAGCAGAAGGTGCCGTTGTCAGTGATGAAGGACATCTTCTCCTCATCCTCCTCCGCCATTGGGATCTGGTTGTAGCCCAAGAATGCGTCCATAAAGCTCAGCAACTCATAACCGGACACCTGGTCGACCAGATGGTCGATCTTCGGTAGCGGGAAGCTATCCTTCGGGCACACCTTATTAAGATCCGTGAAGTCGACGCACATACGCCACTTCCCGCTGGCCTTCTTCACCAAGACGACGTTGGCTAGCCACTCCGGATAGCTTACGGGCCTGATGAACTTGGCCTGGAGGAGGCGCTCTACCTCTTCGCCAGCCGCCCTCTTCTTCTCTCCTCCAGCGCTCCTCTTCTTTTGCCAGACCGACCGGGATTCCGGGTCCGCGTTCAGCTTGTGAGAGATCACCGCGGGATCCACTACAGGCATGTCCGAGTGCGACCACGCGAATATGTCCACGTTCTCCCTGAGGAGGTTGAGCAGGTCTGCCCTCAGACAGGCCGGAAGCTGCGTGCCGATGGAGACAGTCCTGCCCTCCTCCTCGGCCACGGGTATTTCTTCGACCTCATCCTCAGGGGTCATCCGCTGGTGGCAGTAATCCTCCCGTTCATCGAGGAGGTCGACCGATAGGGTTTGCTCCGGGGCCTTGTTCTTGGTCGATCCCACGTAGCAGCTCCGGGATAGCTTTTGGCTTCCTCGCACCTGGCCTACCCCTCGCGGGGTTTGAAACTTGACCATCTGGTGCAGCAAGCTGTAGAGTGCTTCGACGGCAGTCATGTACGGCCGTCCTATGATCCCGTTGTACGCCGACGCAATGTCGACGACTACGAACTGTGTCATGCGCGTGACGACTCTCGACTCCTCCCCCAGCGATACTGGCAGCGTGATTACCCCAGCAACGGGGACCGAGTGCCCGGTGAAGCCGACGATGGGTCCCATGCAAGGCCTTAAGTCCGCCGGCTTCAGCCCCATCTTCTCAACGGTGGACATGAACAAGATGTCGCAGAGCTTCAAGTGTCGATCAGGAGGCGGCTAATAATTGTCGTCCCGATTTGGGCATCAATGACGATGGCATCGTCATGGGGCAGCTTGACCCCCTCCAGATCGTCGCCGGTGAAAGTGATGGGCGGTCGAGCTACCCGTCTCTACTTCGTCTCGGCGCCAAGGTCCGTCGCCATCACCTGCCGCGCATACGCCTTCTTGCCTGCAGAGGACATGCCCCACGAGGATGGCCCGCCGCATATAACGTCTATGCGCATGACCGCCCTCGGCGGACGAAGCTCATCTCCTTCCTCGTTTGGGGGCGGATCCGGCCTTCGCGCTCCCTGCAGAGCCCTTTCCTCTCGGGGGGTCTCCTACCCTCGATGAAGCCTCCGAGGTGTCCGGCCTAGATCAACCGCCCGATCTCCCTCTTCAATGTGTAGCAATTGTCGGTGTCATGACTGTGGTCGCGGTGGTAACGACAATACTTCTTGAAGTCCCTTGACGCCGGCCGAGTCCGATCTCAGCTCTCGAGGCGGGTCCGGAAGCAGTCCGGCCCTCGTCACCGAGGCGAATACCTCCAGCATCGGAGCGTTAAACTGGGTGTATTGGGCCCGCAGAGGCCCTCCGCCCTCTGGATGGCCAGCATGGGCTCCCTGGCGGCCGCGAATTTCCGCACCGGTCCGGGACGATCTTGCGGGCAATGTCCATCTGGGTTGCGCCTTGGCTGAGAGAGCTGGTCGCGGACCTTGGGTCTCTCCTCTTGCATCGGCCTGGGGTTCGGCCGATGCTCGACGCAGGGCGCACCCGCTCTGGCGACCTCCCTCTTTGCCCCAAGGGCCTCCTCGCTTAGTGTGTACCTCTCCGCCTGGACGATGAGTGCGTCGAAGTCGGCGGGCGGGTCTCGTAGGAGGGACCTGTGAAGGCTTCGACTGGTCAGTCCCGCCTTGAAGGCCGCCATGACCAGTTCGTCACCACTGGCCACCACGCCCAGCTTCTCGTCTTGGAAGCGGCGCAGGTATTTTCTGATCGTCTCCCCTTCCTTCTGGACGATCATGAACAAGTAGTTCGTGGGCTTCTTCCTGGTATGCCCAGCCCGAAACTGCTGACAGAATTTGTGAGATAACTCGTCAAAGCTCTCGATGGACAGGACGGACAAACCGCGGTACCATTCCAGGGCTAAATCCTGCAAGCTCTGCTGGAACCCCCGGCAAAGGAGTGCGTCGTCCACGTCATGCATCTCCGTCGCCCCTCGGTATTGCTGCACATGCGTGAGAGGGTCGCCTCTCCCATTGTAGGCTGCCAGCAGGGGCCTTAAACCTCGCGGGCCTCGGGGCTGAAGTTATCCATCGCGCCAGCGACGTGGCCTCTTCTGGGTAGGCTGGGCGCACGTGGGTGCGCTCTCTCCGTCTCTCCGGGGTCCGACTTTGGTTCCGGCCTGGCTGGCGACGATCGTCACGCCCCGGGGAGGAGGGTCGCCTAGGCGGACTCCTCCTGTGCAGGAGGATCTGACCGAGGGTGGGCTATGGGCTCCCCTGAATCGGCGGCCCGAGGTCGACGCTTCCGGGATCTCCCAGTCTTCTCTATTTCCCCGCCGGAGCCTCTCGCGCTCTGCAGCGAGGAGCGGAGCTGCTGATTGATGGCTTCCTCGTTGAGACGATCTGGGGTGAGGTGCCCCCGTCTCTCTAGGGTTCAGCTTCCGTCCCGACTCTGTCGGCGACAGTCACCCCGCTCCGGCGAGGGTGGCGGCCGTCGACGAGGGCTCCTCCCTCGTTGTGGTGACCCGACGGATGGCGGGCTACGCACGTTCCTGCGTCGTTGATCCGAGGTTAACATCTCCGGGATCTCCCCGCACTCCTGTCGGAGCCTCTCGCGCTCCGCGATGAGGCAACGGAGCTGATGACGAGCGATCTCCTCGTCGAATCGGGCCTTCTGGGCGGCCTCCACCGCCTTGTCTTGACGCCTCAGATCCGCAGCTGCTTCTTCGTCACTCCTACGCCGCCGTGCAGCCTCCATCTCTTCGTCCAAGAGTATTTGCTGGGCTGCTATCTCCTCTGCGAGCCCTGTCTGCCCCACTTCTTCTTCGAATTGAGGACGGAGATTCCGCATCCGGTTCAGGGGCTCGAAGGGACCGGGGGGTGCATTGGCAGCTGCTGCCACCGAGGTCTTCCATCATTTTGGTGAAGGCCTCGAAGCTTCGTTGGACAACTCGGGCTGAGGCCTGGACAGTCTCTGCCATCATCTCAGGGGGGAGATTAGTCGCATGAGTCTTCGGATGAGACTGCGATTCTTGATCTATGGAGTCCGTGTCGTGGTCGGGGTTTCGGTTGAAAGGTATGGGGTTAGACATGGGTGTGACCCTTCGTTCCCACAGACGGTGCCAATTGTTGCGAGGTGGAACTCGCGTACAATGAATTTGTATTACGGGAAACCAAGGGCACGGTGGTTAGGATGTGGTTTAGGTGATTTGGGTAGTTATGTGGATAATGATGAGGTTGGATGCACCACGAAAACCGACCACTGGATCGATTCCGCTAGGACTCTGCTCAGCGATCGCACTACCGGAGGTGGGAGCCTGGACGCGATTCGGGGAGACGAGCACACCTACACAAGTAGCAGCTCGTCAGAAAGGCCAAGTTGGGGTCCAAACTTTAGCCTCTCCGATGCCTAAGTTAGTATTAGGGCTTAAAGCAGAGGTTAGACACGCAGGTCGGACTAAGAGTGAGTCGGCCCTATGTGACAAGCTATCGTGGAAGAACAAAGATATGGAAGACCTTTGCCCTTGTGTGTGAATAATCAGGTTAGGAGTTAATTTGCCAACCTCTTTCCTCGATGGAGATAAGGGGGTATTTATACCTGACAGGGGTGGTTGCGTGGATGACCAGACGTGCTGACTGGGCGTGCTGAGCTGGCCTATCTGTCAGCGGAAGCTTCGAACGAGGGTGTCAGGATCTGGCGTGTCAGCAATGCTTTTGTCAGACGACGCAACGACCAGTGATGCTTTTGTCAGGGTGTCAAAGCCGAAAGCACCAACGGTCAGGGGACGCAGCAGCCAGGGGGTGCTTTGTCAGGTTGTCAGGCGGCGGGAGTGTCAGTGGCGTTCTTGTACTAGGTTGTTTGTCGTGTCCGATGCATCAAAGGGTCGTCGAAGTGCATTTGAGGGGCGAGGCCGCTCCCGATAGGCGACGGGCGATTAGGGCGTACGCCCTGCAAGCTGCATCAGGCGAGCTCAGAGGGGAACGGGCATGCACCCGACAAAGATCGTGGCGGAGTGCGCCCTTCCCACCAATCGGGGCGGAGTGCGTCCTTCCCGCTAGTCGAAGCGTGGTGCGCCCCTCCCCTAGTCGAGGTGGACTTTAGGGTCGACTGGCGCCCAGCGGGCCAGGGGGGACTCGTGAACGGCCTGCAAAGTTGGGGCGAGGAGCACCCTGCCGCTGGCCTATGTAGATACTGTGGAGGAAAGGCGAGCTGGCCGGGCATCCAGTGGGCTTGGACAGAAGGTCGGACTATCACGATCTTTAGGTCGTAACAAGCACCAACATCTCATACAACAGTTTTGGGGTGTGGTCTATTTTTCTATTTCAACTTGGTTATATCAATGAAACATAATGGAGAAAGGAGCGGTAAGGTGGTGGTCTTTGTAAGTAAACAATTAGAACAATAGCAAGTAAGCGGTAAGGTGGTGGTCTTTATAAGTAAACAATTAGAACAATAGCAAGTAAGAGAAGTAGACTCAGTTTTTATTTGCGTCCCACTGCTGGAACAAAAAATCGACCTTGAGTACTGCATTGTTAAATCCTAATAAATCAGTATTTTGAAAAATAAAGAGCATCAATACATACCAACCTAGGACCCTCTTTGCTGCCATAAGATAGTGCAGCTGCTGCCAAGGCATCCATGCTGTTATGAACCGGCAAGTTTCCCTTGAGAGGAACAGAAAGTGCAGAGTTTGTATAACAAAAACAGATGTACAAAAATGCCCGACAAACTTCTTGGGAAAATTAAATGCAAACCTTTATGGGGACTTTAGAGGGCTTATTCAGGACAATTATGGCCGAGTCCTGTTATTTTACAACATTCCCTATGTTAATTCACGAAGCTCAACAGAATTACGCTTTGATAGCAGAAAATAAGAACGAAATTTATACTTTGTAGACGACGAGACGTTGGATGTACTCAATCTCATCAGCATTAGGATTCAAAGTCGCGGTCGGTATGGTGTCATATCTCTTCATTATCTTTGATTCAGCAACAGAAACCGGAAGATGTATCTTCATGCCGGTCTCCATGACATCATTGTGTTTGATCTACACTGAATGCAGGCAACACATGATAAAGAAATCTCATACAATCCTTCATCACATTGCATGATTTAAAAAGATGATTTTTTTTTGTAATGTAATCACACAGAATCATCAAATTGCAGAAATTTACTTGAATTCGTACCTTCTTCAAGCAACCTGGGCCCCTGTGATTTGGGGGTTCAACATGGACCTAAACAAATTTCAAATTTTATTAACCAAATCAAATCCTTTTGAAACCCTAGATATTAGGAAGCGGACTTACGAGGCCCTTGTTGAAATAGCTCTGGATAACAGCGGAGGGGACCTCGTCGAAGTAGTGCTTGACCCAGGTAATCGCCGTGACTCGAACCGGCCGGCCCGGTTCGGCAGCGGTGGGCCCCAGCCTGCGGCCAGGCAGGAGGTTGGGCGACGAAAGGGGAGGGAATGGAGGGAGAGAGAGGAGCTGACGTGGCTTCGGCCCGTCCTTGGGCGGACCGAGCCCGGCGATGTTGTTGCTGACGCGGATGATCGGTACGGCGTCGGCGTCGGCCGGATAGGCCACGCGGGCGAACCACCTGACCGCAGTCAGGCCGGCCCACGGCGGCGGACAGTCGCGGCGGCGCAGTGTTCGGAGCATTGGGGGAGGCGTGACGCTGCTCGTCGGTCGTGTAGTAAAGGAGGGTTTTTGTTGCATATCAGTATTCGGATCTTAGTCATAAACTTGACCCGTAAGATAACTTGAACCGACCCGTTAAAAACCGTTTCCGTTCAGCCATTAAACTTTTGAAAAGAGAGAGGAAGTAAGAATAATTTGAAAAATCAAGCAAAAAATATATATTTAGCAAAACAGCCAAGTTTTGCCACGTCAGCGATCAGCTAATCTCAATCAACACCCCTCATCGCTGACTGAACATGTTTCGACTTGACCGCACTGCCAATTTACTTGGCCACACTTGCCAAGTGTGGCCAATTAGTCGGATCACCTAACTTGGCCACATTTGGCAAATGTGGCCAGTATATGTACCACATGACTTAAGTCACGGGCCTATTAGCTGGTTGCACTTGGCAGGTGTGGTCAATTAGTCGGATCACCTAACTTGGCCGCACTTGGCAGGTGTGGCCAATTAGTCGGATCACCTAACTTGGCCGCACTTGGCAGGTGTGGCCAATTAGTCGGATCACCTAACTTGGCCACACTTGGCAGGTGTGGCCAATTAGTCGGATCACCTAACTTGGCCTATTAACTTGGTGGCCAGTATGTACCACATGACTTAAGTCAAGTGCCTATTAACTTGGTGCACTTGACCGGTGAGGCCAATTAGTCAGATCAACTTACTTGGCCGCACTTGGCAAAGTGCAGCCAGTATGTACCACATGATTTAAGTCACGGGCCTATTAACTGGCTGCACTTGGCAGGTATGGCCAATTAGTCGGATCACCAGACTTAGCCGCACTTGGCAAGTGCGGCCAGTATGTACCACATGACTTAAGTCATTGGCCTATTAACTGGCTGCACTTACCAAGTGCGGCTAGTTTACACGTATAAGGCTGCCGTCATCAGCCATCTTCTCCTCATTTTGCAAGGCCACAGTCAGTTCAAAGGAACCCATAGCCAACGACCATTTGGAATCGACTCGGAAAACAAGAAGCAATCGCTTTCAATCAAAAATCATTCATTCCAACACGTTCGTGCGAAGGATATTGTAAGAAACAGCCGGATCTATCCTGGTTTTGATCAATTTCCATCATTATGAGGTTTTTCCATCACTTTAAATAAGAAATTTTTTATGTGGTTTAGGTGAATTCTTTGAAGCGCATATATGAAATTTTGGGGAAGAAAAATTTATTTGGAAATTTGTGCATGGTGTTAACAATGGCAAGTGATCAGATTTTGTCATATGCTATTATGATGGAAATTTAATTATTGTGACAATCACGAACCAAGATATGTCGGGGGAAACATGAATAATTATGCTTAGGAGACAGTCAATGTATATCGAGCTAGTAGATCGGATATACAAGGCCACAAAGATCAAACATCATGAGTATGTGTTGAAATTGGTGTGCAACTGGCTGGTAATGAACGGCATGACTACAATGTCGTGATCTCTGATGATGACGATATGGATGGTTTTTTCAGCTTGGGGCAAGTCAACGGTCAGTTGAAATTTACGTGCAGACGAATGCAATAATCAACACCCAATTGATTAAAACACTCGACACATTCGCTCGCATGCTTGATTTGGAGAACAACTCAGCAGGATTTAGGTCTTCTTCTCCAACCCAAGAGTATCATCATCGGGAGAATACGACACGAGAAGGGTGTTCGTACTACCCACAAAAGGATGAGAATATGGATGCGTAAATAACGAAATCGTGCAATTATTGTGAATTTTTATATGATATCTGTAAAATGTAAATTTGATTTTCTAAAAATTGCATGTTTTCATATGTCATTAGCCGGTAGAATGTTGCGGGCATGACATTCAACTTCCTAAATATGGAGAGCATGCAACATACTCAACATACATGCAAGGCCCATATGTATCGAAGTCGATGCACAATCAATCGAATGTGATGTCTGAAGATATTTGCATCCAACACATGTTGGAGCATCGACTTCTATGGCGAGAAAGGTGGATGAAGAAAATGATGGCACCGATATTGACGACCACGACGGTGTAAGTGAGGATATCATGCATTATACTACAGATATAAACAAAGATGATACCGCATGGATGCAACAATTGATTTCTATCAACACAAATGTGGCATTTGAAGAGTCATTTCCAGATGAAGCAGAAGAGGAGCAATGTGTAAATGCAACAATTATGAGAAATAATCTAGAACGGGTATGGAAGAGCAAAGAATTTACAGGGATGGCATAGTGTTTAAAGTCAAAACCCAACTTGATTAAAGTAATAATGGAGTGGAGCATCAAGCACACTGCTACATTCAAACCAACCAAGACAAAAGGACATGATATTCTGTGATATGTGGCCTAAATTCTAAGGCAAATCTGATTACCCAAGATGAGGCGAGTCGGAATTTTTCGTGGCGGATTCATGCCGCACTGGGAAAAAGAACCAATGGGAGGTTCAAGGAATCAAACGTAGTTGTGGAACATACTGTCGTGACCCTGTGGATGGCAAATATACACTAAAGGGGTGATTATTGTCCAAGGAAATATTAAAAGCTCCCTCTAAGAAGTCTACCTAAGTTAGCAAATGGTGTTACCCAAATCTAACTTAATTAACAAAAATTATGCTTGTTAAAGAAGTATGCAATGGAATTAAACCCACGAACACACTATGATACGACCCTCCCAGGATGGGCCGAGACCAAATGGCCCAAGCCCGTGTCGCAAGCCCACGGGCCTGGGGAGAATGAGGCCCCCCACGAAGACTCAGAGTCGGGCCGACCTCGAACCGAAGTGGGCGCAACCGCTGACCCACGCCGGCAGGAGTTAGCTGCTCCCCTTAAAAGCGCGCCCCCTTAATCACCATTAAGGGGCCCCATTACGTCCACCTTCATGACCTATGAAGACACCATCAAAGTGGCGGATGATCGGGGCGAGATAAGGGGACGTCGAGGAGACGTGGCCGGGAAAGACTCCTATAAAGCGACTCGAAGAACAACGTGCAAAGGATCACTTCTTGGATACCCAAAAACACCGAGATATTTCTCTTAAACGACCTTATCTCCCACCTCACAATCCTCCTCCACAGCTCGGCCCGAGGACTCGCGTCTCGGCCTCCCCGTGAGCCATACCGATCCCACCGAGCATCCTTCAGATCTGTTCTGACTTAGGCATCGGAGGGGACTTGGTCAGAACTAAGGTCCGACCTCCTGACGGGCTTTCTCATCTGGTCAGCTCAAGTAGATCCAGCCGTGTCGAGGCTACCCTTCATGCCTAACCAGTCTGGAGTCGAACGCGCTCGTCCCCGAGCCCATCCATCTCCACCCCTACAGAGGCCGTCTCCTTGCCGAGGGTTCCCTTTGACACCCCACGCTCGGCCTGCATGCTCTTCTCCGAAGCCGAACGAGCTGCGCCCCGCTCCTGGAGGCTGCACGTGACCCGCGTGATCGCGTTGACCTCCAGCCCTCCAGTCAACCTACAGTGGTGAGAAAACACCTTGAAACATCTGGCGCCGTCTGTAGGAAACGAAGAAGCACCCACGTCAAACAACCACACCCAAGATGACACGACCACACACCTCTAGACGTAGGAGTGCGACGGCGGCAACGTCAACACCGGGGCTAACCAACAATTGCCTGGGCTAAAACCGCGACTACCCAACACCCATCCCGAGCCGAGGGGCCAGGTGCACCGCGGGTAGACCCAATGGAAATAGATCGTGAAGGAACCAAGGGCTACCCCCAGCCCATCTATTTCTCCGAAGAGGACCTGAAGGAGGCAAAGCTGCCGCATGATGAAGCACTAGTCGTCTCGGCCGTCATTGACACCGCCTTGGTCCGACAACTACTCGTCGACACTGGTAGCTCCTGCGACATCCTATTCATGTCAACTTTGGAGAAGATGGGGCTACAAGACGAAGACCTGGAGCCTTGCTCTGGGCCCGTGATAGGCTTCACAGGCCATTCCACGTCCATCGTGGGGATAGTCTGCCTCCCCGTCACGCTCGGGGAGCTGCCCAACTCAACCACTCTGACAATAGAGTTTGTGGCTCTGAGGATTGGGTCAGCATATAACGGGATCATCGGCAGCCTACTTAACGCAGCGGGGGCCGTGGTCTCAACCCTCCACCAAATGGTCAAGTTCTAGACCCCGAGAGCGATCGGAAAGATTAGAGGTGACCCAGCGAAGCCAAAGATTTACTACCAGCTGACCGATGCGGAGCACGATGTGAAGCACTGCAACCTGATGGACCTTCTCGACCAGAGATACGGTCCGGGCGACTCGAGACCCGCTCCTGTGGAAGAGCCAGAACTCATTCCCGTCACAGACATTGGCAGTAAGTTCATCTTCGTCGGGTCAACTCGACCCGATCATGAGGGGCGAGTTGATCGGGTGCTTGGAAGCCAACCTGGACATCTTCGCCTGGTCGCCTGATATGCCGGGCGTGGACCCCCCAAGTGATCACCCACTAGTTAAACGCCGACCCCAGTTTTAAGCCAGTCAGGCAGAAGAAGAGAAACTTAGGCAGCGAGAAGATGAGGGCCGCATCCGAGAAAGTGGAGTACCTGCTCGATGCAGGATTCATCCGAGAAGTATGGTACCCGAAGTGGCTGGCCAACGTCATGATGGTGAAAAAGTCTAGTGGCAAGTGGCGAATGTGCGTGGACTTCACCGATCTCAACAAGGCCAGCCCAAAGACAGTTACCCGCTGCCCTGCATCGACCATCTCATGGACAACGCCTTGGACTACGAGATGCTCAGCTTCATGGATGCTTATTTCGGGTACAACCAGGTTCAAATGGACCCAGAGGACGAAGAGAAGACATCATTTATCATCGACCTGGGGACCTTCTGCTACAAGAAGATGCCTTTCGGCCTGAAGAATGCGGGGGCGACCTACCAAAGGATGGTCAACAAGGTGTTCGGTTCCCAGATAGGAAGGAACCTCGAGATCTACGTGGACGACATGCTGGTCAAGTCTAGGGACCCCGTTGACCATATTGCCAACCTTCGAGAGACTTTCAAGCGGCTACGAAGACACAACATCAGACTCAACCCCACTAAGTGCACATTCGGGGTGAAGTCCGAAAAATTCATGGGCTTCATGATCACCAACCATGGCATTGAAGCCAACCCCGACAAGATCGAGGCTCTGGTCAACATGAGAGAGCTGACGACTATCAAAGAGCTGCAGAGGCTGAATGGGCAGATTGCCGCCCTAGGGCGTTTCCTGTCCAAATCCGTGGAGAGATCTCTCCCCTTCTTCAGGACCCTGAGACAGGCTCTCGCAGAACCCACCGAGAAGAGGAAGGCCGTGGAATGGGACGAGAGCTGCACCCGAGCGTTCGCCGAGCTGAAGGAATACCTCTGCAGTCCCCCACTCCTCTCCAAACCCAGGGAGGGGGAACCGCTGAGCCTTTACTTAGCTAGTACCAAAGAAGCGGTGCGCTCGGTGCTGATCAACGAAGACGATGGGGTGAAAAAAAACCGGTGTACTATACTATCCGAGTCCTGAGGGATGCGGAGGGGTGATACAGCCACATGGAGAAACTTGTCTATGTTGGATATGGAAGACGTTTGTACACCCTTGTGGGGGATGTACGAGGGAATACGGACCTCGAACGTCGCGCACACGAAGTCATGTGCAAAGGGAATCTGTTCCCTTGCGGAGAGGATCTCTGTATGAGCGGGAAAGTCGCATTATATATGCATAAGTGCATGCGACATATGGCTAATAAAGGGGGAATATCTTAAGCTTATGTTGTACCATGCATATGGTACAACTTAAGCTTATAATGTGCCATGTATCATGGTACACCTTAATTAAGTTGTTCCAAAGGAACGACTTACCCTAAAATAACTACCTTGGGGGCTATAAATAAGACCCAAGGGTAGCCATTTTCCTTACACATTTGCATGAAATTCATGCATGCATCTTCTTCATAGCGAAGCTCTGCAGAAATATTTCCTCTCCCTCCTTCCAAGTTCTTAATCTAAAATAGAGATTTAGATTGTGGATTAGTAGCCTTACTCCGTTCGTGAGAAGACTCGATCCGTCGTGGCGAATCCAAAGGCAAAGTTCCGAGACTATCGTTCCGCATACGCAAGCGTAAGTCTCCACTTTAATTATCGATCCTAACTTTGTTTTGGACAGGATCCTTCATTGGTATCAGAGCCATATGGGTTCGTCCCGGTCAATCCACCGCCCCGTCGAAACTACGAACGAGTCGTTGTCTTTTTCACGAATGAGTCTCCTACTATTACGGATATAGTAGGAACGCTTCGTGACGGAGAGAACGCAGCGGTTGTTCTTTTCACGTTATGGTCTCCTATCATTACGGATATGGTAGGAACTCTCCGTGACGGGAAGAACCGACCGTTCATGTAGTACGTTATTCATTTTTGGCACACGGCCATTAAGAGATAACTAATTTCTTCGACGAACGGGTGCTTCATCGAGGAAGATGATGGAAGTTATTTCCATCGGGTAAGAGGAAAATTTGGTGCATGTGCACCATGGCCAAATGGGCTATGAAGGCCATGCATCCCCTCTCCCCATGCGGAGGGGGTTGGCTACGGCCAATAACCACCGGCGACCACCCCATCAAGGGGGAGGAATGAGTGCGGCAACCCCGTTTAAAGGGGGTGGCCGGCCATGGCCAAAGGGGCCTTGGCCGGCCAACGCCGAATGGCATTGGCCATGACCGGCCATGGCCAAGCCATGGCCGGCCATGGCCGGCCATGGCCAGGCCGGCAGTGGCCGGCCAAGGGCCAGGCCGGCAGTGGCCGGCCATGGCAGGGCCTTGCCGGCCAGGCCGGCCCTGGCAGTGGCCAGGGCCGGCCCTTGGCCGGCCTGCCGGCCCTGGCAGAGGCCAGGGCCTGGCCTCAGGCCAGGGCCTGGCCTCAGGCCAGGGCCTGGCCGGCAGGCCCTGGCAGTGGCCAGGGCCTGGCCGGCCGGCCCTGGCAGAGGCCAGGGCCTGGCCGGCCCTGGCCGAGGGGGCCAGGCCCCCTGGCCGGCCAGGGCAGAGGCCCTGGCCGGCCTTTGGCCAAGCCCCGGTCAGGGCAGAGGCCCTGACCGGGAGGGAGAATTTGTATTTCGAAAATTGGTCGACCAATTTTGTGTTTTTGGTCGACCAATCTGACAGATGGTCTGGATCGATTGCAAATTTTCCAGATGACCCATACGGGGTAACAAATGGCCTTGGTCAAACTCGAATGTGTCGAGTAGTCCATACGGGGCTAACCACAGTGCCGAATAGTTCATACGGGACTAAACGTTTTGATGAAGTTTTTCATTTTGGCTCTACTCCTTGAAGATTAGCCATAGTGCTCTACTTCATGCGAGATTAGCCATGTCATTGTGCTCTACTCTACGGAGATTAGCCAATGTACTTGTGACGTTGTGCTCTACTCTACGGAGATTAGCCAACGTGCTTTCAAAATTTTTGGAAAAAGATGTTTTTCAAATAGGTCATGTCCCGTCCTTAAATCGGGATAGCGCAATTTAGAATTCCAAGTCCTACCACGATCCGGCCATGGTTATCTAACCCATGTCTCGTGGCTTGGCAATTGTTGCGTTAAAATTCTTTGCGCTAATTCTCACCTATTCTATTTTGAAAGATAAGTTTTTCAAAGTGATTTTCCGCTGCTAATACCATACGGGTATTATTTCTGATTTCTTTTTACTTGAGATAAGTAAGAGGGATACTTTGAAAGTTACTTCTAGATGGTAGTTGGGAACGTAGTGAACTTCTCGATTCTAGAGTAACATTTCAACGCATCCAAGGAACTTATCAAGTGTTAAAGAACCGAAACTTTATGCATGGAATTTTGATCGTGTTTTTTCATTCTTTTTGCAGTTTTTTGAATCGAAAATGTCTACCGCTTCTAAGAATATTGTCGCAGAGCTTAACAAAGGTGAAAAGCTCAACGGCGACAATTATAAACTTTGGTCAATAAAGATCCAATATGTTTTGGAGGAGCAAGATGTGCTCGAAACACTCCAAAACATAATGGTAGAACCTGAGTTGGGCAATACGGCCCAACACAAGAGGGACCGGGAAGCTTATGACACTTGGACTCGAAAGAACAAAATAGCACGTATTACGTTACTGTCCGCGATGGACAATGACATAATGCGTCTATTTCGGGAATTCGATCTAGCCAAAGACATATGGTCTGAGCTAGAAGTAAAGTTTGGTGGAACTTCGGTTACCAAACTCCGCTCCTTGAATATTCAATTTGATTCGTACAAGATGCGGCGAGATCATTCTATGAAAAAGCATCTCCGCCACATGGCGAATCTTATATCTGAATTAAAGGATGCGGGTGTTACGCTGTCTGACGAACAGCAGATCCAAGCGGTCATTCGTTCACTCCCAGATAGCTGGGATAACATGAAAATGCATCTCACTCATAATGAGTGCATTAAAACTTTAAGCGATGTTTCGAAACACCTCGAACTCGAGGAAGAGCGGATTCAAGCCGCAAAACCAAGTGCAGAAGTGCACGTGGCCGCTAGTTCCTCACATGGGGGAAATAAGCGGAAGAATAAACGCTTAAGGTTTGTGAACGAACGTAAGCAAGAACCGGAGACCTCAAAGAAGACAAAGAACAAAAAGTGGCAAAAGAATGTGCACTCAAAGAAGAAAAACTTGAAGAAGATCAAGTGCTTTAAGTGCAACAAGTACGGTCACTTCGCCCGTACATGTACGGATGGAAGTGATAAGGTAACTTGTAGGACTAGTTACATATGTGTTTCTAGTTCCATGTTTCTTGCTGAATCTAACTATTTTTGGTTGATTGATTCAGGGGCCACAGACCACGTAGCGAAGGACAGAAGGTTCTTCGTAGAGTATCGAAAGATAACTCAAGGAACAAAGTGGATATACGTCGGCAACAACACACGTGTTGAAGTCAAAGGCGTCGGAACATGCAAGCTAGTTCTCGACAACGGCCGGACTTTGTTATTGCACGACGTCCTCTTTGCTCCAGATATTAGAAGGAATATCGTTTCCGTGGTCATGTTAATGTCTTTAGATTATGAGTGGAGGTTCTATAAACAATATGTTGACCTTGTTTGTAATAATTCTTTGATTGGTTCTGGTAATGTTTGTAATGGATTAATTGTTTTAAATACAATGAATGATGTTGCTTCTTCCATTAATGAAAGTTTTCATTTGACAAATGCTTCTAACTCTGAGTCTGAAATCATTTGTTGGCATGCAAGACTTGGTCATATTGGACCAACTAGAATGGATAGACTTGCCAAAAGTGGCTTGCTATCTAATGTTTCAAAAGTTGAAATGTCAACTTGCGAACATTGTCTTGTAGGGAAAACTTGTCGCAAGCCGTTTGGAACTGGCACAAGGGCCGAAGTTCCATTACAGCTTATCCATTCGGACATTTGCGGTCCAATGAATGTTAAGACAAGACACGGGAAGTCCTATTTCATCACATTCATTGATGACTTCACCCGTTTCGGACATATCTATTTGATATCCCACAAAAGTGAAGCTTTGGCTTGCTTTAAAAACTATATGAGTTTAGTGGAGAATCAATTAGATCGCAAGATTAAGGTTTTGCGAACCGATAGGGGCGGTGAATATCAATCAATAAGTTTTAAGGAACTTTGTGATGAAAAAGGCATAGTACATCAGGTAACTATGCCTTACACTCCGCAACAAAACGGTGTTGCGGAAAGAAGAAATAGGACATTGATGGAAATGGTCCGTTCAATGATGTCTCAGGCAAATTTGCCTATCACCTTTTGGGGTGACGCATTATTAACGGCAGCATTCATCTTAAACCGTGTACCCTCGAAGTCGGTAAGTTCTACTCCTTATGAGTTGTGGAACAATAGAACTCCAGACTTAAGCATTCTAAAACCTTGGGGTTGTGCATCTTACGCACATTTATCCTCTCACAAATATGGCAAACTTGGGCCACGTGGGAGGAAGTGTATCTTCATCCGATACGCTGAAAACTCCAAAGGATATGTTTTCGTCGGTCAAGAGGACAATGGAGGTCTTATAGAATTCGAATCGAGGGATGTTGTCTTCTTGGAAAATGAGTTTCCAAGACAGGGTGAGATAAGTCAAGACTTATCCTTGTTTGAGACTTGGGATCAAAAAGGATCGGAACGTTCGAGTGGGAGAATTCTTGGTGAAGAAGAAAATACGTTTCAAACTTCACCAATGAATGATACGAACGATACCAATCCTATTCCGAGTGGGAGTGATGTTATTCTAAGTGGGAGTGATGTCATTCCAAGTGGGAGTGATCAAACTCAAACAAGACGTAGTAATTGGACGAGGCTAACACCTCTGAGATTTGAGGATGAATTTCCTCAAACATTCATGACATTACTACAAGATGATGACGAACCTGCAAATTTCAAACAGGCCGTCACATGCCCTGCTAAAGATAAATGGATAGCGGCAATGGAAGAAGAACTTCAATCCATGAAAACAAACCAAGTCTGGGACTTGGTTAATTTACCTAAGGGACGTAGAGCCATTGGGAACAAGTGGGTTCTCAAAATCAAGCATAAGGCTGATGGCTCCATCGAGAAATATAAAGCTCGCCTTGTTGCGAAAGGTTTCACGCAACAGGAAGGAATAGACTACGAAGAGACTTTCTCTCCTGTCGTGCGTTTTACCTCGATTCGCTTAATTCTGGCAATGGTGGCTTGTTTGGACCTCGAATTACATCAGATGGATGTAAAGACTGCCTTTCTTAACGGAGAACTAGATGAGGAGATCTACATGGAACAACCAAACGGGTTCGTACAAGAAGAAAACAAACATAAGGTTTGTAAACTTCGTAAATCCATATATGGTCTTAAACAATCCTCAAGGCAGTGGTATATGCGCTTTCAAGAAGTTGTTTTGTCATATGGATTCTCCATGCTCGACGAAGACAATTGCGTATATATTAAGAGGATTAAAAACAAGTATATAATTATGTCTCTTTATGTAGATGACATACTTATAGCCGGAAATGATAAGCGTCTTATATTGGATATCAAAGCTTGGCTTTCATCCGTCTTTGAGATGAAAGACATGGGTGAAGCTGCATATATCCTTGGGGTTAAGATCTCAAGGAATCGTTCCAAGAAACTTCTTTCTCTCTCTCAAGAGACGTATATAAAGAAAGTTTTAGAACGGTTTAATATGCAGGACTGCAAGCCAATTGATACTCCAATAAGCAAAGGCGAGGGTCTATGTTTGGAGATGTGTCCCAAAGATCCAAAAGAAAAGAAAGCTATGGAAAAAGTTCCATACTCCAGTGCTGTCGGGAGTCTGATGTACGCCATGATGTGTACTAGACCCGACATTTGCTATGCTGTTGGTATGGTAAGCCGTTACCAATCCAACCCAGGGCAGGCACACTGGAAAGCGGTGAAGAGGATATTAAGATACCTCAAAGGGACTGCGGACTATGCGTTATGCTATCAAGGCAATACCTTGAGACTCGAAGGCTATACCGATGCTGATTGGGCGGGTGATCTCGACGAGCGAAGATCTACCTCAGGCTTTGTTTTCTTACTCGGGAATGGTGCAATATCCTGGAGCAGCAAGAAACAAACCTGCATCGCTCTATCAACCATGGAAGCCGAGTTCGTAGCATTCAGCATGGCGGTCCAAGAAGCTGTTTGGCTTAGGAAATTCTTAGACAGGCTGACGAATGCCACTGACTCAAGCACTGTTCCTATATACAGTGATAGTCAAGCTTCGATTGCCTATGTCAAAGATCCTAAATTTCATTGTAAGACCAAACACATTGACATTCGATTCAAGTTTGCAAAGGATTATGACAAACGGAAGGAAGTAGACATAGGATACATATCCACGCATGAGATGATAGCGGATCCCCTTACTAAGGCGATCCCCAGAGATGTGTTTTTCAAACATTTATCATCTATGGGAATGCGTAGGTGCTGAGCTGTATCATGTAATATTTCCCATGTCTATAGAAGATCAAAATTTAATTTGCATACAAGTTTCTTACAAATGATTTTATGTACATTTGTGTTTAAGTCTCAACTATTTTTGTGTGTATGTCGGACAGATTAAGGTTGGCTCTCTCACATGAGCAACCGCCTTATCTTATCAGATGGATAAGATAGAGATGAGACTAGTTTAAAGTCAAAATCATTAGACAAATGATTTAGAGTCATGACTTAAACAAGATAGTCGAATAAAAGATCTGCATCATACGGATGCTTACAAAAGATCTGAGATCTGTATCACAAGGATATAAAGATCTCATTGGATTTTTTAAATCCTATCTGTCTTATGCAGGATGAGAGTCCGTGAATATTTCACGAGTAGTAAGGGGACTCAAAAAGATAGGCACTGTGGTGTCTGATCTTTTCATCCGTACAACATCATTAAGACATACTCTCCCTGGGAAAGGAGTGATGTTGTAATACGTGTTCATACCACGTATGCATTTCGACCACTGAGTTAGTAGCAATAGTGTTTGCTATTATGTGAGACTCAAAGGCCATACGGGTCTTAACTCTTACCCTCAAGGACTCCAATTGGTTCCTTTAGATTTGACGAGATGATCGCTATCTTAGCGTGTTACTAATGGGCTATGGTAATTCGGCTCGGCGGGGCACGTTAGAAAAGCGAATCAAGTCAAGATCAGAAGGTTCACAAGAAGAGGAAGATTGATTTCATATTCACATTTGGACTTTAAATGATTCAAAGCTGGCCAGCCAATTGTAATCCAGATGGGATTCAATTGTTGAATATAAAGTATAAGAAATGTGAAGAAATAATCTAGGGTAAAGCATGCGTTGAACTACTCAACTTTGCACCTTCGAGGTCGTTGTGTATCTCTAACAAGTGCACAACAACAGACTCTACGCGCATGACGGTCGCACGGTCTATTTCTCGGTATGATAGATGAAAGAACTAAGGGAAAGACGTTCTCTTACAATCCCCTCAAGTGTGAGTGGGAGATGTTGGATATGGAAGACGTTTGTACACCCTTGTGGGGGATGTACGAGGGAATACGGACCTCGAACGTCGCGCACACGAAGTCATGTGCAAAGGGAATCTGTTCCCTTGCGGAGAGGATCTCTGTATGAGCGGGAAAGTCGCATTATATATGCATAAGTGCATGCGACATATGGCTAATAAAGGGGGAATATCTTAAGCTTATGTTGTACCATGCATATGGTACAACTTAAGCTTATAATGTGCCATGTATCATGGTACACCTTAATTAAGTTGTTCCAAAGGAACAACTTACCCTAAAATAACTACCTTGGGGGCTATAAATAAGACCCAAGGGTAGCCATTTTCCTTACACATTTGCATGAAATTCATGCATGCATCTTCTTCATAGCGAAGCTCTGCAGAAATATTTCCTCTCCCTCCTTCCAAGTTCTTAATCTAAAATAGAGATTTAGATTGTGGATTAGTAGCCTTACTCCGTTCGTGAGAAGACTCGATCCGTCGTGGCGAATCCGAAGGCAAAGTTCCGAGACTATCGTTCCGCATACGCAAGCGTAAGTCTCCACTTTAATTATCGATCCTAACTTTGTTTTGGACAGGATCCTTCAGTCTATGCCCTTGTGCTCTCAGCACGACGACTCCACCCTACTCCCAAGCCCACACGATCCTGGTGTTGTGATCTGATTCCCCGGATTTGGTTTTGGATGATGAGCAAACATAAATAATGTATACTAACTTATTTGTGAGCGCAGTTATGGAGATCGTCGCCAAAATACCACGTTCATCAAAAGCGACTTCTCAAGACTTCTCAATACGCGTGATCGTGTGCCTGGAGCTTCGTTGAAGCTCAAGGAGTTTTATGGAAGTCAAGAGGAATGAAGAATGAAGCTTTGAAGATGGCTCGTAAGGTTTATTTTATAGTCTTCTAGCTTCATAGATTAGAATGTTAAGCCTTGAGTAGGACTTACTTTATAAACTTCATTTCACTCATATCTTAGAGCTAGGATATTCATAGAAGCCATTAGAAACTTTCCCGAAGCCTATCGCTTCTTCCATCGGCTTCGAGTGCATGTTAGTTGGTTCAAGAAGAGTCACCAACCGACTAGATGACGATCTAGTCGGTCGGCAACTCTACATGAACCGACTAGTTTGCCTTCTCTATATTCAGCTCTTTCCATGACTACAGTTAGTCGGTCAAAGAAGAGTCACCGACCGACTAGATGACGATCTAGTCGGTCAGGAGTCCTTCTCAGACCGACTAGTTGTGTACAGTCATTTTCAGCCTGAGCTACTGTTTCGAGTTAGTCGGTCAAAGAACGTTTACCGACCGACTAGTTGAGAAACTAGTCGGTCAGCATTTGTTCTTAAACCGACTAAGTCAACTTGAAGTCAACCTATTCTATTTCGACTTTAGTCGGTCAAAGAACATTCACCGACCGACTAGTTGTGAAACTAGTCGGTCGGCAAGTCTTCTTAGACCGACTAGTTGTCTTTGCCTGTACTTCGACCTTTTGGCTGTTCAACCGTTAGTCGGTCTACGTTGTATCACCGACCGACTAGTTGATGAACTAGTCGGTCAGTGATCCTTCTTTGACCGACTAGTCTGGTTCAGAATAGAGCCGTTGGAGCTTTTCTTGAAACGATTTTCTCTCCCTCTCTCCTCTATCCTATATATAGTTGGAGGGGCTCTTTCATAAGTTTCAAGGCTGCCATTTTAGAGATTTGAAGAAACCTAAGAGAAGCTATTCAACTCCATTCTAAAGCTTTCTCTTCCTCACAAGAATCTCTCCCTCAACTCTTTGAGCCATTTCCTCAAGAGAGATTCTCTCCATTGTGAGCCTTCCAAGCCTAGAGCTTGATCCAAAGTCACCATCCTCCATCCTAGCCTTCGATCGCTGATCTTATTGGTGGAGATTCGGTTTGGTGACATTCTCTCCTCAAAATCCATCATTGCCCTAATTTGGTAAGAATACTCAAGGCATAGGATTTTGTAAGGTAAGAGTTTATTTTATTTCATTTCATTGAATTGTTGTACACTCTCGGTTGTGAGAGTTTGAGTGATCCCGGGTTGTGGGATTCACCGGAATCGATTGTAGGTCGATTGCACTTGTGGAGTTTCCGCAAGTGGGTTTAGTGGAAATCTTGAGTTAGGGTTGCTAACTCAAGTATCCGGAGGGGATCCGGGTGGTTGGGACGTAGGATCACCGGGAACAAGTCGGGGAGACTTGGGTGGATCCGAACCCAGTAATATTGTTTGTTTGCGTATGTTTTAATTCTTGTTGATAGTTGTTTAATTCCGCATTGTCGTTTGTTTATTGCACAATAATTAGGAATAACTATCTTGATTATTTTAAGTACTATTCACCCCCCCTCTAGTACGTGTGCAGTAGCTACCACAGGGCACTACAATTGGTATCAGAGCCAAGGTTAAAGCTACAAGTTCAAAGCTATGACGAACAACGACTACAACGTCTTCAAGAACCGCGATGGAGCTTCTTCAGTTATGGAAGGACTATCCTCCGTCAGGCCTCCACACTTCAACGGTACCAACTACGGGTACTGGAAATGCCGGATGCAAATTTTCCTCTGGAGCGCTTCATTATGGAGAGCCACCATGACAGAGTATGTCGAGCCTTCCGAAGAAAATTTCGCGAAGTGGACCCCCGCGGAGGTCGCCGCGGAAGTTGCCAATGCCAAGGCAATGAATGCCTTGAATTGTGCGTTGGAGCCCGAGGACTTCAACAAGATATGCACATGTAAGAGTGCATATCAAATATGGAACCAACTCCTCATATTGCACGAAGGATCGAGTACGGTAAAAGATTCTAAACTCGTCGTTGCTAATAAAGAATTTGAGTTGTTTCATATGGAGCAGGGCGAAACCATGAAGGAATATTACGCTCGCTTCGTGGATATATCAAACGACTTGGAAGCTCTTGGGAAGACCTACACCCAAAAGGAGAAAGTCTCGAAGATAATCGACGGTCTACCATCATGTTGGGAAAAGCGTACCTACGCCATCGAGGAAGGTAATGACATGAATAAATATACCGTCGTACAACTAATGGGTACCTTGTTGTCTTATGAGGTACGCAAGGATAGTAAGATCCGGATGAGGGAAAAGATGAAGGCGTACTTGAAGCAAGACGAGCCAAAGAAAAAGACAATTGCATTCAAGGCCGCTCCATCTACCGATGATGAAGATTCGGAAGAAGAAGAGGACGAAGATTTGGACATGGAAGCATTGGCCAATATGGCAAAGAAATTCATCCGATTCTTCCGACAAGGTAAGTTGAATCGTAAATCTAAATTTATTTCGACTAATGTTTCTACTCCCGTGTGTTACAAATGCAACAAGTCAGGACATATCAAGCCGAATTGTCCTCTCTACAAACACAAGGGAAAATGGAAGGGATCCAAGCACGACAAGTCAAGAAAGAACAAGAAAGGACTTGTAGGTACCTTCACTGACTCCGACTCCTCAAGTGGAGAGTCGGACGATGAAAGAATGGAGAATGCACACACGTGCTTCATGGGAAAAGAGGATCGTGATGAAGAGACTTCCTCCGATGAAAGCGAGGATGGAAGCGAGGATGAAGGCGAAGAGGTAACCAATGATGAACTTAGAATAGCCAATGAACAACTATGGAATAAATTTTCTAATATGGCTACTAAGTTTATGAAGACTAAAAATGAATTAGATAGTCTTAAAAACTCGCCTAAGCCTTTCATCGTCAACAACGACACCGTTGTTGATGGGTTGAGAAATGAGATTGAAAATCTCAAGTCTCAACTTGAGCATGTTCATATCGAGGATTCGGATGAACATGTGATAGCGGATTTGACGTCTCAAATCTCAACTTTGAGTATTGAGAATAAAAATCTCAAGTCACGTGTTTGTGCTCTCGCATCGCAAGTGTCCACTTTGGATGCTTCTTTGCATTCTCTCACCGAGAAGCATGAGAGCACATTAGGCCGACTTCATGAATTCAACAAAGGTAAGGGCAAGTTGGATGGTATCCTAAATGACTTACTTCCAGCCAATCATCACATTGGTTTGAGGTATAAGTTGGGAGAGTCATCCAAATCGTCCGCCACCTTTGTTAGGCCATCTTCCGATGCTTCTACTAGTGGAAGTAAACACGTCATGGGTAGATCTTCTACCAATGGTGCTTCCGCTAGGAACACGCCCCCATTTGGAAAGAAACCCATTTTGGGTGGACCTCCAAAGAAGGGTCATGCTTTCATGTATACCATGCCACGTAGGAACACAAATCCTACCCCACATGTTAGCACATATGCCGATTTCTATGCTCCGTATTCACGAGCACGTGCACACCATGTGAGACACACTCATGCACGTGTTCCTCCACATTCATATGTTCATCCTCATTCTCATATGAATAATTATCATCATGCACCATTGCATCGAATTCCATACGCTTACCCACGACATGCATCACATAGAAACCAACAACATATGCATGTTCCCAATAGGATTAGGACTCCCAAGACATACACCATTTGGGGTCCGAAGAACACAAGCATGCATAATAAGAATTTGTATGTGAAATCGTTTATTAATGATGTTATCTTGAATGATGATTATGTTGGGAAATCAAGTTCCTCTTGGACTTGGTTTCCGAAGGGTTAGTTTCCTTTGACCCTTCATTGCTTGGTACCATAAGTTTAATTTCATTTTATGGGTACCAAAGCAATTGTGGTTTGTATGGGTTACATTTAATTTGAATTTGGTTAGCTAAATTTATTGCCTAACCCATAGGATCCAAAAAGATTTTTGGATACCAAAATGATATTCTCTAGGTTAAATCCACCATGAGATACCAACCCTACCAACTCCGTGATTTGCAAGGATTTTCATTCGATTGGAGTTGATGGTGCTTGAATGATGCACCAAAGTAGGGGGAGCTTAATGTTGTAAGTATGTTCATACTTTTGATTCATATTGGTATCCATTGGTAGAATATAGTATGATTGGTATCATTTTGCTTCATTTGGTATGCTAGATTAGTGTATGCCATTGTTATATGATGTTCTATCTATTTTTGGCATAATATTCTTGCATGCTACATTTGGTATGCACATCGGATTATTTTGTCTCTGATGTTGATTTCGTCGTTCGACGATTTTATGGATTTAATAGAATTCTTTCTATGGAAATATAGAATTGTTTTCCATGCATTCTATTGATTTTGGAGAGTATGTTCCAAAACTCAATAAGTAAAATCGATTTGATTTTTGATGATTTCGGATTTCGTTTTTCGCCTATGGCTTGGTGATTTCGTTTTCCGATTTTCACCGATGATTTTATGATTTCGGTTTTCGATTTTCGCCTATGGCTAGATGATTTGGTATTTCGTATTTCGCCTATGGTTTGATGATTTCGGTTTCCGATTTTCGACTTTGGTCTCCTTGACACGCTTTGCTTTTATTCGGTATTTTGTATTTGCTATTTTGCCTTGGTGTTATTTTGGACCTTGGTCGTATTCTTCGACTCCCATGCGTTATTTTTTTAGCCATTGTTTTTGTCTCCTCCCGCTCTTTTTGCTAATGCCAAAGGGGGAGAGATATAATAATGACAATGTGCTAATTAATAATTCAAAGGAATTTACCATGAATCTAACTTGATGTGTTAGAATTCAGGGGGAGTGAAGATATAAAATGGATTTTGATCCTATAGGTGCAATAGTAGGATTCATATTTTATATTTCCCTCGCTGCTTGATGCATATGAACATTATTGTATATGGAACTACCGTGTCATCAATGCAGGGGGAGTAAGTAAATTTCAATTGAATCATTATTATTGATTATTATTTATGTTGGTTTGTCATCACCAAAAAGGGGGAGAATGTTGTGATCTGATTCCCCGGATTTGGTTTTGGATGATGAGCAAACATAAATAATGTATACTAACTTATTTGTGAGCGCAGTTATGGAGATCGTCGCCAAAATACCACGTTCATCAAAAGCGACTTCTCAAGACTTCTCAATACGCGTGATCGTGTGCCTGGAGCTTCGTTGAAGCTCAAGGAGTTTTATGGAAGTCAAGAGGAATGAAGAATGAAGCTTTGAAGACGGCTCGTAAGGTTTATTTTATAGTCTTCTAGCTTCATAGATTAGAATGTTAAGCCTTGAGTAGGACTTACTTTATAAACTTCATTTCACTCATATCTTAGAGCTAGGATATTCATAGAAGCCATTAGAAACTTTCCCGAAGCCTATCGCTTCTTCCATCGGCTTCGAGTGCATGTTAGCTGGTTCAAGAAGAGTCACCAACCGACTAGATGACGATCTAGTCGGTCGGCAACTCTACATGAACCGACTAGTTTGCCTTCTCTATATTCAGCTCTTTCCATGACTACAGTTAGTCGGTCAAAGAAGAGTCACCGACCGACTAGATGACGATCTAGTCGGTCAGGAGTCCTTCTCAGACCGACTAGTTGTGTACAATCATTTTCAGCCTGAGCTACTGTTTCGAGTTAGTCGGTCAAAGAACGTTTACCGACCGACTAGTTGAGAAACTAGTCGGTCAGCATTTGTTCTTAAACCGACTAAGTCAACTTGAAGTCAACCTATTCTATTTCGACTTTAGTCGGTCAAAGAACATTCACCGACCGACTAGTTGTGAAACTAGTCGGTCGGCAAGTCTTCTTAGACCGACTAGTTGTCTTTGCCTGTACTTCGACCTTTTGGCTGTTCAACCGTTAGTCGGTCTACGTTGTATCACCGACCGACTAGTTGATGAACTAGTCGGTCAGTGATCCTTCTTTGACCGACTAGTCTGGTTCAGAATAGAGCCGTTGGAGCTTTTCTTGAAACGATTTTCTCTCCCTCTCTCCTCTATCCTATATATAGTTGGAGGGGCTCTTTCATAAGTTTCAAGACTGCCATTTTAGAGATTTGAAGAAACCTAAGAGAAGCTATTCAACTCCATTCTAAAGCTTTCTCTTCCTCACAAGAATCTCTCCCTCAACTCTTTGAGCCATTTCCTCAAGAGAGATTCTCTCCATTGTGAGCCTTCCAAGCCTAGAGCTTGATCCAAAGTCACCATCCTCCATCCTAGCCTTCGATCGCTGATCTTATTGGTGGAGATTCGGTTTGGTGACATTCTCTCCTCAAAATCCATCATTGCCCTAATTTGGTAAGAATACTCAAGGCATAGGATTTTGTAAGGTAAGAGTTTATTTTATTTCATTTCATTGAATTGTTGTACACTCTCGGTTGTGAGAGTTTGAGTGATCCTGGGTTGTGGGATTCATCGGAATCGATTGTAGGTCGATTGCACTTGTGGAGTTTCCGCAAGTGGGTTTAGTGGAAATCTTGAGTTAGGGTTGCTAACTCAAGTATCCGGAGGGGATCCGGGTGGTTGGGACGTAGGATCACCGGGAACAAGTCGGGGAGACTTGGGTGGATCCGAACCCAGTAATATTGTTTGTTTGCGTATGTTTTAATTCTTGTTGATAGTTGTTTAATTCCGCATTGTCGTTTGTTTCTTGCACAATAATTAGGAATAACTATCTTGATTATTTTAAGTACTATTCACCCCCCCTCTAGTACGTGTGCAGTAGCTACCACAGGGCACTACACCTGGTCCTAACCGACTCCCAGCTCGAACAGAACCGTAAGAGGTTCGATCGGATGGGGGATGTTAAGTTGGGGAGTAGAGCTAAGCGAGTTCGACCTTTGATATAAGCCGCAGATGGCCATCAAGGGGCAGGCACTAGCGGATTTCATCGCTGAATGCACCATTAATGGAGGAATGCTCCCCGAGGAGACGAGCACAAATATGGTAACGCATCGACCTTTGTCTTTCCTTTTGGCTGACGTCGTTCTTACCGATCAACCAGGGGATAAAGATGCATGGGTAATCCACGTAGATGGTTTGGCGACCCAGGCAGGAAGCAGGGCCGGCATCGTCATCCGGTCCCCTGACAGGAACACCATCGAGTATACGCTCCGGTTCGAATTCCCGACCACCACCAACGTGGCCGAGTACGAGGCCACCATCAACGGCCTGAGGCTAGCCTGGGCACTTAGGGCGGACTCCGTATGCCTCCTTAGTGATTCCAAGCTCATCATCAACCAGCTACAAGGAGATTATGTGGCCTGAGAAGAGGCGATGCAACGTTACCTAGCCTCGGCCAAGACCGAGCTATCCAGGTTCAAACACGTCGAGACCCTCCACCTGCTGCGATCGGAGAACGCCCATGCAGACGCCCATGCAGATGCCTTGTCGAAGCTGGCCTCCTCTTCCCTTAAGGAGTTGGTTATGCCATCTACGTCGAGAGTCTCCGTGCCCCCAGTACGGAGATAAAAGAGCTTATGGTAATCGATATAGAGCCTACCTGGATGGATCCAATCATGCAGTACTTGACCACTGGAGAAGTCCCAACGGACCAAGACGAGCATCAGGCACTGGAACAAAAAGCCCTCTAGTATGTGCTCCATGAGGGAGTGCTATACAGAAGGCGCTGGACGAAAACGGACGTCCTCCCCTACCTTAAGTTCCTCGGGCCGCAGGAGGCCGACTACGTCATCCGGAAGATCCACGAAGGGATCTGCAAAAATCACTATGGGGGAAAGACGGTCTCCATGAAGATCTTAAGGCAAGTATACTACTGGCCGACCTTGGTCAACGACTCGACTGAGTACGTTCAGAAGTGTCTGACATGCCAGTGGTTCGCCAAGATCGGCTCGTCTCCCCCAACGGAACTCGTCCCAATAATCATCACTGCCCCCTTCGCCAAGTGGGGGTTGTACATCCTTGGTCCATTTGCCTCAGGGAAAGGGCAGAGGAAATTCCTGATTGTGATGGTGCATTACTTCACCAAGTGGATTGAGACCGAGCCGCTGGACACCATCACCTGGAAGAAGGCGAAGAGCTTCGTATGGAACTCCATCATCTCCAGGTTTGAGATACTTCGGTCCATCGTCACTGACAATGGGAAGCAGTTCGACTCTGCGAGATTCAAAGATTTCTGCATGGATTGGAAGATCAAGCTTTTGTTTGCCTCCGTGGCATACCCCCAGACTTATGGGATGGCCGAAGCTGCTAACAAATGCATCATCGAATCACTTCGCAAGAAAGTGACAGAAGCACGGGGAAAATGGCCGGAGGAACTTCCTCGGATACTATGGTTATACCAGACAACCCATAAGGAGGCCACGGGAGAGACCCCATCATGCTTGCCTACGTTGCCAAAGCAGTTGTGCCCGTTGAGGTGGGTGAGGAGTCCCTCTACCTCAGACATTTCGACGAAGAGAGAAAATCGGAAGGCTTGGAGCTCAACTTAGAGCTCGTGGATGAACGGCGAGACCAAGCCCTTGCCTCGATCGTCTGACAAAAACAACGGGTCGCCTGCTACTACAACTCCCGGGTCAAAGGAAGAAGTTTCCACCAAGGAGATCTGGTCCTCTGGAAAGCGATCTTTAATCCAGAGGTCACCCGCAAAGGGAAGCTAGCTGCTAAATGGGAAGGGCCATATAAGGTCACCGAGGTCCTCAGCCCTGCCACATACCGGCTCTCTACTCTAGGAGGGAAGGCGCTGATTCACACCTGTAACATAGAGCACCTCCGCAAGTACTATCCGTGAATGTGTATAACGTTTTCCCCTCCCCCAATCTAAGTGAATGTACTGAAAGGAGAAAACGATCATGAATGAAGAGCTCTTTCTGCATCTAGTCGTTCCTCAGGCCCAGGTGGGGACAACCCTCCCAGTAGACATATCACCGGATCGACCGTAAGGCTGGGGGCAACTCCCCCAGCGGGCCGATCCATCAATTGACTATAAGGCTAGGACAACTCCCCCAGCAGGCCGATCACCGGATCGACCGTAAGGCTGGGAGCAACTCCCCCAGCGGGTCGATCACCGGCTCGGCCGTAAGGCTGAGATCAACTCCTCCGGCAGGCCGATCCGTCGATTGACTGTAAGGCTGGGGCAACTCCCCCAGCAGGCTGATCACTGGCTCGACTGTAAGGCTGGGGGTAACTCCCCTAGCGGGCCGATCCATCAATCGACCGTAAGGCTGGGGGCAACTCCCCCAACGGGCTGATCCGTCGATCGACCGTAAGGCTAGGGGCAACTCTCCCGCGGGCCGATCCGCCGATCAACCGTAAGGCTGGGGGAAACTCCCCCAGCAGGCCGATCATCGGCTCGATCGTAAGGCTGGGGCAACTCCCCTAGGCTGGGGGCAACGCCCCCAGCAGGTCGATCACCCAATCGACCATAAGGTTGGGGGCATGTAACGATCCATATTTTTCAATACAACTATCCACGTATTTTCACTTTTTTAAAAATTATTTTATAATGGTTCGTCAGAAGTTATACGATTTCAAAATTTCTTATAAAAATATTTTGAAGTATCAAACTAGTTATTGAGTATTTTAGTAAGGTCGGATTTCATCAAATACCTCTAAACAATTTTGATAAAAATTCATTTTCAATTGTTACTATTTTGGCTGAATGAATTAATTTTCTATACAAACATCCTCAAAATGTTTTCAAACTTCTACGGTATCATCCTATGATCATTTAGGGCTCCCAAATTAATTTCGTAATTTTCTGAAGTCAAATCAATAGAGAACCCGCAAACCCGCTTCATAAACTTTTTGGCATAAAACTCGTATCCCCATAGCTCAAACCCTGAAATGGACTTCGTATTTAGGGTTGTTGATGAACGAGCTTGAACGAGCTTGAACCGGGAGCTTGGTTTTGTTCATGAACAAAATCCATGTTCAAGCTCTGTTCGTTTACTAACCGAGCTCTAAAACCATGTTCAAGCTTGTTCGTTAAGCTTACCGAACGAACGTAAACGAACGCAAACGAACATTTACCGAGCTTGTTCACGAGTAGTTAATCGAACGTTATGTTCGTTAACAAGACTTATCGAGCTTGTTCGTGAACATGTTCAGGAACATTTTCGTGAACACAATCTGTTTCAGAGTGTTTTCTCACTACAGAGCGTTGACCGTGGACAACCCGGTCAACGTGGTCAAGGGGCCCGCTTGGGTCCCTCGGGGGCTTCGAATCGGTGCAGATGGGACGAGGGGAAGCCTCGGCCCAGGTTGAGACGCTCGGCCTCGGTCGGACGAGCATGGCCTCGGAGGAAGGAAGACGAGGGGTAGCCTCAGTCGCCCAGCTAGATGCGCGGTCGGCGAAGGGCGAGGGGAAGCCTCGAGCCTAGTTAAGACGCTCGGCCTCGGCAGGACGTGCTCGGCCTCAGCGGGCGGACGGTGAGGGGAAGCCTCACTCGTCCGGTTGATGTGTGGTTGGAGAGGGGCGAGGGGAAGCCTCGGCCCGTTGATCAGCTATCCACCTGTGTAGACGAGAACGCTCGTCAGGGGGCCGGACCTAGGTTCCGGCCAAATCCCCTCCGATGCCTAAGTCAGATAGAGATCTGAAAGAGGAGGCCCGGCGGAGACGGTTCGACTCGTGAGGAGATCGGAACGGCGTCTCTCGGCGCGAGCGGGGGAGGAAGGAGATGAAATGGGGGAGCTAGGTCGTTGATGGAGTACCTTAGGTTTTAGATACCTGAGATGCGGTCCCTTTCTTCGTCGTCTTCCTAGCCCTTTTATAGAGCCCCCAGCGTGATTGCCTCTGGCCCACGTCCCACGCCCGCCCTCAATCGTGCCCCCTCAATCCGCCCCCCACCGCCGCTCCCTACGCCATGCCAGCACCTCCCCATTACCGCCATTTAGTGGTAACGCAACCGGGGGAGCGGTTATCGCAGGAGTGGGTGAGTGACCAGCGGGTTATCGGGGCCGGGTTGGATCGACATTCGAGAGGGTCCCTTATAGGGCCTTGTAGAATGGGCTTGAAGGTGCAGATGGGCTCTCGACCAGTAGTCGGGCTCCTGGGCTCGTGTCTTTTGGGCCTCGGTCAAATAGGCGTAACAATTGCCCCCATCGGTCGGGTTGATCAGCTTCGGCCGGTTCGGCTCGGCCGATGTGACTTCTGCCGATTTTGACAAGCTCACCAGTCGATGTCGACTCATTTATTAGTCGTCATCATGAGTTTGGCCCGTTCGATATTTTTAAGGCGCGGGCTCCGAAGCGCCGTCGTTCTTCTGATGCTGCCACGTGTAGCTGCAAGCTTATCCCCACCGCTCGTGGGGTTGTCTTCAGTTGAGAAGCTGAGGGGTTCGAGTGCCGCCATAGGTGGGGTCGATCGGCCTCGGCTAGCTCGGTACAACCGTTGTGCCTCCTGGGGTTCCGGGTGGCGCTTCAGTCGAGGCGTGGTCATAAATGTAGGTCATGATGAGGCGGATCGATTGGACTTCCCTTAGCGCCGATTTCGAAACGCCGCCGGTTCTTCGAGGCCTGCCACACGTTCTTGTTAAGTGCTTCGAATTCACCCCCTGCGTCCGGTATATAAGATCCCCAGCCGCGTTGATTTCCACTTCTCTCTTGCTCTTCCCATTTGTTCTTGGCTTTCCACAACTCAGAGCTTCCCGTCGCTTTTGCTTCCTTGTCTTCTCCAAACTAGATAAAAGGTAATTCCTTTCTCACTTTCGTCTTTATGGCTGCTCTTAGGATAGGCAGTTCTGGCCAAGGGGCGAGGGATTCTCCGGAGTTAAGGCGGGGCGAACCCCGGCCAGTGGGATCAGGTTCCTCCGCTGGGAGTCGTCCCCTCCGTGGTAAGGGGAAGGAGAAGCTTTTCCCAGACTATGCCTGTGATGATGTGGCGTCGGCTGTCGTGCGGCTCAACGTGCCCTCGGTTGTCCTCCGGACGCCGTCGCGGACCCCTCCTTCAGCGGTCACTGAGATCCAGGAAACGTATCTATGCTTCCCGTATGATGTCCGAGTTCCGTTCGTCGACGAGCGGGTTTGCCTTCCGAGGAGCAATGAGGTCGGCGTATACGTCGAGATGTTCCGCCTGGGTCTTCGTTTCCCGCTCAACCCCTTTTTCATCCAGGTCATGGAATATCTCACGGTATCCCTTTGCCAGTTCACCCCTTGCTCGATCGCGGTACTGACGGGCTTCGTGACGCTCTGCTGTACCCGCGGTCTGGAGCCGTCTCTCCCCCTTCTCTTCCACTTTTACCAGGTCCAGACGGTCGGGCCGGGGTCATGACTGCAACTTCGAGCCCGTTCGAGAAGGGAATGCTTGATCGAGCTACCCCGCTGGTCGGGGGATTGGAGCTCGGATTATGTCTTTGTGGTCTTCTTGGGTGATGCCCAGATTTTGACAAGCTGGGTCTGTCCAACCTCGCCCGCCGCTAGCCCTTTCTGACGTTGATCAGCAGCCGCCGCGCTGCTGTCGGCTCTTCCTTTGGAATCGAAGTCCATCTGGTCTTTATTGGACGACCTACTCCTGAAGGCCGTCTTGTGGTCTCCGGGTAGGTCGCTGTTTTCATCCTCGAATTGCCCTGTGACTCATCCTGATTTCGGTTTCCTTTGCAGGGATGGCGGGCCGCGAGTTCGTCCGTGACGTCGATGAGCTGATCCGTCGTGGAGCCGCTCGGAGCCGAGGCGGTACCTCCGGAAGGGCGCCTCGACGGTCCGTTGAGGAGGAGGTGCGTCGAGCCGAGCCCTCAGTAGGCAAGGTAGCAGCCGTGCCTCCTGTCTCTTCTTCTGGCGATCTCCTCCCCGGGGCGTCGTAAGGGCCGGGCCCGCCCCCTCAGCCCGAGAGGCGGGGGGTAATGACAGGTCCGGTGCAGTCCCTCCTGCCCCTGGAGCGTCCCCTCCCATCCTCGAGAGTGGAGATGGGGCAAGGCGGAAGCGCTCCCCTTCGCCGCCCGTGGAGCCTCACGGAGGGAAGAAGAGGAAGGAGGACGCGGAGCCCTCCAGCCCGGCCTATTCTGTGTCTCCTGCAGCCACCACCGGGGACCTTCAGGTGGCCCTGACAACCACCCCCGTCGCTGCGTCCCCGCTTCCGTCTCCGGGAATCGGAGCTCTTTTGGCGGGCCATATGGCTTCCCTCGATGTCGCTCCCGGGAGTTCGGTGTTCGTCGACCGAGCCCTGGCCCAGCAGGTGGCCGAGAGCACCGTCTTCCCCCGGGACCGCAGCACCCTCGAGAAGATTCCCGCCGACAAGGTGTCGGACTCTTTGGTTTGGACCCTTCAACAGGTTCGGCTATCTTGCAGTCCTTTCTTTTCTTTTACTCTCCTCTTAGCTCATGTCCCGTCTTCCAGGGTTCAACGCACCCCGTGGAGTTGCAGCGGCGAGCCATCCACTTGAGGAAGCTGGAGGAGTCCTCCATGAGGGCCCAAGAGCGAGCCGGGGCGGCGGAGGTAGCGATGGTGGAGGCCCAGATGGAGTCCCGGAATCTCCAGCTCCGCGTGACCGAGCTGGAGGGACGAGTGGGTGATCTCCACGGAAAGTTGGAGGACGCCCTGCAGTCGGCCGAGGAAGCGGCGGAGTCGTTCCGCCTGGAGAGGGAGGAGCTTCAGAGGGAGTTGTCTGATCGGCGCCAGGTGGCGCGGCTCACGGAGGAGGTGGAGAGGGGGGTCGTCGGGACCCTGGGGAAGAGAATCTTCGAGGTTCTCAGGGAAGCCTTTGGTGCGTATGAAGACCTCATCGCCCCTCGGATCGTCGAGGTCGTCCAGTCATCCTTCCGGGAATGTGCGGAGCACGTCCGGCAAGCCCCTCCGCTAGTCGATCCTCCTCGCTCCGAGCAGGGCGAAGCGCCCGAGGATGTGTCCTCTCGAGCCCGG
Organism: Scilla litardierei; assembly: GCA_030789695.1. Taxonomy (NCBI): domain Eukaryota; kingdom Viridiplantae; phylum Streptophyta; class Magnoliopsida; order Asparagales; family Asparagaceae; genus Scilla; species Scilla litardierei. Next base: position 754,905,829 of record CM061142.1, on the reverse strand, counting down.
GCTCCCTAAGTCGTCCCCTCCAATTTTTTAGCATCCGCTTCGCTTTGGGCCAGTCTATTTGAAATGGGTCCCTGCCTCTGCCATCTCCTCCGGCTTCGCTATCGACTCCCCGCTTCAGGGCCAATAATTGCTGGTTGCATGGAGGTTCGCTGAGGCCAGCAACTAGGGGTCCTTAGCCAGCAAATTTCGCTCTGTCGGTGTCGCCCTAGTCTCTGTTGGTGATGAACTTTGTTGTCTGCCGAAGGTGGATCATTTGTCGAGAGGTTCCCTCAGTCTTTGATTCCCTGTAAATAAGACACGATTTTGTATCTTGGTTAACTATTATAAACGAAATTGACTTACTCGGTCTTCTCGCATTTTAAGCTTTGCTGTCTCGTCCTCGGTCTAGGACTGGGGAAATTGCCTTTAACTTCACGAGCGATGGAGCCGGTCGGCGAGGGCAAGGCTCCTCGGCTTAGGACCGGTCGGCGTCCGCACTGGCTGGGGGAGTAGCCCCCAAATAAGTGCAACAATCAGTCGGCGAGGGAAAAACTCCTCGACTTAGGACCGGTCGGCGTCCGCGCTGGCCGGGGGGATTGCCCCCGGACTTACGTGCGCAGGAATTGGTCGGCGAGGGCAAGGCTCCTCGGCTTAGGACCGGTCGGCGTCCACACTGGCCGGGGGGTTGCCCCCAGACGAGCACAAGAGTCGGTCGGCGAGGGCAAAATTCCTCGACTTAGGACCGATCGGCGTCCGCGCCGGCTGGGGGAGTTGCCCCCAGACGAGTGCAAGAGTCGATCGGCGAGGGCAAAACTCCTCGACTTAGGACCGATCGGCGTCCGCACTGGCCGGGGGGATCGCCCACAGACTTACGTGCGTAGGAATTGGTCGGCGAGGGCAAGGCTCCTCGGCTTAGGACCGGTCGGCGTCTGCACTGGCCGGCTGGGGGGATTGCCCCCAGACTTATGATCGCCTCCCTTCCAGTGAGGCAGCGGTCTTCGTTATTTCGCGCCCTTAGTGAAACGTTGATTCCATCGAGGATTTAAGAAAAGGAAAAAGGGAATGCGATTGTACTCTTAAGAGTCCTGTCGGACTAGTACATTTGGAGGAAAAGGAAAAAAGGAAATGAAGCTAGGCAGAGGGATGTAAACCTAGATAACTCCCTCCTACTAGGCTGCAACCGGGGGGAGAGACCTCGTCCGCTCATTCTATGATGCGGAGGGGTCCTTGGACGGTGTTGATCTTCTTCCCCTTGTCTGGTTGCACGGAGGTCCCTTCTCCATGGGCCGGCTCTTCGGCTAGGCTCCTGGCGTGTCCCCGGCTCATCAGCTTCTCAATGTCCTTCTTCAGATGCCAGCAGTCTTCAGTGTCATGGCCATCGTCCTTGTGGTACTTGCAGTATTTCTCCCTGTTCTTCCCACCTCTTTTTGCCTTCGGTGGGGGGCGATCAGCTCGCTCTTCCTTCTGTACTTGGGCGAGGACGGCGTCTGGGGTGGTGTCCCTCGCGCCATCTCCCCACTGTCTGTTCCTCGGCCTCTTCTCGGTCCGGTACCCTTCAGGGCTGCCTCGTCCGCCGTCGCCGCGCTTGGTCCCTCGAGTGGCTTTTCCTGCATCCTCGGCCAAGGCCTCCTCGGTCAGCATGAAGCGTTCGGCCCTCGCCATGATCCCGGGGAGGTCCTTCGGGGGATCGTTGTGCAGGGACTTCTTGAGGCCTCTGTGGCGAAGCCCTTTCTTAAGGGCCGTCTGGACCACCAGGTCAGGAGGGCTGTTCACATTCAGCCTCTCCGCATTGAAGCGGCGCATGAATTGTCGGAGCGGCTCGGCCGGGCCTTGCACTATGTTGAACAGATGTTCAGCACCAGGCTTGATCTGCCTCCCCGCCATGAACTGTTTGCAGAACAACTGGGTGAGTTCCTCGAAGCTGTCGATGGAGCGGCTGGGCAGGCTGTGGTACCAGGTCATCGTCGCTCCCCTGAGAGTAGAATAGAAGCCTCGGCAAAGCAGGTCATCGTCAGCTCCTTGGAAGGACATGTCCCCCTCGTAGTCCATCACGTGGTGTCCCGGGTCCCCTATCCCGTCGTACTTCCCCAGCGCCGGGATCCTGAATCGAGAGGGGACCCGTGCGTCGGTTATCCTCCGTGATAGGGGACACCGGTCTCCGTGGATGCCCCCGGGGATTCGACAGTCGCCCGCCTCTGGCTCGTTCGGTGGTGGAGGGGGCACCGGCGCCGGCGGGGCTGGTTCCACGGCCCTCGCCACGCTGGGAGTCGGGCTGACCCGGCGCTCCTGGCTCCTACGGCGGGAGCTCCTGCTCCGCCGTGATCGGTCTCTCGAGTGGCGTCGTTCGCTTCTCCTGTGGCGGGACGACCGTGACCGACGAGATGATGCGGTCATCGATTCGCCCTCTGTCCCTTCAGTTTCTCTTCGGCTCCTTTCATGATAAGGGGAGGAGGCACGCGATCTCACCTGACGGGAGCCGAACCGCGTGAACCGACGATCCGTGCTCGGCTTTTGGGTCCCGTGGTCGTCGACCACAGCGGACCGCAAGAGCGGGGGACCCCCCGCCCAGCGATGGATATCGCCCAACGCACCTCCGTTAGATGGCGCTGGGCCGACGAGCTGCTGCACCGCCGCGACCAACGTCTGGAGGCTCGCGTGGGTCTCCTGAGCCAGAGCGTAAAGCTGTCCCTGTGTGGCCAATCCCGAGCCGCCAGCCTCTTCGGTTGAGGGGGCGGGGTGATTACCGACGGGCGTGTCTTCGGGGTTGCCGTTGGATGCGCCATTCCCCTCCTCCGGGATGGGGGGCATGCGCTTCCTTCCATTGCTGGCTCGTGCCATTGCTGATGTGGTTTGCTTCTTCGTGGGACAGTTTTCGGTTCCCACAGACGGCGCCAGATGTTTCAGAGTGTTTTCTCACTACAGAGCGTTGACCGTGGACAACCCGGTCAACGTGGTCAAGGGGCCCGCTTGGGTCCCTCGGGGGCTTCGAATCGGTGCAGATGGGACGAGGGGAAGCCTCGGCCCAGGTTGAGACGCTCGGCCTCGGTCGGACGAGCATGGCCTCGGAGGAAGGAAGACGAGGGGTAGCCTCAATCGCCCAGCTAGATGCGCGGTCGGCGAAGGGCGAGGGGAAGCCTCGAGCCTAGTTAAGACGCTCGGCCTCGGCAGGACGTGCTCGGCCTCGGCGGGCGGACGGTGAGGGGAAGCCTCACTCGTCCGGTTGATTGTGTGGTTGGAGAGGGGCGAGGGGAAGCCTCGGCCCGTTGATCAGCTATCCACCTGCGTAGACGAGAACGCTCGTCAGGGGGCCGGACCTAGGTTCTGGCCAAATCCCCTCCGATGCCTAAGTCAGATAGAGATCTGAAAGAGGAGGCCCGGTGGAGACGGTTCGACTCGTGAGGAGATCGGAACGGCGTCTCTCGGCGCGAGCGGGGGAGGAAGGAGATGAAATGGGGGAGCTAGGTCGTTGATGGAGTACCTTAGGTTTTAGATACCTGAGATGCGGTCCCTTTCTTCGTCGTCTTCCTAGCCCTTTTATAGAGCCCCCAGCGTGATTGCCTCTGGCCCACGTCCCACGCCCGCCCTCAATCGTGCCCCCTCAATCCGCCCCCCCCGCCGCCGCTCCCTACGCCATGCCAGCACCTCCCCATTACCGCCATTTAGTGGTAACGCAACCGGGGGAGCGGTTATCGCAGGAGTGGGTGAGTGACCAGCGGGTTATCGGGGCCGGGTCGGATCGACATTCGAGAGGGTCCCTTATAGGGCCTTGTAGAATGGGCTTGAAGGCGCAGATGGGCTCTCGACCAGTAGTCGGGCTCCTGGGCTCGTGTCTTTTGGGCCTCGGTCAAATAGGCGTAACACAATCAATCTTGTTCATGAACATATTTTCAAACAAACAAACGAACGTCAATTTTTAATCAGGAATAATAATATTTAAACATAATTGCCAATGACTAAATCAATTAAATAAAAGGATTAAATATTTGCAGGACAAAAACAAATAAATCCAGCATAATAGCTCCATAAATCTCATTACAAGTATCCATTCTAAGCATAGTAAAAAATATAGTATTTGTCTAAATTTACTATTTTCGATATATGTTCGTTCACGAACACTTAATGAGCTTGTTCATGAACATCAATTAACGAGCTTGTTCACGAACACTTAACGAGCTTGTTCAAAGCTTGTTCATGAACATAAATAAACGAACACAGTTATGTTCAAGCTCTGTTCGTTTACTAACCGAGCTCTAAAAATCTGTTCAAGCTTGTTCATTAAGCTTCCTGAACAAACGTAAATGAACATATACCGAGCTTGTTCACGAGTAGTTCATCGAACGTTCTGTTCGTCAACAGCCCTATTCGTATTCGCGATCCTTGCAATGATACGAACCCGTGGCTATGTTTTCGTAATTTTCCGGATACGTTTAGTTTCAAGGGCAAAATCGTAATTTCGTGTATTTAATTTTACTACTAAAGTCTACTAATTACCTTTTAAATATTAGCCTAAGTTAATTAACTTTAACCCTAGACCTAAACATGGCAACCCAAGCTTTAAACGTGATTACACGTTTATTCCCTTCCCCTACCGGATGCATCCCCCAACCCATTTGTCAAACACTCACCCACCACCATTAATTAGCTAATTAATTAGGTTTATACTATTTTAATAATATAATGTATTATATAAACCCCCCTAATTCGTCTCTCTCCTAGGCCCCGTTTCTCTATCCCCCGTTCTCTTCAGGCACACATGCACACCATCTCTCCTCACTCTCTCCTCTCTCACCCTCAGACTCTCTCTCTCCCCCTCCCCTCGTTCTCACACTCAGCTCAACCCATATCTCACGCTTTCTCTCCCGACGTCTCCGACCCAAGCTCGCCGCCCTCTTATCCCCTCCACCATCGACTTCCACGCAGTGGCGGAGCCAGAAAATTTTCATTTAGTGGGCAAATTATAAGCTAATACAAAATAATTTTTGCGTACTATAAAAACCAATAAGCAAAAGTACCATATTATATGGAACTTTAATAAAAACCACTAACCTAAGAACCCTAATACAATAAAAATTTCTTTAAAAAGAAACTTAATTTACATTCAAAGTCTCAACACAGTGACAAGAGTACCATATTCTATAGATGCATGTGTGTATGTATTAGAGAAAGCATTATAATTATACACATATCATAAACATCAAAATTTATATTAGAATATAGACATGAGTAGGACCTGGTAGGCCCACCAAGTTTTTAATGCAAATACGAAGGTGTTGGGTACTTGCATGTAATGTCTTAGATGATACCCAATAAAACGAAACAAATTTATTAATATGAATGCTTGAGAGATAACAATCAAAATAGTAGGACATTGCAACATGCTAATCATTAAAAGATATGCAAAATTAATTAGTTACAATTACAGTAACATTACTTAATATTATAGCGGTTTCATCAAAATTTGACTTGTAATAGATCGTATCTACAACAGAAGCAAAATTTAGTTTCGATTTAAAATGCGACAAATTAATGTGGACGTAGAAGTGCAAAACTAAAATTAATAAAAACTAGGGTCGGATGGATGCATAAAATTAGCAAGTCAAAAATTAAAATTAAATTAGTTAAAATACAGTTTCATTGTGTAAACTTATTAAGTGGCCAGTGGAGGAATCGAACCTGTGCCCTTCACAGCACTCGCAAGACACAATAACCAACCGAGCCAATATGCCTACTTGTTCAAATATGATCGATTTTATATATGAAGACTATATCGTACACTTAGAGTTGAAATTCCATTTAGGGGGAGGCAAAGTTGGCCTGAGCAGGCCGGCCTGAGGGGGCAACGGCCCCCTCAGTCCCCCCATTGGCTCCGCCCCTGCTTTCACGGTGACATCGCACGCTCGCCCACGTACCCGTTGTTGGACGCAACGATCTAGGAACTCTAGTTTGATGATGAAAAACGTGTGCGAACTATTTAACGGGTGTGCTAAGTGTGTTTCAGGAATGACAAAGTCTTTATTCTAAGCGTTTTAGGAATTGCTATCCACATAGCTAATGGACTTGGTCAAAATGTCATTCACATAGCAAAGGTGACTTGGTCAAGATGAAGAGATGAGGAGAGATCAATTCAAATCAAGTTGGGATTAGAACAAATCAATTAAGAATACTTGCTTCTATCAATCTCCTATTCAAATCCCAACTTGATCAAATGAAATCTCCTATTTGTGGTGCAAAGTGATTGAACCAAATCATATTCAAATCTCAAACCCATATTAATTCCTATCCCTAATAGGATTCCCCGCATCCCATCTCTCATCTATAAAACCCTTTCATCATCTATTGCAATAAAGGGTGCGACAACTAAAAGAAATCCTAGGCCGGCCATATCTAAAACCCTAGGTGGCTAGCTATAAAAGCCTTCATCCTATCTCTCCCTAGGTGCGCAGATCACAAGTATCCAAAGCCAAAACATGTGCAAGCACTATTGAAAACCCGTATAACCGCAAGCTTCACAAACTTTTCCCAAAGCCTAGAGCATCAAGAAGGATTTTCTTTTAACTCATACATACACGCAAGCTAGCTTCAAGCCCAAAAACACAAGAGATCTCCACGCAAATTTTTCCCAAGAGTTCATATTCAAAAGCCCAGCATAAAGGAGTAAGCCCATCTGCTTCGAGCTGCTGTTGCGAAGGAAGAGTCGCTGCCGTCCAACCGTCATCTGATCGCTGTCGCAGGAGATCACCGCTACCGTCCAAGTCATCCAAGCACGCAAAGCTGATCCCTCGTTCGCTGCGTGTCCTTTCATTGCTGAACGAAGATCAATCTCGTTCGAAGACCTCACCGCCGACATCGTGCGAAAGCTTGAAGAAGAAGTCGTTCTCACCGCTCTGTAGTCGCTGTGCTCAAGACGCCGTAAGTTGATCGCCACTGCCGTCCGTTGTCGAAGATGAAGCTTCGTCTCCATGCCCTAACGAGACCAAGTTGAATTCGAAGGAGATCTCATCGTCGCACGACTAGACGAAGTGTGCGCTGCCATTGCCACCGTCTAGAACCACCCTCCGAGAGCTCACAACGGTCATCTTCATATCTCGGAGATGTCGACGACGAAGGAGCAGCGCTGCACAAAGCCCACGCAAGTCGACGTTCCTTTCATCACCGTCGAGTTCTCGCCGTCGGAGAAGAGGCGCTGTCGAAGTCGTGAGGCGTCGCTGCCGTGGCTCTCGGTGAAGTCGCCGTTCGAAGCCAGCACGCCGCCTGCATGCCCTAAGGAGAGACGAAGTCCAAGCACTGCTGTCGTGGATAAATCCCCACGCAAACGAAGGCGATCACGTGAGGAGCTCGGCGAAAGAGAAACAAAATCAAAGCGGAGAGATGACGTGTAAAGGGCTTTTATTTGGGTTTACTGTGCGCATCGACCACTATTATTTTGGTTTGAACTAAAACTTCTTTACACATAGACCAGAGTGCTTTTTGAGACAGATTAAGATCCAGGAGTCGGATCGAGACACCGTTTGCGTCAGATTAGAACTGACGACGTGCTGATTGACAGAGACGACTACACGAACACGAACTGAGCATTTTTAAACCCTTTACTCCTTTAATTCATGTCTTAGTGTAACGTTCTCTGTAGGGAAAACCTTTACCATATTTTGTGACTATTTTTGACTTGTCTGGTTGGGGCTAGACAAGAGGGTCTTGACGTGTTGTTGCAGTCAAGATACACATTTACTATGTTGATAGAGTTCTGCACTTTGTTGAGTGTGGTAAAGTCTAGGTAGGGAGTTGGAGCTAGGACCCCATTGTAGGTGTATAGAAGGAACTTATTAGTGCTAGTATTTGCTTGGGGCTGGACGTAAGTCGTTGGTGCGACCGAACCAGGGTAAATCTGTGTGTACTCCGTGATTGTCTCTTATTTACTCTGCTTGTGATCTTAACTGCGTGAGATTTCTCGTGGGTTGCACGAGAATTTTTTATTAGCCTATTCACCCCCCTCTAGGCTAGGATCCAGATCCAGCAAGTGGTATCAGAGCAGGTTTAGGATCTAGCCTAGGTTTGACCATGGATCACATTAATAGTGTTTTTGCTGAGGGTCAGTCTATTTCACGTCCCCTAGATTTAATGGAGTAGACTATGCTTATTGGAAAAATTGTATGAGAATCTACTTAATTTCTATTGATTATAAAGCATGGCAAATTGTTGAAAAAGGCTATAAACCACTTGTCATTAAAATTGAAAATACTGAGATGCTTAAACCTGATGATAAATGGGATGATACTGATTGGAGGCTTTATTCTCTTAATGCTAAAGCTATGAATGCTCTCATTTGTTCATTAGATAAATCTAAATTCAATCGTATCTCGCATTGTTTAACTGCGTAGGAAATATGGCATACATTGGAGGGACGTACGAAGGAACATCACAGGTGAATGAGTCTAGACTTGCACTTCTGAGCACGGAGTGTAATGCCCTGCTAAGCTACTGCACAAGTACTAGGGGGGGTGAATAGTACTTTAAAATAATTAAGAGGCTAATTCCTAATTACCTTGTAAACTCTACCAAACAATGCGGAAATGCGGAAATGTAAATGTTAGACAACAAAGAAACAATCGCAAACAAGCAATATTAATGGGTTCGGATCACCCAAGTCTCCCCGACTTGTTCCCGATGATCCTACGTCCCAACCACCCGGATCCCCTCCGGATACTTGAGTTAGAAATCCTAACTCAAGATTTTTACTATGAAATACTTGTGAAAAACCTTCACAAGTCATATCATACACAAATGAAAGTTGTGACTCCCACAACCCGGGATCACAAACAAACTCTCACAACCGAGAGTGAATCACTTACAATATAAAAGTAAATTGAAATAGAAGTTGCTTACCGACAAAATCCTATGCCTTGAGTATAACTTACGATTTAGGGCAAAATGGATTTTCGGAAAGATGAAGAGGCACCAAACCCTAGCTCCAAGATGTAGATCAGCGATGGAGAGCTATGAGGTTGTTGGTGACATAGGATCAAGCACTTGACTTGGAAGGCTCACAATCAATGAATCTCTCTTTTGAAATAAGAGTGAGGAGAGATTCAAGATTGGAATGAAAGAGCTTTGAATGAGGAATGAATGCTTTCTCTTTGATCTCTAAACTTCTCTTAAAATCAGCCTTGGGTGCAATGAATGCAGCACTCCAAGTATATATAGGATAGAGAAAAGAGAGAGTGAAAATCGTGGCAATAAATGCTCCAACGGCTCTATTCTGAAGCAAACTAGTCGGTCAAAGAACAACCACTGACCGACTAGTTCATCAGCTAGTCAGTCGGTCAAACCGCATGAACCGACTAATGGATGAACAGTGAATAGATCGAAGTTCAGACTAACAGAACTAGTCGGTCAAAGAACACTTGCCAACCGACTAGTTTCACAACTAGTCGGTCGGTGAGTAAACTTAGATCGACTAAAAGATAAAACAAATAGTCTGAGTACAAATTGATTTAGTCGGTCCAAGAACAAATGTTGACCGACTAGTTCATCAACTAGTCGGTCGATAAACGTTCTTTGACCGACTAACGATAAACAGTAACTAGGCATGTATAGTAGAAGCTCAACTAGTCGGTCCAAGAAGAAACACTGACCGACTAGTTCACAAACTAGTCGGTCGGTGAACCTTCTTTGACCGACTAACTGTAAACAGTAACTGAGCTAGAAATGAAGGAGGCAAACTAGTCGGTCCAAGAAGCATTGTCGACCGACTAGATCACCATCTAGTCGGTTGGTTCTTCTTCTTGAACCAACTAACATGCACAAGAAGTCGCGAATCGAAGCGCGAAGCTTCGGGAAAGTTCGTATGGACTTCTACTAAGATCCTATGTCTAAGATAGGAGCGTTATGAAGATTAAAACGTAAGACATACTCAAGGCTTAACATTCTACGGAACGAAGCTAAAAGCTATAAATTAAACTTGACGAACCGTCTTCGAAAGCTTAGATCCGAATCTTCATGACTTCTAAAATGGTCCAAAAGCTTCAACGAAGCTTTAGGCATACGATCACGTGTTTTGAGAAGTCTTGAGATGTCGCTTTAGATGTTCATATGAATTTGGCGACGATCTCCATAACTGCGCTCACAAAGTGTTAGTTCACGATATATTTATGTTTGTTCATCATCCAAAACCAAATCCGGGGAGTCCAATATCCAACACGGAGTACGAGGGATTTCGCATGTTACTATCAGAGACCATATCAGAGATGTTTGCGAGGTTTACCAACATCATCTACAAGTCTAGCTCGCTCGATAAGCCATATTCTAGTCTTGAACAGGTGAGGAAATTATTAAGAGCGCTGTAAGCTCTTTCAGACTTAAAGTCACTGCCATCCAAGAAGCAAAGGATCTATCACAGATAAGGGTGGAAGACTTAATAGGTAATCTAATGTCACACGAGCTTGAACTGCAAAATATTGAAGAAAGAGAGAAACCTGAGGAGAAGGAAAAAGATTCAAAGCCACTTGCTTTGAAAGCTAGCGAAGATGAAGATGATGATGAGGAGATGTCGCTAATGGTTAGAAATTTCAGAAAGTTCGTCAGAACTCCTCAAGGAAGATCAGAAATGCATAGAATGTTCATTCGCTATAACACTTTTAATTACGATAAAAATTCTTCTGAACAAGATTCTGCTAATAGAGTTGAATTCTTCAAATGCAGGAAAAAGAGGCACTTCATGAAGCAATGCAGACAAGAGACTGCTCAGGTTGCCAAAGATAAATGAAAAGCTAAGATGCTAACTTGGGACATGGACATCAAAGCTGAGGATGAGGATGAAGAGGTGGTAGCCCACTCCGCTGTCGTCTGTTTACTGGCAAACAACGATGAGGTGAATTCCTTTACTAAAGCTGAATTGTTAGAAGTTTGTAAAGGAATGCAAAATGAGATAAATGAGCTAGAACTCACGTTGAATGACTATATGGATGCTAGCTTTAAATTACAAAAAGAAAACTGTGACATTACTGATGAAGTGGATATTCTTAAAGAGGAACTTGCTGCATGTAACCCTAAAATTGTGTCACTAGAAAAAGAAAAAGCTAGCATGCCTGAAAAAGCTACTTGTCTTACTTGTCCTTCCTTGTTGAATGATATTAGCATGCTTAAGCTTGATTTGATTAAGCTCGAAACTGAAAAAGACTATGTGATTAGAGAGCTTAATGATAAATTCTGCATGTTGGATAATGACTTTAAAAGAAAAATGATTGAATTTGAAAAGAAGGAAGAGGAAAACAAGCAAGCTTTTATAAGTAAATGTACATTGCTTGTGGAAGAAAATAAACAATTAAAAACCAAAGTTTCTAATCTAGAATTGTCTTTAAGAAAATTTTCAATTGGTAAACATTCGTTGGATACCATAATTGAAAATCAATTATATGGCAATAATAGAAGAGGCTTGGTTTTGAATTAAAAAATGTTGAAAAGCCAAAATTCAAGAAATTCCACAATGTACCCTCTATTGCTAAAAATATGTATGCAAAGTGCTTTACTTGTGATAGTGTTGGTCACACATCCTATTATTGTAAGTTTAGGAACACAAACATAAAGTTCAAACAAGTGTGGATTCCTAAAACTTTAATGGCTAACACGAGTGGACCTTGTTGGATTCCAAGGTCACACTTAACACCTTTCATGTAGGTGAGATGGAGATTTGGTGAGGAGCAATAAATTGAATGTTTCATTCTTTTAGCTCCTTAGTCAAATAGCGACGCGAAGGTATGTTTCTTTTCCCTCTTTGCATTCATTGCATACCTTCATAGTTTTTGTGTGTGCTTGATTTAATCTTTGTTTGTGTGCTTGGTTACGTGCTTGTCCTTTTTGGCTTGTTTTAGTTTTTTATAAAACAAAAACAAAAAAAATGAAAAACCAAAAATAAAAAAAAATTGTGCTTATTGAATACCTCCTTATGAATCTTTATAAGTGGTATTATTGAATGTTCATTCATATCCCTTGTAGAAATCAATTCATTATTGTTGTAGCCACATGGACATGTTGATATCTATTTTAGTAGCCATGAAATGACTCATGAATTATTAATATGACTTCTACATCTACATGTACATTTTCACGAATATTAGACCTTTAGTATTCTTGGAGATTCTTTTAAAGAATATTGGAAAGTGAATGTAGGTTGATTAAAATCTGAATTTTTCTAAGGGATATGATGTGTATAGCCATGAATAAAAATTGAGCACAAAAGAATTGAAATAATAATAATATTTTTGCTCCGTATGAAAAATGGATACACTTCATGGCTAATTCACAACCCACGAGTATCCAACTTATGCTACATGGGTAATCATTAGTGTTGGTGTATATTACTCGTCAAGCAATGCCACCCCACATTTAAAAGTCCTTTTAGGCTATGTTTTGGGGTTTGGTAACTTGAACTCATATTTGATGAGGTGGGAAAATTCAATCCTAGCGATATTCATGAAAAAAGGGAAATGTGAATTGATTTGGTTGATTGATCTAAAATTGAATCTCCCTTAGTACTTTATTGTCTATATCATTACACTTACACGAAGGTGAATAAGTCACTTTATGAATTTCTATGAGCTTGAGTTGTTTACTATCTAGAGAACACATGCAGTTGCAAGTTACAATTTATAATGGTTTATTTTTGCATGAGATATGTTCATGACTTCATTTAGTCCACTTTTGATGATAACAAAGGGGGAGAAAGGAAAAGATTTGTTGAAGGGGGAGTATTGTCACATAATGGTCATGGTAATGGTCATGGTATTACTTGTTGTAGGGGGAGCTTGGAAATAGGGAGAGCATGTTTTTTTCATTGGTATATTATGCATGCTCGTAATGCTTACATCTCATTGTATTGCTCATATGCATGACATTCCTTCAACTCACTTCACATTCTATTTGCTCAAATCTTTCATTGGGTTGTCATCATCAAAAGGGGGAGATTGTTGGATGCAACGATCTAGGAACTCTAGTTTGATGATGACAAACATGTGCAAACTATTTAACGGGTGTGCTAAGTGTGTTTCAGGAATGGCAAAGTAGTAATTCTAAGCGTGGGAGGAATTGCTATCCACATAGCTAATGGACTTGGTCAAAGTGCCATTCACATGGCAAAGGTGACTTGGTCAAGATGAAGAGATGAGGAGAGATCAATTCAAATCAAGTTGGGATTAGAACAAATCAATTAAGAATACTTGCTTATATCAATCTCCTTTTCAAAGCCCAACTTGATCAAATCAAATCTCCTATTTGTGGTGCAAAGTGATTGAACCAAATCATATTCAAATCTCAAACCCATATCAATTCCTATCCCTAATAGGATTCCCCTCATCCCATCTCTCATCTATAAAACCCTTTCATCATCTATTGCAATAAAGGGCGCGACAACTAAAAGAAATCCTAGGCCGGCCATATCTAAAACCCTAAGGGGTTAGCTATAAAAGCCTTCGTCCTATCTCTCCCTAGGTGCGCAGATCACAAGTCTCCAAAGCCAAAACATCTATCGGTCATTGTGCAAGCACTATTGAAAACCCGTATAACTGCAAGCTTCACAAACTTTTCCCAAAGCCTAGAGCATCTAGAAGGATTTTCTTTTAACTCATACATACACGCAAGCTAGCTTCAAGCCCAAAAACACATGACATCTCCACACAAATTTTCCCCAAGAGCTCACATTCAAAAGCCCAGCATAAAGGTGTAAGCCCATCTGCTTCGAGCTGCTGTTGCAAAGGAAGAGTCGCTGCCGTCCAACCGTCATCTGATCGCTGTCGCAGGAGATCACCGCTGTTGTCCAAGTCGTCACCGCACGCGAAGCTGATCCCTTGTTCGCTGCATGCCCTTTCATTGCTGAACGAAGATCGCTCTCGTTCAAAGACCTCGCCACCGACACTGTGACGAAATCTTGAAGAAGAAGTCGATCTCACCGTTCCAAAGTCGCTGTGCTCAAGACACCGTAAGTTGATCGCAACTGCCGTCTGTTGTCGAAGACGAAGCTTCGCATGCATGCCATAACGAGACCAAGTTGAAGTCGAAGGAGATCTCGTCGTCGCACGAGTAGAAGAAGTGTGCGTTGCCATTGCCACCGTCGAGAACCACCCTCTGAGAGCTCACAACGGTCATCTTCATATCTCGGAGAGGTCGACGACGAAGGAGCAGCACTGCACGAAGCCTTACGCAAGTCGACGTTCCTTTCATCACCGTCGAGTTCTCGCCGTCGGAGAAGAGGCGATGTCGGAGTCATGAGGCGTCCCTGCCGTCGCTCTCGGTGAAGTCGTCGTTCGAAGCCAGCACGCCGCCAGCACGCCCTAAGGAGAGACGAAGTTGAAGCGCTGCTGTCGTAGACAAATCCCCACGCAAACGAAGGCGATCACGTGAGGAGCTCGGCGAAAGCGAAATAAAATCAAAGCGGAGAGCTGACGTGGAAAGGGATTTTATTTGGGTTTACTGTGCACACCGACCGCTATTATTTTGGTTTGAACTGAAACTTCTTTACACACAGACCAGAGTTCTTTTTGAGACAGATTGAGATCCAGGAGTTGGATTGAGACACCGTTTGCGTCGGATTGGAGCTGACGACGTGCTGATTGACAGAGACGACTACACGAACACGAACTGAGCATTTCTAAACCATTTACTCCTTTTATTCGTGTCTTAGTGTAACGTTCTCTGTAGGGGAAACCTTTACCATATTTTGCGACTATTTTTGACTTGTCTGGTTGGGGTTAGACAAGAGGGTCTTGACATGTTGTTGCAGTCAAAATACACATTTATTATGTTGATAGTGTTCTGCACTTTGTTGAGTGTGGTACAGTCTAGGTGGGGAGTTGGAGCTAGGACCCCATTGTAGGTGTACAGAAGGAACTTATTAATGCTACTATTTGCTTGGGGCTGGACGTAGGTCGTTGGTGCGACCGAACCAGGGTAAATCAGTGCGTACTTGTCTCTTATTTACTCTGCTTGTGATCTTAATTGCGTGAGATTTCTCGTGGGTTGCACGAGAATTTTTTATTAGCCTATTCACCCCCTCTAGGCTAGGATCCATATCCAGCACCCGTCGCCTCAGCTTGCCGCTCGCCGGAGCATTCACCGTCGACAGAGCACCGACCTCCTCTCCCCTCGACCCACCTTCGACGCCGCCGGAGCCCACGTGCACTGCCTTCCAAACAGCTCAATCACCTTGTCTCTGAGCACCCCATCGTCGACGGTTACCTGTGAGGCCTGCACTGTCGCCTCCTCCGTGTCTTGTCAATGCCGTGGCACCGTCCGCTCGCCGCCGCTCAGCCGTCGGCTGCAGTTCCCCCCACCGATGATGATAGAGCCACACCCACTCTCAGAAGAGCCCTGCACATCGCCGCTACCTCAGAGAACGCCACCACGCTCGCCTCCGCGTCCCCGCTGCCGCTCACCCTCCCCGTCGTCGCTCAGCCTCCCCGTCACCAGAGGTCGCCTCTGAGCGCCGCTCTCTCTGCCCAGCACCCCGCCTCATCGACCCAGGCAGCAACATCTGCTCGATATCTACCTCCAGCTCCAATGAGCTCCGACGAAGCCCCCAACGACCGTACACCCCCTCCCCCCGCCTGCAACCACGCCTACCGCACTTCGCTCCGCCTCTCGCCGCGCTCCTATGCCATCAGAGATCGTCGCCGTCGGCGAACGCCCCCGCCCCCATGCAGCTTACTAACGAAGATGGGTAAGTTATTATAACGTGATTTTTAAAAACGAAATATACGTATTTGTATAATGATGGTATATTGTATTTTAAGGGTAAATAGTTTTAAATTGATAAGTAATTATATATAGACTAAAAATGCAAGGCTAGCTCCAGAAAATCAGAAATAACATTCTGGATCCAATGACGCTGGTTCTATCTCAATCAGACGCTTAATTTTTCGAGAATAAATTTTTAAGCCAAAAACTTAAATACATCTTTTTCAATTAAACATCTGTAACTTGCTATTTTCACGTACACTGATACTTAAGAAAAATATATGGTGTAGTACTCTTCGAGACGATTGTTTTGATAGTTCATTTGCAACTTTTCGATGCAGATTGCATCCAGGAGAAATTATTGAATAATTACATTACTTAATTAAAATTAGTTTTTTTATTAATTTTGAGCTTTGAAAAATTATAAAAATTACTAGGAGCTTCTGAAATTTTTTTCCCCCTGTTGTAAAATTATTTTCATCATATCTAGCCTATAGAAAAATTTAGAACGTTTTTCGACATCGAATCAATCAGTTTATAAAATCAAAACGATCAGATTATTTAAATAGAAAATGTAGTGTTCTTTAACCAAGTATTCTTGTGTTGCAGGTACCAATTTTTATACATCAACGTCCGTAGAAGCCCTAGATCCAGTTCCGGCTTGCTACGTCAACCTCGAAATCAATAAGTCACGACGAATTCTAAAATTAGAAAATTAGTTAGTGTCCTTGTACGAACTTAAGAACACTACTTATAGCCTTAGAACGGCTATCCACCCTGAACCAAACTAGAGACCTAATCTAATAGGAAAGTAATCAACTACAGATTACTTTGCCAACTTTCAACTTTGGTGGTTGTAACGCACAACCATCAACTTGGGTAAATTATGTGCTAAACACTACTACTACATGCTCGAAGCATGGAATCGGTATTACAATTATTCGACTTGTCTTTATCCTCAGTTTGCTTTGGCACAGTCTGCTTTGGAATGCGTTACTACTTTCTGGTTTTCAATAAGAAAGTCAACCAGTGGTCTTGGTTTGACTAGCATCATGTGATACACTGTATGGAACATCTTGTGAAACATCCCGTATAAAACATGTACATAGAACCCTTGACACTTCACTGGGGTTTTGGGGTAACTCATAGTTTGAGAGAGTGCGGGAGTGAATGGAGTTCATCTTCCCGTCCCGCTGCCTGTGTTTCAGCATCCCATCCCGCTGCCTAAGTTTCGGCAAAATACATCAACCGTGCCTGTGTTTCGGCATTCGTCTGGGTAAGCGCACCCAGGCAATAGATGAACTCAATGGTAACATATTGTACTCTCCGACTTGAGTCACGTAGTGTAGTTACTTTTGCACAGTCACTTTTACTTTACGCATTACAGTCACCTTTACTTTACGCATTGCATACACATTACCTATTACACCTGTGCAGTCACCAGTACCTTACTGGTCGTACTTTTATCTACAGCAGAAGCATGCTTCACTTACTTAGCCTGCTTTACACTCGCACCACCATGGTACACTTTTTCTTTTCTTTCAGTTCTGTTTACTTTTACTACTTAGCTGTGTACAGTTGTTGCTCGGTACTTTACTTTTCACTCTGGTCTACTTGTACATAGTTACCTTTTGTCATACTTGTACACTACTTCTTTTCTATATTTAGAATTGTTGTGACTTACCTACGGTTCCATCTCCATGGCACTGCAGACGACGTACATATGGAGGTTGATGCTCTTGAGTTGATAGCGCCAGAGTTCGACACTGAGACCGCAGCTTTCAGAGTTATTTACACATATGTATTTCTTTTCTTTCATGTATATTTGTTGAGACATTTGGTACATTATGAATTGTAATAATTGGACACTATTTGGGTATTTTTGTACATCTTTGCATCGTGGCTATTTTGCTTTCACTGGTTAACTGCAGGACATGTGCAAATATCAAATAAGTAAAGGGCCCCCGGGAGCGGGTCATTGCAGGGCAACTCCCCCAGCGGGCCGATCACCCTATCGACCGTAAGGCTGGGAGCAAGTCCCCCAGTAGGACGATCACCCGTTCGACTGTAAGGCTGAGGGCAACCCCTCGGCAGGCCAAACATTGTAATTGTCGAGCGTAGCTACTGCACAAGTACTAGAGGGGGGGTGAATAGTACTTTAAAATAATCAAAAGTGTTATTCCTAATTATTGTGCAAAACACAAACAACAATGCGGAATAACTACAAACAACAAGAATTAAACGACAATGCAAACAATTGATATAACGGGTTCGGATCCACCCAAGTCTCCCCGACTTGTTCCCGGTGATCCTACGTCCCAACCACCTGGATCCCCTCCGGATACTTGAGTTAGAAACCACTAACCCAAGTTTTGCACTATGAAATTCTTGTAGAAAAACCTCTACAAGAACAAATCATACACAAATGACATGTGACTCCCACAACCCGGGATCACACCCTTCTCTCATAAACCGAGAGAACAACTTACAATCAAAGTAAATGAAATATGAAATACTTACCAACAAAATCCTATGTCTTGAGTAAACTTACCAATATTAGGGCAAGAAAGATTTTAAGGAAAAAGAAGGCACCAAACCCTAGCTCCAAGTAGATGACCAGCAATAGATGGCTAGGGAGGAGTTGGTGACCTTGGATCAAGCTCTTAGCTTGAGAGGCTCACAATGGAGAGAATCTCTTTTGAGGAATTAGGGCTCAAGAAGTTGAGGGAGAGATTCTTGTGAGAAGAGAGAGCTTTGAAATAGAGTTTAATGGCTCCTCTTTGATTTCTCTAAACCTCTAGAATATCAGCCTTGAATGCCTTGAAGAAGCCCTCCAAATATATAGGATAGAGGAAAGAGAGAGCCAAAATTCGTGCAATAAATGCTCCAACGGCTCTATTCTGAAGTAGTCTAGTCGGTCAAAGAAGGATCACTGACCGACTAGTTTCTCAACTAGTTGGTCGGTGATTCAACATGAACCGACTAAGAGGTGAACAACCAATATGAAAAGTTCAGGAGATAGAGAACTAGTCGGTCTAAGAAGACTTGCCAACCGACTAGTTTCACAACTAGTCGGTCGGTAAGTGTTCTTTGACCGACTAAGAGATGAAAACAAATAGGCTGTTAGCAAGGAGAACTAGTCGGTCTAAGAACAAATTCCAACCGATTAGTTTCTCAACTAGTCGGTCGATAATTGTTCTTTGACCGACTAACGATAAAAAGTAGCTCAGGCTGTGAAAATGAATACACAACTAGTCGGTCTAAGAAGGATTCCAAACCGACTAGTTTGACAACTAGTCGGTCGGTGAACCTTCTTGGACCGACTAACTGTAAACAGTGAATGAGCTGAATTGAGATAGGATATCTAATCAGTTCACGAAGGATTGCCGTCCGACTAGATTGCCATCTAGTCGGTTGGTTCTCCTTCTTGAACCAACTAAGATGCACTAGAAGCCGCGAAAAGAAGTGCGAAGCTTCGGGAAAGTTTCTATGGGCTTCTACGATAATCCTAACTCTAATAATGTAAGACATACTCAAGGCTTAACATTCTATACGATGAAGCTAGAAGACAATAAATAAACTTGACGAACCGTCTTCAAAAGCTTCAATCCGAATCTCTTGACTTCAATAATGCTCCTAGAGCTTCAACGAAGCTTCAGGCACACGATCACATGCTTTGAGAAGTCTTGAGATGTCGCTTTGGATGTACGTAGACTTTTGGCGACGATCTCCATAACTGCACTCACAAAGAGTTAGTTCACGATATTTATGTTTGCTCATCATCAAAACCAAATCCGGGGAATCAATACTCAACATTCTCCCCCTTTTTGGTGATGACAAGCCAACATAAATAATAATCAATAATAATGATTCAAATGTAATTTACTTACTCCCCCTGCATTGATGACACGTTAGTTCCGTATTGAATAATAATCATACGCATCAAGCAGACGAGGAAGATATAAAATATGAATCCTATTATTGCAATTTAGGATCTAAATCCATTTTATATCTTAACTCCCCCTGAATCTAACATATCAAATTAGATTCACGGTAAAATGCTTTAAATTATCATTTAGCATATTGTCATTATTAATTCTCTCCCCCTTTGGCATTAGCAAAAAGAGCAGGAGGAGATCAATGACAACATCAATGGCTAAAATAAAAGCACGAGAGTCGAAGAATACGACCACGGTCCAAATGACACAATGTAAAATACCAAATGTACAATACCGAAGAAAATCAAAGCGTGCCAACGAGACCATAGTCGAAAATCGATATAATCAAAACTCAAATCAATTTTATATATTGAGTTATGGAACATACTCTCCAATATCAACATTCTTGGTTAATTTAGTGCTTGGAAAACAATTCTATGTTTTCATAAAAGTAAATCTATTTAACCAATATATTTGACGAGCGACGCAGTCAATATCAGAGACAAAAATACAATGTGCACACAAAACAAATGGCAACATGATGTACACATCATACAAAATTGTTATGCCAAAATAGAGATAGAATTTTCATACAACTTATGGCATACACAATTCTAGTACACTAGCATGCATTCCAAAAGAGATACTCACTAAAAGAGTCAATAAAAAAGCATGGAATGCCATGAGCATACGAAAGATAAGAATTATAACATAAGCTCAAAACTAGCATCAAGATATGCATGAGATAGTCTAAAATACAAAGTGACATCTACATGCATTCAACACACATGGATACCAAAAGTAAGAATATACTTACAACATTAAGCTCCCCCTACTTTGGTGCATCACTTAAGCACCATCAACTCCATTTGAATGAAAATCCTTGCAAATCAAGGAGTTGGTAGGGTTGGTATCCCACTGTGGATTGAACCTAGAAAACATAATCTTGGAGCTAAATATAGATTTGTTGCTCTTACTCTTACTCTTGAGTACCTGAAGATAAAAATATCATTCCATGGTACCCAAGGTCATTGGGTCCTAAGAGATTAGACCTTTGAAAGCCAAGTCCAATTGGACTTAGACTTCCCAACAAAATCATCATTATGCACGACATTCATAAAATACGAATTAATATAAGCTTGTTTTTCATGCATGCTTGTGTCCTTCGGGCCCCAAATAGTGAATGTCTTAGGAGCCCTATTCCTATTGCGAGCATGCATACGTTGTTGATTTCTACGTGATGCATGTCATGGATAGGCATATGGCATATGATGAAATGGTGCATGATGGTAATTGTTCATATGATAGTAATGTGGATGAACATATGCATGTGGAGGAACACGTGCATGAGTGTGGCTCATATGGTGTGCACGTGCTCGTGGATGTGGAGCATAAAAATCATCATACTTGTGAACATCAGGAGTAGGAGGTGCGTTCCTACGTGGCATGGTATTGGTGTACATAAATGCATGATCCTTCTTTGGAGGTCCACCCAAAGTGGTTTCTTTCCAAACGGGGGTGTGTGCCTAATGGAAGCACCATTGGTAGAAGAACTACCCACTGGGTGTTTACTCCCACTAGTTGAGGCATCGGAAGTTGGCCTAACAAAGGTGGTAGATGATTTGGATGATTCTCCCATCTTATACCCCAAGCCAATGTGATGATTGGCTGGAAGTAAGTCATTTAGGATATTATCCAAATGGCCCTTACCTTTATTGAATTTATTAATTCGGCCTAATGTGTACTCATACTTCTCGGTGAGAGAATGCATAGAAGCATCCAAGGTGGACACTTGCGATGTGAGTACATAGATACGAGACTTGAGATTCTCATTCTCGACACTCAAAGTTGAGTTTCGAGAAATCCAATCCGCTATCTCATGTTCATCCGAATTCTCAATATGAACATGCTCAAGTTGAGATTTGAGATTTACGATCTCATTTCTCAACCCTTCAACAACGGTGTCGTTGTTGATGATGATAGGCTTAGGTGAGGTTTGAAGACTAGTTAGCTCATCTTTAGTCTTAATATATCTATTAGCCAATTTAGAAAATTTAAACCAAAGTTGTTCGTTAGCTAACCTAAGTTCATCCATAGTTACCTCTTCGCCTTCATCCTCGCTTTCATCCTCGCTTTCATTGGAGAAGGTCTCTTGATCATGTTCCTCTTTTCCCATGAAGCACATGTGTGCTTTCTCCACTTGTCCATCATCCGACTCTCCACTTGAGGAGTCCTCTTCGGAGTCGGTGAATGACCTGACAAGCCCTTTCTTGTACCCCTTCTTGTACTTTCTCGACTTGTCGTTCTTGGGTGCCTTCCACTTCTCCTTGTGTTTGTTGAGAGGACAATTCGGCTTGATGTGTCTTGGCTTGTTGCATTTATAACACACAAGAGCGGAGGCATTAGTCGAACTAAATTTATAATTATTCTTGAACTTACCTTTTCGGAAGAATCGGTCGAACTTCTTTGCCAAATCGGCCAAAGCTTCTATGTCCAACTCGTCTTCTGATTCTTCATCATCGGTAGATGTAGATGGAGCGGCTTTGAACGCAATCGTCTTTTTCTTTGGCACGTCTTGCTCCAAGTAAGACTTCATCTTATCCTGCAGCTTTAGTTTACTGTCCTTGCGTACCTCATAAGACATCAAGGTACCCATTAGTTGAATGACAGTATATTTACTCATATCGTTACCTTCCTCGATGGCGAAGGTACGCTTTTTCCAACAAGAAGGAAGTCCGTCAATGATCTTTGAGACTTTCTCCTTTTGGGTATATGTCTTTCCAAGAGCCTCCAACTCATTGGTGATGTCAACGAAGCGAGCATAGTACTCCTTCATCTTCTCACCCTGTTGCATATGAAATAATTCGAAATCTTTATTTACAACAACGAGTTTGGAGTCTCTTACCCTACTCGTTCCTTCATGCAAGATGAGGAGTGAGTTTCAGATTTGATATGCACTCTTACATGTGCATATCTTGTTGAAGTCTTCGGGCTCCAAAGCACATTGCAAGGCGTTCATTGCCTTGGCATTGTTTACCTCCGTGGCGACCTCCGCGGTAGTCCACTTCACGAAATCTTATTCGGTGGGCTCGACATATTCCGTCAACGTGGCTCTACATAGTGAGGTGCTCCTGAGGAATATTTCCATCCGGCATTTCCAGTACCCATAATTGGTACCGTTGAAGAAGGGAGGCCTAGTTGAGGAGTGTCTTTCCATCATCGAAGAAGCTCCTTCACGATTCTTGAAGACGTTGTAGTCGTTGTTTGTCATAGCTATGAACCTGGCTCTGATACCTAATGTAATCATCGAGCGTAGCTACTACACAAGTACTAGAGGGGGGGGGGGGGTGAATAGTACTTTAAAATAATCAAGAGTGTTATTCCTAATTATTGTGCAAAACACAAACAACAATGCGGAATAACTACAAACAACAAGAATTAAACGACAATGCAAACAATCGATATAACGGGTTCGGATCCACCCAAGTCTCCCCGACTTGTTCCCGGTGATCCTACGTCCCAACCACCCGGATCCCCTCCGGATACTTGAGTTAGAAACCACTAACCCAAGTTTTGCACTATGAAATTCTTGTAGAAAAACCTCTACAAGAACAAATCATACACAAATGACATGTGACTCCCATAACCCGGGATCACACCCTTCTCTCACAAACCGAGAGAACAACTTACAATCAAAGTAAATGAAATATGAAATACTTACCAACAAAATCTTATGCCTTGAGTAAACTTACCAATATTAGGGCAAAAAGGATTTTGAGGAAGAAGAAGGAACCAAACCCTAGCTCCAAGTAGATGACCATCAATAGATGGCTAGGGAGGAGTTGGTGACCTTGGATCAGGCTCTTAGCTTGAGAGGCTCACAATGGAGAGAATCTCTCCTGAGGAATTAGGGCTCAAGAAGTTGAGGGAGAGATTCTTGTGAGAAGAGAGAGCTTTGAAATAGAGTTCAATGGCTCCTCTTTGATTTCTCTAAACCTATAGAATATCAGCCTTGAATGCCTTGAAGAAGCCATTCAAGTATATATAGGATAGAGGAAAGAGAGAGCCAAAATTCGTGCAATAAATGCTCCAACGGCTCTATTCTGAAGCAGTCTAGTCGGTCAACGAAGGATCACTGACCGACTAGTTTCTCAACTAGTCGGTCGGTGATTCAACATGAACCGACTAAGAGGTGAACAGCCAATATGAAAAGTTCAGGAGATAGAGAACTAGTCGGTCTAAGAAGACTTGCCAACCGACTAGTTTCACAACTAGTAGGTCGGTGAGTGTTCTTTGACCGACTAAGAGATGAAATCAAATAGGCTGTCAGCAAGGAGAACTAGTCGGTCTAAGAACAAATTCCAACCGATTAGTTTCTCAACTAGTCGGTCGATAATTGTTCTTTGACCGACTAATGATAAACAATAGCTCAGGCTGTGAAAATGAATACACAACTAGTCGGTCTAAGAAGGATTCCAAACCAACTAGTTTGACAACTAGTCGGTTGGTGAACCTTCTTGGACCGACTAAATGTAAACAGTGAATGAGCTGAATTGAGATAGGATATCTAGTCGGTTCACGAAGGATTGCCGGCCGACTAGATTGCCATCTAGTCGGTTGGTTCTCCTTCTTGAACCAACTAAGTGTTGGATATTGGACTCCCCGGATTTGGTTTTGGATGATGAACAAACATAAATATATCGTGAACTAACACTTTGTGAGCGCAGTTATGGAGATCGTCGCCAAATTCATATGAATATCAATTATGACGTCTCAAGACTTCTCAAAGCACGTGATCGTATGCCTAAAGCTTCGTTGAAGCTTATGGACCAATTTAGAAGTCATGAAGATTCGATTGAAGCTATTGAAGACGGTATCGTCGAGTTTTATTTATAGTCTTTAAGCTTCTTTCGTAGAATGTTAAGCCTTGAGTAGGTCTTACGGTTTAAATCTTCATAACGCTCATATCTTAGCTCTAGGATCTTAGTAGAAGTCCATACAATCTTTCCCGAAGCTTCACGCTTCGATTCGTGACTTCTTGTGCATGTTAGTTGGTTCAAGAAGAAGAACTGACCGACTAGATGGTGATCTAGTCAGTCGGCAAAGCTTCTTGGACCGACTAGTTTTTGTCAGTCATTTCCAAGCTCTTTACTGTTTACAGTTAGTCGGTCTATGTTGACTCACCGACAGACTAGTTTGTGAACTAGTCGGTCAGTGATGCTTCTGTGACCGACTAGTTGAGCTTTCCCTGTACATGCACATTTGAGCCTGAGCTACTGTTTATCTTTAGTCGGTCTATGCTCATTTGGCGACCGACTAGTTGATGAACTAGTCGGTCTACTTTCCTTCTTGGACCGACTAGTTTAGCTTTACTGTACATGCCATTTTTCACCTAACTTACTGTTTATCGTTAGTCGGTCTATGCTCATTTGGCGACCGACTAGTTGGTGAATTAGTCGGTCAACATTTGTTCTTGGACCGACTAAGTCAATTTGTGCTCAGACTTCAGTTTTATCTGTTAGTCGGTCTCAGGTGAGTAACCGACCGACTAGTTGTAAAACTAGTCGGTCAGCTACTCGTCTTGGACCGACTAGTTCCTTTTGTCTGTGCTGTGACCTTTTCTCTGTTCACTCATTAGTCGGTATACGTTAATTGACCGACCGACTAGTTGATGAACTAGTCGGTCGGTGGTTGTTCTTTGACCGACTAGTTGGGTTCAGAAAAGAGCCGTTGGAGCATTAATTGAAACGTTTTTCTCTCTCTCTCTCCTCTATCCTATAAATACTTGTTGGGCTGCATTCATTGCAGTCAAGGCTGATATTATTGCAAGTTTAGAGATCAAGAGAAATCATTCCAAGCTCATTCAAAGCTCTTTCATTACATTCAATAATCTCTCCTCACTCTTACTTCCAAAGAGAGATTCATTGAGTGTGAAGCCTTCCAAGCCAAGTGCTTGATTCTAGGTCACCAACATCCCCATAGCTCTCCATCGCTGATCTACATCTTGGAGCTAGGGTTTGGTGCCACCTCTTCTTCCTCAAAATCATCTTTGCCCTAATTCGTAAGCATTACTCAAGGCATGGGTATTTTGTCGGTAAGAAGTTTCTTATTTCATTTCAATTTCATATTGTAAGTTTCACTCTCGGTTGTGAGAGTGTGGTTGTGATCCCGGGTTGTGGGAGTCACAAATTACTTTGTGTATGATTTGACTTGTGAAGGTTTTTCACAAGTATTTCATAGTGGAAATCTTGAGTTAGGGTTTCTAACTCAAGTATCCGGAGGGGATCCAGGTGGTTGGGACGTAGGATCACTAGGAACAAGTCGGGGAGACTTGGGTAGATCCGAACCCAGTAATATCTATTGTTAGCATTGTTAATTTTGTTGTTGTCATCAATTTAAGCTTCCACAAATTGTTTTGGTAGTTGTTTGCATGATAATTAGGAATTATACTCCTTGTTATTTTTAAAGTACTATTCACCCCCCTCTAGTACTTGTGCAGTAGCTTGTAGGGCATTACATTTGGTATCAGAGCCAGATACTTAGCTATGTATGCCAACGACAATAAGACCGTGCGTCCACCTTCCGACTATGGCACCTTCAGGAACCGTGAAGGAGCATCTTCGGTGATGGAAGGACATTCCTCAACGAGGCCTCCATTCTTCAACGGTACCAACTACGGGTACTGGAAATGCCGGATGGAAACTTTCCTCCGGAGTGCATCTCTATGGAGGACCACGATGAAGGAATACGTCGAGCCCACCGAAGAAGACTTTGAGAAATGGACAACCGCGGAGGTCGCCGCGGAGGTAAACAATGCCAAGGCAATGAATGCCTTGCAATGCACATTGGAGACCGAGGACTTCAATAAGATATGCACATGTAAGAGTGCATATCAAATTTGGAACTCCCTCCTCATACTACATGAAGGGACGAGTAGGGTAAGAGACTCTAAACTCGTTGTTGTTAACAAAGATTACGAAATGTTTCATATGCAACAGGGTAAGAAGATGAAGGAGTATTATGCTCGCTTCGTCGACATCATAAACGAGTTAGAGGCTCTTGGCAAAACCTACACCCAAAAGGAGAAGTGTTCGAAGCTTATCGAAGGACTTCCTTCTTCTTGGGAAAAGCGTACCTTCGCCATCGAGGAAGGTAATGATATGAATAAGTACACCGTAGTTCAACTAATGGGTACTTTAATGTCATACGAGGTACGCAAGGATAGCAAGTTAAAATTACAGGAAAAGATGAAGTCCTACCTAAAGCAAGACGAGCCAAAGAAGAAGGCTATTGCTTTCAAGGCCGCTCCATCCACATCCACATCAACCGATGATGAAGACTCGGAAAACGAGTTGGACTTGGAGTCCATGGCACTCATGGCCAAGAAGTTCAACCGTTTCTTCCAAAAAGGTAACTATAAGAACAAAGCTAAATTTGGTTCTTCTAACGCCTCCTCCTCTCCTTTGTGTTTCAAGTGCAATAAGCCAGGACACATGAAAGCGGAGTGTCCTCTAAATAAGCAAAAGGAGAAGTGGAAGGCGCCGAAATTCGATAAGTGCAAGAAGTACAAAAAGGTGTACAAAAAGGGACTTGTCAGAGCAACATTCATCGACTCCGAGGATTCCTCAAGCGGAGAGTCGGATGATGAGAAAGTGGAGCAAGCGCACATGTGCTTCATGGCAAGAGAGGAGCATGATCAAGGATCCTCCTCTTCCGATGATAGTGACGACGAAGGCGATGAGGTAACTATGGATGACCTTAGGAATGCTAATTCTCAATTATGGTCTAAATACACTAAATTAGTAAATAGATATACTAAGGTAAAAGATGACCTAGCTAGCATTCAAACCTCGCCTAAGACTATCATCACCAACAACGACACCGTTGTTGAAGAGTTAAGAAATGAGATTGTTAATCTCAAATCTAAACTTGAACATGTTAGTGTTGAGGATTCAAAAGAACATAGGATAGCGGATTTGACTTCTCAAAACTCAACTTTGAGTATTGAGAATGAAAATCTCAAGTCTCGTGTTTATGTGCTCACATCGCAAATATCCAATTTGGGTGCTTCGATGCATTCTCTCACCGAGAAATATGAGTGCACGATAGGCCGAATTAATAAATTCAATAAGGGTAAAGACCATTTGGATAACATCCTAAATGATTTACTTCCGGGCAATCACCACATTGGCTTGGGGTATAAGATAGGGAGTTCATCCAAATCGGCCACTACTTTTGTTAGGCCTACTTCCGATGCCTCACCGAGTGGGAACAAACACTCTATTGGTAGTTCATCTAACAATGGTGCTTCCACTTCGTACACACCCTATTTTGGAAAGAAACCCACTTTGGGTGGACCTCCGAAGAAGGGTCATGCCTACATGTACACAAATACCATGCCACGTAGGAACACACGTCCTACTCCACCGGCTCACACATATGATGATTTTTATGCAACACATTCACGGGCACGTGCACACCATGTGAGACACCCTCACGCACGTGTTCCCTCACATGCATATGTTCACCCACATCATCATATGAATAACTATCCACATGCACCATTCCATCATGTTCCTTATGCCTATCCACAACATGCATCACGTAGAAATCAACGTCGCATGCATGCACCCAATAGGATGAGGGCTCCCAAGATTTTCACTATTTGGAGCCCAAAGGACACAAGCATGGATGAAAAACAAGTTTACATGAATGCTTATTTTTCGGATGTTGTGCATAGTAGAAATTATGTGGGGAAGTCTAAGTCCAATTGG
This sequence comes from Scilla litardierei, assembly GCA_030789695.1. Lineage (NCBI taxonomy): Eukaryota > Viridiplantae > Streptophyta > Magnoliopsida > Asparagales > Asparagaceae > Scilla > Scilla litardierei. The sequence continues at coordinate 754,877,418 of CM061142.1, read as the reverse complement.
ACTTGGCTTCCAAAAGTCTAATCTTTTGGACCCAATGACCTTGGGTACCATGATATGAAATTTTCTATCTTTAGGTACTCAAGGAAAAGAAAAATAAAAGTAGCAACAAATTTAAATTTAGCTCCAAGGGGAATTGGATACTCGGTAGCGGGTGTTCAAAACACATGACGGGTGACGCTCAATTGCTCTCCGGAGTGGTTCCCATTGCAAATGGAAACCGTGTCGTATTTGGAGGCAACAAGAGCGGAACCTTCATAGGTGTTGGTAAAGTGGGTAATCCTTCTAAACCCATTATATGTGATGTTTACCTTGTTAAAGGATTAAACCACAATCTTATTTCAATAAGTCAACTTTGTGACAAAGGTTACAAAGTTAACTTTGTGAAAGGAATGTGCCATATTTCAAGAAAAGATAATAATGAATTATTGTTTTCCGGCACACGCCATAAGGATATATATATCCTAGATCTTCCAAGATCACATGAACAATGTCTTATTGCCAACACAAGTGAACAACATTTATGGCATCGACGTTTTGGTCATGTGAACTTTGGAACACTTTTTAAGCTTTCCAAGTTAAATTCTATTAGAGGCTTCCCTAAGCTTGTCTTTCAAAAGAAAAGCTTTTGTGACTCGTGTCAACGAGGCAAGCTTCCAAAATCTTCATTTAAACCTAAGAAAAGCATTTCTTCTAAGCGGCCTCTAGAGTTATTACATCTAGATTTATTTGGGCCAACTAGAGTTGCTTCATTAGGTAATGCTAGATATGGACTTGTCATCGTTGATGACTTTTCTAGGTTTACTTGGGTATTTTCATTGTGTAATAAAAATGAAGCTTTTGAAAACTTCACAATTTTTGTTAAGAAAGTACAAAATCTCATTGGAACCACCATTGTCACTATTCGTAGTGATCATGGAGGGGAATTTGAGAATGAGTCTTTTGAGACATTTTGTGATGAAGTTGGTATTACACACACCTTCTCTTTCCCTCGTGCACCTCCTCAAAATGGTGTAGTTGAGAGAAAGAATAGGACGCTAGTGGAGTGTGCTCGCACTATGCTTGATGATAGCCAACTTGGCCATCAATTTTGGGCGGAAGCAGTACACACCGCTTGCTATGTGTTTAATAGAATATTTTTGAGGCCCGGCACTAAACAAACTTGTTATGAATTGTTGTTTGGTAGGTTGTCTCAAGTTAAACATTTTCGTGTTTTTGGTTCGAAATGTTTTATTAAGAACACGTATGGTAGTTTGGACAAATTCGATCCAAGATCCGATGAGGGGATTTTTGTTGGATATTCTTCACGTAGCAAAGCCTACCGGATATTCAACAAACGAACCTCAACGATCGAGGAATCACTTCATGTGTCATTTAATGAAGGATTTGTTCCAACTAGAATTACTAATGATGATGACTCTATGGATGTTTTATGTGATTCAATTGGTAATTCTAACTCTAATGATTCTATTGATTCTATTGAGACTAACCCGTCTAATGAAGTTGTTGAGAATGTTCCTAGTGATCAAGGTATTCCCAAACGGCTTCATACCGTTCGTGACCATCCTCATGAGCAAGTCATTGGCAATATCCATGATAGTGTCAAGACGAGATCGCAAGTGAACTACTTCGCTCATTGTGCCTTTGCCTCCTCGATAGAGCCAAAGAATGTTCATGAAGCATGTGAAGATAGCGCTTGGATCTTAGCCATGGAGGAGGAACTCATTCAATTCGAGAGGAATGAAGTTTGGGAGCTTGTTCCATTTCCATCGAAGAACCACACCGTCATAGGGACAAAGTGGATCTTCAAGAACAAAACCGACGAAAACCAAGTCGTCGTCCGGAACAAAGCTCGGTTAGTTGCTCAAGGCTACCGTCAAGAGGAAGGTATTGATTTCGAAGAATCCTTCGCTCCGGTAGCTAGATTAGAATCAATTAGATTATTATTGTCTTTTGCATGCCATAAGGATTTTAAATTATTTCAAATGGATGTTAAAAGTGCATTTTTAAATGGAGATGTTGTTGAGGAAGTTTACGTTTCTCAACCTCCGGGTTTTATTAATGAAAAATTTCCAAATCATATTTTTAAACTAAAGAAAGCACTTTACGGCTTGAGACAAGCTCCTCGAGCTTGGTATGATCGCCTAAAGAATTTTCTTTTGGATTTGAATTTTAAAATGGGAGAAGCCGATTCTACACTTTTTGTTAAGCATTCGAATAATGATATAATTTTAGTTCAAATATATGTTGATGATATCATTTTCGGTGCTACTAACTTTGCTCTTTGCGAAGAGTTATCTAATGTGATGAAGGAACAATTTGAGATGAGCCACATGGGTGAGCTCAAATATTTCTTAGGTCTCCAAATTCGCCAAATGGACGATGCAATCTTCATCCACCAAACGAAGTATACGGTGTAGTTGCTTAAGTGATTTGGAATGGAGAATGCCTCCGGGAAAAAGACTCCAATGAGCATGACTACGCATCTTGATAAGGATACGGGCAGTAAGGATGTTGACATTCGTCTATATCGAGGTATGATAGGTAGTTTACTTTATCTTACCGCAAGTAGGCCCGATATTATGTTTGCCGTATGCGTATGTGCTCGTTATCAGTCTCAACCTAAGGAGTCTCACTTAGTAGCGGTAAAACGTATTTTCCGTTATCTAAGTTATACACTTGATTTTGGATTACTTTATCTAAAATCTAGCACGTATGAGTTAATCTCATCTAGTGATGCCGATTATGCGGGATGCAAATCTGACAGGAAAAGTACTAGTGGCACTTGCCATTTTATAGGAAATTCCCTTGTCTCTTGGTTTTCCAAGACGCAAAATTCCGTATCACTTTCAACCACCGAGGCGGAATACATTGCCGCCGGTGCCGCGTGTGCTCAAGTTCTTTGGATGAGACACACACTTAAAGACTTTGGTATAAACTGTGATACTTGCCCTATCATGGTTGACAACCAAAGTGCAATATGTCTTTCCAAGAACCCGGTACACCATTCCCGTTCGAAACACATAGATTTCCGACACCATTTCTTAGATGATCATGTTGCTAAAAAGGACATCATATTAGTGTACGTTGAAACCCAGAAGCAAATCGCCGATATTTTCACGAAACCCCTAAAGGAGGACTCCTTTGTGCGGTTGCGTCGAGAATTGGGGATTATGGGGGAATCCGAGATATAGGATTCATTTTTATTCAATATTCTTGCATGCTATTCTATTCGTTATATTTGCTCATGCTTGAAGAATTGAAATTTTCTGGATTTTTGTTGAATTTTCGGAATTTTCGCTCGATTTGTGCGTAATCGTCAAATTTCAGATTTTCGATGTTTAATGGGGTAGTATAATGATTAATGAGAGTATTTTGATGTGTCATCCAAGTGTGATTAGGAGAGAATTCAAATTTCATAGATTTTCAATTTTTGGACCTCTTTAGTCGGTTCATGTTCAATGACCGACCGACTAGATTGAGATCTAGTCGGTCAGTAAATGAACACAGACCGACTAAATCTTGTCAGGAGATTTGGCTTCAGTTACTATTTTCAACTAGTCGGTTCAAGCTCATTGACCGACCGACTAGATCGTGATCTAGTCGGTCAGTGCTTGAACTGAGACCGACTAGTTGTGACGGGGGCAATTGCGTCTTTTGGCTTCTAATCGACTTACTTAGTAATCTCGACCGACTTCTTCCGCGTTTAGTCGATCGAAAACCCCCTCTCAGCTCAAAAGCCCCCCGACCCTTCGTCTTCCTCCCTCTCCCGTCACCGTTTTCCGACCGCATCTCCGGCCGGCCGTCGACCTCCAACCTAGGGTAACCCCCCCTCTCTCCCATCTCATGTCTAGGGTTCAGTTTTCAGCTCTAGGGTTAGGGTTTCTTTTCATTTCGGCTTCTAGGGTTTCGGCCTAGATTGTTTTAGGGTTCTTCCGATTTATTACGTGCCGTGCCTCGATTATGGCTCGTACACGTATCCTGATCACTCCATCTAGCCCCTCGTCGATGACCGTAGAACCTTCCCCTACGGTTCCCGATCAACCTACGCAAACCCCTCCTAGACGTCGTTCGAAAACCACCCAACCATCTTCGTCTTCGCCTCATCTTAAGCGTAAGAGGACGGCGACTGCGAAACCCCGTGCCCGATCTCAGCCCAAGCCCAAGCCAGTAATTTTTCGTGCTTCCACTCCACCCGGTTCTTCGGATTCCGACACCGAGTATTTTCCCGAGCCTGAGACTCATAGGGAACCCACTCCTCCTACCCATCCTGAGTCTAGCTCCCGACCACGTACGTCTACCCGTAAGCCTAAGGGAAAGGCTCCGATGCCGGTAGGCGGTGTCGATATCTCGTTGTGTCGCGACGACCATTTGTGTCTCGCGGTTTACAACCGTATCGAACATTGCCCACTGCTTCTGGAGCATTTCGTCCAGATTAATGACTTCATAGGGCTAGCTGATCTTCTGTCGTCTTCGGGTCTTATCGATTACCTTCGATATGATCCTAAGGCGAATCCTCACCCCTACCCTCGTTTAGTAAAACTATTCTATGCCAATAGGATCCGTGGTCAGTACGATGGGACCCACTCTGTTGAGACGACTGTTTTAGGGACTCTTATAGTCCTCACAACAGAAATCTTAGGAGAGATTTTGGGTATCTCCTCGTCTGGCCTCCTCCCCTCTGACATCTCTGTTGATGATATCACCTCTCTTGATCAGGTCGTCCTATCCCAGATCTTCCATGAGATTCCTCCCGCCATGATTGGCGTGCCCTCTAAATCCTTCAAGCCAAATGCATGGGTCCTGAATTTGATTCTGAAGTCGTGCTTGCTTCCCAAGTACGGCTCCTCATCTCTACCGTCCCAGCCCTTCTTGAAGTTGATCTACGCTATTTTCATGGGGAGCTCGATTAACTGGGCTCGCATTATACTCGATAAGATGGACTCTTTCGAGTGTATTCGCAAGTCCACGAAATCGGCTCATATCCCCTTCCCGTGTTTGTTGACCCTTGTTTTTCGCCACTTCCGTGTCACATTGCCTCCTGACGATGAGCGTCCACTTGGTCCTCCCCTGAACGCGATGGCCGTCAAGAAATCTCTTGCGGCGCTCCGTCACGTTCAGAGGACGACACCTTCAGCGTCTGCCTCTGCCTCTGCCTCTGCCTCTGCCTCTGCCTCAGCTGCTCCCTCTATCACTCTTGCCGATGTCGTTCGTTCGATCCGTCGTTTGGAGTCTCGTCAGGCTCGTTCTGAGGAGATTCTATGCCGTATCGCTCGACGCCTTGATATTGAGGTCCCTCCGTCTTTTTCAGACGAGGATGAGTTGGATGAGGAGGACATTGAGGAGCTTTGTCGTGTTTCCACTCGTGCCCCCGAGGGCACTTCTGGTGCTGCTGCTGCTGCTTCGTCTGCTGGTGCCCCCGAGAGCACAACTGTTGCCGTCGCTCCTGCGGTGGATGCTCCGACTGGTGCTCCCGAGGCCACTACTGTTGCTGCTCCAGAGATTGCCTCTTCTGCCGTCGCTCCCGTTGACATTCCAGATGTTCCTGTGACCACCACTTCTCCTGCAGAGCCTGCTGCTGCTGCAGATCCTGCCGCTTCCTCTTGAGCTTCTTTGAGGACTCTCAGATGCTCTTTGGATGATACATCTAGTGTGAGAGAGTTTGGTTAGGATAGAGTGGGGTTCTGGATCATTTTGATGTATTTTTGATACTTTTGTTGATGTATCTTTATGTATTTTGATGATGTTGTATGTTTTGTGTCACTCTGATATCTGTTTGATATGATGATGTATTTTGTGCCCCGATCAGTGGATCGATGTTTTGTATGTCAGTGATGTTTATTTTTGATGTATTCTGGTTCATATTTTTAATATATATACATCGACGTTGACATTTCATTCTATTGCGCACAATTTATAATTTCTTTTATGTCTCTAATGTTTTATTTCGTCGCTCGACGATATTAACTTGGTTTAATAGAAATTTCTTCTATGGAAACATAGAATTGTTTTCCATGCACTAAATTAACCAAGAATGTTGATATTGGAGAGAATATTCCATAACTCAATCCGTAAAAATGATTTGAGTTTTGATGAGTTTGTTTTACGATTTTCGACTATGGTTTCATTGACACGCCTTGATTTTATTCGTATTTTTTATGGTGTCACTTGAACCGTCGTCGTATTCTACGACTCCCGTGCTTTTTATGAAGCCATTGTTGTTGTCGTTGTTCTCCTCCCGGTCTTTTTGCTTATGCCAAAGGGGGAGAGATATAATAATAACGATGTGCTAAATGATAATTTAAAGCATTATTCCAAGAATCTAACTTGATGTGTTAGATTCAGGGGGAGTTAAGATATATAAATGGATTTTCAAATCCGATATTTCAATAACCTTCATTTGGTATTCGATATTTCAATAATCGATTCTCATTTTATATACTTCACTCGTCTGCTTGATGCGTATTATTATTGTTTAAATTGGAATTAACGTGTCATCAATGCAGGGGGAGTAATTAAATTTCATTTGAATTATTATTTTTGATTATTATTTATGTTGGTTTGTCATCACCAAAAAGGGGGAGAATGTTGGATATTGGACTCCCCGGATTTGGTTTTGGATGATGAACAAACATAAATATATCGTGAACTAACACTTTGTGAGCGCAGATATGGAGATCGTCGCCAAATTCATATGAATATCAATTACGACGTCTCAAGACTTCTCAAAGCACGTGATCGTATGCCTAAAGCTTCGTTGAAGCTTATGGACCAATTTAGAAGTCATGAAGATTCGATTGAAGCTATTAAAGACGGTATCGTCGAGTTTTATTTATAGTCTTTAAGCTTCTTTCGTAGAATGTTAAGCCTTGAGTAGGTCTTACGGTTTAAATCTTCATAACACTCATATCTTAGCTCTAGGATCTTAGTAGAAGTCCATACAATCTTTCCCGAAGCTTCGCGCTTTGATTCGCGACTTCTTGTGCATGTTAGTTGGTTCAAGAAGAAGAACTGACCGACTAGATGGTGATCTAGTCGGTCCGCAAAGCTTCTTGGACCGACTAGTTTTGTCAGTCATTTCCAAGCTCTTTACTGTTTACAGTTAGTCGGTCTACGTTGACTCACCGACAGACTAGTTTGTGAACTAGTCGGTCAGTGATGCTTCTGTGACCGACTAGTTGAGCTTTCCCTGTACATGCACATTTGAGCCTGAGCTACTGTTTATCTTTAGTCGGTTTATGCTCATTTGGCGACCGACTAGTTGATGAACTAGTCGGTCTACTTTCCTTCTTGGACCGACTAGTTTAGCTTTACTATACATGCCATTTTTCACCTAACTTACTGTTTATCGTTAGTCGGTCTATGCTCATTTGGCGACCGACTAGTTGGTGAATTAGTCGGTCAAGATTTGTTCTTGGACCGACTAAGTCAATTTGTGCTCAGACTTCAGTTTTATCTGTTAGTCGGTCTCAGGTGAGTAACCGACCGACTAGTTGTAAAACTAGTCGGTCAGCTACTCGTCTTGGACCGACTAGTTCCTTTTGTCTGTGCTTTGACCTTTTCTCTGTTCACTCATTAGTCGGTATACGTTAATTGACCGACCGACTAGTTGATGAACTAGTCGGTCGGTGGTTGTTCTTTGACCGACTAGTTGGGTTCAGAAAAGAGCCGTTGGAGCATTAATTGAAACGTTTTTTTTCTCTCTCTCTCCTCTATCCTATAAATACTTGATGGGCTGCATTCATTGCAGTTAAGGCTGATATTATTGCAAGTTTAGAGATCAAGAGAAATCATTCCAAGCTCATTCAAAGCTCTTTCATTCCATTCAATAATCTCTCCTCACTCTTACTTCCAAAGAGAGATTCATTGAGTGTGAAGCCTTCCAAGCCAAGTGCTTGATTCTAGGTCACCAACATCCCCATAGCTCTCCATCGCTGATCTACATCTTGGAGCTAGGGTTTGGTGCCACCTCTTCTTCCTCAAAATCATCTTTGCCCTAATTCGTAAGCATTACTCAAGGCATAGGTATTTTGTCGGTAAGAAGTTTCTTATTTCATTTCAATTTCATATTGTAAGTTTCACTCTCGGTTGTGAGAGTGTGGTTGTGATCCCGGGTTGTGGGAGTCACAAATTACTTTGTGTATGATTTGACTTGTGAAGGTTTTTCACAAGTATTTCATAGTGGAAATCTTGAGTTAGGGTTTCTAACTCAAGTATCCGGAGGGGATCCGGGTGGTTGAGACGTAGGATCACCGGGAACAAGTCGGGGAGACTTGGGTGGATCCAAACCCAGTAATATCTATTGTTAGCATTGTTAATTTTGTTGTTGCCTTGATCTTCTTTCCTCTTTCCGGGCCGGCATTGGGAAGGGAGAACTCTGTCTATCTATACTACCTACGCAATTAGGAGATTGGAATCCAAGAACGGTGGGACAAGCAAGTCGTCTTTTTTTATCACCGAAAAGCAAAGCAGGTATGCGAGTCGGTCCCGAGGAAGAGTCATCAATTTAAGCTTCCACAAATTGTTTTGGTAGTTGTTTGCACGATAATTAGGAATTATACTCCTTGTTATTTTTAAAGTACTATTCACCCCCCCTCTAGTACTTGTGCAGTAGCTTGTAGGGCATTACACTAAGATGCACTAGAAGCCGCGAAAAGAAGCGTGAAGCTTCGGAAAAGTTTCTATGGGCTTCTATGATAATCCTAACTCTAATAATGTAAGACCTACTCAAGGCTTAACATTCTATACGATGAAGCTAGAAGACAATAAATAAACTTGACGAACCGTCTTCAAAAGCTTCAATCCGAATCTCTTGACTTCAATAATGCTCCTAGAGCTTCAACGAAGCTTCAGGCACACGATCACGCGCTTTGAGAAGTCTTGAGAAGTCGCTTTGGATGTACGTAGACTTTTGGCGACGATCTCCATAACTGCACTCACAAAGAGTTAGTTCACGATATTTATGTTTGCTCATCATCAAAACCAAATCCGGGGAATCAATACTCAACAAACATCTGTTCGACCGTAAGCCTGGGGACATTTCCTTGGCACTGGCCCATCGGACTGATCATCAATCAAGTCGACGTGATTCCCCCAAGCCTACCTGCTCAAACATCCCAATGGGGATTGCGGGAGGGGGCATATCACCACAACACAAAATAGGAAAGATTTTTAACAATATGGTCGACGTAAACTTGTATATTACAGAAACCAGCAAAATGCCAAAGGTCATGTACAAAGCGACAAAACAAAAAGGGGAAAATCTAATGGGCTAGGCCCTTACTCCTTCCTGAGCGGTCGAGGCATCTGTGGGAGCGTCATCCAGTTGATCGACACCCTCAGGGCGGTTGACGTCAGTCCCCTCCTCGTTCTCAGAATCCATCCAAAGCTCCTCGAACGAGATCCCTGATGCGGTAATCTCTGCTGGATCTCGCTCCACAATGGGCAAACCCCCTCTCGAATGCCTCATACATCCCCGCGGTGACGAACAGCGTGGCATACTCATCCACGGCCTCCTTGGTGATTTGTACGGGGTCCACTGCCTCCAGCTCCTTGATCCAGGCCTTGAGAATGATGACCTGGTGCAGGTGCCCCGCCCTCTCCTTCTCGCTCTCACGGGAGCCCTTCTTAAGTTTGGCCAAGAGAACATGCTCCCTCTCCACCACCTTCTCCAGCAGGTCTTCGAGCTCCTTGACCTTGGTCCACTCCACCGGACCACCAAACTCGCTGACTTCAACAGCCTTCTCCAACTCGGTAACCCTCTCCTCGGCCTTCGATTTTGCGGCCAGTGCCAAAGCCCTCTCCACGTCCGACCTCTCCAGGTTGGCCGAGAGCTCGGCAATTCGGGTCTCCAATGACTTGACGTGCACCTCGGCCGCCTGGGTCGCATCGTCGGCATCCTCCCCTACTGACGGCTTCTGGTGAGACCTGCCCTTGCACCCGAAAGCACCACTAATTGGTGCCTCATCGAAAGGCCGACCGAGGACAACTATGTCAAAGGAAAGACACAAATTAGAGGCGCCTACAAAGGGTGAAGTGCACTGGCACAAAAGACCTTACCTCCTAGCCAGCATGTATCACAAAGGCTGCAAGTTTGTCGCCTCTCATCGCATCCAGCACAGATTGGTCCTGGGGCAGTCAACATTTCTCAGCCAGCTGAGCCGTGACACCACAATCAGAGAAGACAGACTCCTTTAGTCCCACAAGAAAGTGAGGACTGAGTAACCCCTCCCCCGACCGCGGTAGATCGGCCTCGACCGACCTAAACACGCCCAAGGACCGCTCGTAGTCCTCCAGAAGCGGCCCTACAGGAAGGTGATGGGCCGCCCAAGGCCACTTATCCTTCATCTGGAGAGGCTGGATAGGAGTATCAAGGAGGGGAGCATCCCCAACACGGACCCGGGCTTTCTTCCGCTCGCCCCCTCCCTGAGCTGGAGGCACTTGCTCCCTTGTGCGCTTCACACCCACTCCAGAGGATCCAGTGTGCGGCTTCTTTCTAACCTCTAAAACATGATCCCCCCTTCACGGGCTGGGATCTGGCATGGAGGCCGAAATGGAGGGCTGAGAAGGGCCATGGCCGAACCTACCTGCAAAACGGACAAGTTAAAGAGACGATCTTACTTGGACGGGATCCGCCCGATAAACTTTCCAAACCCAGGGTTCTGAGAGGACTCACCGATGAGCCACACGGTCTTCCTCAGGATGTGGTCCGAGAAGAGGACTTTAATCTTTTGCTTGTCGACAGGGACGGCTGATAAAGTATCAATCGCCTTGGCCTCTGCATCGGTGAAACCCCCTAACTCAAGGGTCAGCAAGCTCGTTTCCCCCGATCGGACCAGAAAATCCACCTCTGTAGGGAAGCCCACGAAGACGTACTCCATCTTCCACTGCTTCACGGAATTTGGCAACCCTAACACCAAGCTCTTCTTTGGACGGGTACTGATGTAAAGCCAGGCACCCGACTTGTGAAGGCTCATGCGGAAAAATTGGGCGAAAAGGCGAAGGGTCGGCTCTATCCCGTTGAGTAAGCAGAGCACTATAAACCCCACTAAAGACTCGACAGCGTTGGGGTAGAACTGGCATAGGGCAAGCCCATAGGCCCTTAGAAGCACATCGACGAAGGGATGGAGAGGGAATTGTAGCCCGAACCTGAAGCTCTGTTCATACACCCGACTTCGCAACGACCCGGGAAGCAGACCCTCTCGTCCTTCTCAGGGGCCCAAGCGTAACATGGGGGAAGTATCTGGAATGCAACGGCCCAATCGAGGTAGCACAAACCGTCGATGGCCACCCCATCACCTCGGAAGGCACCCCGGAGAGGTCACCCCCATGGTGGCGGATCTCCGAGACTGATCCCTAGGGCTGAACGGGTTTGGCGACAGCAGCCAGTCGACCTGCGCCAGGGGCAGAAGAAGAGGATGACGAGGGACACATAATGCGGCGTAGAGAAAATCTGAGGCAGACACAGGGGATGAGAAAGGAGAAGACAGCATTGAAAGAGCAGAACCTTCATCCGCAAGACAACCGCTCCCCTTTATACCGCTCCCCCAAAACCCTCCGCTCAATCGCAAGCCATCCACCTGTGCACACACATCAACATCCCACGAGGCACGGTGCTTCGAATTCCGCTCCCAGGGGCAAGAGAATTTCAACCCGACAGCGCTATGATGACCTTCATTCAATGCCATTGACTCGACTAACGCACCTGTCAACTCCATATGGATCACATCCCTTGAACTGAACCGTCAGAATCTGAACGGCCTGAGCGATGGGAGCCATTGATACGACCCTCCCAGGATGGGCCGAGACCAAACGACCCAAGCCCGTGTCGCAAGCCCACGGGCATGGGGAGAACGAGGCCCCCACAAAGACTCAGAGTTGGGCCGTCCTCAGACCGAAGTGGGCACAACCGCTGACCCACGCCGGCAGGAGTTAACCGCTCCCCTTAAAGCACACCCCCTTAATCACCATTAAGGGGCCTCATTACATCCACCTTTATGACCCGTGAAGACACCATCAAAGTGGCGGATGATCAGGGCGAGATAAATGGACGTCGAGGAGACGTGGCTGAGAAAGACCCCAATAAAGCGACTCGAAGAACAACGTGCAAAAGGTCACTTCCTGGATACCCAAAACACCGAGGTATTTATCTTAAACAACCTTATCTTCCACCTCACAATCCTCCTCCACAGCTCAGCCCGAGGACTTGCGTATCGGCCTCCCCATGAGCCATAACGATCCCACCGAGCATCCTTCAGATCCTTTCTGACGTAGGCATCAGAGGGGACTTGGTCGGAACCAAGGTCCGACCCCTCTGCTGAGCTTTCTCGTCTGTTCAGGTTAAGTAGATCCAGCCGCATCGAGGCTATGCTCGGTGCCCAACCAGTCCGGAGTCGAATGCGCTCGTCCCCGAGCCCGTTTATCTCCACCCCTACGGAGGCTGTCGCCTTGCCGAGGGTTCCCTTCGGCACGCCGATGCTCGGCCTGCATGCTCTTCGCCAAAGCCGAACAAGCTGTGACCCGCACCTGGAGGCTGCACATGACCCGCACAATCACGTTGACCTACAGCCCTCCAGTCAACCTATCGTGGTGAGAAAACACCCTGAAACACACTATAATTTGCAATACAGAAAATTGAATCAAACATAAACACCAGTATACCCCGGATCAGATACCCAAGTCCCACTTGGCCACTGTATCATACTCCAGCCATCCGAGTCCCACTCGGCTCAATTCACTATTTCCTAAATAATACTAATGCCTCTTCCCAGGGGGTCTTGCTTACAAATATATTGTAACGCCCCGCTCCCCGGGATACCCGATAAGTATGAATCTGTATCAGGTATTCCCAAAGAGACGTGTGCTACGGAAGAGAAGCACAAAATTTCAAAACACTGGCAGGCCCACTGCGCACTGCTGGATGGTACCTGTAGCATTCCAGATGACAAAGACAGAAACAAAAGGAGCCACCCGCTCAAACACAAGTATAACATATATATAAACTATTCAATTACAACATCGATTACAAATCTCATATACAATACATAACCCAACGCACCCAAGTACATTATCACACCCAAATTTCTCTCACACTCACCCATGCACTCAAATCCAACCCACTGGGCTCGTGGCCTCTGACTCCAAGATCCAACGCCTGAAAAACATCAACGGGGACACGTCACAGCGTGACCCAGTAGGATTTCCAAACCCAACTCACATGGTGCGCAAAATGATATGCACTAAGTAACAAACGGTAAACTAACTCATGGCATATCACAGTGAATTCATATGAAAGTGGAAATAATATTATTAACGGGACACGTACCTGCGGCAAGAGGGTAGCCTGCAAGTATAGTGAGTATGACATAAAAAAGAGTGAACTGCATTATTAAGAAACTGAAACCTATCGTTCTACATTGGACTACAACAATTATTACAAGCTTTAGGCCACTTAGCAATCTTAGCAAAAGTAAAGCATTCCCTATCAACTATGACAACCCTAACAACCATCATATTGATTAAATGTAAACATTGTCAAGTATTCGTAAATTTAGCATATATTCTAATGAGGGATTTAACCCTTGGCCATGCAAATAATTGAGCACCTAGCATACGTAGGTAATGAGGTAATCATGCGACCTTATAGCTTTTCACGAAATGCTAACTTTAGTTAAGAAGACCAAGAAACATCCCATCTTTTGCATAATTGGCCAAAATACTTAAGAAAGGAAGTATCTTTTCACGTATATCTCAACTCAAATTGCCACTTTGAACCACCTAATGCTACCACCTCAACCACAAATCTCAATTAACATTTAACACCCCATGGTAATCATGCATATAATTCATAACACTCCATAAAACGTCAACTTGGGTGCACAACATGCAATTCCTTGTAGGGAAAAAGGCAAATCTCCACACTAAAGGGGAGTATGGAACCCTACACTCTCTAAGCTTCCGACTTGCAACTTTTCTTTCATACTAATTTGTGTTCAAAAGGGTATTCATTTAAATGTGGAGATTTAAGGAATCTAGCAAGTGGCTTTTGCGTAGTGTTCCTAGCTTAAGGTTCCAATGCTTGGAATGGTAAGGAAATGATTATGAAAATTTCGGTAGAGTCTCCTTTGTATTTATCAAAGCTCCCAAGTACAACATAAGTATTGTTTAAAGAAAACTTGGTATAATTATAGTATTCCAACCACACCAATGACACCAACAACAACACCACCACCACTATAACCATCAAGACAACCTCATTCTTAAGAAACATTAATAACATCACCCAAAACCAACATTAAAAATAAGGGCAATTGTCCAAGAATTTGTGGAACAAATCATTCTAATGCATCATCAACATAAACATGGTAAATCATGGCATCACATAATCCATTACTTCCATGGAATTTCAATCAATATGCACCATAACAAGGAGTTTCCATAAAATCCCAAGAATGCCAACTTTGCAATTCAATATGATGCGAATGAAACATGCAAGCTAGAGTTGGATTTCCTAACGACATCAACATCATAATATCACTACTAACAATAACAACATGAATAACATTATTTGCTAACAACTAACAAACCATACTTTCCAACATACCCTTATTCAAGCACCCAATACATCCATTGCAATATTCATTCTCAAAAGTCAACCATCACATACATCCAATCACAATCACCCAAAATGCTAAATGATGCCATGATGCATATGATGCGCAAGTAATGCGATGCAATGCAATGCAATGGGATCCCATGAATGAGCCGACGTGCAAGTGTATCGTGATTTCTACTCCGATATCAACGTGGTGCCACACCACGTGGAGCCACCTAATGGATCAAGAGGTGGCCAACGGCGTGTTCACCCGCCTCCTACCGCGGCACTTTGTCCATGCCCGTGCACTCCACCTCGTGTCCTAATCACGTCATGTCACCCCATTCCAAATTCCACGTGTAACCAACAACACACCGCCAATTTCCCCATCTCATTTCATTTTTGCATCATTCACATTTCTCATACAACAAAGGTGATTAGTAAACATTCCAACCATCCAGATGAGAATAAATCCACAACATTAATGAAGTAAGACATTCAAGCCATTGAAGCGTAATTATGGCGCCTTATAAATCATCGCTCCACATAAATTCGTTATGGATGTAAATTAAAGATTTAGCTTCCACCAAATCCACAATGCAAGCAATTTCATTTATCATTATAACCAAATGAGAGCAAGTTGCCACCTTTGCCGTATTTATTTTCATTAAGCACTTGCATTTAATCAAATGTATGCAATCAAAATAACAGGAGGAGAACTATTTCATTTTGTCAATGTAACAAAATGAAAACTATTTCATTTCATCACTATTTCAAAATGTGGGTTATTTCATCTAATCATTTCGACAAAGTGAAACAGTTTCAATCATTATATATATATATATATATATATATATATATATATATATATATATATATATATAACAAGATGAGAACTATTTCATTTACTCAATGTAGCCAAAATGAGAACAATTTCAGTTTATCAATAACTCAATATATCTAAATGAGGGAAATTTCGTAAATATAATGAAGCATGGCATTCCATTTCATGTACGTAAAGTCAACATTTTAATCTCCTACCACAACTACCATTCCACTTCATTTCTCAATTCAGATCTGGCATTCAACTAAAACATCTTCATGGCAATAGGGCTCTTCAAACCCTAGGCCGAATTTCACGGGTGGCCTCAAGCCCCCATTTCATCACATATCCCTAGCCAATTACACATCTCAGTTTATTGCTCCCTTATTTCGCAATGTTCATACGAGGAAAAAAACGAATAATGAACTTCCAGCATTTCAAAATGAGAGCAACTTCTCGTAAATAGCGAACATTCACTCAAGAGGATTATCAACACAAACATAGCATATACTTCATTACTTCATAACATAGAAACTATCCAAAGCCAATTTCACATAAGCATTTCATTATTAATAATTCATGTGTACTATACAAAGAAATTAAGTAATAAGCTTCCAACCATTAAAAAGAGAGCAATTTGCTAATTTATTGAAGCAAGGCAGTCAACTCAACATGGGACATATTTGTAGCATCAATTTAATTCAAACATCATCCCAAGTCAAATTAGAATACTCTATATCAAAAATTTGCCACAAACCCTAAAGATGCAAAGTTGAACTCAAGTTGAAAATGAATGAAACATATGAGTAGGGTTGGAATCCTACCTCACCCAATTAGATGCAATCCCCCATGAATCCAAGCTCCAAAAGCCCACATGAGAGCTCCGCCAATTTCATCTTCAAGCTTCAAAACCCTAATCGCGAAATTCCCCCAACTCCTCCATGAATTCCCCCTCTTCAACTCCAAGTCCCAACTCCTCTTCATCACGAACTCCCAAAACCACTAGAGATTGACAACAAACCCTGAAATTTCGGCCAAGATCAGATTTTTGGGTTGCTGGGAAGGATTTGGCCATGTGGTTTTAGATTAAGAGGAAGAAATTAAGAGAGTTGGAAGGGGGAAAAGGCTAGGGTTTCACTCCTCTCTCCTTCCTCTTCCTTCCTTCCTCTTTTTCTCCACCCTCTTCCCAAAATTCGGCAGCAAGGGGGGTCCCAAAATTTTCGGCCTGGTTGGGATTTCGGCCATGGAGGTGAGGGTAATGGTGAAGATGAAGGAGGAGAGGGAGAGGGTAGGCTAAGGGATTAACTTCTCTTCTTCCTCTTCTTTCTTCTCATTTTTGCTCCCTCTCTCCATTGCCTAAACCTGGCTTCGGCCATGAATTGATTTCGGCCAGCAAGGGGTGGCCAGGTTGGGGAAGAAAGAAGGGAAAGAGAAAAGAAATGAAATTGGAAGGAAGATTGTAGAAGGGGTTGAGTAATTACAAGTTTGCCATTCCCAAGTAAACCAACCCTATTCTCTTCATCTAATATGCTAACCCAACTGTCAAAACCCAATCAACAGTGACTAACAAGAATCCAAGCCCATCTCTAGCTACCAAAATGAATTAAGGCCTTCACAACAGTAATGATAATATTAATCACTATCAGTAATAAGCAAAACACTAATACCCAAAAATAACACCACATCACCAAAAAGAACAACCAAACATCAGTAATAATAATAATGCCATCCATTATTAACTATCTCAGCATCGCCAATTATCATGAACATACCGTTTTACTTTACACACTCACCAACGGAAAACGCCAAACGTGCTAATAAACACTGTTAGCACGCTAACAATAATTTTGATTTACCACCAAACCACACTTATTCCCTTATATATCCAACACACACCATAGTCACATTATAGCCATACATGTAGGATTTTACTACACACACAACAAAATTGCTATACTCACATACGCACATAGTATTTCCGCACACACGGGCATTACAATCTACCCACCTTAAAAATAAAGTTCGTCCTCGAACTTTCTACCTTAGGACATTGCTAAAGGTGAATGGTGAAGAGAGATATATAGGATCACTCTACCCTATCATATAGATGTAGCACATTCATATACCAACACGCTTACTAGGTCAAATACACATAGGTATAACATTTCAAACATACTTACATACACTGCCATCCTGAGACATACCACCACCTATGTCACCATGTACACATTTAAACATCCATACATATGTCGTACATAGGGTCTTACACATCCACATTCATACACCCAGATATCACTATATTTATCCTAACACCGGTGTAAGCGTACCCGCTTACAACCAGACATGCAACCGTATGCATCTTACATATATACATATATCAGACACACATCTCTAATACGCCCAGGGCATGCCCACTCATACCGGAGTGGAACACAGGGATTCATACAAACAACATACCACATCTATGTACATATTTACCACATTATACAAATTCAAACAGCATGCCATAGCTATAGACGGCCTCGAGATCAATCAGTCACAAAATCCATGGTACACATTACTCATAGACTACTATACCTTAACACATAAACACATGCTCCTATATACACAGACACACCAGCATATATGTCCCTTAATATCCATCCAACATTCGCAGGTGTATCAGCACACAAAATTCACCATATCAATACCAGTACACGTAGATAGTCACATAGAACTATATCCATCCATATTCAAGTGTAAGCATACCAGCTCACAGCCATGCTTGTGTCACATGCTCATCATATACACCCACTCATAACAAGATTACCCTGGTCAATCACATAACTAGCTACAACACAGTACATCCATACCCTACTACATCCATACCCTACCTTCATCTCAGTCAAGTATATAACTCAGCTTACATGCTACTCATATATCAACTATTTATCAACACATACAATTCAAGTACACGCACATAGCCATATACTCATTCATACATATACCATAGTCATGTACGCTCATACTTATACATAGGAGTATATCGTCTCAATATACTCGACAAGCCATTCCATACGTACATAGCGGTCAATACATAAATTTACATATATACACCCATGCATAAACATATATACTCAATCAACACTCTAATGTCCACTCTCAGGGATTCTACACCTTAAGCTGCTGCTATTCAGGTCCTATCCCAAGGCTGGACACTACCCACCTTAGGACTCAACCACGCTCAACACTGGTATACCACACGTACAAATCCTACACAGCCGCAGTGTGGTGACCTGCATGGGCCACCAAATGTAACGCCCCACTCCCCGGGATACCCGATAAGTACGAATCTGTATCAGGTATTCCCAAAGAGACGGGTGCTACGGAAGAGAAGCACAAAATTTCAAAACATTGGCAGGCCCACTGCGCACTGCTGGATGGTACCTGTAGCATTCCAGATGACAAACACAGAAACAAAAGGAGCCACCCGCTCAAACACCAGTATAACATATATATAAACTATTCAATTACAACATCGATTACAAATCTCATATACAATACATAACCCAACACACCCAAGTACATTATCACACCCAAATTTCTCTCACACTCACCCACGCACTCAAATCCAACCCACTGGGCTCGTGGCCTCTGACTCCAAGATCCAACGCCTGAAAAACATCAACGGGGACACGTCACAACGTGACCCAGTAGGATTTCCAAACCCAACTCACATGGTGCGCAAAATGATATGCACTAAGTAACAAACGGTAAACTAACTCATGGCATATCACAGTGAAGTCATATGAAAGTGGAAATAATATTATTAACGGGACATGTACCTGCGGCAAGAGGGTAGCCTGCAAGTAAAGTGAGTATGACATAAAAAAGAGTGAACTGCATTATTAAGAAATTGAAACCTATCGTTCTACATTGGACTACAACAATTATTACAAGCTTTAGGCCACTTAGCAATCTTAGCAAAAGTAAAGCATTCCCTATCAACTATGACAACCCTAACAACCATCATATTGATTAAATGTAAACATTGTCAAGTATTCGTAAATTTAGCATATCTTCTAATGAGGGATTTAACCCTTGGCCATGCAAATAATTGAGCACCTAGCATACGTAGGTAATGAGGTAATCATGCGACCTTATAGCTTTTCACGAAATGCTAACTTTAGTTAAGAATACCAAGAAACATCCCATCTTTTGCATAATTGGCCAAAATACTTAAGAAAGGAAGTATCTTTTCACGTATATCTCAACTCAAATTGCCACTTTGAACCACCTAATGCTACCACCTCAACCACAAATCTCAATTAACATTTAACACCCCATGGTAATCATGCATATAATTCATAACACTCCATAAAACGTCAACTTGGGTGCACAACATGCAATTCCTTGTAGGGAAAAAGGCAAATCTCCACACTAAAGGGGAGTATGGAACCCTACACTCTCTAAGCTTCCGACTTGCAACTTTTCTTTCATACTAATTTGTGTTCAAAAGGGTATTCATTTAAATGTGGAGATTTAAGGAATCTAGCAAGTGGCTTTTGCGTAGTGTTCCTAGCTTAAGGTTCCAATGCTTGGAATGGTAAGGAAATGATTACGAAAATTTCGGTAGAGTCTCCTTTGTATTTATCAAAGCTCCCAAGTACAACATAAGTATTGTTTAAAGAAAACTTGGTATAATTATAGTATTCCAACCACACCAATGACACCAACAACAACACCACCACCACTATAACCATCAAGACAACCTCATTCTTAAGAAACATTAATAACATCACCCAAAACCAACATTAAAAATAAGGGCAATTGTCCAAGAATTTGTGGAACAAATCATTCTAATGCATCACCAACATAAACATGGTAAATCATGGCATCACATAATCCATTACTTCCATGGAATTTCAATCAATATGCACCATAACAAGGAGTTTCCATAAAATCCCAAGAATGCCAACTTTGCAATTCAATATGATGCGAATGAAACATGCAAGCTAGAGTTGGTTTCCTAACGACATCAACATCATAATATCACTACTAACAATAACAACATGAATAACATTATTTTCTAACAACTAACAAACCATACTTTCCAACATACCCTTATTCAAGCACCCAATACATCCATTGCAATATTCATTCTCAAAAGTCAACCATCACATACATCCAATCACAATCACCCAAAATGCTAAATGATGCCATGATGCATATGATGCGCAAGTAATGCGATGCAATGCAATGCAATGGGATCCCATGAATGAGCCGACGTGCAAGTGTATCGTGATTTCTACTCCGATATCAACGTGGTGCCACACCACGTGGAGCCACCTAATGGATCAAGAGGTGGCCAACGGCGTGTTCACCCGCCTCCTACCGCGGCACTTTGTCCATGCCCGTGCACTCCACCTCGTGTCCTAATCACGTCATGTCACCCCATTCCAAATTCCACGTGTAACCAACAACACACCGCCAATTTCCCCATCTCATTTCATTTTTGCATCATTCACATTTCTCATACAACAAAGGTGATTAGTAAACATTCCAACCATCCAGATGAGAATAAATCCACAACATTAATGAAGTAAGACATTCAAGCCATTGAAGCGTAATTATGGCGCCTTATAAATCATCGCTCCACATAAATTCGTTATGGATGTAAATTAAAGATTTAGCTTCCACCAAATCCACAATGCAAGCAATTTCATTTAATCATTATAACCAAATGAGAGCAAGTTGCCACCTTTGCCGTATTTATTTTCATTAAGCACTTGCATTTAATCAAATGTATGCAATCAAAATAATAGGAGGAGAACTATTTCGTTTTGTCAATGTAACAAAATGAAAACTATTTCATTTCATCACTATTTCAAAATATGGGTTATTTCATCTAATCATTTCGACAAAGTGAAACAGTTTCAATCATTATATATATATATAACAAGATGAGAACTATTTCATTTACTCAATGTAGCCAAAATGAGAACAATTTCAGTTTATCAATAACTCAATGTATCTAAATGAGGGCAATTTCGTAAATATAATGAAGCATGGCATTCCATTTCATGTACGTAAAGTCAACATTTTAATCTCCTACCACAACTACCATTCCACTTCATTTCTCAATTCAGATCTGGCATTCAACTAAAACATCTTCATGGCAATAGGGCTCTTCAAACCCTAGGCCGAATTTCACGGGTGGCCTCAAGCCCCCATTTCATCACATATCCCTAGCCAATTACACATCTCAGTTTATTGCTCCCTTATTTCGCAATGTTTATACGAGGAAAAAAACGAATAATAAATTTCCAGCATTTCAAATGAGAGCAACTTCTCGTAAATAGCGAACATTCACTCAAGAGGATTATCAACACAAACATAGCATATACTTCATTACTTCATAACATAGCAACTATCCAAAGCCAATTTCACATAAGCATTTCATTATTAATAATTCATGTGTACTATACAAAGAAATTAAGTAATAAGCTTCCAACCATTAAAAAGAGAGCAATTTGCTAATTTATTGAAGCAAGGCAGTCAACTCAACATGGGACATATTTGTAGCATCAATTTAATTCAAACATCATCCCAAGTCAAATTAGAATACTCTATATCAAAAATTTGCCACAAACCCTAAAGATGCAAAGTTGAACTCAAGTTGAAAATGAATGAAACATATGAGTAGGGTTGGAATCCTACCTCACCCAATTAGATGCAATCCCCCATGAATCCAAGCTCCAAAAGCCCACATGAGAGCTCCGCCAATTTCATCTTCAAGCTTCAAAACCCTAATCGTGAAATTCCCCCAACTCCTCCATGAATTCCCCCTCTTCAACTCCAAGTCCCAACTCCTCTTCATCACGAACTCCCAAAACCACTAGAGATTGACAACAAACCCTGAAATTTCGGCCAAGATCAGATTTTTGGGTTGCTGGGAAGGATTTGGCCATGGGGTTTTAGATTAAGAGGAAGAAATTAAGAGAGTTGGAAGGGGGAAAAGGCTAGGGTTTCACTCCTCTCTCCTTCCTCTTCCTTCCTTCCTCTTTTTCTCCACCCTCTTCCCAAAATTCGGCAGCAAGGGGGGTCCCAAAATTTTCGGCCTTGTTGGGATTTCGGCCATGGAGGTGAGGGTAATGGTGAAGATGAAGGAGGAGAGGGAGAGGGTTGGTTAAGGGATTAACTTCTCTTCTTCCTCTTCTTTCTTCTCATTTTTGCTCCCTCTCTCCATTGCCTAAACCTGGCTTCGGCCATGAATTGATTTCGGCCAGCAAGGGGTGGCCAGGTTGGGGAAGAAAGAAGGGAAAGAGAAAAGAAATGAAATTGGAAGGAAGATTGTAGAAGGGGTTGAGTAATTACAAGTTTGCAATTCCCAAGTAAACCAACCCTATTCTCTTCATCTAATATGCTAACCCAACTGTCAAAACCCAATCAACAGTGACTAACAAGAATCCAAGCCCATCTCTAGCTACCAAAATGAATTAAGGCCTTCACAACAGTAATGATAATATTAATCACTATCAGTAATAAGCAAAACACTAATACCCAAAAATAACACCACATCACCAAAAAGAACAACCAAACATCAGTAATAATAATAATGCCATCCATTATTAACTATCTCAGCATCGCCAATAATCATGAACATACCGTTTTACTTTACACACTCACCAACGGAAAACGCCAAACGTGCTAATAAACACTGTTAGCACGCTAACAATAATTTTGATTTACCACCAAACCACACTTATTCCCTTATATATCCAACACACACCATAGTCACATTATAGCCATACATGTAGGATTTTACTACACACACAACAAAATTGCTATACTCACATACGCACATAGTATTTCCGCACACACGGGCATTACAATCTACCCACCTTAAAAATAAAGTTCGTCCTCGAACTTTCTACCTTAGGACATTGCTAAAGGTGAATGGTGAAGAGAGATATATAGGATCACTCTACCCTATCATATAGATGTAGCACATTCATATACCAACACGCTTACTAGGTCAAATACACATAGGTATAACATTTCAAACATACTTACATACACTGCCATCCTGAGACATACCACCACCTATGTCACCATGTACACATTTAAACATCCATACATATGTCGTACATAGGGTCTTACACATCCACATTCATACACCCAGATATCACTATATTTATCCTAACACCGGTGTAAGCGTACCCGCTTACAACCAGACATGCAACCGTATGCATCTTACATATATACATATATCAGACACACATCTCTAATACGCCCAGGGCATGCCCACTCATACCGGAGTGGAACACAGGGATTCATACAAACAACATACCACATCTATGTACATATTTACCACATTATACAAATTCAAACAGCATGCCATAGCTATAGACGGCCTCGAGATCAATCAGTCACAAAATCCATGGTACACATTACTCATAGACTACTATACCTTAACACATAAACACATGCTCCTATATACACAGACACACCAGCATATATGTCCCTTAATATCCATCCAACATTCGCAGGTGTATCAGCACACAAAATTCACCATATCAATACCAGTACACGTAGATAGTCACATAGAACTATATCCATCCATATTCAAGTGTAAGCATACCAGCTCACAGCCATGCTTGTGTCACATGCTCATCATATACACCCACTCATAACAAGATTACCCTGGTCAATCACATAACTAGCTACAACACAGTACATCCATACCCTAATACATCCATACCCTACCTTCATCTCAGTCAAGTATATAACTCAGCTTACATGCTACTCATATATCAACTATTTATCAACACATACAATTCAAGTACACGCACATAGCCATATACTCATTCATACATATACCATAGTCATGTACGCTCATACTTATACATAGGAGTATATCGTCTCAATATACTCGACAAGACATTCCATACGTACATAGCGGTCAATACATAAATATACATATATACACCCATGCATAAACATATATACTTAATCAACACTCTAATGTCCACTCTCAGGGATTCTACACCTTAAGCTTCTGCTATTCAGGTCCTATCCCAAGGCTGGACACTACCCACCTTAGGACTCAACCACGCTCAACACTGGTATACCACACGTACAAATCCTACACAGCCGCAGTGTGGTGACCTGCATGGGCCACCAAATGTAACGCCCCACTCCCCGGGATACCCGATAAGTACGAATCTGTATCAGGTATTCCCAAAGAGACGGGTGCTACGGAAGAGAAGCACAAAATTTCAAAACATTGGCAGGCCCACTGCGCACTGCTGGATGGTACCTGTAGCATTCCAGATGACAAACACAAAAACAAAAGGAGCCACCCGCTCAAACACCAGTATAACATATATATAAACTATTCAATTACAACATCGATTACAAATCTCATATACAATACATAACCCAACACACCCAAGTACATTATCACACCCAAATTTCTCTCACACTCACCCACGCACTCAAATCCAACCCACTGGGCTCGTGGCCTCTGACTCCAAGATCCAACGCCTGAAAAACATCAACGGGGACACGTCACAGCGTGACCCAGTAGGATTTCCAAACCCAACTCACATGGTGCGCAAAATGATATGCACTAAGTAACAAACGGTAAACTAACTCATGGCATATCACAGTGAATTCATATGAAAGTGGAAATAATATTATTAACGGGACATGTACCTGCGGCAAGAGGGTAGCCTGCAAGTAAAGTGAGTATGACATAAAAAAGAGTGAACTGCATTATTAAGAAATTGAAACCTATCGTTCTACATTGGACTACAACAATTATTACAAGCTTTAGGCCACTTAGCAATCTTAGCAAAAGTAAAGCATTCCCTATCAACTATGACAACCCTAACAACCATCATATTGATTAAATGTAAACATTGTCAAGTATTCGTAAATTTAGCATATCTTCTAATGAGGGATTTAACCCTTGGCCATGCAAATAATTGAGCACCTAGCATATGTAGGTAATGAGGTAATCATGCGACCTTATAGCTTTTCACGAAATGCTAACTTTAGTTAAGAATACCAAGAAACATCCCATCTTTTGCATAATTGGCCAAAATACTTAAGAAAGGAAGTATCTTTTCACGTATATCTCAACTCAAATTGCCACTTTGAACCACCTAATGCTACCACCTCAACCACAAATCTCAATTAACATTTAACACCCCATGGAAATCATGCATATAATTCATAACACTCCATAAAACGTCAACTTGGGTGCACAACATGCAATTCCTTGTAGGGAAAAAGGCAAATCTCCACACTAAAGGGGAGTATGGAACCCTACACTCTCTAAGCTTCCGACTTGCAACTTTTCTTTCATACTAATTTGTGTTCAAAAGGGTATTCATTTAAATGTGGAGATTTAAGGAATCTAGCAAGTGGCTTTTGCGTAGTGTTCCTAGCTTAAGGTTCCAATGCTTGGAATGGTAAGGAAATGATTACGAAAATTTCGGTAGAGTCTCCTTTGTATTTATCAAAGCTCCCAAGTACAACATAAGTATTGTTTAAAGAAAACTTGGTATAATTATAGTATTCCAACCACACCAATGACACCAACAACAACACCACCACCACTATAACCATCAAGACAACCTCATTCTTAAGAAACATTAATAACATCACCCAAAACCAACATTAAAAATAAGGGCAATTGTCCAAGAATTTGTGGAACAAATCATTCTAATGCATCACCAACATAAACATGGTAAATCATGGCATCACATAATCCATTACTTCCATGGAATTTCAATCAATATGCACCATAACAAGGAGTTTCCATAAAATCCCAAGAATGCCAACTTTGCAATTCAATATGATGCGAATGAAACATGCAAGCTAGAGTTGGTTTCCTAACGACATCAACATCATAATATCACTACTAACAATAACAACATGAATAACATTATTTGCTAACAACTAACAAACCATACTTTCCAACATACCCTTATTCAAGCACCCAATACATCCATTGCAATATTCATTCTCAAAAGTCAACCATCACATACATCCAATCACAATCACCCAAAATGCTAAATGATGCCATGATGCATATGATGCGCAAGTAATGCGATGCAATGCAATGCAATGGGATCCCATGAATGAGCCGACGTGCAAGTGTATCGTGATTTCTACTCCGATATCAACGTGGTGCCACACCACGTGGAGCCACCTAATGGATCAAGAGGTGGCCAACTGCGTGTTCACCCGCCTCCTACCGCGGCACTTTGTCCATGCCCGTGCACTCCACCTCGTGTCCTAATCACGTCATGTCACCCCATTCCAAATTCCACGTGTAACCAACAACACACCGCCAATTTCCCCATCTCATTTCATTTTTGCATCATTCACATTTCTCATACAACAAAGGTGATTAGTAAACATTCCAACCATCCAGATGAGAATAAATCCACAACATTAATGAAGTAAGACATTCAAGCCATTGAAGCGTAATTATGGCGCCTTATAAATCATCACTCCACATAAATTCGTTATGGATGTAAATTAAAGATTTAGCTTCCACCAAATCCACAATGCAAGCAATTTCATTTAATCATTATAACCAAATGAGAGCAAGTTGCCACCTTTGCCGTATTTATTTTCATTAAGCACTTGCATTTAATCAAATGTATGCAATCAAAATAACAGGAGGAGAACTATTTCGTTTTGTCAATGTAACAAAATGAAAACTATTTCATTTCATCACTATTTCAAAATATGGGTTATTTCATCTAATCATTTCGACAAAGTGAAACAGTTTCAATCATTATATATATATATATATAAAACAAGATGAGAACTATTTCATTTACTCAATGTAGCCAAAATGAGAACAATTTCAGTTTATCAATAACTCAATGTATCTAAATGAGGGCAATTTCGTAAATATAATGAAGCATGGCATTCCATTTCATGTACGTAAAGTCAACATTTTAATCTCCTACCACAACTACCATTCCACTTCATTTCTCAATTCAGATCTGGCATTCAACTAAAACATCTTCATGGCAATAGGGCTCTTCAAACCCTAGGCCGAATTTCACGGGTGGCCTCAAGCCCCCATTTCATCACATATCCCTAGCCAATTACACATCTCAGTTTATTGCTCCCTTATTTCGCAATGTTTATACGAGGAAAAAAAACGAATAATAAACTTCCAGTATTTCAAAATGAGAGCAACTTCTCGTAAATAGCGAACATTCACTCAAGAGGATTATCAACACAAACATAGCATATACTTCATTACTTCATAACATAGCAACTATCCAAAGCCAATTTCACATAAGCGTTTCATTATTAATAATTCATGTGTACTATACAAAGAAATTAAGTAATAAGCTTCCAACCATTAAAAAGAGAGCAATTTGCTAATTTATTGAAGCAAGGCAGTCAACTCAACATGGGACATATTTGTAGCATCAATTTAATTCAAACATCATCCCAAGTCAAATTAGAATACTCTATATCAAAAATTTGCCACAAACCCTAAAGATGCAAAGTTGAACTCAAGTTGAAAATGAATGAAACATATGAGTAGGGTTGGAATCCTACCTCACCCAATTAGATGCAATCCCCCATGAATCCAAGCTCCAAAAGCCCACATGAGAGCTCCGCCAATTTCATCTTCAAGCTTCAAAACCCTAATCGCGAAATTCCCCCAACTCCTCCATGAATTCCCCCTCTTCAACTCCAAGTCCCAACTCCTCTTCATCCCGAACTCCCAAAACCACTAGAGATTGACAACAAACCCTAAAATTTCGGCCAAGATCAGATTTTTGGGTTGCTGGGAAGGATTTGGCCATGGGGTTTTAGATTAAGAGGAAGAAATTGAGAGAGTTGGAAGGGGGAAAAGACTAGGGTTTCACTCCTCTCTCCTTCCTCTTCCTTCCTTCCTCTTTTTCTCCACCCTCTTCCCAAAATTCGGCAGCAAGGGGGGTCCCAAAATTTTCGGCCTGGTTGGGATTTCGGCCATGGAGGTGAGGGTAATGGTGAAGATGAAGGAGGAGAGGGAGAGGGTAGGCTAAGGGATTAACTTCTCTTCTTCCTCTTCTTTCTTCTCATTTTTGCTCCCTCTCTCCATTGCCTAAACCTGGCTTCGGCCATGAATTGATTTCGGCCAGCAAGGGGTGGCCAGGTTGGGGAAGAAAGAAGGGAAAGAGAAAAGAAATGAAATTGTTAGGAAGATTGTAGAAGGGGTTGAGTAATTACAAGTTTGCAATTCCCAAGTAAACCAACCCTATTCTCTTCATCTAATATGCTAACCCAACTGTCAAAACCCAATCAACAGTGACTAACAAGAATCCAAGCCCATCTCTAGCTACCAAAATGAATTAAGGCCTTCACAACAGTAATGATAATATTAATCACTATCAGTAATAAGCAAAACACTAATACCCAAAAATAACACCACATCACCAAAAAGAACAACCAAACATCAGTAATAATAATAATGCCATCCATTATTAACTATCTCAGCATCGCCAATTATCATGAACATACCGTTTTACTTTACACACTCACCAACGGAAAACGCCAAGCGCGCTAATAAACACTGTTAGCACGCTAACAATAATTTCGATTTACCACCCAACCACACTTATTCCCTTATATATCCAACGCACACCATAGTCACATTATAGCCATACATGTAGGATTTTACTACACACACAACAAAATTGCTATACTCACATACGCACATAGTATTTCCGCACACACGGGCATTACATATATTCTCAAAAAATAAAGCTTACCACCTTAACACTTTGAGGATTTTCTACTTACTCTTTTGATAAAGACTTAAACTTTTTATATAGCCTTGCTTTGAAGCTTGTAGAGTGAGTGATGGCTATATTGCGAACTCCAAATATCAAGAAATTAAAGCATTGAGAGATCAAGAAAACTTTGGTATAGAAATCAAAAACTTTAGAATATAAGCCAAAGAAAAGAGTTTTAGGGCTTTGAAAACAACTTAGAAAATCCTTTTAAAAACTTGTTTTTTGCTTATTAATGTTAGCATAAAATCCCCAGTAACCCAGCTTAAATATGGTTGAAAAAACCATTGAAAATTGTTTAATACCCTTCAAACGGTTGAAAAAATAAGATCCCATAAAATTTGGAAATTTTTCGTCAAGTCAAAGTAGTCGACCACCATTCATCTGGTAGTCGACTGCCCAATCAACTACTGTTGACTACAAGCAAAGCTGTGGTCAACTCTTTTGGGGTCCAGAGAGAAATTCATTTCACATTCAAAATATTCGACTATTATCATAAAGTAGTCGACTCTTATTCTGACATGTGTTTTTAGCTTTAAAACATCTCAAATCTTTTTCAAAATTGTTTAAAAGATTTTTAAATTATTTTATGTCTTATCCTAAGTGTATGTGAGCTTTTAACAAGGCTTGAGCATGCTAAGACATAATACATAAAAATACATCACTAATATTATTACATTGAAGTCCAAAGTGAGGCATATTCATTCTTCATGAACATGTCTTGTTCCATGGCCTTGTTTGCTCATCACGTAGCCCCTTGAGAACTATAATATGATTTCTTAAGCTCCTGCATGCAAAAATATGTTAGATGCACTAATTGTTGTTCATTATCAAACCATGTAATGTAAGACTCAATATCTCAACACATACCTGCAATAATCTCACACTGAATACAGATCATAATTGAGCCACATCAGGATTCGTTAATAACATGATTATGCCAGTAGTGAAGACAAAGTTTGATTTAACACATGTAGAAATCCAAGATGCTGTAAACACCATGTTAAGAATTAAAATTTCATATTACAAATCATGGATGGCCAAATCGAAAACATTCATATCACAGATATTTGGTGATTGGAAGGAGTTATTGAAGGGTTTTGGCAAACCATTAGGTCTCAGATCTGTGCCCGTCCTACGTCGGATGGACAGCAGAGGGATAAAAAATCGCAGCGGAAAAAATATATAAAGCTAAAAATTTTAGCTAAGGCCCTAAGGCGAGCCAAAACCCTGCCGAGATCTATGCCGACTTGGGGTGGATCTGATCACCCCAAGAGGGATCTAGCCTACTGCGACATTATTAAAAATTATTCTAAAAAGCTACTAACTAACATACCTGGAATCTTGGCCTTGGGACAGGCAAGATGTGTCGTACTACTTTCTTTCGTTCCTCGTAGCCGAGCCGCCTTGCGCCCTCGAACCGATCTACCCGAGCTGCCTCCGAGCCGATCACTTGCCGAAGAAAGTTTCACTTGAGCAGACCCGTGTCAAAGACATCTGGATCCGATCCAAACATTCTCATAGTCTTGCTAGGACCCGACGGGAGGATATGAATAAAAGAGGAGAGGAATATTTAAGTTCACGATCGAGCGTGCTCAAAAGTTAGGAGCTTCTCGAATTGATCACTTGGTGTACTCTACAATGAAGAGGGGGCACCCCTATTTATATAGGGAGTCGGCTCCTCCCTTTTCGTCACGAGTAATGTGGGACAAAGTTAAATGAAGAGGGATTTAATTAAGTTAATGACGTTAGTAAGCCTTTCTCAAAGGCCTAACTTCAACAAATTAAATCTCTTCAACCATTAAACTTCAGACACCATATAAGTTATCATTTCGAAAAGCTTCAAATGGTGAGTGCGTAGGAACAAACGGCGAGTTAATTCGACTTCGTTTGACCCCTCAAACAATTGCCCAAAGTTGGGAAAAAAATCATAGCTCGTAGCCGTCACAGGGGTTTCAAAAAACCCTAACATAAAAATAGCTTAAGTTGCGGGCATGCCCGCTAAGCTTAGCGGGCACGCCTGCTTGTTGCACCTGCTTGGGCAAGCGGGCGGCCAGCCCGCAAAGCGGGCTGGTGCGAGGCAGGCGCACCCGCCCGCTTGGGCTGAGCGGGCTGCCAGCCTGCAAAGAGGGCTGGCCCCGCATGTGGAAGTGGGGGCACCCACTTCTGAAGCAGGCGGCCTCTTTTCCAAGTGGGTCTGACCCATTTGGTCCTTTTCTGCTGTTTTTGACTTTTTGGGCTCGTTTGAGTTTCGTTTTCGATGCGGGTTGAACCTACAATTAGACCGGAACGATCCCGTCATCCAGGTAAACTTTTCGACATGTTTGTTCCATTAAATATATTCATAAAAAATTTACGAAACATTTGATCTAGTTTGCATCACATGCAAAGTTGCCCCCTATTAGAGTTGAACTCACAACTATCTTGTGGACTTAAGTATTCCATTTCATCGAATGAATTCCTCTTAACGTTCTTCCTATTACTAAGATGTGCCCCATTCCCCAGGATACCCGGTATTAATTAATTTTTTTCCAAGTATCCTGAAGAGTGAGGGTGATGAGAGAGGAAAAGAAAGAGAAAGGAGAAACTGAACAAACATGCCACTGCGCACATGCTGGGATAGTACAAGTGAAGCTTCACAGTAATATCAAAAAACACCATAAATAACTTAGATCAATAACAACATATCATATATAACAACTTCCATTAATTTACATAGCCCAGGTACACCACTACATATACACCATCACTCTCCACCTCCAAGACAACCATGTCACCACACAAGCTACATCTTACACCAAGTGCTACCCCCTGAAACCCAACTCCGAGTCGCCTTCAACCAAGTTGACCCTGCTACCTGAAAAAATGGGGAGGAGCACGTCAACACGTGCCCCAGTAGGAATCCACTTGGATTTGGAACACCAGTTTAAGGTTATCACCCACTAAGTAAGGCATGAAAAACGAGGCGTGTAAACTAAATAATATGGCGAAAAGTAAACAGCTAGGTGAGGGATCATACCTGCGGCTTGATGTCGAGTTACTGCAAGAAAAGGGTTAGCACGAATAATAAGACAGATATTCAAGCAAACATTATCTAATAAGATAAGTACCAGTGCTAGAGGTATGTCACAGCGTCAGAAGCAAAGAAGGTGAAGCGAGGAGGGAAGGTGCCACCAACAGGAGAATGTAACATGTGCAATTCTTATCTTTTGGATTGAATTAATTAATTTAATTAATTGGAAACTTGGGTAAACTGTGTGATACCAGGACCTGGACTTCACCCCAAATTTAGGGTGAATATAGCACACGGCGCAGTGGACACGGGCACTGTACGCCACCAGGCCTCTTAGCTCCCCCGTCCCTGGCATGAATGAGGCTCTCCCACAATAACACAACCTCCGTATGTCCCCTTCACTCCCGGTAAAGGCGTGTGGGTATAAATATCACAAATCACATAATAATTTCCTCCAACTTCTCAGTCCAGGCCTCATATCCACAATTTACTCAAATCCCACCTAAAACCCGGGTTTTGCTAACTCACCCTCATTAGAGAGGATCTAGACTTATTCAATTTTATAAGTTAACATCATAAGTGACACGTTAGGGGTCATGATGGCATGAGTATGCACATATCACCTCAGCTGTCCATCATTAGACATAGGGTCATGTACTCACATGACATGCCCTCTATCACAACACATCATCTATTCTCAATTACAATGTATCCATGCCATTCAAGCCTCTAACTTCACCAATTATCAATGTGGCTCAAGGCCAATACCAACACATGCACGTTACTCAAATTATCGGAAATTGCCTTCATTGAGGCATTTCATCGAACACATGATGGAATCATTAACATGACCATTATAACATGAGCAAATCCAAGAGCAATTATCACAATGAACCCCTACTTAAAGCAATAACAATGCACATGCATAATAGAGAAAAATTTAACTTCAAGTCATAGTTACAACATCTCTTGAACATTTCAGCTTGCTGGAAATTGTAAACAGTCACCACCATTGACCATATATAATCAGATTGCAGTGAGAATTTGATAAAACTTCCCAAATGAAAGTTATAGATATGATAGTCCTGGAGTCACAGATAAAATTTCATGCAAAATTATTAAGTATGTGATTTATGGTGAATTATGTGGTGAAGTCTGTCAAATCTGTTTTTCAGACATATTTCAGTGTCTGTAAAGATTGCTGTTTTTGGGCATGTTCTAGCCAGAATTTCGAAATATACGCACTCTGTTGAAATTATAGATAAACTTGTTAAGTTTCCAACGAGACCAAGAACATAAAATTCCATTGAGTGTGCAGGTATTTAGATCAAATTTTCTGAACTGTGTCAAGACTGAAGATCAAACAGACATGTTGTAAAGATGGAATTTTTGATCCTAATTCCTGAATTGAACATATATCAAATTTATATGATTTTGGGATAGAACTTCAAGATATACATGGATATAATTTTTTTGAAACCTAATTCGAGCTATAGTAACCAGTATCAAAGCTACAACAGACATCAGGATTTCTGAATTTCAAGGGAGATGATTTTGCTAATAATTTCAAGGGGAAATTCATGAAAATTGAATCAAGGCACATTAATTTAATTACCACTACTTCATATCAGTAAATCATGCTATAAAATCATAATAGAAAGAACAAATTAAAGGAATTCCAAATCCAACAGATCCCTACCTCAAAAGAACCCATTTCTTCTTCTCCTCTTTCTCATCTTCTTCTTCCTCCTCCTCCTCTCCTTCTTCTTGGTTTTTTTGGGACAACATAGATGGGTAGGAGGGGGAGCATGAAATTGGGGATGGCAGTTGAGTGGGAGGAGAGGAGATAAGGATAAGGGAAGAAAAGAGAAGAAAAGAGAAGAAAAGGAGAGAAAGAGAAAGAGAAATCTAGAATAGGTTTTTCCATGGCTTATCCAATAAGCCATGTCATTTATTAAATGACCAAACTACCCTTCACTTATCTAAGTATTTACAAGTTTGCCATTACTTTATGTACACACCACTTCACTATGTATGCACAGCAGGTTTAGTCCAAATGACCGTTTTGTCCCTAACCTTTCTAAAAATTTATGGGGGTTGCCATTGACCCCTAACCCCTTCCACGCTTGCATGGCTTCCTTACACCTACACATGCATGCCTACACATGCATACATGCACCACGCACACACGTCACAACACATTCCTGTTGTTTTGCACCCACGACGTCTTTCACACTTCTCCCAAACTCGATCTCGCTTTCTCGACTCTTAGCCACACATTACGGACCAATCCCCCTTACACTACGTTACATACATCGATATCTACGTTTACTTCATGCCTACACATGTATCGTAAATAGAAAAACCACGTGTGTTTAGTAGAATACACGTATAGTTCAAAACAGGGCATTACATAAGACATGGATACTACTCGGTGTGAGACCCTACAGCCTGACCCTACTACAGGTTGGGGATCAAAACTCCTAGACGACGGGCGTCATCCCTGTTTCAGAATCATACTTACGTGATCGACCCATTGACGAACGTGTCGTTGGGATCACTCTAACTGTGTCATTGACGAATTCCGCAATTTTAGTCCCTTCGTCAAGACTGTGTCTCTACATGGCCTAGGCTATGGTTTACCGTCAATCCCACTAGCCAGCATCGGTCAGTATACATCGGTCTTTGTTGTATTCATGTTGTACATCCTACAACATACCCCGAGGATTAACATAAAGACCGTACTGATCTAGTGACACTAACTTTCCTTTAACGGAAGAGACGAATCCCATCTTAGTCATCTACTTCCCTCGCGCGCTTCAGGTATCACCCAACCTAAGATCTTTCAGCAGGTCGAGCCTCGAAGCTAGATCATAGATCTAAGTAACACTGTCCATTCACAGGTTCATACTGATGACTTCAGGTCTTAAGGACCAGCTTTCATATCATCACTCTAGAGTTATTATTGACAGTCTAGTTAAAGCTTAACCATTTAATAACTCTAAGTTGGTCTTTCAGTGAACTCATTCCCTAATGAGCACATGTGTCTCGTCTCTGACTTTGCCAAGTCAAATGACTATGAGATCATGATTACCCTACGGTAAGACAAAGACACAATGGTCTAACCGATGTGTCGATATCCTATTCTCGACACATCTATGACCATGTACCGTTTAAGACTTAAGTTTCTAATCGGTCACTAAATTCTCATAATCGAGATTTACATCTGGATACGTAATGACCTGACTATAAGTCTAAGGAAATTATCTAAGTATATGATTCTACGAATTCATACTTAGGATAATTAATACCATATAATTATTAGTACGAGATGATTATCTTAGGATAAATGCCTCAAGGGCATCCGTCTTCCTACATCTCCCACTTGCACTTAGGCTATTTATCTCGGTATCTCATACCGCTATAGCATATCAGTCACACTGGACATTCATATGTCAAACCTAAGAATGGAATCGCTAAGGTGTATCTATTATGCTTTTAATGGAGTCTTATACATCACTTGATCACACCAGGTTAATCCTTCAAAATTGCTTTGGATCATATCCAACAATTTTTCCTTTTATATGACTAACACTTTAGCTCATGCAATAGGATGTAGTGTCAGTCATTTCTCCAAGTCAGTCATGGCTCATTCCAATTATTTTTGTGTCAATTATGTTTAGTACATAAGTGACACCATAAGTATCTATATGCTTCAAAACTATTTTGATTTAATGTCGCATATAGACGATTTAATAAGTTAGAAACCTTTTACTTAGTCCAAGACAGAACTAAGTTATATGCCAGCTCCCACTGACTTTGAGAACTATCTGGTTAAATACTTTCACTTAAGTATCTAAATCATATTTAGACTATTTATCAAGTATAACCAGTTTATAAGTGCTAATTAGGAATATACCAGTGTCAGGCGGGTTTGATGAATGGGTCATATCAAGACCCGTTTATAGGAGTCTTGATGTTGATTTACTCAGTCAAACATCCTACACTGTACTTTCCTTTTACTACATTTAATCTTTTTCTTTTAAAGTATCTAATGTAGTTTATTTAAGAATTAATCTTACTTTGCGTATAATTTGGATCATATCCAATTATACACTCCCGGAACCTACATGTAACTATTGATTGGCTATAATATATCGTTAACTCCAAAACAATCAAATTGAGTCAGAAGATCTGCATGACAACTCAAGAATTTATGCACACCAATACAGATAGTCTTATCCACAACAATCAGCCATTCACAATAAATCGCAATTTTAACAAAGCATATTTTCAAGATATCATTCAACAATGGATTCATTAAAAATGAATCAAACTTGTTTATCAAAAATAAACATTGAGTGAGTAACACTCAATCATTATTTTAAACCAAGCATCGATGCATTTTATTCAAAATAAGAAAAATATCGATCGCTTCTACATCATATCTCTTGAAGTCCTTGTACGGCCCCAGCAACAACGATTACTCCGATGCCGACCGTCCATGGAACCTCTCCCATCCTCTGCTTCGCTTTCAGCCACATGTATACAATACACAGATGTCTTAGTATCTCATATTATGTAAAAAAGAATTTATGGAAATTTTATGCTTTGTTAAAAAAGAATTTTTGTACCTGAGGTAGAGGCATCAGTATGCCCCTTTTTCTTTTCTGCAAGGTACACCTTGCAGTTCCTCTTTCAGTGGCCTATCTTGTGGCAGTGAAAGCATTCGGATTTCGACGGAGCCCCCTTTGTCTTCTTCCCCTTCTTCACCTTGGCTGGTTGTGGGACCTGTTTCTTCTTACCTTTGCCTTTCGGCTGGTCTGAAGAAGCGGAGCCAACAACCAACATAGTCAATTTCTTCTCGATCTCCTCAAACTGCATAAGCATGTTTAGGAGACCAGGAAGATCCGTTTCAATACTGTTCATGATGAAACCAGTAATGAATTGTTTGATGTCTGGGGTTAAATATTTAAGGATGATGTCCACGACCATCTCATTGTCGAGGACAAAACCCAACAAGACAACATCTTCCATGTGCCAGATCATCTTGATGACATGATCTTGTACGGGGCCCGTCTCCATCTTAGCTCCCCAGAGGTTGCTCGTGGCTTCAAATCTAGCAGCTCTTGACTGCTTTCCATACAACTCCTCTGCATTCAGAAGCATACTTTGAACATCCATATGTTCATGCTTCTGTTGCTGGTTGTTGTTCATTGACGCCAGAGTAAGGCACCTGGCCTTCTCGGCATCCCTCTGGTACTGCTTATAGACTTCCTTCTCTTCGTGGGTTGCATCTTCGTCAGGCTTGTC
Organism: Scilla litardierei; assembly: GCA_030789695.1. NCBI lineage: Eukaryota > Viridiplantae > Streptophyta > Magnoliopsida > Asparagales > Asparagaceae > Scilla > Scilla litardierei. The sequence goes on along the minus strand of CM061142.1, from coordinate 754,839,877 downwards.
TGGAACGTCCTTGAGCAGCACATATCCTATCCCAGCCAGTGAGAGGACTAACTTAATATTCCTTAGCCAATCTTTATAGTTGGTCCCATCTAGCACGTTCTTTTCAATCATGTACTTCAGACCCAACTCCATTCTGCATTTAAATAGATTTTAATTAGCATATGTTCGTTGTACAGTTTAAATGGTTTCTATTAAACTATATTCTCCCACTAATTTTAAGAATTAAAGCCGCAATAATAAACAATTTATTAAATTAAAATATTTGCGGGAGAGGGATCCGACTACCCTGGGGCTGACAACCTTGAGTGTAGCTCAACAAGTTGTTCAACTCTGCAGTCGGTAGATGAATTGTTCATCAATCATATAAAATATGATTTCCTACAAGTTTTTACCCCTAGTCATTTATGATCATGAGTGTGCTCATCCAAATCACAATGACTAGCCTAGTCAGACCCTTGTTTTCGCGTCTAGCCTGACTTACGCTGCCGCTCGGTGTATTCACGACACATCGGTTTGGGTCAGGACTAAACTTACATCAATGGCTCAACTTACGCCGGTGCTCGATGTATTCACGACACGATGGTTTGGGTTTAAGTCTATACTACATCATTGGCTCAACTTACGCTGGCACTCGATGTATTCACGACATGATGGTTTGGGTCAAGTCAATATCTCGTCATACGTATTTAAGAATTCGGTTTCTATAAGGTTGCCATGTCACAACTTGAGTGTAGCTCAACAACTGGAACATGGGTCCTACAATTACCAACACCTAAAACAAGGAGGGTTACGAATTATCTTGAATAAGATTATTATCGTATTTGATTTAGGTATAGTCGATGGACTTACACAGTCATGATTCGACTCGTTGCGGTCTAGTGGACGCTGCCAGGGAATTGACTAAGCCAAAACCACTTAACCCCTAGTCTAGCTAGGGTGATCCAGTAAACTCAGCCAAGCACATTGACCGACATCATGATCCATTGAAGAAGACTTATCAATCTTATGTTCTTCCATCAACTAAAAAGGCTTTTATTAATACTAGTTAATCCTTATCAACTAGTGGATCCTTAAAATTCGAAATTTTATGCATTTGTTCAATAACTTTTATTAGATCCTTATCAACTATAAGGTTTGTTCGTTCATCGTGCTACCTTAATCATTATTAGGATTTTAATAAATCAATTACAACATTTAAAATGTAGTCATTACAAGAGAATTATTATTGAAACGATTAAAATAATAACGGTCGATTAAAGAGGACTACCTTAATCGGGAATTAGGTTTAAATGTTGTAAGTGTTCAATAAAACATAGCATGTCACATTTTAAAAAATTCATCTTATAAATTTTTAATGAATTAATGGCTAACCTAAAGGGGTTCATGAATAATTTATAAATCATACATCTTGTCCATTAATATCAACCAACACTAATTTATCGCATAAAATAAGGGTTCAACAATGTGACATAAAAGAAAGAACATACATGTTAAACATCTATCATATAAATAATTAACATGCTAAAATTTAACATTTAAATTAAAAGGATATGATTTTAAAAACTTAAAACATTTTATCTAATAAAATGTTGGTTTCATAAAAATCATCAAATAATTTTTAATATTAAACCTATGTGTTTAAAATCATTAAAATATTTTTGACTGCTTACTAAAAGTATTTTATCTCATAAAATAATCTTTAAAAGCATTTAATCATAATAGGCTTATATAAACTTTATCACATAAAATTTAAAATGTCTCTTAAAAATTTCCAAGCTAAAAAAACAATTTTTAAAACATTTAAAAGAAGGGCTCATACTTATTTTAACGTTATCAAATAAAGTTAAAATCTTTATATGCAGATAGTAAGTAATATTAATAATTAAAATAACGTCGCAGGCTAAGATCATGCAAACCTAGGCTCTGATACCACTGCAGAGTTTTGGTAGACCCTTAGGGCTCAGATCTGTGCCCGTCCTACGTCGGATGGACAACAGAGGGATAAAAAATCGCAGCGAAAAAAAAACATAAAGCTAAACATTTTAGCTAAGGCCCTAAAGCGAGCCAGAACCGCGCCAAGATCTGTGCCGACTTGGGGTGGATCTGACCACCCCAAGAGGGATCTAGCCTACTGCGACATTATTAAAAATTATTCTAACAAGCTACTAACTAACATACCCGGAATCTTGGCCTTGGGGCCGACAAGATGTGTCGCACCACCTTCTTTCGCTCCTCGTAGCCGAGCCGCCTTGCGCCCTCGAACCGATCTACCCGATCCGCCTCCGAGCCGATCACTTGCTGAAGAAAGTTTCACTAGAGCAGACCCGCGTCAAAGACGTCTGGATCCGATCCAAACCTCCTCGTAGTCTTTTTAGGACCCGGCGGGAGGATAGGGAGAAAAAGAGGAGAGGAATATTTAAGTCCACGATCGAGCGTGCTCAAAAGTTAGGAGCTTCTCGAATTGATCACTTGGTGTACTCTACAACGAATAGGGGGCACCCCTATTTATATAGGGAGTCGGCTCCTTCCTTTTCGTCACGAGCAATATGGGACAAAGTTAAATGAAGAGGGATTTAATTAAGTTAATGAAGTTAGTAAACCTTTCTCAAAGGCCTAACTTCAACAAATTAAATCTCTTCAATCATTAAACTTCAGACATCATATAAGCTATCATTTCGAAAAGCTTCAAATGGTAAACGTGTAGAAACAAACGACGAGTCATTCCGACTTCGTTTGACCCCTCAAACAATTGCCCAAAGTTGGGCAAAAAATCATAGCTCATAGCCGTCACAAGGATTTCAAAAAACCCTAAAATAAAAACTGCTTAAGTTGCGGGTGCACCCGTTAAGCTTTGCGGGTTGCGGGTGCACCCGCTAATCTTTGCGGGTGCACCCGCTAATCTTTGCGGGCACGCCCACACTTAATTGCAGGCGGGAGCTCGCAGCGGGCGCTTCTGCCTGCTGCACTCGCAGCGGGCTCCCAGCCTGCTGAGCAGGCCGGTGCCCCCTTGGGCCAAGCGGGTGGCCAACCTGCAAAGCAGGCTGGTGCGCCCGATTCTGAGGCGGGCACACCCGCCTGCCTTAGCAGGCTGGCCCCGCTTGCAGAAGCGGGCGTGCCCGCCCCTTTCAGCGGGCGGCCTCTTTTCCAAGTGGGTCTAACCCACTTGGTCCTTTTCTTGTTGTTTTCGACTTTCTGGGCTCATTTGAGCTCCGTTTTCGACGCGGTTTGAACCTGCGATTAAACCCAGATAATCCTGTCATCCAGGTAACCTTTCCAACGCATTTGTTCATTAAATATAGTCGTAAAAAATTTACGTAACATTTAATCTAGTTTGCATCTGTAACATCCTGTATTTCTAGCCGTATTTTGACTACTGTGTGCATGTATTTTTACTTCGTTCATCAAGATATTTTCATCCAAGTGATCTTCGTCTGCACGTCGACGCGATCGCGTCTTTATTTTTAGTTTTACTGCAGCATAACTTTGGCCTATTAACCATAACTAATTACTTTAATTAAAAGTTAATTACTAATTAACTTATTACTATTGGCTGAAAATTAAATCACTAATTAACTAAATTACTTTTACCAAGTTACTTTACCCTAACCCTAACCCTACCCAATTGAATCCCACCGAAAGGAATCGGTGAGATCCAACATTTCCATTCATTTCCTCCCCCACACCCAGCTCCTCTCATCAATAGGTTGTTTCCCCCACCACCTTGTTCATAAACCAACAGCAACAGCAACATGCAACAACAAGCATCATCATCATCACCAAACCCACATTCCACCACCACAAATCAGCCACCACCTCCTTCATACAACAACAATCAGCCACTCCACCTCCTCCATTCAACCCAAATAAAAAAAAAACCAGAAACCGAAACCAAAATCGAAATAAAATTGAACCCTGTTGGAAACCAATTTCAGAAATCAAATCCCCTTCCTCGATCACCCTCCCTGTCGAAGCCGCCGCATCCCAGGCCGCCACCCCCGCAGGGCTAGCCGTCGCAGATGCGTGCGCCGTCGCTCAACTCGAAGCCGCTGTTGCACCCTCGGATCCGCTGTCGACTGCCCTGAATCGCCGTCCGTGCCCCGAAGTCACCGATCAGCCCTGGAAGTCGTCGATCAGCCCCCGTGAGCTGACGTGACCCCGGATCATGTCGCCCCCGAAGCCGTTGCCGCCGATCCGTCGCATCCCCGCTCGCCTGTGCGTGGGCCGCTGCCGATCAGCCCTGGAACGCCGCACCTCGACCCCCAGTCGCCGCCCCCGCATGCCCTAGCCCCGCCTGTGCTGCCCGATGCCAGCCTTGCCACCGCCTCGCCGTCCCCGGCCTCCATTGGCCGTCTGCCCCCTTATTGCTGTGAGCTCCCCTGCGAGAAACAAAAGAAAAAGAAGACAGAGAAGAAGAGAAGAGGGGGAACGACAGAGAGGGGGAGAATTGAGATGGTAAAGTCTTTTTATATATTATAGTAGATAGTTAATAGTTATAATATTAAGTTAAGTATATATTAATTAGTCTAAAGTTTTATAGTAAAGCTAGTAAGCCATAGTTATATTAGTTTATAAATTATAAAAGTTAGTTAAGTTATTCTTTCAAAAGTTATGTTTTTAAGTTATGTAACTTATTTTAAAATTAATAATTAAGAATAAGTTTTAGTTAATTAAGTTAAGTTAATAAATTTTTAAAGTGAGTTTAACCTCATTCATATCAATGTTCTCATTTCTAACTTAGAAAATTCTAAAGTTAGTTTAATTTATCTTAACTAATTAATAACTATGGGTCTGATATCACAAATCTATTTGACGCAGATAAAACGTGCCTTACGTTACCACCACCTGGACACACAAACCCACATTGAGGCAAGTATTTGTGGTAAATGAATTGCGAATCGAACCGTTCAAACTAAGTGCTAAATCTGATTTCAATGTGCTTATCGACTTTTGGTAGCCAAATAATATGTTTTCATTTTACTTGTTGCCTTCTAATTTAAATTGGACTACTTTTACTACATGCATGCCATCAAGTTAAACTAATTTGGAAAAAGAGTATGGTCTAAACTCGAAACACATATGTGATATCCATCGAATACAGATGTGGTGAAACCATCGAATACAGATGGGGTGAAACCTAGACGATGACTAGACAGTACACTTGGGTGGGGTTGGTTCATGTAGTAGAGTTTGTAAGTGTGTCTTGAGCACTATACGGCTACCTCTATAACCACACCAATGGAGGCAGGCATCTTGGCCATCTTCCCGGTTGGGAATGGCAAGAAGCGTCACGGTAAAACCCCCGATGATAGGGTGTATCGAGAACATTTACCTACTTAGACATGAACGTATCACGAGCACAAACAATCAAATACTCAACATAAGACTGTTTTACTTTTAAACTGCAAATCCATGCATGCTCGTACTTTACTTTTCTGCACTTATTATTCATAACTGTGTATTAACGCTCTTTTGTCCTTTTCTAGTTGTTCTTCTTTTCATTACTTTAAATATCTTACCGAGCTTATCGCTGACATATATTTCAATGTGTTGATGAAATATATGTTAAGTTCATAGACAGAGTACCTCGAGTACCCTACTTCTGAGGATCCCATCTTAGAGGTGGACCCCGCCGATCAGAGTTACGAGGACGTTGAGATCCTCCATGCGGAAGGCTAGAGCAGGCTGTTTCCATTCAGTTGTATTATTTCAAAATTGTTGTTTTCAAGTGTGTTTGCTTTCAGCAGATTGTACCGCCATGCTAGGCCTTACTTGCTTGTGTACTTTGCTTTGGACGCTGGTATTTGTAATTTAATGACTATTTATGTTGCTTCTAAGAAATTCGCGTGCAGGGACCTACTTTTGCTAATTAACGCATTGTGCTTAAGTCAAAGAAGAAGAGAAAAAAGTACATCTTCTTTGCTTTAAGCACATGCAGACCCGCTCGCGTTCTCGCTCCCAAGTATAGTGGGAAGCGGGGCGTGACAGATTTTAGTGGTGGCCCATGCAGGTCCCTCCTCTTTGCGAAATACTACAGAAGCAGTGTGAATATCATCACTAACCATATCGTTCGAACAAATTTGTACACAACTGTTTAACTTGTTCATTTTGCAACATGGCAGGAAGAGCACACACTCGCAACGGACATGGAACGAGAGGGAATGATGCCCCCGACCTACCTGAACATATGAGTATCATCAGAGGAATGTTAGAGACCCAACATCAGCTGATCCAGCAGAGTTAGCAGCCTGCACCACCTGCACCACCCCCGCCTCGAGCTGAGCCTGGAGCGAAGCAATTTTGGGAGATGAACCCAAAGAGCTTTTCTGGGAGAGAAGGCCCGTTAGCAGCAGAAAAATGGGCCCGAACCACAGAAGAGGACTTGAGTCTTGCCCGCATTGACCAGGAAGGCTGGGTAGAAGTTGCCAAGAAACAGATGCCTGGAAATGCTCGGAGCTGGTGGGACACTGAAGAAGCTCATCTTATCAAGCCCATCAACTGGACCATGTTTCGAGAGCGTTTCGACGCTCAATATTTTCCTCGATCAGCCAAGAGGGAACTGCAGCAACGTTTCGTCAACCTGGAGCAAGGCAACCGGACTGTTGACAAATGCGAGGCAGAATTTTCGATGCTTAGTCGATTCGCCCCACATTTGGTAGAAGATCCCGAAGACTGTGCTTATCAGTTTCTCCAGGGATTAGACCTGGACATTCATGCTTCGATGTCTTCGACAAATCCGACTACACATCAGGAAGTGTTGGATGCTGCTAAGAATCATGAACTTATTTTGATGCGTAAGAAGGCGCTTCAGATTGGAGGAAGTAGGCATCCACTGGAGCCACCCAGGGGCAACCTCTGACCTACTCAATCTGCACAGTTCAAGAGGCCTGCCACCCCGGCCAACAATCGACCCCAGCTAGTGTGCTTCCACTGCAAGCGCATGCGTCACGTCATGAAGGACTGCAGAGAGCTACTGAATCAATGCCTGATATGTGGAGTATCTGCACATGCTACCAGAGACTGCCCTCACCGCACCAACAAGCCCATGACTGCTGGACCTTCTAGGACTATTCAACGTGGAGCTCCTGGACCTACTCGGCATGGACCACCTCTGGCTCCACAACAGATGGCTTTTGCATTGGCAAGGCAGAACCAACCGATGCATCAGAATTTCACCATAACAGCCGCAGAGGCTGAGTCGGATGGACAAGTGATTTCAGATATTTCTTAAACCCTTCTTTTATAATGATTACGATATATGCATGTGTTACTTGTTTATCTTTTAGCTAAGACATTTCCTATGTACTAGGTATTGTCTTGATAGCCTCTCATCCATCCCTATCCCTTTTTGATTCTGCAGCCACTCACTGCTTCGTATCCCGGGGATTTGTAGAGAAACATTCTATTCATGCTGACTCTCTACCAAATCACTTGAGCATCACTACTACGAGTGGAGTAGTGAGGACTTCTACTGGCTGTCGATCTTGCCCCGTAGTGATTTGTGGATACGAGTTGTTCGCAGACTCTATGATAGTCGACATGTCAAACTTCGATTCGATATTCAGCATGGATTGGTTAGGAAATTTCTACGCTACTATCGATTTTCATAACAAGAAAGTAGTGTTTGAAATCCCTGATCATCCTGTGTTTGAATTCATGAGCGTAGACCGTACACTTGGGCCTGTTAAGTTCCAGGCCGAGCCGAGCGAACTAATCATTGCATCGATGCAAGTTGAGCCTGAGAAACCTAGAGTGGTTCGAGACTTTGCAGACGTATTTCCTGAAGATATTTCAGGATTACCGCCTGATCGAGCTCTGGAATTCACTATCGACCTTATGCCGAACGCTCAACCTATTTCGAATGCTCCTTATCGCATGGCTCCTGCTGAACTGGAGAAACTTTGAAAACAACTCGACGACCTGTTGCAGAAGGGATTGATTCAACCCAGCGTATCTCCTTGGGGTGCGCCAGTTCTTTTGGTCAAGAAGAAGGAGGGTTCGAGAAGGATGTGTGGACTACCGAGAACTGAATAAGGTAACCATAAAGAACAAGTACCCGCGCCGCACATTGACGACATCTTCGATCAACTTGACAGATCACGAGTATTCTCTAAGCTGGATGTCCGAAGTGGTTATCATCAAGTGAAGGTCAGAAGTGGAGACATTCCGAAGACGGAATTCCGGACCAAGTATGGGCACTATGAATTTGTAGTCATGCCATTCGGTGTGACAAACGCCCCAGTAGTATTCATGAACCTTATGAACTTGATCTTCTATGAGTTCTTGGATAAGTTCGTGGTGATCTTCATCGACGACATCTTGGTCTACTCGAAGGATGAAGAAGAGCATGTCGAGCACCCGCGGATTGTACTGGAGACCTTGCGACATCATCAGTTATACGCCAAGTACATCAAGTGTGAATTCTGGCTAGACCGAGCCGCCTTTCTTGGGCATGTGGTATTAGGAGATGGTATCTCTGTCGATCCGGAGAAGGTCATTTCAGTCAGGAACTGGCCGACTCCTCGACCAGCTACCGATATCAGGTGTTTCCTAGGATTGGCGGGTTATTACAGTCGATTCATCAAGGACTTATCAAAGATTATCGAGCCTATGACTCGCCTGATGAGGAAGGATGTCAAGTATGTATGGTCAGGCTCTTGTGAGCAGGCGTTTGGGATATTGAAGGCCAAGCTGACGACTACACCAGTGTTAGCTATACCAGACAAAACTGGAGGGTTTGAAGTCTTTTGTGATGCATCTGGCAAGGGCCTTGGATGTGTCCTACATCAGCATGGTCATGTGGTTGCATATGCTTCTCGACAGTTGAAGATTCACGAGAAGAATTATCCGACTCACGACCTGGAGTTGGCTACTGTCATCTTTGCTCTAAAGATTTGGAGGCATTTTGTTTTGAGCGAGCAAGTCAAGATCTACACCGACCACAAGAGCCTGAAGTAAATTTTCTCTCAGAAGGAGCTCAATATGAGGCAACGCAGATGGTTGGAGCTTATGGATGATTATGACATCGACCTCCAGTATCATCCAGGGAAGGTGAATGTCGTACCAGATGCATTGAGCAGATTACCAGCGATCAAGACTCTCTCAGCTCAATGGAGACTTCAGTAGGCTATACGTGAGATGGAAGTTGAAGTTATTTTACCCGGGACTTCTTCATCATTGATGAACATGCAAGTTCAGTCTACTATCGTAGATCGAATCAAAGCTGCTCAGACTGGAGATGCGAAGTTACGGAAGATCAGGGAGCAAGTCGAAGTTGGACTGGACGGATTTTCTTATTCATGAGGATGGTTCCCTGAGATACGGCATTAGGATCTGCTTACCTTCAGGTGTATCAGGGAGGAGCTGATGAATGAGGCTCATAGCTCTTCCTACTCTATTCATCCTGGCAGCACCAATATGTACACGGATCTTCGTCTGAACTTTTGGTGGCATGGAATGAAGAGAAGCATGGCCTGAAGTATTGCTAAGTGCCTTGTGTGCGAGGCTGAACATCATCGCATTGCTGGACTGCTTCAACCCCTGCCGATTCCAGAGTGGAAATGGCAGCACATCACTATGGATTTCATGACTGGACTACCTCAGAGTACTAAGCAGAATGATGCGATTTGGGTGATCATTGACCGATTAACCAAATCAGCACATTTCATACCCTTCTGAGTGGGACAATCTACGGAAATACTTGCTAAGAAGTATATGGAGGTAATGATCTATCCTATACCTTTAAAACTTCCTTCTAGTATACGTTGTGATGTGATCGATGATCGTGCAGGAGATTGTTCGGTTGCATGTAGTTTCGGTGAGCATCGTCTCTGACCGGGACACTAGATTTACATCTCAGTTTTGGAATAGTCTGCAATCCAATTTGGGTACCAGTCTGAGTTTCAGCACTGCGTATCACCCACAGATGGATGGCCAATCAGAGCATACCATCCAGATATTGGAGGACATGTTGCGAGCTTGTATGCTGGATTTCAAAGGCTCGTATGAAGATCATCTACACCTGGTAGAGTTTTCCTACAACAATAGCTACCAAGCCAGCATTGGCATGGCCCCATTCACAGCACTCTATGGAAGGAAGTGTCGATCCCCACTGAGTTGGGATGACATTGGTGATCGAGAATTATTGGGCCCAGAGATGATTATTGAAACAGTGGATGTAGTGCGTAACATCAGAGACAAGTTACGCATTGCACAAGACCGGTACAAGCATTGGGCTGATGCCAAGTGTCGTCACTGGGAATTTCAACTAAGAGATCATGTTTTCCTGAAGATATCCCCAAACAGAGGAGTGATATGTTTTGGGAGGCGAGGCAAGCTCAGCCCAAGGTTCGTTAGACCCTTTGATGTGCTAGAGCGAGTTGGAGAGGTGGCTTATCACCTAGCTCTACCGCCATCATCAGAGGGAGTACATAATGTTTTCCATGTCTCCCAGTTGCGTCGTTATATCAGTGATCCTACGCATGTGGTTGATCATTCGGAGATCACGGTGCGACCAGACCTTACCTATGAGCAGCAGCCAGTTCAGATTCTTGATCGACGTCAGAAGGTGCCAAGGAACAAGGTCGTCGAACTCGTGAGAGTGATGTGACAATATGACTCGCCAAGAGAATCCACATGGGAGCGAGAGGATGCGATGCGAGGACGTTACCCCTACCTTTTTTCTGCACTGTAGAGAATTCCGGGGACGGAATTATTCTAAGGAGGGTAGGATGTAACTGCCTGTATTTCTAGCAGTATTTTGACCGCTGTGTGCGTGTATTTTTCCTTTGTTCATCCAGATATTTTTCGTCCGAGTGATCTTCGTCCGCATGTCGAAGCGAGCGCGTCTTTATTTTTAGTTTTACGTAGCATAACTTTGGCCAATTAACCATAACTAATTACTTTAATTAAAAGTTAATTACTAATTAACTTATTATTATTGGTTGAAAATTAAATCACTATTTAACTAAATTACTTTTACCAAGTTACTTTACCCTAACCTTAACCCTACTCAATTGAATCCCACTGAAAGAAATCGGTGAGATCCAACATTTTCATTCATTTCCTCACCCGCTCCCAGCTCCTCTCATCAACAGGCTGTTTCCCCCTCCACCTTGTTCTTAAACCAACAGCAACAGCAACATGCAACAGTAAGCATCATCGTCATCACCAAACCCACATTACACCACCACAAATCAGCCACCACCACCTCCATACAACAACGATCAGCCACTCCGCTCCTCTATTCAACCCAACTCAACAAAACCAGAAACCGAAACCAAAATCGAAATTAAATTGAACCCTATTGGAAACCAATTTCAGAAATCAAACCCCCTTCCTCGATCACCCTCCCTGCCGAAGCCGCTGCATCCCAGGCCGCCACCCCTGTAGGGCTCGCCGTCACCGGTGCGTGCGCCACTGCTCAACCCGAAGCCGCTGCCACACCCTCGGATCCACCGCCGACTGCCCCGAATCACCGTCTGTTCCCCAAAGTCGTCGATCAGCCCTGGAAGCCGTCGATCAGCCCCCGTGAGCTGACGTGACCCCGAATCGCGTCGCCCCCGAAGCCGCTGCTGTCGCTCCACCGCATCCCCGCTCGCCTGCACGTGGGCTGCCACCGATCAGCCCTGGAACGCCACTCCCCGACCCCCAGCCGCCGCCCCCGCGTGCCCTAGCCCCACCTGAGCCGCCCCGTGCCCGCCTCGCCACCGCCTCACCGTCCTCGGCCTCCATTGGCCGTCTGCCCCCTCATTACCGTGAGCTCCCCTGCGAGAAACAAAAAAAAGTAGAAGACAGAGAAGAAGAGAAGAGGGGGAACGACGGAGAGAGGGGGAGAATTGAGAAGGTAAAGTCCTTTTATATATTATAGTAGGTAGTTAATAGTTATAATATTAAGTTAAGTATATATTAATTAGTCTAAAGTTTTATAGTAAAGCTAGTAAGCCATAGTTATATTAGTTTATAAATTATAAAGGTTAGTTAAGTTATTCTTTCAAAAGTTATGTTTTTAAGTTATGTAACTTATTTTAAGATTAATAATTAAGAATAAGTTTTAGTTAATTAAGTTAAGTTAATAAAATTTTAAAGTGAGTTTAACCTCATTCATATCAATATTCCCATTTCTAACTTAGAAAATTCTAAAGTAGTTTAATTTATCTTAACTAATTAATAACTATGGGTCTGATATCACAAATCTATTTGACGCAGATAAAATGTGCCTCACGTTACCACCACATGGACACCCAAACCCACATCGAGACAAGTATTTGTGGTAAATGAATTGCGAATCGAACCATTCAAACTTAGTGCTAAATCTGATTTCATTGTGCTTGTCGACTTTTGGTAGCCAAATAATATGTTTTCATTTTACTTGTTTCCTTCTAATTTAAATTGGACTACTTTTACTACATGCACGCCATCAAGTTAAACTAATTTGGAAAAAGATATGTTATAAACTCGAAACATATATGCAATATCCATCGAACACAGATGGGGTGAAACCATCGAATACAGATGGGGTGAAACCTAAACGATGACTAGACAGTACACTTGGGTGGGGTTGGTCTATGTAGTAGAGTTTGTAAGTGTGTCTTGAGCACTATACAGCTACCTCCATAACCACACCAATGGAGGCAAGCATCTTGGCCATCTTCCCGGTTGGGAATGGCAAGAAGCGTCACGGTAAACCCCCGATGATAGGGTGTATCGAGAACATTTACCTACTCAGACATGAACGTATCACGAGCACAAATAATCAAGAGTGATATTAGTTGCACTGCATCAATTTTTGAATACACCGCAAATCTTATTTCATTGCACATAATTTTTTTTTCAAGCAAAAATATTGACTTTTTTAACTCTCTCCCTTCTCTTACACGTCCTTGGGAAAAAAAGAAACCTGACACCAACTGCTGCTATTTGCTGGTCCTCATATGAAGCCGCAAAAGCCTTGGGGAATTATCTCCTTATGTTATACATTACTTTGGCAAAATTAATTTGTATAATTTATTGTTTTTGTACTTTTTTTGCTACTTTGTTCCCCCTTGATTGTAACAATTGTCCAGGCAACTTGAAATTATGTTTTAGGCTTTTTTTCCTGGATATTTTTAGCAAATTTCTTTTTGTTATTTGGTACATCTGTTTTAATTTTGAGAATGGTATTGCTCGCTAGGTTTGAGAGTTAAAAACCTAGAGTCTGGAAATGAATACGAGAATTTGATTTCTGTTTTAATTTGGATTAACTGAAACTCTGCGTGCCCAAGCGGGTGCTTCCATTGTGGTGGATGTATGGATTGAACTCAAACCAACTTGAATGAGACCAGTGATTATGTTAATGGTTTTTTTCCAGAGAAAATAGACAGATAATTTGGAGTTCAAAGGATCAGTTTGTTTCTTTCTCCCATCTGTTCATTCGTCTTGGCTTCTTTTTTTCTCAAGGATTTGGAAGAGAAAAGAGAGGATTAAATAAGTCAATATTTGTTGAAAAAAATACGTGCGGTGAAATAAGATTTGCGGTGTATTCAGAAATAGATGCGGTGCAATTAACATCACTCAACAATCAAATACTCAGCATACAACTGTTTTACTTTTAAACTGCAAATCCATGCATGCTCATACTTTACTTTTCTGCACTTATTATTCATAACTGTGTACTAACGCTCTTTTGTCCTTTTCTAGTTGTTCTTCGTTTCATTACTTTAAATATCTTGCCAAGCTTATCGCTGACATATATTTCAATGTGTTGATGAAATATATGTTAGGTTCAGAGATAGAGTACCTCGAGGACTGTACTTCTGAGGATCCCATCTTAGAGGTGGACCACACCGATCAGAGTTACGAGGATGTTGAGATCCTCCATGCGAAAGGCTAGAGCAGGCTATTTCCATTCAGTTGTATTATTTTAAATTTTTGTTTTCAGGTGTGTTTGCTTTCAGCAGATTGTACAGCCATGCTAGGCATTAATTGCTTGTGTACTTTGCTTTGGACGTTGGTATTTGTAATGTAATGACTATTTATGTTGCTCCTAAGAAATTCGCGTGCAGGGACCTGCTTTTGCTAATTAACGCTTATTGTGCTTAAGTCAAAGAAGAAGAGAAAAAAGTACATCTTCTTTGCTTTAAGCACATGCGAACCCGCTCACGTTCTCGCTCCCAAGTATAATGGGAAGTGGGGCGTGACAGCATCACATGCAAAGTTTGTCCCCTATTAGACTTGAACTCACAACTATCTTGTGGACTTAAGTATTGCTTTTCATCAAATGAATTCCTCTTAACATTCTTCCTATTACTAAGACGTGGATACTACTCGGTGTGAGACCCTACAGCCTGACCTTACTACAGGTTGGGGGTCGAAACCCCTAGACGACGGTAACCACGAGCAGTAGGCGTCGTCCTTGTTTTAGAATCATACTTACATGATCGACCCATTGACGAACGTGTCATTGGGATCACTCTGACTGTGTCAGTGACAAATTTCGCAATTTTAGTTCCTTCGTCAAGACTGTGTCTTTGCATGGCTTAGGGTATGGTTTACTGTCAACCCCACTAGCCAGCATCAGTCAGTATACATCGGTCTTTGTTGTATTCACGTTGTACATCCTACAACATACCCCAACCAAGGATTAACACAAAGACCGTACTGATCCAGTGTCACTAACTTCCCTTTAACAGAAGAGACTAATCACATCTTAGTCATCTACTTCCCTGGTGAGCTTTATGTGTTACCCAACCTAAGATCTTTCAACAGGCTGAGCATCGAAGCTAGATCATAGATCTACGTGACACTATCCATTCACAGGTTCATACTGATGACTTCAGGTCTTAAGGACCAGCTTTCCTATCATCACTCTAGAGTTATTATTGACTATGAAATAATCATTACCCTAAGGTAAGACAAAGACACAATGGTCTATTCGATGTGTCGATATTCTATTTTCGACACATCTATGACGATGAACCGTTTAAGACTTAAGTTTCTAATCGGTCACTAACTTCTCATAATCGAGATCTACATCTGGATACATAATGACCTGACTATTAGTCTAAGGAAATTATCTAAGTATATGATTCTACGAATTCATACTTAGGATAATTAATACCATATAATTATTAGTACGAGATGATTATCTTAGGATAAATGCCTCAAGGGCATACGTCTTGCTACAGTTATATCAAATGCTCCCATTGTATTTAGAGGCTAGTATAGAAAGCAAGTCTGGAACATTGTACAAGATCACATATGACATTATCAAGCTAGGAGTGACACAGTTTACCGGGGTATTCAAGGCATTTGGACTTTCAATTGAAGGTTTCAAGTATTGTCGGCCGGTCCTAAGTATTGATGGCACACATTTGTATGGGAAATATGCTGGTTGTTTACTTGTGTCCACATGAGTGGATGCAAATGGTGGGATGTTTCCTTTAGCATTTGTTATTGTGTCGGCTGAGAACCAAGAAAATTGGAAGTTGTTTTCAGCTCTATTTATTTATATATACCTGGTGCTCAACGTCAACAAATGATTACATTCATTTCTGATAGAATGGAAGGTATTCCTAGAGCACTACAGGACGGATGGCCGATACATAGACACCATAGGTATTGTCTTCGACACATCATCGCAAATTTCAAGTTAAATGGATACCAAACAGTATCATTGGAAAGAAACTTTTGGTGGGTTGGTAATGCATCGGGCTTGCTTAAATATAATGATTATCGTGTAAAGATTAGAGCATAGGTTGTTGCAGCAGATGAGTGGATAAATGCAGACTTGCATGTGAAGACACAAATGTGGGCTATGCATGACGATGTGGGGAAACGCTACTGTATCATGACAACCAATTGTTCTGAGAGCTTCAATGTGGTTCTCAAAGGAGCTATAGCTCTACCGATACAAGCATTTATTGCAAGAATATTTTACATGATAAGTAAATATTTCTACCATCGTCGACTTGTTGGATAGGGGTGGAGTACAAATTTCACTCCAAATGGAGAAGATTCTGGAGGCACATGTGCAAGACGCATGGTTTTGCTACATCACATGATTTACTGATTATGAATGGTATGTAGTGGATAAGGAAGGACTCGCTTATACCATGATGATACATGTCGAGCGCTGCAGCTGTACTTGTAATATTCATATACTTCAACACATGCCATGTGTCCATGTGATCGTCATAACGTCCATATAGGAATATGATGCAAACATATCATGGTGGTCATTTTGTTCATCATGGTATAGTGCAAGAACATATCGCCATTCATACAGTCCAGAATTTCACCTTATGCCAATGCACATTATTGGAAGGATTGGGATGGTCCAATGTTAACTCCCCCCAACAAAAGAAGATCTCTAGGTCGAACTCCATGGACTCGGATTCCTGTGGCCATGTATATTCCTCGTGAATGTAGCATGTAGAATAGATGACGCAATTGTTATTAGCTCGAGTATTACAAATCATGTTGTCGAAATCTTCACCACAATCAAGCGTACGTTCATTTTACAATTCGTGTATTTTATATTACGTGTGATATTTCTTGTGTTCGAATTTATTATAATATGGTGGAATTCATCTAATAGAGGTGGAAGTTCTCGTGCCTGATACAATATTGGATTTTACCCTCGTTGGAATGAATATACATGGTGTCATATGAAGAAGCCCGGCGAAGCCAATGTCACTCCATGCAATGTTGGACTTTTTTACCATCAGTGGAATGAAGATCACTTTTGATAGTTTGATGTACTTTATAGTATATTTAGATGTGAGTTTAAATTTTAAAACTATATGGGATGTGATAATTAAACTCCTATTTTTGAATCGTGTTGTAATCATTGAACTCCTATTTTTGGAGGAACTCTTGTATGTCAATTTGGGATGTAATTTATTGTTTCTGTGGTTTGTTAAATAATTTGCATGGAGGACATGTGGAATTTACTTTATGCTTAACGTATTTAGATCAAGGGAGGAGTGGAAAAAAGAAGAGAAAAATAAAAAAATTACCCCATTATTTCCTTTGTTTTAAATACTTCGCGGCCTTCACGTTTTGCTGTCGAGGTATTTTGGGAAGCGGTGTGTGACATGATTAGTCACAATTAATTATGTTTGCTCAACATCAGAATCAAATTAGGGGATCCAATACTCAACAAGGGTGTGTGCCTTTAATGTGTAGAGACTTGTGGGTTTTCTGGTTTACTGATGAGTTAAACTAAAAACCCAACCGGCATTGCAACTTTTGCCTATATATTTGTGGTCATGGTTCCCAGATCACACGATCGAAGGAGCCGTCTTTTCTGCATCCCATCGACAGATTAGATCCGGAGAAAAGCTAAAGGATTTCTCTCGAAGATTAGTATAGATCTGTAAGGCCAACCATGCAGATCTAAAAATTAGGGCATTATGAATTCAGGTACGCTTCCACATTAAGTTTCGGTTTTATTTCTCGTAGACCTGACATGATTATATTAGATTATTCACCCACGGTTTTGCGTAGAATAATTTAGAACAACCCCAACAGCTTAATCATAATGTGTGACACTTGGACCTATATACTGAACACCATATATGATGCTCGGGCATATAAGCCCGTGCATATGACAGATTTTCAATTTTGCAAATTAATTTTGTGCTAATTAAGATAATCTCAAAAAATAAACATGGAATAAAATTAAGATATTGCATGATATTTTAATTTTACAGTAATAAAGTGATTTTAGTTTATTTTAATCAAATATTAAAATTTTAAAATATTTTTGCAAATTAGAATAAACACACATTTACTCAAAATAATTTATTTTAATCTTCAAATTTTACCCAAATTCAAATAAACTCAAAATTTACCCAAATTAAAATAAACATGAAAATGAAAGCTTTTCAAAACAGTTGTTCGGAGTAATAAAGGTGACGTGTGCACCATTTCAGTTACTTAGATTTTGAGAACACGAGCAACAATGCCGATAAGTAAAAGGAGGCGACGACAAGAGAAGGTGTGGTGGTAGAGAGGAGGATGCGTATAGAAGGAGGTGGAGGCAAAGGCGGAATTAGAGAAGAAGTGTTTGTGAAGAGAGAAATATAGGTTAAAATAGAATTTAAGTTAAGGATAGAATATGTATTAGGGCCTGTTCTTTTGCAAGAATGTGGGATTGTGGAAAGTTGTAGGGGTGTGGAATCTTGGGAGAGAGAAATTTGGTGTAGTGTGTTTCTTTGTTGGAAAGTTGGATGGAAAGTGTAGTTGAGAATTTATTGTGGGGCCCACCCCACATTCTTGTGTTCTTTTGGTTGAAAGTTGGTTGGAAAGTTAGATGTAGAAAGTTTAATGTGGGGTCAACATGTTATAATAATAATTAAACTAAACTATATAATTAAACTAATTATAATACTAAAGCATTAAATTATAATCATTAAAATTAAAAAATACTTAAAAAAATCGAATCATACACTAACGGCACATATGTATTAGAGTTAAAAAATAAATTAAAAAATTGAAAGAAAACGATAAGGTTGGGACGGAGGCACTGGCCCAAATAAAAAACCACCAGAAAACATTAAAACCCCAAATAAAGCTTGTTGGGGCCTTGGATTTGACGTGCGAGACAGAGCGGGGGGGGGGGGGGGGGGGCACGTCGTGGAATCTCGCTGAAATCCGCGGGTTTTGCGCGGATTTGCAACTGGGATTTTGGTTGCCACCGAGGTGCCAGCGGGGCTCACTTTTCGTAAGAAAATTTAAACGAAAAGAACAGATTTGAGGAATCTTGGTCGAGAATTCAAGCAAACAGTACGTGAACAGTGGGGGTTTCACACTTTCTCATCCATAATCCACCAAAAGAACTGGCCCTTAACATAAAATGTAAAATTGTAATTAAAGTGTAACATGCTGAACAAAAGTGTGTAAGGGCATGTTCTTTTGCAAGAAAGGGGCTGAGAATCCACCCAATTTGCACTGTTAATGGCATTGTAGCTCTACTTATTTGTTTGTTTTCTCCTTGGGCTGTTCTTTTGGGGGAAAATTTGGGATGGAATCTGGGCTGATGTGGCGTCCAACTTTTTCATTTTTGTATTCCTGTCTTTTGTTGGGATTACGGTGGAATCTTGGGGTTGTGTGTCCCATGGGTTGTTATCATCTCTATCCCCCTCTCCCTCCCTCCCTCCCTCTCCCCCCACAATCTCCACATAATCTCACTTTTTCATCCCACTTTCTTCAACCAAAAGAACATAAGAAAGTGGGGTGGACCCCATATTACTTTCGCAACTCCACTTTGCATACAACTTTCCAACCAAAAAAATACAAAACTCCATTTTCTCTCTTCTCAGATTCCAGACATCTCCAACTTTCTCAGCTTCTTCTTTCAACCAAAAGAACAGGCCCTAATATTCCACCAAAAGATTCTTATTTCAACCAAAAGATTCTTATTTCAACCAAAAGATTCCACACCTCTTCCAACTTTCTTTACTTCTTCTTTCAAACCAAGGGCATGTTCATTTACGTGATAGTGGGCGAGAAAGTGGGTCTGCCCACTGTTCACTCAATGAATCAGCGATTCTGCGTCCATTTTCTGTGTGTGTGTTCTTTTGCGAGAAAACAGAAAGGGGGAAAGTGAGCTGATGTGGCGGTGTCAGGTGGGAATCTTGACCCGCTTTATTTTATTAGTGTTTTCCGTGATTTCGCTCGATTCTCACCTCATGTGGGGCCCACTTGGGTGTTATCTCTCAAGCTTTAGTGGGTCCCATGCTGGATTCTCAAGTTAGATTCTTCAACCAAAAGAACACACTACACGGAGTGGGCCCCACAATCAACTTTCCACCTCAACTTTCCAACCAACTTTCCACCAAAAGAACACACTACACCAATTTTCTCTCTCCCAAGATTTCACACCCTCCAACTTTCCTCATTTCCACAATCTAGCAAAAGGACAGGCCCTAAGGGCCTGTTCGTTTTCGACTATTTGGGCAAGAAAGTGTTCAAATAACACTGTTTGGGACACTATTTAGATACTATTCACAATTTTCCAGCACGTTTTTTCTCTCGTGTTCGTTTCATGGAGTTGGTTTTAGTGGGAATTTGTCCGCCATGGAAATGGGATCATCACGAACAAGAATCCCTGCAAAATGCAGGGATTACGGGCAAAAAACTGAAGTGCGGGACCTACTTCTCTCCCCCCCATTTTCTCAACCAATCGGGAGAGAAGGTTTTTTTTAAATCAATCGGAACAGAGATCTGACAATTGTTTTGCTATACTCACATGGAATTGGACATGGTGCACTTCATTTAGTTTTTTAATATTTAATTATTATATTGAGTTATTATTTAATATTTTGTTTAATAATCATTAAAACACGTGTACCTCACATTAACTTTCTTCAAACAACATTCAACCAAACAAACACAATAAAGTTGTATGTGACCCATACAACTTTCACAACACAACTTTCCACCCCACTTTCCAACCAAACAAACACAAAAATCTATTTTTCTCTCTCCAAGATTCCAACCCTTCTACATTATTCACAACTTTCACAAAATCCCACTTTCTCCTAACCGAACAGGCCCTAAGGGCTTGTTCATTTGCTTGAAAGTGGAAGTTGGGAAAGTTGGAGAGTTGTGGAATCGGAGGATAGAGAAAATAGAGTTTTGTGTTGTTTTGTGTGGAAAGTTGTATGGAAAGTAGAGTTGAGAAAGTAAAGTGGGGACCACCCAACTTTCTTGTGTTCTTTTGGTTGAAGAAAGTTGGATTGAGAAAGTGGGATTGTAGAGTATGGTGTTATTAGGTGAGTATAGGGTAACGGTTACCCCCCCAACTAATTTAGATGTAAATTGTGAAATAAAACCCAAGTCAACTCATTGACAAAAAAATACAATAATGCAGCAATATTGCCATGTGTCCCAGGCATGTAACAGATACAAAAATGGCTTGGACATTCAGAAATAAAACCAACGTTATCTCATAGCCAAAAAATCCAAGCATGCAGCAAATATTGACGAGCAACAGGCATGCCACAGATACACAATTGACCTGGACAATATGAAATAAAATCCATGGTATAGCAGTGCCAAAAAATCCAATGATGGAGCCTGGTCATTATGAATTAAAAACCAAGTTAACGCATAACCAAAAAATCACAGCCTACAACAATGTTGACATGCAAACCGTTATGCAATAGATACACAAATGGCAAGGACATTATGAAATAAAAACTAAGTCAGCTCATTGCCAAAAAATCCAAGCTTTCAACGATAATGACATGCACACATCCATGAAACATAGATACAAAATGGTAAAACACGCTTAATAAGTAGCAACAAGAAAAAAAATCCGCACCGACAACAAGGTTACAACCCAATTCAGTCGTGCTTGTTAAACAACATCAGTAAAATAATAAAAACTAGACCTAGGAGAGAAAACAAAACAAACTTAAGTGAGTTGTACTCGGATATCATGCTATCCATTTTCTCCTTGTTTATCTCTAAATGGCCTACGGCCGTAGCCAACTGACCCTCAATCTCAACCAACCTCATCTCATTCGGTGAACTCGCAGGGCTTTCACCTATTGCTCCTCTGTCATTCGCTTCCATTAAATGATGGATAATAAATGTTGCCCATTCACTGTGAGGGGGGTCCTTCCATTCGAAGAAATCGCATTTGTCCCTGTGAGACGGACAGCTCCAAAACCTCCTGCCTGGGTTTAAACGTGTCCATGGAGTCTTCCTCGGTACCCTCAGACCACAGTGGCATATCTTGTAGTCTGTAGGATCTGTATCTAACTCAGGTACACGGTTCGCATCCCGATGGCAGGGGTGAATAGACGAGGTGGAGCCTACACTCATTTATACCTGGACAAGCATAAAAAACACATAGTATATACATGTAATATACATAGAAAAGAAATGGAAACTTGATGTGAAAATGGTAGTTAAAGGCGTACCTGTCACGCCACAATCCTCAAAATACCCGGCATTTGAATTTTTTTTTCCAAGTATCCTGAAGAATGAGGGTGATGAGAGGAAAAGAGAGAGAGGAGAAATAGAACATGCAGGCCACTGCGCACATGCTGGGATAGTAAAACTGCAGCTCCATTATAATATCAAACAAACTCATAAATAGCATAGGACAACAACAACATATTTATATATATAACAACTTTCATTTACATACATAGTCCAAGTGCATCACTACATATACACCGCCACTCTCCACCTCCCAAGACAACCATGTCACGCTACAAGCTACAGCTCACACCAAGTGCTACTCCTGAAACTCCAAGTCACAACCAATTAACCTGCCACTGCTACCTGAAAAATGGGGAGGAGCACGTCAATACGTGCCCAGTAGGAACCAACTTGGATTTGAAACACCGTTTTGATGTTATCAACTAATAAGCCAGGCATGAGAAATAAGGCACGTAAACTAAGTAATGTAACGGAAAGTAATCTGCCAAGTAAGGGATCATACCTGTGGTCCAATGTCGAGCTACTGCAAGGAAAGGGTTAGCACGAATAACGATACAAATATCCATACAAACACAATCAAAAAAAGGAATCACAAGTGTCAGACGTATAACACAGTGTCACAAGTAAAGCAAGAAAAAGGGAAGTGCTGTTAGCAGAAGGAGTAACATGCAAACTTCTTATTTTATAATTAAATTAATTGGAAACTTGGGTAAATTGTGTGATACCAGGACCTGGACCTCACCCCAAATTTGGGGTGAATATAGCACACGACGCAGTGGACACAGGCACTATAAGTCGGGCCTCTCAGCTCCCCCGTCCCTGGCAAGAGTGAGGCCTCCCATAATAACACAACCTCCGTATGTCCCCTCCACTCCTGGTAAAGGCGAGTGGAAATAAGTATCACACATCACATATCTTTTCCCCCAACTTCTCAGTCCAGGCATCATATCCACAATTTACTCGAATTTCCCCCCAAACCCCAGTTGGTAGCTCACTCTCCTTAGAGAGGAGTGAGACATTCAAGAGTTTCATTTTATCATTTTAGTAATGAAGGAGTCATGTTGCATGGCATCACATTCCACATTCATACCAACATGGGTCATGCACCGAAGTGTCATGCCCTCCATCGTAGTCACATCACAAATCAACATGGGCCATGCATGACATGCTCCCAACATCACATGTTTATTTCATGACTCA
Source organism: Scilla litardierei (assembly GCA_030789695.1). Lineage (NCBI taxonomy): Eukaryota > Viridiplantae > Streptophyta > Magnoliopsida > Asparagales > Asparagaceae > Scilla > Scilla litardierei. The sequence goes on along the minus strand of CM061142.1, from coordinate 754,816,741 downwards.
TATCATAACCATAGAAGTGAGTATTTCTCACATTTCTGGCATTTGCGTTCACTTAGGCATTTTCACTAATACATGGTATGCATCATGTTCCACATCTCAATCACATTAACAATTTAATAGCATATCACACCCATCAAACTTTCATTGATGTAATAACAACAAGTATGGACAATAGGAGTAAAATTGGCAACTACACATAATTTAACATCCCATAGAAATGGCTCAACTTGCAGGAAATTGTAAACAATCATAATAAATGTCCATATATAATCAGTTTTCCTTGAGAATTTGACACAACTTCCTAAATGAAAGTTGTAGATATGGTAGTTTTGGATTCACAGATAACATTTCATTCAAAAATGTTACGTAGGTGATTTATGGTGAATTGTTTGGTGAAACCTATTCAGTCTGGTTTTTCAGACAGATTTCAGGGTCTGTAAAGATTGCTGTTTTGATCATGTTTCAGTCAGAATTTCGAAAAATATGCACCGTGATGAAATTGTAGGAAAACTTGTTAACTTTACAACTAGACTAAGAACCTAAAATTCCATTCTGTGTGTAGATACTGAGGTCCATTTTACTAAACCGTGTCCAGACTGAATGTCAAACTGTCATGTTATAAAGATGGAATTTTTACTCCTAATTTTTGAATTGAACATATACCAAATTTTATATGATTTTAGGGTAGAACTTCAAGATCTACATGTATATAATTTTTTCGAAACCAAATTCAAGCTACAGTAACCGGAATTGGAGCAACAACAGACATCAAAATTTCAGAATTTCAAAGGAGATGGTTTTGCTAAGAATTTCAAGGGGAAATTTGTGAAATTGAGCCATAGCATATAAATTTAACTATCCTTATCACATATTGAGCAAACACATGCTATAAAAACTTGATAGCAAGAACCAATTATTAGAATTCCAAATCCAAGAAGATCCATACATCAAAAGCTTGATTTCTTCTCTCCTTCTCTTTCTCTTCATTCCATCTTCTTTCTCCTTGAAGCAACCTAAGCCTTCTTGACTTTTGGGGGAGAGAATTAGGGTTTTCATTTGATGAAGAAGGGGGAAAAGAGGAGAGGGGTGGCCGGCCTAATGAGTGGGAGAGAGGGGGTGAATTCACATGAAAAGAAAAGGGAAAGGAAAAAGGAGAAGAGATTTTTCTTAAGGAATTTCTACACTCCTTTTACTTAAAGGATAATGCATGGCATGGCTTATTGAATAAGCCATGATAATTTGAAATGACCTAAATACCCTCTTAACTTCCCACTAATTACAAGTGTGCCATTACTTTATGCACACGCCACTTTACTATATACACACACCTCCTTTAAGTCCAAATGACCATTTTGCCCCTCACTTTTCTAAAAATTTATGGGGATGCCATTGACCCCTAACCCCTTTTCACACTAGCATGGCTCTCCCTACACACATCCATGCACATCCATGGATGCATACATGCATCACACACACATGTCTAATACATACACGTTAAATAATACACACGACGTCATTCACACTTCTCCCGTATTCATGACTCGCATTCTCTTCTCTTAGCCACATATTACGACACAACCCCCATGCATTACGTTACATACATCGATATCCATAGATATTTCATGCCTACGTATGCATCACAGGTAGAAATATCACGTGTATACAGTAGAATACACGTATAGTTTAAAATAGGGCATGACAATACCTATGAAAATATAATACCGCCAGATGTCAACGTTGCCATCAATTTTCAGTAATCATCAAAGTAAAAGACAAGTCAGAACCCAAATGCAAATACAAAACCGGTCGCATTTCAAATAGAATGAAAAAAGATATTTTTATAGCACTTAGGAATTTATATTTATCATTTTCCCAACTAGGTTGCTGGCGGTTGTTCCTTCTTTATCTACCCAAGACAATCACATAACTTGGGTTTTATTTTCGAATGAATCCGATATACAATATATGAACCATCCTGACAGCCATCCAATTAATTGTGAAATTAATAATGTATTTCAACCCATTCATGTTTACACAAATGGCATGTCCAAGAATGCAACAATATTGCCATGCACCTAGGCATGCCACATATACACAAATGGCCTGTCCATTCTTGCCCTAGGGTTCGATTTCTCCTCCTAGATATTCTAGGGTTTCGGATTTAAGTTTTTCATCATTAGGGCTTGTGAGTTAGGGTTTTGTGCTTAGGGTTGTTGATCCTCCGTGATTACTTGCTTGTTCTCGTCGTGCCTCGACCATGGCAAAGACGAGAATTCCTATCGCCTCTTCCGGGGCTTCTCCTATGACCGTAGAACAACCTTCCGACCCTAGGAATCCCTCGAAGCCTAAGCGTCGTGCCAAGTCAACCCAAGCCTCTCCATCATCGCCTCCTCCTAAGAAGCCTAGGACTGCGACCGTCAAGCCCCGCAAATCCAAGACCAAAAAGCCCATACTTCACACTCCGGCTACTCCTCCCGATTCCGACTCTGAATTTGTGCCTGAGGATGAGCCTACTAGGGAACCCACTCCACCTCCGAAGACCCGTAAGGCTAAGGGTAAAGCTCCTATGCCAGTCGGCGGTGTAGACATATCGTTGTGCCGCGATGACCCTCAGTGTCTCGCAGCGTACAACCGTATAGAGCACTGTCCACTGTTGTTAGAGCATTACGTTCAGTTTTCTGATTTTCTCGGCCTTGCTGATCTTCTGTCCTATCGTGGTCTTCTAGATTATCTCCGATACGACCCCAAGGCCAATCCCAAACCGTATCCTCGCCTCGTGAAATTGTTCTATGCCAATCGTGTTCGAGGCCAGTACGACGCCAGCCACTCCATTGAGACGACTGTCTTGGGAACTCTTATAGTTCTCACGGCAGAAATCTTGGGGGAGATTCTTGGTTGTTCATCGTGTGGTCTCCTCCCTTCGGACATTTCCGTCGATGACATTTCTTCCTTGGATCAGTCTATTCTTTCTGAGATTTTCCAGGTTATCCCCTCTGCATTCATTGGTGTTCCATCGAAATCTTTCAAGCCGAATGCGTGGGTTCTTAACCTGATCTTGAAGTCATGTCTCCTCCCTAAGTATGGATCCTCTCCACTCCCATCCCAGCCGTTCTTGAAATTGATCTACGCTCTTTTCTTGGGGTGCGAGATTAATTGGGCTCGCGAGATACTCGATAAGATGGATTCTTTCGAGTGTATACGCAAGACCAATAAGTCTACGCACATTCCATACCCTTGCCTGTTGACTCTTGTATTTCGACATTTTCGAGTCCCTCTCCCTCCTGACGATGAGCGTCCCTTGGGTACTCCTCTGAACGCGACGGCCGTGAAGAAGTCTCTAGCGGCACTTCGTCACGTGCAGAGGTCTACCGCATCTGCTTCTCAGGCTTCTCCGTCCGCTGCTGCAGCCCCCTCTCGTCCTGCTACATTGGACGATGTCGTACGCCTTCTTCGTCGGCACGAGTCACGTTTGTGAGCGCAGTATTGGACTAACAATTTGATGATGAGCAGTATTTTGATGATGAGCAAACATAAATAATCCATGAACTAACAATTTGTGAGCGCAGTATTGGAGATCGTCGCCAATTTCACGAGAACATTCAAAGCGACATCTCAACACTTCCCAAAAGCTCGTATTCATGTCCAAAGCTTCGTTGAAGCTCTTGCGCCGTTTTGGAAGTTATGAAGAATGAATCGAAGCTCTCGAAGACCGTTTAATAAGGTTTTATTTATAGTCTTTTAGCTTCGATATATAGAATGTTAAGCCTTGAGTATATCTTACGTTTCTATCTTCATTTCGCTCATTTCGTAGCTCTAGGATTCTTGCACAAGTTCATTCTAACTTCCTCGAAGCGTCGCGCTTCGATTCGGATTTGTATGTGCATGTTAGTTGGTACAAGAAGGAGTACTGACCGACTAGATGGTGATCTAGTCGGTCGGCAACTCTTCTTGGACCGACTAGTTTGATTCCTTAATTTCTTGGACTTTACTATTTACAGTTAGTCGGTCTACGTTGACTCACCGACCGACTAGTTTGTGAACTAGTCGGTCAGTGATGCTTCTTTGACCGACTAGTTGTGACTTACTGTTCATGCTAAATTTCTCCTAAGCTACTGTTTATAGTTAGTCGGTCTAAGAACGTTTGGTGACCGACTAGTTGACAATTTAGTCGGTCAACTTTTGTTCTTGGACCGACTAAGTCACTTTGTCTTCAGACTAATTCTTTTTGCTCTTAGTCGGTCTACGTTCATTGACTGACCGACTAGTTGTGAAACTAGTCGGTCAGACAGTCTTCTTGGACCGACTAGATTTCTAGGTCTGAAATTCTATCTCTTCTCAGATCTACTCTTAGTCGGTCCACGTTGTTTGACTGACCGACTAGTTGATGAACTAGTCGGTCAGTGTTTGTTCTTTGACCGACTAATCCTCTCAGATTTCTTTCCGTTGGAGAATGACCTAACTTGTTTTTATGGGACCCTATAAATACGAACCTAGGTCATTTCTATCTAGGTAAGAGCTGCCATTAAGAGATCCATTGAGTTCTAAAGAGATAGCCATTCTCCCTCAAATCTAAAGCTCTCTTCCTCACAAGAAACCCATTCTCTCTCATTTCTAGATCTAGAGAGAAGCTTGTTCTTGGTGAGCTCTTCAAGCTATTGCTTGATCCAAGTCTCCAACTCTTTCCTAGGCACCGATTGCTGGTCATTTCCTTGGTGCTAGGTCTTGGAGACTTCATCTTCCTCAAATCCTTCATTTCACCATTTGGGTAAGAAAAACTCAAGGTATAGGATTTTGTGGTAAGATTGTTTATTTCATATTAAACTCTTTAATATTGCTTTGTGATTCTCTCGGTTGTGAGAGAAGGTTGTGATCCCGGGTTGTGGGATTCACGTTTGCTATTGCATGTATGATTTGATCTTGTGAAGGTTTTTCACAAGATATTCATAGTGGAAATCTTGAGTTAGGGTTTCTAACTCAAGTATCCGGAAGGGATCCGGGTGGTTGGGACGTAGGATCACCGGGAACAAGTCGGGGAGACTTGGGTGGATCCGAACCCATTAACATCGTTTGTTTGCATTGTTAATTTAATTGTTGTCTTTCAATTTAAGCTTCCGCAAATTGATTTGGTAGTTGTTTGCAATTTAATTTGGAATTATACTCCTTATTATTTTAAAGTACTATTCACCCCCCCCTCTAGTACTTGTGCAGTAGCTGGTAGGGCATTACATTTGGTATCAGAGCCAGATACTCAGCTATGTCTGCCAACGACAACAAGACCGTGCCTCCACCTTCCAACTATGACACCTTCAGGAACCGTGAAGGAGCGTCATCGGTGATGGAAGGACATTCCTCTACAAGGCCTCCATTCTTCAACGGTACCAACTATGGGTATTAGAAATGCCGGATGGAAACCTTCCTCCGGAGTGCATCCTTATGGAGGACTGCAATGAAGGAATACATCGAACCCAAAGAAGAAGACTTTGAGAAATGGACTACCGCGGAGGTCGCCGCGGAGGTAAGCAATGCCAAGGCAATGAACGCCTTGCAATGTGCATTGGAGCCCGAGGATTTCAATAAGATATGCACATGTAAGAGTGCATATCAAATTTGGAACTCCCTCCTCATTCTTCATGAAGGGACGAGTCGGGTAAGAGACTCTAAACTCGTAGTCGTAAACAAAGATTACGAAATGTTTCATATGCAACAGGGCGAGAAGATGAAAGAATATTACGCTCGCTTCGTTGACATAATAAACGAGTTAGAGGCCCTCGGCAAGTCCTACACTCAAAAGGAGAAGTGCTCAAAGATTATTGAAGGACTTTCCTCTTCTTGGGAAAAACGTACCTTCGCCATCGAGGAAGGTAATGACATGAATAAATATACCGTTGTTCAACTAATGGGTACTTTGATGTCATACGAGGTACGCAAAGATAGCAAGGTGAAGTTACAAGAAAAGATGAAGTCCTATTTGAACCTAGATGCGCCTAAGAAAAAGGCGATTGCATTCAAGGCGGCTTCATCCACCTCTACCGATGATGAGGACTTGGAAGAAGAAATGGACATGGAATCCATTGCACTCATGGCAAAGAAGTTCAATCGCTTCTTCCGAAAGGGTAACTTCAAACAAAAATCTAAGTTTACTTCTACTAACGCCTCTCCACCTTTGTGTTTTAAATGCAATAAGCCGGGACACATCAAAGCGGATTGTCCTCAAAACAAGCAAAAGGAGAAGTGGAAGGCGCCGAAGTTCGACAAGTCAAAGAAGTACAAAAAGGGGTACAAAAAGGGACTTGTCGGAACAACATTCACCGACTCCGAGGATTCCTCAAGCGGAGAGTCGGACGATGAGCACGTGGAGCAAGCGCACATGTGTTTCATGGCAAGAGAGGAGCACGATCAAGGATCCTCCTCTTCCGATGATAGCGACGACGAAGGCGATGAGGTAACGATGGATGATCTTAGGGATGCTAACTCTCATTTATGGTCTAAATATACAAAATTAGTAAATCGATATACTAAAGTAAAAGATGACCTAGCTAGCATTCAAACCTCGCCTAAGACTATCATCACCAACAACGACACCGTTGTTGAAGAGTTAAGAAATGAGATTGTTAATCTCAAATCTAAACTTGAACATGTTAGCATAGATGATCCGGAAGAACATAGGATAGCGGATTTAACTTCTCAAAACTCGACTTTGAGTATTGAGAACGAGAATCTTAAATCTCGTGTTTTTGTGGTCACATCGCAAGTATCCAATTTGGATACTTCTATGCGTTCTCTCAAAGAGAAATATGAGAACACATTGGGCCGAATTAACAAATTCAACAAAGGTAAGGACCATTTGGATAAAATCCTAAGTGACTTACTTCCGGCCAATCACCACATTGGTTTGGGGTACACGATGGGATGTCCATCCAAAGCGGCCACTACTTTTGTTAGGCCAACTTCCGGTGACTCTACGAGTGGTAGCAAACACTCTATTGGTAGTTCATCTACCAATGGTGCTTCCACCTCGTCCACGCCCTCTTTTGGAAAGAAACCCACTTTGGGTGGACCTCCAAAGAAGGGGCATGCTTATATGTACACCAATACCATGCCACGTAGGAACACACGTCCTACTCCACCTTCTCACACATATGATGATTTTTATGCAACACATTCTCGGGCACGTGCACATCATGTGAGACACCCTCACGCACGTGTTCCCACACATGCATATGTTCACCCACCGCATCATATGAATAATTCTCGTCGTGCACCATTCCATCATGTCCCGTATGCCTATCCACAACATGCATCACGTAGAAATCAACGTCGCATGCATGCACCCAATAGGATGATGGCTCCCAAAATATTCACTATTTGGAGCCCAAAGGACACAAGCATGGAAGAAAAACAAATGTATATGAATGCTTATTTTTCGAATGTTGTGCATAGTAGGAATTATGTGGGGAAGTCAAAGTCCAATTGGACTTGGCTTCCAAAGGTCTAACCTTTGAGGACCCAATGACCTTGGGTACCATGATATGAAAGTCTCTATCTTTAGGTACTCAAGGAAAAGAAAAAGAAAAGGAGCAACAAATATAAATTTAGCTCCAAAGGGAATTGGATACTCGATAGCGGGTGTTCAAAACACATGACGGGTGACGCTAAATTGCTCTCCGGAATTGTTCCCATTGCAAATGGAAATCGCGTCGTATTCGGAGGCAATGAGAGCGGAACCATCGTCGGTGTTGGTAAAGTGGGTAACCCTTCTAAACCCTTAATTAGCGATGTTTATCTAGTTGATGGTTTAAATCATAATCTTATTTCAATAAGCCAACTTTGTGACAAAGGTTACAAAGTTAGTTTTGCGAAAGGATTGTGTCATATTTCAAATGATAATAATAAATTATTATTTTCCGGCACACGCCATAAAGATATTTATATTTTGGATCTTCCTAAGTCATATGAACAATGTCTCGTTGCCAACACAAGTGAACAACACTTATGGCATCGACGCTTTGGACATGTGAACTTTGGAACACTTTATAAGCTTTCGAAATTAAATTCCATTAAAGGTTTTCCGAAGCTCGTTTTTGAAAAGAAAAGTTTTTGTGATTCTTGTCAACGTGGCAAGCTTCCTAAATCTTCATTTAAACCTAAGAAAAGCATTTCTACGAAACGGCCACTAGAGCTATTACATCTAGATTTATTTGGGCCAACTAGAGTTGCTTCCTTAGGAAATGCAAGATATGAACTAGTCATCGTTGATGATTATTCAAGATTTATATGGGTATTTTTCTTATGTAATAAAAATGAAGCTTTTGAAAACTTCACAATATTTGTAAAGAAAGTACAAAATCTCATCGGAACCACCATTGTCACTATTCGTAGTGATCATGGGGGTGAATTTGAGAATGAGTCTTTCTCAAATTTTTGTGATGATCTTGGAATTACTCACACGTTTTCTTTCTCTCGTGCACCTCCTCAAAATGGTGTTGTTGAGAGGAAGAATAGAACGCTTGTGGAGTGTGCTCGCACTATGCTCGAAGATAGTCAACTTGGCTATCAATTTTGGGCGGAAGCGGTACACACCGCTTGCTATGTGTTTAATAGGATGTGCATGAGCATGATTACGTGCATGTGGGTGTCTCATATGAGTGTTCGCACGTGCTCGTGGATGCGGAGCATAAAAATCATCATTAATATTAGCATGCACCGGTGGAGTAGGATGTGTGTTCCTACGTGGCATAGCATGTGAGTACAAAAATGCATAACCCTTCTTTGGAGGTCTACCCAAAGTGGGTTTCTTTCCAATCGGGGGTGTGTACGAAGTGGAAGCACTATTGGTAGGAGAACTACCAATGGGGAGTTTGCTCCCACTCGTTGAGGTGTCGGAGGTAGGCCTAACAAAGGTTGTAGACGATTTGGATGAGTCTCCCATCTTATACCCCAAGCCAATGTGGTGTTTGGCTGGAAGTAAGTCATTTAGGATATTATCCAAATGGCCCTTACCTCTATTGAAATCATTGATACGGCTTAACGTGCACTCATACTTCTCTTTGAGAGAATGCAAAGAAGCATCCAAAGTGGATACTTGCGATGTGAGTGCATAAACACGTGATTTGAGATTCTTATTCTCAATACTCAAAGTTGAGTTTTGAGACGTCAAATCCGCTATCACATGTTCATCCGAATCCTCAACAAGAACATGCTCAAGTTGAGATTTGAGGGACTTCACCTCATTTCTCAACAAGCCATTATGAGTAAGCAAACTTGCTTTCTCATTGGCAAGTGACTCTGTCACGACCCGCTTCCCTAAAATGGAGGCGAGACGTGAAAAGGTCCGCACGGGTGTGGAGCTGTGAAGCCCCAAACCCGATAAGCGTAAATAAAATACAATAGCAGATCCCTGTAACCACAACGGAACAACAATAAGAATACAAGGAGAGACTGAATTAAAAACTCACATCTCATACATTGTCCAACATCAAAAATAAATCCAACATCCAGAAAAGCCACCAGGCTAAAAGAAAAGGGTCCAAGGCCCAGAACAAGGCCAACGAAAGCAACAACAAAAATAAGTATATGTGCCACGCACCGATAACAAAACAACTGTCTAACAAAGGTAAAACACAACGGAGACACTAGGACTGGTCCCAGTGTCCACGCACACTCCGCCAAACGCGGGCGCAAGCTCGGCGTCCGCAAACACCTCACCCTCATCAAGCAACTCAGGCTCAGGGTCTAACATGCGTCACCCAAAAGAGAAAGGGGCACATGTCAGCAAGTCTAAAAGACTTGAGCAAGGAAACTGAAAGTAACTAGCAACCTAGCAGTTATAGTATTAAGCAATGACATGGCAGTTAAGTATGATGCAACAGTTTAAAGGAGACAAGCATGCACAATGTAGCAAAAGCTACCAAATCACTAATCACTTATCATTTATCACTTATCACTATTAATCACTTAAACACTAGAGATTTCGCCTGCAGGCTGGAGTGGCGGATCAGGCCATCTCGTGCTCTGGTGACGCATATCTCTTACTCACTTACACTTTAGAGATTTCGCCTGCAGGCTGGAGTGGCGGATCAGGCCATCTCGTGCTCTGGTGACGCATATCTCTTACCCCACCCCTACGTGTATCGAGCATTTGCTCGCTTCTGGATCACGGGCCAGGAAGTGTATTTGGCATAGGGTTGTGCCCACGAAATGTGGGTGCCAAGCCGGTATCCGAGCGTTGGGGTTTCCAACGCTCGCTTCTGGAACACGAGTCAGGATTATAATATTGTAGCGTGTGCTACACAATCACAATGATTAATCACTATGCAATGACACGAACAAATGATTGCGTACCGTTAATTGAATTTAAACGTGACAGGAAAAATGCAATGATATGAACATATTCGCGTACCGTTAATTGAATTTAAACGTGACAGGAAAAATGCAATGATATGAACATATTCGCGTACCGTTAATTGAATTTAAACATGGCAGTTTAATATGCGTGAACAACAAATTAAATGGGTTGGATTCTAGCTTCGTTGTCAAGCTAGATCATTTGAGGTGACGGATCTAGTTTCGTTGTCAAACTAGATCGAGCAGGCGTCTAGGCGGCTATCATTTCACCGTCTAGTCTCTTTTACGCTAAAGCAGGGTAATGGCCTAAAACATGGCCTAAATCCTAAGTGGCAAGTTTCACTTGCCTAGCACCGGGGATGACGACCACCTCGTCACACGGATGCCAAACCACGGGGAAATCGCTGTTACGGGGGACCAATCATCAAACAACATGAAATATTATTAGGGTTTCATAAAATTATAAATAAGTTATAAAAACAACGGTAGATCGATTTCTTACCGAGGGGAGACGGAAGAAACACTCCGGGGAACCCTAGGATCAGATCTGGAAGCAAATGGAGAAGTTTGGGGAAACTAGGGTTTTGGGGGATTTTGGGGTTTGATGGGTTTTGATGGAGATTTGGGGAAGATGAGAAGTAGATAGAGTAGATGGATGGATTGGATGAGGGATTTAGGGCTTGGAATGAAGGATTGGAGCTTGGAGGAAGATGGGGGCTTAGAGGGGAAGAAACTAGGGCTTGGGGTCGTGTTGGAGAAGATGAAAACGTTTGGGTTGGGTATTTATAGGTTGAGCTGGCGGCTAAGGCAAAACTAGGGTTTCCTGCACTGCTTAGTCGGTCAAAGAACAACTGCTGACCGACTAGTTTGAGAACTAGTCGGTCGGTTGACAAACACAGACCGACTAAGTGTAAACAGTAGCTCCAGTCGAAAACCTGAACTAAGAATTAGTCGGTCCATGAACAAGTACTGACCGACTAGTTTATCATCTAGTCGGTCGATAAACGTTCTTAGACCGACTAAGAGCAAACAGTAACTCCTGAGAAATTTAGAAAACAAACTAGTCGGTCCATGAAGGATTGCCGACCGACTGGATCGTCATCTAGTCGGTCAGTGCCCCTTCTTACACCGGCTAATGAGCACCAAAAGTTCCGATATGGAGCGCGGGGCCCCGGGATCAATTCCTAAGACTCCTAGGCTTGATCTAATAGTTAGATATGACCGTTATGAAGCCCGTCACGAATGACGTACTTCGAAATCGACGATCCTAAGGAAGAAACGAGAAAATACGACGAATCGATCGAAAATGAAAACTACGGAGACGAAAACCACGCATGAGGGGAAAATTCACCAAAACATATATTATATTATAATAAATCCAGATACATGAAAAGCAGTCGTTACATCCTACCCACCTTAGAATAAAGTCCGTCCTCGGACTTTCTAACTATAGCTATATCTAGTCACCCTAGTAATTACCCTCAATCAATATCACATCACAATTTCAACCAAGTACATTTATTTCAAGCGCTTATTTATACACTCTAGGTAATCAATTATTAACACCACAGAAGTAAACATATATTTACGCACATAGTACACTTATACTTATTATAATCAAACAACTCCATTCACGTATTCAAATCATTCATATAGGCAAGTTTATTCCATATAGCTACAAAACACTTATTACACACTATATGAAAATAACCAAGTCTCCTTTACTTATATGAAAATAATTTCACACTAGGAAATACCACCGGAAACTACACGTATGAGTAACTATCTATGGACATGACAATTAAGAATACTCTAATCCCTATACCTCCTAGTATACGCCAAAACAACCAACATGCGAAATCACACCATACAATTGTTAACACAATTTCACTATATCTAACACACATTCATCATCGTTATGATTCCACCATTTACAATCATTCAAATACATGCACACATTTCACCGTATCACCACTTCATATATAAATAGTCCTATAGCTATAATTACGACACGCCATGCATATCATAGTCACCAAATCCTACAACTATCACATACTCACCCGTGCATGGTGCACACCCACACACGCCAATATTTCATTCATATATACACCAATCACACCACTATAAGTTTAGTACATCTACGCACCTAGTTTAGCTAGCGCACATATTTTCACGCAACCAAATCCTTAGTGAATAACTATACCACAAGACCAACTCACATAACTATATATTGGTATGGCCACCCACAATCGTGTGCGTAACACAACTGGCACAAACAATCCTGACACTATACATACATCATTCATCACTATACACTAACCACATACAATACATCAATGTACATAGAGTGTACCCACCCAGCTTGGGTGAGACTCAAAATCATAGCGGAATAATTCCATATACGTAACATAGCATCCATATATACATGCAAATACTAGCCAATGCATACCCGTCTACCAACATAACCACATACATATCTAAATGCCAAACACCCTTAATATCTAACCAGGTAATATCACATATTTCAGCCACTTCATATATCATGATATTCTTACAAACATCAGCACACCTATAATTACAATACTCTCCCTAACAAAAGTATTTACCCATAGTCACACTCAAGCATACATATAGTTTCACCAATCATATTATTTCAACCATCATAAGTATCTCCAACCACGAACACCCTATTCAGACATTCCAATACAGAATCTTATATACATAGGCGCCCCTAGAGTGGCATAGCAATCCTCGCACATATCCATAAATATTAACACACTTACAATTTCATAATATCACGAATAATTCTGAGTATGTATACGTCACACAATAGACAACACCACCAAAAACACTAGAAGTATAAAACGTTCATATTTTGAAAAGTTTGGGGTTCCCCTTCATATAAATGATATTTGAGGTTCGATAAAATCACTTGTTCGAAATAAGTTTGAGTTGAATGCTCATAATAAGAGGAAATGATTTATTGGCTTAACGGAAATCATCATAAAGGGAAGCAAAGCGTTCTTACGCACATTAAGGACGTAGTTTCAGAAAATATTATACGGCAGTGATTTAACAATGTTGGCAAAAGTCTTGAAACGAAATTTAATTAACGAAAGAATTCTAAATTCATGCCAAATACTTTCAAAATCTTTAAGCCAGGAAAAATTCAAATAATCAATATTGAAACCACCTTTTTGTGCAACCGGAATTTGCCAAAAGAAACCGTTTTACACAAAGCTCTTAACATACGAGCTATTGAGCCTAATCCGGATACATGAAAACATTCGAAATTCAACTTAGTTTAGAAATTACCCCAGAAGCATGTGTGGTGGACGGAAAACTCGGTAGTAGGTTTTTCAAAAATTGTAATAAGCTTTAAAACCAATTTATGGAAGGTCTAGATCGTGAGGAAGATATGAAGACGTAATTCTTTTTCCAAAAATTGTAATAGGGGAAAAGTTGAACACATCCATGGTTGGTTGAAAGCTGGAATCATGTGCAACATGAAAAGTATATTAAAGAAAACGCGATGAGTCAATTTTGTGGCATACGTAAGATAAGGAAATTTATAAATCGAATTGGGCAAAAATAAAGATACAGTTCGGAATAAAATTTATATAAGAGGGGACAAGGTATTTTCATGGGTACGGAAGGTATAGAATGGCAAAACACCATGGGTTAGTATTCCAAATTTTCGACAAAAGCTTTAGAGATCTTTAAGTCAACGAAGGAGCATGAAGTATAAATTTATGAATATTAAAATTTCAAACGAATTTAAACTTAGGAAAAAGGAAGTCGAAGGGATACCTTCAGAAAAGTCAAGATTTGCAACGGAGAGGTCCGAAAATATTTTACGGCAGAGCTTAATATAATATTTCGGTAAAATTTTGAAATTCAACGAATGAAATCCGACCAACTATAGTGTGAAGATTTAAGCCCACGCTAAATGCTCACAAGTTTTAAAGCCGAAGGGAACTCCAATTAAATATCATTTAAAATACTCTTTAGCGGGGCCCGGATTGCCCAACAACTGATTTACACCAGACCTTAAAGCACGAGCTCATTGAACCTAGAACTGATATATGAAAATAATTGAAATCCTACTTATCTTAGAAGATATTCTAAAGTAATCAAAATAGTGGTAAGCTCTTAAAACCAAAATACGAGGAATATCGGTTAGCAAAAGATACGAGATTTAAAAATTTCAACCAATAGACTTCAAAATCTACGAAGGGATTTTAACTCGATCGAATAGGAAGGAATTAAATATTTAAGAAGAAAAGGGGCCATCAAGAAATGCAATGCACATTGACGCACCAGAGTCAAGAGGACTCGTGCCAGAAACGTGCAAACCCAAATCACACTCAACAACCAACCCAGCAATCAATCTCCATTCTAGCAGCATAACACATTCAAGCAACCAAACATGTTCAAACAAACAAGACTATCAAAAAGGAAGAAGGTAACTAAACTGAGGGTTACCTGCAATAACCCCATCCACAGTCTCAGCCTCGACTATGGCCATCGGGGAAGCCTGCCTCCTCAGCGGAAAAGCCTGCCGAAAAGCCTGCCTCTGTGGGACAAGGGGTACCCCACGACCAGCGGACACCGGGGCTCCCTGCTGCAACGGCGAGGCAGCAATAGGTGCCTTCCAAGGCTGCTTCAACCTCGGGCACTCTCTGAGAATATGGGCGGGATCTCCACAGGCAATACATTGCCCCAAGAACCTCCTGCATGATTCCTTCTTATGGCCAAACTTGCCACAATGATGGCACATCTTCCGACTCGGCCCAGCTTCCGGTGCTTGCTGCTGCGGAACTCCATCCGACGCCTTCCGCAGCCGATTTGCGTGCCGACATTCCTTCGCCGAATGAGAAGCACCACCACAAATCAAACACTGACCTAGAAAGCTTCTGCACGACCCCTTGAGGTGCCCGATCTTGCCGCAGAAATAGCAAGCCTTCAGAGCAGATCCACCACCAGCGCGGGTCGGACGTCTCCTAGTCATCTAGCGCCAGAGAAACGGGCCAAAATTAGACTCACAGCTTAATGACTCGGATGTCGAACTTAGTTCACTGGACATTCTAATATTATTATCGCTATTCCGATAATAGAAGTTACAGAAGGACCTGCATGGGCCACCACTAAAACCTGTCACGACCCGCTTCCCTAAAATGGAGGCGAGACGTGAAAAGGTCCGCACGGGTGTGGAGCTGTGAAGCCCCAAACCCGATAAGCGTAAATAAAATACAATAGCAGGTCCCTGTAACCACAACGGAACAACAATAACAATACAAGGAGAGACTGAATTAAAAACTCACATCTCATACATTGTCCAACATCAAAAATAAATCCAACATCCAGAAAAGCCACCAGGCTAAAAGAAAAGGGTCCAAGGCCCAGAACAAGGCCAACGAAAGCAACAACATAAATAAGTATAGGTGCCACGCACCGATAACAAAACAACTGTCTAACAAAGGTAAAACACAACGGAGACACTAGGACTGGTCCCAGTGTCCACGCACACTCCGCCAAACGCGGGCGCAAGCTCGGCGTCCGCAAACACCTCACCCTCATCAAGCAACTCAGGCTCAGGGTCTAACATGCGTCACCCAAAATAGAAAGGGGCACATGTCAGCAAGTCTAAAAGACTTGAGCAAGGAAACTGAAAGTAACTAGCAACCTAGCAGTTATAGTATTAAGCAATGACATGGCAGTTAAGTATGATGCAACAGTTTAAAGGAGACAAGCATGCACAATGTAGCAAAAGCTACCAAATCACTAATCACTTATCATTTATCACTTATCACTATTAATCACTTAAACACTAGAGATTTCGCCTGCAGGCTGGAGTGGCGGATCAGGCCATCTCGTGCTCTGGTGACGCATATCTCTTACTCACTTACACTCTAGAGATTTCACCTGCAGGCTGGAGTGGCGAATCAGGCCATCTCGTGCT
Organism: Scilla litardierei; assembly: GCA_030789695.1. Classification (NCBI taxonomy): domain Eukaryota; kingdom Viridiplantae; phylum Streptophyta; class Magnoliopsida; order Asparagales; family Asparagaceae; genus Scilla; species Scilla litardierei. The sequence continues at coordinate 754,800,435 of CM061142.1, read as the reverse complement.
CTGGTGACGCATATCTCTTACCCCACCCCTACGTGTATCGAGTATTTGCTCGCTTCTGGATCACGGGCCAGGAAGTGTATTTAGCATAGGGTTGTGCCCACGAAATGTGGGTGCCAAGCCGGTATCCGAGTGTTGGGGTTTCCAACGCTCGCTTCTGGAACACGAGCCAGGATTATAATATTGTAGCGTGTGCTACACAATCACAATGATTAATCACTATGCAATGACACGAACAAATGATTGCGTACCGTTAATTGAATTTAAACGTGACAGGAAAAATGCAATGATATGAACATATTCGCGTACCGTTAATTGAATTTAAACGTGACAGGAAAAATGCAATGATATGAACATATTCGCGTACCGTTAATTGAATTTAAACATGGCAGTTTAATATGCGTGAACAACAAATTAAATGGGTTGGATTCTAGCTTCGTTGTCAAGCTAGATCATTTGAGGTGACGGATCTAGTTTCGTTGTCAAACTAGATCGAGCAGGCGTCTAGGCGGCTATCATTTCACCGTCTAGTCTCTTTTACGCTAAAGCAGGGTAATGGCCTAAAACATGGCCTAAATCCTAAGTGGCAAGTTTCACTTGCCTAGCACCGGGGATGACGACCACCTCGTCACACGGATGCCAAACCACGGGGAAATCGCTGTTACGGGGGACCAATCATCAAACAACATGAAATATTATTAGGGTTTCATAAAATTATAAATAAGTTATAAAAACAACGGTAGATCGATTTCTTACCGAGGGGAGACGGAAGAAACACTCCGGGGAACCCTAGGATCAGATCTGGAAGCAAATGGAGAAGTTTGGGGAAACTAGGGTTTTGGGGGATTTTGGGGTTTGATGGGTTTTGATGGAGATTTGGGGAAGATGAGAAGTAGATAGAGTAGATGGATGGATTGGATGAGGGATTTAGGTCTTGGAATGAAGGATTGGAGCTTGGAGGAAGATGGGGGCTTAGAGGGGAAGAAACTAGGGCTTGGGGTCGTGTTGGAGAAGATGAAAACGTTTGGGTTGGGTATTTATAGGTTGAGCTGGCGGCTAAGGCAAAACTAGGGTTTCCTGCACTGCTTAGTCGGTCAAAGAACAACTGCTGACCGACTAGTTTGAGAACTAGTCGGTCGGTTGACAAACACAGACCGACTAAGTGTAAACAGTAGCTCCAGTCGAAAACCTGAACTAAGAATTAGTCGGTCCATGAACAAGTACTGACCGACTAGTTTATCATCTAGTCGGTCGATAAACGTTCTTAGACCGACTAAGAGCAAACAGTAACTCCTGAGAAATTTAGAAAACAAACTAGTCGGTCCATGAAGGATTGCCGACCGACTGGATCGTCATCTAGTCGGTCAGTGCCCCTTCTTACACCGGCTAATGAGCACCAAAAGTTCCGATATGGAGCGCGGGGCCCCGGGATCAATTCCTAAGACTCCTAGGCTTGATCTAATAGTTAGATATGACCGTTATGAAGCCCGTCACGAATGACGTACTTCGAAATCGACGATCCTAAGGAAGAAACGAGAAAATACGACGAATCGATCGAAAATGAAAACTATGGAGACGAAAACCACGCATGAGGGGAAAATTCACCAAAACATATATTATATTATAATAAATCCAGATACATGAAAAGCAGTCGTTACAGTCTCAACAATGGTGTCATTGTTGGTGATGGTAGACTTAGGAGAGGTTTGGAGGCTAACAAGTTCATCTTTGGTCTTATTATATCTATCTACTAATTTAGTAAATTTAGACCAAATTTCTTGGTTTGCTAACCTCATTTCATCAATAGTAGGTTCTCCGTTTTCATCCTCGCTACCATCCTCGCTATCATCGAATGAGGACTTTCGATCTTTTGCCTCATTAGCCATGAAGCAAAGTTTTGCTTTCTCCACTCTTCCCTCATCCGACTCTCCACTTGAGGAATCCTCTTCAGAGTCGGTGAATGTGTCAACAAGCCCTTTCATGTGCTTTCTCGACTTGTCGTACTTAGATGCCTTCCATTTCTCCTTGTGTTTGTAGAGAGGACAATCCGGTTTGATATGTCCTGGCTTGTTGCATTTATAACACACGGGAGTAGAAGCATTAGTCGAATTAACTTTAGATTTATTCAAAGATATACCTTCTCGGAGGAATCGATCGAACTTCCTTGCCATACGGGCAATGGATTCCATGTCCAATTCGTCTTCTTCTTCATCATCGGTAGATGGAGCGGCCTTGAATGCAATTCCCTTTTTCTTTGGCTCGTCTTGCTTCAAGTACGCCTTCATCTTTTCCCTCATCCGGATCTTACTATCCTTGCGTACCTCATAAGACAACAAGGTACCCATTAGTTGTACGACGGTATATTTATTCATGTCATTACCTTCCTCGATGGCGTAGGTACGCTTTTCCCAACATGATGGAAGACCGTCGATAATCTTCGCGACTTTCTCCTTTTGGGTATAGACCTTCCCAAGAGCTTCCAAGTCGTTTGATATATCCACAAAGCGAGCGTAATATTCCTTCATGGTTTCGCCCTGCTCCATATGAAACAACTCAAATTCTTTATTAGCAACGACGAGTTTAGAATCTTTTACCGTACTCGATCCTTCGTGCAATATGAGGAGTTGGTTCCATATTTGATATGCACTCTTACATGTGCATATCTTGTTGAAGTCCTCGGGCTCCAACGCACAATTCAAGGCATTCATTGCCTTGGCATTGGCTACTTCCGCGGCGACCTCCACAGGAGTCCACTTCGCAAAATCTTCTTCGGAAGGCTCGACATACTCCGTCATGGTGGCTCTCCATAGTGAAGCGCTCCGGAGGAAAATTTGCATCCGGCATTTCCAGTACCCATAGTTGGTACCGTTGAAGTGTGGAGGCCTGACTGAGGATAGTCCTGAAGGATCCTGCCTAAAACAGAGTTAGGATCGATAATATGAAGTTTAGACTTACGCTTGCGTACGCGGCACGGTAGTCTACGAACTTCGCCTTCGGATTCGACACGACGGATCGAGTCTACTCACGAACGGAGTAAGGCTACTAAATCCACAATCTAAATCTCTACTTTAGATTAAGAACTTGGATAGAGGGAGAGGAAATATTTCTGCAGAGCTTCGCTAGGATGAAGATGCATGCATGAATTTCATGCAAAAGGTGTAAGGAAAATGGCTACCCTTGGGTCTTATTTATAGCCCCCAAGGTAGTTATTTTAGGGTAAGTTGTTCCTTTGGAACAACTTAATTAAGGTGTACCATGATACATGGCACATTATAAGCTTAAGTTGTACCATATGCATGGTACAACATAAGCTTAAGATATTCCCCCTTTATTAGCCATATGTCGCATGCACTTATGCATATATAATGCGACTTTCCCGCTCATACAGAGATCCTCTCCGCAAGGGAACAGATTCCCTTTGCACATGACTTCGTGTGCGCGACGTTCGAGGTCCGTATTCCCTCGTACATCCCCCACAAGGGTGTACAAACGTCTTCCATATCCAACATCTCCCACTCACACTTGAGGGGATTGTAAGAGAACATGTTTCCCTTAGTTCTTTCATCTATCATACCAAGAAATAGACCGTGCGACCGTCATGCGCGTAGAGTCTGTTGTTGTGCACTTGTTAGAGATACACAACGACCTCGAAGGTGCAAAGTTGAGTAGTTCAACGCATGCTTTACCCTAGATTATTTCTTCACATTTCTTGTACTTTATATTCAACAATTGAATCTCATCTGGATTACAATTGGCTGGCCAGCTTTGAATCATTAAAGTCCAAATGCGAATATGAAATCAATCTTCCTCTTCTTGCGAACCTTCTGATCTTGACTTGATTCGCTTTTCTAACGTGCCCCGCCGAGCCGAATTACCATAGCCCATTAGTAACACGCTAAGATAGCGATCATCTCGTCAAATCTAAAGGAACCAATTGGAGTCCTTGAGGGTGAGAGTTAAGACCCGTATGGCCTTTGAGTCTCACATAATAGCAAACACTATTGCTACTAACTCAGTGGTCGAAATGCATACGTGGTATGAACACGTATTACAACATCACTCCTTTCCCAGGGAGAGTATGTCTTAATGATGTTGAACGGATGAAAGATCAGACACCACAGTGCCTATCTTTTGAGTCCCCTTACTACTCAGGAAATATTCCCGGACTCTCATCCTGCATAAGGCAGATAGGATTAAAAAAAATCCAATGAGATCTTTATATCCTTGTGATACAGATCTCAGATCTTTTGTAAGCATCCATATGATGCAGATCTTTCATTCGACTATCTTGTTAAAGTCATGACTCTAAATCATTCGTCTAATGATTTTGACTTTAAACTAGTCTCATCTCTATCTTATCCATCTGATAAGATAAGGCGGTTGCTCATGTGAGAGAGCCAACCTTAATCTGTCCGACATACACACAATTCAGCTGAGATTTCAAAAATGTACACAAACATTTCTTAAGAAATTCATATGCAATGTTGGAAAAAAGAACTTATTCTTTTATTAATTTTGATCATTTCTTAGACATGGGAATATATATTTGGTACAACTCAGCCCATACGCAATCCTTGAGATGATAAGTGTTTATAAAACACATTTCTGGGGATCGCTTTCGTAAGCTGATCCTCTATCATCTCATGCGTAGATATGTACCTTATGTCTACCTTCTTGGCTTTATCATAGTATTTTGCAAATGTGCAGTTCCTTTAAGATACTGCATTATCCTCTTAACCGCTTTCCAGTGTTCTTGCCCCCGGGTTGGATTGGTAACAGTTTACCATTTCCAACGGCAAAACAGATGTCCGGTCTCGTACACACCATAGTGTACATAAGACTATCAACTGCACTGGAATATGGAACTTTTTCCATAATTTCCTTTTCCTTTTGGTTCTTTGGACACGATTCCAGATATAAATTATCGCATATGCTTATATGAATATCAATGGACTTGCAGTCCTGCATATTAAATCGTTCTAGAACCTTCTTTATATAAGTCTCCTGTGAAAGAGAAAGAAGTTTCTTCGAACGATTCCTTGAAATCTTAACTCCAAGGATATATGCGGCTTTTCCTATGCCTTTCATCTAAAATACTGATGAAAGCCAAGCCTTGATACTCATCACAAAGCCCTTGTCATTTCCGGCTATTAAAATGTCATCTACATATAGAGACATAATAACATGCTTGCTTTTAATCCTCTTGATATATATACGTAGTTATCTTTATCAAGTATGGAAAATCCATTTGATAAGACAACTTCTTGAAATCGTATATACCATTGCCTCGAGGATTATTTAAGACCATATATGGACTTACGAAGTTTACAAACCTTATGTTCGTTTCCTTCTTTTACAAACCCTGTTGGTTGTTCCATATAGATCTCCTCGTCCAATTCTCCATTGAGAAAGGCAGTCTTTACATCCATCTGATGTAATTTGAGGTATAAGTAAGCTACCATTGCCAGAATCATGCGAATCAAGGTAAAACGCATAACAGGTGAGAAGTATTCTTCGTAGTCTATCCCTTCCTGTTGCGTGAAACCTTTCGCGACAAGGCGAGCTTTATATCTATCTATAGAGCCATCAGCCTTATGCTTGATCTCGAGAACCCATTTGTTCCCAATTGCTCTATGTCCTCTGGGTGAGTTAACTAAGTCCCAGACTTGGTTAACTTTCATGGATTTCAATTCCTCCTTTATCGCTTCCATCCATTTGTCTTTTGCAGGGCATGATGCGGCATATTTGAGATTCTTCAAGTCCTTGTTGACTCGAATTTAGATCAATTCTAATATCACTCCCACTTGAAATGTTGTTAGAATTGCTCCCACTTGGATCATTATTCCCGTATGGAATAGGATAATCGTCATTCGTATAATCCATTGGTGAAGGTTTAAAAACAATTTTCGTTTTCACCAAGAATTTCTCCCACTCGAATGAGGTAATCCTTCTTGATCATAAATCTCAAATAAAGATAAGTCCTGACTTATCTCGCCCTGTCTTGGAAACTTATTTTCCAAGAAAGTGACATCCCTCGACTCAAACTCAATTAGCCCACCATTGTCTTCCTGACTAACAAAAATATAACCTTTTGAGTTTTCTGCGTATCGTATAAAGATACGTTTCCTTCCCCTTGGCCCAAGTTTGCCATACTTATGGGAGGAAATATGTGCGTAGAATGCACAACCCCAAGGTTTCAAAATGTTCAAAGTCAGGAGACCTTTGGTTCCACAACTCACAAGGAGGGGAGCTAACTGATTTCGAGGGTACGCGGTTCAAAATGAAAGCGGCCGTCAATAATGCATCACCCCAAAAGGTGATTGGCAAGTTAGTTTGCTCCATCATTGAACAGACCATTTTTCATTAAAGTCCTATACCTCCTTTCTGCAACACCAATTTGTTGAGGAGTATAAGGCATAGTTACCTGATGTACTATGCCTTTTTCATCACAAAGTTCATTTAAACTTGTTGACTGATATTCACCGCCCCTATCGGTTCGCATGACCTTAATCTTGCGATCTAATTGATTCTCCACTAAACTCATACAGTTTTTAAAGCAGGTTTAGTGCTTTCACTTTGTGGGATATCAAATAGATATGACCGAATTGGGTGAAATCATCAATAAAAATGATGAAAAATAGGACCTCCCGCGTCTTGTCTTGACATTCATCGGACCACATATGTCCGAGTGGATAAGCTGTAATGGAACCTCGGCCCTTGTGCCGGTTCCAAACGGCTTGCGACAAGATTTCCTCACAAGGCAATGTTCGCAGGTCGACATTTCAACCTTTGAAACATTTGATAGAAGGCCACGTTTGGCAAGTCTATCCATACGCTTTGGTCCAATATGACCAAGCCTTGTGTGCCAACAAATTATATTAGACTCATTAGTCAAAGAATTTGTCACTAGGAAATTTTCATTATATGAGGAATTTATACATTGTACTTATTACAATAAATCCTTTGAAAAATAAACCCAGTACCAATAAAGGAATTATTACAAAAATAGGTCCATATTACAATCATGAAGGAACCAACTATAACCAAGACCCATTAAATTGACCACAGTATTAATATTCCTTTGAATATATGGAATGAAGAGAACATTATAAAGTAGGAGAGTGTGGCCGTTGTCCAAGTCTAGCTTGCAATTCCCAACGCCTTTCTCTACAACACGTGTGTTGTTTCCTACATTGATCCACTTCATTCCTTGAGTATCCGGTGATACTCCACGAAGGACCGTCTGTCCTTTGCTATGTGGTCGGTGGCACCTGAATCAATTATCCCAAAATGGATTAGATTCCACAAGAAATAGTGAACTAGAAACACATATGTAACTAGTATTACAAGTTACCTCGTCACTTCCACTCGTACACGAACGAGCATAGTGACCGAGCTTGTTACACTTGAAGCACTTGATCCTTTTCAAGTCTTTCTTCTTGTGCCATTTCTTGTGCCCACCCTTATGTTTGGGTTCCTTGGTAGACTCAGGTTGCTTATTACGTTCATTAGAAGACTTCGAACGATCTTTACGTTTCTTTCCCCCGTTTGAGGAACTAGCAACCATGTGCACTTCTGCACCTGGCTTGGCAGCCGCAAGCCGCTCTTCCTCTAATTCGAGGTGCTTGGAAACATCGTTGAAGGTCTTGATGCTCTCATTATGAGTGAGATACATCTTCATCTGATCCCACCTATTTGGTAGAGAACGTATGACTGCTTGGATTTGTTGCTCATCCGTGAGCACATGACCTGCGTCCTTTAACTCTGAGATAAGGTTCGCCATATGTCGCAGATGTTTCCCTATGGAATGATCTGGACGTTTCTTATATGTATCGAACCTTATAGTTAAGGCGCGAAGTTTGGACACCGATGTGCCACCGAACTTCTCCTCTAGCTTGGACCATATGTCCATGGCTAGGTCATGTTCCCGGAAGATGCGCATTATGTCATCAGCCATACTGCTTAATAACGTAATGCGCGCTATTTTATTCTTCCGAGACCAAGCATCAAAAGCTTCCTTGTCTCTTCGGTGTTGGGCCGTAGTGCCCAACTCGGGTTCAATCATTACGTTCTTTAGAGTTTCGAGCACTTCTTGCTCCTCTAAAACGTATTGTATCTTAATGGACCAAAGTTTGTAATTATCGCCGTTGAGTTTTTCACCTTTGTTTAACTCAGCGACGATATTCTTTGAAGCGGAAGACATTTTACTTTTAAAATGCTGCAAAAGACACAAAACCGAAGGTTCGATCAAAAACATTGCATAAAAATTCTTAAAATATAACTCCCACTTGAAATGATAATAGAGTATCCCATTTGGATAGTTCTAAAAATTCAAATCCCACTTGGAATTATATTATATTTGATAAGTTACTTTCGAAAAATATTGAAGATGTTGTTCTAGAATCGAAAAGGTCTCTATGATTCCAATCACCATCTAGAACAACTTGCAATATTCCCCCATCACTTATCAAACAATAGTACTCTTATAGTACTAGCAGCGGAAAACGAGTATTTGATAAGTTACTTTCGAAAAATATTGAAGATGTTACTCTAGAATCGGAAAGGTCACTATGTTTCCAATCACCATCTAGAGTAACTTTCAATATTTCTCCCTCACTTTATCAAATGTTAGTACTCTTATAGTACTTTGCAGCGGAAAAGCGTTTTTGAAAACGTATTTTTCAAAACGAATTTAAAATACATTGGCTAATCTCCGTAGAGTAGAGCACAACGTCATAAGTTCATTAGCTAATCTCCGTGGAGTAGAGCACAATGACATAAGTTCATTGGCTAATCTCCGTGGAGTAGAGCACAATGACATGGCTAATCTCGCATGAAGTAGAGCATTACGGCTAATCTTCAAGGAGTAGAGCACAATTACATAAGTACATTGGCTAATCTCCGTAGAGTAGAGCACAATGACTTAGCTAATCTCGCATGAAGTAGAGCACTATGGCTAATCTTCAAGGAGTAGAGACTAAAAAACTTCATTAAAACGTTAGTCCCGTATGAACTAGTCGGCACTGTGGTTAGCCCCGTATGGGCTAATCGACACATTCGAGTTTGACCAATGCCCTTTGTCACCCCGTATGGGTCAGTTGACAAATTTGCAGTCGACCCAGACCTTCTGCCAGATTGGTCGACCAAAAACACAAAATTGGTCGACCAATATTCGAACTGCAACTTCTCCCGGCCAGGGCCTCTGCCCTGGCCGGGGCTTGGCCAATGGCCGGCCAGGGCCTCTGCCTTGGTCGGCCAGGGGGCCTGCCCCCCTCGGCCAGGGCCGGCCAGGCCCTGGCCTCTGCCAGGGCCGGCCAGCCAGGCCCTGGCCTGAGGCCAGGGCGCTGCCCTGGCCTCTGCCAGGGCGGCCTGGCCTCTGGCCGAGGCCAGGGCTACTGCCCTGGCCTCGGCCAGGCCCTGGCCAGAGGCCAGGGCGCCGGCCCTGGCCTCTGCCAGGGCCGGCAGGCCGCTGGCCGGGGCCAGGGCTCCTGCCCTGGCCTCGGCCAGGCCCTGGCCTGAGGCCAGGGCACCGGCCCTGGCCACTTCCAGGGCCGGCCTGGCCCTGGCAGTGGCCAGGGCGCCGGCCCTGGCAGTGGCCAGGGCGCCGGCCCTGGCCACTGCCAGGGCCGGCCTGGCCGGCAGTGCTTGGCCAAGGCCGGCCACTGCCGGCCTGGCCATGGCCGGCCATGGCTTGGCCATGGCCGGTCATGACCAAGGCCACTCGGCGTTGGCCGGCCATGGCTCCTTTGGCCATGGCCGGCCACCCCCTTTAAATGGGGTTGCCGCACTCATTCCTCCCCCTTGATGGGGTGGTCGCCGGTGGTTATTGGCCGTAGCCAACCCCCTCCGCATGGGGAGAGGGGGTGCATGGCCTTCATAGCCCATTTGGCCATGGTGCACATGCACCAAATTTTCCTCTTACCCGATGGAAATAACTTCCATCATCTTCCTTGATGAAGCACCCGTTCGTCGAAGAAATTAGTTATCTCTTAATGGCCGTGTGCCAAAAAATGAATAACGTACTACGTGAACGGTCGGTTCTTCCCGTCACGGAGAGTTCCTACCATATCCGTAATGATAGGAGACCCTAACGTGAAAAGAACAACCGCTGCGTTCTCTTCGTCACGAAATGTTCCTACTATATCCGTAATAGTAGGAGACCCATTCGTGAAAAAGACAACGACTCGTTCGTAGTTTCGACGGGGCGGTGGATTGACCGGGGCGAACCCATATGGCTCCGATACCAATGAAGGATCCTGCCCAAAACAGAGTTAGGATCGATAATATGAAGTTTAGACTTACGCTTGCGTACGCGGCACGGTAGTCTATGAACTTCGCCTTCGGATTCGCCACGACGGATCGAGTCTACTCACGAACGGAGTAAGGCTACTAAATCCACAATCTAAATCTCTACTTTAGATTAAGAACTTGGATAGAGGGAGAGGAAATATTTCTGCAGAGCTTCGCTAGGATGAAGATGCATGCATGAATTTCATGCAAAAGGTGTAAGGAAAATGGCTACCCTTGGGTCTTATTTATAGCCCCCAAGGTAGTTATTTTAGGGTAAGTTGTTCCTTTGGAACAACTTAATTAAGGTGTACCATGATACATGGCACATTATAAGCTTAAGTTGTACCATATGCATGGTACAACATAAGCTTAAGATATTCCCCCTTTATTAGCCATATGTCGCATGCACTTATGCATATATAATGCGACTTTCCCGCTCATACAGAGATCCTCTCCGCAAGGGAACAGATTCCCTTTGCACATGACTTCGTGTGCGCGACGTTCGAGGTCCGTATTCCCTCGTACATCCCCCACAAGGGTGTACAAACGTCTTCCATATCCAACAAGTCCTTCCATAACTGAAGAAGCACCATCGCGGTTCTTAAAGACGTTGTAGTCGTTGTTCGTCATAGCTTTGAACTTTGGCTATGTGTAGCTTTGAACTTGGCTCTGATACCAATTGTAGTGCCCTATGAAGCTACTGCACATGTACTAGAGGGGGGGTGAATAGTACTTTTAAATAATAAGGAGTGTTATTCCTAATTATCGTGCAATTAACAAACAACGATGCGGAATAATACAACAATCAAGAAATAAAGCAAACGCAAACAAATGGTTTTAATGGGTTCGGATCCACCCAAGTCTCCCCGACTAGTTCCCGGTGATCCTACGTCCCAACCACCCGGATCCCTTCCGGATACTTGAGTTAGAAACCCTAACTCAAGATTTCCAATATGACCACTTGCGAAAACCTCACAAGTGCAAACGACCTACAATCGATGACCGTGAATCCCACAACCCGGGATCACGCAAAACCTCTCACAACCGAGAGTATACAATTCAAATATAACTGAAATGAAATACTTACCAACAAAATACCTATGCGTTGAGATTTCTTACCAAATTAGGGCAAAGAGGATTTTGATGGAGGAAGAGTCACCAAACCCTAGCTTCAAGAAGATGACCAGCAATGGAAGCCTAGGGGTGAGATGGATGACCTAGAATCAAGCCCTTGGCTTGGAAGGCTCACAATCAATGAATCTCTCTTGAGGAATAAGAGTGAGGGAGAGATTCTTTGAGAATGGGAGAGCTTGAAGATGAGATTTGAAAGCTTCTCTCTTTGAATCAATAGAACTCTGAAATAGCAGCCTTAGATCCTATGAAATAACCCCTTCAGGTATTTAAAGGATCAAGGGAAAAGGGAGAGAGAAACGTCGCTTTCAAAACTCCAACGGATCTAAATCTGAAGCAGACTAGTCGGTCAAAGAACAACCACTGACCGACTAGTTCATCAACTAGTCGGTCAGTAAATCAACATGGACCGACTAAGTGAGGAACTGAGAAGAGATAGAAATTCAGACCTAGAAATCTAGTCGGTCCAAGAAGACTGTCTGACCGACTAGTTTCACAACTAGTCGGTCAGTCAATGAACGTAGACCGACTAAGAGGCAAAATGAATTAGTCTGAATGCAATATGACTTAGTCGGTTCAAGAACAAACGTTGACCGACTGATTGTCAACTAGTCGGTCACCAAACGTTCTTAGACCGACTAACGATAAACAGTAGCTTAGGAGAAATTTAGTATGAACAGTAAGTCACAACTAGTCGGTCAAAGAAGCATCACTGACCGACTAGTTCACAAACTAGTCGGTCGGTGAGTCAACGTAGACCGACTAACTGTAAACAGTAAAGTCCAAGAAATTAAGGAATCAAACTAGTCGGTCCAAGAAGAGTTTCCGACCGACTAGATCACCATCTAGTCGGTCAGTACTTCTTCTTGTACCAACTAACAAGCACATACAAGTCCGAATCGAAGCGCGACGCTTCGAGGAAGTTAGAATGAACTTGTACTAAGATCCTAGAGCTACGATAAGAGCATTATGAAGATAGAAATGTAAGAATTACTCAAGGCTTAACATTCTATAGATCGAAGCTAAAAGACTATAAAATAAACCTTAGCGATCCGTCTTCAAAGCTTCGATCAAATCTTCATGACTTCCAAAAAGGTCCAAAAGCTTCAACGAAGCTTTTGGCATTGAATACGAGCTTTGAGAAGACTTAAGATGTCTCTTTGGATGTTCTCATGAATTTGGCGACGATCTCCATAACTGCGCTCACAAAGTTGTTAGTTCATGATATATTTATGTTTGCTCATCATCCAAAACCAAATCCGGGGAATCCAATACTCAACAACGACTTGCGACGAGTACCGGGCCCCACTTCTTTGTCGATCGATGTTATGGCCCGGATGAAGATGCTTCGTCCGCACAGTGAGCGTCACTGGGTCTGGTTGCACGGCCCCTACAATGCCGATTACATGATTCTTCCGAGCCCAGCTCGGACTCAGATTGCACCAGCCCATGTGGACTGGCTCCCTGCGATGGATGTGCTCATCCTCGCTGCTTACGTGCTCGAGGCCGAGCAGGCCGAGCAGGCCCACGCTGCCCACGCTGCCCCCGTAGACCCTGTCGCCCCTGCCGAGCCTACTGCCCCTGTTGACCCCGTGGCCCCTCAGCCTATACCTGATGTTTCCGCTGCTCCTGACACCTCTGTCCCCACCGATGTCGGTGTCGGGAGTACCTTAGCTGAGCCCACCTCCACTGCTTCCGCGGCTGTCACCACCACCACTGGCCCTCTGTCTGCTGAGCCTGTTTCTTCTGCACCACCCGAGCGCCCGCCGACCGTAGTTGAGTCTGGAGAGCCCTCTGTTTCCACTGCTGCTGTATTTTCCGAGAGTGTCGTGGCGTCTGTCCACACTTCTGTGCCACTGACCTCTCTGGCCGCCTCGCTTCCACTTTTGCACTCTTCTTTCGCTGCTGCTGCCTCCACTTCTCACCAGCCGGTGCCCCAGCCTCACACTGAGGCCAGGCCCACATTTGCGAGCGCAGCACCTTTCGTTCCCTTCCCCGCTGAGCCCGTCACATACGCGACCCGAGTACGCCAGCCACGCCCTGCACAGCCCCGACCGGTTTGTCCCTCTGCACCACCTCCCCCCGACACTGTACTTCAGAGCATTCGTGCTCTAGAGGGGGCGGTGAGTGGCCTCAGAGGCGACCTTAGGACCCTGTCCTCCACCGTCTCTGCGATGGCCGGCCGCTTTGACCTGCTCCCGCAGATTCACTACTGTCTTACCCAGGTCCTGGAGCGTCTCCCCCGCGTACCCCCACCCACCCAGCAGGTTCCCCCCCACACTTCCACACACACTCAGCCTGCTACCACTTCCACACCTACACCCGCTCAGCGGCCTGTCCAGCCACCGCCACCACTTCCGCCTCAGGACGGAGACGGCGCAGCACCACCTTCTTAGGCACCCTTGATGCCATCGATTATTCCTGCCGTTGTGCTGCCCGTTTCTGCTGGGTCCTGTTGCCTTTTGTCCACCCCCTCCCCTCACTTACTTTTGGGATTCTCATTTCGACCATATCTTTATATATCCTTTCTGGGAGAGAGGGAGAGTTTTTGGTGACACATCTATATATCTGTATCACTCCTATCTGTGCATGCATCATGTCCGCATCATATTTTCATTTCTTCATTTTTCTTTTTTTTCTTTTTTTTCATCATGCATGCACCCTCACTTTCCCCTCCCTTTACTTGTCTCTCGGTGTGCCCCACTTTGCACATTGAGGACACTGTGCCATTTAGCTTGGGGAGTGAGTCCTCACGTTCTTTTTCGGTTTGCCACCTTTATTTTTAGTTTTTCACCCCATTCTTCGCTTTTGCACTTATTTTTCATCATTTTTCTTTTATTTTGCCATGCATCACGTTTTTCTTATTTTTCTGCGTGCCGCATTGTAAATAGTTCTATTTTCCCTTTATCTTTATTTCTTTCCTTTTCATCTCATGCTAGAGATGACTTTTCTATGATGATGATGACGTGGAGTTAGCTTACTCTATTTGCATGCTATATTTGTCATGTCTTAGACTTTATTTCTGATATCATATGCTATGACTTGCCTTGCATCTAGAGATAGTAACCCACACTTTTTCCACATGAAAATGGATGAAATTTTATTATTAGCTGAGTCTGAATATTCATATGTATGCTATCACAGAAAACACACCAAGATTCACGCATTGAATGCCTATATCTGGAGTACTGATTTCTTTTCCTATATCACTTCTATATGCATGAATTGTACATTTCACTTCAGGATGATTGAATGATGTTAGCTATGATAAATCTGGATTAGTTAGCTTTTTTGTGATCGAAACTGAGTAGATTAGATTACCCTACTGAAGTTGTCGTGCATGTCTTATAGAGTGAACCGAGAGATATATTCATTTCTTTCTCCACAAATCTTGAACATCATTTCTCTACTTTTAAAATCATTGGTGAATCTCCCCTTAGCGATTCTATTATATGGCATTTCCCCCGCTATTAATTCCTAGCTCCAAATTTCTTATTCAAAGAAAAAAAGGAGAAAAGAGAAAATATTCTTGTATATCATTATCTCTCTTTGAGTTGGGATCGTTGTGCATATATGCTATTGCATCAAAAAAAAGAAAAAAAAGAGAAAAAGAAAAAGAAAAGAGGAAAAATCCTCAATAAAAGATCCCATCTCACTTTCTTTCTTTCTTCTCTCTTTTCATGTTCGTTTTTATTACTTTTGGAGCTTTATAAAAATGGGGATGTAAATATTTTTTTTATGCCACCACGCTTATAGATAAGCTTGGGGGAGGGGATCCATTGATGTGTGAGAGAGTGACTACTTGACGTTGTACGACAACCTAGGCTAAGTAATATTCTATACTCGGTGAGATTATTTTTAGCTTTACGAAATCCAGAAATCTAATCCTAGCACTCATTTCATGAAATCCATACTTTTCTATTCTCTCTATTCTATAGTGTGATACTCTTATACTCCTGATAGGAAGCATTCAATTGAAAAGTGTGTGATCTGTGATTTGTATACCGCTTTAAATGATTCAGACGATGTTAATTATAAGATTATTCCGTTTTTCATGATTATATTGTTGTTCGTGGGTTTTCTATTTCTATTTGCACCATTATACTATGATATCAAAATAAAATTCTTTGACATGTGTTTTTCGTTCAGTGCATGCTATACGAGTAAGCGGAACCCACGTCCTGAGGAAATGATCTAACAGCTTACCTCTTTGCTTCTTTCTTTCTTCTTTATTTTTATTTCGTTTTTCATTCTTCTCCGTTTTTCATTTTTCATTTTTTTCGCCGTTTTCGTTTTCCGAATCCACCGGGTTCCCCTTTTACTTATCTTCCTCGAGGACGAGTAAGAGGCAAGCTTGGGGGATTTTGATCACTCCTTATTTTACACCTTTTTCCCGCATGTTTGCATGCCATTTAGATCGCCCAAATCATGTTTTTCACAATATATCGATGATATTGCGATGCTTTTCACGATTTGTTGTTTTTGTCGCATTTCAGGTGATTTGGCGCGATTTGGAGTGATCTCGAGACGCGCTTACTCCAGAGGGTCACCGACGACCTCCCCGAGGGGTATTTTACTGTTGGAGAGGAGCGGAAGAAGAACGGACGTCGCAGGAGCGACGAGGAGGCCAAAACAAGCTGTTTGGGCATGTTTTGTGTCCCACTCGGCCGGGTGGAGGAGCCACTCGGCCTACCAGCGAGACACCACTCGGCCGACCAGATCAGACATGATTCGTACGTGCACTCGGCCGAGCGACGGAGACCACATCGGCCGAGTGACGAGACCCCGTCCGCCCGAGTGGCGCCCAGACGAAGCCCTTCAAAAATCGCCATGTTACTGTTTTTCGGCTGCCTGAGCTTCAGAAGACCCACTCGGCCGAGTAGATAATCCCGACCGCCCGAGTACCATGAAGCCATCGGCCGAGTGACGACAACTCACTCGGCCGAGCCGCCCCCGAAGTGAAGACCCCTGAAGATCGAGACTTACTGGAAAATTATAGGGTTTCTCACTCGGCCGAGCGACATTTGTCACTCGGCCGAGTGCGACGCGCTGCCTGTAGCGAAAATTGCGGAAAACAGGCTGCGCAGGGGTATTTTGGTCACAGTTTTTGGACGATTTTGGGGGGTATTTAACCCCTGTTTTTACCCTAGTTTTGGAGAGCTTTTCCCTTAGATTTTTTGTAGCCTTTTAGATTAACTTTTTAGCTTTATTCTTGAGATTGGAGAGGAGACAAAAATTGATTTTTGTAGAATTATTTGAAGAACTCCATTGGTTTGTGTTTTCTCTTTTCTAAAAATTCTATTTTTATTGCATATCTCAATATTGTGATGAATTCTATTGCTTATTTCATTGATTATTTTTGTGATCTTGCTATGAATTGTGAGTAGTCGCCACGTCTTGGGGCGTGGGGATGAACCCTACAAGCCCTATTTCATGATTGTGATGAATTGGTAGGAATTTTGCTAGAATTGCTATTAGGGATTAGGTTGGAATCAATTTACTACGGATGGCTAGGAGTTCATACCGATTGGGATTTGCAAGAGATTGGATCCCAATTCGATAGGAAACCCTAGAAATCCGAATTGGGTTGGAATCGAATTTCCGTAGTATCGGTTTGCAAGAGATTGGACCGATACTAGGGTTTCCGGTTCCAATTCCGCGTCAATACCTGTTTGCAAGAGATTGGACGGGTAGGAACTATCCCAGACTAGGTCGCGGGCCGAGTTTGCAAGAGATTGGGCTCGGTGCGCGATTGAACGATGATGTTGATCCTAATGCTAGCTTCCCCAGGCTAGGGTTTGCAAGAGATTGGGCCCGAACCTAGGATAGCTATAGGCCGGCAACAGCGCGAGAGCGTGAGCTTGGTTCTACATTCAGTTGCAACTAGTTCATCCAAAATCTTATTCTAGTAATTTTGATACCGATGAACCACACTTACGAAAGGCGGTGAGTAGCGGGAATTCCCCATTCCCTAGACGTTCTTTATTTGATTTGATATTTCCGTACTTTGTCTGACGATTGTGACAGGATCGCCAAAGGCAAATTTCTCTCTTCTTAAATAGCCAGGCTGATTGGAACAAGCACGGTCATTCGTTCTCCCTGTGTTCGATAACCCGCTCGCTGCTACACCGTGCACTTGCGGTAAAACTACAACCGTTCTTTAGGGTTACATCCCGGAGCGATCAAAACCCCCAAGCCGCAGACACACAACCCATCTCTCTCTCTCTCTCTCTCTCTCTCTCTCTCTCTCTCTCTCTCTCTCTCTCTCTCTCTCTCTCTCCCTCCCCTCCCTCCCTCTACCTCTCTCCCTCTCACCTCAGCCCCTCCCACCAGCAGCATCGTTCGCCGCCGCCTTCACCAAGCTCCGACCAACGCCGAGCCTCTGCCACTGGACCAGATCCATCTCGCCCTCCGCCTGACGACCGTCGCCTCCCCCCCCCGCCTTCACCGAGCTCCCCGATATCTCCTTGTCACCCATCTCCCCTCTCTCTTGCTCTGACGACCCGCGAGGCTCACCACCGTCGTACTCCCTGCCTCCTCTGCCACCATAGACCGTCGCATCCCCAAGGCCAAGCCCGCATCAGCCCCCTCTCTCCAACGCCACATCACACCCCTCCCGCTTCCGCACTCATCTCACCCACCATCGTCGCCCTCGCTCCGACGTCCTCTCAAGATCACCGACTGCCCCGTCGCTCTCGCCGCCCCTTTACAGCTCCCCATCACCACTCACGCAATGTCGCCATCGCCCTCCCTCTCCCCCTCCTCGAGTTCCCCTCCACCGCCTCCCTCAACTCTCGCCAGCACCCCACGCTGCTTGCTCCGCCCTCCCCCGTCGTGGTCGCGCCTCCCTGCTGCCGCCTGCGGCTCCTCCAAGATCACCGCCATCGTCGCCTCATCCCCGCCACCGTTCGATGCAAATACCCCTCAGCCCATGCAACGTACGAAGAACGAATAGGTTTGAGTTATAAAACGTATTTTCATACGTATACACGTATATACGTGCATATTTATAATTAAAGTGTATGGGTTTCTGATGAAAAATTCATAATAAATCCTACAGGCCTCAGAAAAATACGAGACTAGTCCCAGAAAATCAGAAACGACGAAACTGACTCATTGGCGCTGGTTTCACTGCCAGAAGGCAAGTATATCTCCCATAGTGATTTTTCAAAGGCAAAACTTAAATAAGCTAAAATCGCTTTAAAATTTGTACCTTGAGATTTTCACGTACACAGATATACGAGAAAAATATATATTGTAGTACTAGTTAATACGATCATTTTGACCACTTATTAAAACAAATCTGACGTACGGTTTGCCCTAAATAAATCTTGGAACATATGTCGTAAAAATGATTTCTTGATTTAAAATTAATTTTTGGCCCTTTTAAATTGTTTAAAATTACTTAAAAATTATTTAACAATCTTGAAAACTAGCTATTAGCCTTACAAAAATATTTTAAGCTAATTTAAACTTATTTTCTTAGTTAAAATCATTTCTTACTCATTCTCTTATACTATTAAGTATTTTTACGTTTTCGTTTAATTGCTAAATTAAGTCATGAAGTCGTGAACTTTTGTGAGACTATTGTATGGACTATTGAAACACCATGTAACCATAATAAACTGAATTAACTGAATGGAAGATGGAACTTCAACAATAATAAATGGAAGATGGAACTTTAATATAATGAATGGAAGATGGAACTTCAATATAAATAAATAAGATACGTCCTTTTGACCCGACACTTGACTTGACCGTGGGATTGGGGTAGTCTATGATCACAAGTGTTACGGAGTGGCTCGATGCATCCATACCGAACATCTCCAACACATTACGGAGGTTAGATCCTTGACCGTCGCCATATAGGGACGGTGGATACCGCCTCATATTTGCTCCCGACGCAGGGCGCATGTTGGTTATCTCTCGTACTCTTGGACATGGACTTATCACTAGAATAGACTAGTTATTAAATATTGTTCTAACCTCTTTTTCTACAGGTTGCTACAGTTTGGTTATCAAATGCTAAATTGTCACATGTTGCTGATAGTATTGCAAATTGTCATTAAATGATTAAATTGATGCAGGTTGCAACTTACTGTGAATACTCAAACTGCCATAACTCTTTCTTATTAAACTTATTACTTGTCTTTTCAGCTTTGTTTAATTTGAAATACCTAACGTTTTGGTTTTGAGATTATCTTGCCAAGTAAACCTCGCTGACGGACATTTTACTTTGTTGTTTTACGAAATGTCCATCAGGTATCGATAGTGAGTTCGCTGAAGACTTTGCTACAGGAGTCGAGCCAGTGCTCGAAGACTACGTGGAGTACCTACCCGCGGAAGACTAGTCGTTTACCTTCGCGACTACACTTTTAAATATTTGAAATAATGTAATTGTTGTACTTTGTTTGTAGTGGCCATAATAGGCCCAAGATGTATCTTAATTATTGTACGCTGGATATGTAATAATGTTGTTTGGACTGCTTCTTAAATTTGCATGTAAGGACCTACAGTTTTTACATAGATGCTTAGTGTGTTTAAGCCATGGAGGAAGAAAAGAAAAGATTTAAAAAAGAAAAAATACTCCTCCTTATTTTAAGCACACCGCGGACCCGCGCACGTCCTCGCTCCTTAGTAGAATGGGAAGTGGGGTGATGTGTCCATATTTTACACCTTTTTCATTGCTTCATGACATCGCATTCCACGCCATTTTGATGTGACCATATTTTACACCTTTTTCATAGCATCATGACATCGCATTCCACGCCATTTTTGCATTCAAATCCCATATTTTCCTACGATATCGCATTTCTAACGTTATATTCGAGTTTCATAGTGTTTTATGAATTTTCAGGGATTTTGGAGCGATTTGGGACCCGATCTGGGTATGGACACATCTGACATGCCCATGAGCTCGTTGGCGAAGCTCCACAGGAGTTCGCCGATTTTTGGGAGCCATGGGAGGATTGGAGGAGAGAACAAGAGGAGAGGAGAAGCTTCAGCAGATCTAGGAAAGATTTTCCCAGGCCACTCGACCGAGCAGAGCAGCTGCTCGGTCGAGCAAATGCAAATGGAGAAGAAGAGGCTGATACACGGATTGCTTGGACCAAGCACCTATGTGCTCAGTCGAGCATCGCCAACCTTCCGAAGCTGAAGCAACCTCTTGCACGGCTCAAGCAACTTCTTCAGCGACCGAGTCAACTATCTGCTCAACCGAGCAGAGCTGACTCGGGCCGTGCAGACAGAGTGATGATTTTGGAGGAGTGCGATTTACTGTCATGCTCGGTCAAGCAGTACATCTGCTCGGACCGAGCGGCCGACCGAGCAATCCACTGCTCGACCGAGTCGCTGACTCAGTCGACGATGCTGAGTGCCATTTTTGGAAGTATTTTTCGGCCGTCTATTGCACGCTGGGGAAAGTGAAGTGTGGGCTACGAGTCGATTCATAAGAGGCGATTCATTCTTAGTTTTTTGAATAATTTTTGGAGAGAAGATTAGAGGCAAAACTGGTTAGATCTAGATTAACTTTTTGAAGATTATTGGATTGAATTTCCTGGAAGTTTATTTTGCTATTCTCGCGTTCTTGGAATATTGTTTTCTCTCGAGATCTATTGCTCACTGTAAGTTTCTCAATTTTCATTCTATCAATTTGCCATGATGTTTTCTCTCCTAAAAATTGTGTTTTTATTCGTCAATAATGTCATGTGTGAGTAGTCCTTTCTAGGGTTGATGGGTTAGCCCTAAGACCCTAGGGAAAAGACATAGATCTGGATCCCTATGTTGAATTAGGAATATATGGGAGTATTTCGGTCGATCCTACCGAATCCCTAGGATAACCCATACTGAGATCATGCCCACGGTCGGTGGAATTGATGTGCTTAAGGGGTAGCCCTATGATTCGAATAGAGAAATCAGTGGATCCAACCAAGGCTCATGACCATGCCTGGCTCGTGCCTTGAGGGGATCCCCCGACGAAATATATCGCTATGTTGACGGCTACCGCTATTGTGTCAACGAGAGCCACCGAAATACCTCGCAATTCTAACCGACGAAAGTGGTACGAATTGGGAGATTAATCCCCTAACCCTAATGCAACGTAAGGATTCTATTCTAACGTCGATCCCCGATGGTCTTAGCGGTGATCCCTAACGCCCTAGTCCTTTTTATTATTAAATCAACAACGATACCAAAACCAATTCTCTCAACCCTATAGCTATCTCACTTCGAGATATAAAAGTAAGCTGAGAACCCAATTACACTGCCACCGTCCCTGTGGGATCCGACATCCTTTATACTATAATTTGACACCGTCCGCTTGCGGATAGAACCCAGAATTAACACCTAGGGGCCATACCATGCTTGGCGATCGTGACACCACCGGGTGGAATCTAGGTGTAGGTTTCGGGTGCGTCAAGTTTTTGGCACCGTTGCCGAGAACGACAATAGTGTTATCTCAGTTTATTTTTACTTCGAGAAGTTTGCTAGCAACTCTAATCGTTCCTTATCTCTCCATCATTTTTATTCTTTTATTTATTACCGTGCTACTAATGGTATTTGTCTGAGTTATTTTGGTGCATGAACACTCGCTTCGGGGCATTTAATAAAGAATTATTGTTCGACCCCGAGATTGAGAAAACGGCGAGGGCTTTGAGGGCCTCAAGCAGAAATCCATCTCCCTCTGCCCAGATGGCAGAAAATAACACTCCTCCTCCTCTCACCGGGTCCATCAGGGACCATATGAAGCCGACATTTGGAAATAACTCCTCTATCCTTAGACCGCAATTGGAGGCGGCGAGCTTCAAGCTGAAAACAGGGCTCATAAATTTGATGCAGCAGGATCCCTTCCACAGGCATCCTCATGAGAACCCCAATCACCACATCGACACTTTCCTAGCAAAGTGTGTCAATTTCAAGACAAAGGATATGAGTCATGATGCTGTCAAGCTGCAGCTTTTTCCATTCACCCTGAGGGATAAAGCCTTGTACTGGCTACAGACCCATCCTCCCAACCATTTCACCACATGGGAGAAGCTGGCACTTGCCTTCGAGGATAAGTTCTATCCACGCTCGAAGATGGTGCTGATCCGGGGAGCAATCTCAAATTTCAAACAGCTCCCGCAAGAGTCGCTTTATGAGGCCTGGGAGAGGATCAAGGACCTCCAACATCAATGCCCTCATCACGGGATCCAGCCTTGGGACTTGGTGCAGAGTTTTTATTGTTGGAACTTATCCAACAAGTTGGATCTTAATCCAACGTTGGGCTAATATACGGTAAATAATTATATAAGTGCTATGATGTCATATTAATCCCAATATATTAGTGATCTATTTTTAATTAATTAAATGGGCTAAATGAGTTAAACAGGTTGTGGGGCCTTTATGTGTAGAGACTATTAGGCTTCAACTCATTGATGGACCGAGTTGGAAACCCTAGGGCTATGGAGGCTAGCCTATAAATACTTGCGGTCATAGTCCCCGGAATACACGAACAAAGTTGAGTCGTCTTTTCTACGTCCCGTCGCTAGGAGAGAAACCAGGAGAAGGCTAAAGGGATTCTCCAACGGTTGATTCGTGCTATTCTGGAAGAGCGTCCGTTGCGTTATCGTCAGGGTCTCTTTCAGATTATTAGCGATGGACTCAGGTACGCTTCCGCTAAACAGAGAAGGTGGTAATTTAAGATTCCGCATGTTATATATCTAGATCTGTGTTGTTTGGCGAGAACGCATGTCTAGATCATTATTTTCTACAAGTGGTATCAGAGCCCACATGCTATAGATCTTAATTTTTCTGCCTGCTCGTTGTATATCTGATAAAAATCCGATTTTTAATCTATTTTCTATTCGGATCTGTGCAAAATTTGGGGTTTTGATTAATTTTTCCAAAAAATGGTTTTTACATACCCTTGATCAGGGGCGGCCCGCCGGCCGCCACCCGACACATCAAAAGAAGGGGGCGGCTCTCCCGCCCCCGTCGAAAGATCGGTGCCGGCCACACCGGCGTCGACATAGAACAAGAAAGGGGCGGCAAAGCCGCCCCTGTAGGATGAAACAGGAGGGGTGGACCACCCCCCTCCAGCGGAATCGGGACATGAGAAGGGGGCGGCGTGAGCCTCCCCAGGAGGCTTTTTCGGCAGCTGGGGGGCGGTGCCCTATCGCGCCCCTTGCGTCAAACATAGGCCCCCTAACGGTGCCTGCTGCTTTTGATTTGGAAAGGGGGCGGCGGTTGGCCGCCCCCATACGGACCCCAGCGGGCTTTTCCGGCGACCGGGGGGCCCTATCCCCGTCGCCGGTAAGAACAGAACCCCCACGAAGGTGGGGGTCTGTCGGAATCACAGAACAAAAGGGGGGCTCGACACCCCTCCCGTCGGGATCTGTCGGCGGAAAGGGGCAGCGACCGCTGCCCCATTAGGGCCCGTCGGAAAGACGGGGGTGAGACGATCCGCTGCCCCTACACCGAAACCGCAGGCACCATGAGGCGACTGCGCGACAGGAAACGGGGTGGCGATGGCCGCCCCTGTTGGCCGTCGGCAGGCGCCCCTGGCGCCTGAGCGACGCTGAGAAGGGGCGGCCCTTGCCGCCCCTGTCGATTGCGGCCAGCGCCGGCCCCCCTGCCGGCGCCGTATTTGAAGGAAAGGGGCCGGCGGCGACCGGCCCCCTGGATGAGCCAAAATTCTGCTATAGTTTCTAACCCTAGCAGACTTTGGGCTAAATTGGGCCCATTCAGATTATTTTTCAAATAATTCTTTAGATTTCGGTATATGGGCTTTTAATTTGGGTCTGTTTTGGCCACTACACAATTTGGGGCTAAAATTGAATATTTTGGTATGATTGAACCCTATTTTGGGGCTACAATTATTTTATTTTGAAGCCCTATTTTGGATATATTAATGCACTAATAATTAGAGGAAATAAAAGGTCATCTTGTGTATATTTACTCATTCAGTTTGTTTGTGCGTTAAAGTTAAGTTCATTCCGATTTTAATTCTTTAGGCAAAATTCAGCTAAATAAACATTTCGAAATACTTCTAATTTTTGTGAAATTCCATCAAAGTGGGTTCCACTATTAAAATTGTTGTTATTTCGGAATGTAAAACGGATTAAATACATACAGTAGTATGATTGGTTGCTTGGATGAATTTTAAATGGATCGAGGAAGTAAATAAAAGGCTCTCCTGTATATTTACATTTAAGTTCAGTTTCATTTAAATTCAATTTTTTGGGCACATTAGATTATATGTTTCAAAATAATTTTAATTATTACGGGACCCCACCAAAGTGGGCTCTACTGTTAAATTATTATTATTTCGGAACATAAACGGTTAAATACATACTTTTGTATGATTAGTTGCCCAATATTGAATTTAGCTGGATTGAAGGAGGAAATAAGAAGCTTTCATGTATATTTCTCCTCAAAGATAAATTTGTAGAAACTAAAGATCTAGATGTGTACAAACCGAATAACACAGATCTAGATATATAACATGTGGAATCTTAAATCATTGCATACTCTGATTTAGCGGAAGCGTACCTGAGTCCATCTCTAATAATCTGAAAGAGATCCTGACGATACCGTGACGGATGATCTTCCAAAATAGCACGAATCAACCGTTGGAGAACCCCTTTGGCTTTCTTCTGGTTTCTCTCCTAGCGACGGGACGTAGAAAAGACGGCTCAACTTTGTTCGTGTATTCCGGGGACCATGACCGCTAATATTTATAGGCTAGCCTCCATAGCCCTAGGGTTTCCAACTCGGCCCATCAACGAGTTGAAGCCCAATAGTCTCTACACATAAAGGCCCCACAACCTGTTTAACTCATTTAGCCCATTTAATTAATTAAAACCAGATCACTAATATATTGGGCTTAATATGACAGCGTAGAACATATATAATTATTTACCGCATATTAGCCCAACGTTGGATTAAGATCCAACTTGTTGGATAAGTTCCAACAATCTCCCACTTGGGCTATATGCTAAACTTTATAATTATATTTCATAGTGCATGCAACCAAATAAGATCTTAACTTGCTGTCATTTCTTTAATGAGTCAAGAACAATCCGGTCCATCAGTTATATTAGCAAGGGATCAAGGAGATCTTCGCCGTAGTAATTGCAGCTCGACCCATCAGTGGTCACCGTGCTAATACAAAAGAATGACATGGATTATGAAGTGGTTGTGTAGCATGGAAATTACATGTGATGTGATCTAACATGTCTATTTCCAACTGATCCTCCTTAACCTTAGTGAGATCATAAACAAACCAAAATCGGAGTGAAGCCGAACTGAAACCAAAAAACTTTATTTCTGATCAAAAAATAACCTCAAGCTTAAGCTGGAGACTTAATTTTGTCTATCATATGAGCACCCAAAAGAACAAACTCCCACAAAACTAAATGTTCTTAATGAAATGACATCCATATGAGTAGATAGCTCATAAAACCTTTTGGACGACATTTCCTTACTATAACGGATCCGTAATTACATGGTTTGTTCCGATGTGCTCATTAGACAATTATACACTCATATTATTAATCAATAATCTAGGAACTTGATCTCTGAATATCTTAACTTTGTCAAGTTCCTGTTGTTGCTGGAATATAAAACTGCAGACTTCATTGTCACCAAATAAACTGTGTGGTGTTTCAACACCATCCCTAATTTGCAGCATAGTGACAACATACGCAGATATATTTCATGATTTGGATGTCACATAATATGATATGAAATCTAAAGCCATGTCAGAAGAGACGATATAAAGGGGGACCATTTAAATCTCTTCTAGTAGATGGTGCCTAACATAGATTTTCATACATTCTTTGCATCCAATAAATGACCAGAGTCAGTATACCAAAATGATCTCAAACCTTTTTGACTACTGATCCTTGAACATGTAACCCTTTTGTTCTCTATAAATATCGTATGACATATTTGGCTGCTGTCAAATGGTCAAATCCTGAACTTAATAATCTGCCCAACACACCTGTAATATATGCAATAACCAAATGCATATAAAACTGAGCATACTTTAGACTCCCTATTGGTGAGATATAGGAAATCTTCTGAAGATTATTCTCAGGGCAATTATTGAGACTAAACTTGTCTCCCACAGAACTTAGCATTCATTACCACATAGATATTATATAAATTACATGCTCCCACAGAACTTAGATAACATCATTAAATATCATCTCAAAACCGAACGAGATGATCACTTAATGAAATTTAATATATCAGTAACGATATTGAAATGCTCTACTAATGCCATTATAAACCTTATAGAGTCTTTCATGAAAACTGAATAAAAGACTCTTTACAACTAATGCATTCTTTTCCGTTTAAAGTCTTTGAGTGATACGCTTTAAATCTTTCTTAATACCTTTTTGAATTCCTTTTGATTATAAAAAGACTATTTACAATCAATAGGGTTCAAAACCTTGTGGCAATGAGAAAAGATTTTAAGTATCATTTAAAGACTTTCTTAATTAATGCATTAATCCATTAAAGAGATGTAGTATTTTTATGACTTGATGTAAGTCGAACTTCCATCATCCTAATGTCAACAGTGAGCTTGTCATCTCTTTAAGGGATTTCCTGAATGGCAATTAGTGCTTTGAGGGTGCTAGAGTTTGTCCTTATGAACAATTTTCCGAATAGGAGGAATTGCAACATTATCTTAAATTTATTGTCTTGAACAATGTCAGTAATACCATCCTGAACAATGCCAACAACACCTGTGAGATTAATCTTCTTCAAGAATAATGTCACTAACCAAACTTCCCCCCTCAAACTGAGTATCCTCAAATAGGTGTGCAATTTCTAATTCGCAAACTAGCTTAATAGTGGGATTATGTAAAATCGTACAAAATAATATCAACTTAAAAAAATTCAACAAAATTAGAAAATCATTAGCATTATGTCCTATTACTTTATTAGGCTTATAAAGCCTCACCTTAGTTGGACATCTCCAAACATGCAAGTGATTCATTTTTTGAAACTTTATTAAGGATATAAGCTGCAATCTACTTAAATGCAGGAATTCTATAAATGAAGCAATATTTCCAAATAAATGAAGATTATAATGATCTTTTAAAGAACTAGAATAAACTAATTTTGAATCAAGAGACAACAAAATTTTCCATTCATAATTAACACTTATAACCAAATTTGTTCAAAAATAGAAATGGAAATCGAAATTCCGTTAAAAACGGTTCATAATAGTCTCATAAAATTCAAATACAATCTAGCCTTTAAAAGAAATAATTTAAATTTAATTTTCTTCTACTTGAACCATCTTGCCATTGCCCATATTGATGTATCTTTCACCATCATTTGGCTCTTGGCATCTTAGGAAATCCTGCATAGACACAATGATGTGAATGGTTATATCAAAATCTTTCCATCACGTGTCTATGGTACCAAATGTTGCATGAGAAGAATTAACTTAGAATCAAACCAAATTAAAGAAACATACCCTTTTTAGCACGCCAAGCATGATAATTTGAGCAATTCTTCTTTACATGCCCTTCAGCTCCACAGAAGAAACAACCATAACCTTCTGAACTTTTCAGCTCCCTTTGTTGTTTCTTTTGAGAAGCTTTATCTGTAGCTTCAGTATCCTTCTTCCTTTTGTTGAAGGTGGATGTCAGGAGAGGGCTTTCTGTCATTTCTTGCTTAAGCCTTTCATCTTCCTTTACACAGTTTGAGATGAGCTCATCCAGAGACCAAGTCTCATCTTTCAAATTGTAGCTTATCTTAAACTGGTCAAACTGAGATGGAAGAGATATCAAAACAAAATGCACTAGCAGAGCCTCAGAGAGGTCTTGCTCAAGTGCTTTCAACCTTGAAGCAATGTTAAACATCTTCATTATATGCTCCCTGATGTTTCCTTTACCTTCATATTTCATTGAAGATAGGTTTGTCAAGAGTGTACTAATTTCACTCTTTTCATTCTTGACAAACTTCTTTTCAAGCTCAATAAGGAACCATTTAGATGTAGAAATTTTCTCTGAAATAGAGCCCCTGAGATATTCTGGAATGGCATTCCTCACTAGCATTAGGCACATGCGATTTTATCTCTTCCACTCTTCCAACTCCCTCTTTTCATCAGAGGTACTCTCATCAGTGAGTGGTGGAGGACAATGAGTCCTTAATGCCAGATCAAGATCCATGACTCTGAGGATTATCAAAAGATTCTCCTTCCATGCCTTGAAGTTAGTGCCATTAAGGACTGGAATTGATTTTACGTTGGCAGAAAAATTGTCAGGAATAATAGCTGAAAAAGAGAACAAGAAAACAATTTTAACATGTTCATATGAGTATTAAACAAAACAACACCAAATTCAAATTAATGCTATTTTCCCATCTCAAGGCATCCCCCACTAGCCCAATATTTATCTTTGGATAATCTATTGGCTAGTTACTGACATCTTGTTGTAGCAATCAGACAATGACAATAATAACATGCCAAAAATAAAAATTCCTTTGGGCCGAATTAAATTTGCATGCATTGATCTCACTAATCATCACATTGTCTATTGCCACAGGTGCGCATGAAATGGTATAGAACGGTAATCTTCCTTTGGGCCGATTTAGCGTTCTTACGAAAATCACGGGCACAAAAAATCCTTTTTTATATTAATGAAATGAAATAATGCAAAACAATAGAGCTCACTTTGGCGAGATGATGATTGCACGAAGTCATCTCAAAAATATATACATTTGCACAATTTGAATCTAAGTCGTAATTTAATACATGAACTTATACTTTAAGTGGAGATATTCAAGTCCACTTTTATTCAAAATCAAATTTAAGGCAACCAAAATTTTCATACAAAAGTATGTATTCAACTTGTTATATTTCGAGATTAGAACTGATCTTCACAAGAAAACCCACTTGGTGAGTTGATGATCCAATCATTCTATATTCGAAATATATATAATTAATTGTGCCAAAAATTGAAATTGAAACTAAACCGAATTTAACACAAAATGATTACACTAAGTGGAAATATATATAATAACCTTTTATTCCACCCTTCTAATCATTTATATTGAGCTAAATAAAATCCATAACTTCAACACAAATTTTCTTCTTCAAAATGGGGTATATTTGTATACTAATGTGTATATGAACATACATTATAAAGTTATATATATAAATATACACCCTATCCCATTTTAGATATAACTTTAAATGTGTCAAATTTCCTTTAAGGCCATTTGCTTGATGGTTAGTGCACAAAAATTTCTTTAAGGCCTTTTAAACTTATTCTTGAGGAGAATATATGTTAAACCTTTTATTTGCTCCCGAAGAAAACACCTGAATTTTGTGTTTTAATTTAAATCGAAATTTAGGCAAACTAAATTTTCATACCAAGGTGTGAAGTCAACTTGTTATATACCGAAGTATATATATATATATATATATATATATATATATATATATATATATATATATATATATATAGTTTTATGCCATAAAATTCGAATTTAAATTTATTTTGCACAATTAACACAAAATTTTATCTTTGAGGAGAAATATACATAGCGTCTTATTTCCTCCTTCAATCCATTTTAAATTTCAATATTGGGCAACTAATCATACAAAATTATGTATTTAATCGTTTATGTTCCGAAATAATAATAATTTAACAGTAGAGCCCCCTTCGGTGGGGTCCCGTAATAATTAAAATTATTTTGAAACATATAATCTAATGTGCCCAAAAATTGAATTCAAATGAAAATGAAATTAAATGTAAATATACAGGAAAGCCTTTTATTTACTCCTTTGATCCGTTTAAAATTCATCCAGGTGGCTGATCATACTGTGTATGTATATTAATCTGTTTAACCGAAATAATAATAATCCTAATAGTGGAACCCACTTTAGCGGAATTTCACAAAAATTAGAATTATTTCGAAATGTATATTTAACTGAATTTTGCCTAAAGAAATAAAATTGGAATGAACTTAAATTTAACACACAAAATTGGGCCTAAAGGAACTATATATATACAGTTAACTATGTATATCCTCATATCACGAATTTAAATTCAAAACTTTAGGCGATAACTTTTCATGCCAAGCATGTATGTAGCCTTTTATATATATCGAAATAAAATCAATTGCCACGATCGAGCCCACTTTGGTGGGTTGTCCTTTTAAATAAAATTATTTCGAGATATATATACAATTAATTACGCCTAAAATTGTATTAAAAGGTGAATTTTAACACAAAAATACACTTAATGAAAATATACAAATTGCCCTTTTATTTCCTCCTTATATAACTTGTGTTAAAACATCCTAAAATAGACCCAAATTTGTGTCCAAATGTCCCAAAAATTGGGTCCAAAATTAGCCATGAGGGTGCCCAAAACTGTTTTGCAATAAGCCTATAAAGAAGGCCAAAAAACTGGTTTGCAATAATCCTTACAAGAGGCCGAAAACAACCAAATAACCCAAACAGGGCAAAACATGCCCAATTTGTTAGCCCAGCCCCCTTTAAACAAATAACAGCATTTTTTTTGTTTTTGTTTTTTTACCTGATTGTTGGCCGACCCAAGAGAGGACGGCCCACGGGGCTGATTTGAAACGGGGGTAGGGTTTTCTGATTGGGGGGCGGCCGCCGCCGCCGCCACCCCCATCTCTGCTGTCGGGCGCCGGCAGGGGGGCTGGCGCCCGTTTCTCCGGTGGGGGGCGGCTGGGCGCCGCCCCCCTTTAAGGTGAGACGGGGGGCGGCAGGGATGCCGCCCCCTTGCAGATCCGCGGTAGGCCCCTGATGGGGCCTGCTCTATTCCGTCGGGGGGCGGCTGGGCCGCCGCCCCCCTGCGATCCCAACGGGGGCGTTGGAGACCGCCCCCTCTGATGCTGAGGGGGGCGGCATTCCGATGTGGGCAGTGGAAGTCGCCCCCTTTGATGCCGACGGGGGCGGCTACCGCCGCCCCCTCTCCCCCCTTGCATTTTTTTAATTAACGGCAGGGGCGGTTGTGCCGCCCCTTGCTGTTCTGCGTCGGCGCCAGTGTTGTCGGCCGATCTCCCGACGGGGGCGCAGAGCCGCCCCCTCTTTCACCGTGTCGGGCGACGGCCGGCGGGCCGCCCCCGATCTAAGGTTCGTGAAAAATATTTTTTTAACAGGTAAAATCAATCAAAAACCCAATTTTTCACAGATCCGAAACTTAAAACTGATAAAAAACGAATTTTTAACAGATCCGAATACAGAAATAGATTAAAAATCTGATTTTTAACAGATCTACTACGAGCAGGCAAAAAATTTAAGATCCACAGCATGGCGGCTCTGATACCACTTGTAGAAACTAAAGATCTAGATGTGTACAAACCGAATAACACAGATCTAGATATATAACATGCGGAATCTTAAATCATTGCATACTCCGATTTAGCGGAAGCGTACCTGAGTCCATCGCTAATAATCTGAAAGAGATCCTGACGACACCGTGGCGGATGATCTTCCAGAATAGCACGAATCAACCGTTGGAGAACCCCTTTAGCTTTCTCCTGGTTTCTCTCCTAGCGACGGGACGTAGAAAAGACGGCTCAACTTTGTTCGTGTATTCCGGGGACCATGACCGCTAATATTTATAGGCTAGCCTCCATAGCCCTAGGGTTTCCAACTCGGCCCATCAACGAGTTGAAGCCCAATAGTCTCTACACATAAAGGCCCCACAACCTGTTTAACTCATTTAGCCCATTTAATTAATTAAAACCAGATCACTAATATATTGGGCTTAATATGACAGCGTAGAACATATATAATTATTTACCGCATATTAGCCCAACGTTGGATTAAGATCCAACTTGTTGGATAAGTTCCAACAAAATTTTGTGTTAATTGTGCTAAAATAAATTTAATTCGAAGTTTATGGCATAAAACAATATATATGTATTTCGGTATATAACAAGTTGACTTCTTACCTTGGTATGAAAATTCAGTTTGCCTAAATTTAGATTTAAATTAAAACACAAAATTCAAGTATTTTCTTCGGGAGCAAATAAAAGTCTTTAACATATATTTCTCCTCAAGGATAAGTTTAAAAGGCCTTAAGGAATTTTGTACACTAAACATCAAGTAAATGGCCTTAAGGAATTTTGACACATTTTAAAGTTATATATAAAATGGGATAGGGTGTATATTTATATATATATATCTTTCTATGTATGTTCATATACACATTAGTACACCTATATACCCCATTTTAAGAAGAAAATTGTGTTGAATCTATGGATTTTATTTAACTCAAAATAGTGGTTTGAAAGGTGGAATAAAAAGTTCTTATATATATTTCCACTTAGTGTAATAATTTTGAGTTAAATTCAGGTTAGTTTCAAATTTCAATTTTTTGGCACAATTAATTATATATTTCGAATATAGATTGATTGGATCATCAACTCACCAAAGTGGGTTTTCGTGTGAAAATTAATTTTGCTCTCGAAATATAACAAGTTGAATTCATACTTTTGTATGAAAATTTTGGTTGCTGTAAAATTTGATTTTTAATAAAAGTGGACTTGAATATCTCCACTTAAAGTGTAAATTCATGTATTAAATTGCGACATAGATTCAAATTTTGCAAAAGTATATATTTTTTGAAATGACTTTGTGCAATCATCATCTCGCCAAAGTGGGCTCTGTTGTTTTTGCATTATTTCATTTCATAAATATAAAAAGAATTTAATGTGCCAATGATTTTCGTAAGAACGCTTAATCGGCCCAAAGGAAGATTACCGTTCTATACCATTTCATACCACCTGTGGCAATAGACAAGGTGATGATTAGTGAGATCAATGCATGCAAATTTAATTCGGCCCAAAGGAAGTTTTATTTTTGGCATGTTATTATTGTCATTGTCTGATTGCTACAACAAGATGTCAATGACTAATCAATAGATTATCCAAAGATAAACATTGGGCTAGTGGGGGATGTCTTGAGATGAGAAAATAGCATTAATTTGAATTTGTTGTTGTTTTATTTAATACTCATATAAACATGTTAAAATTTTTTTTCTTGTTCTCCTTTTCAGCCATTATCCATTATTCCTGAAAATTTTCTGCCAACCTCTAATCTATTCCAATACTTAATTGTACTAACTTTAAGGCATGGAAGGAGAATCTTTTGATAATCCTCGGAGTCATGGATCTTGATCTGGCATTAAGGACTCATTGTCCTCCACCACTCACTGATGAGAGTACCTTTGATGAAAAGAGGGAGATGTAAGAGTGGAAGAGATCAAATCGCATGTGCCTAATGCTTGTGAAGAATGCCATTCCAGAATATCTCAAGGGTTCTCTTTAAGAGAAAATTTCCACCGCTAAATGGTTCCTTATTGAGCTTGAAAAGAAGTTTGTCAAGAATGAAAAGAGTGAGATTAGTACACCCTTGACAAACTTATCTTCAATGAAATATGAAGAAAGGAAACATCAGGGAGCTCATATTGAAGATGTCTAATATTGCATCAAGGTTGAAAGCAGTAGAGCTAGACCTCTCTGAGGCTCTGCTAGTGCATTTTGTTTTGATATCTCTTCCATCTCAGTTTGACCAGTTTAAGATGAGCAATAATCTGAAGGATGAGACTTGGTCTCTGGATGAGCTCATCTCATACTGTGTAAAGGAAGATGAAAGGCTTAAGCAAGAAATGACATAAAGCTCTAACTTGACCTCCACCTTCAACAAAAGAAAGAAGGATACTGAAGCTGCAGATACAGCTTCTCAAAAGAAATAACAAAGGGAACTGAAAATTTCAGAAGGTAATGGTTGCTTGTTTTGTGGAGCTGAAGGGCATGTAAAGAAGAACTGCATAAATTATCACGTTTGGCGTGCTAAAAAGGGTATGTTTCTTTAATTTGGTTTAATTCTAAGTTAATTTCTTGAAGAGGAAACTTTGGTACTTATAGACATGTGATGGAAAGATCATGGTATAACCATTCACATCATTGTGTCTATGCAGGATTGCCTAAGATGCCAATAGCCAAATGATGGTGAAAGATACACCGATATGGGCAATGGCAAGATGGTTCAAGTAGAAGCAAATTAAATTTAGATTATTTCTTTGTAAAGGCTAGATTGTATTTGAATTTTATGAGACTATTATGTACCGTTTTTAACGGAATTTGGATTTCCATTTCTATTTTGAACAAATTTGGTTATAATTGTTCAATTATGAATGGAAAATTTGGTTGTCTCTTGATTCAAAATTGGTTTATTCTGGTTCTTTAAAAGATAATTATAATCTACATTTATTTGAAAATCTTGCTTCATTTATAGAATTCCTGCATTAATGTACATGTGTTATAAAGAAAGAATTAACAGTTTAGAATTAAGTTATTTATTGATTGCAGCTTATATCATTACTAAAGTTTCAACAAATGAATCACTTGCATGTTTGGATATGTCCAACTAAGGTAAGGCTTTATAAGCCTAATAAAGAAATGTGACATAATGCTGATGATTTTTTAGAATAGTTTAAAAGTTGATATTATTTTGTGTGATTTTACATAATCCCACTATTAAGTTAGTTTACGAATTATGAAATGCACACCTATTTGAGGATACTGAGTTTGGGGGGAATTTGGTTAGTGACATTATTCTTGAAGAGGATTGTGTCCCCACAGGTGTTGTTGGCATTGTTCAGGATGGTATTCCTGACATTGTTCAAGACACAATAAATTCAAGATAATGTTGCAATTCCTCCCATTCGGGAAGTTGTTCATAAGGACAAACTCTAGCACCTCAAAGCACTAATTGTCATTCAGGAAATCTATTAAAGAGATGACAAGCTCACTGTTGACATTAGGATGATGGAAGTTCGACTTACATCAAGTCATAAAAATTCTACATCTCTAAAATGGATCAATGCATTAATTAAGAAAGTCTATGAATGATACTTAAAATCTTTCCTCATTACCATAAGGTTTGAACCCAATTGATTGTAAATAGTTTTTTATAATCAAAAGGGATTCAAAAGGGTATTAAGAAAAGATTTATAGTGTATCACTCAAAGACTTTATACGGAAAAGAATGCATTAATTGTAAAGAGATTTTCTATTCAGTTTTCATGAAAGACTCTGTAAGGTTTATAATGGCATTAGTAGAGCATTTCAATATCGTAAATGATAGATTAAATTTCGTTAAGTGATCACCTCATTCGGTTTTGAGATGATGTTTAATGATGTTATATATCTTAAGTTCTGTGGTAGCATGTAATTTCTATAATATCTATGTGGTAATAAATGTTAAGCTCTGTGGGAGACAAGTTTAGTCTCATTAATTGCCCTGAGAATCTACTTCAGAAGATTCCTTATATCTCACCAAAAGGGAGTCTAAAGCATGCTCAGTTTAATATGCATTTGGTTATTGCATATATTACAGGTGTATTGGGCAGATTGTTAAGTTCAGGAGTTGACCATTTAACAGTAGCCAAATGTGTCTTACGGTATTTATGGAGAACAAAAGGGTTACATGTTCAAGGAACAGTAGTCAGAAGGGTTTGAGATCATTTTGGTATACTGACTCTGTTCATTTATTGGATGCAAAGAATGTATGAAAATCTATGTTAGGTGCCATCTACTAGAAGAGATTTAAATGGTCCCCCTTATATAGTCTCTTCTGACATGGCTTTAGATTTCATATCATATTTTGTGACATCCAAATCATGAAATATATATGCGTATTTTGTCACTATGCTGCAAATTAGGGATGGTGTTGAAACACCACACAGTTTATTTAGTGACAATGAAGTCTGCAATTTTATATTCCAACAACAAGAACTCGACAAAGTTTAGATATTCAGAGATCAAGTTCCTAGATTGTTGATTAATAATAGGAGTGTATAATTGTCTAATGAGCACATCGGAACAAACCATATAATTACGGATCCGTTATAGTAAGGAAATGTCATCCAAAATTTTTTGTGAGCTAACTACTCATATGGATGTCATTTCATTAAGAAAATTCAGTTTTGTGGGAGTTTGTTCTCTTGGGTGCTCATATGATAGACAAAATTAAGTCTCAAGCTTAAGCTTGAGGTGATTTTCTGATCTGAAATAAAGTTTTGGTTCAGTTCGGCTTCACTCAGATTTTGGTTTATTTATGATCTCACTAAGGTTAAGGAGGATCAGTTGGAAATATACATGTTAGATCACATTACATGTAATTTCCATGCTACACATCCACTTCATAATCCATGTCATTCTTTTGTATTAGCACGATTACCACCGATGGGTCGAGCGGCAATTGCTGCGGTGAAGATCTCTTTAATCCATTGCTAATATAATTGATGGACCGGATTGGTTTTTGACTCATTAAAGAAATAACAGTAAGTTAAGATCTTATTTGGTTGTATGCACTATGAAATATAATTATAAAGTTTAGCATATAGCCCAAGTGGGAGATTGTTGGAACTTATCCAACAAGTTGGATCTTAATCCAACGTTGGGCTAATATGTGGTAAATAATTATATATGTGCTACACTGTCATATTAAGCCCAATATATTAGTGATCTGTTTTTAATTAATTAAATGGGCTAAATGAGTTAAACAGGTTGTGGGGCCTTTATGTGTAGAGACTATTGGGCTTCAACTCGTTGATGGGTCGAGTTGGAAACCCTAGGGCTATGGATGCTAGCCTATAAATACTTGCGGTCATGGTCCCCGGAATACACGAACAAAGTTGAGCCATCTTTTCTATGTCCCGTCGCTAGGATAGAAACCAGGAGAAGGCTAAAGGGATTCTCCAACGGTTGATTCGTGCTATTCTGGAAGATCATCCGTTGTGTTATCGTCAGGATCTCTTTCAGATTATTAGCGATGGACTCAGGTACGCTTCTGCTAAACAGAGAAGGTGGTAATTTAAGATTCCACATGTTATATATCTAGATCTGTATTGTTTGGCTAGAACGCATGTCTAGATCTTTAGTTTCTACATTTATAACAGGTTGTAGTCCAGCACCAAGATGATAATAGATGATGCGGCGCAAGGTGCCTTACTTGACAAATCTCCTGAAGAGGCCATAGACCTGCTAGATCATATGGCAACCAATAATCAGCAATGGAGTGAAGAACGGACCATTGTGACCCGGACCCTCAAGGTCAAAGCTACCGGCCATCTGGACTCTTACATCGAGACCTTATGCAAACAAGTAGCCAGAATTGAACAGCGCCTGGTTCCATCCCTGCATCCACCAGCACATCTACTTATCATCCTACAGAGGATTATGCAGAGCAAGGTTATATTCCTAGTGAGGCACAATATGATGGTGCTGAATTATCATAGTCTGTGCAGTACTTCCAGGGAGAGGGACAGAATCAATGGCAACACCCGGCTACTCGGGATCATCCAAGATTCTCTTATGGGAACCCAAGTGGAGGGCTGCAACCTCCACAATTTCAGAGACTGCCACCCCCTCCTCAGCAACAACATGGGCAGCCACAGAGTTAGCAACAGAGCAGGTTTAGGCCAGCTGGGCCTTATCGACGGCCATGTTATCAATTCAACCGGTCGCCTCAGTAGGGCTATGCGCCAAATCAGCCTCGGTCAATCTGGAGGCCACATTGGAGACTTTTATGAGTGGTTAAGCCCGGTTCAACAAGGACACTTTTGCCCAGTTCAAGAACATAAATACTTCACTAGATGAACTGAGGGGCCAGATGTCCCAGCTTTTGAAGAACCAAGGGAGGTTGCCCTCGCAACTAGAGCCAAATCTGAGGGCCCAAGCGAATGCTGTGGTTTCTGTCACCACACGTGGAGGACGGCCAACTGACCCCGTCATGATCTCGGTTGTGAACAAGGAGAGAGTTATTGCTGAAGAAGCCGTTGTTGATGGTGATAGAGAAGAGGCTACTGAAGAGCCTACAAATAATGAGGAGAAGGCAGATCCACCATCATCACACCTACTACAACGCCGCGTCCTGTTGATGCTGCAAAGAACAAAGCTAGCCGACCTCCCCCGCCATATCCATAGAGGCTGGCTTTGGCTAAGATGGAGAAGAAATACTCCAAATTCACGGAGTTGCTGAAGGGAATCCAGTTAAATATCCCGTTCATGGATGCTATCATGGAGATCCCCATCTATGCCAAGTTTTTAAAGGATCTGATCACGGGGAAGAGGAAACCTGAAGAGATAAAGCTCATGGAGGACTCCACCTCCGTTATAAAGAATCATCTCCCCCAGAAGCTACCAGATCCGGGGAGCTTCACCGTTCCGTGCTCCATCGGAGGGATGCCCATCAGCCGAGCTTTGATTGATATAGGGGCTAGCATCAGTTTGATGCCCCTTTCCATATTTGAGAGATTGCAGACCGGAAGCAAACTAGAGCCGACGAATATGTACATCCAGCTTGTGGACTATTCGATCACTTACCCGGTGGGCATAGCCAGGGATATTATTCTCCAAATAGCCACTGGGGTATGTGTTCCCGTTGACTTTGTCATTATGAACATGCCCGAGGGAGGCACCATAATCTCTTCTATCTTAGACTATCTTTTTCAATTTCTTATTTTTACTTCATTTATTTGAGAAAACCAAACAAAAATGTTTTTATCTCTCGTAAAACTACAAAATCATAAAAATTTGATGAGTTCTTCCTCTTTACAGGTTGGACATGAGGGGGCATGCAAATCGACATTTTAAACGGAAGGAAGCTGGAGGAGAGCAATAGATTTGAAGAGAAAACAAAAGAAAAAGGAGCAAAAAGAAGACACAGGTGACTTGACCGAGCAGCTACACTACTCGGTCGAGCAGCGCAGGGATGAGGAGAAAGAGCAAAATCATCACTCTGTCTACACGGCCCGAGCAGCATTGGCTCGATCCGAGCAGACAGCGACTCGACCGAGTAGCCTACTGCTCGGTCGAGTAGAACATGCTCTTGAAGAATCGGAGAAAATGGTATTCTGTCTGCGTGGCTTGAGCATACCCTGCTCGGTCCGAGTGATGATCTGCTCGATCGAGCAACTCCTGCTCAGCCGAGCATATGAGGGAGTATTCTTAAACTTTTATTTTCCTCCGTGTCCGACTCGATCGAGCAGCTACGCTCCTCGACCGAGTCAGTCTACCCTATTTTCGTGGGTCCCACTTCCAAACGAGTTGGGTTTTTAACCCAACCCGTTTTCACTTTAGCCCTTTTACGCTCAAATTACCCTAAGCTCTAAAATTTTTACCCTAAGCTAGCCCGAGCACCCTCCCTCACCCCCTACTCGACCTCCCTAATTGCCACCGTCCTCCTCTCACGCCACCGCCTGCGTCGCCCGGTCGACGCTCCACCTCCGGCTCTCTCTCTCTCTCTATCTCTCCGCCCCTTTCTCTCTCTTTCCTCCTCCCTCTTTCCTAATCGACGACGGCCGTCGACGGCGCCGCATCCACCGACGACGCCACTCAAATCAGAACCCCCCTGACGCCCCCCTAATCCTCCTCCGCCATTTCCCCCCTCTCATCGCTCCGCACAATCGCCCTCCCCTAATCGCCCGATTGTTGGTGCCCTAGGCCTGCTTCCGCTGCTCGATCGAGCACCCACTGTGCTCGAGCAAGCAGCCATCATCTTCTCGACCAATCCACCCAGCTGACCGAGCACACTAGTGCTCGGTCAAGAACTTCCCATACGAGCAGCATTGCTCAGACCGAGTAGTACAACTGCTCGGTCGAGCACCCCAAATTCAGCACTCTCCCTATTTTTAATCTCCTTTTCTGACGTTTTTATTGTTTCTATTTCAGGTACTCTTTGCCTACGTCAGCACCCACTACCGAGATTGCTTGGGGGAGATTTTTGCAGTGCTCTCTCAGTCGGTACAGTCTTTCCTCTATTTACTTTCTGTACCAAAGCATCATATTGCCATCTCCACGATGGTCCGCACTCGAGGAGCCACCACCCCTCCCATTCATGGGAAGAGGCCTACTCCTGGCGCCTCCTCTTCCCGAGCCACATGCCGCTCTCGTATCACCACCACCACCACCACCACCACTACCATCCCCACCACTACCACACCTATCACTACCTCTACCATCCCTACCACTATCGCACTTATCACCACCACCGCCACCGCCACCACTACCACTACCACAACCATCCCCACCACTGCTACACCCATCACCTCACACCCCGCCGCCACCACCAAGACTCTGCCGCCACGTGTGCGGACTTACGTGATCACCTTCCGAGACGACGATCACCATGAGCGCTTTGTCCGGCTCTCACAGCGTCGTCTCGTCCTCACCCTCTTCATAGACGTCCCCACCCTTCGTTCACTTGGACTCCTTCAGGGAGTCCATCACCTGTACCACGTGATCGACTTCGATCGTCTCCTCGGTGTCCATGCCTCCACATACACACACCTCACCTTGGAGGCCCTGAGCTCCATCGCCCGCATCCCAACGGGCGATGGCATCACTTTTCGCCTTTTGGACCACGACTGCATGATCACCTACGAGATGATCCGCGTGCACTTCCATTTCCCCGCCATCCCAGACCCCCGAGCCACCTTCTTACCAGACTACAACTTTGGCCCTTTCGATGCTCCAGCTTTCTGGCATCGTATTTCAGGTCTGGACCACTACCGCTCGAGACGGGCGAAGGCATCGTGTATCGTGCACCCCTGCCTTCGCTACGCACAGAGGCACCTCGCCACGACCATCTTCTGTAGGCCAGAGGTCGGGACCATGTCCCTTCCCGAGCTATCCCATCTTATGGGGATGACCCGACCACTGCGCTTCCACCCAGACGGCTCCCTCCGCCCCTTCGTACTATCTGTCGCATGACGCACCCGTAACCTACACCTAGATTCCACCTGGTAGTGTCACGATCGCCAGGCGTGGTATGGCACCTAGGCTACAATCACGGGCTCAATCCATAAGCGGACGGTGTCGAGTTATAGTATAAAAAATTGTCGAATCCCACAGGGACGGTGATAGTGTCAATTGGTTCTCAGTTTATTTCTAAGTCAAGAAGTGCGATAGCGGTCGGGGTAAAAGGTTTGTTTGAGGTGATGGTGTTGTAATATCAATAAAAGGGACTAGGGCTTTAGGGATCACCACTAGGATCATTGGGGGTCGATGTTGGGATAGGATCCTTGCATTGCATTAGGGCTAGGGAATTAATCCCCCAATTCATACCACTCTCGTGGGTTAGAATTGCGGGGTATTTCGGTGGCTCTCATTGAAGCAATGGCGGTCGCCGTCAATGTAGCGGTATAGTTCGTCGATGGATCCCCTCAAGACGCGAGCCGGTCATGGTCACGTGCCTTGGTTGGATCCAACGATTTCCCTATTCTAATCCCTAGATACCCCTTAAGCACATCAATTCCACAGACCGTGGGCATGATCTCAGTACGGGTCATCTACGGATTCGGTAGGATCTACCGAAATACAACCCTAAATCCCTAATTCAACGTAGGGATCCAGATCTACATTTGCCCCTATAATCCAAGGGCTAACCCATCAACCCTAGAGTAAATCTACTCAC
This sequence comes from Scilla litardierei, assembly GCA_030789695.1. Taxonomy (NCBI): domain Eukaryota; kingdom Viridiplantae; phylum Streptophyta; class Magnoliopsida; order Asparagales; family Asparagaceae; genus Scilla; species Scilla litardierei. The sequence goes on along the minus strand of CM061142.1, from coordinate 754,758,548 downwards.
ACATCGCAACGATAACGAATAAAATCATTGATTCCAGAGAAAGAGACATCATAGTAATTGAAATAATCTAAGTGGAAGACTTATAGCGGGCAAAGGAAAAGATCTGCAATTTATTAAAGAATTCCAAGCGCAAGAACAATCCCAGATAACACAACAATCCTTAAGTATTTGATCTCCAAATTCCCTTACAAAAATTGCTCTAAGAAAGTCCCTACAAAAATCACCTGGACTCCTAAAAAACTCTGTAAAAAATTCCTAATGAGAAGCTCCCCTCAGTCGCTGCCGATTGCGAGCCTTCAGTGCCCCCCAAGATCGCGCGCATCGCGATCTTGAATTATTTACAAAAATGGCCCTGAGTTGCCGATCGAGTAGGTGACTCGGTCGAGCAAATAGCTGCTCATTCAGTAGCTCGGGGAAAGCAGAGAAGCTGTTCAGACGGGCACTACAAAAAATTAGAGTTGCTGCTCAGCCTACCCGCACCGAGCAGCTTCTTGCTCGGTCCGAGTAGGCATGGACTCGGTCAGCTACTCGGGGCGCGTCACTTGATTGCTTCAGTTGGAAATTGAGGCTGCTCGACCGAGCAGCTGAACTGCTCGATCCGAGCCAGCCCATGTCAGCCCTCCTCTGAATTTGATATGGCTCGGTCGAGCAGCTGAGCTGCTCAGACCGATCATTTTCTGGGAAAATGCTACAGAGGCTCCAGGGGCTGTGTCCCTCTCTGCTCTCTCTCTCTCTTCTCTCCTCCATTGGCCTCAAAAGTATGGCGAACTTCTCCAGAGCCCTGCCAATGAGCTCACGAGCACGTCGGATGTGTCCATACCCCAGTGGGGGTCCAAATCGCTCCAAAATCCCTGAAAACTCGCAAAACACTACGAAACTCGAAAATATCGTCAGAAATGCAATATCGTAGTAAAATGAGGGTTTTGGAAGCGAAAATGGCATGAGATGCAATGGAATTATGATATGAAAATAGTGTGAAATATGGACACATCAAATTCCCCCAAGCTTACCTCTTACTCGTCCTCGAGGAAGACGAATAATCGGTACGTCGGGAGGAAAACAAAAAGAAAATAAGAAAACAGAAAATAGAAAGAAAGGAAAAACAAAAAGAGAAGCGAGAGGAGAGTGCTAAGGATGATTGGTCAGCTCTCAGGCCTCAATAGTATATCACGATACTCTGAATGATAAAGAAACATGCTACTGGCAATTTCTAGCTTTACACATCATATGACTAGCATGCAGTGTAGGCAAGGAATAGGGATCTACTGAAGTAACACCGTCAAATCATATCAATCTCATGCAATCTCTAGAGTCTAGTATAAAAGAGTTGGCAACGCCCTTTTCAATCATAGATACACAAGGAGCATAAAGAAATCACGCAACAAGCAATAGGGAATAAAAAAATCATGCCATTCAGAAATTCATTTCGATACGTGAAAAATCTCCAAAACTAAATTAATTCGTAAAGTTTAGGTTTTATAAAATCTCCCTGATGTGCACCGTCTCCACTCTAATGTCATGCTCACTCATGGAATCAGTTGGTTTACCCCCCAAGCTTAGCTTGAGGTGTCGCATCTAAGAAAATGATATGGAATTTTTATTTTTTTCTTCCCAGAATAAATGATAGCTTCTAATGAAATGATATAAAACAATATTTATTCATTTTCTTTCTTTCTTTTTTCTTTTCTTTTTCAAATATGAATATATACACTTTTTTTCTTTTTTTCCTTTTTCAATTAGAAGCTATACTTTTTCTTTTTGGGTTTTGGGAAGTAAGACGCGGTAAAGGTAGCTATGGTGGTGCAACCAACTGATATGTAGAGATATAAAAAGGATATGTGGAGAAGGAAAATAGTGGGACTATCGGTTCACTCATAAGAGGGTGCACACAGTTTGATAAAATAAAACCCTAACTAAACTCATATATAGCATGGATATTTTCACTTCTCTAAATGAATACTGAAAAAGACATGCAGTAGTAAACACAATATCAGCAGGCATGCAATCAGAAGTGACTGAGATAAGAAAACAGATGCTCCAAGTGTTCTAGTAATGCGTGAACCGAGGTGCGTTTCCCAACATAGATCATACCAGATACGAATTCATGCATTCGATTTTCAATTCATTTCAAGAATTAAATCAGATAGATCATCAAAAGAAATGCATACATATAAATAGTAAAGATGAAATTCACCCTAATAGCATGTCAACAGAAATGAGCATCGCAAAAAGACTAATAAGGCCATGAGATATATCATCATGCGGAAACATCCCTCGCAAAAATAAAGAAAAATAGGCAGAGAAAAAGCGACAATAAAATAAGAAAGAGATGCATGCATGGTAAAAATAGAAAATATGATGCAAAATGAGAAAAAAAGAAAACGACGTGAAAAATGGTGGAAAAGGGAAATAAAAACTAAAATAAGGGAAGAAAGTGTAAAGAGAAAAAATCAAAAATAAAGCGGGAGCGCTCATCCCCCAAGCTAAACCTAGCAGTGTCCTCACTGATAAGAAATCGCTCGTGAGCGGTTAATGATGCTAGAGGGGTGGGGTGGGTGGGGGTAATAAAATAAAAATAAAATAAATAAAGCGTGTAGAAAGAAATAAAAATAAAAAACATGAGATGATGCAATGCAAAATGAGATATGATGCATGAGTGGGGGCCTCCCCCAAGCTATGTAAAAGTAGGGCCCCGAAGAGACAGATGTGCACAAAATATATAGGGGAGGCAAAGTGTGTATGAACTACAGCAAGCAGAGGCACCACCCTCTGGGGGTGGTGATGGGTCCCTCTGCTGTGGACCAGGGGTGGTGGTAGGTAGATCCGGCTGGAACTCATGGGGTGGGTCAGTGCGAATGTGACGCAAAAGGCTCTGGAGGGAGGGCAGGTCACGCTCAACTGACTGTTCCATATCCTGCGAGTAGGATCATGGCGCTGAACCGGTCAGCTTGGTCATCGTCACGGAAAGTAACCTCGTATTCGGCGTCGCCTATGTAAAGGGGGTCAGAGGGGCGAGGGGCAGTGGGTGGTGCAAGGGTAGTGGTGGATGATTCGACGACAGTGTTGGCTCGAGTGGGCGAGCGTGTGCGACGTGTGCACCGGGTAGGTCTAGGGTTGGATGTGCCGGTGTTGGTGGGTCTAGCACGACGCGGAGGCATTATGTAGGTGAAGGAGAATAGTAATGTACTATGTAAAGCAGATAGAGGAACGAGTTTACCGACCAGAAAGAGGGGGCGTTTTATTTCGGTGTCGTGATTGTCGCTGATTCGGATTATCCCCAAGTTTTTCAAAGAAGTATATTTTGACGTTGGCAATTCAAACCTGAAGGAGGAAACGAGGAGGATGTCAGTATATTTAAACAAGAGAAACAACAAATTCAATTTCGAACAGCGCTCGGTTGAATATTAAACGATGGGAGGCGGCCTTGTGGAGAAGAGGAACGGTTTCATGAGAGATGGCGACGGCTGTGAGGAAGGAGGGGCGGTTTGGCCTAGCGGAGGGAGGTTTATCGAGTAGGGTTCGGATTGAAAAGGCGAAAGAGGGTAAGACAAGAAGCGCAGCGACCCGAACAGCAACAAGGCACGACTCGGACCGAGCAACACAGTTGCTCGGTCGAGTAAGATAGAAATGGGAACGACTCGGTCCGTGCAACCTGAGTGCCCGGTCAAGTAAGCTGCGGACAAAGTGTGAGATGCATCTTCAGTCAGCTCGGCCAAGCAGGGAGCTGCTCGGTCGAGTCGCTTCTTGCTCGGGCCGTGCCAATAATATTCTGTCCGGGTCGACAGAGTGATGTTTTCTCCCCAAATTTGATAGCCTGTAGTACTCGACCGAGTAGAAGGCTGCTCGATCGAGTCGCCAACTGCTCGGGCCGAGCCAAAGATAGTCTATCCAGGTTGACAGAGCGACGTTTTATCTTCAAATCCTAGGCATGTAAAACTTGATCGAGTATAAATCTGCTCGGACCGAGTCGATTTCTACTCAGTCCGAGCAATCAATTACTCGGGTCGAGCTGACATCATCCAGTGTTTCTGTGTCTGTGTTGCTCGACCGAGCAGTAAGACTGCTCGGTCGAGTCGCCTGAGTCTTTTTTGTCCAACTTCCTGGGTTATCTCCTGCTGCACTCCATCTTCCTCCTAGTGATCTGCTCTCATATCTAACCTGCACAAACTAGGAATTCATCAAATTTCGTGCAGTTTTCAAAATTTTATTTCTAAAATATGTAAAATAAGAGTAAGAAAATGAAATGGAGGATCCGGAATCCAAGAAATTGGGTTGCCTCCCAATAAGCGCTCGTTTTTAGTTGTGAGCTCGACTGCCCTTAATTTATCAGTTGTTGTCGGGGAAACCATCGAGGAAGTACGTCTCCTCCGGCCCCATGTGTTCTCCAGCTCTGTAAGGCTTAATTCTCTGACCGTTAACCTTGAAGTTCCCGTTCTTCCCTTCGAGCTCAACGGCGCCTCCTGGGGATAAGCTTACTATCTTGTAGGGGCCGGACCACCTTGATTTTAACTTCCCAGGGAAGAGACGTAGTCTTGAGTTATATAGAAGTACCTGGTCATCGACATCATGGCGAATAACCATGATATTTCTATCATGATAAGCCTTGGTCCTCTCCTTGTATATCTTCGCATTTTCATATGCATGACGCCGAATTTCGTCCAACTTATTGCTATGAAGGGCTCGTCTGGTAGCAGCGCTTTGGTAGTCAAAATTCATTTTCTTTATCGCACAATATGCTCTATGCTCCAATTCTATCGGAAGGTGGCAAGCTTTTTCATATACTAGTCTGTATTGGGTAGTGCCGATAGGAGTTTTGAAGGCAGTGCGGTACGCCCAAAGGGCATCACCCAACTTGTGCGACCAATCCTTCCTTGAAGCACTAACCGTTTTTTCCAGGATGCTTTGTATTTCCCTATTAGACACTTCCACTTGGCCGCTGGTCTGAGGATGGTAGGCAAGGGAAACCTTGTGATGAACTCCATACTTTTTCAGCATCGCCTCGAACTTTCAGTCGATAAAATGACTCCCTCCGTCACTTATGATCGTCCGAGGGACTCCAAAGCAAGGGAAGATAGTATTCTTGAAAAGCTTGGCTACTATCCTCGCGTCGTTTGTCGGGGTGGCTATGGCTTCCACCCATTTCGAGACATAATCAACGGCAACTAAGATGTACTTGTTGCCGTTACTTGACGGGAAGGGTCCCATGAAATCGACGCCCCAACAATCGAATAGTTCTATCTCCAGGATGCCACAGAGAGGCGTTTCTTCTTCTTCGTGATATTTCCCGTCCTCTGGCATTTTTCGTACTTCCTTATGTATTCATTTGCATACCTGAATATAGTGGGCCAGTAGAAGCCACTCTGGAGAATTTTCGCCGTGGTTTTGGTGACCGCTGCGTGCCTGCCACATGGTTGATCGTGGCAATGCAAAATGATGGAAGTTGATTCTTGTTTTGGGATACATCGTCTGATGATCCCGTCGGCGCACGTTCTGAACAGATACGGATCGTCCCAGAAATAACTCTTGGCATCATGCAGGAATTTCCTCCTTGAATAGGTTGCCAACCAGTGTGAGACTATGCCGCTTACCAAATAATTCACTATATCGACGTACCTAGTGGCTTCAGAGGAATTTGCCACAAATAATTGTTTGTCGGTGAAAGAATAGTCAATCGGTAAGCTGTTGTCCACATGCCTCTGAATTAGCCGCGACAAGTGGTTTGCTACCACATTTTCTGCTCCCTTCTTATCTTTGATCTCGATGTCAAATTTTTGGAGCAGAAGGATCCACCGTATTAGACGTGGTTTAGCATCCTTCTTGCTTAGCAACTATTTCAACGCCGCGTGATCTGTATGGATGATCACCTTGGACCCCAAAAGGTAAGATCTGAACTTCTCGATAGAGTAGTCTACGGCTAGCAGCTCTTTCTCCGTGGTAGTATAGTTCTTTTGAGCGTCATCCAGGGTTTTGCTAGCGTAGTATATAGCATGAAGTTTTCCCTCCTTCCTTTGACCAAAAACAACTCCCACTGCCTAGTCACTAGCATCACACATAAGCTCAAATGGCAGATTCCAGTCTGGCGGCTCTATAATCGAAGCCGAGATGAGAGATTCCTTTAACCTGTTGAAAGCTGGCAAACAAGCATCAGTAAACACAAAAGGAGCATCCTTAGCCAGGAGCTCCGTGAGAGGGCGAGCGATATTAGAAAATATTTTATAAAGCGTCGATAAAAACCGGCGTGCCCCAGAAAACCACGGATACCCTTGCAAATTTGGTAAACTCGTCATAAGCTTCATTCTTATTAGTTAAGAATGAAACCCAAGTAAATCTAGAAAAGTCGTCAACGACAACTAATCCATAATGAGCATTACCTAAAGAAGCGGTTCTAGTTGGCCCAAACAAATCTAGATGAAGAAGTTCTAGGGGCCTCTTAGAAGTAATCCCTTCTTTAAGCTTAAATGATGATTTACTAAGTTTACCTCTTTGACATGAATCACAAAAGCTTTTCTTATTAAAATAATTTTAGAAAAACCTTTGACTAGATCATGCTTAGCTAACTTATATAAGTGCTTGAAGTGAACATGACCAAAACGACGATGCCATAATAGTTGTTCACTTGTGTTAGCAACTAAGCAATGTTCTACGGTTTTAGGCAAGCTCAAATAATAAATATTTTTACGCCTAATACCGGAAAATAAAACATTTGAATCACAATCAACAATAGTACACAATCCTTCTCCAAAGTTAACCTTGTAACCTTTGTCACAAAGTTGACTAATGGAAATGAGATTGTGACACAAACCACTAACAAGATAAACGTTAGTAATTAACGGTTTGGAAAGATTACCAACGATACCTACTCCTATGATGGTTCCCTTTTGATTACCTCCAAAAGTGACCGTTGCACCATCCTTGATGCAAATCACTTCCGAGAGCAATGAGGGATCTCCCGTCATATGTTTGGAGCAACCACTATCGAGAATCCATCCTTTCCCTTTAGAGCAAGTTTGACCTTTATTGCTCTTCTTCTTTCTCTTGGGTACCTATATAATATACCATAAGCTCATGGTACCCAATGTTTGTTGGGTCCAAGGGGATTAGCCCGTTGGAAGCCAAGTCCAAGTGGACTTCCGCTTCCCAACATAATTACTATTTCTAATCACATCATTAAAATAGGAATCAACATAAGCATTCCTATCATTTAGACTAGTGTTCTTAGGACCCCAAATAGTGTAAATCTTGGGAGTCCTTTTCCTAGTTGCATGCACATTTGTTAAATTTCTATGTGGTGCAAGCTTCTTGGGAACATGGTCTCTAGCATAAATATGAGGTGGTGGATATGCATTGTACATACGAGAATGATATGTATGCTTGGGAACATGCATGTTGTATGAAGCATATGGGTTATGCAAGACATGCGGAGGAGGTGCATACATGTAGGAATGATGCGTATGTGCACACGGGTGTATATGAGCACGTACATGAGTATTTCTCATGTGTGGTTGTGTACGTGTCCGTGGGTATGGAGCATAAAAAGTGTCATAATTATCCACTTGTGAAGTAGGAGGTTTCCTACGTGGATGAGTGTTAGTGTACATGTAAGCATGACCTTGCTTTTGGTTTCCACCCTTAGTGGGTTTATTGCCAAAGGAAGAGAAGGTGAAGTGGTGACTTTCTTGGTAGGTTTGCTACCTATAGTGTCTTTGACACCACTTGTGGATGCACCGGAGGAAGGCCTCACAAAGTCTATAGTGACACCACTATAGGAGGTGCGATCATTGGATGCATTTGCTTTCACAAACCCAAGACCAACACGATGTGTGGCCGGAAATTAGTTTGCTAGCAAATCATCCAATTGTCCATTTCCCTTATTGAATCTCACAATACGTGAGGACATGAGCTCATATTTCTCCTTTAGAGAAGAAATGTTGGTATCCAAGGTGGACACCCGTGCTTTGAGCTCATGCACTTGGGTTTTAAGAGAATCATTCTCTAAATCTAATTGTGTGTGATGTGTGACTAGATCACTATTATCCATTGAATGTGTTTGATCTAGTTGAGATTTGAGGTTTTTCACCTCATCTCTCAAGGTGACATTTTGAGAAGCTAAGTTTGCTTTCTCAAGAGTTAAAGTATCAACAATGGTGTCATTGTTGATAATGCATGGAATGGATGACTTGCTAACATTCAATTTCTTTAAGCTAGAATATTTAAGCATTAAAGATTGGTATTTAGCAAATAGTTCTTCATTAGCAATTTGAAGTTCATCCATTGTTACCTCGGTGTCGTCCATGTCGGAATCACTCTCATCGGAGAGTGGGTCTTCTAGGGCCATGAAACACATGTGGGCGCTCTCACCCTTCTCATCATCCGAATCACTCGATGATTCATCACTTGAGTCATCGAATGTACCTACGAGTCTTTTCTTCTTGTCTCTCTTGTTCTTATCGGACTTGTGGTACTTCGGTGCCTTCCACTTCTCTTTGTTCTTTAGCATTGGGCAATCCCTCTTGATGTGCCCTGGTTTATTACATTTATAGCAAAGAGAGGAAGTAGCATTAGTAGACTCAAAACATTTGTAGGAGGGAAATTTACCTTTGCGGAAGAAGCGTTGGAACTTCTTCGCCATTTGGGCCATTTCACCCAAATCCATCTCGTTCTCGGATTCATCACTATCGGAGGATGATGAATTGGCGTTGAATGCCAAAGCTTTCTTCTTGGCCTCCGAAGGATTTATCATAGCCCGAATCTTTAATCGATTCTCTCGTCTTACCTCATAAGACATAAGAGTCTCGATAAGATTCACGACTGTGTAATTCTTCAGATCATTGACCTCCTCGATGGTGATCGCTCTCCTTTCCCATTTGGAGGTCATTCCCATGATGATCTTCCTTACCTTTTCAGCTACGGTGTATGTTTGGCCAAGGGCTTCCAATTCATTTGTGATGTCGGTAAAGCGTCAGTACATCGATGATATGCTCACATTCTCCTGCATATAAAACAAATCGAAGTTTTGCACGGCAACATATAACTTTGAAAGTTTTACCTTATTCATTTCCTCATGGGTAACGATGAGATAGTTCAAGATTTGATATGCACTCTTACATGTGCATATCTTGTTGAACACATTCGGGTCCAACGCACAATGAAGAGCGTTCATTGCTTTAGTATTGTTGACTTCGACGGACTTCTCGGAAGTCGTCCATTTCTCGAAGTCCTCTTCGGTGGGCTCGACGTACTCCTTGTGGAGAGTTCTCCAAAGTGAAGCACTCCTAAGGAACGTCTCCATCCTACACTTCCAATATCCAAAATTAGTACCATTGAAACGTGGAGGACGTACCGTAGATTGTCCTTCGAAAAGTGTGGACGCTCCATCACGATCGTGATTGTTGTACGAAGTCGGCGGAGGAACGTTGTTGTTGTTGGATGCCATAGGTATAACCTTGCGCTCTGATACCAATTATAGGATATTATGTCTATGGAGAAAACACTAGAAGGGGGGTTGAATAGTGTTTAAGCAAAATTAAAATGCTAACCAACAATAAAGTGCGGAATTAGAAATGAACCCAAATAAGAAACAAATGCAAACACAATTATGTTTCAAGGATTCGGATTATCCAAGTCACTTCCCGACTTGTTCCTGGTAATCCTACGTCCATTCCACCCGGATACCTCCGGATACTCAAGTTAGAACCCTAACTTGAGGTTTCCTTAGAAACCCACTTGTAGCAACCCTACAAGTGAAATCGAATACAATCGATGTCTTTGACTCCCACAACTTGGGAGCAAGCAAACCGCTCTCACAACCCGAGAGCAAATTCAATATACGAAAATAATGAAATCTGAAAGCAACACTTACAATCACATATGCCTTGAAGTAGAACTTGAAGGAGTGGTGTGTTGTGTGTTGAAGACTCTCTTGGAAGAGAGGAGAAAGCTCTTTCTCTTGACTGCACCAATTGCCTAGAGGATCACTCTTTGGTTCTAGGTTGGAGAGCAAGAGATCAAAGATTTGGAATTCTTAGGGCTTTGGATTTGAGAGCTTTAAACTTTAGAATGAAAGCTTGAGATGAAAACTGGGGAGAATTAGTAAGAATTAGTAACCTCTCAATGGAACAGTAGAAGCCACATTTATAGGTTTCTCACATCCATAAAACAATTTAGGCAAAAACTCTTTTGGAATCCGTGAGAAAACTCTCAACGGATAGAATCTGAACTCGCGACAGTCGACCGTTGAAGAAACCACAGTCGACTGTTGTATAGTCAGCAAGGGTTGGTAAGAATTCATAACGGTAACTTACCACGTGGACAGTCGACTGATGAAGCAAAGACAGTCGACTGTTAAACCAACAGGTGACTGTAAATCCTTCTACAGGCGACTGTCTGAGAGATGGTAAGCAGAATGAAATCTGGAAATCCTGTAAGATAACACGATAGACGACTGATGCAGATAATACAGTCGACTGTTAATCAGAACAGGCGACTGTAGATCCTTATACAGACGACTGTCAAATACCCTGAGAATTTCCAGAGAGCAGAGTCAATTAGTTGGCTCACAAACAGACGACTGATGTAGCATACACAGTCGACTGATCCAAGGAACAGGTGAGTATATATTCAACAATAGTCGACTGGCCGTAAAAGTCAGATCAATGAAGTTTTGGGCAAAAGATAGACAGGTGACTGATTTACAAACATAGTCGACTGTCACTTGGACATGCGCCTGTGAATCGTTCATCAGTAGCCGTGCGAAATAAACAGAGAGGCCCAAAACTAGATTGTTAAAAGCTTGTGCATAACAGTCGACTGTCGAACAGAACACAGTCGACTGTTTTTGAGACAAACGACTTTAAAACGTTTAGCAGTCGACTGTTATAAACAATCCAAGCACAATCACTAAAGAAATGGATTGGGGTCAAAGGACAAATGATCTAATAATGTCCTAAGACAGAAATGATGATGTGTGTGAGTGCTCCATCAATGTTCTACTTCTAAGCTACATACTAGAAGAGTTAAAAGAAAATTACATTGACAAATTCTCTCTTCTATCCATCGTAAGAGCTTGAAGACTTCATGGAGCTTCAATCATCATATACGATCATCCAATCCAAGTCATTTGCCTTCAATCAACTTTTAGTGTCATCCATTGCTAGTAGATCCTCATAATTAGCTTAGGCAATGGATTAACTGCAAAATAAGGGATTAGTCACACGTATTTATGTTTGCTAATCATTAACACCAAGTATGGAGAAGTCCAATACTCAACATATGTGTCCGAGCGGGGCTCGAAAGAACCATGTAATTGGCACCAAAGGGACCGTGCAGCCACACCCAGTGGTGCTGACCATAAGAACGAAGCATCCTCATCCGGGCCATAACATCTATGGAAAGGGAAGTGGGGCCCGGTGTTCTCAGCAAGCCAGCTGGGAGGTCAACTCCGCATAAGAGGGCCAGGAGGGTAATCAGACCGTCGCAACAGATAGGCGTCCTAGCGCCGACAGAAATAATGATGCGGTCTATGTACCAACTGGCAATGTCAATCTCGACGGCGAGGACCAAAACGTCTCCTCCTCGCTCGTAGGCCCGCGATCATGTCATCGTGTAAAGCATGTAGAGCTCTGGCGTCGACAACATCCCCGGCTCATACCTCGCTAAGAAAGTGGTCATCGTAAGGCACTGTGTAATGCGTAGGCATGAGTGGATGATCGCAGAGGCCTTGGCTCGACTAGGGTCAAAGGCAAGGGGAGACCCCGTGATACGTGTCCAAAAAGCGTGCGTGTCGAATGACGGCGGTGGGATGTGCGTGTGGCTGTAGGCTCGGTCTGGGTCCGGGACAGGTGGCCACTGGAAGAATGCTCGGAGCATGTCGAGAGTGACCTCGCACTCTCGATCCATCAAGCGAAAGGAGCATCCCCAGGGGTCCTGGCAATTGAACTAAGGACCTCTAGTGTCGGGTGGACGTAATTATCCACCGACACCGACAAAAAGTCACGCCACCCTACATTGACATACAACTGGAGTAGCCCCTCTAATACCCCAAGGCGCTCAAAGTCGGCTATGTGCACGAACTTAATGGGTACGATCGAGCGATGGGAGATACACTCAAATCTAGCGCGCTGCACGTCATCTCTGAACGTAATCCCAAGCGTGTCGAACGCGGGGGCGGGCAGTGCCGGTGGTGGTGGTATAGGAGCAGTAGGAGGCGAGAATGTGGGTGGTGGCGGGCTATGTGGAGGGGAGTCCGCTCTAGCAGAAGAGGAGTCAGGCTCGTTGGTCCTCTTCCGCTTCGAGGCGGGCGCCCTCGTGCGGGACCTAGTGCTAGGCGGCCTGTGAGCCGCTGAGAGTGCCTACCCAATAAAAATGCGAAGTGCTTAAAATATGGAACGAGTATACCTGAGCACGACGCGAGAGCAAGCAATGTGAGCGTGTGAAGAATCGCCTCCTCCGAGAAGCTCCAAGGCGTCCTAAATCTCCCCCAAGCTCCCCCAAGCTCGACTGAAAAACAAATAATCAAATCAGCAATGAATATCAATATACATTGGGGAAGATAGGGAATAATAGATATATATACGAATTAATTTCGATTTGGGGCTTAACGGGCTTACGGATCAGAGAAATGGAGGAAAATAGGCGAAATGGGGCGAAATGGAGGAGGAGCAGCGGTGGGGAAGGCGGCGCAAGTGGTGGCGGCGGCGTGGGTCGGCGAGTGTGTGGCGGTGACTCGGCCGGTGGCGTGGGTGCTCGGGCGAAAGGGGTTCGGGTTCGGGCGATTCGAAGGAGAACACGAAGAGCTCGCAGGCGAAATTTGGGATTTTTTGCGATTTTGGGAAATGAGCCCGCGTACTGGGTTACATAAAGGTGGGTCACTTGGTCGAGTGACGCGTACACTCGGTCGAATGGCACGGTTTCAAAAAATTTCGAAATAGTTCCATAGAAGTTGCGACTCGGTCGAGTAAGTCTTACTACTCGACTGAGTAGACAAAGGTCATTTGACCGAATAGCAAGGCTACTCAGAGTTTTAAGTGCAAGAAAGTATCTGATTCCCCCAGGCGAGTGACTAAGTCACTCGGCCGAGTGACATATAAATTACAGAGAGTAGTTTTTAGGATCTTTCCTGATCAGTGCCCTACTCGGCCAAGTAGGGTCTTTGCTCGGCTGAATGACTAAGTCACTCGGCCGAGTTGCCTGCAGATTTCAGCTCCGACTCTCTGTTTTGCTATACTTTCTGTTTTTCATCTCCCCGTCAGTTCCTTCCTTCTCCTGAGGCCTGAGCGCGTTCCTGGAGTACTCCCCTTTGCCATGGCAATCCTCCATTCAATTGGTTACTCGTTCTCCATCTCCTATCATGAAAAATAGAGCCCGTTGTCAGGATTTTTGATCGATTTTTTTACTCTAAACACTAAGAAATATCTAAAACAAAAACTAAAATGAAAAATCCAACTAAAAATAAGATAAAACCGTCAGGTTGCCTCTCGACAAGCGCTCGTTTAAGGTCTCGAGCTCGACCCCTTAAGATATTCGTTTAATGCTCGATATTCGGCGCATGCGAGATGCGCGCGTCAAATTTGCCGGGAAGCCCACTTGGATTTAATTGTTGTTGTGCGTAGGCATTCCTCAGTGTCCCTCATCATGGGTGGTAGTGGGGGACGAGTCCCCCAAGCTTGAGCTTTTAGCGTTCTTTTTCTTTGCCGGTGATAAAACTTTCTTGTCCGACGGAGCGTTCTTCAAATTCTTGGCCGTAGAGGCTTGCATAGCTCCTTAATTCTTGCGACATCAGCGTCGTCTTTGTCATCAACTATAGAATGATCCGACGAGTCCTCCAACTTTTCTCCATCTTTAGAAGATTGGCCTTCTTTGAGGCCGTCATCGTGAAAGGTGCCGATAGCGTGCGGGATAGCATCATCAATTACCTCGTCGAGGAGGTCCACGTAATCGACGTCCTCTTGCCAAGGCATTTGCTTCATGGCCTTAGGAATGTGAAGCTCCACCTCTATGTTTCTGACATTCAAAGATAAGGTGTCCTCTCTCACGTCAACTATCACATCGGCGGTGGCCAAAAAGGGGCGTACAAGTATTAGTGAAGTATCGCCCTCCTCCTTGATATCCATAACCACGAAGTTGCACGGCAAGTAAATTCCTCCCGGTACTTGGAGCGGTATGTTCTTTGCGATCCCCATAGGCCGAGTGACCCGACCGTCCGCATGTTGTATTCTCATATCCATCGGCTTCAAGTCGGTCCCTGTATTCAACTTCTTAAACATAGTTAGGGGCATTAGGCTCACGATTGCTCCCATATCTACTAAGGCTTTTTGTAGCGAGACTCCTCCAAGCGTGCAAGGGATGCGGAAGCTTCCGAGATCTTTAAACTTTGTAGGCTCCTTCTCCTTCCGGGTGAACCATGTACCTTGCTCAACGAGCATTATCTTCTCCTTTCGCTTCTTTCCCGAAATCAAGTCTTTTAGAAATTTGGCGTATGACAGGATCTCTACAATGGCGTCCAAGAAAGGGATATTTAGGCTCACTCCCAGCAAGTACTCAAGGAACTTGGCGAGCCGCTTCTCAATCTTTGCTCTTGCCAACCTTTGTGGGAAGGGCACCGGTGGCATATAGTTGCGCTCCTCACGTGGCTTCGTAATTTCAGAATTTTCACCGTCTTTTGGCTCTTTCGGGTACTCCTCCTGATAGCCAGCTCCTTGTCATCCAAAATCTCTTCCTCCAGTTCCTTGGTTTGAATCATGGCGGAAGTGGTGTCCTTCCCGCCCCTAGTAGTTACCGCCACCACCGCATTTATGTGGCCGGTATTTCTCTGTGGGTTTGGCTCCAGTTGAGCCGGAAATTGTTGAGTATTTGTGTTGAGCAATGCGAGTTGCTCCGATAATTGTGCCACGATGGTATTGAGCGAGTCTTGTTGAGCGGTCAATCTAGCATTCACTTTCTTTTGCTCTGCCATGAATTCTTCAACTCTCACTTCATGGTCGGACCTTGGTGGTGCTTGTGGTGCATTAGGTGCTCTCCACCCTTGATTATACCCCGGAGGTCTATATGGTCCCGCTTGTTACCTCGGTTGGAAATTTTGTTGTTGAGGCCCTCTAGGTGGATATTGTGGTTTTTGTGGAGGCCGAGCTTGAGGTTGTTATGGCGGTGGGTTTAAAGCTCCATCATTATTTGCATATGAAAAGCCCGGATGGTTTCTCATGGCTGGGTTTGCCCAATAACCGATGTTTCCTACAATGTATTGGACTTGCTCTATAGCTCCTTCTCCGTGCTCTCCTCCAACATACATGACATGGGCTTGGTCTTACCAATCGCCCGTACTTCCTCCCGTTGTAGATGTGGTGGGGGTCCGATGCGGTTCACTTATCAACTTCTCCAATCTCTCCAAGACCTTGTGGAGAGAATCAAACTTCGTAGAAAGCTCCGCTACGGCTTTTGCCTCATAAATACTTGTTGGCTTCAAGGAGGATGTATAATGTCCTCTCTCGTCGCCTCATTGTTGGTTATTAGAGGCACATCTCCTCGAGTAGGGCCGTAGCATCATCCGGTGTCTTATATAGAAGGGCTCCATTAGCGGTTGCATCAATGATTTGCTTGGTTCTCGATTGCAATCCATTGTAAAAGCTATGTACAAGCTCCCATGCTTCAATACTATGATGGGGGCATTAGTGTTGGAGATCTTTAAAGCGCTCTCATGCCTCAAATAGGGTTTCCCGCGGTCCTTTCTTGAAGGACATGAGCGCACTCCTTATCTTGACTGTCTTGGATGGTGGGTAGAATTTATTAACAAATGTGCTCGCCAACTCATCCCATGTGGTAAAGATCCCCTCCGCTTGCGTCCTCAACCAATATAATGCCTTGTCCCGAAGGGTGAATGGGAAGAGGTGCAGTCGGATAGCATCGGTCGGTACACCGGGTATCTGAAAAGTAGCGCACTTGGACAAGAACAATTGTAGGTGGTAGTGTGGATTCTCGTGGGAGTTCCCATGAAATGGGTCTTGTTGCATCAAAACCACGAGTCCCGTCTTGAGCTCGAAGTTCTTATCCATCGCCAACTCCGACATCACAATAGACGAGGTAGTAGAAGTAGTCTTAGGCCGTAGCCTATCTTTGATAGAAACAAGCCTAGCCATCCGTGCCGCTAACTCCTCTGGCGTCTCTTGCCGGTTCATATGACCTTCCTCTATATATAGTCTCCTCTCGGCTCTAAGCCTCCTTGCCGTACGCTCGATCTCCGGATCAAATAATATATCCTCTTGATGCACCTTTGATCTCGTGTACATGCACAGAAAAATAGAGTCTCGATGGAATCGTTAGCACAATAGAGGATTAAAAGGATAAAAATAATAGAAAGAAAAAAATAACTAAGTAAAGATCGCCTCCCTGGCAACGGCACCCAAAACTTGATCGCGCCCGGATATACACCCAGAAAATGACTGTAGTTTTACCGCAAGTGCATGGCGTAGTCGCGAGCGGGTATCAAACACAGGGAGGACAATTGATAGTATCCTACTTTGATTACCTAGCTATCAAGAGAATAAGAATAGATTCGATGGTAATGTCACAATCATTCAATAGCAAATAGATATCAATATAATAAATGCGTCTAGGGATAGGAAATCCCCACAACGGACCGTTTCTCATCCTTGTGAATCATGAATTTCAATGTTGCTAAACTTAAATATAGTGAACTAGTCGCAACTTAATGTAAAACCAAGCTCACGCTCTCGCGCTATTGTCGGTCTATAGCAACCTAGATTAGGGCCCACTCTCGTGCAAACCCTAACCTAAGACACTAGCATGAGGATCGACATCATCGTCCAATCGCAACTCGAGCCCACTCTCGTGCAAACTCGAGCTATGATCTAAGTTTTGATAGTTCGTATTCGTCCAATCTCTTGCAAATGAATATTAGTATAGATTTATAATAAAAATCCTAGCTTTGGTCCAATCTCTAGCAAACCAAACCTAGAGAATTTCAATTATAAACCTAAGTCGAATATCTAGGCCTTCCCATCAATTGAGATCCAATCTCTTGCAAATCCCAATCGATGGAAATTCTTGGCTACTTGCAATAAATCAATCAAAACCTAACCATTATCAATTCTAGCAACAAATCTATTCGTTCATCACAATTCAAACGATCGGATCCATAGGGTTCATCTCCATGCCCTAGAATGAATAAACTACTCACAAATCATCATAGAAATCTCAGAAAAATAGCAATTGATCATAGCACAATTCATTGCAAAGAAGAGACAATTCATAAAAATAAGATTGTTAGCAAGAAAATACAAACCAAAATTGTCGCCTATGATCTCCAGCTGAGATTTCACAAAAGAATAGCTGTCAAAAAATAATAGAAGTCTCTCCTAAAACTAAGGGAAAACTAGGTTTAAATACAAGCTAAAATCGTGACAAAACTGCCCCTGCGCGCCTAGAATTCGCAATCCTCGCAGCAGTCGGAATGTGTCACTCGGCCGAGTACCAATAACACTCGGCCGAGTGACAGACCCAATAATAAAACAGAGAATCTGGGGTTTCGGGGGTCTGTTTCTCTGACTGACTTGGGTGAGTAAGCTTCTCTACTCGGCCGAGTAAGCTATCGTGCTCGGCCGAGTAGGCTTCTCAGAAAATCCAGTAACTGAGCCGCTTCTCGGAAGAAAAACCTTGTTCTACTCGGGTGAGTGAGCTTTCTCACTCGGCCGAGTAGGCTCTCTTGCTCGGCTGAGGAAACTTCGAAATTTCGCTGTGCCTATCCGTTTCACTCGGCCGAATGCAGCTTCTGACTCGGCCGAGTAGAGTCTCTGTTCGGCCGAGTAGGCTATATCTGGGCTCTTTTCTTCTCCTCCTCGCCTCCTCGTCGATTCTATCGGATTTCTTCCTCTTCCGCTCATCCTCTAGCGCTGCTAACTCCTCAAATAAGCCGTGGACGATGCTCCGGTATGCACGAAAGTCCCTTGATCTCATTTTTGCTCCAGATCGCTCCATATCTCCTGAAACACGACAAAAACAAGAAATAGTGAAAAGCAACGCGATATCGTCGAATAATCATGGAAAACGTAATATGGGCGATCGAAATGACATGAAAACATGCAGAAAAAAGGTGTAAAATAAGGAGCGATCAATTTATCAGTACCATAAAGTACCGAAATAACCCATTAGGTGGTGGATTTTTCCACATTTATCTCCTTATATTCTTTTGAGGAAGCATGGAGATTCTTTGTCAACTTTTAGTATAGATGGCCTTGTGATTAGTTTTCCCATATAGCAAGGGATGTGAGGGAATTTTCTCTTCTGAAGAATCTTCTGGTTCTTCATGTCAAGCCCATAGGATTGGGATAAGATGCGGTGCATCATAACCGATTCAGGGTGGCCAAATCTATCATGCCAAAGTAAAAATTCGACTGATATCGAGCACTTCATGTGCTTCGTCAAATTAGCTTCCTCTCTCCAAATCTTTGTATAATAGAGGCCTGATGACAGGCTTTCAAGCTGTTCAAATATGGATTTTACTCCTTTTTCTTGAGACGTTACATACAGAAATTTTTTTCGTTTACAATTGCTAATTCCAGATGGAATCTGTTTAAACGGATGTCCTTGAAACTTAGTAAGTTTCTATTAGAATTCAGAGAGAATAGAGCATCCTTCATTTTTAATTTCTATGTCATTTGGGAGCAACGTTGTTACGTTCCCAGAACCTTCAATTATGTTTATTGGCCCTGATATTTATTGGGCTTTCATGTGCTATGAAAATAGCATTTGTATTGAAAGATCGTATGTGTTACTGTCTACTAATCAGTCATGAGAGCAGTTCATCTATTAAAAGATGAATCATATAAGCACATTTTATTTCAAAAAAACATTTTCATTTAGTCATACTTCATCAATCATTCAAACATCTCTCATAATATTATTGTTCAAAGCAAAGATAAAAACAGCTAATCAAGCAAGTTGTCTCTTTTGAATCGTCAGCTGTGAACTGAACTGGTGCATTTGTGGTCACCAAATTGTTTTGGGTTTTTTCTTAAGCTTTCTTTGTACAAATCTTGTACGTGCCATGGAGTTCTGCACACTCTAGACCAATGTCCTTTCATGCCACAGCTATGGCGCTGGTCTTCCCATACTCTCTTGGGTGGAGGTGCATCATTTTTATTGTTGTCGTTTCTGTGCCAGGTGAACTTCCGCCTCCTTTCATTTCTTCGATGTTGGACTTGGCCTCTGGCCCTTTTGTTCTGTCCCCCTTTCTGTGGTCTTTCTATTTCTTTTGTGGTCTTTCTTTTCTTTTATTATCTTTATTCTTTTTAGAAGAAGATGCATTGTGAGCTTCTGGGAGGGGGGCAGTGCCAGGGGCACATGTTGGGAATGGCAAGGAGAAGCTCCATGTTTTGTTCAACCATGAGCAAACATGATAGCAGCTCAGAATACTTGGTGAAATTTCGTTCACGGTATTGATGCATCAATATCACATCCTTTTTGTGGAAAGACGTGTACGTCTTTTCCAGCATGTGATTTTCTGAGATTTTTTCACCACACAACTTCAGGCGTGAGGTGATGCTAAAAAGAGCTGTGTTGTATTCGGCTATGAACTTAAAGTCATGCAGTCTCAGGTTCTCCCACTCATATCATGCCCTTGGAAGTATAACATCTTTCTGATGTTTATATCTTTCCTCAAGAGCAGCCCACAGCTCCAATGGATCTTCGACCGTAAGGTATTCGGCCTTTAGGGTCTTGTCCATATGACGACGAATATAAATAATGGCATGCGCCTTTTCAATGTCAGTCGTCTATCCATCATTTGTCACATCAGAAATAAGGGACTTAGCCCGTTGGTGGAATTTAACATCAAGCTGCCAGCTCAAGTAATTCCTGCTTGATGCATCCAGCACTTCGAAATCGACGCTTGCGATTTTTGCCATTTTATGTAGCCGAGCACAAATTTGCATGAGTTAATAATATATCAAACATTTTCATGCGGAGGTAATTTTTAAATGAATAAGTTAATTGCGTGGATCGGCCAGTCCCACATAAATAAAAGTGTCCAAAGTCCATATTATAGTCCATATTACACAAATGAAAGCAAAAAATAAATTACAACTTTGGAAACCCTGTGTGACCCATTTATAAATTCTTCAGCTTCAAGAGTGGCCTCCGCCTCCATGGAAAGTAGTCATCCGTCTTGGACATTACATAATTTCCTCACTACAATTTCTCTCAAAAAGAAAAGAAAATATATGAAAAGTAAAATGTAGAACTAAACAGCCGATCCAAAATCACAATTAGCCATCCATGCAAAAAACTGTGATCATTAAATATTTTCATCACAGGCATCACAGACATCACATGCATCACAAATTCACAGAAGGATAAACATAACAATTTAAATACTTAATAATTATTGGACCACTAGGCAACTTCATACACCATTAGGTTCGGTGACTAACGGCAGGGCGGTCGTAGGATCTTCTTAATTATTAAGTTAATGCCACAAAACCAAGCAAAGTTTATCCGAATAATGAGCCAAAGAATGTGATGCAATGCATATAAGTATGATCCAAAAAATAGTATCATATTATGCAATATATTGTGCTATTTAGGCTAGTTCAAATAAAGTTGAATGATGCCTAATTTACTTGTTCTTCGTGAAAAAGGAAGTAGTTTTTATTTTTATTTACCCCCAAATAATCCTAATATGATCCCTCATTTCAGTCCCCCATTATAATCAAATTTTCTTGAATTTTTGGCCCCCAAAAACCAATTTATTCATATTAATATCCTCCTCCACTTTATCTTTTTCTCCTTTTTTTCCTTTTTTGGTTTATTGTGGCCTGCGGGCCTGAAGCTCGCATGGTGGTTGCGGGCTTCAGGCCCGCGGCATAATGTTTTTTTGTTAAACTTGTTGCGGGCTTGAGGCCCGCAATGGGGGTACAAGCCTCAGGCCCGCGCCTATCTTTTTTTGGGTTACAAAATTGTTGCTGGCCTTAAGGCCCATAATGGGGGTGTAGGATTTAGGCCCGCGCCTCTTTTTTTGGTTACGAATTCAGCCTGCGGGCCTGAGGCCCACAGCTTGGCTGCGGGCTTCAGGCCCACAGAAAAAATGTTTTTTTGTGAATATGGTGAAGGGGGTGAATAGGGTTTGCCGTCGCTGCCCCCTTCGACGCTGCAGTGCGGCGAGCCGCACGCGACGGAGGGGAGGGGAGGGACCCGGTTGTGAGGCGGGGCTCGAGGGGGGACGACCCCACTGTTAGGCTGGGGGTTTCCGCCATTCGGGAGGTCTTGGTTTGGGGGAGCCATAGCAAAGGCAGGCGGGCACGGCGAAGATGCCGTGAAGGGGGGCGCCATCGCAAAGGCGGGCGGGCACGGCGAAGATGTCGTGAAGGGTAACCCAAATTTGTGTGTTGCAAATTTATTCGATATCAAACATAGTTTAGAGAATATGAACCCTAAAATAGGGGTTTTGATGATACGAAAAATATGAATTCGACGATTAAAAATCGTTGTTTCAGAATATCAACTCAAGCTCCATTCCGAGTGACATGCCCTGCTTTGAATGTATTCTACTATATACACGTGGTATTTCAACTTACGATGCATACATAGGCATGAAATAATTGCGGATGTCGATGTGTGTATCGTAGTGCATGGGGGTTGTGCCGTAATATGTGGCAAGGAGACGAGAATGTGAGACATGAATGCAAAAGAGGTGGGAATAACGACGTGTGTATAATGTTACAAGTATGTATTGGAAGTACGTGTGTGGTGCATGTATGCATGTGTGGGTGTGCATGGTTGTCTGTAGGAAGAGTCATGCTAGTGTAAAAAGGGGTTAGGGGTTAATGGCATCCACGTAAATATTTAGATAGGTGAGGGGCAAAATGGTCATTCTGACTAAATGAGGGGGTGTGTGTATAATAAAGAAGTGTGTGCATAAAGTAATGGCACACTTGTAATTAGTGGGAAGTTGAGGGGGTATTTAGGTCATTTCAAAAGTGTCATGGCTTATTCTATAAGCCATGCATTGGCTTATCCTATAAGCCAAGTGTGTGTAGAAAATCCTTAGGAAATATCTTCTTAACCTTATCCTTTTCTTCTCATTTTCTTTTCTAATTTCCTCCATCTCTCTCTGTAACGCCCCGCTCCCCGGGATATCCGATAAGAACGAATCCGTATCAGGTATTCCCAAAGAGACGGGTGCTACAAAGAAAATACGAAATTACAAACACAAGCAGGTCCACTGCGCACTGCTGGGATAGTACATATAGCATTCCAGTCAACCCAAAATACAAGAGAACCAACAACTCAAGCACTGATGTATATAAATAAAACTGTTCATATACAACTTCCTTATACAAATCTTTATACAATATTACCCACATCTCAATAAGGTACAAAAACTCACATCTCACCCAAATACAACAACACTCCCAAGTCATCTCCACTTCTCACAACCCGCAACTCCAACCAACTGAGTCAAGTGCCTCCAACTCAAAGAGCCAACCTGAAAAGTCAACGGTGGGGCACGTCAACGCGTGACCCAGTAGGAATTCCATATCTCAACTAGTCCTTACATGAAGTGTGGAAAGGTGCACGTGAGCAGGCAGAGTGTATGACATGGCATCTACTGTAGTAAAGGAAGTAACAACTATAGTTATGAACATGTGAAAGCGTGCACGTGCAACAGGCAAGGTGTACAACAATGGTATACAACATAAAAGAACCATAGTAAAGAAATACAATTAAACAACACATACATTTACCATTGCTACGAGAATAATGAGGGTTAACAATTAATTCTTTGGTTAGCATTTTGAAACCCGGATAAATCTTAGGACCTTAAGGAGTCGGACTTCACCCAGGGTGGGTGAAAAGTGGTACTCCAACCAGCAACACGGGCACCGGAGGGGGCCTCTTGCAACTCCATACCCGAACGGGGCAAGGTACTGGAGCGAGACCTGCTCTGTTTTTCTGTCGGACAAACGGAGTAAACCATCAATTACCGTCATGATGCATCACGAGTACACCAGTGGCCTCTCCAACCCTTTCAACTCGCCCTTTCGGGAGTGATACAGCGAGTGAGAATTCATATCATCTGTCCGCTCCTTAACTCCTTTAATTTAACCGTGTTTCCCCCAAACCCCATGTCACCCTCCTTTAAAAGGACTTAGTCATTTTCATGAAACATAACATCTTCCATTCTTTTCTTTCCACAGTTCATCACATATTTGGGACATGCATCGCCTTGTGCATTCCCTTTTTCATTTCTCATAATATACATGAAACATATAACCATATTCGCACCATCATTTTGCATGTGCCGAGAACATAAACCACATATCACCATGTAACAGAAATAATTAAGAACATTGATGGCAAGTTTAACCTCAAAAAGAGAGCTTAAAACAACATTCAAATCTTTCAGCTTGCTGGAAAAACAGAACAGTCAGATTAAGAAGCATATTTCTCCATAATTTTGTATTAAACATGCACATACAATACAAATGAAAGTTGTAGATATAGTCATACTGGATTCACCTATAAATTTTCATGCAGAAATATGAACTGAGTGATTTATGGCGAATTATTTGGTAAGACCTAACGAATCTATTTTTCAGACAGATTCTAAGAGCTGTAAAGATTATTGGTTTAAGACATGTTAGAGTTAGAATCTCGAAAATGTGCACTCACAGAAAGTTGTAGAAAAAGTTGTTATCTTTCCAACGGGACCAAGATCATCAATTTCTATGGAGTGTGTAGGGACCGATCTACGTTTTGCCAAACTGTGTCCAGACTGGATGAAATGCCGACATGTTGTAAAGATGGAATTTTTACTCATATTTCCAGTTCGAATTGGTAAAAGGTCACAACATGAAAGTTATAGATAACAGTCCAATATTTAAGCCATAAAAATTTCAGAGCAAACTCAATTCTAGATTGGGAGGACTAAGCAAAACAATCAGCATGTAAATCTGTCCAGAATTGCTCACCGCACAAAACCACCCAAAACTCAGGATTGCTCACCGCACAAAACCACCCAAAACTCAGGATTGCTCACCGCACACAACCATACAAATCTCAGAATTGCTCACCGCACACAACCATACAAATCTCAGGATTGCTCACCGCGCACAACCATACAAAACTCAGGATTGCTCACCGCACACAACCATACAAATCTCAGAATTGCTCACCGCGCACAACCATACAAATCTCAGGATTACTCACCACACACAACCATACAAAACTCAGGATTAACATAAGAAAAGGTAAAACCACAACAACAACAACCATGAAACTAAGCATGCAACTCTAATACTAGTTGGAGATGGAATCCTACCTTAGAGGTGATGAGAGACAAGGGGGTAACCCAAATCCCTATGGCTCCTCCTTCAAATCCTTCTCCTTCTCTTTCTCTTCTCCTTCACAAGCTCCCAGAATGAGCAACAGAACCCAAATGACGACAGTGATGCTACAGGAGTCTGCAGAGTGAGGGCGACGTAGCCCTATGGGTGCTCAGTCCCCCTAATGTCTAAGAGAGAGCAACGGGAAGGGATGAATTCGGTCTGATCTTTGGGAAGAGAGTGAGTGAATAAAACATTCTTTCTAATTCCTAGAGTAGCCACCTCATCTCCCTAAAATCCTCTAAGCATGCCACCAAGCCTTGGGTTAGGTAAGGATTAAGGAGCTATTGACACATCAAAGGGTGAGGTGTCACTTAGGTAAAATTAGGATTTGTCTTTTAGGAAAATAATTATACACACTTAATACACCTGCAATACATTAGTATTCCACCCATATATTTCATTTAATAAAATCATATCAAACAAATTATTTAAAAATAATTATTTTAGCGTGACAAAATTAAATAAAATACACAAGGACTCCCAAAAATTTATACGCATATATATACGTCCAAGAATGTGTATTAATACACGTAAATGAATTTTGGGGTCATTACACTCTCCCATATCCCCCTCCCATCTAATCTGGCCGAAATTCATTCATAAAAAAAATACACTGAAAATGGGAAGAAAAAGAGGAAGAAAGGAGAAGAGAAAGAGGAGAAGGGTTGTTAGCAAGATGGAGTCTTCTTGGGGCTATGAGCTAGGAGGATGTAGGAGGCTTGGGAGAAAGCACGAGGATCTGGAAATTCATCAACTTGAGGTAGGAATCCCTTCTCTAATGGCTTATTATGCTAATCTATGTCAAATCAATTTAGTTTCATGCAAACGCCATGGCTGATTTTGTAGACAGATTTTGTAGCATGTTCTTTTGGATATTTCTCTTAATTTAGCTTGAATAAATTACCAAAAAATTATACACTTATAGAACTTGAAATTCTACACCAGAATCATGTAAATTTTGACATATGTTTAGTTCAGTAATTAGGGTTAAAAATTCTATCTTTACAACATGTCTGATTTTCATCCAGTCTGGACAGTTTGGTGAAACAGAGCTTAGTCCCTGCACACTCCATAAAAATTGTTGTTCTTGGTCTTGTTGTAAAGATAACAACCTGTTCTACAACTTTTACATAGGTCTTGTTTTCGAGATTCTAACTGCGACATGACTTAAATTAGCAATTGTTACAGCTCTTAGGATCTGTCTGAAAATTAGTTTTGATAGGTCTCACCAAACAATTCACCATAAATCACCTATTTCATATTTCTATATGAAATTTTATATGTGAATCCAGCACTACCATATCTAAAACTTTCTTTCATTGAGTTTTGTCAAATTCACAAAGAAAATATATGATATCTGCCTGTGTTTATGGCTGTCAGCATTTCTCCAGCAAGCTGAGTTGTTTACGTAGTGTTTGAAGTATGTATGGATGATAATCTTGCTCCGATTATCTCTAATTATTGTTGTTACTTGAAAGGTGGCTTAGTTATGCTAATGGCTATTGAATTTTCTAATGTCACAATGACCTTGGGTATGATGTCCACCTTGTGTTTGCGAAAATGCCCAAATGAAGGCAAAATCGTGAAACCCAAGAAGTGTGCATGTATATATGTAGGCATTGGGCCAAGTTGTGAATTGGTGACGTGAGAGGCATGAATGACATGGGTACATTAATATTTGTGGATGTGGGATGTGATGTGATGGAGGGCATGGCACGTGAGTGCATGACCCTATTTCTTATGGAAGACAGCTATATTTGAAAAGTTGTTGACACAAAGAAGCCATTCCATCATGACTCTTTTAATATGATCTATGATGTTTAATTGACTCTTTGGAATGTATCAATCCCCTCCAAAAGGGGGTGAGCTGCTAAAACTGGGGTTTAGGAGAAATTTGAGTAAATTGTGAATATAAGGCCTGGACAATGAAGGTGTGGAGGAGGGGATGTGATATGTGATCATTATTCTCACTCGCCTTTACAGGGAGTGATGGTTACTTGGCGCTTGTGATGATGTGGTTTGGGAGTGGAGAGGTGTATGTGGAGATGCTCACTCTCGCAGCGGTCCAGGGAGGAGGCGGAGAGGCCCAGTGTACAGTGGACGTGTCTACTGCACCGTGTGCCATACTCACCCTAATCTTGGGGTGGAGCCCGTGAGGCATGTCCCCTGACAGGGTAGGGTGAGAGGCCCGGTGTACAGTGCACGTGTCCACTGCGTCGAGTGCAGTTTTCCACCCCAATCTATGGGGTGAGGTCCAGGTTCTTATATCTTACAGTTTACCCAGATTTCCAATAAGTTAATAAATTACATGTTATTTATTCTACTTGTAGTGATTTCCTCTTCCCTCTACTTGCATTGTTGTGACACTGTGTACTTGTAATTGTCCCTTGTCCTCTTGTATTTATTTCTCGTTGTAATCATATAATTGTAGTTGCATTTGTTGTTCCTTTCCTTATATATTATTTGTAGCACTAACTCTCTTTTGCAGCAACTCACTCCCTAATATCAGGTACATCTCCATTTCATATGCTTTTACTTCATACAGTGGTATGCCTTACCATTATGCTATGTCACATGATCCTCATGATCTTGCCTTAACTTGTAACCACAGTAATTACGCAAATAATAACTTGATTTGCCATTATTATTGGGATTTCCTACTAGGGCACGCATTACGTTCTCCTCCCCATTTTTCAGGTAGCAGGGGCAGCTTGATGCTGGTGACTTGGAGTTG
Source organism: Scilla litardierei (assembly GCA_030789695.1). Lineage (NCBI taxonomy): Eukaryota > Viridiplantae > Streptophyta > Magnoliopsida > Asparagales > Asparagaceae > Scilla > Scilla litardierei. The sequence goes on along the minus strand of CM061142.1, from coordinate 754,731,419 downwards.
GGTTTCAGGGGGTAGCACTTGGAGTGAGCTGTAACTTGTATTGTGTTATGGTTATCTTGGGAGGTGGAGAGTGGCAGTGTATATACATTGTGATGTTACCTGGACTATATATATGAATGAATGTCGATATATTTTTGCAAAGTAAGTTAGTATTCTATTAATATAAACCGAATATACATGATGGTTGACTACTTAATACCAGTCTCAATGACTAGAGGAGAGGACACAAGCGTCGTCACCCTGGAGCATTTTGGCTAGCATTAGTAATCGAAACCAAGAGGTTCACAAAATACAAAGACACAGATACAAGAAGTCAATCCGCAACAGCATGGCTCGTCACAAGCACAGCACGAGCAAAAGATTGGAATGATTGATAAATGGAGAACCAAAGCCTAAGACAAAAGCAAAAGGCTGTGAAATAATAAGAATACGCAGATCCCCACACCCAGAGACAAAGAATGAGCAGCAACTCGAAGACTCCAATGCTGTGCAGTAAATGCTTCGTTGCAGTAAAGGCTTCACTCGGGTCAACCTGGGTCCCAAATACCCCAATTCTCCATTGCAGTAAAGGCTTCATTCTCAGCATTTTCAATGCTGTGTAGGGCTCTGCGCACATCCTCCGATATCATATCAAACAGGGCCATCTTCTGTAGTCTACGGTTCTCGAAGACTCGCCTATTACGCTCCCGCCACAAGTGGTATACAACCGCAGAGAGTACAGACCTAGCTAGCAAACCGAGAGCCCCCTTCTTCACATACTTGTCCAGGAAATAGCTCCCCATGGCCGGCAATGTGAACGCAGAAGGACCTATAGCTCCCAGTTTAAGAAGAGACCTTCGCATTATATAGTTGGAATAAGGACATTCGAAAAAAAGATGAGAAATAGTCTCAGGAATGTCATCCAAGCATAGTTCACAACTATTAGAGCTGAGGTCACACCATTTTTACATGCGTACCTTCGTCAGGAGTTTATCTTTGAATGCATGAAGGAGAGTGAGAGACATTTTGGGGATGGACTTACTGAACCATATCAATTTTGAGAAAGGGTACGGGGTGCCTCTGTCACGAACGACGTCCCATGCGTCTTTGAACTTGAAAGTAGAACCCTTCTTCCATTCCCAAGTGTCAACTCCGTCGGTTAAAGAAAAGTGTTGAAGCAAATGTTTCAAGCTACGGATTTCTGCATTATCAATCCACGATGAACCATCCCAATAATCACTGACCCGTCTCATGCTAGCACCATCTGGAATGCTATATTGATTTTTCAGGGGCCCACTTGGAAGCCAATTGTCATGCCAAAAGAGAGTGTCTTTTCCATCACGAACCTTTCTCATAATAATTCGTTGGGATAGATTTCTGCAATGAAGAAGAAACTTCCACGTTCCAGAATGTGAGGCCACCCCTTTTGCAACATAAAACTTGGCAGCGTCCTTATATTTATTACGCATATACGTAGCCCAAAGTCCTCTGGATTGCAAGAATCTCCATGTTAATTTAATCCCTGAAGCAATGTTCAAATCAGATAGTAATCTTAAACCAATCCCCCCTTCCTCTTTAGGTCTGCAAGAGTCTCTCCAGGCCCAAGCTTTTGTATTTCCCCAGATAAATTTTCTACACATGGATGTAAGGGCACGTAGGACAGTGGTAGGCACTTTATAAACCTGCACCCAGAAGGCAATCATGCCATAAATTACACTCCTTACTAGCTCAATGCGCCCAGATATTGATAATAAAGAAGAAGTCCACCCACTCAGCCTTTTCCTGCACTTGTCAATAAGCTGGCTATACATGCTGGTTTTAGGGTAATTGGGCGACAGAGGTAGACCCAAATAAGTAGAGATAGAACTTGCCCGCTTAGCACCTAAATAGTCTGCCAGTTCTCCAGGATTTTTAACACCCTTGCTAAACATGGAGAGACTCTTCTCCCAATTGATCTCCAGACCTGTGAAATTTCTAAATTATTCCAACAGATTTTTAAGACCCCTTAGTGATTTCCGATTACCACGGTAAAAAACCAAGAGATCATCAGCAAATAACAGGTGTGAAATAGATCCCGATCGTTTCATAGGATGGATGTTACCTTTAGTAATGGCCTTGGCACGAAGAAGTGAGAAAGCTTCCATTATAATGACAAAGAGGAAGGGAGAAATAGGGTCACCCTGTCTGATTCCTCGGTTTCCACCAAAGTAGCCCACCAGGGAACCATTAACCATAACAGAAAACGAGGGAGAAGAAATGCATTCCTTGATCCAGCTGATGAACTTATAACCGAACCCCATCTGATGCAAGATAAAATACACAAACTCTCTGTTAACGCTGTCGAATGCCTTTCGGAGGTCCAATTTCAAGCAAGCTCTGGACCCCATTGGGTTGCTGAGATCTCTGATCTGCTCATGGGCTAGGAGGGTACAATCAGAAAGCAGTCTCCCATGAATGAAGGCTGATTGGTTAGGTGAAATTAAATCGCTGATGATTCTATTAAGCCTGTTGTAAATTACCTTACTAATAACTTTATAAATAAAATTACAACATGCTATAGGCCTGTAATCCCCAAGAGACGAAGCATTTAAGTTTTTGGGGACCAGTGTGAGGAAGGTGTGGTTCACCTGTTTGAGCAAGGAGGCAGACTTGAAGAAAGACTGAACAGCTTCAATTACATCAGTACTAATTAGATGCCAGTTGTGGTGGAAAAAGTATCCATTAAACCCATCTGGACCAGGGGCTTTGGATGGCCCAATATGAAAGACCGCCTCTTTAATTTCCTCTGCATTTACCCTTCTTTCAAGCCACCTAGCAGTTTCTTCTTTGAGCTTCTTTTTCGGGACCAGGTTAGGGAAAACATTCCAATGGTGATCTTGGTTGTATAGCATCTTATAGAAGTTAACAGCCTCGGATTTTATATCATCATAAGATTTGCTCCTGACTCCATGCACATCAACCAGGTGGGATAAATTATTCTTACTTTGTCTTACCCTCATAGCATTGTAGAAGAATCGTGTATTTCTATCTCCCAGATCCAACCAGTCCTGTCTACTCTTCTGACGAAGCATTTCTTCTTCCAAATTCAGTAAATTTACAAGATCATTAGATAATTTACGTTCCTTTTCCTGGAGCTCATGACTAAAATGAATTGCATTCTCATTCCTAACTGCTTCCAGATTACTTCTGCAGGATTGAATAGGTACCATAGCATCATGACCCCTGGCCCATTTACGAAGCTCAATTTTTAACTACCGCAACTTCATAACAAGCCGAAACATAGGGGTGCCACCATAAAAAGTTGGCCAGTTTGATTCCAGGATTTCCTTAAAACCTGGCAAATGAGTCCAGTGATTGAAAATTTTGAAGGGCTTAGGGTCAGCAAGTACCTGGGGGTGGAGATTGATAATCATAGGAGAGTGATCACTGGTGTGAGGATCCAAATATTCCAAGTAGGAGTCTGGGAGCTTGTCTATCCATTCTCCGTTGTATAGTACCCGATCCAATTGAGCCGCAATACGTACCGAACCCATACGTTTATTGCACCAACTGAGGCGATTTCCAATGCATTTAAGATTACACAATCTACAGTAAGTGATGGAGTTGTTGAAGTCAGAAAGCTTACTAGCTTCCACCTTGCGACCCCCGACCTTGTCTTTCGCGTATAAAATGCAATTAAAGTCACCTCCCACTAACCAAGCTTTAGTGTGTAAAGAGGCCGCATCAACCTTAAGCTGGTCCCACAGAATCTTCCTTTCATGTAATAAGTTACTTCCATACACAGCCGTTAGAGCGAACTCAAAACCCCCAACATTGTAACAACTAAATGTAATATGCTGCATTGACGAGGAGATGACTCCAGCTAGCCATACAACAGGATCAAATCCAGCCACAATACGACCTCCAGTGTGAGTATGAAAATTATCAAAAATATTCCACCCCGTGGGAATGCAAGATTTGGTCTTCAACGTAGCAGAATTTAACTTCGTCTCCAAAAGGACTATGATAGTAGGATTGATCTTCTTAATTCTATCCCTGAGGTCCCTACGCCTCACAGAATTATTTAGGCCCCTTGTATTCCAAATTAGGACACTCATTGGTAGAATAAATATAAATCAAGAGCAGAACACTACTTCAGTCTGCTACTACGTCGGGCAGGAGTGGGAATTCCCTGCTTCTTTGGCTTTAAGGATTCAAATTCATTGAGCATTTCAGCATGTTCAGCGAACCAATCAGGATTGTCATAGACTGGGTTTTCTGGGAGAACAACAGCATGGGTACCCACATTAACAACACAAGAATCTTCATGAACTTCTGTGACAGAATCAGTAGAGGCCGCAGACTTATTAATAGGACAGCTGATTGGAACAGAATTACTTAGGCACGTCTCAGGAATGGAAGTTGCCTGAGCTGAAGGTGGTCGATTGACCAGGACGTCAGCTACATGAAGCTGAATGGACTCATCCCCAATGGCCGGGCCATTCACAGGACAAAGGGTAGAGGGCCTGCTTGGAGCCAGAATTCTGACTAGTTTCAGAATATTCGCAACTCTAATGAAGTGCGCACGGGCCCCATTGATACAGAACTCAAAGTAGTATTCAATGTGTTCAAAGGGTTCACAGTGTTGGAAGATTTCAAAGTATTCAAAGGGTTCAAAGAGCCAGAAGCATTCAATGTGTTGGAGATGCTTTCTGTCACCGCTAGAGCAGGACCATCTGCAACATACATCTTTGGAGAAGAAATTGGCACATCTACTTCAGGATCCCCAAGAGTAGAGGATTGACCGATCTCATAAGTCTGGCCAGTATTTAGAGCCACACCTTTTCCTTTATCCCGTAAAGGACATTGCATGTCAGAGTGACCAAAGCAGACACATTTTGTACAATGTGGAGGTTCAGCCTCATACTTTGCATCAAAAGCCAGACTGGTTCCATCGTCAAGTTCCACCTCAACAACTTTCGGGAGTGGCCTCTTTGCGTCAACCTCGACCAAGCAACGTGCATAGGAGATTCTCTCCAAATTTGCAGTGGATCGATCCAGGCACAAGGGGGTACCAACAACCGAAGCAAGTATGTTGAGTATCTCCATATTCCACATATTAACTGGGACCCCATGTAATTGCAGCCAGATAGGTACCGATGTAAGAATATCTCTGTCATGGAGAATGTTACGATTCCACAATTTAAGCACAACCAGACGTCCATCAAAGAGCCATGGGCCTCCATGTAGAATCCTATTGCAATCATCCATGCTCTCAAATTTAAAGTAGAAAAATCCATTCTCCTTGCTAAAAATTCGAACCCTCTTATTGGGCTTCCAGAGCCTCTCCACCCAAGAGAGCATCTGTCCATACAAAGGAGAGTCCCCCAGCACGTACCCAATAAGAGTGGACTTCCAGATTTCAGCACCCTTCTCCAAGAGTGAATCAGGAACCCTGGCTACACAAGAGCCATCATGCCTGATAAGGGGAGGAACGGACTTCATACCGATGGAATCCCCATATGTTCGCTTGTTAGTACACACATCGGACCAACTCCTCTTAGCTGCAGCTGGGTTAATTAAAATTGGCTGTGTAGATACCTGAGTTCTGTGAGACATATTGTCGAATACCTTTGCTGCGGGGATGGCCAACCCAGCTCCGCTGAAAGATCGCCTTCCCCGTACCGGGAACTCACCACCTCGCCTTGCGTTCCTGAACGAAGGTGGTTGTTTAGGGCGGAGCTCCTTTCGTCGAGAAACCAGATGCCAACCCTCCGCCGCTGCCGTCTTCTCAGAATAGGGAGGTGCGATCACATCGCCTGGGCGATGGTCGCAATTTCTAGGATCAAGAGCCCTAGATCTACCCCTAGTGCCCGGCGGCCGAGAGGAAGTTCTTGAGGGATCCCTAGGTTGGCCGCCTGAGTCGCCAAAGTCGCCCCGTGAAACCCGCATGGCAGCAAAAAAATCTATATATATATATATATATATATATATATATATATATATATATATAGGAAAATTTTCAAATGAGAACATTTCGCACCGTGCGAAAATGTTTTTATCTTTTTTTTGAAATTTTTTTTTTCAAAAATTCTTTTTTCCACCCTCATTATATGTTGTTATACCCCCCTCAAAAAATAATGGTTGAGAAATAATGTCATTTGGCCTTCGATCAAGCCATTTCATCAAATTCGCACGTTTTGAGACCGTTAAATTTGTAACGGGTGGATGGGTGCTCTAATGCCCAACGGGTTCACCCATTATTTTCCCTGGGGTATATAATTGTATGGATTAAACATCAAAAAAAGAATTTTTGAAAAAAAAAATTTCAAAAAAATAAAAAAAAGTTTTCGCACGGGCTTTCGCACGGGATTTTTCGCAACCGAAGATCACTCTATATATATATATATATATATATATATATATATATATATATATATATATCGACATTCATATATATATATATATATATATGAATGTCGATATATATATATATATATATATATATATATATATATTGAAAAGTATGTATGTATGTGTATAAATATAGACAAGGAGCTACATCGAGGCAGAGACCAACAAGTGGCGCAGACGGGGGAGAGGCTGGGAAGCAGTCACCCCATACAAGCACAACTAAGGTAAAGCCAAGAAAAAGGAAGAAATGGGGGACCTACACTGGGGCGACATACAAAAAGAGCCTAGGAAAGGCCCCAGTTACCAAAAAACACTAAGATCCACAGTATTCACATCACTAAGGTCAAGACCAACAAGGGCATTTGAGACCACTGAAGTGATCCTGGCGAGAGTAGTAGCCATAGGGCTCCGAAGGGAACGGAAGATGCGGCTGTTCCGCTCCTTCCAGATGTACCAAACGGCCGCAGAAAAGACAAGCAAGGATAGCTTGCCACGGGGGGTGGTCTTCCCTCTAGCTCCAAACCTACGTCACAGCAAATGTGCATCGACAGTGATGGATTTGGAGCAAGAGCGAAGACCCAGCTGGAGTTTGTAAGCCGCCCAAATGAACGCACTATAGTCGCAGTGGAAGAAGATGTGGCGCGAGGACTCAGGATAAGATCCACACAGAACGCAAGTATCCTGATCACGGATCCCCCGTCGAGCAAGTAAGTGGGTAGTTGGAAGACGGTCGTCGAGGGCAGGCAACAGGGTGAGAGCAAACTTGGGCGTGTGCCCAGGAAACCAGACAATCGAAGCCAGACGAGCAGGGGGAGGCACCGGTGAGAAGAGGACCAGGCAGACCGAAGAGAGCAGACCCCCCATGGCCCACTTCCAAGAGTCCGGACTGTCAGTCACAGCAGCAGGAGAAAGGAGGTGGAAAATGTGATGAATCTCCGAGGGGAACGCCCAACCCCTGTCACTCCAGAAGTCAGCAACCTGCCGGTACCACAAATGGGGGGAGGGGTGCACAGCTGGGCAATCGGGCCACAAGGAAGCCAGGGGTCAAACCAGAAGGAAGAGGAGCGTCCATCACCAATGACTCTACGGAGGCAGGTGGACGAAGAATCCCGACTGCGGAGGATATGCTTCCAAGAGCCCGAGTCCAGAACAGAGGCTTCGCACTGAAAAAGAGGGGTGTGCCGAAGGTACGTACTACGCATATAAGTTGCCCAGGGAGAGGGAGAATGAAGGAGCCTCCAGAGAAGCTTGATGCCAGCCGCCACCCCAACATCACGCAGACAATGAAGCCCAATCCCACCCTCACTCCTGGGTAAGCACATGCCCTCCCAATGCCAAAGGTGGAGCTTCCCCCCCAAATGAAGTCCCGGCACATGCGATCAATCGCAGTCAAAATAGAGGAGGGAATACAGAAGGACTGGATCCAGTAAGAGACATAACCATGGATGACTGTACAAACCAACTCAATGCGACCGGCCGTGGAAAGTAGCCGGGAGGACCAACCCGAGATCTTGGCTCTGCATTTGTCAATAAGGCTAGAATAGAGCTTAGCCACAGGGTAAGAGGACGAGAGAGGGAGCCCGAGATACTTGAGAGGAGGGGAGGCGAGAGGAATACCCAAGAGGATGGAGAGGTCGCTACCAGAGCTGCACCCTTTACTGAGAATCAGCTTACTCTTACCCCGGTTCACCTGAAGGCCAGACATGAGGTGAAAAGAGTCCAGGAGTTTACCCAGCTCCAGGAAGGAGGAAGGGTCCGCTTTGTAAAAGACCAGCATGTCATCAGCGAAGAGGAGGTGCGAAGGGACCCCCAGGGCCCCCCTCTTAGGGGGGCGGATGGTGCCGACAAGAGAAGCATCGTCCAAAAGAATAGTAAAGCCCTCCATGACCAGGACAAAGAGGAAGGGGGAAATGGGATCTCCCTGGTGGATACCACTGCTACTACCAAAAAAGCCAGCAGGCGAGCCATTGACGAGGACAGAGAAGGAAGCCGAGTCCACACAAGCCTTGACCCAATGGATGAAGTAGGTGGAAACCGATTCTGGCCATGAATAAGTTGATAAACTCATGGTTGATGCTGTCAAAGGCTTTCCAGAGGTCCAATTGAATGCAGGCTTTGGCCCCCAACGAAGAAGAGAAGTCTCTGATAAGCTCATGGGCTAGAAGGGACGAATCAGAGATAAGGCGATCCTTGATGAAAGTAGACTGGTTCTAGGAAATGAGCCCTGGAATGACCTCAGCAAGCCTCCGACTGATGACCTTGGATATCACTTTGTAGACCACATTACAGCAGGAGATATGACGGTAGTCCCCAAGGGAAGAGGCCGAGGGAGACTTGGGAACAAGAGTGAGGAAGGTATGGTTGATCTGCTTCAGTAGACAGCCCGAGAAGAAGAAGGAGTGGGTGGTACGTAGGACATCTCTACCCACAATCCCCCACATTTCTTGGAAGAAGAGGGGGGAAACCATCGGGCCTAGGGGACTTATCACGATCCATGGAGAAGAGGGCCTCTTTGATCTCGTCATCGAAAACAGGGATCAACATGGGGAGGGGAAGGGAGTGGAGTGAGTATCCTGGTGGAAGAGGGCAGAGAAGAACTCAACAGCATCATTGCGGAGGCAGTCCAAATGGGTAGCGGGACTACCGTCAGGCCGAATCAAGTGAAGGAGACTGTTCCCAGTTGCCCTGTCCCTGGCCGCAGCATAGAAGAATTTGGTGTTTCTGTCCCCCTGGGACAGCCAAGACTGCCTACTCTTCTATCTCGCTTGACTCTCCTCACAATCAAGACTGGATGCAAGGAGGCGGCTAAGAGTGCGGACCTGACCCAACAGCTCAGGGGACAAGTGGAATCCAGGGGAGGCACAGAGAGTAGAGATGTCCTCCCTAATAGACTCCGAGTGAGGAAAGGAGTGACGGGCCAATGGCCAGGCCTTGATGGCCCTCTTGAGGGATTTGAGCTTGGAGACAAGTCTAAGCATGGGGGAGCCCGAGTAGTGCCCGTGCCAAACCGAGACAAGGAGAGCCAAGAAGCCGGGAATCTGCAGGTAACTATTGAAGAACCGAAAGGGCTTCGGCCCCGAGTTAGGAGGGGGGATGATCTGAAGCAGTAGGGGGGAGTGATCACTGGTGCCAGGAGGGAGGTAAGAGGTGAAGGCATCAGGGAGAGCGGATAACCAGGGGGAATTTACAAGGGCTCTGTCAAGTCTGCACGAAATACGGCCCCTATCCGTGGCAGAATTACTCCAGCTCAGATGATCACCAGCACATCTCAAGTCATCAAGCCCACAATCCTCAATACAACTATTGAAGTCAGCAAGCTGATCAGTAGAAAGGTGGCGCCCGCCAATTTTCTCATCAATGAAACGGGTGACATTGAAGTCGCCCCGGACCACCCAAGCCCCGCCACCCACGGTAAGATGATCAGAACAAAGGGAATCCCAGAGGCGGACATGATCAGAGGCAAGGTTGGAAGCGTAGATGAAGGAGAAGGCCACCCGAAACCCACCACAGTTGCGACAGTCGAGGGTGATATACTGAGAGGAAGAGGACACAAAGGTGCAATCCCAAACAACCGGGTCGGTAGTAACCCAAACACGTCCCTTCGGTGCTTGGGGATAGTTATGGAAAGAGACCCAACCCCTCGGATAGTAGGGAGTGACAATATCAACATTGGACTCATGAACTTTAGTCTCTAGTAACCCCACAATAGTGGCCTTGTGCCACAGGATATGGTGCTTGACGTCCCTCCGATGGGCAGGGGCGTTAAGACCCCCCACATTCCAAGAGAGGACAGACATTAAACACCCGGGGGGTTTTGGCTCCTGGTTTGCATACGGGAGGGAGTCGGCCCCGATTGTTTGGGAGAATGGGACTTGGATTTTGAGGCGGGAGGGCGATCTGGGTTAGGGATAGTGGTAGGGAGGGGGCATTTTTGGGAACGGGGAGGGAGGGAGGCACGACGAGGATTTTGGGGGGTTGGGAGGGGCTAAGAGGGGGATAATCGTCAACAGATAGCCCGACCACGGCTCCAGGCTCCGTGAGCAAACAACAATCAACAGGAGGCCTCAAAACATCACTACCAACCACAGGAGCAGCCTCCTTGCCATCAGTAAACAATGGGTCTTAAGGGAGCTCCAAAACAATTCCAATGGAAGCCAGCGGGACATCCTTCGGGGCAGACTGCATTGCAACCCCCGCAACACTCAAGGCATCATGACCCCGGGCCAAAGCAGCATCAGAAAACACAGCCTCATTCCATCATCCGATAACCCAGCACCAAGACAAGCTCCAACAACAGCGGACTGCATCGCAACCTCAGCAACCCCAAGACAACATGACCAGGGACCAAAGCAGCCCCAGTATCACATAATCCCACAACAATATCGACAAGCAGCCCAACAGCAGGACAAGCACCATCGGCGGAAGCAGATTGCGCAGACAACACAGGTTCGGGAGTAATATGGGATAGTGTGGCAGGAGGAAGGGATAAGGGGCTCACCAGTAGGGGCAGAGTAACAGCAGAGGGTGGGAGGGTATCACCAGGATGGGTCGCAGCAGTCAGGGGCCGTAGGGAGCTGGTGGAAGATGACACCGACGACTGGGCAGCTTGCAAGGGGGGATGGATGGTAAGGCCCCGCCGGACGTCTGGCACTGAGAGGGGGAGTCAGATGGATATGGGGTGGAGGCTCAGACCCCCGTTGCGTTGGCGGCTGCTGGAGGGTTGACTCATCGTCTGGCAGCTCAGTGGGCAGACGTGAAGGCAATTCACACTGGGACAGATCATGGCCGAAAGAGCGGTAATGGGAGCATAGAGGGGGGATCTTTTCATATTCCACCGCCACCTGAATGATGGATTCATTGGGGAGGCGAGCAGACACAGAAGATGAGAAGTTGGATGTAGCATCGACTTCAATGAAGCAGCGAGCAAAGGAGAGGCGGGAGCCAGTAGCATGTTGAATATTGGACTCCCCGGATTTGGTTTTGGATGATGAGCAAACATAAATAATTCATGAACTAACAATTTGTGAGCGCAGTATTGGAGATCGTCGCCAATTTCACGAGAATATTCAAAGCGACATCTCAACACTTCCAAAAGCTCGTATTCAAGCCTAAAGCTTCGTTGAAGCTCATGCAACGCTTTGGAAATAATGAAGATTCAATCGAAGCTCTCAAAGACCGTTTATCAAGGTTTTATTTATAGTCTTTTAGTTTCGATTGATAGAATGTTAAGACTTGAGTATATCTTACGTTTCTATCTTCATTTCGCTCATTTCGTAGCTCTAGGATTCTTGCACAAGTTCACTCTAATTTCCTCGAAGCGTCGCGCTTCGATTCGGACCTTGTTGTGCATGTTAGTTGGTACAAGAACAAGTACTGACCGACTAGATGGAGATCTAGTCGGTCGGCCACTGTTCTTGGACCGACTAGTTTCAGTCAGTTAAATCTTTGTTCTTTACTGTTTACAGTTAGTCGGTCTACGTTGACTCACCGACCGACTAGTTTGTGAACTAGTCGGTCAGTGATGCTTCTTTGACCGACTAGTTGTGATTTACTGTACATGCCAAATTTCTCCTAAGCTACTGTTTTCTTTTAGTCGGTCTAAGAACGTTTGATGACCGACTAGTTGACAATCTAGTCGGTCAACTTTTGTTCTTGGACCGACTAAGTCAACTTGCCTTCAGACTAGTTTTCTAGGTCTGAAATTCTATCTCTTCTCTGATCTGCTCTTAGTCGGTCCATGCTTTGTGACTGACCGACTAGTTGATGAACTAGTCGGTCAGTGATTGTTCTTTGACCGACTAATTCTCCCAGATTTCTTTCCGTTGGAGATTGACCTAACTTATGTTTTTGGGTTCCTATAAATACGAACCTAGGTCATTTCTATCTAAAAGAGAGCTGCCATTAAGAGATTCATTGAGCCCTAAAGAGATAGCCATTCTCCCTCAAATCTAAAGCTCTCTTCCTCACAAGAAAGCCATTCTCTCTCATTTCTAGATCTAGAGAGAAGCTTGTTCTTGGTGAGCTCTTCAAGCTATTGCTTGATCCAAGTCTCCAACTCTTCCCTAGGCACCCATTGCTGCTCATTTCCTTGGTGCTAGGGCTTGGTGACTTCATCTTCCTCAAATCCTTCATTCCACCTATTGGGTAAGAAAAACTCAAGGTATAGGATTTTGTGGTAAGAGTATTTATTTCATTTAAACTCTTTATATTGCTTATTGGCTCTCTCGGTTGTGAGAGAAGTTTGTGATCCCGGGTTGTGGGATTCACTTTGCCATTGCATGTATGATTTGATCTTGTGAAGGTTTTTCACAAGATATTCATAGTGGAAATCTTGAGTTAGGGTTTCTAACTCAAGTATCCGGAGGGGATCCGGGTGGTTGGGACGTAGGATCACCGGGAACAAGTCGGGGAGACTTGGGTGGATCCGAACCCATTAACATCGTTTGTTAGCTTTGTTTATTTCATTGTTGTCAATCAATTTAAGCTTCCGCAAATTGATTTGGTGGTTGTTTGCAATTTAATTTGGAATTATACGCCTTATTATTTTAAAGTACTATTCACCCCCCCCCCTCTAGTACTTGTGCAGTAGCTGGTAGGGCATTACATTTGGTATCAGAGCAAGGTTCTCAGCTATGTCTGCCAACGACAACAAGACCGTGCGTCCACCTTCCAACTATGACACCTTCAGGAACCGTGAAGGAGCATCTTCCGTGATGGAAGGACATTCCTCTACGAGGCCTCCATTCTTCAACGGTACCAACTACGGGTACTGGAAGTGTCGGATGGAAACCTTCCTCCGAAGTGCATCTTTATGGAGAACTACAATGAAGGAGTATATTGAACCCGAAGAAGAAGATTTTGAGAAATGGACTACCGCGGAGGTCGCCGCGGAGGTAAGCAATGCCAAGGCAATGAACGCCTTGCAATGTGCATTGGAGCCCGAGGATTTCAATAAGATATGCACATGTAAGAGTGCATATCAAATTTGGAACTCCCTCCTCATTCTACACGAAGGGACGAGTAGGGTAAGAGACTCTAAACTCGTAGTCGTAACCAAAGATTACGAAATGTTTCATATGCAACAGGGCGAGAAGATGAAAGAATATTACGCTCGTTTCGTTGATATAATAAACGAGTTAGAGGCCCTCGGCAAGATCTACACTCAAAAGGAGAAGTGCTTAAAGCTTATTGAAGGACTTCCCTCTTCTTGGGAAAAACGTACCTTCGCCATCGAGGAAGGTAATGACATGGACAAATATACCGTAGTTCAACTAATGGGTACTTTGATGTCATATGAGGTACGCAAAGATAGCAAGGTGAAGCTACAAGAAAAGATGAAGTCATATTTGAACCTAGATGCGCCTAAGAAAAAGGCGATTGCATTCAAGGCGGCTTCATCCACCTCTACCGATGATGAGAACTCGGAAGAAGAAATGGACATGGAATCCATTGCACTCATGGCAAAGAAGTTCAATCGCTTCTTCCGAAAGGGTAACTTCAAACACAAATCTAAGTTTACATCTACTAACGCCTCTCCACCTTTGTGCTTTAAATGCAATAAGCCAGGACACATCAAAGCGGATTGTCCTCAAAACAAGCAAAAGGAGAAGTGGAAGGCGCCAAAGTATGACAAGTCCAAGAAGTACACGAAAGGAAACAAGAAGGGACTTGTCGGAGCTACCTTCACCGACTCCGAGGATTCCTCAAGCGGAGAGTCGGACGATGAGCACGTGGAGCAAGCACACATGTGTTTCATGGCAAGAGAGGAGCACGATCAAGGATCCTCCTCTTCCGATGATAGTGATGAAGAAAGCGATGAGGTAACGATGGATGATCTTAGGGATGCTAACACTCAACTTTGGTCAAAATATACTAAGTTAGTAAATAGATATACTAAGGTAAAAGATGACCTAGCTAGCATTCAAACATCGCCTAAGACTATCATCACCAACAACGACACCGTTGTTGAAGAGTTAAGAAAAGAGATAGTAAATCTCAAATCTAAACTTGAACATGTTAGCATTGAGGATGCGGAAGAACATGAGATAGCGGATTTAACTTCTCAAAACTCGACTTTGAGTATTGAGAACGAGAATCTTAAATCTCGTGTTTATGTGCTCACTTCGCAAATATCCACTTTGGATACTTCCTTGCGTTCTCTCAAAGAGAAATATGAGGACACATTGGGCCGAATCAACAAATTCAACAAGGGTAAAGGCCATTTGGATAATATCCTAAAAGATTTACTTCCGGCCAAGCACCACATTGGCTTGGGGTATATGATGGGAAATTCTTCCAAGTCGGTCACTACCTTTGTTAGGCCAACTTTCGAAGCCTCAACGAGTGGGAGCAAACACTCTATTGGTAGTTCATCTACCAATGGTGCTTCCACCTCGTCCACACCCTCTTTCGGAAAGAAACCCACATTGGGTGGACCTCCAAAGAAGGGGCATGCTTATATGTACACCAATTCCATGCCACGTAGGAACACACGTCCTACTCCACCATCTCACACTTATGATGATTTTTATGCAACACATTCTCGGGCACGTGCACACCAAGTGAGACACCCTCACGCACGTGTTCCCACACATGCATATGTACACCCACCTCATCATATGAATAATTCTCGTCGTGCACCATTCCATCATGTCCCGTATGCCTATCCATAACATGCATCACGTAGAAATCAACGTCGCATGCATGCACCCAATAGGATGATGGCTCCCAAAGTTTTCACGATTTGGAGCCCAAAGGACACAAGCATGGACGAAAAACAAATATATATGAATGCTTATTTTTCGGATGTTGTGCATAGTAAGAATTATGTGGGGAAGTCTAAGTCCACTTGGACTTGGCTTCCAAAGGTCTAATCCCTTGGACCCAATGACCTTGGGTACCATGATATGAAACTTATCTATCTTTAGGTACTCAAGGAAAAGAAAAAGAAAAGGAGCAACAAATTTAAATTTAGCTCCAAAGGGAATTGGATACTCGATAGCGGGTGCTCCAAACACATGACGGGTGACGCTCGATTGCTCTCCGGAGTGGTTCCCATTGTGAATGGAAACCGCGTCGTATTTGGAGGCAACGAGAGCGGAACCATCATAGGTGTTGGTAATGTCGGTAACCCTTCTAAACCATTAATTAGTGATGTGTATCTTGTTAGTGGTTTAAATCATAATCTTATTTCAATAAGTCAACTTTGTGACAAAGGTTACAAAGTTAGCTTTGCGAAAGGATTGTGTCATATTTTAAGAAAGGATAATGAAAAATTATTATTTTCCGGAACTCGTCGTAAAGACATTTATATTTTGGATCTTCCTAAGTCATATGAACAATGTCTCGTTGCCAACACAAGTGAACAACACTTATGGCATCGACGCTTTGGACATGTGAACTTTGGAACACTATATAAGCTTTCAAAATTGAATTCTATTAAAGGTTTTCCGAAGCTTGTTTTTGAAAAGAAAAGTTTTTGTGATTGTTGTCAACGCGGCAAGCTTCCTAAATCTTCATTTAAACCTAAGAAAAGCATCTCTACAAAACGGCCACTAGAGCTATTACATCTAGATTTATTTGGGCCAACTAGAGTAGCTTCCTTAGGAAATGCAAGGTATGGACTTGTCATCGTAGATGACTATTCAAGATTTACTTGGGTATTTTTCTTGTGCAATAAAAATGAAGCTTTTGAAAACTTCACAATTTTTGTTAAGAAAGTACAAAATCTCTTAGGAAACACCATTGTCACTATTCGTAGTGATCATGGAGGTGAATTTGAGAATGAGTCTTTTGAGACATTATGTGATGAAGTTGGTATTACTCACACCTTCTCTTTCCCTCGTGCACCGCCTCAAAATGGTGTAGTTGAGAGAAAGAATAGGACGCTAGTGGAGTGTGCTCGCACTATGCTTGATGATAGCCAACTTGGCCATCAATTTTGGGCGGAAGCGGTACACACCGCTTGCTATGTGTTTAATAGAATACTTTTGAGGCCCGGCACTAAACAAACTTGTTATGAATTGTTGTTTGGTAGGTTGCCTCAAGTTAAACATTTTCGTGTTTTTGGTTCGAAATGTTTTATTAAGAACACATATGGTAGTTTGGACAAATTCGATCCGAGATCCGATGAGGGGATTTTTGTGGGATATTCTTCGCGTAGCAAAGCCTACCGGATATTCAACAAACGAACCTCGACGATCGAGGAGTCGCTTCATGTCTCATTTAATGAAGGATTTGTTCCAACTAGAAGTTCAAATGATAATGATTCTATGGATGTTTTATGTGATTCATTTGATAATTCTAAGTCTATTGATTCTATTGAGACTAACCCGACTAATGAAGTTGTTGAGAATGTTCCAAGTGATCAAGGTATTCCCAAGCGACTTCATGTCATTCGCGACCATCCCCATGAGCAAGTAATTGGCAATATTCAAGATAGTGTCAAGACAAGATCACAAGTTCACCACTTCGCCAATTGTGCCTTTGCCTCATCGATAGAGCCAAAGAATATAGTTGAAGCATGCGAAGATAGTGCTTGGATACTTGCCATGGAGGAGGAGCTCATTCAATTCGAGAGGAATGAAGTGTGGGAGCTTGTTCCATTGCCTTCGAAGAACCACACCGTCATAGGGACAAAGTGGATTTTCAAGAACAAAACCGACGAAAACCAAGTCGTCGTCCGGAACAAAGCTCGGTTAGTAGCTCAAGGCTATCGACAAGAGGAAGGTATTGATTTCGAAGAATCCTTCGCTCCGGTAGCTAGATTAGAATCAATTAGATTACTTTTGTCTTTTGCATGCCATAAGAATTTTAAATTATTTCAAATGGATGTTAAAAGTGCTTTTTTAAACGGAGATGTCGTTGAGGAAGTTTACGTTTCTCAACCTCCGGGCTTCATAAATGAAAAATTTCCAAATCACGTTTTTAAACTAAAGAAAGCTCTTTATGGTTTGAGACAAGCTCCTCGAGCTTGGTATGATCGCCTAAAGAATTTTCTTTTGGATTTGAATTTTAAAATGGGCGAAGCCGATTCAACTCTTTTTGTTAAGCATGCGAATAATGATATTTTATTAGTACAAATTTATGTTGATGATATCATTTTCGGTGCTACTAACTTCACTCTTTGCGAAGAGTTTTCTAATGTTATGAAGGAACAATTTGAGATGAGCCACATGGGCGAACTCAAATATTTCTTAGGACTCCAAATTCGCCAAATGAACGATGCAATCTTCATCCACCAAACGAAGTACACGGTGGAGTTGCTAAAGCGATTTGGAATGGAGAATACCTCCGGGAAAAAGACTCCAATGAGCACGACTACGCATCTTGACAAGGATACGGGCGGTAAGGATGTAGACATTCGTTTATATCGAGGTATGATTGGTAGTTTGCTTTATCTTACCGCAAGTAGGCCCGATATTATGTTTGCCGTATGTATATGTGCTCGTTATCAGTCTAAACCTAAGGAGTCTCACTTAGTAGCGGTAAAGCGTATTTTTCGCTATCTAAGTTACACTTTAGATTTTGGATTACTTTATCCGAGATCTAGCACATATGAGTTAATCTCATATAGTGATGCCGATTATGCGGGATGCAAATCCGACAGGAAAAGTACTAGTGGCACTTGCCATTTTATAGGAAATTCTCTTGTCTCTTGGTTTTCCAAGAAGCAAAATTCCGTATCACTTTCAACCACCGAGGCGGAATATATTGCCGCCGGTGCCGCGTGTGCTCAAGTTCTTTGGATGAGACACACACTTAAAGACTTTGGTATAAATTGTGATACTTGCCCTATCATGGTTGACAACCAAAGTGCAATATGTCTTTCCAAGAACCCGGTACATCATTCCCGTTCGAAACACATAGATGTCCGCCACCACTTTTTAGATGACCATGTTGCTAAAAAGGACATCATTCTAGTGTACGTTGAAACCCAAAAGCAAATCGCCGATATTTTCACGAAACCCCTAAAGGAGGACTCCTTTGTGCGGTTGCGTCGAGAATTGGGGATTATGGGTGAATCCGAAATATAGGATTCATGTTTCATTCAATAATTTTGCATGCTATTATTCTTGACAATATCTCATTCATGCTAGAATTATT
This sequence comes from Scilla litardierei, assembly GCA_030789695.1. Classification (NCBI taxonomy): domain Eukaryota; kingdom Viridiplantae; phylum Streptophyta; class Magnoliopsida; order Asparagales; family Asparagaceae; genus Scilla; species Scilla litardierei. The sequence continues at coordinate 754,712,942 of CM061142.1, read as the reverse complement.
GGATTTTTCGAGAATTTTAAGTGTTATCTTAATTTTTCGTTCGATTTGTGCGTAATCGTCAAATTTCTGTTTTTCGATGTTTAATGTGGTAGTTTAGATGTCTATTGAGAGTTTTGAGATTTTTCGTCCAAGCGTATTATGGAGAGAACTTAATTTTCAAGTTTTTGACTCTTTAGTCGGTTCATGTTCAGTGACCGACCGACTAGATTGAGATCTAGTCGGTCAGTAATCGAACGCAGACCGACTAAATCTTGTCAGTCTTCTTGGATTCAGCCACTGTTTGCACCTAGTCGGTTCAAGCTCATTTACCGACCGACTAGTTTGTGAACTAGTCGGTCAGTGCTTGAACTGTGACCGACTAGTTTGTGAACTAGTCGGTCAGTGCTTGAACTGTGACCGACTAGTTGTGCCAGGGGCTGTTTGGTCATTTGGGAAATCGACCGACTTAAACTCAGTTTAGTCGATCGATTTCCATTCTAATCGATCGAAAACTCAGTTCACTCCGCTCAAAACCCCGACCCTTCCCCTTCCGATCGACTTCCGGCCTCTTTCCGATCATCTCCGCCGTCGCCGGCCGTCGTTCTTCCTCCTAGGGTAAACCTACCTCCTCCCTCTCCTATCTAGGGTTTCGTTTTCAGCTCTAGGGTTAGGTTTCTCTGCCTAGGGTTCTAAAGTTCTTCCTCTAGGGTTTCGGATTTCTAGGGTTGTGCTAGGATTCGTTGATTTGATCTCGTGTCTTGCTTCGACTATGGCAAGAACACGCATTCCGATCCCTTCCTCTAACCCCTCTCCGATGACCATTGATCCAACCTCTTCGGATCCCGAGCATCCAACCCCTACGAAGCGTAGAGCCAAGACCACCCATCCTTCGTCGTCTTCGCCTCCTCTCAAGAAGAAGAGGACGACGACCGCCAAGCCTAGAGGTCAACCCAAACCCAAACCCAAACCTAAGCCAAAGGCCAAATCTCTTGCCTCTCCTTCTTCGTTCCATACTCCTACCGATTCCGATACGGAGTATAATCCCGAGACCGAGACTCATAGGGAACCCTCTCCTCCTATTCATCCTGAGTCTAGCACCCACCCTCGTACGTCTTCTCGAAAGCCTAAGGGAAAGGCTCCGATGCCGGTGGGCGGTGTCGATATTTCCTTATGTCGCGATGACCCTTTGTGTCTTGCGGCATATAATCGTATCGAACATTGTCCGCTGCTTCTGGAGCATTTCGTCCAGTTCAGCGACTTCATAGGGCTAGCTGATCTTCTGTCGTCGTCGGGTCTTCTCGATTACCTTCGATTTGACCCGAAGGCGAATCCTCGCCCCTATCCTAGATTAGTGAAGCTTTTCTATGCCAATAGGATCCGGGGTCAGTTCTATCAGACCCACTCTATTGAGATGACCGTTTTGGGGACTCCTATAGTCCTCACTGCGGAAATCTTAGGAGAGATTCTGGGTATCTCTTCGTCTGGCCTTCTTCCTTCTGATATCTCGGTAGATGATATTTCCTCTCTTGACCAGACCATCCTATCAGAGATTTTCCATCAGATTCCTCCTGCTATGATTGGCGTGCCCTCTAAATCTTTTAAGCCAAATGCTTGGGTCCTAAATTTGATTCTGAAGTCGTGCTTGCTTCCCAAGTACGGCTCCTCATCTTTGCCATCCCAGCCATTTTTGAAGCTTATCTATGCGATCTTCATGGGGAGCTCGATTAATTGGGCTCGAATTATACTCGACAAGATTGATTCTTTCGAGTGTATTCGAAAGTCCAATAAATCGGCTCATATTCCTTTTCCTTGCATGTTGACCCTCGTGTTTCGTCACTTTCGTGTCACATTGCCTCGTGACGATGAGCGTCCCCTCGGTCCTCCGCTGAATGCGACGGCCATCAAGAAATCTCTTGCGGCGCTTCGTCACGTTCAGAGGACGACTCCTTCAGCGTCTGTCCCTGCCTCTGCCACTGCCTCTGCTTCTCCCGTTGCCACCCTTGATGACGTCGTCCGGATACTTCTTCGTCACGAGTCCCGCTTGGCTCGTACCGAGGAGGTGGTCTGCCGTATGGCACGTCAGATGGGTGTTGAGCTTCCTCCTTCCGTGTCTGAGGGAGAGGAGATGGATGAGATGGATGAGGAGGACATTGAGGAGATCTGTCGTGCTTCGACTCGTGCCCCCAAGGGCACTTCTGCTGCTGCTGGTACTTCCACTTCTGCTCCTGGAGTTGCCACCTCTTCCGGTGTTCCAGAGCCATCTGCTGCTGATCCAGTTTCCGAGCCTGCTCATGTATCTGCTGCTGCTGCTTCTGTCGAGACTCCTGCTGCTGTTGAGCCTGTTGCTGAGATCTCGACTCCTGCCCCGACGATTCCATCTGTTGAGACACCTCTGCTCCCTGCAGATCCTGAGTCCACTCCGTCGACTGGACCCACGGACGCTGCAGATCCTGCCTCCTCCTCGTGATCGTTGTTCCGAGGACTCTCCATATACACTTTGGATGATGTATTCTAGTGAGAGAGTTTTGGGTTAGGATGGGGTTGAGAGTTGCCTTGTTGTATTGCTTTTGTGCTTTCTGATTGTCGGTGTTGGATTGTATGATATGTTGATGATGATGTATTTATTTTTGATGATATGTAGCACTTGATATGATGTATCTCTTATATTCGATGTGATATCTTTTGGATGTACTCATGTTGTCTCTATGTATATATATGTTCATCATCGACCACTTTATCTTTTATTCGTCGTGCAAATTTAATATTCGTTGAATATATTTGAAATGTGATATCGAATCGACGCATAAAAAGTTGGTTAAATGGATTTTATAGAATTGTTTTCCATGCTCAAAATTAACCAAGAATATTGAATATTGAAGAGTATGTTTCTTTATTCAAGACATGAATAAACATTTGGTATTTTTTTGATGATTTTGATTATCGTTGATTTTTATTGATAATGGAAAATTTGACACACCTTGTTTTGATTTCCACATTTTTCCCTTGGTGTCAAGTTGGTCCATTGTCTTCGTCTACGACTCCCGATGTTGGATTTTACATTTCCTAATTGTTGTCGTTGTATGCCCCCCATTTTTGGGATAATGCCAAAGGGGGAGAGATAATGATAATAAATAGCGCAAATGAAAAATTTAACTCAATTTCCAAGAATCTAGTTTGATATGTTAGATTCAGGGGGAGTTAAGATACAAATAAGGATTTTCAAAATCCGATATTTCAAAAATCAATTCACTTTATTTATCTTACTCGTCTGCTTGATACAATTCATTTATATTCATTTTGGAATTAACGTGTCATCAATGCAGGGGGAGTAAGTATTTTACATTTGAATTATTATCTTTGATTATTATTTATGTTGGTTTGTCATCACCAAAAAGGGGGAGAATGTTGAATATTGGACTCCCCGGATTTGGTTTTGGATGATGAGCAAACATAAATAATTCATGAACTAACAATTTGTGAGCGCAGTATTGGAGATCGTCGCCAATTTCACGAGAATATTCAAAGCGACATCTCAACACTTCCAAAAGCTCGTATTCAAGCCTAAAGCTTCGTTGAAGCTCATGCAACGCTTTGGAAATAATGAAGATTCAATCGAAGCTCTCAAAGACCGTTTATCAAGGTTTTATTTATAGTCTTTTAGTTTCGATTGATAGAATGTTAAGCCTTGAGTATATCTTACGTTTCTATCTTCATTTCGCTCATTTCGTAGCTCTAGGATTCTTGCACAAGTTCACTCTAATTTCCTCGAAGCGACGCGCTTCGATTCGGACCTTGTTGTGCATGTTAGTTGGTACAAGAACAAGTACTGACCGACTAGATGGAGATCTAGTCGGTCGGCCACTGTTCTTGGACCGACTAGTTTCAGTCAGTTAAATCTTTGTTCTTTACTGTTTACAGTTAGTCGGTCTACGTTGACTCACCGACCGACTAGTTTGTGAACTAGTCGGTCAGTGATGCTTCTTTGACCGACTAGTTGTGATTTACTGTACATGCCAAATTTCTCCTAAGCTACTGTTTTCTTTTAGTCGGTCTAAGAACGTTTGATGACCGACTAGTTGACAATCTAGTCGGTCAACTTTTGTTCTTGGACCGACTAAGTCAACTTGCCTTCAGACTAGTTTTCTAGGTCTGAAATTCTATCTCTTCTCTGATCTGCTCTTAGTCGGTCCATGCTTTGTGACTGACCGACTAGTTGATGAACTAGTCGGTCAGTGATTGTTCTTTGACCGACTAATTCTCCCAGATTTCTTTCCGTTGGAGATTGACCTAACTTATGTTTTTGGGTTCCTATAAATACGAACCTAGGTCATTTCTATCTAAAAGAGAGCTGCCATTAAGAGATTCATTGAGCCCTAAAGAGATAGCCATTCTCCCTCAAATCTAAAGCTCTCTTCCTCACAAGAAAGCCATTCTCTCTCATTTCTAGATCTAGAGAGAAGCTTGTTCTTGGTGAGCTCTTCAAGCTATTGCTTGATCCAAGTCTCCAACTCTTCCCTAGGCACCCATTGCTGCTCATTTCCTTGGTGCTAGGGCTTGGTGACTTCATCTTCCTCAAATCCTTCATTCCACCTATTGGGTAAGAAAAACTCAAGGTATAGGATTTTGTGGTAAGAGTATTTATTTCATTTAAACTCTTTATATTGCTTATTGGCTCTCTCGGTTGTGAGAGAAGTTTGTGATCCCGGGTTGTGGGATTCACTTTGCCATTGCATGTATGATTTGATCTTGTGAAGGTTTTTCACAAGATATTCATAGTGGAAATCTTGAGTTAGGGTTTCTAACTCAAGTATCCGGAGGGGATCCGGGTGGTTGGGACGTAGGATCACCGGGAACAAGTCGGGGAGACTTGGGTGGATCCGAACCCATTAACATCGTTTGTTAGCTTTGTTTATTTCATTGTTGTCAATCAATTTAAGCTTCCGCAAATTGATTTGGTGGTTGTTTGCAATTTAATTTGGAATTATACGCCTTATTATTTTAAAGTACTATTCACCCCCCCCCCTCTAGTACTTGTGCAGTAGCTGGTAGGGCATTACATAGCAGTCACTTCATCGGAGAATAGGGGACGCCCAACAGCACTGGCTAGCTTACTAAGGATGGTCGGGGACCAAAATTGGACAGGCAGCTGAGGAAAATGGACCCAGAGGGGTACTAAGGAGAGAAGATCTTGGTCGAGGCCAATTTGGGGTGACCAGTGTCGGAGGACAAGAAGACGTCCCTCAAGGAGCCAGGGGCCTCCATGGAGCACCTCCAGACGGTCCGACTCCAGCTCAAATTTGAAAAATAAGAAGCCGTTCTCACGCGAATGTAGCTGAATGTCACCTTTGGGTTTCCAAGTGCGGCTCATCCAGGCCTTGAGGAGCCCAAAGAAAGGTCGAGCCCCCACGAAGTACCCAACAAGAGTGTTCGCCCACCTGTCCGCAGCCTGGGCAATATCAGCTGCAAGGATATCGACAATGACACCAGCATCATCCGAGGAGGGAGGGAAGAATGGCAGTGCAAAATTGGGGGCGTGGGGGACTCTTGGAGAGCAGATAGCGCTGAAGGACATGGAAGTAACATAGCTCAGGTGAGGATTCAGAGGGGGGAGTCTCTGAGGTTTTTTGTCAAACAGGTGGGGGGTGGGAGGATTGGCAAAGTCCTGGGGAGAGGAGGGGTTAACAGCAGCAGTCGTCGCATGGGTGACGGGTCTACGGCCTAGTCTGCCACCGTGGTGAACAAGAGCTCTACCGCCACCGCGCCCGCCACCGCGCCCAGAGGGGACAGGCACCACCCTAGATCCAATGGGTCCAAGGATAAAAGCAGCGGGGGGACGTTTACGAGGGGGAACCGCTGTCCAAGATGCATCATCGCCGCCGCCAGATGAGTCGCCGACACCAGCCACGCCGCCGATCGTAGACAGGGGAAATCATCATCGCCATTAGGAAGGATCCGCGAAGTAGAGGAAATGCTCGAAGAAGGCATGGGAGGGGAACCGGGCAGGAGGGGAGGAGGAAGGGATAGGAGGACAACCGGAGGAGCCGGAGCCCCCAAGGGAGGCACAACAGAGGGGGACGCCACAGGATCGAGAAGATCGTCGGAGCCCTAATGAGAGAGCAGCTTTTTCTATATATTGTATATATATATAAGAAAATTTTCAAATGAGAACATTTTGCACCGTGCGAAAATGTTTTTAGTTTTTTTTTTTGAAATTTTTTTTCAAAAATTCTTTTTTCCACCCTCATTATATGTTGTTATACCCCCTCAAAAAATAATCGTTGAGAAATAATGTCATTTGGCCTTCGATTAAGGCATTTCATCAAATTCGCATGTTTTGATACCGTTAAATTTGTAACGGTTGGATGGGTGCTCTAATCCCCAACGGGTTCACCCATTATTTTCCCTAGGGTATATAATTGTATGGATTAAACATCAAAAAAGAATTTTTGAAAAAAATTTCAAAAAAAAGATAAAATTCTTTTTGCATTGTGTGAAAAGCCTCTTTTTCGCAACCGAAGATCCATATATATATATATATATATATATATATATATATATATATAGCAATCTTCGGGTGCGAAAAAACCCGTGCAAAAGCCGTGCGAAATTTTTTTTTATTTTTTTGAAAAAAAATTTCAAAATTTTTTTTGATGTTTAATCCATACAATTATATACCCCAGGAAAAATAATGGGTGAACCCGTTGGGGATTAGAGCACTCATCCACCCGTTACAAATTTAACGGTCTCAAAACGTGCGAATTTAATGAAATGCATTGATCGAATGCCAAATGACATTATTTCTCAATGATTATTTTTCGAGGGGGTATAACAACATATAATGAGGGTGGAAAAAAGAATTTTTGAAAAAAATTTCAAAAAAAGCTAAAAACATTTTCGCACGGTGCGAACTGCTCTCATTTGAAGATTTACACACACACACACATAATGTTGTTGTTGTTCTTTGTTATTTATGAGGTTGTCTTTGTTATTATAGTGGAGGAGCACTTGTACTATCCCAGCACATGCGCAGTGGACCTGCTATTTTTCTGTACTCTCTCGTCCCCCTCTTCTGCTCTATTCACCCTCACTCTACAGAGTCCTAGGAATGTTTTTTTATTCCTGTGTATTCTGAGGAGCGGGGCGTGACAATTTTTGACGGCCCATGCAGGTCACCACACTAAGATGTGCATACGGATAGTACGAGTAATGCCCGGAGTGTTTGGGGGTAGATGTATCCTAAGGTGGTTATGTGTGCTTTAGACCTATCCGCCCTAGTGCTAAACTCTTAGCCTTATACCATGCCTAGTATGGGATATATGTATGACGTGTAACATATGTAGGATGTGATGGATATAAGGATGTGAGATTATGGAGTGCATGTATATATTGGATGAGTATGGGTTTGCATGGTTAAGTGGAGTTATGGTATATGTATATGTGTGTGCGCATATGCGTGCTACGTAGAATGGTGTCTATATGACCATTTGGATGTATATGTAGTTCTTGTATCCTTCTGTATATAGTGTCATGAGGGAGGATTATGTATAGGTATATGAGATATTTGTATGTATGTAAGAGGTGTGTTGTAGCAAGCATGGTATGACTGTGTATATGTGTTATTAAGATTGGATATATAGTGGTATATGTCTTATGAGTAGATATATATGTATGGGAATGATCCCTATTCTGATATACATAAATCAGTATATGGATGTGTATGAATATGGAACATTAGTGTGTATCACCATTGATGTGTGGCTATCTACTAGATGTGTATGAATATTGGAGTGCACCTAATTGTATATGTATTAATATGCTAGTAAGGGTATGTGTGTATTGGATGTTATGTATATAATGGTATAGGTAGCTACCAACTACATGCTAGTACAGTTTGGGTAGCTTGACTGTATGGGTATCTAATAGTAGAATATGTATAGTATGTGTGTATGGGTATGTGTGCCCATACATGGGAATGTATGTGCATGTTTACATGGATCCTAGTAGGTATATATGCATGTCTGTGTGCATATCTACGTTAAGTATAATAGTCTTGTGTGTATGTGTGTACGTGTATTTGGCTATGTGTAGGCTTAGAAATCTATATATGGTATTAATATGTATACCTCTGTGTGTACATAATGAGTATGTGCATATAATCAGGTATGGAGTATCTATGTGGGGGTATTGGTTGGTGCTATATGTGAATATGTATTATGTTTGTATGGATTTCTATTATATGTGTTATAGTGGAGTGTAGGGATGTGAAAAAGTATGTGTAGTGTGCAGTATAAGCATATATAGTTGTGTGCATATTGGATGAATAAATATATACTTATATATATATATATATATATATATATATATATATATATATATATATATATATATATATATATATCTTTGTTTGTTTATCTGCGGATCTATCCTATATGGTTGTCTATCTAGGTGTACCTTGGACAGGCGTATTCATGTTTGTATGCATGTATATGTAGGTCTGTATCAGAGCATGTGTGTATGTATATACATATGCAATGGGGATATAAATGTGATAGATATGGAATATAGGTGTATACATGTTTGACGAACGTAAGCGAATGTAAACGTTTGATATGTGGGTATTGGGATGCGTGTGCTTGTTTGTATATTTATATGTATATGTGTGTGGGGTGTATAGATGTGTATATATGTGTGTGTGTGTGTGTGTGTGTGTGTGTGTGTGTGTGTGTGTGTGTGTGTGTGTGTGTGTGTCTTGGCGATTATAGGCCCATTGCTTGCTGCAATGTTATTTATAAAGCTATCAGTAAGATTTTATGTAACAGGCTAAAAAATATGGTCCATGATTTAATATCGCCAAACCAATCCGCCTTCTTAAAAGGGAGGCTTCTGTCGGATTGTGCTCTTCTGGCTCACGAGCAAATCAGGGATTTTAGCAACCCAATGGGTGCCAGGGCATGCTTAAAGCTAGACTTACGAAAGGCATTTGATAGTGTCAATCGGGAGTTCATCTATTACATTCTTCACAGAATGGGTTTTGGTCGCAGATTTATTTCATGGATTCAGGCATGTTTTCCACTCCGACTTATTCAGTTATGATAAATGGCTCTCCTGCTAGTTATTTTGAGGGAAACAGGGGTATCAGACAGGGTGATCCTCTATCGCCTTTTCTTTTTGTGATTTGCATGGAAGCTTTCTCCCTGTTGATGGACAAAGCAATCTCTCAGGGCATTATTCATCCCATGAGGCGCTCTGGATCTATATCACATCTACTATTCGCTGATGATTTTCTTCTTTTCTGTAGAGCGAATAAGCACTCTTTTTATGGGTTGTCCTTGATTCTGGATGAGTTCAACAAATTTACTGGTTTGAATATTAATTGGGAGAAAAGTACTGTTATCTTCAGTAAAGGTACTAAGCATCCATCAGAGTTGGCCAACCAGTTAGGCATTATGCTTGGAACCTCTTTTTCTACATATCTGGGTCTGCCACTATCCTCAAAGTATCCTAAGGCTGCTATGTATAGCAGATTGGTTGACAAGTGTAAGAAGCGGTTAACAAGTTGGTCATCTACTATGCTATCAATCTCGGGGCGAATTGAGCTTGTCAGAACAGTGATATATGGAATGCTCAACTTCTGGCTACAGGTATACCAAATCCCAAAATCTATACTAAAGACTATTACGTCAGCCTGTAGGAAGTTTATATGGGGATCTTCGCATATATGGGCTTGGAAGGATATTTGCACCCCTAAAGAGGAGGGTGGAGTGGGGCTACGGCTTCTTCCGGATCTAAATCTCGCGGCCGGAGTAAGATTAACATGGCGCTTGCTTACTGACAACGGTCTATGGGCTAACTATATGAGACATCACTACAGAGACTCAGCTTGCTTCTATGGTGCAAAACCCAAGCCTACCCAGTCTGGCATCTGGAAATTAATGATTCACTGTAGGAAATACTCTATCCACTTAATCAAAAGACAAGTTCATGATGGATCTTCTACTTTATTTTGGCAAGATAACTAGTTGCCAAATGGCCCACTTATAGACACTCACGATGTCCCTGGGGAGATAGCGCTAAAGACAGTGGTAGATTATTGGGATGGTGATAGCTGGAAACAAGACACAACCGTTGATTTCTTGCGGCCTACTCTCCAAAGTATTACTCTAGAACCGGGAGCTGATACTTGGATTTGGGCTGCCGGTGCAGACTTTAAATTCTCAGCGGCCTGTGATGGTATCAGATCAAGAGGACAAAAGTTTCCTTTGGCAAAAATTATTTGGTTTAAGAACAACGTCATAAAGATGTCCCTAACCACTCTGAGAGCATTTCTTGGGAAGCTTCAGACCAAATGCTCACTTTCGGCTTGGGCTCCTATGGTGGATACGGCTTGCTCATTTTGTGATGCAGGTTCAGCTGAGGATGTTCACCACTTGTTCTTTGAATGTAATTACACCAGTTACATACTTAAAAGGAGTCTTCTTAAGTTGGGAGTGAATAGCCAGATAGACCCTCAACTCAACAAGGTCGGTGATTATTTCCTTGCTCATTATACCAAAAATGACCCTCTTAGCATTTTAGCAAAAACAATCCTCTGCACAATGATCTGGCATATATGGAAGGAAAGAAATAGAAGAATTTTTGAAGCTAGCAGTCGCCCGATGACCACATTATTTGAGGATATTGCATCGGATGTGAGAACCATACTGGTGAATCTGCTGCCTGAAAGTCAAGAAGAAAAATTAGCGATGGAAAGATGGGACTTTGACGTTTGATAAAATTCAGTTTCTTTTCCTGTGTATATTGTGTGGATAGGATAGATGGTCTAGCCAGTAGAGGGTGACGGCGCTTGTGCCCTATCCCCTCTCTGTTTCTAGCCCTCATATTGTATCTTACACTTGTTCATATTCAATAAAGATAGCACTAACTTTCCAAAAAAAATGTAGAGCAGGTGGCACCTTATCCAAAGGATCAGGTGCAAGACACAAAGGGGTGGACCCCACCGAGTACAAGCCCATGTGGGGGTTTGTACTCTCCACCTTTTTTATGTCTTGCCACCTGATCCATTGGATCAGGTGGCAGCTTTTCTACATTAAATCCATATATATATGAGGTTGCCGCATCCGCGCAAGCACTACCAAGCCCATCGTTCCGACGACTTGCCATGAGCCCTCTCGTCACCGTCTCCGTGAGCTCACCATTACCGTGCTTCAACTCTGCATGCCCTAGCAATGGCGGAGATCTCCTGAAGGCCATAGACAACGTCGACGAAACTTGCAGCTGCCTTCACCATCGTTGAAGTGCCTGCCGCCGTCGAGGAGAAGTAGAAGTCCAAGAGTCGCCGTCGGAGTTAGTTCATGTCACCAGAGTAGCCATCGCGAGTCAGTGTTGCCGACGACGAGATCGAGTCACCGCTGGAGATGATCGTCGTCGTCGAAGAAGACTTGTCGCCAAAGTCGACTGCTGTCGTTGATGTCAGCTCGCCGCTGGGATTGAGTTGTTGCCGATCGCCACTGCCTCATCTGAGCCTTCGCCATCGAAAAGGAGGCGGTGCTCTCCGTCGAAAAGGAGGCGGCGCCTGTATATATATATATATATATATATATATATATATATATATATATATATATATGTATATGTATGTATGTATGTATGTATGTATGTATGTATGTATGTATGTATGTATGTATGTATGTATATGTATATGTATATGTATACACATACATATTTTTTTTGACAAGTAAAGGTAGTCTTTATTGAGGTAAAGTAGTATGTTTACATATTCACAATGCAAGTTAGTAATACCGATAATAAAATGAGAGGGGAGAGGGCACAAGCGCCGTCACCCTCTACAAGTTACTATCTAGTATTAAAACTTACATAAGCAGAAAAAGAAGAGAAAAAGATTGACAATAAATGTACATCACAAGAACATAAATTCACTCAAAAAGGAGACCCCAATTTGCAATAGGCACTGAATCCGATATGTCCTCAAGATCCAAGTTGCATAGCAATATTCCGATGTCCGATTCTATATCTCCAAAGAGCGATGTTTTTGAAGTAGAAATCTTCTCAAAAATACGTCTATTGTGTTCTTTCCAAATGTGCCACACCATGTATGACATAGAAATTTTGGCCAGCACACCCAACGGGCTCTTCTTCTTATATTTGGAGAGGATTAGATCACACACACCTGTAATAGAACTCGGAATAACACATGTGTATCCCAACTTGAGTAAGCTCCTGGCGAGGATGTATCGAGAGTAGTCACATTCAAAGAATAAATGTCCAATACTTTCTTCCAAATTATCCACACACAGTACACAAAGTGTTGCCGGTAATAATCCCCAGTTTATTAAGATGATCCTTAGTAGGTAAATTCCCACGGATTGCACGCAGCAAAGCAATTCCCATTTTCGGTACCTGATGAGGGAACCAAACAACCTCGGTATAGGGGAAGGGGTTACCAGGTTCACGGGCGGCCTCCCAGGCTCGGCGGATTGTGAAATGCGGCCCAGCACACCAGTTCCATTCATCATTGCCTTCAACAAGAGAAATTCCATTTAGCAGCGGTCTGATAGCAAGGATGGTCAGAGCATTCACCCAGTCTGAACCGTCCCAGAATTCGCCCAGTTAGCGTGTTCAGTTCCAGGTGTCGGCTCATGTAGAAGGTGCAGAGGCCCCAGTGGATGCCAGTTATCAAACCATAGGGAGGTAGACATTCCATCTTTAATAGTTCGTCTAATAAGGTGTTGGGAAATATGCCGACAACGGAGAATGAATTTCCAGGAACCGGACTGAATAGGACTTGATTTTGCAAAATACAAACCATAGTTAACAGACCCATAATGAGTTCTCATATAGTGTGCCCACATACCCTTATTAGAAAGTAATCTCCAAGTCAGACGAACTCCAGAAGCCACGTTCAGATCCGATAGTCTCCTCAATCCCACCCCTCCCTCAAGCTTTGGTGTGCAAACTTCCTTCCATGCCCAGTTACTAAGCTTACCCCAAATGAACTTCCGGCAAGCAGAATTTATTGTTCGGATAACCGTAGGGGGAAGAAATAGGCTTGCATCCAGAAAGCAACCATGCCATAGATAAATGAGCGGACGAGTTCAATTTTCCCAGCAACAGAAAGTAGCATGGAGGACCAACCAAGCATCCGATTTTTACACTTATCAACCAGTCTAGCAAATAAGGACACTTTTGGATAATTAGAGGAAAGGGGAAGACCCAAGTAAGTGGAGAAAGAAGTTACCCATTTGACACCAAGGATTTCTGATAATCCTCTCGCATTACGAACACCCTTGCTGAAGATGGCCAAACTTTTCCCCTAATTTATCTGAAGCCCATAGAGACAATAAAAACTCTCTAAGAGAGCCTTGAGCCCATTAAGCGAATGAAAATTAGCCCGACAAGAGACCAAGAGATCGTCCGCAAATAGTAGATGGGAAATAGAGCCAGATCTTTGGAGAGCTTGGATAGAACCAGTAGTCTCAGCAATCGCCATAAGAAGAGAAAAGGATTCCATAATTAGAACAAACAAGAACGGCGATAGGGGGTCACCTTGCCTCAATCCACTATTGGAGCTAAAGTACCCTTCAGGGGACCCCTCAACCAACATGGAGAACATAGGGGTAGAAATACATTCAGCTATCCAAGAAATGAATTTAGGCCTGAAACCCATCTGGTGCAGAAGGAAAAAAATAAATTCCATGTTCACACTGTCAAAGGCCTTACAAAGGTCCAGCTTGAGACAGGTTCAGGCACCCATTGGATTACTAAAATCTCGAATTTGCTCATGAGCAAGGAGGGTGCAATCTGCCAACAGTCTATCTTTTAAAAAAAGCAGCCTGATTAGGTGAGATCAGCTCAAATATAACGTGCTTCAGCCTATTGCATAGAATCTTACTAATAATTTTGTAAATCACATTGCAACAAGCAATCGGCCTGTAATCCCCTAAGCACGATGCTTTTGCATTTTTTGGGACGAGTGTAAGAAAAGCATGATTAACACTAGGGGGAAGCTTAACCTAGCTGAAAAAAGATGAGACACCAGAGATAACATCAGGACCAATAACATCCCAGTTGTGTTGGAAAAACTGTGCATTCCATCCATCTGGCCCTGGCGCTTTGTCAGTGCCAATTTGAAAAAAAGCTTGCTTGCTTTCGTCATGCGAAACCGACCTATCCATCCAGAGAGCAGCCTCATCAGATAATTTACGTTTCGAAATGAGTTCCGGGAAAACATTCCAATAATCTTCTTGATTGTATAAGCCATGGTAATATAGGAGCTTCCGCACGGATAGCTTCATAATCAATAAGTCGGTCCCCGTCATGTTTAATAAGGTGATGTAATCTATTATAGCATTGCCTAGATTTCAGAGAAGCGTAGAAAAACTTAGAATTCCTGTCACACAATGTCAACCAACTCTGTCTACTTTTTTGCCGAAGATCCTCCTCCTCAACATTCAAAGCATTCATAAGATTTTTGGAGGCCAAAAGTTCCTGTTTCTGAATAGAAATGTCAGATTTCAATCTCACATCAGTTTGGATAGACTGAAGTTCCTTACGGCACAAGAGGACAGACCTGTTTTTAACTACTCCAGCGGCCCAAGTCTTTAAAGCATATTTAAGAGATTTAAGTTTGGTGTGCAAATGCTGTAGATTCATACCCCCAGATGGCCGGCCCCAAGAAGCAAATACAAAATCCTTATACCCAGGGAGAGAGGCCCAAGAGTAAAAATATTTGAAAGGTTTAGGAGGAGAGCTAACCTTTGCCAGGAGATAAACTAGCATGGGCCGATGGTCACTAGTATCAGCAGTTAGATATTCATAGAAGGAGGAAGTAAGCTGGCCGAACCAAATAGGATTGCATAAGATCCGATCTAACCGAGCGTCAATACGCGCTCTCCCAGTTCGCTTATTGTTCCAACTAAAACTGCCACCCGAGTTTTTAAGATCAGTAAGCTGATAATTCCCAATACATGAATTGAACTCATCCATCGCCTTCGCATCAACAGGATGCCCACCTAACTTCTCAGTCGAACTACGAACACAGTTGAAATCACCATCGACCATCCAAGGCAACATATTAACCACAGTAGAGTCTACCACAAGATTATTATATAGGGAAGCCCTTGAAGACGCCAGGTTGAGGCCATATACAACTAACAACCCCATGACCAATCCCGCCTTATTAGTGAATAAGGCCGTAATGTGTTGATCCGATGAAGCAATAGGGTTAATATTCCAAACATTAGAGTCAAAGAGGATAACTATCCGCCCTCCTTTATGATGGACCCTGTTATCCACACTGCCCCAATCTGAAGGGAAACACCTGGCTATACGACGGGTATTACATGAATCAACCTTAGTTTCAAGGAGGCACACAATAGAAGGAGAATACTTACGGAGGCACAGTTTCAGATTTGAACGCCGGGCTGAATTATTAAGCCCTCGAGTGTTCCAGAAGAAGATAGACATTACAACAGAGGGGTTGATGGCGCCACTGATGGCGTAATTCTAGCACTACAGCAAACAGTGGACGGCGATACAGAGCATGGTTGGGCCTAGGGGTCTTGGGGGGATCCCTAGCTTTCCTCAATTCCTGATGCAACAAAAGCCAGGCATGGTTCCCAATAGTCGGGTGCTCTGGGGGATCACTTTGGCCAGCAGTGCCTCCATCCGAACCCACATAGGAGCTTCCAGCACCAGCCTCGGGCCCCAATATGTTAGAGGCTACATGCTTGCTTTGAGTATCAGCACAAGGAGGCTCAGCATTTAATACAATGTGTTTGCCTTGAAATAGTCTCAGCACTTGAGATACATGAACAGCACGCCTCAAAAATTTTCGAAGGTCCCTGATAATCAAATCTCTGGTAGGTGTTATGCTAGCTGGTGCTCCATCCCCCCTACAGTCGGAACGGCAGGGGTACTGCATTCTCCCACCTCGAAGCAAGGGGGAGTCGCAGAAGAATTAGTCTTGCAAGGAACTATATCTGTTAGAGGATGCTCGACCATAGGAAGAATAGACTCAGAATGCTTCACAATAGGAGCAGGTGGGATGTTATTTGTGTGACAGACCTGGTTTTCTGCAGTGACTGATATATTTGCATTAGCTAACCCCATTGGGCATTGCAAATCCAGGTGACCAAAACATGCACAAGCATCACATCTAGGGGGCTCCCCTTCATATTTCACATCAATAGTTATAGTTGAAAGATCATCTAGCTCGACAGGGACCTCTCTCTTTAGTTTACTTTTAGAATTAACCTCCACTAAGCATCGGGCATATGAGATTTTGTCAAGATTAGTCGTAGCTTTGTCTAGGCAAATTGGTGTCCCAATTACGCTAGCAATGCAATTCAATATGCCCAAAGTCCACATAGGCAGGGGGAGATTATGTAACTGTATCCAAACAGGGACCGTAGTCAGGATGTCACGATTGTGCTGAATAGTAGGAGACCAGTTCTGAAGCACGACAAGTCACCCATCGAAGAGCCAGGGTCCCCCATGCAGAATAGAATCACGATCCCTTACATTCTCAAATTTAAAGTAAAAGTAACCATTTTCCCGTGAGAAGATACGAAGACCTCCTCTGATTCTCCATAGTCGCTCCGTCCAAGACTTGATCTGACCAAAATAAGGCACATCACCCAGGACATAACCAACAAGGGTATTTTCCCAGCGAGAGGCACCCTCGGAAAGCATAGAATCAGAGACCTTAGCTTTCACAACCCCCTCCCCACAAATGGTGGGATGTACGAAACTCATCACCAGCGGATCAGCATATTTCCTTCTAGTAGAGAAGATGTCAGACCAAGAGCGCTTGCACCCAGAGGGGATGATACGGAAGGAGGAATTAGGCTTAACTGGCGCTTTCTCCAAGCGAGAGGGAGGAACTTGCTCAGCAACCCGAGATCTACTTCGATCCCTTTGGTTGGGAATGGCGACAGATCTAGGGTTCCGATGTAAACCCTTGTCAATGGCTCCTCGTAAGGCCCGGAAGTCATCTCTATGTCCCCGATTGCCACGAGATCCTACAGATCCGAAGCCAACCTTGGGTTTATTCTTGAACTTTACCGGCTGCCAGCCGCCGTCCAAGATCGCTTCTGGGTTTGATAGCCCGCCGTTGCCGTCCACGGGCGTGTGATTGCCGCCAGAACCGTCCTTGAGCACCGATGTACCATCTCTAGGGTTGGTCACCGGACCAACCCACACTCCGGAATCGCCGCTCAATTATATATATATATATATATATATATATATATATATATGTGTATATATATATATATATGTATATATATATATGTATATATATATATATATATATATATATATATATATATATATATATATATATATATATATATATATATATATATATTACACACAGATATATATATGTGTGTATATGTATACACACACACACATATATATGTGTGTATATATATAATATATATACACACACACACACACATTGATACATATATATGTGTATATATAATATATATATATATATATATATATTGAAAAGTAAGTGTGTATGTATATAGATATAAACATGTCTACATCAAGGCAAGAACCAGCAGCAGAGCCGGTGGGGAAGAGGCTAGGAAGCAGTCACCCTATGCCAGAACTACCAGGAAAGTACCAGGAAAGTGCCAGAACTACCCTAAGCCTAAACTGGGGCGACACACAAAAAAGGCCTAGGGAGACCCCAGTTCTCAAAAAGAAGGAGATCCTCAATATCAACATCACTAAAATCAAAACTAGCCATGCCAGCAGAAACGTCAGAAGAGATTGTCACGCCCCGCTTCCCAAAAACGTGGAGGCGAGACGTGAGAAGGTCCGCTCAGACTTGAAGCTACAAAGCTGCAAGTCCGATAAGCGTCAATTAAACAATAATAGCAGGTCCTTGCAATTGCAATACGAAACAAAGATAATAAAAGAAAAAGAGACAAAAGTTGAATCTCAGAATATCCATAACAACAAATTCCAACATCGCAGAAAAGCCACCAGGCTAAAGGAAAGAGTCTAAAAGAGGCCCCAGCATGGCCAACAAAAGTACAAAGTACGAAAACAAAGTAATGGTGCAAGCACCGACAACTAACAACAACCTAAAACAAAAACAACTCAACAGTCACTAAGACTGGTCTCCGGTGTCCTCGAACTCCTCGACGAACGTAGGCTCAGGCTCAGCGCAGCAAACACCTCGTCCTCAACAACTGTCTCTGGCTCAGGGTCTAACATGTGACACCCAAAAGAGCAAGGGGCACATGTCAGCAAGTCTAAAAAGACTTGTGCAAGGAAACTGAAAGTACAAGTAAAAGCAACCTAGCAGTTCTAGCATGATGCAATGACATGGCAGTTAAAGTACGAGTGCAACAAGTAAAGTAAAGCAAGTACAAGAGGACAACTAGCATGGCATGGCAAGAGTAGTAAACAACTAACAATCTCAAGTCACTTTTCATGTCGTGCACAGAGTTCACGCCTTACAGCTGAAGAGGCTGTACGGGCACACTTCTACGCTGAGTGGTCGCTCAACCCTACCCCTCCACGTGTATCGAGCCAGGGCCTTACCCCCGAACGGGAATGCTCGCTTCTGGACCACGAGCCAGGAAGTGTTTTTCATGTTGGCATAGGGGTGCACCTAGCCCGGGACAAGCAAGTACAAGTATGTAGCGTGTGCTACGAATGCGACATTCAATGCATGGATGACATGAATGGCAAGTAGTAAAGCGTACAGGTAAGGAAAGTAAACGTGACAGTTTAGTATGCATGATCAACAAGTTTAAAGAGTTGGATCTAGCTTCGTTGTCAAGCTAGATCAATTTAGGTGACGGATCTAGTTTCGTTGTCAAACTAGATCAAGTAGGCGTCTAGCCAGCTATCATTTCACTAACTAGTCTCTTTTACGCTAAAAACAAGGAAGTGGCCTAAAAACATGGCCCTACACAAGAGTTGGCACGTTTCACTTGCCTGCAAGTATCACGTCTGAGAAACACCGTCCAACGAGTCCAAAGTCACAATGTCCTACGTGCTCAAGTCCACTGGCCTACAACCGTTTTATTAATCTTGATTAGTGATTTCTAAAACATTTAAAATACTTTAAAAATACTGATTTTAGTCTTGATTAGCATGCATTGGGTTGGGGGTCCTAGGGGTGCAAAGCGTTACCTCAACACGACGCGAAAGCTACACTGGCGTCGGGTAGCGACGCCAGGGGTTGGAATAAAGAACGCGCTCCAAGTCCTGATTCCAATATGGATTCCTCGCTGGAAAGTTCAGATCAGCAACCGGAGCAATGAATCCAGATTCCAAAGCTAGCACGTGCGACGACGGGCTACGACATGTCGCAACGTCGTACGCGGCAAATCGTCGGAGAGAAAGCACCTAGGTGGGGCCCACAGTAGTCCTAGGGACCTACGGGGGACCCACAATACCTCTAGAGAACTTGGGGGGCCCACGGTGGCAAGTGGTGCGACGGGTGCGGGGTTGCGACGTTTGGCTCTCGGTCAGACAGCCTCGGTGCGGGGAGATCCGTCGGTCAGGCACTAGGGGAGTGGGGTTGCAGCGCTTGGGGGGTGTGCAGCGGTGTGGGTGTGTGCTTGGTGCGGGGCCTTGCTTCAGTCGGAGCGGGAGACAGCGCCGGTCGGGCACTTGGCGGGTGCGTTGCAACGTTGCAACGAAGCGGGGCTTCGGTCAGAGCGGGCGGGCGCTTCGGTCAGACACGGGGGAAAGCGGGGTGCGGAGCGGGCTTGCGAGCGGGTGCGGGGCGATGCGGAAGAGCGGAGCGGGTGACCAGTCTGACCGAGAGCTTCTCTCGGTCGGGCACGGTGGATGCGGAGCGACGGCTGCTGCGGTGCGGGCGGAGCGGATGAGCGGGGGAGCTAGCGGTCGGTGTGGGGGTTTTGAGCCCGTTTCCTCGGTCGGACACGGGGGCGGCTGTCGCAGTGTTGCGACGATTCGTCGCAACGTCAAATTTGGGTTTTGGAAGCGGCTAGGGTTATTTTCTTGTGAAAATATGTCTTCCTAAAGGTTGTTTATATAGTGTAGAGGGGTTGACTAGGTCTAGGGCTAATCCTAATGGGATTAGGAGTTTAAAATAATTTAAAATTCGAATCTACTCTTCCTAATCTCATAGGGATTGGTTGCGGCCAAGATATGGGCTAAGATTTGGCTCAAAAATTATTTAAAACGTTTGAAACTCAAATAAATTTTATTTGACCGAAAATAATTTAAAACGTAATTATTAAAAATATTATAAAGCTTGCTAAAAATATAAAAGTGGTCAAATAAACTCCAAAAATTATAAAATAAATATCGGGGTGATCGTGTTGATGAAAGTGAGCTAACTAAGAAGACGGATCTCAATTTTGACGTCGGATGATGAAACTAAAAATAGAAACGTCTCCCGTCAAAAGTGAAAATCGCAACGTCCCATCGAATAAGATTAAATTGTGGGAAAGCGACCCGAGGAATGTCATTTCAAATTAGTGCCACTATTTAATACTCTCAGAGAAGTTCACAATGGCATATCACAACAAGGTGTTCACAAACAAATAAAGTCTAAAATAAACACGTGCACGGCCAAGAGCACGTGCATGAACAAAGTACAACGAAAACAGACCGTTACAGAGATCCTGTCAAGGAGAACAGTCTTGGGACACCACAGAGAGCGAAATATGCGGTTGTTCCTCTCTTTCCAGATATGCCAAACCACCGCGGAGAAGACGAGCAAGTAGAGCTTGCCACTGGGGGTGGTCTTTCCTCTCGCTCCGAACCGTCGTCTCAGCATATGAGCATCAACAGTAATGGATTTGGAGCGAGAAGGAAGACCCAGACGGAGCTTACACGCCTCCCAAACAAAAGCACTGTAGTTGTACCGGAAGAAGATATGACGCGAGGTCTCAGGGTGATCACCACAGAGGACACAGGCTGACTGGTCACAAACCCCTCGCTTAGCGAGCTGGTGAGTGGTGGGGAGGCGGTCAAGGAGGGCACGCAGTAAGGTGAGGGAAAACTTGGGCGTGTGCCCAGGAAACCAGACCACAGGAGCAAGCTGAGCAGGGGCAGACTGACGGCGCGTGGACGACCAGGCCGCTCGGAGGGAGCAACCACCATCAGACGCACATTCCCACGAATCCGGGCCATCGGTCACAGAGGCAGCATTAAGCAGAGGTGATATGTGGCGAATCTCAGCAGGAAGGGACCAACCACGTCCATCCCAGCAGTCGGCAACCCGACGGAACCTCAGCGGAGTGGGAGGGGTGCACAGCAAGGCTAACGGGCCACAGGGCAGCCAGGGGTCATACCAAAAGGAAGAGGAGCGCCCATCCCTCACAACACGACGAAAGCAGGATGTGGCCAAATCCCGACAACAGAGGACATGCTTCCAAGAGCCAGAGTCAAGAACAGAGGCCTTACACTGGAATAACGGCAAGCGCTTCAGATAGGTATCACGCATGTAGGAAGCCCAGGGCGAGGGGGAATGAAGGAGCCTCCAAAGGAGCTTGATATATATATATATATATATATATATATATATATATACACACACACACACACACACACATATATATACACATATATATGTATGTGTACACACACACACACACACACATCTATTTTTGGAAAGTTAATGTATACTATAGATGAATTCAGAATATACAGTTTTGGTGGGAGTGAATGAGATAGGAACAAAAGGATGGGGATAGGGCACAAGCGCCGTAACCCACCACAGTTTGCATTATCCCACTACCCCCCCCCCCAAAAAAAAAAAAAACAAGTCAGAGTTACAACCCACTCCTAAAATATAAAAACAACTTCATCTATGCCAATACAAACAGCCAATGGCCAACATGAGCACAACCTAGCCGTTATCCAGAATATCCTAGTTTGCCATCGCCGCCTTCGCTTGTTCATCATTTGTATCTTGATGTTGAACCGCAAGCCTGATATCTCTCTCGATGTCTTCGAAAAGCGCAGACTTCGGTTTGTTGGTTTTCTCAAATATACGCATGTTGCGCTCCCTCCAGATGTGCCAGACAAAACTAGTTAGAGTGGTGCTAGCAATAATACTCATTTCCTTCCTCTTCCCAAATTGCATCAGGTAGTAGTCCCCAACTGTCGGCAATGAAGCTTCCAGCGGCTCTGAAATGCTTAATTTTAGCAAGGCACATTTCAGTAGATATTTGGAGAAGTCGCACTCAAAATACAAATGTCGGATGTTCTCATTTGTGCAATTCTCACAGAGGACGCAGTCTCCAGTGGTATCGAACATCCATTTGCACAAGTGTTCCTTTGTGAGAAGCTTATCCTGGAAGGCCCTCAGAAGTGTCACAGAGTATTTGGGTACTACTGTTTGTGCCATACAATTCGATGATATGGGAAAACTAGCTCCATGGCACCTGGCTCCATTCCAAGCGTTTGCAAACTGAAAAAGAGCTACCTGGTGCCCACTCCCATCTATCTTGTCCAGGCCGAAGTGAGATCTGCAGCAAATTAGGCATCAAATGTTGAATACTAGGATCTGGGATCCATCCTGACGCTCCCCAGTAATCACTAACCTTTTTATCACTTGAGCCAGCCGGAATGTCGTACAAGTCTTTTAGAACCCCACATGGGAGCCAGTTGTCATGCCAGAATGAGGTGGTTTTACCGTCACAAACCTTCCTCCTGATAAGTTTATTAGAGATGCTCCTACAATGAAGGATAAATTTCCATGTGCCTGACTGTGTTACTTTGCTCTTAGCTGCGTTGAAAAGTACTGTATCTCCATAGTTATCCCTCATCTTTTGAGCCCATAGACTTTTGCTAGTAAGAAGCCTCCAGGTCATTCTAACCCCTGAAGCAAGATTCATGTCATCCAGAAGACGAATACCTACCCCACCTTCATCCTTTGGCTTACAAATATCTCTCCAAGCCCATATTTTGGTATCCCCTATAATAAATTTTCTGCACATGGAATTAATTGTACGAAGGACAGTCTTGAGAATGCGGAATGCTTGCATCCAAAATCTTACCATTCCATAGATTACAGTCTTTACTAGCTCAGTGCGGCCTGAGATTGAAAGAAGTGACGATGTCCATCCTGAGAGCCTCTTTTGGCACTTATCCACTAGTCTACTGTACATAGTAGTCTTGGGATAGTTAGAGGAGAGCGGCAAACCCAAGTAGGTGGTAATAGAGGAGGCCCACTTAATACCCAATGAGCTAGCGAGAAGGGATGGATCCCGCGTCCCTTTACTGAAAAGAGCAATGCTCTTATCCCAATTAATGTGCAACCCTGTTAGACATGAGAATTTACCTAGTAGGTCTTTAAGGCCCTGTAAAGATTTGGAGTTGGCACGATAGAATAGCAATAGATCATCAGCAAAAAGTAGGTGTGAAATGGAACCTGATCTCCTCATTGGCAAGATGCTGCGCTTGGCCATGGCCCTAGCAACCAACAAAGAAAACGCCTCCCTAACCATGAGAAAGAGATAAGGGGAAAGAGGGTCACCTTGCCGCAACCCTCTGTTACTCCCAAAGTATCCATATGGGGAACCATTAACCATGACCGAAAAAGATGGTGTGGAGATGCATTCTTGAATCCAGACGATGAATTGATGACCAAACCCGAATTGGTGGAGAATATAATAGATGAACTCTCTGTTGACACTATCGAAGGCCTTCCTTAGATCCAATTTGATGCAAGCTCATGCTCCCATTGGGTTGCTGAAGTCCCTAATTTGCTCATGAGCCAGAAGAGCACTGTCTGATAGAAGCCTGCCCCTAAGGAAAGCTGCCTGGTTTGGAGATATTAGCTCGTGGATGACCATTTTAAGTCTGTTGCACCGAACCTTGCTAATAGCTTTATAGATCACATTGCAGCAAGATATTGGACTGTAATTACCAAGACAACTAGCATTGGAATTTTTTGGTACCAGGGTGAGAAAGGTATGGTTAACCTGCCGCAGCATTGTGCCCGTACAAAAAAATGATTTGATTGCTTCAGTAATGTCACCTCCAATTAACTCCCAGTTTTGCTGATAAAAACAACTATTAAATCCATCTGGCCCTGGTGCTTTGTTAGGGTTGATATCAAAAATTGCTTCTTTTATTTCTTCAGCTGTGATCCTCCTATCTAGCCACCCCACTACCAAAGGAGAAAGTTTCCTTTTAGTCACCATTTTAGGAAAAACAGTCCAATAGCTATCCTGATGGTAAAGAGCTTTGTAGTAATTGGGTGCAGACTCTTTTAGTTCATCAATTGAGTTGTTGCACCTACCATCTGGATTAATAAGATGGTCCAAGTTGTTACGGGCCTGTCGAACCTTCATTGGCATAAAAGAAGCTCGTATTACGATCCCCCACACTCAGCCAATCCTGCCGACTCTTTTGCTTCAATCTATCTTCTTCTAGCTCCAGCAGCTCAGAGAGATGATAAGATTCCTTGCGCTCTAGCTGTTGTAGGACAGGGTCATTTTGTAGGTGTGTATACATATATACATACATACATACATACATACATACATATATATATATATATATATATATATGTATATATATATATGTATGTATATATATATATATACACACTAGTAATAACCCGTGCCCGTAGGGCACGGTTCATTTACAACCCCCCCTCAAAATCTTAGACCCCCAAAATTTAGCTCATCCCAAGAAATTTAGTTCTTCCCAAAAATCTTAGTTTCTCCAAAAATTTAGTACCTCCAAATTTAATTCCGCTCTAAAATTTGGTACCTTTCAAAAATCACAGGAAAACATTGCAAGCTGGCTATGTATGAAAGATTCCATAAATTTCAACTTCTCTTAGGACATGCAACATTAAAAATATCTTTCCTTAAAAATTTCAACTTCATTCTAAATCTGCAGCCTAAAAATTTTATGCATGCTACAGGTTTGGATTGCATGTAACTGGTTTAAATTATTAAGTGTATGCTTTAAGTGATTTCAAATTAGTATTTCTTATTACGATATTGTGACTGAAAACGAAAATTTAGCCCACACATTTATTTACATAAATGAAAAAGAAAAATTGCTAATACATGTTAAGAATGAGCAAATAGGTCTCTATATGGGATTAAAGATGATAAAATAATACTTGGTTTTTATATAAACTATATGTAAGAACTAACATTGCATTACCAAAATTTGGACATTACACTTCGTCCCTTATATCAAAATAAAAGTTTCAGGTGATCACATATGACTATATCATGTTGGACGCAACGATCTAGGATCTCTTTGTTTGATGATGACAAACGTGTCGTGATATCTAATGTGTGTGCTAGTGTGTTTCGGGATTGGCGAAATAATATATTTTCACCTTTTGGCGAAATTGCTATTCGTATAGCATATTGGGAGAGAGGGAGTGTGTGTGCACAAAGAAGATTTGACTTGGTCAATGTGGAGAGAGATGGAATCTATTTGGGATGTGACCAAATCAATTAGAGATTAATTTCAATTTCATATTCAATTTGAATTGCTAACAAATCCCAATTTGATCAAATCAAATCTCCTACTTATGGTGCAAAGTGATAGAACCAAATCTCTAAACTCCTATTCAAAATAGGATTCCCCGTAACCGCATCACCCTATCATCACCCTATAAAAACCCATCCTCTAGGGTTGAAAAGAAGCACGGCTTAAACAATATTTTTAAAGGCCGGCCAAAGTTTTTTTTAAACGCAACAAAAAAAGCCGCCATCAATATTCTGAGAGAGCCAAAAACAAAACGGGGGGATTTTTTTTTAACAGCCGAATGATTAAATGAGATTTATTTTGGTTTGCTTCATAACACTTTTTTAGGATCAAGCTTAAATCTCGTTTGTTTAAAGTTCTGTGCTTTGTGCTCTTTGTTTTTTTCTTTCTTTGTGCTTTATTTTTTTGTGTGCAGTTTGATTTTTTTTGGCAGGCACTCACATGAAAGAATGAGGATAGGTGCCATGTGATTTATTGGTGCACAAAGACAACCAAAAGTAAATAGGGGGTCTGCCAAATTGCATTTTTTTTGTTGAAAACTTCACAGACCCAAAGGCCGGCCATTCAAAGGATCTGTTGAGAGCAACCGCCGACTTCAAGGATAGAAGACTTCATAGACTTCACAAGTTCCAAGAGCCTACTCCTCTACAATCTTCAACCCGTTCAAGAGCTCTAGGCGCCTACAAAAGTCTAGGCTGTTGCATCATCAATTTGCAAAAGGTTAGTTTTTAAATCACAAGTTAACTAATTAACTAATCTCCTTTGTGTGTTTGCAGGTCGCAGGTCACGCACTTTGATAGCCTTCTTCATCAAAGGGAAAACGCTACTCAAAATCTCCAAGAGGCCGTGGGTTCAATTC
The DNA here is from genome assembly GCA_030789695.1 of Scilla litardierei. Taxonomy (NCBI): domain Eukaryota; kingdom Viridiplantae; phylum Streptophyta; class Magnoliopsida; order Asparagales; family Asparagaceae; genus Scilla; species Scilla litardierei. Next base: position 754,686,613 of record CM061142.1, on the reverse strand, counting down.
TATTTGGGGGTGATAGTTGACAGCCGCATCTTGCTTCACACAGAAGCCGCACAAAAAATTGCAAGGAGCCGAAAATGACTTTCTGTGCTTAAGGTTTTTTTTAAATTAAGATGATGTTTTTTTGTGTGCAGGGAAAAGTCAGAAGCAGGAGCATGTGGCCGGCCATTTAACTTTCCAATTGTTTTGATCCTCTCTCCAGTCAGCCGCATCTTTTGACTTGGCCAAATAATCTAGTAGCAAGCTGCAACAATTAATCCAAAGGGGGCCAATAGAGTTGCAGAACTATTGAGGAGTCCGCATATTGAGGAGTGCCGACTTTCTGCGATATCACCATCGTGCCATCAAGGCAAGGAACTTCAAGTGCTGCAGGTTGCCAAAGAGAGACCCATGGCCGCAACTTGAGTTGCCGATGACGAGACGGCTACATCACGTCAGATTCAGATCTGACCCACGCTTATTGGCAAAGACATCGCTGCTACACAATCTGAGCTTCTTAAACTCTATACTTTATTATTTTGTGTATCAATTGTGATAGATCTTCGTAGGGGAAACTTTACCTATTCTTCTGTGAATATTTTGGGACTGGTCTAGTTGGGACTAGACAAGTGGGACCCAGCTAGTTTGGGACTAGCTGGTAGAAAGCGTTACTAGGATTGATAGTGAGAGAAAACACAGTGTGTGTGGTACTGAGAGCCTGGAGAGTGTAGAGACGTAGAGGGTGCTCTGAGCGTGCTCTAACTTGTGGTTTTGTACCTATTATGCTATTCAATACTAGTTCTGCTTTGGGGGCTGGAGTAGGTCGTTGGGACGACCGAACCAGGGTAAATCTGCTGTGTACTCTGTGTCTGCTTTTTATTTACCCTGTTGCTGCTATAACTGCGTGTGCTTATTCGTGGGTTGCACGAATTATTTTTAAAAGCCTATTCACCCCCCCCCCCCCCCCCCTCTAGGCTAGGATACAGATCCAACAAGTGGTATCAGAGCAGGTTTTATGATCTAGTCTAGGATTGACCATGAATAACCATATGGATAGTGCTTTTACTGAGGGTCAGTCTATTTCCCGTCCCCCTAGATTTAATGGAGGTGATTATGCTTATTGGAAAAATTGAATGAAAATCTACCTTATTTCTGTTGATTATAAAGCTTGACAAATAATTGAAAAAGGATATAAACTGCATGTTATTAAAGTAGAAAATGTTGAGATTGAAAACCCAAATGACAAATGGGATGATAATGATTGGAAATCTTATTCTCTAAATGCTAAAGCTATGAATGCTCTCATTTGTGCACTTGATAAATCTGAATATAATAGAATCTCACATTGTTTAACTGCGCAGGAAATATGGCATACCTTGGAGGTGACGCACGAGGGAACGTCACAGGTAAAGGAGTCTAGACTGTCTCTTTTGAGTGCAGAGTTCGAGGGATTTCGCATGCTACCATCAGAGAGCATATCAGAGATGTATGCGAGGTTCACTGACATAGTCTACAAGTCTAGCTCACTTGGAAAGCCATATGATAGCCTCGATCAAGTGAGAAAGATCCTAAGAGCATTGCCAAGCTCTTTCAGACCAAAGGTCACCGCCATCCAGGAAGCAAAGGTATTGTCACAATTGAAGGTGGAGGACCTTATTGGTAATTTGATGTCCCGTGAGTTGGAACTGCAAAATGTTGAAGCAAGAGAGAAACCTGAGGAGAAAGAGAAAGCCATAAAGCCCCTTTCTCTAAAAGCTGACGAAAGTGAAGATGATGATGACGACGACATAGCGCTAATGGTGAGAAACTTCAGAAAGTTTATCAAGACGAAGCATGGGAGAAACGAAATGGCACCCAGGTTTAATCGTTCTAACTTTAATAATTCTTCCAAGCAATTTAATGATCAGAAATCTACCGATAGAATGCAATGTTTTAAATGCAAGGGAAGAGGACATCTGATGAAGGATTGCCCAAATGAAACTGCTCAGCTCACTAAAGGAAAAGGAAAAGCGAAGGTATTAACATGGGATATGGATAGCGAAGCTGAAAGCGAGGAGGAAAATGAAGCCCATTCTTGCATGGCTTTGATGGGCATCCAAGATGAGACACCGTCAGGTAGCAAAGCTGAACTTCTTAAAATTTGTGAAGAAATGCAAAATCAAATAGTAGATCATGAGTTCACTATTGAATGTCTCCAAAATCAGAACTATGGCATGCAAGTTAGAGATGATAAGGTGTTTAAAGAGAATGAAAAGCTTAAAATTGAACTTAATGCATGTAAGTCTACTATTGAAATCATGAAGAAGGAAAAGGCTAGCTGTGATGAAACTGCTCCTTGTATTTCTTGTCCCTCATTATTAAACCGAATTAGCATGCTTAAACTTGATTTGATTAAGCTCGAAACTGAAAAAGATTATGTGATTAGAGAGCTTAATGAAAAATTCTGCATGTTGGATAATGACTTTAAAAGAAAAATGATTGAATTTGAAAAGAAGGAAGAGGAAAACAAGAGAACTTTTATTAGTAAATGCACGATGCTAGTGGAAGAAAATAAACAATTAAAAACCAAAGTCTCTCATCTTGAAGTTGCCATTAAGAAATTCTCTATGGGAAAACAATCGTTGGACACTATTTTAGAGAATCAATTATATGGCAATAATAGAAGAGGACTTGGTTTTGGTCTGAAAAACGTTGAAAAGAAAAAATTCAAGAAATTCCACAATGTACCCTCTATTGCAAAGAACAAATATGTGAAGTGCTTTACTTGTGATAGTGTAGGCCACACTTCATATTATTGTAAATTTAGGAACACAAATATCAAGTTTAAACAAGTTTGGGTTCCTAAATCTTTAATGGCTAACACTCGTGGACCTTGTTGGATTCCAATGTCACACTTAACACCTTTCATGTAGGTGTGATGGAGATTTGGCGATGAGCAAATTTTTCAATGTCTCATTCTTTTAGCTCCTTCGTCAAATAGCGACGAGAATGTATAATTTCTATCCCTCTTTGCATTTCATTGCATACCTTCATAGATTGTTTTGTGTGCTTGTTTTTTATTTTGTTGTGTGCTTGCTTGCATGATTTTTAATGTTTTTATTTCTGAAAAAAAATTGAAAAACCAAAAAAATCAAAAAAAATTGGGCTTAAAAGAATACCCTTTATGTTTTATCCTAAGTGGTATTGTATGAATGATTAAATCTATCCCTTGTAGAAGTTAATTCATTATTGTTGTAGCTACATGAACATGTTGTTATCTTTTTAGTAGCCATGACATGTCTCATAAGTTTTAACCTTGACTTCTACACCTACATTTGCACTTTCACGATATTTGACTTCTTAGTATTTTTGGAGATTCTTTTGAAGAATAATGGAAAGTGAATGTAGGAATGACTACTTTCTGAATTTTCTAAGGGATATGATGTTTAGCCATGAATTAAAATTGAGCAAAAAAAATTTGCAAATAAAAAATATATATGAAAATTGCTCCGTATGAAAAATGGATACACTGCATGGCTAAAACACAACCCACGAGTATCCAACTTATGCTACATGGGTAATCATTAGTGTTGGTGTATATAACTCGTCAAGCAATACCACCCCACATTTAAAAGTCCTTTTAGGCCATGTTTTGGGGTTCGGTAACTTGAACTCATCTTTGATGAGGTGGGAAAAATCAATCCTAGTGATAATCATGAAAAATTGGAAAATGTGGGTTGATTTGGTTAATTTTCTGAAATTGAATATCCCTTAGTACTTTATTGTCTATATCATTACACTTACACGAAGGTGGAGAAGTCTTGTTATGAAATTCTATGAGCTTGAATTGTCTATTCTTTGGAAAACTCATGCAAATTGCACGCTACATTTAATAATGGTTTACTTTTGCATGGAATATTTTTGTGACTTCATTAATCCACTTTTGGTGATTACAAAGGGGGAGAAAGAAAAGATTTTGCAGGATTTGATGTCGGGAATTATTTATTGAAGGGGGAGCATGGAAAGTACTTGATGGAAAGTACTTGAATAATATTGAAGGGGGAGCTTGAGAGAAGGGGGAGCATGCTTTTATATTTGTTATAATGTTGTGCATGCTATATTGTAATACTTGAATATCTCATTCCATGATTCATATTGCATTATACCCTTCACCACACTTCACACACCCATACTTATTGCTCAAATCTTTTATGGGTTTGTCATCACCAAAAGGGGGAGATTGTTGGACGCAACGATCAAGGTTCTCTTTGTTTGATGATGATAAACGTGTCGTGATATCTAATGTGTGTGCTAGTGTGTTTCGGGATTGGCGAAACAATATATTTTCACCTTTTGGCGGAATTGCTATTCGTATAGCATATTGGGAGAGAGGGAGTGTGTGTGCACAAAGAAGATTTGACTTGGTCAATGTGGAGAGAGATGGAATCTATTTGGGATGTGGTCAAATCAATTAGAGATTAATTTCAATTTCATATTCAATTTGAATTGCTAACAAATCCCAATTTGATCAAATCAAATCTCCTACTTATGGTGCAAAGTGATAGAACCAAATCTCTAAACTCCTATTCAAAATAGGATTCCCCGTAACTGCATCACCCTATCATCACCCTATAAAAACCCATCCTCTAGGGTTGAAAAGAAGCACGGCTTAAACAATATTTTTAAAGGCCGGCCAAAGTTTTTTTTAAACGCAACAAAAAAGCCCCCAGCAATATTCTGAGAGAGCCGAAAACAAAATGGGGGGGATTTTTTTTGACAGTCGAATGATTAAAGGAGATTTTTTTTGGTTTGCTTCATAACACTTTTTTAGGAGCAAGCTTAAATCTCGTTTGTTTAAAGTTCTGTGCTTTGTGCTCTTTGTTTTTTTATTTCTTTGTGCTTTATTTTTTTGTGTGCAGTTTGATTTTTTTGGCAGGCACTCACATGAAAGAATGAGGATAGGTGCCATGTGATTTATTGGTGCACAAAGACAACCAAAAGTAAATAGGGGGTCTGCCGAATTGCATTTTTTTTGTTGAACACTTCACAGACCCAAAGGCCGGCCATTCAAAGGATCTGTTGAGAGCAACCGCCGACTTCAAGGATAGAAGACTTCATAGACTTCACAAGTTCCAAGAGCCTACTCCTCTACAATCTTCAACCCGTTCAAGAGCTCTAGGCGCCTACAAAAGTCTAGGCTGCTGCATCATCAATTTGCAAAAGGTTAGTTTTTAAATCACAAGTTAACTAATTAACTAATCTCCTTTGTGTGTTTGCAGGTCGCAGGTCACGCACTTTGATAGCCTTCTTCATCAAAGGGAAAACGCTACTCAAAATCTCCAAGAGGCCGTGGGTTCAATTCTGTTTGGGGGTGATAGTTGACAGCCGCATCTTGCTTCACACAGAAGCCGCACAAAAAATTGCAAGGAGCCGAAAATGACTTTCTGTGCTTAAGGTTTTTTTTTAAATTAAGATGATGTTTTTTTATGTGCAGGGAAAAGTCAGAAGCAGGAGCATGTGGCCGGTCATTTAACTTTCCAATTGCTTTGATCCTCTCTCCAGTCAGCCGCATCTTTTGACTTGGCCAAATAATCTAGTAGCAAGCTGCAACAATTAATTCAAAGGGGGCTAATAGAGTTGCAGAACTATTGAGGAGTCCACATATTGAGGAGTGCCGACTTTCTGCGATATCACCATCGTGCCATCAAGGCAAGGAACTTCAAGTGCTGCAGGTTGCCAAAGAGAGAACCATGGCCGCAACTTGAGTTACCGACTACGAGACGACTACATCACGTCAGATTCAGATCTGACCCACGCTTATTGGCGAAGACATCGCTGCTACATAATCTGAGCTTCCTAAAGTCTATACTTTATTATTTTGTGTATCAATTGTGATAGATCTTCGTAGGGGAAACTTTACCTATTCTTCTGTGAATATTTTGGGACTTGTCTAGTTGGAACTAGACAAGTGGGACCCAGCTAGTTTGGAACTAGCTGGTAGAAAGCGTTACTAGGATTGATAATGAGAGAAAACACAGTGTGTGGGGTACTGAGAGTCTGACAAGTGTAGAGACGTAGAGGGTGCTCTGAGCGTGCTCTAACTTGTGGTTTTGTACCTATTGCGCTATTCAATACTAGTTCTACTTTGGGGGCTGGAGTAGGTCGTTGGGACGACCGAACCAGGGTAAATCTGTTGTGTACTCTGTGTCTGCTTTTTATTTACACTGTTGCTGCTATAACTGTGTGTGCTTATTCGTGGGTTGCACGAATTATTTTTAAAAGCCTATTCACCCCCCCCCCCTAAGCTAGGATCCAGATCCAACATATCAAAGATTAGATTACGGGAATTTTGAGCATATGCTCACGACTTTGCATTTCTTTACTAAGGGAGACAAACAATTATTAGACTTATTGAAGAAGAGGAAGCTCAAGTGGCATTTCATCAAACATGTGGAGGATGTAAAAAATTTACTGAAAAAAGATATAATTAATAAGTTAAAATCATTTTGTGGAAACATCCATCAAGTTTGCAAATTCCAAGCTACTAAACAATTACACAGATGCAAATCAAGTGGTCATACACAAACATGGGTGTCTAGCCAATTATGGGCAATAATCAATACTTAAACCATGGCTTGAAATCTAAGTTGATGCACAAAGCTCCCAAACTTCCCCCAAAAAACACTTCATAGCCTCCAAT